>OY751402.1:0-1437094 GCA_963565295.1 Epirrhoe alternata
TCACCACACTGGTTCTTTCATAATCAATTTCGGAAGTGCATTTTTAGTGCGTTTTACAAAGGATCAATAATGATTAGAACAGTGATTTTACTTGCGAGTATTTGAAAGAATTTCGATGAGAGAATATTTATACTCTTACTAACTCATGCTCGCCTGGCACTTTTGATCGGTTTCAACTTTAAATCTTGGATCCTTTCACCTCGCTGGTTATTTTTACATCATCAACCTATTTCAAGATGTCATCAATACACTCGTTAGCAAACTCCTTCATTGTTATGGGCGCCTGGTACTTTTGTCTGAAATTAATGGAAAATTTTTGGGCTTGCGACGATTGCTACACCAACAATTACGATACAGAAGACTATGCTGAACTCTGAAATTCCTCAAGTAAAAGTAGTAGAAGCCAGGTCTAGGAAGACTTCCAATGATACGGTCTACGAGTCGCTGCATAGGTACATGTCGGCTGTCGCCTATGGCCCACTTCACAGACGAATCGCCCCAGTTGACAGCAACCCTACCAAACCTATGTGATCCGGTGAGAGGGGCGCTGTTATCGCATCTGGTGTTGGCAGAAAAAATAATTTTGGAGTTTTCGTTAGTTCCTCTTTTGGCCACCATTTCAGATAAGTTTGTGGCACTCATGGATTTAGCATTGAACCTTGCACTACAGTGACTAATGGCTTTATACATTTTTGAAATAGAGCTCGCAAATGAAGAAGTAAAAACTTCTTTAGGCGCGTTGAGCAGTTTTGAGATGGGTTTAGGGATGGGGATTTTTGGATTCGCCTCAAAAATGTCACGTGTGAGTCCACGTGACTGCTCACCGACACCTAGTTCTTTACTCGGTAAACATTTAAGGCAATAGGTAGGTATGTTTACTAAGGGTCAAGCCACATTGAATTGGCAAGCGAAGCGACTTTTAGGTTTTATGGCAAGCCATTATAAACCTTATCAATAAAGGCACAAGATATAGAAACGCTTGTAGACTTAACGAGATTTTGAAAAGCCATCTAGCGGGAAGCGCCGGCGCGAGCGGTTCATTCTACAAGCGTTTCTATATCTTGTACCATTGTTCATAAGGTATATAATGGCTTGCCAATTCAATGTAGCTTGACCCTTACAATGTATACCTATATATTATATTTAGTAGTAAAAGGAAACGCTAGATACCGCTCTCGTAGACTCGTAGCGTACGGCATCGACAACATGAGGTAGGTATAGGTACTACTTACTCCTACTGGCATCTCGACATCTTTTAATCTGTCCTGTCCATCCAAAGGTTGCCTGGAAGAAATCGCTTTCAGCGATAAGGCCGCCCATTGTTATACCTAAGTTTTATATTTTCTGTTTCTCTTTATTTCATTTTGTATATTGTTGTTATTAGGTATTTTTCAATAAAGATATATTCTATTCTATGTCAGCCTGTTACTTTAGTTAGATGGTGTTATACCTACTAGCTGGGGAGGTGGAAAGAGGGCGTTCATCACACACTGGTTCTTCCACTGCGGAAGTTTCTAGAAGGCGGAGTGTCTTTCATCACCCTGGATCTTTCATCAACAATTTTGTAGGGTCATTTCAGAGTGATGAAGAAATTAAAAGACCAAAATGCTGTGCCAACGCTTATAGAACAGCGACTTTGAGCTTCTTTCAGATTCAAATCCAGCGATACAGCAAACTTCTCCCCTTTTTCCCGAATCAAAAATTGCAATCAACAAAAGTTTTTAATCAAGGAACCTGTATGCTAATTTACGTCAAAATCGGTTGAAAAAAGCGACCTTCAGGCGAGAACAGCGGACAACCAGACAGAAGGACCAAAGCATTTTTTGCCAATCTGGAAACTACTTCCCTCGCTTCGCTCGCTCGGTGGTTTAAAAAGTTAGGTTTCATAAAGTGAGGTTTTACAAAGTGAGGTTTTACAAAGTTAGGTTTCATAAAGTGAGGTTTTAAAAAGTTAGGTTTTATAAAGTGAGGTTTTAAAAAGTTAGGTTTCATTATGTGAGGTTTTAAAAAGTTAG
Organism: Epirrhoe alternata; assembly: GCA_963565295.1. Taxonomy (NCBI): domain Eukaryota; kingdom Metazoa; phylum Arthropoda; class Insecta; order Lepidoptera; family Geometridae; genus Epirrhoe; species Epirrhoe alternata. Next base: position 2,016 of record OY751402.1, read on the forward strand.
GTTTCATAAAGTGGGGTTTTATTAAGTGAGGTTTTATAAAGTTAGGTTAAAGAAAGTGAGGTTAAATGAGCTTAGGTTATCCGAGGTGAGGTTAAGAAAGTGAGGTTAAATGAGCTTAGGTTAACCGAGGTGAGGTTTAAAGACAAGTGAGGTTACGTTAACGTAGTTTAATCGAGGTGAGGTTACATGAACGTAGGTTACCTGAACGTAGGCTAATCCAGGAGAGGTTAGGTTTATATTACAGGTGGTTACGTAGGTTGGGTTCGAAGATGTTATCAATTCTTTTCCAATGCATCTGTTGTCTTCCTTACTCTCCTTTTGTGTCGCTCCAAGGTGGCACAAAGATAGCTCGTCTCGCGGCCAGCTGGCGGGGCGTGTTCTATTTGTACTATTACTCATTAATTTCATTTTTTACAACAAAAATGTAGTTTTTGTATCTTTATTTTAATATTTTAGGCATAGTTATCTATCTGGGTTGTTATCAACACTTTGTCCAATGATTTGTGAGCATAGGCGCCTGAATGTCTGTGATCGGCCTAAATGCAGCAATCACAAGAAAGCGCAGCGCCGTGGGATGCAGACACAAATGAAACCCTCACAATAAACAAAAGACTATATTGCAGCTAGCAGCACACACACGTTAGGGGATGTTGGCCAGGTAGTCTCGCACGTGGCCGGGCTCGAGGCGCCGGAAGCCGGCCGCGTCGCAGATCCCCAGCTCGATGTTGTCGGCCGACATCTGGCCCTCGAAGCCCTCCTTGAGCGTGAGGATGGCGGTGTGCACCGCGTCGTCCAGCTCCAGCTCCTCCGTGTACCTGCCGAGTGCGGGGTGCCGTTACTGCCGACATCAACTAGCTGTTTGTGTATAAGTATTCAAGAATAAACTCGCGCATGTATATTTGACGTAACGCAAAACATTAATGAACAGCCGAGATTCGTTTGTCGTACGGTCGTACTTGAAAATGGTGTAACTTGTTGCACGACTGGGAGATTAGAACCCCCAACCTTTGACGGATGTCCCTCTTTCTAACACAGCTCCGTTTTAATAAGACCCATAACATTGTATATGATTGATATCCATCTGTGTCTGTACGTCCAGAACACTGAACAGATTAGGCTGAAAATTGGCACGGATGAAGGTTGTACATAGGCTACTTTTTCCGAAAAAATCTCGAGGAACCGCGACCACGGCAGCGCAGCTAGTAAAAAAAAAAATTCAATGAAATACCTCTTCTCCAAGAACGTTTTCCCGTTGTTGAAGTTCTTGCCCATAGCGGTGGCCTTCCAGGCGAAGTAGGCGCCCGAGGGGTCACACTGGAACAGGTAGGGACGCCCCTCCGCTCCCCCCTCCCACCCGCAGATCAGTAGGGAGACGCCGAACGGACGGACCCCACTGCAACATACAATTCTGTTTTAAAAACTAAAAAAAAAAAACATTTTTACAATGTTACTGTAACTACACTTAGGTATTTCATTGAAAAATAAAAAGACATCAAAATTTTCGATTGTGGCTGAGCGATAAGGCACTCCGGCTTTAAAATGATCGTCTGATCGTTGCGGGTTCGAATACCGTCGGAATATAACATTTTGACAAGACTTCATTTCTCAACTAAATAGAAAACTTAAATCTACATACATACTTAAATGTACAATGGCGAAAATTACAGAATTTTAGATTTTTTTTAGTATTACAGGAAAGTATCAATCTCTTGAAAACTTGAAATACCCTCCAATAAATAAAGAATTTGAAAACCCTCAAAAAAGCTACTTTTTTGAAGGTATTTCAAATTCTTCACTGTCACTAGTTTAATTTAGAGATAACAATTACGTAAGATCCTCAGATCACCAACACAGGGACATATAATAGTAGATTATTCACCAAGGGGATAAAGCAGTGTATCACGGGCGCCATATTGAATCCCAAGCGCATCGAAGGATTCTTTAGTTAACTCCCGAGCGACAGCGAGGGTGTTTATAGTTAACTCCCGAGTGCAACGAGGGAGTTAATTACTAGAATCCTGAGACAGCGATGGATTCAAGAGCGCCCAAGACTAAGACAGCTTTAACCCCGAGGTGAATACTCTGCTTTTCACACATAGGTACTGCGAGAAAAATAGTGAACCCAGAAAATAGCAAGCAAGTTTAATGAACAGGTTTTATAGGTAGAATAATAATAATCTATTCGTTTTTTTTATTCAACCTACACTGTCCCACTCCTGGGCAAAGGTCTCCCCCAATTCTTTCCAACCATCTCTCTTCTTTGATAGCTCCCACCACCCGCTATCGAAGGAGTCGAGGTCGTCCGTTTATTCTCAAAAAATATTTTATTGGGGTCGTCCTTTCGTTCTCAAAAAATATTTTAGCATTAATATGCAACAACATTAGATCGCTCTATAGTTTGGAGGCATTAGCCACACTTTTCCCTTAAATTTGAATAAATTCTACTTGGTGCAGGTCTCTATGGTAAACATTTTCATAGAAACATCAAAAATAAATTCGGAAGAAAAAGATTAGTTGCCACATTTTTTCTTTTTTTTTCGTATAAGTTCTATTGGATGTGGACTCAATATAGTCTTTTTCACGCCGGAACGTATGCAAGACACATTGAACTTGTTTCGTTTCACGTTGTGTGGCTCACAACAATTTTGAAACAAAAAAGTCAAGAAAAAAAACTATACGGTAAAACATACAAAAAAAAATGTTTTTGTCTATTTCCTGTTTAATTATTTCATAAATTATCATAAACGAGCCATAAAATATAAATAAATAAACAATAAACATTTTCTAAAAAACTCCGCCAATTAACAGTACTGAGTAAAATGGAACGTAATCTATTAGAGAGTGCAAAAATGAAAATCGAAACAATTGATGAATCGTTATGTAAAGAAATAAAGTTTAGTAATTTTGTCTATGAATGAACCTTGTAATCGATTGAGATGAATTGATAGTGGTGAAACAAAAATCGATTTTGATAATCCATTACTATTAGACTGATTTTGACATTATCTCGAAGTGTCTTGCATACGTTCCGGCGTGAAAAAGACTATAGTAAAAATTTTAATAGAAATGTTGAAGTTCGAAATTCAAATCTCATTACTTATCTGTTCACATGAGGTTCAGAGGGAGAAATGAAATCCCATACAACTTTACCTCCCGCCGGCCATTTTGTTTTTTAGGAGGGAGTAATGGTTTACTTTCTGTTAATTTCAATTCAATTTATTTATTTCAGCATAATACTCGTACATACATAATGATACACAAGCACAGCCATAGAGACAATTAATAATTACGTTTTAAAACTAAAAGAAAAACCGACTTCAATGTTCGACACTACACACGGTGTGACTCAGGGATCAATAAGTCTTCCATAAAAATCTAAATAAGAATAAGTTTTTTTTTAAATATCAACAAGTACAAGCTTTTAATGGATTACCGTGATCTGATTGAGCTCACCGATGTAAGTACAAAATTTCATTTCAATCAACCTATTTTCTGGTAGTTCCGTTCTCCATCATCGGATCAGCTCGCAGTCATCATATTTCAAATTAGTAGATGAAACTTGACCGATGTAGTGAGTTTCAACTCAATCAACCTATTAACTGAGGAGTTCCATTCTCCATCATCAGATCAGCTCGCTGTCACTATATTTTAAAATTTTAGATGATACCTACTTGATCTACAAACCAAGTTTCAAGTAAATCGGTCGATTATCTGAGGAGTTCCCTCCATCATCAGATCAGCTCGCTGTCACCATTTTTGAAAATTTTAGATGGTACTTAATCTACGATCCGAGTTTCAACTCAATCGGCCTATTGTCTGAGGAGTTCCCTGGAACAGCTCTTGACTCCATCATCAGATCAGCTTGAAAGAGACAAATAAATAATGCTAAACAGATAATGCTTAGGCTCCACCGGCGTCTAAAGGCAATAATTACCAAAACTGCATACATTTTATGTCAAGTCTCGCGACACGTGAGTTCCTGGCATTGGTAAATTGTCAATTTGACATATTGCATAGAGAGTCTTAGACATATCTGTCGATTCGATTTACAATGGCTAGGAGGGAAGGTTTTTAGAGTTTTACGGGCAAACTATCAAACCCTCAGGAATAAAATTTATATGGGACCACCTGTGGAGTATACCCTTTCAAACATAAAAATAATTTTGAAAATCGGGCCACAATTGGCGGAGTAATCGCGTAACATGATACAAAAAAAAAATAATAATAAAAAAAAAACATACAGGCGAATTGAGAACCTCCTCCTTTTTTTGAAGTCGGTTAAAAACATAATATATTAATATTACATAAAAGTACCGGAGCGCATGGCACATGTGTGCGCGTCCAGTGCTTCATGAAAGCGCAGTCCGTGTCCAGCCTTCCAGCTATAAGTTTCAGATAGCTACTGGTACCGCCCCTGACGGCGCATCAGGGATGCTGTTCTGTTGCGGATGATAGCGTAAAAGTCATCGACGCGGGACTCTGCAAACATCCCGGACGCGCTACAGAAGCGGGGCAGTCCCAGTTAAGGTGAGACGAAAAAATGTATGGTATTCTTGTACCGGGTGTGAAATAGTATATTGTACCACAAGAGAGCAAAATTCGTTTTTGTTGCGAGTGCTGAGTTTGAATCTCGAACAAACGAAGGATTCTATATTTGAATCACGAGCGTAGCGAGTGATTCTATGTTAGAATCCTGAGTGTGGTGAGAGATTCAAAAGCATAAGCAACAAATTATTTTGCTCTCGTGTGATACATACAACTTTTCACCTTACTAGCGAAAAAATACAAGATTTTATGCAATTTAATAGTGCTTAATCCACACTTGGTATTTCATTTAGAAATGAAAAGTCTTATCAAAATTTGCGATTCCGGCGGGATTCGAACCCGCGATGATATTAACCGATAAATATGAGCTTATCAAGAATTGCTAAATCGACGCATGTGGTTCTGTGGCCGAGCGGTCGAATGCACTCCGGCTTTAGGAGAATCGTCTAATCATCGCGGGTTCGAATCCCGTCGGAATCGAAAATTTTGATAAGACTTTTCATTTCTAAAATACAAGATGTAAGGAAAACCAATTCCCGCTATATTTTGCCCCTCAAGTGGCAGGCTACAGTCCTGCCCCCCCCCCTGGCCGCCGCCTCGCCGGGCGCACGCTGCGGCCTGTAATATTCGATTCTCATTGGTTGCTTGCAGCATTCTAAATTCAAATCACTTTTCCTCACTTTTCCATATTTATTAAAACCTAAAATCAGCATGTTTTTGAACCTAAAAAGCTTGAAAAAAGCCATCAAGTGCACGAAATATGCCTTTCAAGGCACTTGAACATTACTGGTTTAAAAGAACTAGTGACATGAGAATAAGAGTGAACAGAGGGAAGAGTAGTATTAAAACAGATATTGTTCAAAATGTTCACTAACCCAGACTGTGTGTACTCCTGCATGACGGTGGCGACACGTTGCACGAGCTGGGCCGTGGGGATGGGCTCGTGGTACATCAGGTAGTACTGCTGCGCCATCTTGCGAGCCTGCGTCACCAGCAGCCGGTAGTCGGGACCCATGCCCGAGTACACCATGCCTGGAAGATGCAAATGTTTTATTTATCGATGATGGACGAGCAGCTGTTGCTGATATTATGTCTATATCACAGTGTTGAAATAGTCCGATTATTCAAGATTGGTAACTGATTTATTAGTTCGTAGCCAGTTGTCGAAACGAATTGACCGAAGTGGCAGTAACAACGTCATTTGGTAGTGCATGTTTACTGGTAAAGTCGTTGGATCCAACATCAAGAATTACACCACCAATATTAGTTGGAAAAGCCATCAACATGCATTGAAAACTACTTCTGTAATTTATATATATAATTCGTTATGAGATCTTTTCATTTGTGAAGCTAACAATAATATTTTATAGTGCCGCACACTTAGTAATATCTAAAAATTTTAACCTAAGCACCCAATCATGGTGTGTGGCAGAGTGTGCTCATGCTCATCATGCTCTACCGACAGGCCCTTAGGCTCTTGGAGGAATCATTTTGCAATAAGAGACCTATGTAACCGGCATGCTTGATAATCGATCAATGTCCCAAAATTAAAATAGATAAAAAAACAAAAAATACCATAAACCATGTGTGCATTCAGTAAATCACTGAGCTACAGCTACAAACAACAACTTACAACACTACTATGCACCGACTATCAGCACCCACCATTGGGATAACCAGTAAATAGGGCCTTAATCAGGATATAATATAGGATCTACAATTGTGATGACTGCAAAGCACTGGTGGAAGCAGCAAGCAAGATTTAGTTTTGGAAACGGAAAAACTCACCGATATGTCCTGTGATCATTTCAACTTTGTTAACACTGTGCTCATCATAAAGGATGCTTTTGTGCTTGTTCTCTGTGGCGATGACGACCCCATTGGACGCTGGAAACACAATACAAACAAATATTTTGGCATTGTTTCTAAAACTGGGTGACATTGCATTTTTGAAATTTTTTCAGTTTCCCTACAAAACAATGTTTGGCAAAACCTGCAGATAGAGCCAAAGAAGATTTAGCGACTGTGTAAGTTTGTTATTCATGCGTTTTTACAAAAACTAACTGTTTATTGTACGAGTTATTAAGGGACGCTAAGGTAACCTACAAGTAAAGTAATTACTCACCTTTGATGCCGACGGAGGTGCCGCCGGCAGCTACTGCAGCTAACGCATATTCAATTTGGACCAATTTCCCCGAAGGACTGCGGAAAAACACATTTGTTTAAGTAATTATATAGGAGATGTACCGACAACTTTTAACACTTTCATTTCGGGTTATTTACAGAAAAGTAGAAAAAGTAAGTTAAAGGCAATCCTAGCCCCATCGTTTTAGAAGCAGAATAACTAGTCTACGGCACTCAGAAATACGTAATTTTATTAATTTTACCTAAAAGTTGTAAGAGAAAAACTGTATCGTTCTGACGCCATGATTACAAAGCAAATTGTCAAAAATTATTTGCGCTATCATTTTGTCAGTCCTCCTGTGTCAAATGTCAAAAACAAGGCCCCTATTACTGTGTAGTTTCAGTTTTTTTGATTTACCGGTAAATTCTTATTGCTGGCAACACTAAAAGGGCAAAAAGAGCTTTATCCAGCCCACAAAAATAACACACTCTGATTGGTTCGCTTTTAGCCAATTACGATGCAAGATTTCCGCTCAATAATTTGACTAGCATCAATGAAATATTTTGTGTGCTATTTTTAATTTCCATGTTTCGACGCTGAAAACGCTAAATAAACATAGTGCGATATGTTAGGAGCGCTCCGCGGAGTTTCCCCTGCCTCCGAAGCCATGTCGGACGAAACATTAGAGCGTAATCGCGCTGAAAAAGCGCTTATCACGAAAACACCCATCCACAGCCAACAGAAGACTGGAATCAAGAATTATTCAGATAAAAATGGAAACGATGTGACCAAAGCTGTGCACAAAGGGAGAAAAACGTTTGCATTCTGGACTCTCGTGTGTTTGCTACTGGTTTTAGCAATTGGGAACCTGATTCTAACATTTACTATTCTTGCTGTGCTGAGGCTTGGACATGGTAAGTCTGTGTTACGTAGGATACCTACTGCTCGTAATCGTAATACAAATAAATAAATTGTATCTGCCTGTGATTCAAAAGGCACTTTCTTTTCCTCTGAAGCTCATACGAACATATTTTTCCAACGCCTAGGCCTGGAAAGCATGGAATTCCTACCGGAGCACAACGCGATAAAGTTCTTCGGTTCCGCGGGCCTGGAGCACGTGTACAAACGGGACGGCCTCGTCGAGAGCTTCCGGGACGAGCCCCTCAGCCTCACCAGCGATAACGGCTCCGTCATCTTCAACCTGCAGACGCGGTGAGGTTCCTTCTCTTTAGCTATCCTAAGTTTAGATCTAAGAAGAATCACCTAAAAGAAAACTAGGCCAAAAACCGTGATAAGTGCCCTGATTGTAGTAGTACGAGAGCCCACGACCAAAATTTTTGTCTCATAGCAATACGGCCAAAACCGCATCAAGTCGATAGATACGATTATCCTGAACTCGAAAATACCAATATCAGACATTTTCTGCGTAGCGTTTGATCTGACCGAATTTTAAAAATTGTCAAAGAATTTTACCGAACTGCATCATAGCAATATGTCTGATTTGCAGACTGTAGTTGAATGATAGTTCTGAGATACCGGAAACATATTTTTCAGACGTTAGTGGTGTAGCGCAAACCCGTAAAATCACTTAAAAAAATTAAAAGTGAGACAAAAAAAATGTCTCACAGCAATACGTCTGAAAATCTTTTTTATTAGTAAATTTTGGTTATTTGATGCGAACAAAACAATTTTCAGACGGAAATGTGAACGCATTAAATTTTGAGACCGTTTTGAAAATGTTAACAAATTTTACCGATAGCAATATGTCTGAAAATTGTTAGACATGATAAAATAAGTTGTCCACATGTGCAAAAAATTTATATCAGACAAATTAAGTGTAGCACCTTCTCTATCAGACAACTTTTCGATACTCAGATATCATTTAAAAATCGTATTGAGGCATCTTGAATTTTCTGTTACAAACCAATGAATACGTTGCGACCCTGAATTTATTAGATGATAATTTAACAAAGAATTTACCCGAAACCGTAACATTGAAGTTGAAGGACTGAAATAAATCGCACAAAAGGAAACTGGGATGAAGTTGAAAAAAAAAACGGTTTATTCAAAGTTACAAAATATTCTCGTATTCAATCGCTGTCGGATTCGGAATCGTCGTCTTCGAAATCACTCTCGACGTCGCTCGGGAGATCTAACTTGAAACAGCGACTCCGAAACGTTATTTTCGTTTTTGGGAGTATATGCTACACTTAAAGTGTCTGAAAACAGGTTTTTGGTAATCATGGCAGCAATACGAAAAGTTGAATTTTTTTTTTATCCGTATTGCTATGACACAGGTCGGCTAAATTTGTTGACATTTTCAAAAATGCACTCAGGCTATATGCTACGCGCAAAATGTCTGAAAACAAACTTTTTCGTAATACAATTATAAAATCTATGTACATTTTCACTATCAGACGTATTGCTATAATACCGACTGTCTTTTTTTTTTGACACAGCAGAAATGGCCTCCCACGCAGTTGCTACACTTTCGACCGTTATTACACACCTAGTCGGGTTCAGAATCATACAATCTAACGATTTTATAGGGTTTTTGCCGTATTGCTATGAGACATTGTTTTGGTCGTGGGCTCTCGTACTATAGGTAGTACACGGTATTGGTGTTGGTCCCGGAGGAAGAGGAGTCCTTCTGAATAATGTAATGTGGTTGATTGCAGCGCGTCTCGCTCGGAGACCCGCCTCACTGTGAACACGTCGGGCGTGTTCGTGCGCGGAGTCAGCTCGCTCGAGCTCCGGGACCCCGCCTCCGGAGAGGTAATAACAAACAACACAACTGTATCCACAAGGCGCGGTAGACGCTCTCTCGAATCTTGATGTATTCTCCTTGAGGGTGTATAAGGGTAGTCAGAGGCATGTCCAATTCATATTAGTAACTGGTTGAGCCCATCGCCGCCTATTAGACCTAACTGAACTAATGGATAGGACCCTACATGAAGCTGCTAGTTTTATGTTTTCTTTCAACTACTACAGCTGTATCTATTATACGAGTAGCTTTCATAAAAATTGAACCAAATCCCTGATTGTTATAGTCTTCTACAAATTAATGGTAGACTTATTTTTATAATATTTGTGGTATAAAAGGCTGTTCATAAGTATATTTTGTTTGGATGTACCTACCTATATTTTATTATATTGTTATAATCTCCAGGTGGTGTTCAGCACTTCCCCTCCATCACCCCCCGCGTGCTGCACCATCCCCGATGCTGTCTCCAACTTGCATGCGAGGGTAGGTGTCACCGTTTATCTTTTTTTTCTAATAAGAAAATTCTATAAATTCTGCTTATATCAAATAAATTTTGCTAAACTCATCAATAATGAGACAGGAAGATGATGACGAGACAACTCTTGTCACTTTATGTGGTGGCACGACATGTGGTACTCCTCTCTCAATTCCCTCTATCAGCCGTCATCTCAGCCCTCACTCCCTTATTTATAATTCAGTCCAAACAATTTCTCTAACAGTAACATTTTTCAACAGCAAATATCAACCAAACGCATAACAGCCCCAGTGGACGAGGACCTGACCATCCACTCCGACTCCTCCACCTTCCTCCGAGGAGCTGAGGGCACTCACATGGAGTCCAAGGAGCTGTTCTGGACTGCGGACCAGGATATATACATCAAATCTATTAATGGATCTATTGTTTTAAGTGGGAAAGAAGGAGTTTATATAGATGTGAGATATCTGCCCGTAGCGATGCCTGTGAATAAGACGGTGCATGCAACGGGCCAGTTTAAGGTGTGTGTTTGTATGCCGCAAGGGAAGTTGTTCCGGATAGCTGTGCCGTCTGGGCAGAAGGTCACTTGTTCCCACATCAATATGACCGGGGATCTCAATCCTTGTGCTTAAAGTATAAGTATATTACACTAATCAATCATATCTTATTGGAGTGCTCCGTCTAGTGTCTACTAACAGGCAAGAGGAGGATTATGGTAGTTCTTTAATTAGATTTGTAATTATGTAGGTACCTTCTAGTCATGTTATAAATAAAATATACACAATGAATTGTATTCATTTATTTATCACCTATTCAAAAACATACAAAAATTCTTTCGCACATTGAATCAGCTGAATATTAAAGAATCAAAATCAGGTCAGTAATCTTATTGTGATGAGCAGAATAATAGTGTTCCTACCTGGTTCGCAATATTCTTGGAAATTAAAAAAAATTCAAGGTAATAGTTAATATTTGTCTTTTGCAGTAGGTACAGTTTTAGTATAATAATGTGGCTGAACCAATTCTGATGGCATTAATCGCCGGCATGTCTTCTATTCTTGAACACTTGTACTTCAAATTAAAATACAGTCAAATATTACATTAAAAGTTTAAAAAAAGAAAATTCACAACGAACAGGAAGCCTCTTAATTTTGAATTTAATTTTCATCCAAAGTGGAATCAGAAGCGTACATTTCTTGGAAATTAGCGGATGGGTGACCGCTAGTTGCATCTAGCCATCACTGTGCCTTTGAGCAGCTCATATCCAAGAAGTGTAAGCTTATTTATAATATACAATGCATTAAAAAAATACTGATTGACAATACGAATCTATATAATATGTACATTTTGTGTACCCACAAATTAGTCTATTCAGATATTTGGAAAATGGTAGCGAGATTACAAATACTCAGCGTATCCTCTCATTCATTGTACTCTCTCTTTAAGAAAAAGATTTTTGTAAACAGCTGAAATTAATTGAAAGAAAAAACTTTCAATTTCCACAAATGCAAACTGTATACATTTTTTTATTCTTTCATTCCCCCTACAAGATAAATCTAATGTAAATAATGAAAAATCTAATCTGGAACTATGCGATGCATACAAATGTTGCGTACGATTTTCCAAATATCCATTTTATTAAATTAATCTATCAATTGTCTATTGACACGTCGCCGCTCGCCTCGGAGTTGACGATGAGATACGTAATCAGATACTCAGGATACGCCTGCAACAGACATTACATTAAAACACCTTTATTAGCCTTGGCTCTGGCTTTGCGTCAAAGTCTTCTTTCTTCTTTTTTAAAACTATGTGACTTCTGTTCCTTCGCGACCAATACTAGAACAACTAGAACCAGGACAACAAACACGGTTTGGGGCAGGTTTGGCTTTGGATGTGTCTGTTACATACAACCTCCTTAACCATCTTACAAAGCCTTTCAAAGTTTGAATGTCTATTAAGAATTGAGGATATATTTGAGATGTTTTCTTTTCATATCACAAACCCCTCGAGGTCTTTCTAGCTTTTCCAATACTTCGAGGCCATTTTGATCCTCGGGAGTTCGGGACCGTTGAATCACCTGTTCGCCGCGGTACACCACGTGCTCGGGGTAGCGGAGACCCCCGAGGCTGGGTCCGGGTATCGGAGACCCGCTCACCTGTTCGCCGCGGTACACCACGTGCTCGGGGTAGCAGAGACCCCCGAGGCTGGGTCCGGGTATCGGAGACCCGCTCACCTGTTCGCCGCGGTACACCACGTGCTCGGGGTAGCAGAGACCCCCGAGGCTGGGTCCGGGTATCGGAGACCCGCTCACCTGTTCGCCGCGGTACACCACGTGCTCGGGGTAGCAGAGACCCCCGAGGCTGGGTCCGGGTATCGGAGACCCGCTCACCTGTTCGCCGCGGTACACCACGTGCTCGGGGTAGCAGAGACCCCCGAGGCTGGGTCCGGGTATCGGAGACCCGCTCACCTGTTCGCCGCGGTACACCACGTGCTCGGGGTAGCAGAGACCCCCGAGGCTGGGTCCGGGTATCGGAGACCCGCTCACCTGTTCGCCGCGGTACACCACGTGCTCGGGGTAGCAGAGACCCCCGAGGCTGGGTCCGGGTATCGGAGACCCGCTCACCTGTTCGCCGCGGTACACCACGTGCTCGGGGTAGCAGAGACCCCCGAGGCTGGGTCCGGGTATCGGAGACCCGCTCACCTGTTCGCCGCGGTACACCACGTGCTCGGGGTAGCAGAGACCCCCGAGGCTGGGTCCGGGTATCGGAGACCCGCTCACCTGTTCGCCGCGGTACACCACGTGCTCGGGGTAGCAGAGACCCCCGAGGCTGGGTCCGGGTATCGGAGACCCGCTCACCTGTTCGCCGCGGTACACCACGTGCTCGGGGTAGCAGAGACCCCCGAGGCTGGGTCCGGGTATCGGAGACCCGCTCACCTGTTCGCCGCGGTACACCACGTGCTCGGGGTAGCAGAGACCCCCGAGGCTGGGTCCGGGTATCGGAGACCCGCTCACCTGTTCGCCGCGGTACACCACGTGCTCGGGGTAGCAGAGACCCCCGAGGCTGGGTCCGGGTATCGGAGACCCGCTCACCTGTTCGCCGCGGTACACCACGTGCTCGGGGTAGCAGAGACCCCCGAGGCTGGGTCCGGGTATCGGAGACCCGCTCACCTGTTCGCCGCGGTACACCACGTGCTCGGGGTAGCAGAGACCCCCGAGGCTGGGTCCGGGTATCGGAGACCCGCTCACCTGTTCGCCGCGGTACACCACGTGCTCGGGGTAGCAGAGACCCCCGAGGCTGGGTCCGGGTATCGGAGACCCGCTCACCTGTTCGCCGCGGTACACCACGTGCTCGGGGTAGCAGAGACCCCCGAGGCTGGGTCCGGGTATCGGAGACCCGCTCACCTGTTCGCCGCGGTACACCACGTGCTCGGGGTAGCAGAGACCCCCGAGGCTGGGTCCGGGTATCGGAGACCCGCTCACCTGTTCGCCGCGGTACACCACGTGCTCGGGGTAGCAGAGACCCCCGAGGCTGGGTCCGGGTATCGGAGACCCGCTCACCTGTTCGCCGCGGTACACCACGTGCTCGGGGTAGCAGAGACCCCCGAGGCTGGGTCCGGGTATCGGAGACCCGCTCACCTGTTCGCCGCGGTACACCACGTGCTCGGGGTAGCAGAGACCCCCGAGGCTGGGTCCGGGTATCGGAGACCCGCTCACCTGTTCGCCGCGGTACACCACGTGCTCGGGGTAGCAGAGACCCCCGAGGCTGGGTCCGGGTATCGGAGACCCGCTCACCTGTTCGCCGCGGTACACCACGTGCTCGGGGTAGCAGAGACCCCCGAGGCTGGGTCCGGGTATCGGAGACCCGCTCACCTGTTCGCCGCGGTACACCACGTGCTCGGGGTAGCAGAGACCCCCGAGGCTGGGTCCGGGTATCGGAGACCCGCTCACCTGTTCGCCGCGGTACACCACGTGCTCGGGGTAGCAGAGACCCCCGAGGCTGGGTCCGGGTATCGGAGACCCGCTCACCTGTTCGCCGCGGTACACCACGTGCTCGGGGTAGCAGAGACCCCCGAGGCTGGGTCCGGGTATCGGAGACCCGCTCACCTGTTCGCCGCGGTACACCACGTGCTCGGGGTAGCAGAGACCCCCGAGGCTGGGTCCGGGTATCGGAGACCCGCTCACCTGTTCGCCGCGGTACACCACGTGCTCGGGGTAGCAGAGACCCCCGAGGCTGGGTCCGGGTATCGGAGACCCGCTCACCTGTTCGCCGCGGTACACCACGTGCTCGGGGTAGCAGAGACCCCCGAGGCTGGGTCCGGGTATCGGAGACCCGCTCACCTGTTCGCCGCGGTACACCACGTGCTCGGGGTAGCAGAGACCCCCGAGGCTGGGTCCGGGTATCGGAGACCCGCTCACCTGTTCGCCGCGGTACACCACGTGCTCGGGGTAGCAGAGACCCCCGAGGCTGGGGGTGCCGGCCACGCTGTGGTGACCCGGAGGCGCATGCGCCATCTTGCAGGCGGCGAGCAGCTGGAACCCGCGGCCCAGCGTCACGCGGCAGAGTAGCATCTGACTGTAAAGGGAAAGGAAGGATATACTTTTAGTTACAAACACAAAAGTTACTGGTGGTTTGCGCACTAGGCCGGGCTTGAATCGCAAGAAAATCGGAAACCCCCTTACTTCCAGTGTGGCGACCTCTTACCACGATCGCCTGAACTACAAGGACATCGTAACACAGTTGCCAACCTAGCTACTGCAGAGCTTCACCGCATTATCACTAGATGGCGTTGGGATCAAATAATATGAAACATTATGAATACCAACAAAAAGTGTAAAAAAGTGTACAAGTTCTTAATCGCGCAAGCGACATTATCTTGGCAAATGAACTTATATAGAACTATCCGACATTAACTACCGGCTGAAAAGCCCTAAGATATGTGGACCAGTTGGCGTCGATCTTAGTAAAGGTAGTACTACCTCTTTGCTATAGATTGGGGGAATAACACCTACCCCCAAAATGGGATGATCATCATCATCTCCCATACCAGCAGCTGAATTAGTTACCGCTGGTACAATATTAGTTTAAGTAATGTTATTACGACAGAGTTAGTAGAGTGTAAGTTATGACAGGGTAGGAGTGTGAGGCGTGGCAATGTGTTACCGCTGGCAGAGGTAGCAGGAGCGCGCGTGGTGCTGCGGGCAGCCGGCGCCGCCGCCGAACCCGTACACGTACTGGTTGCTCTTGGAGGAGTGCTCCGCGAAGTATATCCCCGCGCCGAACATGCCGCCTGCAACATGTCACATGCTCACCACACAGGTACACTATGTTCTGACGGCTCTAGGTATTTGTGATGTTAGCTGGGTAACAGCTGACTATATTCATTTTGTATGAAAAAGCTGCCGCTGTGTTGAGCAGTTAAATACAATTTCTAATTAATTACAGAAACTTATAAAAACCTAACCAAATTCAGAAAACATACAAAAACCCACACGGTTACTCAGGACCGAGCCCGCGGTCCTCGCATCGCAGTCCAACACTATCCGGGCGCGCCGTCCGCTCCGAATGTAAGCATCACCTGCGGCACTACGTTAGCACATTTACCGATATAGGCGTGTCGTTCGTCGAAGCCCTTCTGCACGATAGCGTTGATGAAGGGCGAGCCGTGGAACAGCATGCGCTCGCTGGGCGCGCCCGCCTCCGCCGCCACCTCGCGGCGCCGGTGCGAGTAGCGCGCCCACAGGCGAGCGTTCACTATCTTCTGGATCTGAACATATAACACATTTTACACTTTTGCTACTTGTGAACCTACTTCTATTATATACGGAACACAATTTCAACCGGGATATGAGCCAATAAATACACCCTACCTTCTTACACTCACAGAAGCTGACTTCTCTTTCTCTATTATCTCTCTCTCTCTCCCTCTCTATTATCTCTCTCTCTCGCTTACCCTCACGACATTATAGTGCGTGTACTGTCCGCCCGCGTGCTCTCGGTGCATTCGTACGGAAGCTTGCATCTCTTTCTCTATTATCGCGTACTCGCTCTCTCCGCAGTCTTCGGCCGGTGGAGTGACGTCTATCAGAGTGGTGCCGCCGTAGCATTCTGTCACAAACAGTTATACATTTAAACACAATTAACGGGATATTTACCATGATTACATATTGTTTGAGTTTCCCGATATTAATTGTTAATTGTGTTTATAGTGTTAACCATGATAGTTTAAAAAGTTATACATTTATTTAAAACAATTTTTTTTTTCTGTGCCTATTCTTATTTTTTTTTTTCTTTGTTATTGTTTGTTTTATGTTTTACAATAAACATATATTGTATTGTATTGAGTATGAACTATCACCCTCGGTTCTCGTGGGACATCATGTATCACAGAGAACGTCACTCACCCGAGGCTCGGGAGCACCTGGCCGCCTTGAGCAGGCGGTGTCGATGGCCGTACGCGGCGACCCCCACGGCGCGGAGATCCTCGTGAGACATCTCAGAGAGGATGTCCACCGAGATCTGCTCGCGCTCTAACGCTGGAGCCAGCTGTTCCAGGCCGATGCTGGGGAGATAATGAAAGCACGATGTATAAAAAAGTCGGTAAATAAAGAAACATCTTGATAGATAAGTAGCTTTTACTCGCAGTTTCGCTCGCGTGGTACCAACATTTTAAAGCCTAATGCTTGTCTATGCTTGTCCACTAGGGGGGAATGCAATATAGGGCTTTCCCCCTAGTGTAATGTCACACAAGTTGTACACCTAGAAATAAAACGAAATTACGGTAGAAACGTGACGTCACAAACTTAAGACCCCCTCCCACCCTTTGTCACACTTCATCAATTACCTAGTTAGGAAGGTGTGCAGCGATTCGGAGGTGGAGAGAGCTGATGCGGGTCTACCAGCTGCCTCCTCCAGGCTGCCGCGGGCGCCTTCTGCCCAATACTCACTGGGCACCTGGGGAAACCATATCTCGTTATGAACATAAAGGAAGACTACATGCTAGATACTAAATCACTCTAAAACGGACTTAATTTGTGACATTTTCTTCGTAGACGGTCGGTCTTAAAGGGGATCTCTGCGAGGCAACCTACAATGAATGTTGTAGATACACTCACTGGTAGGGACAGCTGCACGGTGTCCCCACTGGGCATGAGTACCGGCTGGTGGGGCAGAGGGGCCGGGGGCGCCTGCAGGGGGGCCGGGGCCGGGTCCCCCGCCGCCCCTGTCATGGCGTCTGACAGTAGTGAGCGGACATCTTCAGCGCCGGCGAGTTGCAGCGCGGTTTGACCTTCCTGGTTCTTCAGGAAGGGGTCGGCGCCGTGCGCGAGCTGGAATGGACGATAACGAGACTGTTTACACTAAAACTTTGGCTAAAAACAGGCAATGAAATTACATTTTATCAGAAAAGTAAAAAATTTTGAAACAATTTTGAAACAATTTTGAAACTAAGAAGTGCTAGAGAAAGTACTCACATTATGCTTAGGTACTTTTACATTTTTATGAAACACCCAAACAACTTAAATCCCACTAAAAATTCCTAAAAAAAAATATTTATTCATTAAAATGACATCAGTCAAGTGTTACAATAAAACGGGTCGGGATCTCTTCTGATAGGTTATAATAACCGTCCCTTTTTCTGTGATCTTTGGAAGCGCTTGGGTCTAAACTGAAATAAAAGCCATGAGTACACATAACCAAGAGTATCCAGGTACTCACCAGTAGGGCCGCGAGCTGCGTCCTCGCCTTGCTGGCGGCCTCGTGCAGCGGCGTGAACCCCCAGCGGTCGGCCGCGTTGGGGTCCGTCCCCGCCCGCAGCAGCAGGGCCCCCAGCTCCACGTGCCCGTACGAGGCCGCGTTGTGCAGGGGCACCAGGGTACTCACCAGTAGGGCCGCGAGCTGCGTCCTCGCCTTGCTGGCGGCCTCGTGCAGCGGCGTGAACCCCCAGCGGTCGGCCGCGTTGGGGTCCGTCCCCGCCCGCAGCAGCAGGGCCCCCAGCTCCACGTGCCCGTACGAGGCCGCGTTGTGCAGGGGCACCAGGGTACTCACCAGTAGGGCCGCGAGCTGCGTCCTCGCCTTGCTGGCGGCCTCGTGCAGCGGCGTGAACCCCCAGCGGTCGGCCGCGTTGGGGTCCGTCCCCGCCCGCAGCAGCAGGGCCCCCAGCTCCACGTGCCCGTACGAGGCCGCGTTGTGCAGGGGCACCAGGGTACTCACCAGTAGGGCCGCGAGCTGCGTCCTCGCCTTGCTGGCGGCCTCGTGCAGCGGCGTGAACCCCCAGCGGTCGGCCGCGTTGGGGTCCGTCCCCGCCCGCAGCAGCAGGGCCCCCAGCTCCACGTGCCCGTACGAGGCCGCGTTGTGCAGGGGCACCAGGGTACTCACCAGTAGGGCCGCGAGCTGCGTCCTCGCCTTGCTGGCGGCCTCGTGCAGCGGCGTGAACCCCCAGCGGTCGGCCGCGTTGGGGTCCGTCCCCGCCCGCAGCAGCAGGGCCCCCAGCTCCACGTGCCCGTACGAGGCCGCGTTGTGCAGGGGCACCAGGGTACTCACCAGTAGGGCCGCGAGCTGCGTCCTCGCCTTGCTGGCGGCCTCGTGCAGCGGCGTGAACCCCCAGCGGTCGGCCGCGTTGGGGTCCGTCCCCGCCCGCAGCAGCAGGGCCCCCAGCTCCACGTGCCCGTACGAGGCCGCGTTGTGCAGGGGCACCAGGGTACTCACCAGTAGGGCCGCGAGCTGCGTCCTCGCCTTGCTGGCGGCCTCGTGCAGCGGCGTGAACCCCCAGCGGTCGGCCGCGTTGGGGTCCGTCCCCGCCCGCAGCAGCAGGGCCCCCAGCTCCACGTGCCCGTACGAGGCCGCGTTGTGCAGGGGCACCAGGGTACTCACCAGTAGGGCCGCGAGCTGCGTCCTCGCCTTGCTGGCGGCCTCGTGCAGCGGCGTGAACCCCCAGCGGTCGGCCGCGTTGGGGTCCGTCCCCGCCCGCAGCAGCAGGGCCCCCAGCTCCACGTGCCCGTACGAGGCCGCGTTGTGCAGGGGCACCAGGGTACTCACCAGTAGGGCCGCGAGCTGCGTCCTCGCCTTGCTGGCGGCCTCGTGCAGCGGCGTGAACCCCCAGCGGTCGGCCGCGTTGGGGTCCGTCCCCGCCCGCAGCAGCAGGGCCCCCAGCTCCACGTGCCCGTACGAGGCCGCGTTGTGCAGGGGCACCAGGGTACTCACCAGTAGGGCCGCGAGCTGCGTCCTCGCCTTGCTGGCGGCCTCGTGCAGCGGCGTGAACCCCCAGCGGTCGGCCGCGTTGGGGTCCGTCCCCGCCCGCAGCAGCAGGGCCCCCAGCTCCACGTGCCCGTACGAGGCCGCGTTGTGCAGGGGCACCAGGGTACTCACCAGTAGGGCCGCGAGCTGCGTCCTCGCCTTGCTGGCGGCCTCGTGCAGCGGCGTGAACCCCCAGCGGTCGGCCGCGTTGGGGTCCGTCCCCGCCCGCAGCAGCAGGGCCCCCAGCTCCACGTGCCCGTACGAGGCCGCGTTGTGCAGGGGCACCAGGGTACTCACCAGTAGGGCCGCGAGCTGCGTCCTCGCCTTGCTGGCGGCCTCGTGCAGCGGCGTGAACCCCCAGCGGTCGGCCGCGTTGGGGTCCGTCCCCGCCCGCAGCAGCAGGGCCCCCAGCTCCACGTGCCCGTACGAGGCCGCGTTGTGCAGGGGCACCAGGGTACTCACCAGTAGGGCCGCGAGCTGCGTCCTCGCCTTGCTGGCGGCCTCGTGCAGCGGCGTGAACCCCCAGCGGTCGGCCGCGTTGGGGTCCGTCCCCGCCCGCAGCAGCAGGGCCCCCAGCTCCACGTGCCCGTACGAGGCCGCGTTGTGCAGGGGCACCAGGGTACTCACCAGTAGGGCCGCGAGCTGCGTCCTCGCCTTGCTGGCGGCCTCGTGCAGCGGCGTGAACCCCCAGCGGTCGGCCGCGTTGGGGTCCGTCCCCGCCCGCAGCAGCAGGGCCCCCAGCTCCACGTGCCCGTACGAGGCCGCGTTGTGCAGGGGCACCAGGCCGCCCTTGTCGCGGGCGGACACCGCCGCGCCTGCTTCCAGGAGCGCTTCCGCCACTTCCAGGTTGTTGTAGCCGGCTGTGGGGGGGACGGTGGAAAGTCATGGACGACTGCAGACTGATGTAGCAACTGACTGTGTGACGTGAGTGTGTATGAGATGTGTGAGTGTGTCAGAAAGAGAACTGAAAAGTGCGTGTCTGGGTGAGAGTGTGTGGGCGCGAATGTGTCAGAGTGAGAGAGAAAAAATGTGTGTGTGTGTGTGTGTGTGTGTGTGTGTGTGTGTGTGTGTACCAGAGAGTGTGCGGAAGTGTGTCACATAGCGAGAGTCAGAGAATGTGTCGGTGTATGAGTGTGTATTAATACTTACCGGCTAAATGCAATGGCGTGGAGTTCCTGCCGTGTGAATCTCGACAGTTCACATTCTGTGGCGTTATTAGTTTCCTAAAACAGAATCGTATTGTAACGAGCAATTCTTTAATTTAGGACACGAGCAGCCGTGTTGACCGAATGTGGTTGTATCTCGACTTTCAATCCGTTGTCGTGGGTTCGAACCGCAGCGGTGCATCAATGGATTTTGCGATTCGTAAAATTTATATGCGCTCTATCGTGTTAGAGCTTTAAATAAATAAATAAAATAAAATTCGTTTATTTCCGACTTAGTCCATATTTTGTTAGTAGGCTCTTATAAACTATGTTAGTACTTGCTTAACCTAAAAATAACAATCACATTCACAATCACAAATAATTATTGAGACACTACACGAGCCACCGGCTTGAGCACAGCCAGCCAGTGTCTCATGTAGGCTTTAAACGGTGAAGGAAAACATCGTGAGGAAACCAGCAGCTTAGTCAGCTCCACACGTTGTCGTTCCTGTAGACAAGGCCGATTAAGCTGCTAAAAGGATAGATAAGGTGCTGGGCAAGCCTCCACCTCAAACGATGTCGCAGGCACTACAGCGTCCCGTTCAGTGTAGGCATAGGTTGCCTCCTGACAACGTATAAATCATCTAGTATGATGTAAAGGCCTACGATTGAAATCTAGGCCTCACCTAGCCCTCGCCAGGTCCCCCCGCTTGGCCGCGTCCAACAAGGCCGCGTCTCCTCGCAGCGCGTCCGCGGTGTCGCTGTCTCCCGCTCGCACCAACTGTAGCGCCGTCAGTCCGTCTCTGTTCCTCCTGGTCGGGTCCGCTCCATGCTAGAGTAAACCAATGTTGGGCAGCTGTCAATACGTTTATTATCTATGATTTTACAAACAATTTCCGCCAGAAGCGCGGGATTTGACAATATAAGCCTTGAATATGAGTTTGAAGTTGAATGGATGATTTTTAATAGATTTCGAGAACAACTTTAAACAATTACTGTATAACTAGCTTCTGTGCGCGGCTTTGCCACGTGGTACCAAAATTTTGAATAGCTTATATGCTATTCCAGGTCACTATCTACGCCTATTCCAAGTTTCATCCAAATCGGTTTATCGGTTTAGGTGTGATTGATACACAAACATCCAAACATCTAAACAAACTCACAAACTTTTAGCTTTATTATATGAGTGGGATAGTCTAAAGGCTTAGGCCGGTTTTTGAAGTGAAAACTTGTTTAGGCGCGGTTGGCAGTTTTGAGATGAGAATAAATTCTTGGATTCGCCTCGAAAAGGTCACGTGGGAGTCACGTGACCGCTCACCGACATCTACCAGTAGCGCCATCTAGTTCTGTACTCGGTAAACTTTTACGGTAATATTTTTACATTTCTAGAAGCTCGTCGATATTCGACGATTCTAAAAATACAATAGGCACAACACTTGAACAATTAGGTTCAATGCACTTTCGGGAGTGCCACGGTTTTTTTTCTTCCGAGGAAAGGGTACTTAGTTTTGTGACGTCACAAACGTTGGGGGGGGGGGGGGGATCTCACAAAACTTCATCGGACTTGACTAACAAGGGTCATCATATCTTTTGAATGCAACGTCAGATTTAAATAATTCAAAAAGTAATATAGAGCAAGTGAAACAGCCCGGACGTTACCTTGAGCAGCAGCTTGACGATATCCGCCTTCCCCTTCCCCGCGGCCTCGTGCAGCGGCGTGTACCGCCACAGGTCGGCCGCGTTGACCGCCGCGCCGCCCGCCACCAGCAGCTCCGTCACCGAGTAGTGCCCGTACGAGCACGCGTTGTGCAGGGGCACCAGCCCGCTGGGGATCAAACGTGATACCATAAGGTTACCTCTGCCTAGTGGAGAGCTTACCGGGTCGGTCACAGTTGCGGTACCTACGAGCTCATGCGTATAAAGCCAGCGTCACCGACCGGTGACCACCTTGCGGTTCGCCGGTTCGAACCGCCTTATCATAATGATAATAAATAATGCTGGACATTTCACCCAGCATCATCTAGCCCCATAAGCGAAGCTTGTTTTAAGTGTCCTATGTAATTTAACAATGTTTATGAAATAAATTATCTTATCTTATCTTACCTTGTACTATGCGAACCAGATAACTGACATCCTACTTATATACTTTTTGTTTGTAACATACATATTATGAATAGAAAAACCCAGACTCGAGATAAATATTTTCAGATCATACAAACATTTATCCCGCGGCGGGGATCGAACCCGCAACCTTCGGCGTCCCAAGCGAGCTTTCACCCACTGCGCCAGAGAGGTCGTTTTGAAACCGTGCCTAGTGTAGAGGTTACAACGAGGTTACTGGTGACAGGCTCAATGCACATTGAATTGTCAAGCGATGCGTCAATTAGTTTTATAGCGCACCATTATAAGCCTTATGAACAATGGTACAAGATATAGAAACGCTTGTAGAATCGCACGAAAGTGCTCGAGCCACCGCGGCCCGCTAGATGGCTTACTCTGGGGCGAGATAAGATAATTTGATGCTGTGTGAGGTGTCCAACATTCTTTTATTTATTTTAGTAAAAGTTGTCGTTGGGTCAGTGACCTTACCCTTTATCCTTGGCGTGCACGTCAGCGCCTCTCTGTAATAGAAGTTGAGCAAGTGGCAGGCGATTGTACCTGAAACAATCATATTTATTACTTTACTACCTTTGATGTGTACTCAGCGTCATTAATTGGTAACCCCCCCTTAGTAAAGCGGTATGAACTGCAGGGGGGTTACCAGTTGGTGACGCTGATAAGTCCAAGGTAACCTAAATGTATTACTGTTTTATCTTTATGTCGTTTCGTTCGTGCTGAATAAATGTATTATCTTTCTGTAGGGTCGACGAAGTGTGACATTTTGTGACAATTAATTTTATTTTATTTCATACATAAATAATTTACAACAATGAGTGGGAACAGTTGACTTTTAAACATAATACATAATTTGAATGGCAATTTTTGGCACTGCTGTTTTAATGTCACATTAAAGTCTCATATTTTGTAATTAAACTTTTTAATCTTTCGTGATTTGGTGACATAATTATTATTTTTAAACCGGGTATTTATCACGTACCTATTCATCCGTGACCACGGGCGCTGCAATGCGTCCGAAACGTCGGAACAAAGAAATAATAAAAATAGGTACGTGATAAATACCCGGTTTAAAAATAATAATTACTCATATTTTGTAATTAAGCAGTAAGTGTCAGGTCCCCCAGGTCTTACAATTATGACCAATTGTGACAACGAGGAGAAATTAAAATTAAATTTTGGGAGACCAATGGCCTAATATTGACAAGCTGAAGTGACTTTTAGAAGTTCATCAAAATGCATTCCAAATGTGTTAACATGAGCTCAAATTATTTATGATAAAAACAGTTTTATTACACATTTCGCCACCTGAACAATGGTAACTTGTTAAAAGCACAAATTATGCGCAAACCTTTTTTGTTGACAATGTTTTTAGGAAACCTTTTTTATATTTGTTTGTTGTTTTTTTATATTTACCTAATATTTAAGTTCATCCATTCGTAAAAAAATAATAAGATAAATGACTTCTCATACGTAATTACAAACGGACAATTTGTTTGTCTATAAACAGAAAAAGATTTTTGAAAATCTGGCGCACTCTGTGGGATAATCAGACGTTGTATCTTAGTACCCATAACTCAAGCTCTGCTTACTTTGGGCCTAGATGATGCTGTGTGAAAAGGTCCAGAATTATTTATTTATTGCCGCAGCTTGTCAAATGTGTTCAACTGACCTATAGCTACGTTTCAGCGCAGCCTATATTTAGCTCACCCGAAAGAAATACCTATACTTCGCGCAGCATTAAACATATCTCCATTTGGCGCAGCCGCTAGGATGTTTAAACTTTATTCTAAAGAAGAATGGGTCGGCTCTTGGCCTCGAAACTTACACAGACATGAATGAGGTCTACGATGGAGCGAGCCTACCCAGAAGGTGGCTAGGTGCTAGGATACTCACCCAGCAGCAAAGTGCAGCGGAGTGGAGTGGCGACCGTCGACGTCGCGGCAGTTGACGAGTCGCGGTCGCGAGTCCAGCACGGCGCGTGCTGTCTCAACGTCGCCCGTGCGAGCTGCCTCCAACAGTCTTAGTGCTGCTGCGTTCGAGCACTCATCTGTTGATACATACATCCATACTAATATTATAAATGTGAAAGTAACTCTGTCTGTCTGTTTGTTACCTTTTCACGCCCAAACCACTGAACGGATTGGGCTGAAAATTGACATGGATAAAGGTTGTATCCCAGGGAAGGACATAGGCTACTTTTTATCCCGAAAAAATCCCGAGGGGCTCGGGTTACACCGCGGGAGCGCAGCTAGCAGATAATGTTTCTCAGCCTTCTGTCATGCTTGTTTATTTTATTTTTTATTTTTTTTATTTTAACAGTTTCAGGAAAATTTACAGCTAGGTAAGAACAATACTAGTTATATAACAATACGTATAAATACATATTCAAATGGAAGGCCAATTATAAATTTTCACAAATAGGTTTGATAAAAGGTAGGTTATGAAATTTAGTGATGTGGACGGCAGAATATAACAATAGAAAGTTTAAATACGCAAATCAAGAACAAAAACTAAAGAAAGAAGACACAATAGAGACAAATTATGTTAACACAATAGAAACAAATTATGTTACGTTAATCGCTATCAAAAAAGAAATTGCCATGTAAAAGTCGCTTCAATTTGACAACGCTAGTATTAAACAAATCTACATCAATTTCAGATCTCGCCAAAGCATTAAATGATGCACACGCTCTCATAACAAAAGTATTTTGCCTGTTGTTTATTAAGTATCTCTCGTATTATTGAAGCAAAAGCCAGGTAGCTACCACCTAAGTTAGTCAAGTGTAGCGTGTGACGCCAGGCCAAGTACTTTGTTGGGGCGTTAGTTTTTTGTACTTTATGAGCATCTAAACTTACTTTGACGAGCCTCAATTCTCTTTGACTGCCTATTACTTGCCTTTTAGTTTTAAGATGGATCATCTAAAAGAATGCTAGGCCCCAAACTGTGTTTATTGCCCTGATTTGATTTAATAATCATGACTTAGGGGATCGATCACCGAACCGAAAGCTATACTCCTCAATCCGTTAGTTGCAGTTGCATTTGATAATATTGCTCGCGAAGAAACAGGAAGTGGAGTACAACAGAGAGTAGAACCACCTTGTTTTTATAATTATTTAAAACTAGCTCTCCGTCGCGGTGTTACCCGCGTTCCATCGGGAAAACTTAACTTTCCCGGGATAAAATACAGCCTATGTTCATCAGGGATAATGTAGGATCCTAATGGTGATAGAATTTTTCATATCGGTCCAGTAGTTTCGGAGCCTATTCAATTCAAACAAACATACATACCTTTCCTCTTTATAATATTAGTGTAGATAAAACTAGCTACTGCGCTCGGCTTCGCCCGCGTGGTACCAACATTTTGAATAGGTATATGCTATCCTAGGTCACTATCTACGCCTATTACATGTTTCATCCAAATCGGTTCACTGGTTTAGGCGTGATTGAAACACAAACATACAAACAAACATCTAAACAAACTCACAAGCTTTCAGCTTTACTATATGAGTGGGATGAAATTGGTCCTTTTTATCCAGCAGACAAGAATTTTGACCTTATCTATATTAGTACTTGTTAATGTATCGAGGAAAGCGCGGGAGAGGACTGCACATGACCGAACAGAACCAATCCATGGCAAAGAGGTACTAACCTCGCTACGGTCGACGCCAACTGGTCCACATACCTTTCAGCCTACCTTTCAGCCGACAGTTAATGTCGGATAGTTCTATATAGGTTACATGTACTTGTAAACATCGTAAGCGCGATTCAGGATTACTATACATTTTGCGACATTTGTATGAGAATTCGCTTATCTGTGATCTCAGCGCCATCTAGTGATACTGATACTGAAGTAAGTACTCTTTTAGCTAGGTTTCTATAATTGGCAACTTCTATACGATGCCCTTGTAGTTCAGGCGACGTAGTGACAACGTTGTAAACAGGAGGCATACACCCAGCAGTGGGTGCAACCGGGCTTTTTAGATGAATAGATATTAGTACTAGTTTATGATATAAAGATGTTACATGTTGTCTATGGCGTCGATGAATTCATGTGCGGCAATTCAACAGCAAACACCATGTTATTATAACAACTAAATTAAATATTAAAATGAATATGTGCGGAGCCGCGGGCTGGAAGTAATATTTTCTGAAGTACATATAAGTTTAGACCGAGCTGAGTCGAACATCGCACAAGTGTTAATGAGACGTGGGAGTATTCTTATTATATTAATTTGTGATTTTAATCTTGTTTAGTGAAAAATAAAGTAAGTTCTGATAGCTTCAGCTTTTTCTCGCTTTTAAATAACTGGCTAATGGAAGGCGCAGAGTTCCAATCAAAATCTGACCGGTATAATAAATAAATAATGCTGGACATTTCACACAGCATCATCTAGCCCCAAACTAAGCAAAGCTTGTACTATGGGAACCAGATAACTGATATACTACTTAAACAGGGTGTAAAAAGACGTCTACCGAAGCCGAAAGGGGTAGGTACAGTATCCCAACACACAACCAAATCCAAAAGGATTTTCCGTAAAAATCATTATATCCGGAGAAAACAGCGTTTGAAGATTACTATTCGCGTATGTTCTGGGCGCGTTATTTTACGTAGATTGCTGGATTTCGAGTTTTAACTGTTTTTTCTTTTATAAATGAAATTATTAGGTAGTAGTGTAAAAAAAATGCGTTTTTTTCGCTAAATATGTTTAGAATCATAGTCTGATTGCAACTCCTCAGTTTTCGATAGTTGTCTTTTTACACCCTGTATACTTTTTTGTTTGGAAATACATTTATTTATTTATTTATTTACCACTTCTTAACTATTTTTACAGGCTTAACCTAATGCAATAGTGTGGCCAAATTCAAACAATAATAGTATTAAACAGCACATCTTTAAAATAAAATAAAAAATAACTCTACTAAAATATTACTATACTTACCTACTTACAAAATTCAAATACCAAGTTATGTCAATTTACATACTTATTTTATATAGAAACACCCAGACCAGAGATAAATATTTGCAGATCACACAAACAATTCGGATCTAACCTGCAACCTTCTGCGTTACAAGCGGGCTTTCACCCACTGCGCCACAGAGGTCGTCAAAATAATATATTGTTTTTCTTTGCGGTTTTTTATTACAAAACAAAAGCAGTTTTAACCCTAAGTTCGTACGAGTCAGTGGCCAAATCTGGTGACGGAGTTTTTAGGCCGCCATAAGGCCTCCGTCATGGCTTAACGACTTGAATAGCCGGGACCTCCGAAGGACGAAAGCGCACGCCACTGGCGGTCACCCATCCACTTACAGACCGTTTAGAACGTTGCTTAACTGCGACGATCTATCAGGAACGACCGCGAGCGCTTCTTCGCACAAGATAGAGGGATTCTAGTGTAGTTCCTGCGCGACCACCGTGAAGAAGGGCAACTAACACGGTTGGGATAGTAGCCTTGATCCATCTTAATATCCAAGCTCCAGCTGGAGGCTTTACATCAACGACAACCTCTGTGATGTCTACCGAAGCCGAAAGGGGTAGGTAAAGCATCCCAACACACAACCAAATCCAAAAGGAAAAACATTATATCCGAGAAAACAGCGTTTGAAGATTGCTGTTTGCGTATGTTTTGGGCGCGTTGTTTTACGTAGATTGCTGGATTTTGAGTTTCAACGGTTTTTTTTCTTTTTTAAATGAAATTATTAGGTAGATGTGGTCTTATTATGTTGTACTAGTAGTAAATAACCGAAAATAACATAAAATCACTAAGCTAAGTCAAAAACTTTTTTTGCGTTTTTTTTCGCTAATTATGTTTAGAGTCACGGTCTGATTGCAATCCTTCAATTTTCGGTAGTTGTCTTTTTACAACCTGTATTTATTTTATTGTCAAAAAGGTTAAGGGCCGATTCACATCTGACGGAAGATCCGTCGCGGATTATCGGTCGCGGAACGCCAGAACTGACAAATGTATAGAAAAACACTCGACCGTTCACACTCGACGGACTAACGTATCATCCGTCGAGTGTGAACGGTGTGAACGGTACATTTGTCAGTTCTGGCGTTCCGCGACCGATAATCCGCGACGGATCTTCCGTCAGATGTGAATCGACCCTTACAAGAAAATTAACAAACTTAAAATACATCATTTTTGAGTTGAATTTATAAACCTTGTACTTAGTCTATAGCATTGTCGCCTCACTCTAAGTTTTCACTTGTATGTAGACATGAGGATTCTGATTCGGCTATCTCGGCTTCTATGTATAATATGTATGTATTTACAAACAAAAAGTATCAGTTATCTGGTTCCCATAGTACAAGTTTTGCTTAGTTTGAGGCTAGATGATGCTGTGTGAAATGTCCAGCATTATTTATTCATTTATTTATCTAACAAAGTGAGGCCCACTAAGGTTTTGTTTTATAAAAAACGATCGAAAAAGTTTCAAAATAAATTAATTTAAATATTTAAGATAATTAGAATAGGCAATTAGTGCGGGGTTACATGCAAATTATTTATTTTATTATGATTTAATTATTATTATTAGCCAACGGCGTCGATTCTGCTGTTCACTGACCAAACTTAATTAAACTAAAATGCTAAGTTCTTATTTCCTTAATACGATAAGGTCCAAAATATATAGGGCCTCATTCCCTCCAGACGTCTCGATCTCGTGCAAGGCTCTCCCAATCGTGAGATCGAGTTCATCTCGCCATCTACCTTCGCCCACAGCTCTCCTGGCATGCGACAGATGCCCGCTGCCCAATTCCACTTAAGCTTGGCGGCCTTCGTAGCTACGTCCGCGATTTGTGTCTGGAAGCGCAGTTTATTTATAACTAGCCGTCCGTCGCGGTGTTACCCGCGATCCCTCGGGATAACTTTACTTCCCCGGGATAAAATATAGCCTATGTTCATCAGGGATAATGCAGGATTCGAATGGTGAAAGAATTTTTCAAATCGGTCCAGTAGTTTCGGAGCCTATTCAATTCAAACAAACAAATAAATCTTTCCTCTTTATAATATTAGTGTCGATGTAGATAGATAATTGTAATTTTATGTAATATGTTTTTATTGTATTGAATTAATTATAAACTAATTTATGACTTAATGAAATTGTCTTAATTAGACTCGCTGAAGTAGCAAGGAAGGACCTTGATATTAACGCATTTAACTTGACCTTGCCTTTTGGTGAAAAATATTGAAACAATGACCTGCGCTGAATAAAGATTAAACTTATGCATGGCAATTGGGCAGAGCATCCGTGACGGAAGCCCATCCCACTGGCGGAAACATTCTGTTATTTACTATTTATATTGACACATTTTTGATCCGGGTGAATCCTACTCATATAACAAAGCTGAATGTTTGTGAGTTAGTTTGTATGTTTGTGTTTCAATGACGCCTAAACCAGTGAACCGATTTGGATGAAACTTGGAATAGGCGTAGATAGTGACCTGGAATAGCATATAGGCTATACAAAATGTTGGTACCACGCGCGCAGTAGCTAGTCGCATATAAATACACTCAAAAGCACAATTAACCGCCCGCCTATATTTTTCGTCACCCTGATTGTTTATGTTAACTGTGGCTTATCGAATGTTTTGTTTTAAGTTGAGTGGGTACTTTCGCAATAAACTAACACCTATTCAGATGAATAAACCTGTGTCAATGAAACCTTTTTGGAATTTAGTGAATTTATTCCTTGTTTGAAAATGTTGCAATTGCGTTACCGTGTTTACATTTCTCTTTCTTTTCTGCTATCGTGTGCGAATATTGTTTAATTTGAGTTTTTAGTGTATTCTTGATTCTTTGTGACTGAAAAAAATGCCTCTTGATGCAACTGGTGCTGCTAGGGCAGTAGCTTTAGCTGACGCTGGTTATAGCCAACGTCGAATCGCTCATACACTTGGAGTACCTCGAACTACGGTACGGGATGCCATCAGACGCTTTCGGGAGACTGGTTTATACACGAGGAAGCCAGGTCAAGGTCGACATCGGTGCACTTCAGCTCGGGATGACCGCTTTGTTGTCAGTAACGTGCTCAGAAATCGCTTTTGCACCGCTATTCGAGCGCGTACACGTCTTTTTGAGGTGAGAAATGTCAGTGTGAGTGAACGTACCATTAGAAGAAGATTGGCTGAAAGGAATCTGAGGGCTTTTCGTCCAGCTCGCGCTCCACAACTGCTCCCACAACACCGTAGAGCTAGACTTGCCTTTGCGCGAGAATATGCTGACTTTACTGTAGAGGATTGGAAGAACATACTGTTCTCAGATGAGAGCAGAATAGCCTTAAGTGGTCCAGATGGACGTCAACGTGTATACAGGCGCCAAAATGAACGGTTTGCTCCATGCGCAATAACTGAAACCGTAGGATATCAGGGAGGGTCAATAATGGTTTGGGGTGGCATCTCTAACGAGGCTCGTACCGATCTTGTGGTGTTTAATAGAGGCAGTGTGAACGCACAAAGATACGTGGAGGAAGTCTTACAAGACCACGTCATACCTTTTGCACCATTTATTGGTGAAAACTTCAGATTAATGCACGACAATGCTCGTTGCCATACCGCAAGATCTGTAACTCAATATCTCGATGAGGTCGGGATTCAAGTTTTGCCATGGCCGGCACGCAGTCCCGATCTGAACCCGATTGAGCACATTTGGGACAACCTAAAACGACGTATCCGAGCAAGAGTACCGGCCCCTACGACCCTAGGAGAGCTCAAGACGGCTGCGGTAGAGGAGTGGCACAATATCCCTCAGTCGGATATTCAACACATCATTGATGGATTGTCAAACCGGCTCCAAGAAGTCATTAGGGCCCGAGGTGGTAACACACATTATTAAAATTGAAATAAAAAAAAAAATGGAAGATTTTTTTCAAAATTAAACAAATTACATTTTCATGTAAATTTTATACTGTTTCGATTTTTTGGCATATGTTTTTAAATAAACGGATTTTTTCAGGACTTTTTTTAATTTTATTTATTCTAAATGATTGCTTTTAACATAACTTCCATCAAATGTTGTCCTAATTTGACGATTACTGTAAACTAAACGAAATACCACGTGGGCGGTTAATTGTGCCTGTGAGTGTATAATACAATTCCATACATTTTACGTTCTTGGTTCACACACATGTACCTTTTCAGAATATTTTTATAACAAATAGTGTGGGTACTTGTTCATTGTATTTTTTTTACCTTCTGGTAAGTATGTAAAATTAATAAAAAATGCAAAGCAGGTATAATTCGTGAGAAATAATACTAATTTTGCAAAAAACTTGTCAAAAAACGTTTTCTTGTATACAGGGTTATTTGTAAAACGCCGGTAACCTCTCAGGACTGTATTACTATCATCATAAACAACAACTTTTGTTCTATGACTTTTTACAAAATCATCATTATTTTAGTTCATCAGATTTTCATACAACAATAAAAATATTTAAATGGAACGCTCTGAATGTTACGAAGTCTATGCGAAACAAAAGAAAGCGATAGTACATTTACGAGGAGAGCGGAGTTAGGGCGGCGGAGGCCGAAATGTATAGATGGGACAATGTGTTAGATAGTACAACGAAATGTTGAAGGTTTGTTTTTGGTAAATGTATTATGTTTTTGTTTTTGACGACCTCTGTGGCGCAGTGGGTGAAAGCCCGCTTGAGACGCAGAAGGTTGCGGGTTCGATCCCCGCCGCGGGATAAATGTTTGTATGATCTGCAAATATTTATCTCGGGTCTGGGTGTTTCTATGTATAATATGTATGTATTTACAAACAAAAAGTATATAAGTAGTATATCAGTTATCTGGTTCCCATAGTACAAGCTATGCTTAGTTTGGGGCTAGATGATGCTGTGTGAAATGTCCAGCATTATTTATTTTGTAAAAAGTCATAGAACAAAAGTTGTTGTTTATGATGATAGTAATACAGTCCTGAGAGGTTACCGGCGTTTTACAAATAACCCTGTATATAAACCGGTGGGTGTATGGTATTATGAAGTTCACAGGTATACATACAACTTGTTTGTTTGTGTATCACATCTGTTTACGTAGTAAACATTATACATAGACGCCGACACAGTAGAGTGAACTTCCTCGTGGTAGTGCTTGCTTAGTCGTTCTTGATTGACCGTCAAAGTTAAGCAACGTTCTAAACGGTCTGTAAATGGATGGGTGACCGCCAGTTGCATTTTCATCTGAGCGCTTCCGTGCTTCGAAATGCACGTTAAATTTTCGGTCCCGGCTATTTAAGTCGTTAAGAACGTTGCCTGACGGAGGCCTTGAGGCGGCCTAAAAACTCCGTCACTAGAGTCATACGAACTTACCTATGGTACTGACGTTCATATGTTTCAGCATGGCTCCTTGTAGCCGGCCCCCTCCCCCGCTCCCAGACCCTGGAGCTGATGAGAAGGTGTCCCTGGAGCCGCTGCAGATAATCTGGACGAACGTGGTGACTTTTGCATACGCTCATCTAGCAGCGCTGTATGGACTGTATCTGTGTTTGTGGGCGCATTGGGCTACTTTGCTTATGTGTGAGTTCGTCTACGTCTTTTTGTTTTTGCTGGGTAGGATCATAAATATTTAGGCATTTTCCTTTGAAGATGCGGTTTCGTCTAAATTCATCAGATCGCGACTTACCATACCAACGAGAGCGCGGCTCATAACCATTTAAACCATTTACCATTTAAAGTTACAATTAAGTCAATCGTTCTAAGTGTTTTCATATTATAATTCATTTAATATCGAATATCGACTTTAACTTTACAACCATACCATTAACTTCAAAGAACTTGTGTTTGCGGAAACCATACACGCAGGTACAAGTCTCTACAAAGGTTTTGATAACAGTATCGATTTTACAGCCTCCGTGGCTTAGCGGGCGATTGTGTTTCGACAAGAACTAACGAGTAATCGCGCGCGATTGATCGCGTAGCTTCAAGCTTGAAAAAAATAAGCGCGCGCGATTGCGTGCACAGGCATTCGCCCACGCAATCCGTACGGTTCAATCCTGCGCGATAGATTGTGCGTGAAGGGCGCTATTCTCTCAGGACGTAGGGAATTCAGAATCTTCGAAAATGTTCAAAAAGTAAGGAGATAGTCAGAGGCGCTTCCTCATTTTGAAAATGTCGGCACTCTGGTGTTGATGGAGGCACATATCCCCGATAGCGTTGGACCTAAAAATGAGTGCCAGTGGCGAGTGCCCCGGGGCACTTGGGAAATAGTACGTGTTATTGCAGCGTACATAGTGTTCGTGCTGGCGGGTATCGGCGTGACGGCGGGCGCACACCGGCTGTGGGCACACCGCAGCTACAAGGCGCGCGCGCCGCTGCAGGCTCTGCTTCTGTTCATGAACTCGCTCGCCTTCCAGAACACAGCGGTCACCTGGGTGCGGGACCATCGCACGCATCACAAGTACAGGTATTTCTCACATTTCTGTTACCTATGTAACCGCGATCGCCTGAACTATAAGGGCATCGTAATGTAGTTGTCAATTTACAAGAACCTAGCCACTTCAGAGCTTCATCGCTAGATGGCGCTAGCGCGCTACCAACCGACGCTATTTGAATTCTAGTACGCGCAAGTAACATTATCTTGGCTTAGCATAAATAGAACTATCCGACATTATCTGTCGGCTAAAAGGCCCTAAGGTATGTGGACCAGTTGGCGACGAGCTCTTTGACACGGATTGGGGAAATACCACCTACCCCTAAAATCTACACTATATCTATACTGATATTATAAAGAGGAAAGATTTGTTTGTTTGTATGTTTGTTTGAATTGAATAGGCTCCGAAACTACTGGACCGATTTGAAAAATTCTTTCACCATTAGAATCCTACATTATCCCTGATGAACTAGGCTATATTTTATCCCGGGAAAGTGAAGTTTTCCTGAGGGACTGCGGGTAGCCCCACGACGGACAGCTAGTATAGATATAAAGGTGTATGTTTTGTTTTGTCCCCCAGCGACACAGAAGCGGACCCCCACAACGCTAGCCGCGGCTTCTTCTACTCGCACATCGGCTGGCTCCTGGTGCGCAAGAGCCGCGCGGTACGTCGCCGCGGCCGGCAGGTCGACATGACAGATGTGTATGATAACCCGTGGCTCATGTTCCAGTACAGGTGGGTTTACTAGCCAACGTCATCATCATCATTCCCCTGCCCTTATCCCACTTTTATGTGTGGCACAACAGGTTTTCCTCTTCCACTCCGCTCTAACAGCCGTCATCTCAACACTCCTTTCTTACCCATATCATCCTTCACACAGTCCATTCATCTTTTCTTTGGTCTACCTCTTCTGCTACATCCCTCCACTTTCAAACCTAACATTCTTCTAACATTCGTTATTATTAGTTGGCAACGTATAAAAGCAAAACGATTGGCGCAACGCAAAATAATGTCTATTTTTTTAAAGTACCGACTGACCCGGAGGCTTTTCTGACAGTTTAAAAAAAAAAGTATATTATTCGTTTAGAGTTCCGACAAATTTTCGTAGTAGTCCAAATGAGATTAGAGAAATAAAATGTAATTTTGATTTGAAATTTTGATGATTCAGATAAGCATAGGATCGTGGTGGAAGGCACCAGCTTAAGGAGGCCTATACCCAGCAGTGGGTGAGATTTCAGATTTCATTTATTGACCATGAAGTTACATAACATAACGTGAAGCTGAAGTCATGCTGTGGTCATGATGTGAGCAATTTTAGAAAATAGAACACATCGTTAAGCTAATATCAAATACATTTCTATTTCAGATACGCCATCCCCTTCATCGGCTCAGTCTGTTTCGGTCTCCCCACACTACTCCCTATTTACTTCTGGGGGGAATCCCTGAACATCGCCTGGCATGTCACCATACTCCGATACATCTTAAACTTGCACATTACCTTCCTAGTCAACAGCGCTGCCCATTTATGGGGCAACAAACCCTACGACAAAAAAATCGTACCAGTCCAAAATCTGACCGTCTCCTTTATAGCATTTGGCGAGGGTTTCCACAACTACCATCATGTATTCCCGTGGGACTATAAAGCGGCGGAATTGGGGAACAATAGGTTGAATATATCGACTAAGTTTATAGATTTCTTCGCGTGGTTGGGATGGGCGTATGATCTGAGGACGGTATCGGATGAGATGGTGAGAGCCAGGGCTAGACGGACGGGGGATGGGAGCGATAAGTGGGGTAATGTAAGCGAGAATAAGGCTGATTAATATAAAGATTTGATAGAAATTGTGTTTTATTTGTTTTAGAGTTTTTCTCAACTTAATAATTAAAAATGAAATCTGACTTCAATGTTGGACAATTGAAAATGTCAAGCGAAGATGAGATTTTTCAAGTAATCATTCTCAAAATTGCGTTGTAATAACACACTACCGCATCATTCTCAGCGAGATAATATTATTTCATTCCCATTGTCCCCACTGACAATGCTGATGGGGACAACGGGAATAAAATTTTATTTTTCAAAATGGCGTCGCTACGCCCACAAATGATCCGAGCTCAGTGGGGACGACGAGAATACTCCATACTTGCTAATTTATCACATAGTAATCATCACCAGCGTGGTATTACGACTAACTTACTTTGTACTTACAACTCATACATCTATTACACGTCATGTTTGTAATATTAGAAACTATGCAGCTACTATAGGACATGTCAGTGATATAGGAGTAGTGGTGGACTGACCTCTGGGCGGCTCGGGGCGCGTGTCGGCCCCGCAGGCCAGCAGCAGGCGGCAGGCGGCGGCCGAGTCGCGGCGCGCGGCCACGCGGCGCGCGCTCTCGCCGCGACCGTCGCATGCGTACTGACCTCTGGGCGGCTCGGGGCGCGTGTCGGCCCCGCAGGCCAGCAGCAGGCGGCAGGCGGCGGCCGAGTCGCGGCGCGCGGCCACGCGGCGCGCGCTCTCGCCGCGACCGTCGCATGCGTACTGACCTCTGGGCGGCTCGGGGCGCGTGTCGGCCCCGCAGGCCAGCAGCAGGCGGCAGGCGGCGGCCGAGTCGCGGCGCGCGGCCACGCGGCGCGCGCTCTCGCCGCGACCGTCGCATGCGTACTGACCTCTGGGCGGCTCGGGGCGCGTGTCGGCCCCGCAGGCCAGCAGCAGGCGGCAGGCGGCGGCCGAGTCGCGGCGCGCGGCCACGCGGCGCGCGCTCTCGCCGCGACCGTCGCATGCGTACTGACCTCTGGGCGGCTCGGGGCGCGTGTCGGCCCCGCAGGCCAGCAGCAGGCGGCAGGCGGCGGCCGAGTCGCGGCGCGCGGCCACGCGGCGCGCGCTCTCGCCGCGACCGTCGCATGCGTACTGACCTCTGGGCGGCTCGGGGCGCGTGTCGGCCCCGCAGGCCAGCAGCAGGCGGCAGGCGGCGGCCGAGTCGCGGCGCGCGGCCACGCACAGCGCGCTCTCGCCGCGACCGTCGCATGCGTTCACTTTTGCACCTGAAGGGGACGTGATGCTAGTTATGATGGTTAGGTTACTACGGAGCTACAGAGATACGAAATATCAGAGTTCAGATTCGAATAGATTGATACGTCACAACGTATTTTGATCAAGAAAATTTTCAAGTTGTATTTTGTACTTATAAGTTTTTGCTCGGAATCAATGATTTTAGTTATTTATTTTAAAATATTTTCATAAATTTTAATATTTTTGACAAATTAATAAAAAGGCACTATTGACAATTAAAAATTTTTTTTTTTTTTTTTTTTTTTTATTAATAAAATTTTTAATTGTCAAAAATTTTATTATTTTTGACAATTAAAAAAAAAAAAAAAAAAAGGCTACACAGTAAAATATGACTTTTTGTATTTTTGATGACAAAATTTTAAGGAAATCTAACTTTTTTCTATTACTAACCGTGCCTAAGCAGCAGATCCATAGCATCTAGATGCGCGTGGTCAGTCGCCACGTGGAGTGGCGTCTGCCCTTCTTTATTCTTCTCATTGACTCGCGCGCCTTTACGAAGTAACATCTCCATTACCTGTCACAGATTAAAAAGTTCAAAAATATAAACAGGATCACGACTTTTGACACGCTTTTATTAGCTTGGTGTGTATTTGTTTCTGTGGCGACCTCTAACTGCGATCGCCTGAACTACAAGGTGATAGAGTTGCCAATTACAGCGACCTAGCTACTTCAGAGCTTCACCGCTAGATAGCGCTAGCGCGCTACCGACCGACGCGATTTTAATCCTAGATCTCGCAAGTAACATTATTCTTGGCAATTAGCCTATATAGAACTATCCGGCATAAACTGTCGGCCGCAAGGCCAGCCAGGTAAGTGGGCCAGTTGGGCCGACCTGGTGAGGGGAGCTCTACCTCTTTGCCATAGATTGGGGGAATAACACCTACCCCCAAATTCTATTTCTATATGTCATGTGACCGCTTCCGTGCTTCGGAGGGCACGTTACTAGAATTACGGAACGTTACGGAACTTACTTATGTAACGGAAACTTTGAAAGTGGTTTTGACTAACTTTGAAACGTCGGATTGAGTTGAAACTTGGCACTCATTAAGGACAGATGACACTACAATATACAGCAGTCACCTGTTTCCGTTTGGGATGGTGGCTGGCGGCGGCGGCGTGCAGCGGCCGCTCGCCAGTGCTGAGCGCCGGGAAGTTGACGAGAGCCTCGCACGCGGGCTCGCTGCCGGAGACGGAGCTGCAGGTGGACGATTGGGAACTCTGCACGATAACAAATTATACTTCCACATAGTTTGATCAGCGTCACCAACTGGTTACCTCCCAAATAGGCAGTTTGTTCCTGCGAGCCTCGTACGAGGGGGTTACCCTTTGGTGACGCTATCCTATGGATATTTTACAAGGAGAAATGAAACATGAAACTGCGATTCAAAGTGAAAATATATAATAACCTGGTGTTGGTGCTGCGTGAGTTGTTTCTTGACGCGCGTGGGCTCGGCCTGCCGACACGCCTCCAACAGACACTGGCCGCGGTACTCCACTGCACAGACAGACATACTTGTAAAGTGTGCTATAAGTATTCAATAGCGGTCTAAAATAGTGATAAAAAAGAGATGCGGAATAGGCTCAACGTCACATATAAAACATAATATTAATTTATTCCCGTTGTCCTCACCCACAGTGGGGATAACGGGAATAAATTAATATTATGTTTTAAATACATTTTATTAAAATGGCTTTGCTGACCAGTGGGGACAACGGGAATATTCCGGTAAAATGTAACACATCCTATGTAACTAGAAATTATGATAGCATTTCATGAGATCAAGAGGATAAATGGCTTATTTATTATTACGTCGCGGCAGACCACGAACAAGATGGAGGGACGAGCTCGCCAAATTCCGTGCCGACTGGACAATATTAGCACGGGAGAGGGACGAATGGAGGGAATGGGGGGAGGCCTTTGCCCAGCAGTGGGACATGAAGGGCTAATATAATAATAATAATAATTATTACGTAAACTGGTTTTGTGTTTTATTGAGGACCTCTGCATCGCAGAAGGTTGCGGGTTCGATTCCCGCATATCTACAGATATTTGTCTCGGGTCTGGGTGTTTTCTATTTATGGGCGCTCACCAGTAGCGAACACACCTAGCACATGTACAATACTACAACTATGTGTACTCACGCGCCAGCCTCTCCTGCAGCTCCCTGGTGGGCGCCACGTCGAGCGCCGACTTGCCGTGACAGTTCAGTAAGGTGGGATCCGCCCCCTCGCTCACCAGTAGCGAACACACCTAGCACATGTACAATACTACAACTATGTGTACTCACGCGCCAGCCTCTCCTGCAGCTCCCTGGTGGGCGCCACGTCGAGCGCCGACTTGCCGTGACAGTTCAGTAAGGTGGGATCCGCCCCCTCGCTCACCAGTAGCGAACACACCTAGCACATGTACAATACTACAACTATGTGTACTCACGCGCCAGCCTCTCCTGCAGCTCCCTGGTGGGCGCCACGTCGAGCGCCGACTTGCCGTGACAGTTCAGTAAGGTGGGATCCGCCCCCTCGCTCACCAGTAGCGAACACACCTAGCACATGTACAATACTACAACTATGTGTACTCACGCGCCAGCCTCTCCTGCAGCTCCCTGGTGGGCGCCACGTCGAGCGCCGACTTGCCGTGACAGTTCAGTAAGGTGGGATCCGCCCCCTCGCTCACCAGTAGCGAACACACCTAGCACATGTACAATACTACAACTATGTGTACTCACGCGCCAGCCTCTCCTGCAGCTCCCTGGTGGGCGCCACGTCGAGCGCCGACTTGCCGTGACAGTTCAGTAAGGTGGGATCCGCCCCCTCGCTCACCAGTAGCGAACACACCTAGCACATGTACAATACTACAACTATGTGTACTCACGCGCCAGCCTCTCCTGCAGCTCCCGTGTGGGCGCCACGTCGAGCGCCGACTTGCCGTGACAGTTCAGTAAGGTGGGATCCGCCCCCTCGCTCACCAGTAGCGAACACACCTAGCACATGTACAATACTACAACTATGTGTACTCACGCGCCAGCCTCTCCTGCAGCTCCCTGGTGGGCGCCACGTCGAGCGCCGACTTGCCGTGACAGTTCAGTAAGGTGGGATCCGCCCCCTCGCTCACCAGTAGCGAACACACCTAGCACATGTACAATACTACAACTATGTGTACTCACGCGCCAGCCTCTCCTGCAGCTCCCTGGTGGGCGCCACGTCGAGCGCCGACTTGCCGTGACAGTTCAGTAAGGTGGGATCCGCCCCCTCGCTCACCAGTAGCGAACACACCTAGCACATGTACAATACTACAACTATGTGTACTCACGCGCCAGCCTCTCCTGCAGCTCCCTGGTGGGCGCCACGTCGAGCGCCGACTTGCCGTGACAGTTCAGTAAGGTGGGATCCGCCCCCTCGCTCACCAGTAGCGAACACACCTAGCACATGTACAATACTACAACTATGTGTACTCACGCGCCAGCCTCTCCTGCAGCTCCCTGGTGGGCGCCACGTCGAGCGCCGACTTGCCGTGACAGTTCAGTAAGGTGGGATCCGCCCCCTCGCTCACCAGTAGCGAACACACCTAGCACATGTACAATACTACAACTATGTGTACTCACGCGCCAGCCTCTCCTGCAGCTCCCTGGTGGGCGCCACGTCGAGCGCCGACTTGCCGTGACAGTTCAGTAAGGTGGGATCCGCCCCCTCGCTCACCAGTAGCGAACACACCTAGCACATGTACAATACTACAACTATGTGTACTCACGCGCCAGCCTCTCCTGCAGCTCCCTGGTGGGCGCCACGTCGAGCGCCGACTTGCCGTGACAGTTCAGTAAGGTGGGATCCGCCCCCTCGCTCACCAGTAGCGAACACACCTAGCACATGTACAATACTACAACTTTTATTTTCACCACCCAATACAATTTACTCAGCGATATTATCGACTTCTGTGGCGCAGTGGGTGAAAGCCCGCTTGGGACGCCGAAGGTTGCGGGTTCGATCCCCGCCGCGGGATAAATGTTTGTATGATCTGCAAATATTTATCTCGGGGCTGGGTGTTTCTATCCTATAAATATTATAAAGGCGAAAGTTTGTAAGTATGGATGTATGGATGTATGGATGTTTGTTACTCTTTCACGCAAAAACGGCTGGACCGATTTGGTTGAAATTTGGTATGTAGATAGGTGATACCCTGGATTAACACATAGGCTACTTTTTATCCCGATATTCCCGCGGGAACGGGACTTACGCGGGTGAAACCGCGGGGCGCAGCTAGTGTATAATATGTATTTACAAACAAAAAGTAGTAGTATATCAGTTATCTGGTTCCCATAGTACAAGCTTTGCTTAGTTTGGGGCTAGATGATGCTGTGTGAAATGTCCAGCATTATTATTATATAAGTTCATGAACAATTGGAGATTTAAAAGCTTCATTTTCAGTGTGATTTTTCACAAATAGTAATGCATCATTACTATTTGTGAAAAATTAAAGTATAATTTCGAAGATAAAAAAGATTGAAAAACATCAAAATGTTGATGAACTTCTCTCGTAAACCGTACTATCATTAGGAACAAAGTAAGAGAGCATGATGGTCGCCACCATTTTAGATTCATTTCCTTCTTTATTGAACCAAGTTATATAGAAGCACAGCCCGAAACATTGTTTATAATGTTACCTCAAGTCTCGCTTTGCTAGCGGCCTCGTGTAACGGCGTGAAGGCCCATAAATCCGGCGCGTTCACATCTGCCCCCGCGCGCACCAACGCCTCCGTCACCTCGTAGTGACCGTACGAACACGCGTTGTGGAGCGGGACCAGACCGCTGGAGATATCATCATTATCATTTATACATACTTAACAGTATACAGAGTATATAAAAATAAAAAAAAACCCCGATACATTGAAGTAACACGGTACCAAATTTCGAAACGATCGGACATAACAAAGTTAGTCAGATCCCCTCATCAACTAGAAAAGAGCTGATGATCTTCAAACGGCTGAATAGTTTTTCATGAAACATGGCTAAGAACACTCGGGATAAAATTATCTATGACACAAAAAAACTTAAGGAAAATCGGTTCATCCGTTTGAGAGCCACGATACCACAGACAGATACACAGACACGTTAAACATAGCACCTCTCTTTCCGTCGGAGGTTAAATAGGTAGTCAAAAATGATTTAATCAGTAGGATCAGTTTGATTAATCATTTAAAATCGTCTTAAAAGAAAGTGTGCTTCTGTTCATGACCAATACCGTAAAGAATCAGAGCAACAAACACGGTTTGGGACCTAGCTTTGGTAATACGCAGCTTTACTCAAATTCATTTTACAAGTTAATTTCTTTATTTCAGTCAACAAGGGACTATGTACACACACACATACACACACAAATACACACACACGCAAACACGCACACACACTCACCCCTTGTCCTTGGCATGCACATCGGCCCCCCGCTGCAGCAGCAGCCGCACGGCGCGCAGCCGGTTGTAGCCGGCCGCCAGGTGCAGCGGCGTGGAGCGGCGCCCGTCCCCCGCGTGGATGTTTACATTAAGCGGGGTGAGGAGGGAGGAGAGCCGCTCCACCGCGCCCGCGCGGGCCGCCTCCAGCACTTCCGCTGCGCAGTGCTCGCCTGGTTATGGAACAAGTTGTGAGCGACGGTCGCTTTACAAGCTTTTTACGCTGTGTGGCGACCTCTAACCGCGATCGCCTGAACTACAAGGGCATCGTACGTAACAGAGTTGCCGACCTAGCTCCTGCAGAGCTTCACCACTTCAACGCTAGATGGCGCCGGCGCGCTTCCAACCGAAAAATCTAGAACGCGCAAGCAACATTACCTTGTCAAATTAACATATTCTATATAATATGTTAACATACCAAGATCATGTTAAAACTATCCGACATTATCTGTCGGCTGAAAGGCCCTAAGGACCAGATGGCGTTGACGTTAGCGAGGATAGTACCTCTTTGCCATAGATTGTGGGAAATACCCCCAAACGCTAAATTTCGTTTAGTTATTTGCCACACATACTATGAAAAACTACGAACTGTACTTTCGAAATCGTATCATATTTTATGTCAAACAATAAATAACTTGAGCTATGAGCCGTGACTCTCAACGGCCAAGGCTAAGATGCACAAACTACAACTTAAGGTTTGGCTCTACTTAGAGATCTTATAATTTTTTGAGTGAAAGAAAAGACTTGACAGCCAATTTAACAAAAACTAAAATACATTTTATTTTATTGGATAAAAGAGGCACAGGACCGAGTGAGGTGGCGTTTGAGAGGGGAGGCTTATGCCCAGCAGTGGGTGACAACCAGCTGCAGATGATGATGATGAAAATACATTTTTTTTATTTATTTTATTTATAGCACTAACCAGTGAGTACAGGGCGAGTGGCTGCATCGGCGAGGTCGAGCGGCGTCTTGCCCTCCGTGTTGCGGATGTTAGGATCTGCGCCATGTTGCAGCAATGCTGGGGATTACAACATAATATGTCTATTAAGTTCCTATGAGTATGGGGCCAATCCTGGTAACGGAGTTTTTAGACCACCTTAAGACCTCTGTCATGGCTTAACGAAGCACAGAAGAAGAATCTT
Source organism: Epirrhoe alternata (assembly GCA_963565295.1). Classification (NCBI taxonomy): domain Eukaryota; kingdom Metazoa; phylum Arthropoda; class Insecta; order Lepidoptera; family Geometridae; genus Epirrhoe; species Epirrhoe alternata. The sequence continues at coordinate 45,454 of OY751402.1, forward strand.
CTTCCAGACCATTTATAATTGCTTTTTTCAGGCAAAGGCCCTCTCTCTTAGGTTTTTCTATGGCTAGTCGACAGTGAGTCAATCTAGACTGATCATGTATTATAACACTAGCTGTCCGTCGCGGTGTTACCTGCGTTCCCTCGGGAAAACTTCACTTTCCCGGGATAAAGTACAGCCTATGTTCATCAGGGATAATGCAGGATTCTATTGGTGAAAGAATTTTTCAAATCAGTCCAGTAGTTTCGGAGCCTATTCATTTCAAACAAACAAACAAACAAATCTTTCCTCTTTATAATATTAGTATAGATTAGTATAGATATAGATGGGGAAATCTAAGTAATCCCAGCAGTTCTACTGAATTAAATGGTTTTTGTCTATGATTGTCTCACTCACCAATACAGACATCCACCTTCCCCTTAGCAGCCGCCTCATGCAGCGGCGTGTACCCCCAGTTATCCCTGGCGGCGGGCGCAGCACCTGCCCCGAGTAACGCTCGGACAACATCCGCATGTCCGAACGAACAGGCGTTGTGTAACGGTTGTAGGCCTCCATCATCTCGCGCTTGGAGCGTCGCCCCGCCCGCTATTAGGAGTTCTACGACTTCGCGACGACCGTAGCCTGGAAATGAGAAAAGAAAGCTAGCTAGTAAATTTTTTTTGAAGTGAAAACTTCTTTAGGCGGGTTTGGCAGTTTTGAGATGAGAAAAAATTCTTGGATTCGCCTCGAAAAGGTCATGTGCGAGTCACGTGACTGCTCACCGACAACGAGTTATTTGTCAAGTTTAGAACCGTTCCTGTTTTAATTAAATATCCCAATCATATAATAAAGCCAAAAGTTTGTGAGTTTGTTTAGATGTTTGGATATTGTTTGTGTGTTTCAATCACACCTAAACCAGTGAACCGATTTGGATGAAACTTGAAATAGGCATAGATAGTGGCCTGGAATAGCATATAGGCTTTTCAAAACGTTGGTAACACGCGGGCGAAGCCACGCGCAGAAGCTAGTTATGAATAATCTTGAAGATCTAAAAACCTGCAAGTTTGTTTACTGTGTCATGAGGCTAATAGTGTTGTCTGTTGTAATCCTGTGCCATTTCAGTTTACTTTTAGATCTTTATTCATCAGATGTAACATACATTTTGTTAGTAAACATTGAAATATTATTGTCTCTGCCAACTTTAGATGGACAATGGATTTTAATGGCTGTTTGTTTTCATACATGCAAACTAAAGCTGATTATTATGTTGATAATAAGTAGTTCTTGAATCAAACAAGGACGTAAATCGGATCAACAACAAGAGCTTAACAATGAAGCCAGCTACCGTGACAAATTATGCAATTTGTCTAAATTATCACGAATTAGGAATCCTTTCACTTTCAGCAACAATTCGCGTTTCCGCCAAAACAAGAGGAAGCATCAATGATTCTAGTCTTATGTACCTGCAGCGAAGTGTAAGGGAGTCGATTTGCGGCCTGCCGTGTCCCTCGCATTCACTGTTTGAGGTGTAATCAACTTTTTAACTCTCGCTGCGTCCCCTGTTTTGCAAGCTTCGAACAACTCGCGCAGAGGATCTGTGGGCGCAGGGAGCGCGTCCAACGCCGAACCGAGCATAGAACGGCGGCTCGACATTTTGTTTTCACTTTTCACATTTAGTTTTTGTGTCGCGATCAGTTTAGAAAGCCATTTTCGCGAATTTATTGTACAAAAACACGTACACACAGCTGGTAGAGCTTGCACCTTTTTTGACAGTTCGAGTGTAGGGTTGCCAGATCAGAAATAGTTTTTTCCCTTTTTTCCCCTTCTTATTTATTATTGACAGATTCTGATCTTTTCAATAATATGCTAGTGTGTATGGAATTTTCTGTCAAGTCTTTAGTTAAAATATGTCCTATACTTAAACAATGTAAATTGAAATAAATAATGTTTTTATAGAAAATTCTCTTGGGTCTGGGTGTTTCTATGTATAGTGATAGAGAGGTAAGTTGTATATTGTTAATTGTTATGCATTTAAAGAATGGTTTTCAAGGGTTTTGCTTATATCATAATCACTTTTAACATGAACAATTATCGGGTTCCTAGCATTAGTGCAAGCTAAAAATAAAACTGAACATAAATCTCCCTTTAAATTATTATCTACTAGCTGCGCTCGGATTTTTTCGGGATATAATCTACTATATAAAAATAAGTCGGATTTTCCTTCCTGACGCTATAACTCCAGAACGCACGAACCGATTTCCACGGTTTTGCATTCGTTGGAAAGGTCTCGGGCTCCGTGAGGTTTATAGCAAAGAAAATTCAGGAAAAATCTGGTGGCATCTGGTGGTGAAACGGAGTTCGCTGGGTTTGCTAGTATAATAATATAATGCTGGACATTTCACACAGCATCATCTAGCCCCAAACTAAGCAAAGCTTATACTATAAAGTAAAAAGTAGCCTATGGCCTTCCCTGGGATACAACCTTTATCCATGGCAATTTTCAGCCTAATCTGTTTAGTGGTTTGGGCGTGAAAAGGTTACAAACAGACAGACAGAGTTAAATTCATATATAAAATATTAGTATGGATTTTCTGGCAATACTGTGGTAAAATCATAAACAAAAATATTTTACTTCATTCCCACAGATGAAAAAAGATATGCAGCATGGTAAACTACACGATCAATAATAGATCAAACCTATAGTTACATTTGACCAGATTTTATTACAAGTTAGTACGACATCGACACTACTTATTTAAATGAGAAGGCTTATTACATTATATAACATTAAAATACTTTTTATGTTATTTTCAGTTTCATTTACACCAATGTGCCAAGTTCTTGAAGCCACAGCCAAGACCTACAGGGAATGGTAGTGTCATGAGTTGTTGTGGCAAAAAAGACAAACGTCTGCTAAGCGCAGGTTGGTTAGGCGCATACCTCCATCCAACTGTTCGACGTCAATGCCCTTAATTGCCAATGCAGCGGTCACCGTTTGGAATACCTCTTGGAAGGCTGCTGTGTTTAAATGGGTGTTATTGGGTCTCCCTGCCAAGTTCATCATTTTTAGTGCAGCAGTGACATAGTGTTAGTGGGTTGGATTGATCGTTTGTTCGCGACCACATTAAAATCACATTTCTCTATTATTTCTTGTCTATGGCTATTAGTTGACGAAATCAAAATGGCGTCTTTCTCGGGTTAGCGGCGCGTTTATTACATTTGTGTGAAACGGTTTATAATATCGTTTGTGTTCGAATTTACAAGTGTTAAAGACAAATTGTGATAATATACAAATTGTGTGTTCAGTGATACATATTCATTATTTTCTCATGGACTGTTTTGGACAGGAATCTCGCGTTTCTTACGAGCTCTAAAGGTATGCCCCTTTCACCTATCGAATAATTTATCCTAATCGTTGAATTATCGCTGGAATTAGTCGAGTGCCAGTTCGACTCTGCGTATGTCGCGCGTGCACGGAATCCGACCGGAAGCGCTCTTTAGTTTAGTGGGTGAATCAGTAGAACAGGTTTTGTGAAGCGAGGCCGGTCGTGTCTTCATTTGTCGCTCCTCAAGCGTCGTATTTGATTAAATATTTGTTGTGCCGTTGACTAATCGAATTAGAGGCAGTGTTGAGCGCGCTAGTGCAGTTCTCGGGCCCCGTGTGTGTGTGTTTGTGTTTTCACTTTTGGATTGCAGTGTTCTGAGCTATTTTTAATTTTGAAATCATCAAGGTAATCACATGTTTATACTGCTCTCTAAAGACATAGTAAGTCTCTGGCATACTGGCACACATCAGAATATAATTTAAAATGTGACTTGGAGTTCACAAGACAAGTTTCAATGTTGTTTGTCTTGAATTTTTATTGGCATTATGATTTGATTCATAAATAGGTATACCTACATATTTCATTTAGAAAAGGGCCAACTCTAAAATATTCATAGCTAGTGAGCTTGTATGAAGAATGTCATGAGTGTATGAGATAGGAATGATTTGTGTCAGGATTGTAGCGATATTGATAGTTTAGTCTATTTTGGTACTGTGGCCTGCTCCTCAGAGAATACATTATCTATTACATGTCAAAAGTATCCAAAGCTATTCTTATCAGATAACAACTTAAGATAAAGATGTGATGTTATCTTGATAAAATTCCGTAGCCTGCACCCACAGCAAAAATATATGTATAGAAATAAAATAACACAAAAGTTGTTGAATTTTGTTGGGGGATCAATTTAGAAGGGAGAGATTTATATTTATTTATTTATTTTATTTTATTTGGAAAACAAACAGTAGTACAAACTAAATTAATAATAACTTAAAAATTACTATATACCAGTTATATGTTTCCGCATATACAAAACTAAAAATGTTCGTTGACAGAAGAAAAAAAAACAGTTGTGTAGTAGATACGACAATAAAGATGAGAAATACTTAATTTTATAACAGTGAGTCTAATCCAACAGTTGAGGCACCGATTCGAACCAATATTGCGCAAGAGCGCGCTTTAAAGTGGTAGGTTTAGTGTTGAAAAGGTCCAACTCAGAGTAACCAACCAATTCATTGAAGTAGTTAGCTGATCTAATAAAGAAGGAGTGTTGTCTATAATTAGTTGCACAATGAGGAATATAAAGAGAGAGAGTGGGTTTTCTGATGCTCCTTGTGGGGACACGCCACTGTATCAGAGAAAGAAGATGTGGCGAGTCGATATGGGACTGTGCTATTTTTAAGATGGTACAGATGTCGGTAATTTTCCTTCTCTCATACAGTGGTACTGTATGGTGCCTTTTACATCTAACCTCATAGCTGGGATCGTAAGTGTTGCACTTGTACTGGAGGTATTTCATGAATTTGCGTTGAATGGTCTCAAGTCTATATGTATTTTTACCATACTGAGGGTTCCAAATTTGTGAACAGTATTCGAGTATGCTGCGTACATAGGAACAGTATAGATAGATGAAATAAATATAGATATAGATGAATATGCAATGTATCTAGACCTAGTGACATTTTGCAGAAATGCCTGGCAAACATGATGTATATAATGACAGTAATTAAGGCAAAAAATGTGTTTCTGGAAGTAAGTTAGTCATCATTCCGTTGCCCTTCTCCCACGCTAATTGGGGTCGGCATATGTATTCTTCCTCCATTCACTCCTATCGCTCGTCAACTGTTCATCCACTCCTTTAATTTTCATATCCTCTCACACAACCATACCTTCTTGGTAAGTGAGTATAACCAATAAATCTGTGGGTGTGTTACTAAGTATCGCTTTAACATGACAATAGGAAACAAACTTGTGCTAGGCTGAGTCAGGGTTTTAACAATGTTTGCCAAAACAACTTAAAACATACTTGAAATTGAAAGCAATGTATTTGTTATGAGAATAAAAATTAATTTTTATTTATTTCTCTCTCACAAAAAATATATAAATGGGTGGATCAACTTTTTAGTGTCATGAATCAACTTTTTGTGTAAAAAAATAAATGTTGAAATATTGCTATAATTTCACCTAATATTGTTAAATAAATTTCTGCAGCTTATAAATCTACTACAAGCACCAAAAAATTTTGTCGTTTTCATGGATTTTTATGCCCTTATTCCAAAAGTGGCTCCCAAAAATGTCACCTAACTAACAATGACGTATTATGGTAAAAAGTGCAAAAAAACAATATTTAAAAAAGTTAATCTGTTTTAATGTGAACTATAATTCAATTAAATCAATCTGGCATAATCAAAATTGGAATAAACTGTCTCATTTTTTAAAAAATATACCTCATTGTGTCTCTGGGGTCACTAAATGAAAGAAATTTTATTTACTTTTCTTGTAATTCTGTTTCTAGGAACGTCAGAAAAATTCACTTTTTACATCACTATTGTTGGATATTCTTTAAACTTTTGTCATACAACATTTTGTATAATAACCTTTACTTTTTTAGTAATCTTGCTAACAATGTCAAAATTTTTGGGGACACTACGTGAGCCCGGAGACATACTTGGTGACTCCAGAGACATAAATGGTACAATGCCATAGGCAAATTACAGCATGATAAACCATACAATGTACAAAAATATATTTTAAATGTGACAGCCAGTTTACTTTTAATAGTTAAGATAGAAAATAAACCCCCAACCTAACAAATAACTCCCTTTTCTCTAAAATTAATGATAAAATTTAATGAAAATGGTGGTTTTCATTTATATAGACAGTCATCTGCGTAGTAAACCAGTCCTCTATCGCATTTTTTTTACAAAATAACTTAAATCTCGCTTAATAGAAGACCAAGAAAGGTTTTTGTAGATGAAATGTAATTTCTGGCGCATTGGATCGTGTCTCGTCTTGAGCGTAGTTATTTTACTACTAACTTACAGACTGCAGATATCTTTTAGAACAAAAGGCCAAATATAATAATTTGACTACCTGTAGATTCATCAAAATCCTCAGCCTTTCATCCCGTGGGATGAGAAATGATGTGCCAGCTGTAGTCAGTCTGGCCAGCCTGGGTATAGGCCTTTCTTCAATTCTGCTATTTGTGTCTGTCCTGTTACAATGCCGTCGATCTATTTTTTATGTGATGACGACCATCACTCTTTTTACCATCTCTGGGCCACCACTCGTTTACAACTTTGCACCTCTGTTATCACCGCACCTGGCCACTTGTCCTGCCCAACCAACTCCATTTGAGCCCCAATAACCACTTGTGTGTGTGTTTCGGTATCGAGGGCTCGATAGATCTAAGAGTGTAATACCGAGCATTGCTTATTCCATGGCTTCCAGTGCGACTCTGACCTTGTGCAGTCTCATTCGTGAGTGCCCATGTCTTGGCACCATAATTTCATAGTTAGCGGACTCAATTACAACTCTGCTACTGCTTTCATCCCTGCGTCTGGCTAGTCCTGCCCAACCAACATCATTTGAGCCCCAATAACCACTTGTGCAGCTCGAAATTTTGGCTTGTTTATTCGGAATTTCGGTATTGGGGACACGATCGTATCAGTGTGATACTGAGCATTCCTGGCTCTATAGCTCTCGGTGCGACTTTGATCTTCAGCACAGTCTCCTTCATGAGCGTCAATGTCTCAGCACCTGATGTTATAGTTGGCAGATCTTATTTCCAATGGCAATGATTGGAACCGAGGAACTGGAGATATTCGATATAATTTTAGGTGGCCATGTTCATCTTCAAGATGTGATCACGCATCTCTAAAAGTAGGCCTGAAGCTTTCTAAAGATCTTTTTTAGTTCCACCAAAATAGGATGAGGTTGAGGTCGTCTACAAACTTAAGGTGCTACAGGAAGACACCTACCTACAGGCAGACTTTTAGTCCCGAGCTGTCTAATTCAAGAGCTTTTACGACGTCTCCTAGGACAGCCGTAAAAAGCTTGGGTGATAAGGTGTCTCCCTGTCAAGGTACTATTATTTTTTCTTTTTTAAATGGGGATTAGGAGAAATTTGCTATTTAGCCGTACTTGTATGGTGGTATACATTATCCGCAGTATATCCATATAGTTAAAAACGATCTGACAGCGATGGAGAGAGATGATGAGAGCGATAAGAAGCATAGAACAATCTCTTTTTCGTCATCTACGAAAGCCATGCATATGAGCCAGTGACTTCTTGACTCTTCTCCGTCGCCGATATTGAGTGTGGGTAAAAATAGACCAAAAAAAGAAACATGGAATGCGTAAAATCAGAATCGAATGAAGTATGGTGTATTGTATCGACCCCACAAATGATTTGTTTTTTAAATCATATTTAAAGTTATTTTAAGCTTAAATACGAGGGTTTTTTATTCGAAACTGAAAATGTGCAATGGATCTCTATGTATTTAACACGTTTATCACTCACCAGATTGTTTATTGTATAAATTAAGGAAATTTTTATGCAGAATGTCTTTTGGGTCACTAAAAATTGTCTCTTGGGTCACAGTTTTTGTGAGCTAGTGGAACGGTGACTCAGGATACAAACTACGGTTTTTTACTCTTTTTCTTCAACGAATTTTATTAAAATAAAAAAATACGTGCATGCAAAGCATTTCAGAATCAAATGTCAAAATATAATAACCGAATTACTTTAATAAGTAGTTTACTTGTAGAAATTTCGTCGTGAGTTAGCGGATGAAAAACAAAGACACACAGTTCCGCTGCGCACTACGAACGTAATGGCAGAGTCCACAAAATGGTCAGGGGTCAGCAATCTTTATTTTACGACATGCAGATAAGTTTCCTATTAGCCTAGCCATTTATTGTCTATATTACATACACTTTGTTGTACTTTTTTATCGTTACCCAGTTGACAACGCGATTTGGGTAAAAGTCGGGGACAACTATTCAAACTGTATTTTTTTATAGTAAAAATTAATATTTTGTTTCGAAAATCAATATTTTAGAATACTGGTACATCAAGGAACAATGTAGATATAAAATATAAAGACAAGTCAAGGAAAAATTTTACACAGCAGCGTTGCATATGTGCGTAATTTGCGTTGGGGACAAGTGAAATTTGTATGAAAACCAATTTTCGTCTACTGGGTCACGACAATTTTTATTATAATTGACTAAATATTTTTAAAATGTTGATAAACAAGCGCAATGGTAAAGGATCTGATTTTATTAATTGATGTTAAAACCGACAATTAATGTAACTCGGCACCTTTTACGATTTTTTTTACGTCGGGGACAAGATTTTACACTAAAAAGTTGATCCACCCAAATACAAATAACAAGTATACTTAGAAAATAATGAATGTAACCAAAATAATTGAACAGGATGCCTACTTATAAAAACCTGTTTTGTGAGAGACTGCTGGCTATTCACATTGTTGAATCATTGGTACAATGTGAAAACCAGCTGTTCATACAGTTGTAGTGCCGGAAACAACGTTCATGGTGAGGTCTAGGTCAATGCTAAGTGTAGTTCAGTTTGATAATTATAGTCTTTCATCGTTACCTGAGTCTGAAGAGCAAGGATTCATCTTTCCAGTCAGTATAAAATGATTCAATGTAAAGTCAGAATGCATTTATTCAGCAGGACCGCTGGGATCACTTAAAATAGTCTAACAAGCTAGGTGATTGCCTGCTCCTTTGCGACCGATACCACGGCCACCGTTTGGGGCCTTACACACTTTTAGTTGATCTATCTTAAATCTAAACCTCTTTAGGCCAATTAAATTATACATACACTGATCTTAGAACTTTAGTTTAAAAGATAATAAATAAATAATAAATAAATAATGCTGGACTTTTCACACAGCATCATCTAGCCCCAAAGTAAGCAGAGCTTGTGTTATGGGTACTAAGATGACTGATATACTACTTATATACTTTTTTGTTTGTAAATACATACATATTGTACATAGAAACACCCAGACCCGAGACAAATATTTGTAGATCATACAAACATTGGTCCCGCCGCGGGGATCGAACCCGCAACCTTTTGCGTCGCAGGCAGGCCTTCGCCCACTGCGCCACAGAGGTCGTCGTTAAAGAACTTTAGTTTAAAACACAAAGTTTATTCTTACTGGCTAACAGGGTTAGCCTTTAAATGTTCAAATTAATGAAAATCAATCACTTCCTAAATGTTTTTTAGAAGTCCATTGTATTTTTATAATAAGGAAATTGAGAATTAATTTAATCATTTCAATTGAATTTATATGTGTAACATTCTGTTAAATAGCGATTTTCGGTACGTGTTAACCTTCATTGATTTAGAATAGAATAACATTTTATTTTCTCCACAATACAGAAGTAGGTGCACGGAATCAGGTAGGTAATTTAGGTGGTGAGGCATGTTAAATTGTTGGTCCCGGCTATTAAGTCGTACTATGACGGAGGTCTTAAGGCGGTCTAAAAACTCCATCACCAGAGTTGGCCACTGTCTCATACAAACGTACATATTATCTGCCTGGGTGTTTCTATGTATATGTATGTATGTAATTACAAACAAAAAGTATATAAGTAGTATATCAGTAATGTAGTACCCATAACACAAGCTCTGCTTACTTTCGGGCTAGATGATGCTGTGTGAAAAGTCCAACATTTTTTTTTTTTTATTTATCATGAATCTTTTTACATTGGGTTCGCATTAGTTGTACTTACAAAGCGCTATCACCACATGTGTATAAGTAATGTATAATAGTGTGTAATAGTACCGAGTGTAAGTATATTGTATATCTCTACTATTACACACATCAGCAAGGCAGATTATAAAAATCCTTATAACTTCCTATGCCACACGTAGATAACAAGAATAGATAGTTAATTTAAGTGGAATGTTATATTAAAAACAGAATCACGTATGTATCCCCGGGGCGCGGTAGACATTCTCTCAGATCTTTTTATGTATTCCAGATCCTTTGATGTCTAAGGGGGTACTCAGAGGCATGTCCAAATATATATTTGACTAGATACTGCGCGCGGCTTCGCCCGCGTGGTACCAACATTTTGAATAGCCTATATGCTATTCCAGGTCACTATCTACGCCTATTCCAAGTTTCATCCAAATCGGTTCACTGGTTTCAGGCGTCATTGAAACACAAACATCTAAACATACTCTTAAATTTTCAGCTTTATTATATTAGTGGGATAGTGGGATGCCAACATTGCCAACCAATTCATCATCATCATCTTCTTGCCCTTGTCCCAGTCTATGTGGGGTCGGCACAACATTGCATTGCCAACCAATTATTTTACGAACAAAAAAAACTTTCTTGAGAGATTGGGGAGACCTTTTCCCAGCTGTGGGACGAAGTAGGTTTAAATAATGATTAAATCTGTCGTTACATCTCGTTTATATCCTAACCTACAGAGCGTTCAGCAAATAAGTACATAGAATATGAATGACGACACGCCATCAGGTGCCGGGCATTCCGCTAAATGTCAGTATACTTGAATGGAATGCGATCTTATGCAAGCGAGGCGAGTAGCTCGCACGGAACACTGTTCATCCTACTTGATCCTTATTGCTATAGGCGAGGGTTTAACTTATTTCAGAAGCATAAAAAAAAGAAGAATAATGTTGAAGAAAATTAGATTTGTTTATTCAATAAAAGATAACAAATATTTCAGACGACACCAAAATAAATGTCACGGGTGAGTTTATTTCTTGCCGAAGCTATAAAACTGCGAGTCGATGGATTACTGTCGCAAAAGTCGTCCTTGGAGGGTTGGTAGTTGGTACTTGCTACTGTCTGGGAGACATGCAATGAGAAACACGCTATAATAACAAATCTAGACTTTAAATCACTTATTGGGTGGGTTACATTGATCAAGGACATTGGTATCAACAAATTTTTTGTAATTTTTTATAGTATTAATCCACACTTGGTATTTCATTAAGAAATGAAAAGTCTTATCAAAAATTTCGATTCCGGCGGGATTCGAACCCACGACGATCAGACGATCCTCCTAAAGCCGGAGTGCTTTCAACCGCTCGGCCACGGAACCCTGACGCCAGACTTCGAAATTCTTGATAAGCTCATATTTGGGGTACCGTGGCCGAGCGGATGAAGGCACTCCGGCCCCTTGATTACGGATCTCGCGACAGGCTAATCTCGCAGTCACTGCTGTCAAACTTGTGTTTAACGGACGTAGTTATGCGTAAAGAAACCAATCCACACTCATGTCAAAATTGCGTTAAATACAATTCAGACTCGACATGAGTGTGGATTGCTTCCTTTACGCTAATCTACGTCCATTTAACACAAGTTTGACAGCAGTAATTGCGAGATTACGCCTGTCGCGAGATTCGTAATCAAGGCGCGGCTTTAGGAGGATCGTCTGATCGTCGCGGGTTCGAATCCCGTCGGAATCGAAAATTTTTATAAGACTTTTCATTTCTTAACTATCAAGCAGTAGTACAGTGGTAATTGGTGTGCATCTGGAATCTAGACAAAAAGTTGACACGCAACTATCCGATTGGTTTACATGTACTAGGAACTTGCGCCTGCCCTTGACCAAATGCGAACCGCAAGCTAGGTGATTCTGCGCCTGATCCTTCGCGACTAATACCATGCAACAGAGCAACACGGACCTTTCTTTCGCTGTTTCCTCGCCCTTGTTTACGACAAATGACTTCACGTTATTTACGTTCACTGCCGTTAAGCCAGATGAAGAGTGGGAGAAAGGGCGAATTCTTGTAAGATATCGCGTTACAAACATGATACTTCACGGTTCAGGAGATAACAGCTGGATCAACTGGATGGATAGCAACGGACATGCTATGCTATTATTTTGACGACTGCTAGATATAAGTTCGTATGCGTTCTTAGCCAACTCGGGAGTTTTTCGGCTGCCATAAAACTTCAGGTTTAAGATGCATTTATTTCTCATAAGAATTTACAAATTCACTTACATGAGATTATATTTAATACAAAGTTTTAGGGCTGATCGTAGGTATTTCCTTAGATAAAAACAACTTAGTAAGTAGTAGGCAGTAAACTAATGTAAAATTTTAAATGGTATGCTATGTGTAACTTATAATAATATCTTTAGATACATACGTTACAATTTATAGTATAAAAGTAGCCAAGTAAAGTAAAAATGCAGGTAGTTTTAGATAACTCGAGTGATTCGAACATACAATGAATACAATGGGTTGATCGTCATAGCTTGTACCGAAAATAACCGTTTCTTCCGAAGCGCGGAAGCACCCAGTCAATAAATGCCACAGCTCGTGGGTCACAACACCGTTTTGTGAGTGCACAGACAAAATGTTGCTTAATTTTGTCAATATATCTACAAGAAGCAAGTTAGGCCACGAGCGCTTCATGCGTACTCTGACCCTGTTTTCTATCCTTGATTGAATATTACTAAGACTTAGATGGATTATAGATAAGAAAGCTAATCCCCAAACCGTGTTTGTTGCCATGGTTGTTCACGGTATTGATTGCGTAAGAGAATGAGTATCACCTAGCTTCTAAAACGATTTTAAATGATCGAGCTGCAGCCTTATTGTCTACTTGAAATCCATTTCCAGTTGTCATCCCAATAGAGCTCAGCCAATCACACCATGGATTTAGCATGGTACCTTTTTTGAATTACACAATACGAAAATGACAATTGAAGTCTAGGCTAGGTTTCAAATTTTATGTCAAAATGAAACCGATGTACATTGTCAGTTGAGTTACACAATAACCCCTTTGATCATACTGAATATAATAAAAAAAAACATACATACAGCCGAACATAGAACCTCCTCCTTTATTTTGAAGTCGGTTAAAAATAAAATACTGTGGTAGCTAGCTACTGGGTCGTTCTACTAGCATCGTGTGGTCAGGGCATTAATTTTATAGTGATATCCAAGATTGCGTGTTATTTAAATATTTATTTCCCTTTTGACACACATGTTTGAGTAGCGAGTTATCAAATAGTATTCTTGTCGCCGATAGTCTTATCCGATATTGATAACATGTAACTACGTGTTAACAAGAATTTGTTTGAAATTTTTAGAGAGATTAATAAATAATGCTGGACAATTTCACACAGCATCATCTAGCGCCAAACTAAGCATAGCTTGTACTATGGGAACCAGATAACTGATATACTACTTTTATACTTTTTGTTTGTAAATACATACATATTATCATTATCACCCAGACCAGAGATAAATATTTGCAGATCATACAGACATTTTATCCCGCGGCGGGGATCGAACCCGCAACCTTCTGCGTCTCAAGCGGGCCTTCACCCACTGCGCCACAGAGGTCGTCAGATTATTATGAAACTAGTAAATTTGTCTTGCTCTTAACTTCGCGAGTTGTTACCGAATTGATGGGTGACCGATGACTGGCCGTACGTGGCAGATTGTATATAGCCTATCGCCTAGATTTTTACTACGTCTCACAACTTTCTTGCGTAAATAACCGGTACATGACATGTCTGTGTGTTGTGTAAAAGTATTTACTATCAAACGCAAGAGAATAGGAAAGTGTGTACATATGAATGTGTAAAGCAGACAATGTACATACAATATTTAATTACATAACAATCTATTTAAATATATCTTTTTACTAATTAGTTGATAAGCCATAACGGAGGCCTTAAGGCGGCTTGAAAACTCCGTCACCAGAGTTGGCCACTGACTCATGAACTTACTTTAATAATCGAGATACCTGCGGTCTCAAATCAATCATTTATTTGCAATACAGTACATAATAATGTCGAGATCTTAAGCTAGTTATGATGGGATTATGTATTCAACCTGCATACCTACCTCGTTTGTCCGGGATAAAGACTATTACTGACTATAATCCCAGTGTCATCCCAGTGTCATCTAAATTAATTCCATCCTCCCAAACTTTTATAATATAAGGACGATCAGCTTTACACATGTTTCTAAATCTATTTATAGAGATCTAAGGACGCGTTTATAATTAAAATGTGTCCCTTTGTGGGATGACAGGAAATAGGGCGCGCTCATATCCTCTGAGAACCGGAGATGACGGAAACTGTGGTTGGTTTTGTTCGGATTCATCTTGGGAGAATCAAGTGATCATTTTTAACTAACTTCAAAATAAGGATTTGTATGTATGTTCCCCGAATACTCGAAGACGCGTGGATTTATTTGGAAAATTCTTCTTTGAAAAGGGCATACATACTTTTCCCATAAATATTAACGTCATCCTCGCTTGTAACCAAGTCAAAAAGCATATTGAGTGAACCGCTAGGATCACCTTAGTTAGGAGCTAGATGATTCGTTCTATTTTTACGTTCGTTTGATGTGGAAAATTGGCGAAGGCAGAAATCGTGGTGGGAGGGAAGCATCCGAATATTCATCAAACGGACGTATAAAGGAACGCGAATACGGTCCCTGTTCCTTCGCGACCTATACCAATAGGCTTCATGTTTCGTGTGCCTATTGTGAGCACAAGTTCGTATGAGTCAGTGGCCAACTCTGTTGACAGATTTTTAAGGCCGCCTTAAGACCTCCGTCAGTGCTAACAACTTAAATAGCCGGGACCGACAATTATACGTGCCTTCCGAAGCACGAAAGCGCTATGTTGATAATGCTACAACTGTCACCCATCTTACTGAGTGTTCAGAACGCTGCTAAACTCAGATGATCTATTACAAGTTGTAAGCTCTGTAGAACAGTTTAAATAGCTGAACGTCCGAGCAAAACAAGTGTATTAACGCGGGGGAAAGCGTGCCGCCGCGTGTTGCCACCACACGGGACAGTTCGCGACTTAACTGACCGATGGTTTCACTTTCTTTACTGATAACGCGTTCCCTGCCACCTCTTTAGGTAAACATGTCATAGCACTGAATAAATCTCAAAGCTTTGGTACTTCTATCTGTGGTGTATTTTTGTTCGACTAGCTCCACACTGAAGCTTGACTAAAGAAAGGTTACCTAAAAGAAAGCCAGGCCCCAAAGTGTTTGTTGCCCTGGTTCACGGTATTGGTCGCGAAGGAACAGGAGTAGTCACCTAGTTTCAAGATTATTCTAAGTTCCCAGCGGTCCTACTGAATAAATGATTGTTGGCATTGACTTTGAATCCCACCCAGGATAAACATTTGGTTGTTGTACATTGATGTTTTATCAGCGTTTCTGTCTCATTTAGAAGCTTATTAGCGCTGTGGTCGTTGAAGCGCTCGTGGTCGTGCTTGCTTAGATCGTCGAAGTTAAGCAACGTTCGAAACGGTCTGTAAGTGGATGGGTGACCGCCCGTGGCATTTTCATCTGAGCGCTTTCGTGCTTCAGAGGGCACGTTAAATTGTCGGTCCCGGCTATTTAAGTTAAGCCATGACGGAGGCCTTAAGGCGGCCTAAAAACTCCTTCACCAGAATTGGCCACTGACTCATACGAACTTACTTTTAGCGCTCTGTGTTATCCGGGATCCCTCGGGAATACTTTTCTTTTCTAGGATAATAAGTAGTCTTCCTAGACTCTAGGACCTAGAGTAAGCTACCTCCATAGCCAATTTCATTCAAATCTGTTCAGGCCGCTTCAGCGTGAAGGTGTTACAAATTATCCTAAGTATTACTTTAATTCTGGGAAAGAGAACTGAGCTAGTATTGAGAATGCTTATTGATTCCAAGTTCACACTTGGACAGTATACTTTCGTATCGAGCATTGGATCCACTTGTGTTGTCGCCAGTACAAGTTAGCGAGTGCTTAGACCTTCGGGCCCGTCCACACCGACGCCGTGTGGTCTGCTGATTAGCACAATATTACCCTACTTAAACCTGTGTTTGTCTCGGATAAGATGGCTTACTCGGAATCCATGTAGTAACTAGTTTCCTTGAAGTTAAGCAACGTTCTAAAAGCTCAGCAAGTTGATAGGTGACCGCTAGTGAGTCTAGTGACACTATCATATCAACCGAGTGCTACGTTAAATTGTCGGGCCATCTGTTAAGTTAAGTAATTAGAGGTCTCAATTACCTTGTAATTTAAGATTTGCAATTTGAATAATGTTCAGTTTTTGCAAGTTAGCATTCTATACGTGACCTACTAAATCGGAGTTTCTAAAACTACCCTAACCTTTAAAGAAAGGAAGTAGAAAATCGCGTTAATTGAAATTAAACCTCTTGCTTGAGCACTTTGTCACCGAGCCCATAAGACTTTTATTCGATATATCTTAGAGAATTCCAGTATCCCCCAATAAGTTAGTTAATAATTATGTTTTGTGTACCCATACCCAAGCTTTTAAAAAGGCTAATGTCCCGCCGGCCGGTCTAACAGATTTCTAAGTCGCTCGGCACGTTTTCTCGTGAACCAGTTATGTTACTCATCGATCGATGCGCGCCTATCTTGTTAGGAAGTCCCGCAAGTGCCTGCAGACTGGGTTTACCGTGTGTAGGATCGGCACTTGGAGATTCAGCAGGTCTTAGAGCATCCGTGATGGAAGCACAACTGTTAGAAAACTTTCGGAGTAACATCATCTTTGAATATAGGGCAAAAGTTTCTGATCTGACGCTACGAAAAAAGCCGTGCATCCAAAGTTCTTCGAATGCAGTGTGTTTTTCTACTGAATAAAAGCAGCTGACACAATGGCAATGTCTGCAGTGCTATCGTCTGAAGTACCTTGGCGCGAGAACGATCTAGGAACCAGAAAAGTTTCATGCTCCTCATGGCCTGCCTCAGGCTTTTGAAATCGCCCCCGCTCGTCTATACACGTCACAGTTAGAAGATAGAGAGGCAATATTCGCTCCCCGTTTACACGTTAAGCATCCTACAATAACTACTTAACGACCTCTTCCTTATCACTGCATAAGACTGCTTAAGTATTCAACTCAAGTGATTGCTATTGGAAAAACACAATTTACAGTACGTTCAACGGATCTAGGCATTCGTGAACGTACTGTAAGTGCTCGTAAGAAGACTGTAAAACACTCGTTTGGCGACAATTAAACGAAGAGACACCAATTAGGTCCTGGTAGCAGACTGCGTCTCAATTGGATAAGGACGAGGGCTAGGTTAAGAGAGGTAGCGATTACCTTTGACGTGGGAAACACGAGCCGGATCAAATGAACTTCATCCTAGAGAAGCTATACAAATCCAAGCTCATCAGTGTCGGGAAAAAATTAAGTGCGCTTGATGCTACTGCTCCACCTGCGTCCTAACGTGATAAAAAGTGACATATTTGACATAAGATCCATACATTTACTGTCAAATATGTCACTTTTTAACGCGTTAAGACGCAGGTGGAGCAGCAGCATCAAAGTGGCTCCTTTCTTGCACTTGATACCATGTACATGACATGTAATATTGGTTGCTTCATGTTTTCGTCACTGTTTGAGGTTAGGTTACGTATTGGCTTAATACTGGTTAAATATTGATCAGTAAGTAAAAGTGTTCGATTGCCCCTGTGTGCCAGTTAGCCGCTTTTATTCAGCGAGCAGATTGTGTGTGATTCGATTGGTTCTTTCGTCCTCTCGTGTCCTGTCTCTGCGCCTAGCCGCCACGCCGACGCCGTATTCGCTGTCTCTTATCACCGAGGCAGGTCGCACATAGCATGATGTCACCATTGACTAACAGACCACCACGTCATTTATATTTATGCTTAGCGTCTAATATATTACACATTTATGAGATTTTTGTGTTTTTCTTTACAAAGGGATGACTCAAAATAATGCTTTGATTGGTTATGTCATGTGTGTTTTATAAGTCAGATCATGTCATTCCTGTGGCCTTGTTGACCTCGTGTTCTCGATTTTTCATTGTCTCCCCTGACTCGTATCCCTAAGCGCGGTTGATTATATAGTCCTGACCCCACTAG
Source organism: Epirrhoe alternata (assembly GCA_963565295.1). Classification (NCBI taxonomy): domain Eukaryota; kingdom Metazoa; phylum Arthropoda; class Insecta; order Lepidoptera; family Geometridae; genus Epirrhoe; species Epirrhoe alternata. The sequence continues at coordinate 63,646 of OY751402.1, forward strand.
GAATATCCACTAATGCCCGGTAAGAGGACAGTCCCTTTAGCTAAATAGCTTCATGAACGTTTCTCGGCGTCCCAACAGAATTCTTTACCCAAAAACTAGCGCACTATTAGATTAGGAACGCCATGAATTAGTTCAAAGAACTAAGTTAATAAAATGATCCATAGATTGTCGCTCACGATTGTTGTACTAATACATCTGTCACAAACTTTAAACCATAGCGTCCAGTGCTCGTTAGTTCAGTTGGCATAACGTCGCCACCACCGCGGTCGCCACTAATCGGCGGGGTCGTGTCTTCAAATCCCACATGATTGCAATAATGGTCGCGAAGGAACAGGAGTAAAATCACCTAGTTTTAAGACGTTTCAAAGTGATCCCAGCGGTCCTACTGAATAAATGCTTTTTGACTTTGAATAAAATTTTAAAGTCGTAAAAATCCGTGTTAGGTTAACGCCTAACTAAAATATAGTTTTAACACAATAATCGTTTATTTTTGGTCGTTTTACATGAATCTCGATCCCTTATCAGTACACTGTCGGAATGAGTCATTTAATTATGAACTGGTTTCCTCCATCCAGTTTCCGCTGCTTGATAAAGGATTGAATCAGTCTACTGTTTGTATATTTAGCTATAAGTTAGGCATTATCTATTCTAGATTTTAGATGAAATATGCTGAAAGAAAGAAAGAAAACATTTATTCAACAAATCAATCTAAGTGCGTAGCGTAAGAAAATAAAACAAATAAAATTAACATAAATGAAAAATGACTATTGAAAAGGCAAACTACTCAGCAACTTGCCTAGATCCAGGGATCAGGCGCTGTTTTTCAGTGTCGCCTTAGAGGGCCGGGAGAGGGGAAGGGGGATACTGCGTCAGAGTTTCCGTGCTTCGGACGGAGGGCATGTTAGATGGTCGGTCCCGGCTATAAAGTCGCCATAACGAATGTTTTCAGGCGTCTTCGTCAACAGAGATGCTTACTAAGTTCTTATGAGATAGTGGTCTACTCTGGTGATGGAGTTTTTTGCCACCTTAAAGCCTCCGTCGTGGCTTAACGACTTAATAGCCTGTACCGACAGTTAAACGTGCCATTTTAGAACGTTTAGTTGATAACGTCACTAGCGGTGCCCATCTTGTTGGTTACTTTTTGGTTACTAAATAATACGAACTCGAAAGTAATCTTGAATCTAAGAGCATACCAAAATCCTTCATATGAAATTCCTAAGATTTCGGCATAAATTATCAGCTTATTTCGTAAATGGCCATGCGAGTCGCGACCTTATTCCGACGTCGTACGGGCTGCGACCGTGTCCTTGCGAATTGATAACGTGCGTCAACAGCTATGAAAACTTTGTATTACTTAAAGGAAGGATCTGAGTTATGCGACTGAGATGAAGTGAAGCTTATTGCTGCATTGCAACGAGAATTGTACCCGAAAATAAATTTTACCAACCACTATCAGAAATGTATAAGTGCGCAAGGCCCCAAATCGTGTTTGGTGCCCTGGTTGTCCAGGGTCGCGAAGGAACAGAAGTAGAAACACCTAGTTTTAAGACAATTCTAAGTGATCTCAGCGGTCCTGCTGAATAAATGCTTTTTATCTTTGTGAAGGAAGAGACATTTGTCCAAGTTACGGAGCGATTGTGTCTCGAGTCTTGGTCGCGTACTTCAAAGCCTACCTCTAAGAGTAAACAAGGAAATTATGCACATATTTTCAAGTCTATTATTGGAAAATAACACTTATATTCTATGTGATAAGGGCCATTCAGCATGAGAATTTATTTAGATAAATTGACATTAGCACGCGACGTCGATTGTGTTAACATATTGATAGGAGTTTGGTAGATTGAGACCACACACGTTTAATTTATGTAAGCTTGATCATTGCCGAAATGGTGTCACCATTTCGGCAAGAATAAATAATAATAATAAATAATGCTGGACATTTCACACAGCATCATCTAGCCCCAAACTAAGCAAAGCTTGTACTATGGGAACCAGATAACTGATATACTTGATAACTGACACCCAGACCCAAGATAAATATTTGCAGATACATTTATCCCGCGGCGGGGATCGAACTCGCAACCTTCTGCGTCCCAAGCGGGCTTTCACCCACTGCGCCACAGAGGTCGTCGGAAAGAACGGACAAGTTGAGCCTTCTACGTTTGTAAAATGTATGAAGATGCAGGAAAACATCGTGAGGAAACTCGCAGCTTGTATCACACGTATTGAACATGACCTTGCTGTGGATAAGGTCAATTGTTGATACGATTGTTTTGGTCATACAAATACTTCTATTCCATTTCAAACAATGTCTCGAGCAATATCGTTCGTTGAGTGTAGCATGCCCGTGCTATTTGTTGTAACTCGCAACTCATAGCATGGCTCCCCACTGTTACTCGACTATTTGATTTAAGATCACTTAAAAGAAAAAAGTGGCGGCGATGGGCTTGCAACCTGTCACGTATGGAATACTAACTTCTGCAAGATGTTGGGCATTTATCAAATATGTATTTGTACATGCCTCTGGCTACCCCCTTAGACATCTTCAAAGGATCTGGAATATAAAAGATCTGAGAGAATGTCTACCGCGCCTCGGGGATACAGTCGTGACCCTGTTTACGTTTTTGAAAGAAAGAAAGCTAGGCCACAAACCGTGTTTGTTGCCCTGTTTCACGGTAGTAGTCGAAGGAACAGGAGTACACGTAGCTCGTAAAACCTAATGATCCCAGCTGTCCTATTGAATGAATGCCCTTGTCTTTGCTAGACCCCAAGCCGCGTATGTTGCCCTGGTTCTTCACGATATTGGTCGTGAAGGTCCAACTGAATAGATGCTTTTTGAATTTGACTTTGTAGTTGCTTTAGTTGATAATGATGGTTGTTACAGACATGATCGAGCTAGAGGAGGAATGACGCGCGCCGGCCCGGCCCCGCGGCATGACTGAGGACGGTTGAGGCGCGCGCGCCTCTACGCAACCATGTCGTTCTTTAATAATTTGAAAAAGGTAAGATTATTCTCATCGCAGAATTTAGAGGAGATGGGTAGGACACGCAGCTTGACGAGAAGACGGCAGAAGAATTACAGAGATTACGGAATGGCGGTTCAGAGATGCTCAAGGTAGACCAACCGGGTCGAACGGGTGATTGATGGTCGGATGGCAGTTAGTGTAGCGTAGAAAGCGTGATAGAAGACCGAACGGGTGACGTTATGGAGAGGCCTAGTCCAACAATAGGTGCAACCAAATTTCTGGTGATTAGATAAGATAGAGGTTAACTTTCGAATGGATTTGAGCAGACTGGTCAGGCAAAGTTATGGATTTTACTTTGCCTTCAGGTTACTTAACTCGGTCACCAAATTTGGCCACTTACTCGAACTTCAGGTGGAAGGTTGTTAAAATATGAGACGGCTGTTTCCAGGTGCTGCACCTCGGTAGCGGCAATGACGCGAAGAAGAAGAAGGTGTTCAACAACATCCGGGACAACTGCGACCCTGCAGAGTTCTGGGATATGGTCGGCGAGCTGGGCGATGGCGCCTTCGGGAAGGTCGGTTGAGATGACGGCACTTATAAATAAATAAATAATGCTGGACTTTTCACACAGCATCATCTAGCCCCAAAGTAAGCAGAGCTTGTGTTATGGGTACTAAGATGACTGATATACTACTTATATACTTATATACTTATCATATTCTCTCGCTTTCATACTAGTGCCTGCTAGTGTGTAAGACAGAGAACATTATAAGTTGCGACGTTTCTTTAATGAACCGGGATAAGCGAAATTGCAATGCTCAAAAGCTTGTAAACAAGAGTTCATACTAACCCACAGGACGTTACTTGACGTAAGTGACTGCTGGCTGTTATTGCAATCTGAGCCTTATCTCCAGGTGTACAAAGCCCAGCACAAGGTGACGAGCCAGCTGGCCGCCGCGAAGGTGTGCGTGCTGGACAACGAGGACGACCTCGCAGACTTCACCGTGGAGATCGACATCCTGTCCGAGTGCCGGCATCCCAACGTGGTCGAGTTACACGAGGCTTACTTCATCGATAACAAGTTATGGGTGAGTTATGGCTTTAACTTACTTGGATTGGAAGAGGTTCTCAATTTCACTGTAATATTTGGAAATGGTAAAGTTTTATTTTGTGATTGTATGCATAAAGTAGGTAATCTGCCTACCTTAGCCGTGTTGGCCGAATGGGATTGTGCCTCGACTTTCAATCCGAAGGTCGTGGATTCGAATCCCTGCCGAGCATCCATAGATTTTCCGTTTCGTAAAATTTATATGCACCTTAATACGAGCTCTTAAAAATGAAGGAAAACATAGTGAGGAAACCCGCAGCTTAATCAGCTCCACACGTATTGACAGCTCCACACGTATTAAGCTGAGAGGATGGTTTAGGTGCTGGGCAAGCCTCCATCTCAAACAATGTCCCAGGCACTACAGCGTCCCGTTCAGTGTAGGCATAGGCTGCCTCCTGACGCTGTATGGTGTATGCATCCAATATAGATGTAGAGGCCTAAGTTTTTTAACCGTGTCTTTAAAATGGTGGGAATTGAATATGATGGGAGTTAAAGAAAAGCACGATAAAAGAAGCCACGAGGTGGTTATCCGTAAAGTCGCGACAAGCGTGGCTGCCTGAATTGGGAGACTTCCCAATTCAGGGTAAAAGCAGGAATCATTGAACGTTGTCCTTGAGGTCCAGTCTAGTATAAGTTATAGGACCTTGAAGAATATGTTCCCAGATGCTGCTAGAATACATGGACGGCGGCGCCCTGGACTCGGTGATGGCGGAGCTGGAGAAGGGGCTGAGCGAGGCGCAGGTGGCGTACGTGTGCCGCGAGATGTGCCGCGGCCTGCGCTTCCTGCACGAGCGGCGCGTCATACACCGCGACCTGAAGGCGGGGAACGTGCTCGCTACCATGGCGGGGGAGGTCAAACTTGGTGAGTGCACCTACCCCTCTCTCAAGGTATCTGAGCGAGGCGCAGGTGGCGTACGTGTGCCGCGAGATGTGCCGCGGCCTGCGCTTCCTGCACGAGCGGCGCGTCATACACCGCGACCTGAAGGCGGGGAACGTGCTCGCTACCATGGCGGGGGAGGTCAAACTTGGTGAGTGCACCTACCCCTCTCTCAAGGTATCTGAGCGAGGCGCAGGTGGCGTACGTGTGCCGCGAGATGTGCCGCGGCCTGCGCTTCCTGCACGAGCGGCGCGTCATACACCGCGACCTGAAGGCGGGGAACGTGCTCGCTACCATGGCGGGGGAGGTCAAACTTGGTGAGTGCACCTACCCCTCTCTCAAGGTATCTGAGCGAGGCGCAGGTGGCGTACGTGTGCCGCGAGATGTGCCGCGGCCTGCGCTTCCTGCACGAGCGGCGCGTCATACACCGCGACCTGAAGGCGGGGAACGTGCTCGCTACCATGGCGGGGGAGGTCAAACTTGGTGAGTGCACCTACCCCTCTCTCAAGGTATCTGAGCGAGGCGCAGGTGGCGTACGTGTGCCGCGAGATGTGCCGCGGCCTGCGCTTCCTGCACGAGCGGCGCGTCATACACCGCGACCTGAAGGCGGGGAACGTGCTCGCTACCATGGCGGGGGAGGTCAAACTTGGTGAGTGCACCTACCCCTCTCTCAAGGTATCTCATACACCGCGACCTGAAGGCGGGGAACGTGCTCGCTACCATGGCGGGGGAGGTCAAACTTGGTGAGTGCACCTACCCCTCTCTCAAGGTATCTGAGCGAGGCGCAGGTGGCGTACGTGTGCCGCGAGATGTGCCGCGGCCTGCGCTTCCTGCACGAGCGGCGCGTCATACACCGCGACCTGAAGGCGGGGAACGTGCTCGCTACCATGGCGGGGGAGGTCAAACTTGGTGAGTGCACCTACCCCTCTCTCAAGGTATCTGAGCGAGGCGCAGGTGGCGTACGTGTGCCGCGAGATGTGCCGCGGCCTGCGCTTCCTGCACGAGCGGCGCGTCATACACCGCGACCTGAAGGCGGGGAACGTGCTCGCTACCATGGCGGGGGAGGTCAAACTTGGTGAGTGCACCTACCCCTCTCTCAAGGTATCTCATACACCGCGACCTGAAGGCGGGGAACGTGCTCGCTACCATGGCGGGGGAGGTCAAACTTGGTGAGTGCACCTACCCCTCTCTCAAGGTATCTGAGCGAGGCGCAGGTGGCGTACGTGTGCCGCGAGATGTGCCGCGGCCTGCGCTTCCTGCACGAGCGGCGCGTCATACACCGCGACCTGAAGGCGGGGAACGTGCTCGCTACCATGGCGGGGGAGGTCAAACTTGGTGAGTGCACCTACCCCTCTCTCAAGGTATCTGAGCGAGGCGCAGGTGGCGTACGTGTGCCGCGAGATGTGCCGCGGCCTGCGCTTCCTGCACGAGCGGCGCGTCATACACCGCGACCTGAAGGCGGGGAACGTGCTCGCTACCATGGCGGGGGAGGTCAAACTTGGTGAGTGCACCTACCCCTCTCTCAAGGTATCTCATACACCGCGACCTGAAGGCGGGGAACGTGCTCGCTACCATGGCGGGGGAGGTCAAACTTGGTGAGTGCACCTACCCCTCTCTCAAGGTATCTCATACACCGCGACCTGAAGGCGGGGAACGTGCTCGCTACCATGGCGGGGGAGGTCAAACTTGGTGAGTGCACCTACCCCTCTCTCAAGGTATCTGAGCGAGGCGCAGGTGGCGTACGTGTGCCGCGAGATGTGCCGCGGCCTGCGCTTCCTGCACGAGCGGCGCGTCATACACCGCGACCTGAAGGCGGGGAACGTGCTCGCTACCATGGCGGGGGAGGTCAAACTTGGTGAGTGCACCTACCCCTCTCTCAAGGTATCTGAGCGAGGCGCAGGTGGCGTACGTGTGCCGCGAGATGTGCCGCGGCCTGCGCTTCCTGCACGAGCGGCGCGTCATACACCGCGACCTGAAGGCGGGGAACGTGCTCGCTACCATGGCGGGGGAGGTCAAACTTGGTGAGTGCACCTACCCCTCTCTCAAGGTATCTGAGCGAGGCGCAGGTGGCGTACGTGTGCCGCGAGATGTGCCGCGGCCTGCGCTTCCTGCACGAGCGGCGCGTCATACACCGCGACCTGAAGGCGGGGAACGTGCTCGCTACCATGGCGGGGGAGGTCAAACTTGGTGAGTGCACCTACCCCTCTCTCAAGGTATCTCATACACCGCGACCTGAAGGCGGGGAACGTGCTCGCTACCATGGCGGGGGAGGTCAAACTTGGTGAGTGCACCTACCCCTCTCTCAAGGTATCTCATACACCGCGACCTGAAGGCGGGGAACGTGCTCGCTACCATGGCGGGGGAGGTCAAACTTGGTGAGTGCACCTACCCCTCTCTCAAGGTATCTCATACACCGCGACCTGAAGGCGGGGAACGTGCTCGCTACCATGGCGGGGGAGGTCAATTTTGGTGAGTGCACCTACCCCTCTCTCAAGGTATCTCACCCTTCTACTCCAGTTGCTCTATCCATGACGTCATCTTGGGACTGTTAGTATGTAGAATAATGATATTTTTTACCGTCATGCATACTGGACGCTCCCACACATGTTCAAGTTTACATGACGCTGCAAACTTGATCCAGTCGGCAGAACGAAATTCTATTTTCGCTTCACGTAGACTTGTCATGCACACCCATGCCCGCACACCGTCAAGTATACTGGACGCCGAATCCAGTCCGCTGCAAACTGGACGGTAGACTTGATCGTGGGTGGCCGCCATTAACTGAAACATATGTCCGCAGCTGACTTCGGCGTGTCCGCAAAGAACAAGTCGACTCTTCAGAAGCACGACACGTTCATCGGCACTCCGTACTGGATGGCGCCCGAGGTGGTGCTCTGCGAGACCTTCCGAGACAACCCCTACGACTTCAAGGTACGCCTCTGACTAACCCTTGCTACGCCAAGGTACGCTTCATATTTCAAAGTATAAATAAAATAATAAATAATGCTGGCTTTTCACACAGCATCATCTAGCCCCAAAGTAAGCAGAGCTTGTGTTATGGGTACTACATGACTGATATACTATAATACTTTTGAGGGTAGGTATATTTTCCCCAATCCATGGCAAAGAGGGAGATCTCACCTCACTAAGGTCGACGCCATCTGGTCCACATACCTTAGGGCCTTTCCGCCGACAGTTAATGTCGAATAGTTCTATGTAGGCTAATTGCCAAGATAATGTTACTTACGAGATCTTGGTAGCGCGCTAGGTGCCATCTAGCGATGAAGCGGTGAACCTCTAAGTAGCTAGGTTTCAGTAATTGGCAACTCCCTTGTAGTTCAGCCGATCGCAGTTAGAGGTCGCCACATACTTTTTGTTTGTAAATACATATTAAACATAGATACACCCAGACCAGAGACAAATTGTAGATCATAAAAACATTTGTCCTGCGGCGGGGATCGAACCCGCAAACTTACGTAGTCTTATTTATTCACATGTAATTCCATTGAAATAATTCCAGGTGGACATCTGGTCGCTCGGCATCACGTTGATAGAGTTCGCGCAGATGGAGCCTCCGAACCACGAGATGACTCCGATGCGGGTGCTGCTCAAGATACAGAAGAGCGACCCTCCCTCGCTGGACCAGCCCTCGCTGTGGTCCAACATGTTCAATGATTTCATTGCGAAGGCGCTCGTCAAGGTAATGTACGAGCACTCGTGGTAGCTTGGATAGATCCTCGAAAAGCAACGTTCTGTGCGGTTAGTGAGATGGGTGACCGCCAGTGGCATTTTTATCTAAGCGCTTCCGTACTTCGGAGGGCACGTTATGTCGGTCCCGGCTATTTAAGTCGTTAAGCCATGGCGGAGGCCTAAAACTCCGTTACCAGAGTGGCCACTGACTCGATCGATTGTAATCTGTTTGTCTGATGTTTTTAAATAAATTAAAATATCCATGTATATATTGAGAAATGAAAAGTCTTATCATTTTCGATTCCGACGGGAACCCGCAACGATCAGACGATCCTCCTAAAGCCAGAGTGTCTTAACGGCCACGGAACCCTTAACATCGCAATTGAAATTTTTGATACCCTCAAATTTATTTTTGACTAGCTGTCCGTCGCGGTGTTGCCCGCGTTCCCTCGGGAAAACTTTAACTTTCCCGGGATAAAATATAGCCTATGTTCATCAGGGATAACGCAGGATTCAAATGATGAAAGAATGTTTCAAATCGGTCCATAGTTTCGGAGCCTATTCAATTCAAACAAACAAACATACAAACAAACAAAACTTTCGTCTTTAGAATATGATGAGTGTAGATGCAGATAAGACTTTTCATTCCTCAATTAAATTCCTAAGTATGGCTTAAGACTTTTTTTTTATTATCTATGTATTGAATTGGGATGAATGTAGATGGACATACGAGTAGAGGTAGGCCGAAGAAGAGATGGATGGATTGTGTGAAAGTTGATATGAGTAAGAAAGGAATGAGTGCTGAGATGACGGCTGACAGAGGAAAATGGAAGAGGAATACATGTTGTGCCGACCCCACATAGAGTGGGACAAGGGCAAGAAGATGATGATGATGTATTGTATCGGTCAGGACCCGGAGAAGCGTCCGACGGCGGAAGAGCTCCTGAAGCACGAGTTCGTGAGCGGCGCGCTCGACGCCAAGCCGCTGCGGGACCTGCTGTTGGAGTACCGAGCCGAGGTCGTCGAGGAGGAGATGATAGATGATGATACAGAGGTACACTACATCTTATACTCCGATGAGATGATCATATTAACGATTTCATGACAGATAAATTTTGACATTACCTAATTTTAATTCTAATATTTGACTAAACTAGTACCTAATTAATGTCCGAAATTACAAATCTGTGTGAAAATTATCTACCGACTGTACCTAACATTTGCATGCTAATCCTAGTAGAACATAATTCAAACGAAATATTCCAACAACTGTACCTAACCCACATTGTGTTCGAGCAAATAAATTATCTTTATCTAGATTATATTACGTTTCAAATCTGCTCGTATAGTCCCGCAAGGATATCTGTTCCGGTGAGGGAGACGCTGCTATTGCATTTGGCATAGAGAAAGTAAATGTCTATGGCATTTGGTGTTCCCAAAAAAAAAGTAAAGTGGTTAGAGGACCAAAGCACCAAACATAAAAAAACACTGCGCAAACAAGCAATGGCGGATATGGCAACTGGAAACGAATGGTAGACAGATTGACATTTCAAAATGGCGTCGTTAGTTCCACTTTTGGTCACCAGTCCAGATATGTTTGTAGCGCTATAAAACAATGTTATAAAAAATCGCCATCTGACGAGGACTGAAGAAAAAGTCTCAAATCAAATCAATAAATTCAAGATAATAAATATTTATATAACAGAAAAAAGCCATTGCTCATACGCCGGACCATTGCTCATATTGGTACCATAGAGTTTTATTATCTAGATAAGAGCTTAAATAAAGATATACTCTCCGAACAAACATATGTGTGACTGTTTGCAAAACATATATTAAGAACACCAGGCGCGGTCGCAGACTGAAATTTGGGGGGGGGGGGGGGGGGTCGGGAGACGTCACTACACTAATATTAGACTTGCACAATACACATTTTACTATTTGACGTGTACGATTTGGGGGGGGGGGTCCATTTAGATGTTTATTCAATAAAAAGTACCATACATATTCAGGTGGGTAGTGTCTTTAAACTAAGATAAGTTTGACTAGACACTAATTTGTGTAATATATCTGTATTAACATGTATTTATGTACTAATCGTATTAACCACGGTTGTGCTTCCCTAACACGCTTACTAACAACGGCTCGCCCATTTTCGATGCTATCGTTGTACGATAGGCCAAGAGGCGGGGAAAGAAGAATAAGGAGCAGTATCAAAGAATTGGTTAGTATTTAGATGATGGTAGAATTTTAAAATTATGTCACAATTTTTACATTTTTTCAAAATTTTGGTCTTGTACTGCAAATTGTTCTCAGCACAAGTTTTTCACAATTTCACATTGGTATCGACACCGCAAAACATCAATCTTCCCTGTGTATTTTATTATCTTCCAATAAAAAAATATACTCTGCCTACCCCCTTAGACAACTGCAAAGGATCTGGAATACATAAAAATATCTGAGAGAATGTCTACCGCGCCTTGGGGATACAGTCGTGAACCTGTTTTTTTTTTATATAAATGTTATAAACTATAAAGAGTTGGCATAAGACTGAGGGTGGGTTTAATTTTGCAAAAATTTTAAGATTTGATTTAGTAAGTCTTTTTGGATTGTGTGAAGGATGACATGAGTAAGAAAGGAGTGAGTGTTGAGATGACGGCTGATAGAGGAGAATGGAAGAAGAACACATGTTGTGCCGACCCAACATAATGTGGGAAAAGGGCTGGGAGATGATGAAGTCTTTTTGGAGAAAATGTCTCTCATGTGAAATGGACGTCGATTGGAACCAACTTGTTTCATTCTACAAATTACATTACCATGATTAGTTTCACGAAGCGCTCCTGGTTCGCGATTCAGAGTTCAGCGGAATGCATTCGGATCGGAATAGGTGAGCTGTTCAACCGACCGCAACCAATCACAGTGCGGGAAACATCCGTTTTGGATCAATTCCTGCACTGTGGTTGGTTGCGGTCGGTTGAACAGCTGACCTATTCCGACCCGAATGCATTCCGCTGAACTCTGATCGCATGAAGAGTTAAGTGTAATCGCATGTGTTTTGTTCTGTTTTATTTGGTTAATACTTGAATGTTTTATTCATACGTCTGTAAGGGCAGGTTCCGGCTGGAAAAATTGTTTTAAAATCATTGTTTAAAGGTACCTGGAATTATGAATTAATAAATGATTTGATTTGATTTGATCTGAATCAAGGGCCTGGAGGTATATCCCACCCTGTATAATATTGTATGTTTAAGTTTAAATCACAACAAAGGTAGCTTAAACTAAAATCCTATAAATATTATAAAGGCGAAAGTTTGTAAGTATGGATGTATGGATGTATGGATGTTTGTTACTCTTTCACGCAAAAACGGCTGGACCGATTTGGTTGAAATTTGGTATGTAGATAGGTGATACCCTGGATTAACACATAGGCTACTTTTTATCCCGATATTCCCGCGGGAACGGGACTTACGCGGGTGAAACCGCGGGGCGCAGCTAGTAATGTATAATATTGTACGTTAATGTGGTTCGTACGTGTTCGCTTACATTGCATGCGAACCGGACCCGCAGCCGCGCGCGGCTCCGCCTGCCTCGAAGGTACACACACACACACACACCAACAAACAAGTAGTTGTTCTATCTACGAAGGCGGATTGATCTTGATTAATAAATAATGCTGGACATTTCACACAGCATCATCTAGCCCCAAATTAAGCAAAGTTTGTACTATGGGAACCAGATAACTGATATACTACTTATATACTTTTTGTTTGTATATACATACATATTATACATAATAACATTATCTAGAAGGCTTTTATTACAAATCTTATTCACTTTAAGAAATGTCTTAAATTTTGTCACGTTCCTCTAAATCAGTTCCTGAATGTAGTTAAAAAAAATGTAGTTTGCTTATTTAAATGTAGGCACCATGCTTTGTCTTACTACACGCCCAACATTTGTCTAAATCAGGTAATAATTTTAAATTGCTTATTTTAGTATATTGCATGTTACTTAATTACTCCTTTGGCGCAGTGACCCAAAGTGAGTCTTGGCCTCCGATACGAGAACTCGCCACTTTTTTCTGTCCAACGCAGTTTCCTGCCAATTGTCGGCACTCCATCGGTACTTGGGGCGTATTGCATGTTATGTTTATGAAATTATTATATTTAGATACGTGTTATTTATATCTTACTATTTTGTAGGCTTGTATTTATTTTAACGAATCCATCTGTCCCTATGAAAATAACATTTCGATCCGGGTTGAAGACACTAGGTAGCGATTCAGAGTTCAGCGGAATGTATTCGGTTCGGATTAGGTCAGCTTTTTTTTGGACTGGGAAACCGGCAGAGCCCCTACATCCAGTCCCACGCCGACGACCGCCCACCTTTACAGCGGGGCCCGCATGCCCCCCCCCCCTGTGCGGGGAGGGGCCGGAATAGGTCAGCTGCTTAACCGACCACAACCACAGTGCAAGAATTGATCCCAAACTGACATTTCCTGCACTGTGATTGGTTGCGGTCGGTTGAACAGCTCACCTATTCCGAACCGAATGCATTCCGCTGAACTCTGAATCGCTAGCCTGGTTCCCCTTTTAGCAAGGACAGATCTAACTATTATTACTGTCCTCTGTTCTCTATATAGTAATGCGTAGGCATAGTTAATATTAGTGTTTGGCTATAATATGTGAGTCGTCTCTCGTCTAAGCTCACGATGAAGACTAGTTTAGTTATAGATAATGATGATGATTAGTGCTAGTTGTGGTTTATATTTAGTAGCTTTCATACAAGGCAGGCATTTAGAGTAGTATGGAATAACATGATTTTCGTCTCACCACCAAAAATGACGTCTTGGCGAAATCTACAACTATTTTAAATATGAATGTGTATTTTGCTACATGTAGGAGTATGAAATGATACTCAGAAACTTGATTTTACAAGTATAATTATAGTCCTTTTCACGTAGGAACGGTTCCGTGACAAGGCGCTTTTATGTTAATATCTGAAATAATTAAAAAGGAAATAGACAAAATCCTTTTTTATTGAAGTTGCATGTAAGATTTCATTTATTTCAAAAATGTTCATTGTTGTACGTAAAAGTTATATGTGTCAGGGATACGTTCCTACGTGAAAAATACTATAACAAAATTGTTTTACAATAGATGTGTACGGGTTGGTGGCGAAAATTGAATAGAATGATGATGATAGTGACACTTCAAAATAGCAACACTGAACACTGATCAGAAAACTGACAGGCACTTGACCTGAACTGAATGAAGATGTTTTAGTAGATGAAAGAAGATTAGCGGGATAAATGTTTGCTCGATAAATTTATCATTCCCGGCTATACGCAGGCCTTCGGGCGGCCTACAAACTTCCGTATACTGTGTCATTACTTCCGTCGCTGCCAATTCGGACTGCTTCGAGCCTAAAGAACAAAACATTCTAACTACAACACAAAAGATTAAGAAATGAAAAGTCTTATCAAAATTTTCGATTTGCGATTCGAACCCGCGATGATCAGACGATCCTCCTAAAGCCGGAGTGCCTTCAACCGCTCGGCCACGGAACCACTGACGTCAGATTCGAAATCTTTGATTAGCTCGGTTAAACATTTTTTAATTATTTATAGTGTTTAATAAAAATAACAAAAAATAGCAATCGCTGTATAATTTTGCCCCACTCTGACATAACTGTGATTGTGTCCTTTCTAATTTTACGGCTGTGTGTTGAAGTGTTGTGTGTGTGTGTTACATAAGTGTGTGTGTGTGTTGCAGGAGCCGCGCAGCTCGCACATGCCAATGGAGGAAGATGACTCCACCTCCGTCCGCTCGGGGGAGACGCCGGATGCCAAGAGTGAGTCGCGCACCTCTTATGTAGGAGATATAGCTTCATATGTGAGACAATGAGATCACCTTGTAAAGCTGACAAGCTTCTGCGTGCGGCTTAGCTCGCGTAGGCTAGGTGACGCTGTAATCCACACTAATATTAAATGTGAAAGTAACTCTTGTCTATTTGTTAACTTTTCAAGCCCAAACACTGAACGGATTGGGCTGAAAATTGGCATGGATAAAGGTTGTGTCCGAGGGAAGGACATAGGCTATTTTTTATCCCGAAAAAATTTAATAATACTACGAGTATTATTTCATTTCGGGATAAAAAATAGTAGTATAGTTAGCTATATAATTAGTTATTGTTCCAGTGGAGCCGGAGCCCCCCTTGCCCCCCTTGGCCCCCAAGCGTCCGCACGACGACGAGGCCGCACACACGGATAGGAAGGCGCCGGTGAGACAATACACATATTTATCATTCACACTCGATTATTTAAAAAATATAGATTTTTACTAGCGCGTGGAAAGTGACGACATTATTGTTCACTATAATCAATAAGAATTTGATTTGACACAAAACCAATTAATTTTACTTGAATAATGTTAGTCTAAGTATATAACTGTAATAACTTTTCACACCAAATTGGTATTTAACATCACAGACTCAAAATCCATGTACTTAAGTTATGTATATTCTAACTTAACATATTATGTTTCCGCCCAGGCTCCGAAGAAGGAGAAGGGTCCGGCGCCCCCTCCCCCCGCCACCCCCACTACCCCTACCCCTGCTGCCCCCGCCCCCGCCCCCACTACAAAGAAGCCCCCCGCGCCGCCGCCCCCCGCGCCGTCACCCACCAACACTGCCGCCAATATTGTTGAACAAGTGAGTACAAGATCTATTCAAGGTGGGTTTTGCCTCCATTCATCCTGCCACACAACAAAATGGGGTGATATGTTTGTACGACAACTTAGTATAATTTAGTTGGGAACTATTTCAAGGTTTTTTCTCGAAGGAGCAGGAATAGAGTCCTGCTGAATTTAATAATTTTTTTTTAAAGTTTGGTATAAGTACAAGGTTTGGCAAAATTTTACCGCATTGAGGGTTGTACAGTACATATCATAAAGAAGTTTTGTTCTTAAATTTATTTCGAGAAAAAAAAATATTTTTCAAAAAAAACTCAGCTTTAGGTCTCAACTGACGCTGTTTCCTACCGGAAACACTTTTTCGTAAAGAGTACTTTTAAAGAAATGATAAGTTTTGTACAAAAATTCAATGTACGTTTAGTTTCATACAAATAACATTACAGGTTTGCCGAGACGCCGAGAAGGCGGTACAAGATAAGGATAAAACACCAGAGAAAACTCCCGAGCAATCAGAAAAATCTCCCGAGAAACCTGAAAAATCAGAGAAACCAGACACACCAAAGGCAGAACCCCTAGTCAAACCCAACTCACTCAGCAGAACCAACTCTATTGATGATAAACTGGAAATCAAGGAAGATGATTTAAAGACAATCGATGACTTGAATCAAGTTGACAAGCAAGCAGACTTCAAAAACAGTTCTCAGAACTTGAAACAAGTGGAAGACTTCAAGTGCAGTTCACAAAACTTGAAGCTAGTAGAAGACTTTAAAAACAGTTCACAGAACTTAAAACAAGTAGAGGACTTCAAGAGCAGTTCGCAGAGTATAGAGAAAGAGAGTAGAGTCAGTGCTGAGATCAGCAGAATTGAGAAGAGACACTCGAGGTCTAGTTCAGAAGATGACAGACCGGTGGTGGAAGAAGAGAAGAGAAGAGTCAGTGCAGAGGGTAGCAGAGTCAACGCAGAGGTGAGATACCTTTTGTACATGGTTTTAATTACTGAATTAAAAAAAAGAGAGTTCCATATTTGTATTCATAAGGGATTACCTACTGTTTCTTTAAAAAGATTTTCACTTGTTTGTCCTTGTCCTTCGTCGCGCGGCTTCGCCCGCGGTACAAACGATTTGAATAGCCTATATGCTATTCCAGGTCACTATCTACGCCTATTCCAAGTTTCATCCAAATCGGTTCACTGGTTTAGGCGTGATTGAAACACAAACATCTAAACAAACTCACAAATTATATGAGTGAGATTTAGTGACAAAAAACCGTTTTAAAATCATATGAAGGGGTCACGAACTGAACTCCACGAAAAACAGGAAAATATCCGTGTTTTTGTTGATGCAGCAGCTCATGGTAGCACTAATTGTACAAATACACAGATTGTAGCCTCACGGGGTCCAGTGGCTGTGAGGGCTTCGGCAGAATACCAGCGCCTTACCACTTGTCAGTGGGACGGCAGAATGCTGAGTCGACGCCTTCTTGTTGCTGTGACACACAATCACAATTCTCCCACTTTTAAATTTTTATTTTTTTATTTAACGACCTCTGTAGCGCAGTGGGCGAAGGCCCGCCTGCGACGCAAGAGGTTGCGGGTTCGATCCCCGCGGCGGGACCAATGTTTGTATGATCTACAAATATTTGTCTCGGGTTTGGGTGTTTCTATGTATAATATGTATGTATTTACAAACAAAAAAAGTATATAAGTAGTATATCAGTCATCTTAGTACCCACAACACAAGCTCTGCTTACTTTGGGGCTAGATGATGCTGTGTGGAAAGTCCAGCATTATTTATTTATTTATTTTATTTATTATGCTTCTTCTTTTTTATTTTGAATTTTTTTTTATTGTTTAGTGATTGTATTGTGTGCCAAAGCGGTATAAATGTCTGTCTATGTCTATGTCTAATTAGTATTTTTTTAAATAAATTTGTTATTTGTTGTTTTAGGTGAGCAAAGTGAACGAAGAGATAAAGAGGATAGAGAGGAGCTACTCCCGCTCCGACTCCAGCGAGAGAAGAGAAGCCGAGAGACGAGAGAGCAGGAGAGAGGATACGAGGAGAGAAGAGAAGAGACTCGAGCAGAATGTTGAAGTTAGACCTGCTACGGTGAGTGGAATTTTTATTATTCGATCGTACTTAGTTTTTTGTACATTTTAAATTTTCGCGACTTGAATCATATTCGTATTTATATTTTGTTAGTGGCTGTAATGTCACTGAAACGTCGATGTCAATAAATAAGTTATGAGGACGGTGTTATTTACAACAAGAAAATGAACATATCATACAATTACGCACATAAACACACGCACAAAAAAACCTCATATACACTACACACACACACCCACACACACACACACTCACACACACACACACACACACACACACACACACACACACACACACCAGCCAAGATTTATAAACCTTCACCTTCTTATTTTTATCCTATTATGCATTCTTAGTGCCAAACACTGTTTTAGATATTAGGTATAATTAGTTTGTTTAAGTTCTTCTTAGTGCCAAACACGGTTTTTATATTAAGTATAATTAGTTTGTTTAAGTTCTAATGTTATCTCAAGGTAATTCGTGCTCCTGAGACCTAAGATACAGACCTCCAAGTCTAGTTTAGGCCTCGCTGTTAACTGTAATATTGTTTCGGTTAACTTTATGTATTGTTTATCTACATTGTTACCTAGCGTTCTCTCTTTTGGCAATAAAAATATTTCTAATATTTCTTTCTATAATTACCTACATTGTTTAATTACTTAAATTATACTGAGGTACATAAAATAAATAATTTTTTTAAAACGCTATGTAACTCAAAATTGCCTGAACACAAATTGTATAATTTTCATCTATTCTGTCATCATGGTACCGGGCATGTGTCCCACTCTCGCCCACTGCTGGGTATACGCCTCCCTTCTTTCATCTATTCTGTTAATTAGTAAGTTAATTGATCGAGTACATGCTCACACTACAGGACACTGTCTCTATAGTTGTGTGGTTTCCTCCAGCCTCCTGCCGAGCCCCCGCTGGGCTCCGTGGTGCTGGTGTCCCCGGTGGTGGTGGTGGTGGAGCCCAACTCGCTGGCCTCTGCCGCCGGCCTCGTCACCGTCACCACCACGCATCCTCCTGTACTCAGCACCGCTAAACAGGTATACTATATGCTGCACTTTTCACACAGCATCATCTAGCTAGACCCAATGTAAGCACAGCTTGTACTATGGGAACCAGATAACTGATATACTACTTTATATACTTTTTGTTTGTAAATACATACATATTATACATAGAAACACCCAAACCCGAGATAAATATTTGCAGATCATACAAACATTTATCCCGCGGCGGGGATCGAACCCGCAACCTTCTGTGTCCCAAGCGGGCTTTCACCCACTGCGCTACAGAGGTCGTCGTTTTGCCCTGACTCTTCACGGTATTGGTCGCGCAAGAACAGGAGTAACATTAGTTCTAACTTCTAAGACTTTTCTAAGTGATCCCAGCGGTCCTACTGGATAAATGCTTATTGACTTTGACTTTGGCAGTTACCTCCGAACGCGGTGACGATATCGACGACCCCGCCCATCGCTGACGAGGTGGTGATCGTCGGCGCCGGCTCCTCCTCCGACGACGACTGCTTCGCTCCCTCTTCCCTCGACTCGCTCGACTGTAGCTCCTACACAGGTGATCATCTTAACTCCTTGTTTACTTCTACTTGTTCCCCTAAATCTAAACATCATACAGGTATTTCAATGGGAAATGAAAACTCTTTTCGATTCTGACGGATTCGAACCCGCAACGATCAGACGATCCTCAGTGCCTTACCGCTCGGCCACGGAATCCTTATCGTCACTATCGACATTTTTTTATTACAATTTTCCATTGTGACTATTCGTCAAGTCTCCATATAACATGTAATATAATATACTGTGTACAGAGAAGCGCGGCCGTCGACTGGACAGCAGCGAGGTGCTGATCCTGAGTCCGGGCGCGGCCGCCATCGACTCCGGAGTCTTCGATGACAGCGCACCCAACGCACTTAACCTGGTATTTATTATATACGACGCGTCTGTCTGAGATATGCCGGCCACCCACGATCAAGTTTACCGTCCAGTCTGCCGCGGACTGGATGCGGCGTCCAGTATACTTGACGGTGTATCGGGATGGGGGTGCATGACGAGCGAAAATGAACTTCGTTCTGCCGACTTGATCAAGAACTGGACGGTAGACTGGATCGTGGGTGGCCGGCATTACACTCAAAACTGCCGTTTTCACCAATAGAAGACAAGACAAGAACCAATATTCCAATATTCATGAGGAAGGTACCTTGTTCTTCTAGTCAGAACGTTTTATTCTCAGTAAACATTGGATTTATATTATTAAGGAAAATGTACAGTACAATACAGTCTGTGAAATGAAATTTATTAAAAAACTTTTCATCATTCGTTATTTTATTTGAATTCCTAAGTATGTAAATTTTCAGGCATAATTGTGAAATTGTGTTTGAATTAATTTAATCAAGTTAAATGGAAAATTAACGTCACTCAAAATTGAAAATGTATTAAAAAAATTACCTTTATTTACCAATCCCGAGCTTAATTCAAATAGATTTGCTGATGAAAGCGTGATGATGTTATAAATGAATATGAATTGCAGGACACATCTCACGTGTCGGTGGTGACGGTGGGCGAGGAGGTGCGGGTTCGAGACTCGGCCGCGCCGCACGCGCCCGCGCTCCGGCTCAGCCCGGACAGCTTCGAGAGGTATCTTCTATATTTTGTAAATAAAACACTATCTGTGTATCGAAGCAAGAAGTTATTGAGTTAACTAACAAGGTTGAAACAAACTTAAGCGGCCCCTAGATGATCATGATGTGCAATATAATTGATCGCTTTATTTGGATTCAAAACGCATTTCAATCTTAGAGCGTTTTCACATTATCCGATCCGATATCGGAGCTATCTAGTTCATACATTTTCCTTGCCCCGATATAGTATCGGCGTCCGATACCGATATCAGATCGGATAATGTGAAAACGCTCTTATTGTATAATAAAATGTAATATACAATGTTATTGTAGGGTAGTAGTTAGACAATAACTAATATACATGAGATCTTGCAGGAGATCTCAGTCGGACAGCGGCAGCGTGGCCTCCTCCTCGTCCCGCGCGGACGCGGAGTGCCCGCCCGAGCGGCCGCCCCACGCGCGGCTCAACGGAGCTGCCAGGTATACCTCCATACATTGTTGTGGCGACCTCTAACTACAGCGTGGCCTCGTCCTCGTCCCGCGCGGACGCGGAGTGCCCGCCCGAGCGGCCGCCCCACGCGCGGCTCAACGGAGCTGCCAGGTATACCTCCATACATTGTTGTGGCGACCTCTAACTACAGCGTGGCCTCGTCCTCGTCCCGCGCGGACGCGGAGTGCCCGCCCGAGCGGCCGCCCCACGCGCGGCTCAACGGAGCTGCCAGGTATACCTCCATACATTGTTGTGGCGACCTCTAACTACAGCGTGGCCTCGTCCTCGTCCCGCGCGGACGCGGAGTGCCCGCCCGAGCGGCCGCCCCACGCGCGGCTCAACGGAGCTGCCAGGTATACCTCCATACATTGTTGTGGCGACCTCTAACTACAGCGTGGCCTCCTCCTCGTCCCGCGCGGACGCGGAGTGCCCGCCCGAGCGGCCGCCCCACGCGCGGCTCAACGGAGCTGCCAGGTATACCTCCATACATTGTTGTGGCGACCTCTAACTACAGCGTGGCCTCCTCCTCGTCCCGCGCGGACGCGGAGTGCCCGCCCGAGCGGCCGCCCCACGCGCGGCTCAACGGAGCTGCCAGGTATACCTCCATACATTGTTGTGGCGACCTCTAACTACAGCGTGGCCTCCTCCTCGTCCCGCGCGGACGCGGAGTGCCCGCCCGAGCGGCCGCCCCACGCGCGGCTCAACGGAGCTGCCAGGTATACCTCCATACATTGTTGTGGCGACCTCTAACTACAGCGTGGCCTCCTCCTCGTCCCGCGCGGACGCGGAGTGCCCGCCCGAGCGGCCGCCCCACGCGCGGCTCAACGGAGCTGCCAGGTATACCTCCATACATTGTTGTGGCGACCTCTAACTACAGCGTGGCCTCCTCCTCGTCCCGCGCGGACGCGGAGTGCCCGCCCGAGCGGCCGCCCCACGCGCGGCTCAACGGAGCTGCCAGGTATACCTCCATACATTGTTGTGGCGACCTCTAACTACAGCGTGGCCTCCTCCTCGTCCCGCGCGGACGCGGAGTGCCCGCCCGAGCGGCCGCCCCACGCGCGGCTCAACGGAGCTGCCAGGTATACCTCCATACATTGTTGTGGCGACCTCTAACTACAGCGTGGCCTCCTCCTCGTCCCGCGCGGACGCGGAGTGCCCGCCCGAGCGGCCGCCCCACGCGCGGCTCAACGGAGCTGCCAGGTATACCTCCATACATTGTTGTGGCGACCTCTAACTACAGCGTGGCCTCCTCCTCGTCCCGCGCGGACGCGGAGTGCCCGCCCGAGCGGCCGCCCCACGCGCGGCTCAACGGAGCTGCCAGGTATACCTCCATACATTGTTGTGGCGACCTCTAACTACAGCGTGGCCTCCTCCTCGTCCCGCGCGGACGCGGAGTGCCCGCCCGAGCGGCCGCCCCACGCGCGGCTCAACGGAGCTGCCAGGTATACCTCCATACATTGTTGTGGCGACCTCTAACTACAGCGTGGCCTCCTCCTCGTCCCGCGCGGACGCGGAGTGCCCGCCCGAGCGGCCGCCCCACGCGCGGCTCAACGGAGCTGCCAGGTATACCTCCATACATTGTTGTGGCGACCTCTAACTACAGCGTGGCCTCCTCCTCGTCCCGCGCGGACGCGGAGTGCCCGCCCGAGCGGCCGCCCCACGCGCGGCTCAACGGAGCTGCCAGGTATACCTCCATACATTGTTGTGGCGACCTCTAACTACAGCGTGGCCTCCTCCTCGTCCCGCGCGGACGCGGAGTGCCCGCCCGAGCGGCCGCCCCACGCGCGGCTCAACGGAGCTGCCAGGTATACCTCCATACATTGTTGTGGCGACCTCTAACTACAGCGTGGCCTCGTCCTCGTCCCGCGCGGACGCGGAGTGCCCGCCCGAGCGGCCGCCCCACGCGCGGCTCAACGGAGCTGCCAGGTATACCTCCATACATTGTTGTGGCGACCTCTAACTACAGCGTGGCCTCGTCCTCGTCCCGCGCGGACGCGGAGTGCCCGCCCGAGCGGCCGCCCCACGCGCGGCTCAACGGAGCTGCCAGGTATACCTCCATACATTGTTGTGGCGACCTCTAACTACAGCGTGGCCTCGTCCTCGTCCCGCGCGGACGCGGAGTGCCCGCCCGAGCGGCCGCCCCACGCGCGGCTCAACGGAGCTGCCAGGTATACCTCCATACATTGTTGTGGCGACCTCTAACTACAGCGTGGCCTCGTCCTCGTCCCGCGCGGACGCGGAGTGCCCGCCCGAGCGGCCGCCCCACGCGCGGCTCAACGGAGCTGCCAGGTATACCTCCATACATTGTTGTGGCGACCTCTAACTACAGCGTGGCCTCGTCCTCGTCCCGCGCGGACGCGGAGTGCCCGCCCGAGCGGCCGCCCCACGCGCGGCTCAACGGAGCTGCCAGGTATACCTCCATACATTGTTGTGGCGACCTCTAACTACAGCGTGGCCTCGTCCTCGTCCCGCGCGGACGCGGAGTGCCCGCCCGAGCGGCCGCCCCACGCGCGGCTCAACGGAGCTGCCAGGTATACCTCCATACATTGTTGTGGCGACCTCTAACTACAGCGTGGCCTCGTCCTCGTCCCGCGCGGACGCGGAGTGCCCGCCCGAGCGGCCGCCCCACGCGCGGCTCAACGGAGCTGCCAGGTATACCTCCATACATTGTTGTGGCGACCTCTAACTACAGCGTGGCCTCGTCCTCGTCCCGCGCGGACGCGGAGTGCCCGCCCGAGCGGCCGCCCCACGCGCGGCTCAACGGAGCTGCCAGGTATACCTCCATACATTGTTGTGGCGACCTCTAACTACAGCGTGGCCTCGTCCTCGTCCCGCGCGGACGCGGAGTGCCCGCCCGAGCGGCCGCCCCACGCGCGGCTCAACGGAGCTGCCAGGTATACCTCCATACATTGTTGTGGCGACCTCTAACTACAGCGTGGCCTCGTCCTCGTCCCGCGCGGACGCGGAGTGCCCGCCCGAGCGGCCGCCCCACGCGCGGCTCAACGGAGCTGCCAGGTATACCTCCATACATTGTTGTGGCGACCTCTAACTACAGCGTGGCCTCGTCCTCGTCCCGCGCGGACGCGGAGTGCCCGCCCGAGCGGCCGCCCCACGCGCGGCTCAACGGAGCTGCCAGGTATACCTCCATACATTGTTGTGGCGACCTCTAACTACAGCGTGGCCTCGTCCTCGTCCCGCGCGGACGCGGAGTGCCCGCCCGAGCGGCCGCCCCACGCGCGGCTCAACGGAGCTGCCAGGTATACCTCCATACATTGTTGTGGCGACCTCTAACTACAGCGTGGCCTCGTCCTCGTCCCGCGCGGACGCGGAGTGCCCGCCCGAGCGGCCGCCCCACGCGCGGCTCAACGGAGCTGCCAGGTATACCTCCATACATTGTTGTGGCGACCTCTAACTACAGCGTGGCCTCGTCCTCGTCCCGCGCGGACGCGGAGTGCCCGCCCGAGCGGCCGCCCCACGCGCGGCTCAACGGAGCTGCCAGGTATACCTCCATACATTGTTGTGGCGACCTCTAACTACAGCGTGGCCTCGTCCTCGTCCCGCGCGGACGCGGAGTGCCCGCCCGAGCGGCCGCCCCACGCGCGGCTCAACGGAGCTGCCAGGTATACCTCCATACATTGTTGTGGCGACCTCTAACTACAGCGTGGCCTCGTCCTCGTCCCGCGCGGACGCGGAGTGCCCGCCCGAGCGGCCGCCCCACGCGCGGCTCAACGGAGCTGCCAGGTATACCTCCATACATTGTTGTGGCGACCTCTAACTACAGCGTGGCCTCGTCCTCGTCCCGCGCGGACGCGGAGTGCCCGCCCGAGCGGCCGCCCCACGCGCGGCTCAACGGAGCTGCCAGGTATACCTCCATACATTGTTGTGGCGACCTCTAACTACAGCGTGGCCTCGTCCTCGTCCCGCGCGGACGCGGAGTGCCCGCCCGAGCGGCCGCCCCACGCGCGGCTCAACGGAGCTGCCAGGTATACCTCCATACATTGTTGTGGCGACCTCTAACTACAGCGTGGCCTCGTCCTCGTCCCGCGCGGACGCGGAGTGCCCGCCCGAGCGGCCGCCCCACGCGCGGCTCAACGGAGCTGCCAGGTATACCTCCATACATTGTTGTGGCGACCTCTAACTACAGCGTGGCCTCGTCCTCGTCCCGCGCGGACGCGGAGTGCCCGCCCGAGCGGCCGCCCCACGCGCGGCTCAACGGAGCTGCCAGGTATACCTCCATACATTGTTGTGGCGACCTCTAACTACAGCGTGGCCTCGTCCTCGTCCCGCGCGGACGCGGAGTGCCCGCCCGAGCGGCCGCCCCACGCGCGGCTCAACGGAGCTGCCAGGTATACCTCCATACATTGTTGTGGCGACCTCTAACTGCGCTCGCCTGAACTACAGGGGCATCGTAATAAAGATGCTACCTACCTACTTCAGAGCTTCACCGGTAGATGACCAACCGACGCGATTTGAATCCCAGATCGCGCTTACGATGTTTAAAAGCACATCTAATCTATATAGATCCGACATTAACTGTTGGCCGAAAAACCTCTGACGACCTCTGTGGCGCAGTGGGTGAAGGCCCGCTTGGGACGCAGCATGTTGCGGGTTCGATCCCCGCAGCGAGATAAATGTTTGTATGAACTGCGAATATTTATCTCGGGTCTATCTATACTAATATTATAAAGAGGAAATATTTGTTTGTTTGTTTAAAATGAATAGGCTCCGAAACTACTGGACGTATTTGAAAAATTCTTTCACCATCAGAATCCTACATTATCCCTGATGAACATAGGCTATAGTTTATCCCGGGGAAGTGAAGTTTTCCCGAAGGATTGCGGGTAACACCGCGACGGACAGCTAGTGTGTAATATATGTATATACAAACATAAAGTATATAAGTTATCTGGTTCTCATAGTACAACCTTTGATTAGTTTGGGGCTAGATGATGCTGTGTGAAATGTCCAGCATTTTATATTTATGAATATGTTCTGCAGAGTGAACCGGTCGCCGCCCCCGGAGGCGGAGGCGGAGGGCGTGGTGCTGCGCCGCAAGCCGGAGCGGGAGCGGCACCAGCGGTCCAAGGAGGACATCCACAGCGCCAACCTAAAGAAGAAGACGCGCAAGCGCACCAGGAAGTTCGAGATCGACGGCGTCATCGTCACCACCACCACCTCCAAGGTAACTGCGTCCGAGTGCTTCCGTGCTTCGGAGGGCACCTTATATCGCTGCCGGATATATGACGGAGGCCTCGAGGCGGCCTAAAAACTCCGTCACTAGAGGTGGCGACGAACTTGGCCTCATCATCATTGGCCTTTTTCCATCTACTCGAGATGTAAAACGTAAAATATTTGCAACAAGTACAAGCTTTTAATAGGTTACCGTGAGCTGATTGAACTCACCGATGTAAGTACAGAATTTCATTTCAATCAATCTATTTTCTGAGGAGTCTCTCAATCATCAGATCAGCTAACTGTCACCATATTTGAAAACTTTAGAGGATACATGATCTACAAACCGAGTTTCAACTCAATCGGCCTGTTTTCTGAGGAGTTCCGTTGAACAGCTCCTGACTCCATCATCACATCAGCTAACTGTCACCATAATAGTGGATTGTCACTGAAGACTCACAAGTTTACCAAAATTCAGCTCAATCGGACACCAGGATGTGGGTCAAATTCAGCTTGCAAGATTCGACCCGGAGAAATAAACATTGCAAGTTAATAAAAAGCTTTTGATAATTTTGTTAGCAATCTTGAATATTATGCCCCTTACTAATAAACTTAAAAGTTATGTCATGCATAACCTATGAATAACCATACAAACTTTTCGTTTGTGCATGACATAACTTTATGGCACGCAAGGGCTAATATGTCCAAATACATATTTGATACATGCCTACGATCGTAGTAAGAGGTCGCCACACGCACACAGAAACAACGTGCATGTGCATCTACACACACAAAGACCAACCCGCCTTCGTGAGATGGAACTACTGTATCATACATGACAGGTTGCAAGCCCAAGTATTGAATGTAAGCCTTGTCTCCAGGTGATATGGGGCGATGAAGAAAGCGGACGCACCTGGGACGACCACGCGCTCCGCAAACAGGAGCTGAGAGAGATCAAGATGCTGCAGAAGATAGAGCAGAAGCAGTTCCAGGACCTCAACGCGAAGGAGCTGCAGCTGAGGGAGCAGCAGGAGAAGAAGTGAGTGGTTCCAGGTCTTAGAGAGGAAGTTAGTTAATGGTTCCAGGTTTCAAGCAAAATGAAGGTTCTGTCTGTATCGGGAAAGTCGGGAGACGATGTAAGAGAGTATGGTAGTTAAGGTAATTCCAGTTCTGCAAGCCAAGAGTTAAAGTTGATGGCGGCTGGTTCTGTCTTCCTACTTTTCAACTTGTATCTTATAATTGAACAAAATGTAACTTCTAGATTCGAAGCGGAACTAGCGTCGCTAGTGCGAGCGCACGACTCCGACCTAGAAGCGTTAGCGCGAGCGCAGCGAGCCGCGGCCGAGCGAGCGGAGCAACAACTGGAGACGGAACTCAGGGCGGCGGCCAAACGTCTGAGGGGAGAACACGAGCTCAAGCTGAGGCACTTCCGCGACACGCTCAAGAAGGAGCTCCGCCTTTGTAAGCAGGTAAGGAAGCGAGAGTAGCGAGCGGACCAACAAGCAAGTAAGGGGGAGAATTAAAAGTTTCGGGTCTTGAGTTTTTTAGTTCCCCAGAAAGCGATACAGTAGTCTAATATGGATCCACTTAAAGCTTTTTAAACTAGTTGTATTAGCGATGTAACAGGCCTGTTTACATTATCTCTCTGTATGATAGGAAGTGGAGCTGGTCCCGAAGGAGCGGCGCAAAGAAGCGTACCGCATCGCGCGCGCGCGGCTCGACGGCGAGCACGGCTCGCGCGAGCGCGCGCACGTGGCCGCGCTCGCGGACGAGCACGAGCACACGCTGCGCCGCCTGCACGACGCGCACCGCGCGCGCCGCGCGCTGCACGAGCGCCAGCACCTGCAGCAGCGGCACCAGGTGAACTGACACTCTACTCTTTGGGGATAGGAACTCCCCCATTCAATCGCAAAGAAGATCTCTCTCTCCCGGGTCGTCCCGACTGGACCTTATACCTAGTTGGCATTTCGGCCGACAGTTGATGTCGGGTAGTCGTCTATAAGCTAGTTAAATGATAAATAAATAAATACATAATGCTGGACATTTCACACAGCATTATCTAGCCCCGAACTAAGCAATGCTTGTACTATGATAATAATAATAATAATAATTCATTTATTTCAAGTATCAAAAACTCATTAAAATTATACAATGTCAGTTAGCTTAAGGTCACATTAAAATAAAAATAATTAATAACAATAATTAAGAGTTACAAATGCAATCTGCAGCAGTGATTGACATATGCGTTGTCAAGCCTCTCTGCAAGCGTGGCCAGCAACCACTATGAGAACCAGATAACTGATATACTACTTATATACTTTTTATATTATACATAGTAACACCCAGACCCGAGATAAATATGTATTTGCAGATCATACAAACATTTATCCCGCCGCGAGGATCGAACCCGCAACCTTCTGCGTCCCAAGCGGGCTTTCACCCACTGCGCCACAGAGGTCGTGCTTGAAAACATCGTAAGCGCGAATCAGGAATTCTCTCAACGCCATCTAGCGGAACAGCTCTGAAGTACTAAAGCGCCCAAAAATCTATGATTCTTTGTCCCTCCAGCTGTGTCTGTGTTTTCATTTTTACGATCACCATCTTGGTTTTCTAACAACTATTTACAGTCGGACGTCCGCCAGCGAGATGGGCGGACGATATTATTAACGTCGTAGGCCGACAGTGGCTCAGGCTGGCACTGGACCGGGAACAATGGCAAAAGCAGAGGGAGGCCTATACCCAGCAGTGGGTGAAGTCGGGCTGCGGATGATGATGATGATGATGATTTACAGATTGTAAAAGCCTCTTTTGCTTACATCACGAATGCTTACAACTTTGTAACAGAAATAAAGTTGTTGATCCATATTGTTGTTGACAGATAATGCGGAACCACGAAGCGGCGCTGTGGGAGCTAGAAGAGAAGCAGATCCACGAGCGGCACCAGCTCGCCAAGAGGCAGCTGAAGGAGGAGTTCCTGCTGCGGCGACACCAGATGCTGGTGCGGCATGACAAGGAGCTGGAGCAGATCAAGAGGTAAGAGGCACCAGTTCTTTAACATAAATGTCTGAAAAATTTGGAGTTTTTTGAGATTTTTTGTATATCAATATGAACTTATATTAATTTCTCCCATCCAGAAAGAACAGCCGCAAAGAGGACGAGCTAGCGAAGTGCCAAGCGTTAGAGAAGCGCTCGCTTCCGAAGCGTATCCGAGGGGAACAGAAGGCGAGAGAGATGATGTTCAGAGAGTCGCTGAGGATCGCACCACCTGCGCCTGATATGGATAAGGAAAGGCTTAAGAAGGTAAGTTTATGGAGAAAATCATTGTCTTTTAAACGTCATTTTTGACGACCTCTGTGGCGCAGTGGGTGAAAGTTCGCTTGGTACGCAGAAGGTTGCGGGTTCGATCCCCGCGGCGGGATAAATGTTTGTATGATCTGCAAATATTTATCTCGGGTCTGGGTGTTTCTATGTATAATATGTATGTATTTACAAACAAAAAGTATATAAGTAGTATATCAGTTATCTGGTTCCCATAGTACAAGCTTTGCTTAGTTTGGGGCTAGATGATGCTGTGTGAAATGTCCAGCATTATTTATTTATTTATTATCGAATACATTTAAATAATTTGGGGGTAGGTGTAATTCCCCCAATCCACGACAAAGAGGGAGATTTCACCTCACTAAGGTCGACGCCATCTGGTCCACATACCTTAGGGCCTTTCAGCCGACAGTTAATGTCGAATAGTTCTATATAGGCTAATTGCCGAAAATAATGTTGCTTGCGCGATCCAAGATTCAAATCGCGTCGGTTGGTAGCGTGCCAGCGCCATCTAGTGGTGAAGCTTTGTGGTAGGTCGCTGTAATTGGCAACTCTATTACGATGCCCCTGTACAAATAGAATTAAAGTGTTTGTGATTTCAAAATAACTGTGTTTTCTCAAAGACAAAGAAGCGAGGCACTAGCACCTTTTTCTCGAAGCGTTTTGTCGTACTTTTGAGCTGCAATAGTTTGCTACGAAGCTGAAACTTTCAGGATTATGTGTCCTCGGTACAATATTTAAACATACCATGTATTCT
This sequence comes from Epirrhoe alternata, assembly GCA_963565295.1. NCBI lineage: Eukaryota > Metazoa > Arthropoda > Insecta > Lepidoptera > Geometridae > Epirrhoe > Epirrhoe alternata. The sequence continues at coordinate 93,459 of OY751402.1, forward strand.
CATGCATGTATTGAGTTCTGAGAAACGTGAATTTGAGTACTGACTCACTCATTGATTGTCATCAAAACCTTTAGGGTACTTCCTGAAGTCCTAAGAAAAAATAATATATATTTATTTAGCATAAAAGTATACATAATAACCCTGTATATTTGTTCCAGTTCCAAGAGAACGAGAAGAAGCGTTACCGCGCGGAACAACAGCGACTGGCCACCAAACACGCCAAGGCCAGGGAGGAGCTCAAGGCGCAGGGAGAGGTGACTCTCTTTCATACACCTCTCTTTCTCACTTACTCGTATATCTCTCGCTGATACACACATATTTATCACGAAAACACAGTTAGACAGAGTTTAAAAAATATCACACTGTCGTACACATATCCCTTACTCTCCCCGCGCTTACTACACACATAATTCCTCACTTACACACATATTTCTCTCTCACACGCATAGCTCATTCGAACACATCACTAACTCATCATACTATCATACACATATCTCCTATTCTCACAGACACACATCACTCTCTTGCACACATCCCTTATTCTTACACATTTATCCCTAACTCACGACATATCCCTCACTCAAACACACATCCCTCACTCAATCACACATCCCTCTATATTACTTTTGTCAGAATAGTCGTTATTAGTAGTTTCAATGTACCAGTTATAACTAGTGACACGACAAGAAGTAGTTTCAGAGTAGTTGTATTCTACTCCTGTTCATATATCGATCGATCTGTTCAGGCGCTACTCCGGGAACTGGAACAGTACCAGAACGAGAAGCGCAAGGCGCTGATGACCCACGAGGCCAGCAAACTGCGCTCCGTCGAGGAGAGGTACTCCGCCGAACTGAGGGACTGGCGGGCCCAGCACTCGCACAGGAAGATGGTGAGTCCACAGCCCACACTGTATCTGTAGGGGGAGACACTTGGAAGGAGATTTGGAGATATTTGGAAGGAGATTTTGGGAGAATAGACGATGAAGGAAATTAGAATTGTTTGAAGTATTGAGACTGCATTGTAAGGGTTTTGTTGAACGAAGAATATTAGTGGGGTAGATAGTTGGAAGGAGATTTTTAGGAAGGAATTCCCTTCGAAGGAGATTAGAGGAGAAGATGATTGTACATTGAAGTGTTACGACTGCATTGTAGGAGTTTTGTTAAGGTAGATTAGGGGGAAATAGTTGGAAGCAGATCTGTGGTGGTAAATAGAAGGAGATTTTGAGGAAGATGGAAGGAGATTGGGGATGAGGGAAAGAATAGGAATTACAAGGAGATTTGAACGGACCCGGTCGTAAGCTAGTATATTGACAATGTCAGTCTCAATTCAACAATGTCCCGCTTTTTCTGCATGATTTCCTATAAAGAGCTTGTTACATTCTCTAAGTACAGTCTCGAGTAAAACATGAAAATAACTTTATGTAAATACTTTCCCTAAATAATTTTAAGAATCGTGCAAATTCAAGATCAAATTAAACATAACTTTTTAACCGACTGCGTCAGGAGGGTAATGGTTTTTTCTATGAAACTTAACCTTATCCTATCTTTATTTTACCTTACAACACTGTAGTAAAAAAATTTAGTACTTCTGTTTATTTTTATTTTTAATAATTTGTTGATCTTGAATTTCCACCTTCACGTATGGTTTTGCATGTGCATTGCATGTTAATGAATGGTGGTGGTTGGTGAATGGCTATGTGTTTTTAATTTATGTTCACTTGGAAAAAGCGTTGATATAAAATCTAAATTTCACCTTAAACAAATGAACGTTGAAACGCTGTAGGTTTGATTCTCGCTGCTTGACAAATGTCTTACAAATTTGTTGTGTGGTAACATCTTAAAGTTGTTTGATCTCACGAAACCAGGTTGCTATTCATTGTGTGAGTAGATTTGTTTGTGTGCGTAAGTGATACTGAGCGTTCATTCGTCCAGAAGCGTTCCCGTTACGCACACAAACAAAGTGCATGTGTTTACGCACACAATTAAATCAATCCGCCGTAGTAGTTTCTGATACCCACGACACAAGGAATTTTATGGAATCAGGACTAAAAGGTGTCATATATTAAGATAAATGACGGTACCTTTGGATCTTATCAGAGCCATCTAGCGCTAGGTTCATATCAACGCTTTTTCCAAGCCCTTAGCCGTGACGTCTGTTAGGGTATCCAGTCTCAACAGACGCTAAACCACAATTATTTCACGACAGAACCTCATTGAAAAGTTTGTGAAACACCTCGACGATCACGAGAAGAAATTCGGCATTAAGATACCGGACCGCGGCGCGTTCTTAGACGTGCCCTGGCCTAGGAATGTTCTACAACACATTCTCACCGCACATCACCAGAGGAACAGCTTCATAGGGTCCCTTTCCAGATCTAGGACAAGTCTCAACTTCCTATCAGCTGCGAACACTCCTAATCTGGACAGAAGGAAAAGTACTAGCCCTAATAGAGAGACTAAATCAGCTGTCACAAGCGCTAACAATACGACAAAACGCGGGAAACTTGCCAAAACATCGCACTACGCGTCGACATCAAATCTTAAGTTGGTTTCGGAGAAAATATCTGGATTTTCCGTCTTCAATACAGAATTAAGACGCGACCCAATCATGGCTTACGAGATCCCGGAACATAAGCGGATCGAACGATCGAAACCAGTCGACAAGAAACTGAATCGACAATCGATGTCTGAGCATTTGTTCAGAACGGAGACAGTGCATCCGATGAAACGAAGCATCTCACAGCAGAGTTTGAAGCAAGATGTCGCGCTAGAAGCTGTCATGATCGACTTGCCGCTAGATGATAAATATAACACGTTTAAAAGCGACACGAGCGACGATGATCAGACGACGCATTTCAGCCGATGGGGGACCGTGCGCGGGTCTAACAGCTATTCAAACTCTGGGGATATTCCTGTTAGTCAACTGTCTACTTTGAATTTGAAGGAGAGTTTAGTTCCGGATAATCCACCAGATTCCGTGGTTTAGTCATGATGGTAGATTTTTAAAAGGCCGTACAAAAGTTTGACCCTTGTGGGATTTCAAACGACGCTTGCCACACACGGCGAAAAGTTGGAATGTATTCTACAACAAAATGTCAACCACGTCGATTGTCCATTTGCTCAGTTGGTCAGAGCGTTGCCTCAGCAAGATTGTAGATTCAAATTCTTAGAAATTTTACCTAAATCTTAATATTGTGTGTAGTAATTTTCGTGCGTCCATAATGTTTGTATATCTGTCGGTAACGTTGATTTTTTAAAACAGATAGATACTTGTATTTCCTTAAAAAACAAAAATATTACCTTTGATGTCGTGTAGTCAAAAGCATTTATTCAGTAGGACCAGTTTGATAATCTCCAGTGGGGAGACAGTTGAACAATATTGGTTTTTCAATACTGTTTGTGTGGAATATCATATTGAAACAATCAAAAAATCTGCCATCACTACTAAATTCATAATCAAAAAGCATTTTCAGTATTGCCAGTTTGATAATTAAATGCTAGACGATTCTACTGTTGTTCTTGCCACCAATCAAATATCGTCAATTCAACGCATCCCAAATTATTTGATAACTAATTTTAACACTAAAATTATATTTTGTTTTGTGCCAATGAAACTAACTGGATTTTGAATAGTGAACATTTTTAGTTAGGACAGCATGTTTGCATGTAGTATAAAAGTGCTATATTATATAAGTTTTTGAAATAATTTTTATTTGCGCTACAATAACGATATGAACACAATTTTAAATTATATAAATCTTTTTATAATTTAATTTAAAACAATTTAGAGAAACAGTAAGTATCAGAAAGTTGCCTATTTCCCTGTTTTGGGCCACTGTGTCCTTTAACACATTCACTGCTCCAATATACCCGTGCTATATGAGGCACTGGCATTCAACGTGTCAAGTGTGTAAAATTTAAAAACGTTTTGTATCGTGATTGTGTCGCAAATGTTTTAGTACGTGCCACTGCATCTTAGATGTAAGAAATTATGCTTCCCGACTAACTAACGTCAAAAATATATGAGTCATATATGGAAATTGATACATTTTCTATATTAAAGTAATTTATGTTCAAATTGGTATTAATAATTGTCACAAAGCTTGCCATAATTGAGTATTTAAAGAAATCAAAGTTAATTAAACTTATTTTACTTTTTATTAAATTATTTTGTAAGATTGCTTCCTAATTTGCCAAAACCAGCTTCCTACTAACAATTAGACGAAGCGGGGGCGATATTCTAAATATTATAAATTAATAATATAAATTGTAGGTGCCTATTTAAAGCCTTATTAGATAGAATTAAAGCCTGATTCATATTATAATTTACATACTAAATAAATAATTTAAAATTTTTAAAGATTTTTATCAGATTTTTTTTAGGATTAAAAATCCTTGACAAGTCAAGTGCTTAAAACTTATAGAACGAATCAGGCGATAGTTGCAGCAAGTTGATATTTAAATTTTTAGTTTTAGTATTTCATTAGTAACGTAATCAATTATTACATAAAAAAACTCAATTTTAAACATTCCATTTACAATTAAGATTAAATTTACAAGTTTCTAGATAACTTAAAATATAACTGTTTAAAAGTCAAATAGAATAAAAAAATTGCAAATTTCTGTTTTGAACAGAATATAATGTAAAAATAATTAATAAAAAGTTGATTCTATGATAATCATTTTAGATATTTAGACATTTATGAAAAACACGGGTATTTATTGCGTGTATTTCATCCATAATATATATAATAATTCCATCACCGGTTTTATTTATCTTATTTTGACTTTTGTCAAAACGCCCAATCAGATTATACGTTTTAACTAGATTATTCACAACTCACAAGGCAACAATGGGACGCTGTTGTTAGGCTTATAGCACCTAAATATTTTTATTTATTGATATATTTTACCCGCTATACCCATAAGAAAGGCATGAGCCGACTAAATTACGGGTTTCCTCATTAAAATACGCGATAAATACCCTTGTTTTATGAACATTGTAAGCATGTAGGCGATATGCCTATTTAGGGCAGACAGACACCGCTTGTCTGTGAGCCAAGCATGTTGAAATTTGATCATATCCAATACGATATCGTAAATATTATGTAAATAAAGATGTTACATTTCTAACTGCATTTTTATTGCTTTGGTGAAGGACTGTACATACTGACACATGCGCATGGTAGACTGTAGGAAAGAACGCAATAGACTAAAAGTCATAAAAGCGGCGATAATCGTGTTGTCTCGCTTGCACACTAGTGGCGTCACTAACGTGCAAGCGAGAGAGCATGATTGTCGCCGCCATTTTAGATTCTTCATTGAATAGAGTTGTGTATGAGGTAATAAGGAAATACTTCCAAGATTCACAGTGCACAGTGCAGGAAGGAACTGATCCAAAACTGATGTTTCTTGCACTGTGATTGGTTGCGGTCGGTTGAACAGCTCACCTATTCCGAACGGAATGCATTCCGCTGAACTCTGAATCAAGGGCCAGGAATGTATAGCGTTTTTGGAAGATGCTGTCGCAAATCAGTGACAAAATCATTTAGAACTGAACGAATTTATTGATATTTTTTATTCAGTTTGTGATTGTCACAATAGTGTCGTGACTATTATTTTAAAATATTACAAAACAAACTTGAAATCGAATATAGCTTTTTTATAATTGCTTGATGCCTGATTTAATTTAGCTACTAATGCTTATTTTCTGACATTTTATAAATAGTGTACATAAGTGTAACAGCATGTGCTTACATTTACTGGATGGAACGATGCTGAAGTGTTGCATGGTATGTGGTTTTCACTTATTTTATACATATTGTATTTACAAGCACTACATAGGTTTAGGTATCTACTATTTTGTTATATTATTGATTAATAGACTAGTAGCATTATCAACTGAGCGCTTATCGCACGATAACTTGCCTGTCCCAGTTATTAAGTCTTGCCACGACGGAGGGCTTAAGGCTCAATGCACATTGAAGTGGCAAGCGACGCGTCAATTAGTTTTATAGCGCACCATTATAAACCTTATGAACAATGGTACAAGATATAGAAACGCTTGTAGAATGAACGAGGTCTGGCGAAGCCATCCAGCGGGCCGCGCTGGCTCGAGCACTTTCGTGCGGTTCATTCTACAAGCGTTTCTATATCTTGTTACATTGTTCAAAAGGTTTATAATGGTGCGCTATAAAACTTATTGACGCGTCGCTTGCCAATCCAATGTGTCTTGAGCCTAGGACATTTTCAAAGGGATACCCTAAAGAGAGAATTCTTACCGCGTTTTTGAGATAATCGTATTTTTAAATATTGCTATAGTATGGTATTTGTTGTAAATATTCTTATTTTTTATGCTTTCTCGGAAGAATTCGAGGTTGTGGTTGAGGAACAGTACGTATTTAATATTGAATTAAAATCATACTAATTATTTTCCATTTGTAAATAACTGATTCTTGATAATTCTATATAGTTTTTGCTTGAATTGATAAGATTCATAATAACTTTATAGTAGAAAATAATTTGAAATATTTCCAGGCGTTGGATAAGGAGTTCGAGGATCAACTGGACGAGCAGGAGAGGCAGGAAGCGGATGTCAGGATCCCTTCATCATCAGCTCTGGCACATCACAACTCCACCTTACACTCCTCACGGACCAGCCTCACTAGCAGTCACTATGACTAGCATGACTACGACTAGCGTCAATTTCACTAGGTTCAAAGACTAGCTCTACTAGTCACTACGACTTCGCCAGTAGTTACGTCACTTCTACTAGTTCTGCCAGTAGTCACTACGTAGCTAAGACTAGTTGCCAGCAGTCACTACACCACTATGACTAGTTGCCAGTAGTCACTATTAGCTACGACTAAATTCGCCAGTAATCACTATAATCGTCACTATGACTAGGACTGTTAAGAAGAGTAGCGTAGTTTAGACTCAAGAAATGAATGTGTTACATGTTTCAAACTTCAAAAACATCTAGCAGTCAGCTGTACGATTGCTATAAGTCATGATGAGACACTATCACATTCACTATGAGCATGGGTAGTAGTTACTATGATCAACTATGACTATGCATGGAACTCGTTTATCTGTCACTACGACTTGCCAGAAAGCACTATGATAAGACTAACGAATAGCTTGAAGAAATCTTTATACATACAGAGAGCTTCTCGTGTTTCCAAAAACTAATAATTACTTTACAATAACCCCATCAAATGGGACTTGAAATAATAGTTACAAATATTATATTTCCCGAAGTATTATGGCATTTGGGCATGTTTGCTTACTTGTTCCATTAACAAAACAAATGATCCACTACCAGCCAGAACTCACTGAAATATAATAAAATTCCCAAATTCTAGATGACCTCAATAGCGTAGCGGGTAGGTGGACTAATGTTTTCAAGTTTTACAGATATTTGTCTGGGTACGATTTATACACGATAAGGCATTATGTGGGTTCAAGACTATGTAATGGGGATTCTATTTCTAAATTCATTCGTATAGATCGTTGCTCAAATAATTTAAAATATCGGAAAGATACCGTTTCAAATAAAATCTACAATGTGCTTGTGTAAAACTTGACATGTGCCAAATTAAAAAGTCAATCAATTTTCATTCACGCTTAACCAAGCCGGAGATGGAGACATTTAATGGTTTTTTATAATCCCCTTAAATTGCAAATGGTGAGAACGAGAGAGTGATAGGAGTAGAATGGTAATCCAACGACCAGGACCGTTTATTTAGGAGGTAGTCGCTATCGACGTCTCTTTTTAACACGGGTAATGTGGGCGATAGTGCGACGAGTACGAATAATGATGTTCATTGTTCATCTTAAAAAACTCTACTTGAAAAATAAATCTTCTTGTATAGTTTACTTGTATGGCCAGGATCATTGGTTTGAGGCCACGGCCATCAACCTGTCTCACTTTAATCGCGGGGATTATACCATTTGATGGCTGAGACCTAGCTTGGTTCAGCGTGATTCATCCAATCGGCGGCGACGCGGCTATTTCTAGAATTAGGTCGTAGATAGTAAATGTTTGGTGTTTATAATAAAATTATGTCAAGTGTTCTTCTCTGAACTATCAATTTTGCAACACATTCAATAGATCTAGGTGTTCTTGAAGTTAGTATGAAAAAGCGTCTACTGCACATCAACGGCAGTTCACGAATGCCTAGATCTATTGGCCGTAGTGTAAATCTTTGTATTTCTATAACTGTATATTATCTTTGTCATGTACGGTGAAATAGATAAAAATTTGTGCTGAATGCTGATCGAATATACCTATTTGTAATTTGTGTGTCTGTCGCTACTAAGCTAGTTGTATGGCCTACTTGCGAAATTAGGTATTAGGCCATTTTGGCCAAATTAAGGCCATTTGGGTCAAATTTAGACCATGTCGGTCAAATTTAGGCCATTCAGGTCAAAAGTAGGCCAACTAGGTCGAATTATAGAATTGGAAAGGTGCTTAAAAGCTTAAAGGAGTGAACTGAATTATGAAGGCTGATATTGAGGGTTGTTTATGGTATGTCGAGTATATCACTAGCGTAGTGGGTAAGATCTAGCTATTTTAACATCTTTATTCACTAAATTTATGTCTATAGTAATATTGTGAATGAGAGCAAATAAATTAGAAAAACACTTAGAAACGCTTCTGCAATAATATTGCCTAAATATTATGTAGGTGCCAAATACACTGAGTATTTGACTCTGTTATAACAAAAAGCAAATCAAGTTTACTCATTAAATGAAATAAAAGTCAATGAATAAAATCAAAATACATCTGGCTAAATAAATGTACTTATAGTATGTCTCGTAGGTTGGTGAAATTCAAGATTATTATGAAAAAAGCTGGCTTAAGCTCTTGGCACTAACGCCTAATGCTTGATTTTAAACGCAGCGCTTAAATCTATTGTTTATTTTCAAACAGAGGACACCTTACTTATTGATTGTGTTTAAGTAATTATATTTTTACTAAAGAAAAAACACCTTTTGAAACTACTTAATATGCATTACTTAACAAACAAGTGCGTAATGAATTGTCAATTAACTGTGAAGTAAGAGTGTGTGTAGACTGAACTGAGCGGTCACAACCAGCGCATACGTTGAAATATCACTTAAGTGTTGTAGATAAGTTATAACCGTTAGTTATAACTTATAACTTGGTAATCCACTTCAGTGATTTTCTTGTATTCTCAGCGAAATTAATGTTAGTCAACAGTAGAAGTTGTATTATACTTGTAAATGTCAGTCAGCATAGTACTGACTTGTAGATATAGATACGTGCTTGTATTATGTGCCTACGTCCGTAACCCCAACTGTATTCAAGTTATGTAAGGTAGTTGTAAGATGCAGTGTCCTGGAGTTCTTTTAAAACCCTGTTCATATCAATTGATATATGATTAAAAAACACCATTAACAAATTATGATAGTTTGGTTATTTAACTTGGAACTTTTTCTTGTTTTGTTCAACCCTGATTACCTACTGAATAGGTCGGATAAAAGTGTTGAATTCCTGAATTGCCCAGAAATGGGAACATTACTTTTGTGCAATCGCCATCTTTGTTTTTAGTACAGTTGTACTTACAGCTGGTCAAATATTCTGTTTTAGATGAGAACAAAAGTTAATTTCGATATTGATTTTTTTGAACCTAGGACATAATATAAAACACAAATTCAAGATTTAGCCTAAAATTAATTTAAATTACCTATAAACAAAGCATAAAAAGCGTTATAAAAACGCTTATGTTTTTCACAACGGCTTAAACATTACGAGTTTTTAACATTTTAAAGTTATAAGGTTGGTTAACCCAAAAGTATTCAAGCGTACTTATGTAGAAAAGAAATCATCATTTTATTAAATTCAACCTTGACAACCGCAGGGGTTGAATTTTATAAATTCTAGTTATATGCGAGGCAGTGGCGCCATCTCTATTAATTATCATCATATCAATACGTTACAATAAAATGTATTTTTTTATAATTTTACACCGTTTATACGACGGACACCGAATCTTAAGTATTTGTTTTAGACTTTCTGATCTACTTAATTTTATTCTTCAGTTCCAAGATTATATTTTAAGAAAAACTAACCTTAGTTTTATAGCAATTTTCAAACATAGCCTTTTAAGATTATTTGCGCTAAGTGGAACTACGAATATCAAAATTATGTGCTCTTTTGCTCTGCCATAAATTTCTTTCCACGAAAACCAAAGACGAGAATCATCAAAAACAGCTTATCTTCTAACTAGTCTTAATTTTGAAAAAGACGTATCTACTTAGGCATTTGTTTAACTTCTTTGTTTTTAATTTTAAGTTGAGCAAACCGTATTGTGTATTCCAATGCTAGTTAAGTTATATTATTAACACGAAGATGTAAATAGGATAAATTAAGTGCTTGTTGTTTTAGTATAAATTAATGAATATATTTTTTTGAGATTAGCGCAGTAAACGCATTACCTAATGTGTCTAGATTAGTAATTTACAAAAGTAGCGATTTTGTTTTATTTTCTTTACGGTTTTAAAAGTAAATTATTGTTACATTTTTTCCAAGATATAAAGAACCTAATTGTATTATTGTGTTTTCATTTACAATATTTTTTTGGCTATCCTACTTCCTACTAATTTAATCCTATTTCCTACTTGCTTTAGGTAAGCTCGTGGTTTCATTCACGCGTTAACAACGTTTTATCCTTTTCACCCCCTTCGGGGTAGAATTTCCAAAATGTCTTTCTTAGTGCAACCCGGAAAGATACATGAAATAAACTTAGGATTTTCTGATCGACATTGATTTTTTTTATAGAAAACATACTCTTTCATAGAACCTCATTAGTCTATCATCTCGATTGACAATGTCAGAATAATTTTGAAGATGCGACAAAATTAAACCAAAATAATACAATTAAAAAGTTTAGGAGCCCCATCGCGATGCATACCAAAGATATAGGCACCATCACGATCGATAGTTGCCTGGAAGAAAGCGTGCAAGACCGCTACGACCGATGTGGGCTGCTGAACACAATTCAACATATCGATATTTTCGGCAAGTTTAGATCGAGTTACATCGAGCGAGCGAGACTCGACTCTTACATCGTCAGCTCCATATCGTCAAGGCAGAGTAACGGGTCCAGCGAATCGCTCAGGAACGTAGAATCTAAACTTAGCAGGTAAGAGTCTGCTATATATTTTGTAGACCGATTTTGTAAAGTTTGAAAACTTCTAGGCGCGATTGGCAGTTTTGAGATGAGAAAAAAAATTGGATTCGCCTCGAAAGGTCACGTGCGAGTCACGTGACTCAACAACACTGGATTTTTTGTCAAGTTTAGAACCATTAAATTTTTCACTTCTGCCAGCACTCCTGAAGTGACACTGTTTTTTTTTATTTACTAATACCTACCTAAACACTTTTCACATAAAACTTAAAATACTTATCCTAGTTTTTGTAATTCTGTTCGCACTCCGAACATAGGTTAGGTACTATTTCAAGTAGGTACCTACCTATAGGTAAAGTGGATGGGTGACCGCCAGTGGCATATTCATCTTAGCGCTTCCGTGCTTCGGAGGGCACGTTAAATTGTCGGTCCCGGATATAAAGTCATAAGCTATGACCTGCCTGAAAACGTCACCAGAGGCCACTGACTCAACGAACTTACTTTAGTCAAAGTCAAAAAGCATTTATTCAGTAGGACCGCAGGGATCACTTAGAATAGTCTTAGAACTAATTTTACTCACTGTTCTTGCGCGACCAATACCGGGAATCAGGGCAACAAACACGGTTTGGGGCCTAGCGTTCTTTTAGGTGATCTTAGTAGACTAATATCCCAAGTCAGCTTATCCTGATCCCGCTTGAACATCCACAGGTTCTCCGTCTCCACCAAGCTGTCTGGCCTGTACCCTGGTAATGATATATTGGGGAGGAAGTCGAAGCTCGCTGCTCGAAGTAACGTCGTATACGGGACATTTGTCCCGAGGTGAAATTGTGGAGTCTGTGAAGTAAAGGTTTTGTCCATTCATGATTTTTTTTCTTGCTCCACTCCATACTTCAGTGGAACGCATCTATGGAACTCGTCCAGAACAGGGGCCATACTCGCGTTTTTCGTTCGTTTGATGAACATTCGCATGCTTCCCACCACGATTTATCACTTCAAGGGCCAATTCTTCAAACGTCCGAGCCGAATTCCCAACCGAAAAATTGGCGAAAAAAGGAACGCGAATACGGCCTATCGCTATTCGCTATGCAGGCAGGTGATCTTTAATTGAGAGCAACAGCTGTTTACTTAGAGTTGGCCGCTGACTCATACGAACTTACATAGAGTAGGTGAGTACAATGTACAACAACTAGCGGTCACCCATCCACTTTGTGACCGCACAGAACTTTAACTTCAACGATCTATGAAAGATGAAAATCACTCCACGAGACTATTTAGCAATTTTTTAATCGCAAAGTTGAACCACACATGCAGGCTTTGAGTCACACTTTGCTTTAGGTTACACCTACCTACATTTTCTGACTGGGGATGTCATAAAGGTCCAGTATTAAGTTATTTTTGTACAGCAAAAAAGTTAAATAAATAAATTTAACCATCTGCAAAAAGTAGGAAGTTCTAGTTTCTATGTTCTACTTATTATGTTCACCGATAACTCAGTGGACAGTTAATTTTTTGTATAAACCTAGATACCGTATACCTACCTACTTAATTTAAATTGGTAAGTATGTTGTTTCCTAAAGTATCTTTATAGATAACAAAAGTATAATCAACGAATTAACAGGATTAAAAATTAAATGATCAGCTATGATTAATTGCGTAAGCTTTACATTAACATTATCTACTCAAGCAGCTATAAAATGATAATTGTTACAATGCAGTCAAGAGTGAGTTGCCCAACTCGATGGAGCGTTAATCTTGGAAAATGTAGAGTGAATTGTGGCCATATGTGCTGTGATTGTGGCTCTCTACTTCACCCAACCTTAGCTATAAAGCCTTAGCTATAGGTAACCGTGTTTTTTGCCCTAGTTCTATATGGGGAGTATTGGTTGCTAAATAGTAGGTTAGAGTAGAACAGTAGAACTACGATTCCAAGTTATTAAACAGTTACTATCGAATCCATCCACACCTGTTGCATTAGACCTACCACAGATTATATTTGAGGTTTTAATGTTTGATGAGGTCCTGGGTAAACCTGTTCCATCGCAATTTCCCAGGCACTACAGCGTCCCGTTGAGTGTAGGTTGATCAAGTAAAAAAGGCTTATTTTTTTAAAATGTATCATACGGAACCCGAAATCCTTATCAGCCGTCCTTCATCCGCACAAATATAAGTGTATGAAGCGCGCTCTCACCCAACTTCACGCCGTCAGACACTGACTCATTCCATCATCGGCGGCCATGGCGACTGTGCGTGCATTACGGACTAGCGGTTTATTCCTGCTCTTATTTTTAATAATAAACACCAGTGCTGTGACGCCTCCATGGATATTATCCGTGCAAGTAGACGATGTTAGCTGTGGTGATGTTTGTGCGTACAAGTTAACCGTGTTCGGTGATGTGGAGGGTTGGTCGTTGACCTCCGCGGAGTGCCCTGGGTTCCTGGCTGCCGACGGTGTGGTTGAAGTGCCGAATGTTGAGAACAGGCTGTTTTTCTGTGCGAAGCGATCCGGTGTGTGGCAGCACCAAGGAGAACGTTTATATTTGGATGTAGGTGACGTCAACGGCCGGTGAGTTACATTCACACATTTTTTGACTTATCAAGGTTTAGCGCCGGTTTTATATTTACTTCGATCTATTACATTATCACTGATATAACTAAAGTCCCCGTCGTTTCAATCAATCTGATACGACGGATCGAAATGATCAATCTTACCGTGCCTATTATACGGGGGCCTCTAAAATGCTTCAAAATTGTATTAAAGTACTTCAGTATCTGATTCACTTTACGCTTCGTTTTCGACATACCAGTAATTATGAATTCTATTCGCTTACGACATACCTAACCTACTAGGTTGCCGCTTACCGCTGGCGAATTCTGAACGTGCAATTATTTTTGAGTGTCTTATATTATATAATACAATGTATGTACTTCTACATAGATATCTAGGATGTGTGCTAGCCATTATCGAAATCAGATACGATTGATTGATGTTGTTGATAGCGTGGGTAGGTTTATTTGCGTAGATTTATTTTATCAGCTGTTATCTGTTGTTATTTTTGTGTTCATTATATAAATTGATAAATAAAATAGGTCTCTACTTACAAATCTTTTCTGGATTCGTTTTTGTAACTAGGCCTAAGTACCTACTTATCTACTTACAAGTAACTACTGGTTTATAGAGATACCTAATCTTGGTCGTATTACTACTAATAATAATGCTTTTAAATTAAAATAAGTCTCTTTATCAATATCTGGAGCCTATCACGTGCGAGATATTTAATTTCGGCATAAAAACCGTGACGTGTCCCGCCGAAATTAGGGCGTCCAGCAACATTTGTGTCAACGTCAAAATTTAGGAGGACAATTTAATATCATCAAATCATCATAAAATATTATTTTACTCTTGTTCCTTTTGCGAACAATACCGTGAAGAATCAGGCAACAAACACTGTTTGGGGCCTAGATTTATTTTAGGTTGATGTACGTCTGAAAACCTATTTAATTTACCTAAGTAATTGTGGTATTACTTAGGTATAATACCTAAGTAGGACCTAACACTAAACGGCCAAGCTTTAGGTACGATGCTTATTATACATATCAAAGTGAATAAGTTCCAAATAAGGGGATTTCCATGCCAGAGATATGACTCAATGTTCCGATTTTTTAAGGTTTAATCATCCACCTACTGATAATTCGAGCGTATTATTCTTTCTAAACGTATAATTATTTAACTTTTATGGGCACTAGATGACTGATAGTAGGTATAAGTCGATTTTTTATTAAAACAAACGCATCATTGCGAAGCATAACTCTGTTTACCTACTTGCTTCCTATAACAGGTATTTTACCTATGTAGGTCGTGTTGCCGAACAGGACAAAATGTTTTACTAAAACCAATTATTTTCCTCCGAGTTCTGTGAATGAACCGTGCCGTGACTAAAAAATATTATCACAGGATTTTATACATGGGAAAACCACAGGTAAAACAAATATTAAATCTTTTTCTAAGTATGAAGAGGTGTATTTAATAATAATAATAAATAATGCTGGACATGTCACACAGCATCATCTAGCCATCATTTAGGTAGGTAGTTATAGTACCTTATCAATTTAGTTAGGTACTAACCTACCTAAATATTTAATAAATAATATAAAAGTAAAGAATAATAATAACACAAAAAACCCATAATAAATTGGCGCATTATCAAAATACGTGTCATGTGGCGGCGGCTGCGATGGGCTTGCAACCTCTCACGTATGGAATGTTTACTTTTTCAAATATCTAAATTCATAACTAACAATTCACTCATGTTATCTCAAAGAAATATTTGGAACCATTAAGTGTGACAGGATGCGGACAAGTGTGGTTGGACTTTTCAAAAATGATTTTTGAGTTCCTATATATTGATCCTAATAATGAAATGAAATGAAATGAATTTATTTGTTCGAAGAATGGTTACATAAGTTTTAAAATTTGTAGTTATGCTTCACGTCTGCTCTGAATAGATTATAAGAGTATTATGTATATAAACTACTAGTAGTCTCGCGATTAGTGAGCCAAATCAACACTGAAGTTAGGAAAATGCTTTGCTATGGATGTCATTGTCATCCTTTTAAAAAATTTTAGGGTATCTGTGTATCTGTAGGCCAATGTCATTCGTTTTTTAGTGCTCAACTCAACACTTTACTTTCTTGTGTTTCTTTCTTCGCAGTGTACTGGAATGCGTGAAAACATTCCAAAATAGTCTTAGTGTAAATGTTTTGCAGTGCAAAGTATGTGAATGTGAAAAAAGTGTCGATAATTTCTTGAAGTGTGCTGGACGTATCCAACGTCACCTCAACCCGGCTGGACCGACTCTGAAGCCTATTAATGCATTAGGCATATGAAATTATAAAACATGATGTTAATCAGATAATAAGGTTCATTATCGAGTGATTGAATAGCCTCTGTGTCTTGAAGCACCCTACTTCAAAATGTTCGTATTTAAGACTACATTTTATTGAGAGACTGGAAGGTGGGTTTAATACGAGTATTTATGAGTATCATGTATCGACATGTATTGATGAGTTTCTACAAAGACGTGTTGACGTATGGAAAATCGTGTCCAGGTATTTACCTACATACATTTATGCATGTCTTGATGCAATAAAACAGGTTTGCGTTCCTACCATTGGGGTTTGTAACCATACCTTTCATACCAACATTCTATTTAGAATACTATGTGAATATTCCGCGTAGGTATTTACCTACAATTTTTAATTGCAATCTGGGGGCTTAGCATGAGCTTATAAAAAACCTGTCAGGTTTCAGGCCGTTGATTGGCAATTGAACTGTATTGCACTGGCTATTGTCCATGCTCGGCATACACGCTACTTTGGCAAAATTTTAGTCAGATCTAGCCAAATCTAATATTTTATGCTACATCTAGCCAAATCCAATCTATCTCCGTTCCTTCTTCGTTCAAAAACGCCAAAAATATTTTCCGGAAACTTAGCGGGTTTTTTTCATGGTGTGATTTGTGAAATATCTTGAAATATGTATTTTTATTTAAAATAATTAGGTATATAATATAGCAACTAAAGACACGAATAATCTAACAATTACCGTTAAATAGTATTTACTTAAAAAGTTTTTTGAAATTCAACTTTATGTTATGAACGGTACTGAATTTCCGGACGAAACTTTCAGAATGAGAATGCTTGAAACATCGAAACAAAAGTATCGATACTCATGAGTAGTATCGCAGCAAAGGTAATCGATCCGGTATCGTACTTGCATCAATGTATACTCAGGTATAGAGTACTTTTTTTTTTAATAGAAAACGGTAATAATATTTGGTGTCATTTTAAACGGTAGATTATGAACTATAAATAATAATTTAATTACTCCCAGTATTTACGATTTGTTTTTCCTAGATTTATTATTTATTCATGTATTTCCATGTTTTCTTACTAGCCTGAGCAAAGCAATTAACTTTTAGCCCGACTGAAAAGTATCGATTCTTACTCAGTATCGTATTTTAAAAGAATCGACTCCTAAATTACTTGGTACTCAGACAAAAATCGTAACCAACGCGTCGAGTATACTCAGAGGTATCGAATCGATATCGATACTTTTTTCGGATCCCTCCCTAGAAAAGCTTTGTTTGTTGTCATTTTTTAGTCAAAACCTACATAATCTGTGGTCAAAACATAACAAACTGCATTTTAGCCGGCAAAATGTTTATTTACAATTTGCTTGCTCTTGTTTCACAAATATTACTTTGAGGTGATCTTTGATAATTTAAGTACCGCGACTAGATTCGTTCGTCTGTTGCAATTATTCATCCTATTATCACGGCGAGCTGAAACAAAACTTTGGAAAATCTTATAAAAACGAAGACATGCCTAGAAAATGTGGCAAATGTAAAACCGGGATCGTAGTGTGATGTGAAGTGACTGCCTAGCTAGACTATGTAAACTCGGATGAGGCAAACTCTTCTGTGGTACGCTTTATGGATCAAGCATCTAGCAGTACTACCTACTACCATGAAGAAGATCAATGTAGTAAAATGCAAGTGTACCATCTAAAACTTCTGAAGACTCATGGGGAGCGTGATTCAGAATAACCGAAATGTTGTCTTCACATAATGTACGTTCCTACTACCACCTATAGGAAACAGAGGAGATGCTAGCAAATAAAGAATGCAAGTTGAACAATGTTGCAGGAAGTGATGTGTAAACTCCCTCAATGGTTTTGTGTGTAATTTCATCCTAATAAATACCTAATTTAGAAATTTGTTTATACTTTTTTAACATCTACTTACTATCATTTAACAAATGTGTTGTTATGGGACAACATTTTTTTTATGACAATTGGCTTCCCGTTGAGTGTAACCCACAGGCAGGTGTAGGCATAGGCTGCCTCCTGGCGCTGTATGAATCATCTAGTATAGATGTAAAGGCAGAGTTTTAGTTAAATAAAGTTTTGTTGTTGAACATTGTAATAAATTAAAAGTTATACTTAAACAACCTATGCACACCATCACCGATGGTTATCTGAAGCTTTATGCACCTCAAGAGTAAGTAAATAGACTACCTATGTAGGTGTTTCCTATGTATAATATGTATGTAGTCACAAACAAAAAGTATATATGTAGTATATCAGTTACCTAGTTCCCATAGCTTTGCTTAGTTTGGGGAGATAATGCTATGTGAAATGTCCAGCATTATTTATTTATTTGTTAACAAAATATATCGAAAGGAGAGTGAATGCTGGAAACCGAGTGAATGGGGCTCTCCATGATTTTATGAGCAGCCGGAAAGTGTCCGACAAGGCACGACTGGCAGTTCATAGAGGAGTGTTGGTACCGACATTGATGTATGGAAGTGAAAGTTGGGTGTGGCAGAAAAAACATCAGAGTAGAGTGAATGCTGTTGAAATGAGAGCGTTGCGTAGTATGTGTGGGGTAACGTTGAATGATAGAGTGAGAAATAGTGTGATAAGGGAACAGTGTGGAGTGAAAGAAGATGTAGTGTTGAGGATCGAGAAAGGTATGTTAAGATGGTTTGGGCATGTAGAGAGGATGGATGACAATCGTTTGACAAAGCAAGTGTATGAGGCGAGTGTGCACGGGACAGCTGGAAGGGGAAGACCTAGGCGAACCTTCTTGGATCAAATTGGCGACATTTTGGAGAAGGGCCAGGTCAAAAGTACCCTAAACCGACGAGCATGTATGAAGAATGTAATGAGAGTGAATGATGCGAAAGTTGTGTGTCAGGATCGTAGCGACTGGAGATCCGTGGTCTCTGCCTACCCCTTTGGGAAAGAGGCGTGACTTTATGTATGTATGTATGTATCCACAGCTCATGAGATTAATTTACAAACTTAAAGATTTAACCTACAGCCAATAATGGATTTATATTATTTTTAACCAGCTAACCGACAATCAAATGACAAAAGTTGAAAGTTTGAATACATGTGTGTGTGATTGTGTGTGGAAATATTTTATTTATTTGTACTATGGGAACCAGATAACGATACACTACTTATATACTTTTTTGTTTGTAAATAGGTACATATTATACCTACATAGAAACACCCAGACCCTCCTTTATCTCAATAAACAGTTGCAGATTATACAAAAATGTATCCCACGGCGGGATCGAACCCGCAACCGTCTGCATCCCAAGAGGGCTTCACTCACTGGGCCACAGAGGTTGTCATTGTAAATGTACCTAAATGTTCTTCAGTGTTTCCTCGCACCTCAGTAATAGGCTTTTTAAAGTTAGACAGAAAACTTTCTATTATAGTTAGTCTAGTTGGACACAAGTAAAAATACTTACCTACTTCTGAGAAAATGCTGCTAGGAAAAATCATCATGTCATAGATTTGGATATAATCAAAACTGAGGAATCAGCTGAGTGTGTGTGTCATGTTTTGCATTGTTATTATAGTTATATTTTGTGGGTAAAACAGACACAGGTGATGCCCAGTTTCTTTTGCCCACTTGCTTGTGAAGGTTTTGTGTAATTTGCACAATAATACATTAAACATGAGTTGAATATTGATGTCTGTGATTTACAAAGGTACTTACTTACCAAAGATTGTACCTATATGATGATTTGGTAGTTTGAATCGACTAATTATTCAATGGAAGAATCCAGTACTATAGCATGAATGTTTGTTTTCATATCAAATAGTAGGCAATATTTATTTTGTTTATGCACATAGCTACATATTTCCTTACTTTGAATAATTGATAATAATCATTGAGTTATTGTACAATTACATTTTATCTCAATGATAATAATTGAGTGTTGGGTTATGAAGATGGAATAAAAATTAGTGGGGAATTAGTAAGATGGATGTGTGGGTGGGGTAAAACCAGGGCTACCTATGTAAGTTGAGGAAGGCCAAAGTAGAAATGGCTGGATTATGTGTGAGATAAAAGTATGAGCATGTGAAAGGAGTGTTGAGTTCACAGTTGATAAAGCAGTTGATAAAGCGCGCAACTTAGCGTGGGCTAATATAGAAATAAATAGAAGAGGAATTATTGCCGTCATCGGAAGTTCTAATCGCTTCAGATTCTGATAGAAATATGTAGGAAAATTCGTCACCAGATTGGGCCACTATCGAACTTACTTTTACCTACCTACATAATAGTAAAAAGATGCCTAACACACTGTATGGTACCTAATAGCTTTTATCATCCAAAGCCATAGATCTTTATGTAAACTTGAGTTCTATGTCCAAAGCAAAGGAATCGCTAGCTACGAGTATTTTTGTTGAACGAAAGCCACTTTCTATAAAAGGAACTCAAACAATCCGAAATCATCACACATCGTTAATTATTGTAAATCACAGACACTGTCATTATTAAATTCTTAAAAATGTTCAAATAAACACAAAAAATTCCAAAACAATTCAATAAAAGTTACTATCTGCGCGCCATGTTTGAATTGTAGGTGAATGGCTTATTTTGACAGCTAGGGCATGCTAAAAGAATGGCTAAACAAAGTTCATGCTACCGAAAACGGTAGTCTCAAGGCATTCAAACCGTTGACTGGAAGGATTATAGCGTTCATGCTACGAAATTGCAATGCAATTCAAAAACCACATTGAAATAAGAGCTCATGCTCAGCCCCCTGAGCTGCCACTGGGGCTGTCTCGAAGCACCGAAGTTACGGTTGGCGTCTTTTTCGTTGGGAACTATGACCTAACCTTTTCAAGTTAACATTATTAGGTACTTCTTGTACCTTATTAAGTAGGTGCATAAGAGGCAAATTCGCTAGCCGACTAAACCTACATACCTACCTACGACCGTTACATCGTTACAGAAGAGCCAATGAATTAGGCGAGTTTTGTACTTTCAAAATACCCACCTTCGAAATTTAACCTTTGTAGGTACCTATTATGTCTGATAACAGTATACCCTGCTGTAGGAGACTGCTGTAATGAAATAAATTGAACCGTCAACTATACTTGGAGGAATTGATCAAAATGGCAAATTCGGCCAATAAATGGCTGATTATGACAAGGCCGGTCGGCGCAATAGCCGCGGCGCCGTCTTACCGCGCCGCGCCGCCACCACGCCGCCGCCGCGCCAAGGAACGCGAAGCAACCCGACGCCCTACGCGCCCCGCGCGAAGGACGAAGCGCGCGCACGTACTTCCGCCACTATTCTCGTCGAGCCCACAACAGGACGTCTTCCTCGCTACTAGCACCTCCAGATGAGTACAGATATTTGCCTCCATATTTTGATCAATGTCAGTATTATGATTTATGTAGTATGTACTGCATCGAACCTATAGTTTGTGCCCGGCTCTGGTGACGGTGTTTTTTGGGCCGCCTTTGTAGCCTCCGTCATGGTTTGACGGTTTGGAGGGCCGGGACTGACGTTTTGACGGGCTCCCCGAAGCGCGAAAGCGCTCAGCTGACAATCTCATTTCATAAATGAAAGTGCCAATGGCGGTCACCCATCCAAATGCTGACGGGCCGGAACGTTGCTTAATTTCGATTAACTCATTGATCGCCACTCTAGAAAGTAACGTCCCCCCCCCCATGCCGCCGCCATACATTGGTATTACTGCCGCCATACATGCGAGTCAAAAACTTCATCCCGCCGTTCGGCGGGCCGGCACTAAACGAGTTAAGCAAGCTACACGAGCGCTTCTTATTACGGGAGACAGTACATTCTTTTTTGAATAAGAAATATGTAAAATTACCTACATTTCTTTATAACCGGTGTATTAACACTCTACACCCGATAATCAGTCTTATTCAGATACAGATAAAGTTTGTTTACGACATTATGGAGAAACGTGCTTCTTCCTTAAACCCTTATAATTTTTAATTATAAGTGATTGATAATTTTAAGTTGTATACAACTTAAATAAGTATGTACATGCCTTGACTTCGACATCCGATCGTCAATTCGTCATGCGTCGTTTTCTCGTAATTTATTGAAACTATCATCTCATCTTGTTTACATACCTACCTAGGTCACAGAATACAGCCTAGGTTGAGGTTATTATTCATAGGTGGAAAAAATATTTAAATGTTTATAATAAGATATACGAATCTTTCCATTTTAGTAAAATGGTGTAAACGAGGGTACCTACCCTCAAAAGTCATGATGTTCGAGAGAGCTCGTAATTATAATAATTAACCGATACAGCAATTTACCTGATTCATATTATAATGCCTTTATTATAAGTTTATGGATAATTTTAACAAACAGCATCATTAAAATTTTGCTGACGCTCAACTATGGGGTGTAATCACGGGTGTAATCATGTGTATGGGTAGCGGTCAGTGCATAATCTTAAGGTTCTTTAAAACTTTCAGGCATTCGCATCTATTGACAGCTCCTTGGAATTTTTTTCTACACGAATAGAATGATTGGTATCAAATATATTTATTATACCTAGGTACTTATGCAGGTGGTAGAAGTACTAGGTGTTATTCAATACCTTACCCAAGTACCTATTACGAAACGACCCTTTTGTGGCTTTTCTATTATAGGTATTTAAGTTTAATATCCATTCGTGTAATATTTTTTTTCAACATACTTATTTAAATTATATTTCAATCAGCTAGGATCCAATTTACCAGTCGCGTAAATATGATGTGGACACCTATTAATTCATTTATATGATGACTTCCAGAGGCGTTTGCCATAGATCCATTCAGGGTCATGGATTGTCATAGATCTATCTATTTTTTCTATTATCTCCCTATTTTTTGCCACTAAGTATTTTGAATGATAAATCATTTAGGAAATATAATCGCAGATGAAGCTCGAGGAATCTCGGTTGCTTTGCCGGGGCGGCGCGCCCTATGGCCAACAAAACTATCAAGATTAAGCATCCCAATTCTCTTTGAATAATATTTTATTGACACCACTATCAGCCAGTTTAATGAAACAATATGTTATTATTTACATATTAAAGTGGTGAGGTTATTTTGTGAAAGTCTTATTATTATCATTTTTTTTTTTTTAATGGGTACTTACCTACTTAAATGAAAGTCATTTAATTGTGTCCTACAATTAAGGTGCATTCACACGGGATACACCCTTGACGATTCGTCAAAAGTCATCGTGAATGTTTTATGATTATGACAAACAAAATAGATCGACACGAATCGTAAAAAAAAAAAAAAAAAAAAACACGATTCCGTATTCAATGTGAACAAGCTCTAAGATACTTTTTAAGGACTTATTTTAATAGCTTAGGTAACCAACTAAGTACCTCAAATTCGAGTCAATCTCGCATCCTTATAACCTTAGAGTTCTGTCTTAGGGCCAATATTAAATATTTAGGTATTTACCTAATGACTTATATTTTTCATAAAAAATTAAAGTGTGTTTCGTCAAAAATGCAACATTGGAAATTACGATTTTGTATAAGTACTCACTCTCTAAGATACCTTGATATTATATTAAAATCCTGTCTTGGAGCTTTAGCCTTTGTGGCAGGTATTCTATCTAAAATTAAATTTCCTAAGAAAGTCTTGACAGAACGACGAACCTAAATGCTACTACTACGAGTACTGTACTCGCAAGGGTTATTAGTCCAAACAATACGTTCAGACTTATTTATTTTTAAATAAGATCCGAAATATATAAATATCCGTAATATGTTAAAAAAAAAAAAAAAAAACAACCTATAGGACTTCAATTCAATTTATTACGATTAAATATTGTAAATAATTCACCGCGAGCCCCGCACGGGGCTTGGCCTGTATCGTGGCAGTTCAGTTAAAATAAATAACTTTACCTAGTAAAGTAAAGTTATAAGTACATTTTTAGTTATAAGTACATATTTTTATAGTGTTTTTACCATTATTTATTTATTTTTTTTCCGACATTTCGGCTGTGTTATTACATACAACAGCCGTGGTCGCGCGCGTCACGAGTTGCACGCGCTCTCCC
Organism: Epirrhoe alternata; assembly: GCA_963565295.1. Lineage (NCBI taxonomy): Eukaryota > Metazoa > Arthropoda > Insecta > Lepidoptera > Geometridae > Epirrhoe > Epirrhoe alternata. The sequence continues at coordinate 117,528 of OY751402.1, forward strand.
TCGGCATCACTGTTGGTCGATAGGTACCTAAATCCGTGGGTACCATCCACCAATAGACATTTACTGAAAGCTGGATCGATTGCATCTCCACCTTTACTCGCCCGTATCATAGACCTTTATCTATTATTCATAGTTTAATAGCTAATAATGTTAATGTATTTACTTACTAATAATCCTACATACTTACATAAGTAGGTATATATAGGTATCCAAAGTTGATTCATAATCAATTTACCAAGTTTATTAAATACTCTGCGTATCTACAACACGTTTTCCTCCTATAATAGTATCATTGAAAACTATTATAAGTAGTATCTATTAATAATTTTTATTAACTGAAAATTGTTATAAAGGTTTGAATTATTGGTAATAATTTATAATTGTGGTCAATCTTGACAATAGAAACTCATTAAATTAAATACACATATTAGATGACGAAGTAAGTTAAGGTATATCCTTATTCCAAGCCTGGTAGGTAGGTATCTACATAACTTATAAATGGTCGAAATATAAACATTGTTATTTCGCAAGACTGGCATGGGTTGAATTCCTCATTGATGTTATTCCCGTAAAAACTCTCAAGGTCTACAAGTAGTTTATATACATAATACTCTTATAATCTATTCAGAGCAGACGTGAAGCATAATTAATGATTAAACGAACTTACCTGTGAGTGAAGTTCTATCATAATTATGCGAACGTCTGGTCTGAATAGATTAGTATCCCGCCCACCCATCGTGGTTGCAACACTCCCAATATAGGTAACATTACGGTAATACTATACTACATCAATGAGGTCCAGGATCTGTTTGCGTATTTTACTACTAACTAAATGACATTGGCCTACAGATACACAGATACCCTAAAATTTTTTAAAAGGATGACAATGACATCCATAGCAAAGCATTTTCCTAACTTCAGTGTTGATTTGGCTCACTAATCGCGAGACTACTAGTAGTTTATATACATAATACTCTTATAATCTATTCAGACCAGACGTTCGCATAATTATGATAGAACTTCACTCACAGGTAAGTTCGTTTAATCATTAAATAAGTGTCACATTCTCCACCGTATTAATACGGTATACAAATTTTTAGTAAGTTACATCATTATTAAATCATTAAAAAATAAATATAGTCATTAAAGTCTCAATACAATTTCAATTCAACATGCAGAATAGTAAATAAGTATCGAAATAAAAATTCATTATCAAATTAACTAATAATAAAACTTTATGCATATTAAAATCTCTACTAATTATTTAAAAATTCTGAAACAGTATAAAATCGTCTATCATACAACCACAATTTTAACTTTTTTATAAATTGTTTATGAGGCAGTTCCTTAAAACTTTCTGGAATATTATTAAAAATACGCCCACACATAGCATAGGTAGGAATTATTTAGATAAAGCTCCGTTTAAGGGACCCTTGAGACTTCTTCTTTTGTATAATTTCGTTCGTAAATTATGATTTTATGATTCATCGTTGAATGATTCATGACTTTTCAGAGTCATGAATGACGTCATCATACAAATTAGGATGAAAATGAGAACGCCTACTTTTATCCCTTCTTTTGCATAAAATCTGTGTGCCTAGGTAGGTAGGTGTTCATGGTAACCCAAACGGTGAAGGAAAACATCGTGAGGAAACCATCTGATCGCACACTGCCCGCGCCGTACGCGCCGCAGTTATTTTTATATACAAAAATGGTTTCAATTCAATTTATTCATAAAACTTAATACATAAAATTACAATTATTATAAATAATTTACATCGAACCCCGCACTAGGCTAGGCCTGTATCGCGGCAGTTCGAGCGTAATTATTAAATTATTAAATAAACATATTTATAATAAATACCTAAAGATACATATAAAATATATAGCTTTATATAGATTATAATAAACTAAAATTATCACAACGGTTTGGGCATGTAGAGAGGATGGATGACAGTCGTTTGACAAAGCAAGTGTATGAGGCGAGTGTGCATGGGACAGCTGGAAGGGGAAGGCCTAGGCGAACCTTCTTGGATCAAATTGGCGACATTTTGGAAAAGGGCCAGGTCAAAAGTACACTAAACCGACGAGCATGTATGAAGAATGTAATGAGAGTGAATGAGGCGAAAGTTGTGTGTCAGGATCGTAGCGAATGGAGATCCGTGCTCTCTGCCTACCCCGCAGGGAAAGAGGCGTGATTATATGTATGTATGTATGTACAAAAAATGCTGATGACGTCAGAAAATGCGACTCGCTTCTGACGTCAGCGGCATTTTCTCTATTGAATTGACAGTTCAGCGCGTTTAGCTCGGCTGCACTGTGCGACCACCCTAAGACCTACACTAGTAGTTACCTTCCTTCCACACACGCAGTAGGTACGTACAACCATATAGGTTAGGTCCACACACACACACTATAAATAAATAAATAAAATAAATAATGCTGGACTTTTCACACAGCATCATCTAGCCCCAAAGTAAGCAGAGCTTGTGTTATGGGTACTAAGATGACTGATATACTACTTATATACTTTTTGTTTGTAAATACATACATATTATACATAGAAACACCCAGACACGAGACAAATATTTGTAGATCACACAAACATTGGTCTCGCCGCGGGGATCGAACCCGCAACCTTTTCCGTCGCAGGCGAGCCTTCACCCACTGCGCTACAGAGGTCGTCAAACTATAGATAACTAAGTAGGTACCTACATGATCAAACTCTCATGTTCGTGGTGTTAGTTTTCTTTACTATTTAATTCTGCGGTCAAAGGCACAGGGCACAGCTAGTTCTGATTAAATCTGAATTATGATTGTTGGCGCGCAACCAGATGCTAGGCTAGACTCCACTGCAAAAATACTAACAAGGTTAGAACGACCAATGTACGTAATAAAAGTAAAATTATACTTTAATAGAATATAATTAACTAGCAGCCTGCCCGCGGCTTCGCCTAATGGAATTATTACCATGTGCCCCCACGCGATGGAAGACGGTAAAACTTATAAATAAAAATCATGTATTTCAGACCCAGTTGATCCATAGATTAATTAATACACATTTGAATGGCTATTGTAGGTACTTATGGCTATCCACCCCCACGTATGAAAAGTGGGGACACACTAATAAAATATTACCGTCTGCCACTGCGTCTAAAGGCACGAGAATTATTAAGGGCTAACTACCCCCGCGGGGGTGGATAAACATAAGTTTTACCAATGCCACCGCGTGGGGGCAGACGGTAATAATTCGCCTAATGGATTCAAAGTCAAAATTGGCAAATTAAATTGCACAATTCGGCGCTGTTTGCAGCTAGTTATCATCATCATCCTATTTATAGCAGTCCACTGCTGGACATAGGCCTCCCCTAATGAGCGCCATTGCGCCCTGTCCTCAGCTCGACGCATCCAGCTTCTTCCAACATCTTAGCCTAGCATCCTAGCAAGAAGGTTGCAGCTACTAGGTATTTCATAAAAACTGATTGTTTATATATCTATTTAGTATTGACCTCGTGTAAAGTTGTAGTGTACTGTGTAACCACGCACCGCAGTGAGCTTTCATTCGTCCATTGTTCGATTCCACGTATTGTTGTGGCCAATAACACCATTCAGTAGATACTGAAAAATGTTCAGAATGCTCAGAGTAACTTTGGAATAGGTTACTACCCACGGATATGGTCTGTGATAGGTACTACCGGATACGAGCTAAAGAGATTCCGCGCCAAAATTCAATTTGAATTTAGAACACATGCTTTACATTTGAATCGTGAATTCATGCTAGTTTGCTTGTTAGGTCTCACTAGCAAGAATTAGGAATTCCTAAACGCCACTATTTACCCGTTATTAAATACTAGGTATGTGTTCCACAAAAGCGTCCAAACTAGGTTAGGTACACAATGTACATCCTATTTTGATAAACAAGGTAATAAAAGTCCTAGCAACATAGGCTACCTCCAATTTAAGCATTATCCTAATAATATCATCACTTTTGTAGGAAGCTCTACCTAGGTGCGCATACGTAGGTTAGGTAAGTAATAATAATAATAAATAAATAAATAATGCTGGACTTTTCACACAGCATCATCTAGCCCCAAAGTAGTAGAGTCTTCTTAAATCTGATCGAAAATAGAGGAAACTAGCTTCTACGCACGGCTTCGCTCGCGTGGTATCAACATTTTGAATAGTCTGTATGCTATTCCAGGTCACTACGCCTATTCCAAGTTTCATCCAAATCGGCTCACTGGTTTAGGCGTGATTGAAACACAAACATCTAAACAAACTTTCAGCTTTATTATATCAGTGGGAGGTGGGATACCGCTAAAGCTTTGAAACAGAATGTCCGACTGACCGAAACGGAGATGAATGACCGAAGCGTCATTCTGTGACGGCAGCACCTTGCAACAGACTAATTTGAATGTAGAACAATTGTTTTGTAGTTGTATAATCAGTTCTTATTCTTACAGTAAATACACAATTCTAACTCACGTTGTAAAAAAAAATTACAGTCTATTTTATTTTTCAGTCTTTAATTATTTTAGCACGAAATTATAATAAACTAAAGCTAGAAAACTATAAAATAGGTAGGGGAGAGTTGGCAAATACCGTGCCCCTAAGGGAATTATTCTATAACTCAGCTCAGGTTAGGTTAAAATAAATTGTAAATAGTTTAATAAGTGGAGAATTTATCTGGTTACAATTACAAAACTTCAAATTCATAAAAAACAAACACACAAAAATAATACAAGCAAAAAACTAAAATTTGGGAAAGCGCGGTATTATCAAACTGGTCTGGAAATATCGTGCCCCAGGTTGGTAATTTCGCGCTGTCACCGAGCCTGCACAAATGACAATGAAATCATCACTACGCAATAAGTCATTCAAAGAGTAGAAGCCTGAGGCATACAGACTCCAGCATTCACAAATGTTTAGTATTAGCCAAAATTATTAACAAGTTTAAGACAAGAAAAGAAATCTTTTAGGATGGAAAAAAATAAAATATACTAAAGTACTTTACTTATGTATTTATTATTATAAAATCAACTCAGTCTCAACATTATACTTCTCAGTTCTGTGTTTCCTTCGACAGTGACCTACGTGTCAAGAAAGTCGTTCCTGTAAATAAACAAATTTGCCATAGATATTTTCGAACTCGTTAATTTCGCGCGTGGTTTGATAATACCGCGCCCTACGCGCGAAATTATCAAATAAGGTAGTTTTATTTACCTCCTAAGACCCGGAGCTATATTTTTTAAGTACTCATTGGTACACTCTGTACGGAAAAATGTACAAATTAAAAATTCGTTGTCAGACCCAAGGCTAAAAATACTTTAATTTTGTATTTTTTGAGTTTTTGAGATGAAAATTTATTTTGTTTAGGTTAATTTTGAATGTTTGGAATACACCTATAGTTGTAAAAATGTATTTTTAATAGGACATAAAAATGTACATTGGGTCTGCATTTACCTATGATTGGTCTTAAGTTTAGTAAATAAAACAAGAAATATATAAATGAAATTAAACTTATATTCATTATTTATTGTTATTATAGTATATTAGGAACGTTACACACAAATTAGTTAAATCTTAGTTTCAATTAACAATTGCGTATTGGCAAATTGCGTATCATTTGGCGTGTTTGATACAAAAAAAACTTAAAAATTGCACTTCTATTAGCAAAAAAAAAACCAATAAACTTCCTAAAACCTTCATAATCAGCATTCTCAAGTATGTGACTGATTTGCTCTTCTGCGAGATCTGTTAATAAAAGTGAAATGATTACCAACCATCGAGGCTCTACGCGTTCAAGCTGGAAGCGAGCCCCCTAGAGACCCAAAGTGCAAAAATGTGTACAAATACTGTACGCCAAAAAGACCCAAAGTGCAGAAATATGTACATAATTATTCCATGCGAAATAAAGTAGGTTAGAAAAGTGAAATTCGAGTAGATATTTTAACAATCGAATAAATTGATTATTGCTCAGTGAAACGTGATATTAGTTTGATGTAATATCTATTATGATCATTTTGATAAATTACGATAAAAACTCACCAGCGCGGCCGGGCGGCGCCATCTTTTGCTTTTGTTGGGGGGCGTAGAGCTATGATTTTACTAACATTGCGGGCGCGTATTGTTGATAGTTTTAGAGAAACCAAGGGGCGCGAAATTATCAACCGCGCGGTAATAGCATACTCTCCCCTAATGTAGGTACCTACCTAATCTGTTTACTTACTTTAATTTTGAAACAATGCAGCTTGCAAAAAAGTTTATTTTTGGGTCAGTTTATTCATTTACCAAGTCACGCGATCAAAGTGATTTCTATTTGTGTGAAACCTTGACACCTTCCACATGACATGTTGGCTTTGGAATGACATCATGCTTTAGGTTACGAACCACTTCAGTAGCACTTTGTAGACCTATTGGTTATGCTTTATTTTACTATTAATAGGTGCAGCGGTTACAGTCGCAGTACTTTGTTGGGGCGTTAGTTTTTTGTATTTTATGAGCATCTAAACTTACTTTGACGAGCCTCAATTCTCTTTGACTGGCTCTCCACTGGAGCTTGAATTTAGTTTTAGGATGGATCGTCTAAAAGAATTCTTGGCCCCAAACCGTGTTTGTTGCCCTGACTCTTCACGGTATTGGTCGCGAATGAACAGGAGTAAAATTAGTTCTAAGACTATTCTAAGTGATCCCAGCGGTCCTACTGAATAGATGCTTTTTGACTTTGACTTTGTTACATAGGTAGTATGTGCTATTCCAGACTAACTATACCTAACTAAATATGTGTACCTATATCCAAATCCATTTATCTAAGTAGTACCTACTAAGTATGTACATACTTAGGTACAGTTTTGAAAGAGGGACTAACATCCACAGAAACTTAAGAGGTAAAGTTTGTTTGTAGGTATACACACGTCTGAGATGCAAAAAGTGATTTTGATATATTCCCAGCGACCCCATTGACCTCACCACTAGTGGGGTAGTTGGGAATAAAAAGTCCCAACTACCCCACTGCTCATGTCAATGGGGTCGTTGGGGATCTAACCTCTCCATTAGGGATATTGCGTAAAGTGTAGGTCATTTTACTCTAGGTATTATCCTACCAAAATAAGGTGGTCATGTTATTTTAACAAAAAATTTACATTACTGAATGATGAGACAATGGTTGGATTGCTCAGAGTTCGCTAATTATATTCAGTTATCTATGAGTCAGTCAACACCATGTTATTTTGTTAAAATACACAATAGGCTGATTCATTTGAGGTTTTATTTAAAGGGGATAAATTGTTTTTGCTAAAAATACACCTAAATCAATGTCGCATGTCATCATCAACCTACCTACGTATGTAAGACTACCTTAGCTTCGGTCTGTGTTTGCGATCCCTATGAAATACATGAATATTCCGGGATAAAAGCCTATGTGCTATTCCAAACTATGACCTATCTTTGTGCCAAAATTTAATCGAATCAAATCAGTATTTTTTGTGTGAAAAAGCAAAAAACATCCATACATTGTCACAAACTTTGTCATTTACATAATTTCGTTACAACAATGTGTAGGTTTCAATTTCAATTAGAGCAATAACAATAATTATCGATGTATTTGATTAGAGTGGAATTGAAGCCAAAGCCAGCACTGGCCAAAAACAATGTAGAAAAACATCAATCTATATCAATTGAGGGACCATCCGAACTAATTGAGGTCAATGGACACGCTGTGTGATGGTCAAAACAAAATAAAGGCCCTTGTAGCGAGGCCCGCAGTTCTTTTGTCAAAAAATTTGAATATGGAACACAATATGGTGGTTTCTCGCCAAAGCATGTTTCATTTCGGTAAACAAAGCTGTCGAAGCTGTCAAAAGCAATAAGAAATGTAATGTGATATCAATCATTAACATTATTAACTAACTACTAGCTGTCCGTCGCGGTGTTACCCGCGTTCCCTCGGGAAAACTTCACTTTCCCGGGATAAAATATAGCCCATGTTCATCAGGGATAGGTAATGTAGGATTCTATAGTGAAAGAACTTTTCAAACCGGTCCAGTAGTTTCGGAGCATATTCAATTCAATCAAACAAATCTTTCTCTTTATAATATTAGTATAGACATAGGTAAAGCTGATTTCATATATTTATTTATTTATTTATTTATTTATTTGGCAACACCAACAGCATACATAATACACATTTTGTAGGAACATTTTAAATCAGTCACTCAAAGTCAAAGTCAAAGTCAAAAAGCATTTATTCAGTAGGACCGCTGGGGTGTGCATGCGGACGGGGTGTCCATCTTCCAGATCCCAGATTTGAATCCCTCAGGATTTTGTGCCTATTCTAAAAGTTTTGTGAAATTGATATGGGATTTTGTGACACTCTAATAGTCGAGATATGGGTGAAAGAGTCGGTCACCCCGACCGCATATTGCCGTTGGGGTGTCATCCTGTATCTAAAAAACTAGGCACATTACAGAAGAACTACCGATGTCACAAAATAATATAGCATCAAACAAAAATTGTGGAGCTAGTATTTAATCTTAAATCACTCTCCTGTGTCGTAAATCTTACTCCAAAAATGACACCCAGACCGCTACCATGCGGTCCGGGTGACCACATGAAAACGTAATTTTAAGTGATATCTTTTACTTGCAGGACCTTTGTGCTTCACCAATAATTGTGAAAAAATATGTGCAAATTTGTGATACAAGAAGCTTGCCTCTACTCTTTGTAGTTTTAATTTTATAGCCTTGAGAACATTTAGGTCACCCAGGCTGTCATTTTTTTCAGTTTTTGTTGAAATGCGCACAAAGTACGAAACGTACGACAGATCTAAAGATACTAATAATTGTGAAAAAAAATGTGAAACATGTTGGTACCAAGATTTAATTAAATAAACTCGTAAATTATCTAGAAAATGTAAATTACGTTTTCTAACCTAAATGTATGAAATAGGGTGACCACAATATTTTTATCAAAGAGAAGATTATGGATAATCTTGTTTAACCATAGGTACTAAATAAAGGTATTATCTTGGAAAAACAAGATTTATCGCTAGGTGTCCAGTCCCGTAACCAGAAATAGGTAATAGTCGCTAATAAGGAAAAAAATCAGAACCGACTACAAACAAACAGTGAATGGAGAATGAAGATTTCTTTACCGAATGGTTACGGTTACTGTGTCGCGAATTCAATGGTTTTTCCAATCTCAAAAATGCCTAACGTGCAAAAGTTTTCACTTCAAAAATTACTAGAACCCTTCCTAGTTACTCTGAGTCTTGAACCTATAGGTTTAGTCTTAAAACTAATAAAAAAAACTGACAAATACAAATTATTGTCTATCTCTGTCATTCTTATTATTTATAACAGAGAGAGACAATATTTTGAATGATAATGTCATTCGTTCACACACTGTTGACTTAGGTAAAATACTCAGACCTCTGTGACTCAGACAAAATAGAAGTTAAACCTCTAAAAAAGTATCGTTTTGTCTATGAAAGCTGACTTTATTGTCATGATTTGTTTTTATTTGTTGTTGTTTGGTTTTCATTTTATTTGTATTTTGCACGTACTTTTGTAGGTATCCAGAAGTTTGAAGCCTGGCAGCTTCAAACTTCATGAAGTGAAGATGAAGAAGATGGCCACAGACCTTTGTATTGAGTTGTTAGGTTAATAATAGACGCTTTTATGTATCTGCTTGCCTACCTGTGGAGTGGAATCAATAATTAAATACATTTATACCTAATTACCTACTTACTTAATTTTAACCTTTTCTCCATCTAAGGGGGTGTTAGAAATGTTAACAAAAAGTATTTATTGTGTTCAACCTATTTAGAGATAATAATTGAACCTCGTTTATGTAACTGGCTGCTTGGCCTGTTTATTCAGAAGGAATAAAATAAAGTTATTCGTTTTTCAAACAGCAAAGTGTCTTTTAGAATAAATAGGTATTGATTTACCTACTTCTACTGGTACCTACTTGAAAACTAGTTTTATGAAATTATTTTATAAGTGAACCTAAACCTAACCAGGAGCAACCTACAATATCTGGGGGCACGAAAGTGCCGCCAGATATTGTAGGTTGCTCCTGACTAACTAGGTGTGGGCATTATCAAGCTTCACAAGGTAAATAACAATTAATTTGTTTTTTGTAATAATTATGTGCCTTCTTATTGAATAATATAGGCACCTTTTAAATTTTATAACGGGACTTAATCGCGTAGGTATAACATTTGTTTATTTACCTCGACGTTTCAGTAGCGTTACAGCTACCGTGGTCACGAGAAGACTGCCCGCCGGTACTCGTTCGCCTCTTCGACCGATGAGAAACTACCCTCATTCGGTCAACACAAAATAACATTAGGGTCGCGACACACTACACTGACAACATCCAAGTTAGTACTAGACGTTCTTACACGACCCGAACACTTCTTTATCACTGGATCCCACGTTGACGACAGTTTGTAGCCGCATTCCCGGTTGAAATTTTTGTGTTTCTTTATTTCAACTGCTTCACGCACAATTCTAGTATAATAATGGCGATCATTGGAAAGGACTAAAGGTTGATGTAACTCGATCCAGTGGTTTGATCCTGATTCTAGTAAGTGCTCCGCTATGGCTGATTTATACACCTGGCGATTTTTGACAGCTGCGATATGTTCTTTGACACGCTCAGCAATAGTCCGCTTGGTCTGTCCAATATAAGAACTGCCGCAACTGCAATCGACCTTGTATACACCAGGTGTTTGATAGGGTATAGTATCCTTGACTGTTCCTACTTGAGAAGCTATCTTGAGTAGTGGAGTGAAGACGGTCTTAATTGCGTACTTCTTCAGCAAAGAACCAACCTTGTCTGTCACCCCTCTAATATACGGCAAGTATGCTCGTTGTCTCGGAACGTCATCTTTCAGTACCCTATTCAAACGTCTAGCACTCATGTTCCTCACCCCGTAGTTATTCTTCACTAGCACTCCTTTAACATGTGTAAGTTCTTCCTGTAGAAAGTCTGGGTCACACAATGCATTATTTTGTGTTGACCGAATGAGGGTAGTTTCTCATCGGTCGAAGAGATACATAAAAGCGTCTATTATTAACCTAACAACTCAATACAAAGGTCTGTGGCCATCTTCTTCATCTTCACTTCATGAAGTTTGAAGCTGCCAGGCTTCAAACTTCTGGATACCTACAAAAGTACGTGCAAAATACAAATAAAATGAAAACCAAACAACAACAAATAAAAACAAATCATGACAATAAAGTCAGCTTTCATAGACAAAACGATACTTTTTTAGAGGTTTAACTTCTATTTTGTCTGAGTCACAGAGGTCTGAGTATTTTACCTAAGTCAACAGTGTGTGAACGAATGACATTATCATTCAAAATATTGTCTCTCTCTGTTATAAATAATAAGAATGACAGAGATAGACAATAATTTGTATTTGTCAGTTTTTTTTATTAGTTTTAAGACTAAACCTATAGGTTCAAGACTCAGAGTAACTAGGAAGGGTTCTAGTAATTTTTGAAGTGAAAACTTTTGCACGTTAGGCATTTTTGAGATTGGAAAAACCATTGAATTCGCGACACAGTAACCGTAACCATTCGGTAAAGAAATCTTCATTCTCCATTCACTGTTTGTTTGTAGTCGGTTCTGATTTTTTTCCTTATTAGCGACTATTACCTATTTCTGGTTACGGGACTGGACACCTAGCGATAAATCTTGTTTTTCCAAGATAATACCTTTATTTAGTACCTATGGTTAAACAAGATCTATCCATAATCTTCTCTTTGATAAAAATATTGTGGTCACCCTATTTCATACATTTAGGTTAGAAAACGTAATTTACATTTTCTAGATAATTTACGAGTTTATTTAATTAAATCTTGGTACCAACATGTTTCACATTTTTTTTCACAATTATTAGTATCTTTAGATCTGTCGTACAACCCGGGCGCAACAACTAGACACCTGGCTCGAAACTCGACTCCCCTCCCGCTACCCCGCGCGAGGCCCCGCTCTCGTCCTTCAGTAGCGTTAGCATCACTGTTACCGTTGCACGTAATCATAAAATAATAAATTAATATAACATTCTTTTTTGTTTTATTTCCGTAAGAAATTTATTGTTTTACCTACTTATTGTATAGGTAGATACTAGTATGAACTTGAATAAAAAATTACATTTGATTAACAATATTGGAAATTAATCCCAAAATAGACTCTAAATAGTTTATTACTGCTCCAATTCGTAACTAAGCAATAAATACTGCATTCGTTACTAGTATACAAATGTTTTATCTCAGTAGGTAATTAAATTATAAATCAGTAATACTTTGGTTTTTAGTTAGGTTAGGGTTTTTATTTCAAACCTCGCCATTCGGCGGAATTCCATTGGAATTCAAATTATAATGGAAACTGTTATTTTAGTTAAAATATAATAAAGCCTGACCAGAAAAATAAAAAACGAGCACTGGGGGCGCTACATGTATGCATATGTTTACGTTTCTTTTTTGCACTCAGTACTGTAGACAAACGTCATTTGAGTCAGGTGTCAAGTTATTGCGCCCGGGTTGTACGTTTCGTACTTTGTGCGCATTTCAACAAAAACTGAAAAAAATGACAGCCTGGGTGACCTAAATGTTCTCAAGGCTATAAAATTAAAACTACAAAGAGTAGAGGCAAGCTTCTTGTATCACAAATTTGCACATATTTTTTCACAATTATTGGTGAAGCACAAAGGTCCTGCAAGTAAAAGATATCACTTAAAATTACGTTTTCATGTGGTCACCCGGACCGCATGGTAGCGGTCTGGGTGTCATTTTTGGAGTAAGATTTACGACACAGGAGAGTGATTTAAGATTAAATACTAGCTCCACAATTTTTGTTTGATGCTATATTATTTTGTGACATCGGTAGTTCTTCTGTAATGTGCCTAGTTTTTTAGATACAGGATGACACCCCAACGGCAATATGCGGTCGGGGTGACCGACTCTTTCACCCATATCTCGACTATTAGAGTGTCACAAAATCCCATATCAATTTCACAAAACTTTTAGAATAGGCACAAAATCCTGAGGGATTCAAATCTGGGATCTGGAAGATGGACACCCCGTCCGCATGCACACCCGCTGGGATCACTTTGAAACGTCTTAAAACTAGGTGATTTTACTCCTGTTCCTTCGCGACCAATACCGTGAAGAATCAGGGCAACAAACACGGTTTGGGGCCTAGCTTTCTTTTAGGTGATCCATCTTAAATCTAAACTTATGATAACTTAGGTGGTACCTACCTACCAATTGCTTAAATTATATAATACAAGATAGCAGACATTGAGGACACATCAGCCGTCGAGGGGCAGAGCGACATCAGGCCACGCGAATTTATCATTAATATAATCCTTAAGTGAATAATAAGCTTTTTTTATAAGAGTATTTTTTATGTAAGTTTTAAATCTTCGAATAGGCAGTTTAGTCGCGTTTTCAGGAAGTTTATTATAAAAAAGTATCGTATTTCCCATAAAAGAACCTTTTACTTTTTCTAATCTAAATTTAGGCAAATAAAGTTTATTCTTATTTCTTGTGTTAATGCTATGCACATCACTTTTTTTCCTAAAGTTATTGATATTTTTATGAGTATACAAAATGTTTTCATAAATGTACTGGGAAAAAACTGTTAGAATATTTATTTCTTTAAAACGTTGTCTCAGTGAGTCCCGTGGTTTCAATTTGTAAATCGCACGGACAGCTCGCTTTTGCAAAACAAATATATCTTGAATATCGGCTGCTTTACCCCAGAGAAATATACCGTATGACATCACACTATGGAAGTAACTATAATATACTATCTTAGCTGTCTCTTCGTCAGCCAATCTCCTAATCGTACGAACTGCATATGCGGCGGAGCTCAGTCTACCTGCAAGTCTTTCAATGTGAGCCCCCCACTGCAAATTGGAATCAACAGTTAGCCCCAAGAAAATAGCGGTATCGACCAGATTGAGTGCTTCCCCATTTAATTCAATTTTTGTTGCTTTGTGAACCACGTTAGGCAAAGTAAATTTAATACATTTAGTTTTCTTGGCATTAAGTAAGAGATTATTAGCCGTAAACCAGTTTAAAATTAGAGACAGAGACGCATTAACATCATCGTACTCTTCTTTATATCTATCAACTTTAAAAACCAAAGAGGTATCATCAGCAAACAGAACAATGTCACACATGTCTTTTACAAAAGAAGGGAGGTCATTTATATACACTAGAAACAAGAACGGGCCCAATATCGAGCCTTGTGGTACACCCATGTCAATAATTGACCCTGAAGACCTTTCGCCACCTACATCGACCTTAAGGACTCTATTGGAGAGATATGATTGGACAAGGTCTATAGCTTTATTTTGAACGCCATAATATTTTAACTTAGAAATCAGAGTCTCGTGACATACACAATCGAATGCTTTGGACAGATCACAGAATACTCCGATCACGTCTTGTGAGTTTTCAAAGGCTTCATAGATGTGCTTTAGAAGCAAAGTACCCGCGTCAGTTGTTGAACGACCTTTGGTGAATCCAAATTGATAATTATGCAGTAGTCCCTGGAGATTAAAATGAGCTAGCAATTGATTCAAAATAACTTTTTCAAATATTTTACTTAATGCAGGCAGAATCGAAATTGGTCTATAGTTAGCAGGGTCGCTTTCATTGCCAGATTTGAATAAAGGAATAAGTTTGCTAAACTTCATAAGGTCAGGAAAAACACCCTCGTCAACACATCTGTTAAAGACATAAGCTAGACATGGTGCAATATCAATGACAATAGTAGCTAGTATCTTCGTTGATATTCCCCATAAATCCTCAGTATTTTTGATATTCAAAGTCTTAAATGTTTTGACAATATGATCTGCGCTCACATAACTGAACTCAAACTTCAAACACTCTATAGAATGTACACCCATTACAGGCATGCACAACATTTAGGTACAATAAGTATTAGGAACTGACAACAGCTAAAAAGCGAATATAAGTTAAAGGTTAATTAAAATCAAAACAAAAAATAAACTCAATTAAAAACAAAACAAAAACAATTCTAAAGTTAAACTAAAAATAAGACTAGGCAAGTACTTAATTGTCATCTTTGAGTTGGTTTTTCAATTTAATTTTCTTTACCCGAGTAATTATTAAGTAATCATTGTATGATTTTAATCGGATGACAGAATTACGACTAGCACCACAAAGCACGGTGGAAAATTTATTTCAGATCTAATCATTCAAGACGGTGTGAAAAAAGTATTTTTAACCGACTTCAAAAAAGGAGGAGGTTCTCAATTCGCCTGTTTTTTTTGTGTCTTGTTACGTGATTACTCCGCCAATAATTGTGGACCGATTTCTTTCCAGCCTAGCCACATTGAGTTATAATGTACTACGTACTAGAGACGCCATTTCAAACAAAATTAGCGCGCGGACTGATGATTGCGGGGCATGCGCGGGGCAAGCGGGGAGGTGTTATGTTGTCATAGATAACAATCAATACGCGCAGATGCGACATAATTTTATTATTCTGCCTACTTAATATTGATCGTGTGTGTGTAGGTAGGTAGGTACTTACTCAGAGAATAAATAAGAGTATTGAAACTGTAACAATATTTAAATTTCCTTTAAATAATTTAAGTTTAGTTAGTTTATTAATATGTTATAGCCCATAATTATTTAAAACTAGCTGACCCGCGGCAAACGTTGTTTTGCCATAGTATAAGTATTAATATCGCTATTAAAAAATAAGGGTGGTACTTATGGTAAAAAACAGCCAAAATACTTATTTAAAATTGTACGTCGATAGTGTCTGATCTGTGCATAAAAATTTCTATACTCTTTGACATTCACGTAAACATGGCTGCCGCCGCAGTCACGGTGACGCGTTGCAATTGAAAAAATATAATTAAAATACGCGTAATTATGTTGAACTTACTGGTGAAAAGTCACTCCTTGCCTTTTACTTGTATTTCTCGAGTTGTTTGTGCAGTATCGCAATACACACGAAGGCATATTTCATGGAAAAAAACTTCACACACATCATGACACATGTCTCGCTGCAGCAAGCGCTCGGCACAGACTAAGTGAGTCGGAGTGCGAACACTCTGACTAAGTGTAACAAACAGTCGAGTAGAGGTGACCTCTCTAGTACGTAGTACATTATAACTCAATGCCTAGCCATTGTACGTTACGTAGTCACGCCGTGTAGAGTCGAACATTTAAGTCGGTTTTTCTTTTAGTTTTAAACGTAATTATTTGTCCATGAAGGTCACACTTCCCAAATGATGTAAGTAGGTAATATGACGTAGCTGCAACAATGGTTCTAACGAAACAGACAATAATTACCTAAGTATTTAGTCTATTTGTCTCTATCACATTCTATGAAAGTCGTAAAACGTTAACGATCACCATTTGCTCTTAAATGAAGATAAATGCTACTTCTAAACTGAAGATCGTATTTACGACTGCTTTGAGTAGGAGGTTCGCGCCAATTTTTGGCGCCAACTTTTTATTCCTGTCATAAACGCCGTCTGGTGGAGCGTGGCATCCGGCCAGCATCACGGCACAGTGACGTCTGCAGTTTAAATTTGGAATGCCGTAAAAGAGGTCGTCTAGACCAGTGGTGTCAATATTAGTTCAAAATATTTATTGGTTATCCGCTATGTGTTAATTTTTTATATCAATATTTTTTTTGGTTGAAAATATCACTTGCTAATTTTATTGAACTAGGTATGAGTTTTGATAAAGTTGAATATTCTGTTATTTGATGCAATATTACTGACAGAAATAAATTCAATTGAGTGATGAAGGTAAATTTCCTTCATACGTGAACAGGTTTTGGACTGATACGATTTTCTCAAAAAGTTAAGTGATTGATTTTTTTGTCTCTTTAGGGTTCCGTACCTCAAAAGGGAAAACGGAACCCTTATCGGATCACTTTGTTGTCCGTCCGTCTGTCTGTCTGTCGGTCTGTCTGTCTGTCAAGACCCTTTATCTCGGGAACGCGTAGAGGTAGAGGTATAAATTGAAATTGAAACCGTATATACTCCGGTCTACGGTCCCTTTAAGATGTGAAAAAATCAAACTGCTAATTTAGCGCAAAAAAAATGATACGGCCGTTTATGCCGCAAAAAAAGTATATATTTCGACACTCAATAAATCAAAATTCATAGGGTACTTCCCATTGACCTAGAACTATTAAATTTGGCAAGTAGTATCAACTTAGACTACAAATACAGGAAAAAATCTGAAAACAGCATATTTTTCATTAAGTAAATCCCAAAAAAACTGAGCCTAATGCAAGGAATGGGGGATGAAATTTAGAAGTGAGTTAACTGTGGGGTATCGTATGAAAGGGCTTCATTGGCACAAGCTTAAATAGATTTTTAATTATTTTTAGGATGTATAGTTTTTGACATGTGACGAAAAATGTAAAAAAAATGTTTTCCCTTCTCATGTAGGTACGAGTACCTTATAACTTTCATGTAACCTAACAGTTTGCACTGTTATACGTAACGTACCTACTTAGTCCTTTGTGCGGAATCCGTGGCACTTGTCCGGTTTTTTATATTTTGAACTACATTTTATTTTTCGAACTAAACATACGGTCTGCCTAAAAGTGAAGTTTTGTAGGTACTTACAAACGTGATTCGAGAGCTGGCGACTTTTTGGCACAAAGAATCAGCATTGCCATTCAGCGTGGCAATGCCGCCAGTGTTTTGGGCACGCTTCCGACTGGCAGTGACCTGGATCAGTTGAGCTATCTATAGATCGTTTTTACGACGATCCTTAGATAGCTTGACTGATTCTATTGTATTTTGTTATTTTATGTACATATTGTAGTAGCTTAGTTTCTGTAAATAAAATTATCTTACAAACCAAATACAAAACAACAAAAAAACTGTACCCCACTCAGCCAGAATATCAGACGCACTCGACCGCTAGCTAAAATAAACATATTGCATCCAGTTAAGAATATCGATTACTTCGTATGAATATCAATATCATTATCAATACTGCGTAAAAATCATAATTAGGCTTTATTTTGAGTGTAATAGAACTTATTATTGAATGCTGTGACTGTTTTATGAAGTTGAATGAGTGAACGAACAACCTGTGCGCGCACTGTGACGTCACGTAACGTCAGTCAATCCGGAGGACTCCGGCCGGCTGGGGTCATAACGTAGTAAGCGACGCACGAATCGAGTAGAAAAATATTTCTTAAAGCTTACAAGATAGAGTTGAAATCTTAATGCAGTACTTAGTGTTAAAAATATCATATCGTGTTGATCTTTGATATTTGTACTACAAAATGTAGAGTTGATATATTTATTCAATTTAGTTAATCTTGGTTATCTAATATGATGGTTTAATTTACTTATTAGGTTAATTTATTGGTTGATCAATATATTTGTCATCTTTAGTCTAGACGCATCTGACAGATTCGAAAGATTTTTGCAAATAGGTAGGTTAGAATTTTATTTACGAATTTTAAGTATTTTAATTGGGAAATATTCGGAAAATATGAGAAGTTTATTTTGGATAGGATACCTACCTACCGTCTGTTACAGAATAAAATTATGGTTCTGTTACTAAATTTTATTAGTGTTACTTTAAGATAAATAATTATTTTTCGTCCGATTTGTAACCCAAAAAATAACCCAAAGCTTAGTCCCCTACAAGATCCGACCTCACCGAGACCTAGTAAACTGATGTTTTCCCCCATCAATGACAGGTTATTTTCGGCAAAGTTCTGGCGCCGGCTGCCATGACATCATGGCGACTGGTTCAATCCGGAATGAACCGGGTGTTGGTTCGATCCAATTGTCGGGTCAAGTTTGTTGACTGAAACACAAGAACCTTTATTTATTTTATTTAGAATGCAATGATCAATAGAAAATGAATACAAAGCTGATCTAAACTAAATATATACGAATAACTAGCAAAGTACAAACTTATATATTTAAGTACATAACATTTATAAAATAGAGTAAACATACATAAATCTAAACACTTTAGGTAATATATCGATAAATTTATTAAATACTAGCAAACCCAGCGAACTCCGTTTCGCCACCAGATTTTTCCTGAATTTTCTTTGCTATAAACCTCACGGAGCCCGAGACCTTTCCAACGAATGCAAAACCGTGGAAATCGGTTCGTGCGTTCTGGAGTTATAGCGTCAGGAAGGAAAACCCGACTTATTTTTATATAGTAGATTATAGACCACACTTATAAATACATCAAACAAGTAAGTAGGTACTTAAGTTAAATGAGTCAATTCAAACAGAAAGGACACAAGCTCTGCTTAGTTTGGGGCTAGATGATGCTGTGTGGATAAGTCCAGTATTTTATGTATTTATTAGATTCGAATCCCCTTCGTCATAAAACCTGACATCACGATGAATGAACCATTCAACTCACGTGACCTCAAGTGATGATGACTCAACATATACCACGGCCTTGACAGTTCCAAACTGTTTAAATTAGTAGATTGTTGACATTGACAATTTGCCGCGATCTTGATGAAAATGGACTTCTTTCGCCATTTTTGGAGAAGCTAGTGGCTCTTTATTTTCGTTTTCTCGTGTTTCAGTTGGTTTTATTATGTAATTTCGGTGGCATTTTACGAATGAAGCCACAGGACGCAACATGAGATTTGGCAAATGGAATGGGGGAGTATTCAAGGAGATTTCTCCTATTTGACGAATGATTTCCGTTGGAGTTAGAAGTGACAAGCCGCCATGTTTTCTTCTAAACCAAATTGACAGGACTGACTGACATGATATGATTTTTTTTAAACATTAGAACTTGACATTGTCAGAATTATACTTACTGTTAAGGCGGTTTACACTTGTCTTGTTGACTGACTGACATGACTATAAATCAATATTTAAAACTTGACATTGGCAGAATTACACCTAGTTGTGTAGATTGTCACTAAATAAAAAAGAAGAAGAAGAAGTGCTTTAGTGTCAAGTTAACTTTTAACTTATGAATTTAGTTAATTGTATGTTTATAATATATAACAGTTAGTTATCATTTATTCAAAGTAGAAGAAAAAGGTACCTACATTTGCAAATGCTACATTTTGCAGAAGCGCTCGTGGTCGTGCTTGCAGTCGTTCATGATAGATCGTCGAAGTTAAGCAACGTTCTAAACAGTCTGTAAGTGGATGGGTGACCGCCAGAGGCATTTTCATCTGAGCGCTTCCGTGATCGGAGGGCACGTTAATATCGGTCCCGGATATTAAGTCGTTAAGCCATGACGGAGGCCTTAAGGAGACCTAAAAACTCCGTCACCAGAGTTGGCCACTGACTCATACGAACTTACTTATTTGCAGCTAGGTCTACGTTTTCAGGTCAGTAGTCAATTTATTAAGTTTTAGGGATGGGCCTCGCGTGACACGATGTCCTCGGTACATCACTAGTAGCTCCATTAGTTTGCTATAGCCAACAATATAACATAGACCAGGAGCTTACGGTGTATTATATGTAATTATGAGATAGTTGATTAGAATGAGATTTATTCATAAAAACATAAATATATTTACACGAAACAATAAACATAAAAATACATAAGTACGTAATTTAATTAAACCAAAGATAAAAAACAGTGTTCAAGTCACCGACCGCAGGTGTAATGTGCCCAAAAGGCTGGCGGCATTACCTCGTTTTTAGTTGCCGTTTTTTATTTATTTATTTTTAAATGCCGGTTTCCTCATGTTTCCCTCACCGTTCTCTCAATCAAGCTAGAGTCTGTCAAATGAAAGTTGGCACTCAAAGGGCGCCAAATTTCTCAGACATTTTATATCAAACTCAGCATTAGGTAATTAATAACATTAGAGAACTAAGTAATAGCAATAGAGCTAACTAATACCACATAATATACTATTAATATAAATATACTACCTAATTAATGTATCATCAAGTATCAAAATAGGATATTCCAATTTTCTCATAGAAATTTTGAGGTTGCCTTATGTACTAGAATTCCACAAACTTATCTGGAACGGTGGCCAAAAGAGGAACTAACGAATTTTACTCTAAAATGTATATTTCTGCCAACACCAAATGCGATAACAGCGCCCCCCTTACTGGTTCAGATAAGTTTGTGGCACTCTTCTTAAAGGTGCCCTTTTCCAGTCCCAACTTTCACTAGACAGACAGACTCTACTAGCAAACTCAGAGTAGACAATTTACGCTTTTCACTGTACCTAGATGACTAGATGATAGGTAATAATGTACGTAGTACCTTCTCATATAGCAGGCTCTATGAGAATATTTAATTTAAATATATAAATAATCGAATCAAGGTATGAGTATTATAATCCGTCTCCTGTTCTACAATATGGCCGACGCAGGCCATGACTTATATTTGATGAAATTGCCGAATCCAATAAGTGCTGGAAATAAACAATGAAAAGCTAATAGTTAGTTTATTCGGTTAATTAATTGTTTTTTTTTATTAAATGGGTCAGCATTTGAGCTCATACTGCCTGATGTTAAGCAGTAGTGAGGTCTATGGATATAGGAACTAAAATGATCTAAGTATCATTTTGTCATTTTTGAGGATGAGGCGAAGCGCTCGTGGTTGTGCTTGATAGGTCGTCGAAGTTAAGCAATTCCAAACGGTATGTAAGTGGATGGGTGACCGCCAGTGGCAATATCAATTGCACTTCCTTTGGAGGGCACGTTATATCGGTCCCGGCTAGCCATGACAGAGGCCTTAAGGCGGCCTAAAAACTTTCAAAATAAAATAAAATAAAATGAAATGAAATAAAATGAAATGAAATGAAATAAAATGAAATGAAATAAAATAATTTATATATTATGTAAATGCACCTAACCCAAACCTAACCTAACTAACTCAAAGTTTAATTTTATTATATTATATTCCTTCTTAAAGAAATACCAACATAATTAAATCTAATCAATTTCAATATGAACCGCGGGGCTCAGCCCTACTCTGACAATTAAAGGGTGATAAGGTACTTAACTCCAAGTATTTATTTAGATACCGAGGAGGCGATTGCTTGACACAATTCAATTGTGTTTTGAAGAGCACTGTAATCTATTGGGTTAAGCCATGTTGACATACTTTTTAAATCTTAATAAAACACAGAAACTAATTAAAACGCGTTTGTGTCACTTCCCAAAGAAAAACTGAAAATGGTGCTTGGGCTACCTATGCATTGGTATCCAAATACAGGGTGTAAAAAGACTACTACCGAAAACTGAGGGGTTGCAATCGGACCATGATTCTAAAAATACAATATTATAGAGTACTAGCTGACCCGCGCGACTTCGTCTGCGCATTTTTTCCCGCTTTTCTGTTGAAATTTTTCCTGAATTTTCTTTGCTATAAACCTCACGGAGCCCGAGACCTTTCCAACGAATGCAAAACCGTGGAAATCGGTTCGTGCGTTCTCGAGTTATAGCGTCAGGAAGGAAAACCCGACTTATTTTTATATAGTAGATTATTTGGATACCAATGCATAGTTTCATATGACTTTTGATTTTTTTAAAGATTCCTAAGTGAATCACTCAAATACGAGTACAGTAAATGTATAGCTATACGGATCGAGAAAAGTCCTCTACTTTTCTCGACTACTTTGGATGACTGTCGTTTCACAAAGCAAGTGTATGAGGCGAGTGTGAATGGAGTCTATACCTACGTACCTAGGTGTGGATGGATGGATGCATTCCCCAGCTTACGCACACCGAAACAACATGCACACACAGATGTAGTGTTGTAGGTACAGATTGTATTTGCCATAATCACATACCAGAAGAAATAAGTAGACGGGTTATTCGTTAAAAATCCTATGAAACACGATGTCCCCAGATTTTCCCCACTCGCGCAACACTCACACTGAACGCTGCGCTATTACTGGCTACTTGACCGATACACACGAACAAATTAACCAATCAATGCGAACCCTATTATAACTATACAAACTCTGGCACACGCTATCTAGATAAAGGAGACTAGAACAAGCTCACTTGCACTTGTTGTTGCGACGCGGACCACGCCTCCATAGCCAATCCAGTCATATCCGTGGCTATAATAATGTCATTCGTTATCGCAACACCGAGGTCGCTCTCAAATTGAAGTGATTACCAAATATCGGCCAAATGTCCGCTTATTTATCTACTAAACATAGGTGCTTATGTAGATAAAACATTGGCGTTTACTATCTACATAATAGATGATATAACAGCCTCAGGAGGCAAGCTATGTCTGCTCTTAATAGTGCCTGGGACAATGTTTATGGCACCCACTATCACTATCTATGTCTATGGTTGCATCATTTTCATCTCAGCTTCGGCCTTATCCGCAGAAAAGACCCTATTTTACCCCATTTTCAAATTTTGTTTTTACCCCTTTAACGATTAATGTTTCCATTCATCGTTTGGCACATATTGTTTTAGAAAATGTAAAATCCATATCAATAAGTAGATAAGTAAGACGAGCATGTATGAAGAATGTAATGAGAGTGAATGAGGCGAAAGTTGTGTGTCAGGATCGTAGCGACTGGAGATCCGTGCTCTCTGCCTACCCCTTTGGGAAAGAGGCGTGATTTTATGTATGTATGTATGTAAGTAGATAAGTACCTACCTAGGTACACTACAAATTAAATATTCCGGCTTTAGGTACATATACATAATTATAATGATTTAACCAAACAGTCTACTAGGAATAGCTGGACAGAGTAGGAAAACAAGAATTATTATTGTTGTCTCAAAATAGCTACAACACAACGCCCCCTAGTGTACACACCGCGCAACTTAGTATTACCTACACACACATTATTATTATAATCTGTGGTTAAGCAAACAAACTGTCGATCACCACACCTTGTGCTATCAAAATCATTGATTGTATCTGATACCTATTTTAAGCCGGGCGCATACATACTGATTCCTGACCAGAAAACCTGATCAGGTTTCCTAATCAAGAATTCCGTGTGGAGAGCGCACACATTCTGTTTTTTGCATTCGGAATTTAAACGATCAGTTCGATCATAGACGCTTCTGATAACGCACGAGTATGGACGACGAAGACGAATTGATGCTCATTGCTCTTTTATTGGCGCTAGACAAAAAGGGCATAAAACGTCGTTATTGGGTGCATCCACTGAATACCCAAAGATTAACTGAGAGTCAATTCTATGTCAAAAGAGCAAAGTTACGGGCATACCCAGAAGAATTCTTCAAATATTACAGGATGTCAATGAAATCCTTTGATGAGCTTCATAATAGCATACGAGATAAAATAAAAAAGCAAAATACTGAATAAAAATTTCCGTACGTGTGCGGCGATCGAGCCAAAATGTATGCGAATGCTGCGTTCGGGATGACGTCATCAGGTTTTTTTCCGATCTTCCAAAACGAACGCACGGAGAAATTCCGAACCGAACGTCAGGTTTTTTTCTGTCCGGAAAAAGTAAGAACGGTGTGCGCCTTCTCGAACATTTTGTATGCACGCGGACCATTCAGGTGTCCGAATCTGAAACCCTGATACGGAAACCTGATCAGGAATCAGTATGTATGCGCCCGGCGTTTTAATGTTGATTCCAGCGACTTTGAACGCATTGAATGCTGCTATCTCATTTCCTCATACCAACTTTCATCACGTTTGTTAGCATCATCATCTTCCTGCCCTTGTCCCACATTATGAGGACGGCACATGTGTTCTTCCATTCCCCTCTATCAGCCGTCATCTCAACCTCCTTTCTCTCATCACGGTTTTCAGCTTTTCATGATTATTTTTGTCCTTTCCGTGGATGAAATCAATGACAATCATCAAAAGTTGTTTAGCAGGTGTACGCGCAGGAGCAACAAACATCAATAATTCCTTTCACTACTTATAGTGAGATTTGTTAATAAATACCTAATGCTGGACATTTCACACAGCATCATCTAGCCCCAAACTAAGCCAAGCTTGTACTATGGAAACCAGATAACTGATATACTACTTATATACTTTTTGTTTGTAAATACATATATATTATACCCAGACCCGAGATAAATATTGGCAGATCATGCAAACATTTGTCCCGCCGCGGGGATCGAACCCGCAACCTTCTGCGTCCCAAGCGGGCTTTTACCCACTGCGCCACACGTCGTCGTTATAAATACGAAACTCAAAATATGATGCATATCAGGAAGTACTCGCAACTTTAGGAATGAAATTCGAAACGAAACACAACACAAGCTCAGGAATATTATCGTGAGGAAACCCGCAGCTTAGCTTCACACTACTGACGTCTTTCCTGTGGACAAGGCTGAAGTTGAGATGGTTTAAGTGCGAGTTTGTCGGTCTTCTACAGATTGTATTACGGTGAGTGTGCCCAGGAGCTACACGACCTTATTCCGCCTTTACCGTTCTTTTACAGGGACTTCAGACGCACAGCTCATTATCATCCACACCTGGTTGATATTCCACTTATTAGAACTAAGCGCTTTCACAGTTCTTTTATTATACGCACTGCAAAAATTTGGAATCAATTCTGCGTCTGTAATTCCGATGAGCTACGACCCTGATGTTTCAAGAAAAGAGTTAATAGGCACCTCCTGGGTAGGCTCGCTCCATCGTAGACCACATTCTTGCCTATGTAAGTTTCGAGGTCAAGAGCCGACCCATTCATCATAAAAAAACAAGCCTATTCTATCTTAAACATGTCCCAGCATTACAGTGTCTTGAGTGTAGGCATAGCCTCCTGACGCTGTTATAAAGATCTTAGTTTTTTAAAGATTTATAACTACAACCTAATCTCCTCTTCTCAGATTAAACAGCATCGAAAATGACCTACCCGACGACGTCGACGTCAACGACCAAGAAACCAGAATCAAACGTCAAGCAGAAGCCATTGAATCCACCACAGATGCCATCATCGAAGAACCGAAGAACGTCACAGAAGAAACAAAAGACATAAAGACTGATGCTAAACCAGATGTTACTATCAGAGTAATGGGTTTAAGGGTAGAGGAGTCTGCCAAGGAGCCAAAAGTTGTTGATGATATGATACCAAGTGTTCAATCATACCTGCCCTTCACCATGAGACTGTTTGGTGAAGGTCTGACGGAAGATACGGTGATCGCTTTCACCCATACCCCTGGGGAGTACGGTGAAGATTGTAACCATCTGCTGGATGGAGACTTTAAGGTAAAATAATGATCACTTTGAGTATGTATCTACGTACCTATTAAATTCAAAGGATTAAATTGTCGGTCCCGACTATTTTAGTCGCTAATGGCGGAGGCCAAGCGGCCCAAAAACTCCGCCACCAGAGTTGGCCACTGACTCGCACAACTTTATTATTTGTTTACTGTCTTGACATTGTGTAAATCATGATGAAGACTCATTTTACAATGTTTTCGCAAGATTAAGATTGTTCTGTTAACAATATTTTTTTTTATCAAGACACTTAAAATGTCAATAAAGATAATAATATCTTCTTATGATTTCTGTAGAACTCGAACGAAACAATCACTTCGATAGTTCAACAAGTGGAAATCCCGTGTGTGAGTTCTTATGCCTATCTATTAGATCTGGCTGAGCCCTCTTCAAGGATGAGTAGTTTAGACGCAGCAATGGATCATACTGCTTAGATCTTGGTTTTTGGCTTTGAAGTCATAAATAGTCCCACTTTGAATTTGACCCACTTCCCGGTGTCCGATTGAACTGAATTTTGGCACACCTTGACATAGTTGCAATGCAATAATACAGCAAGCTTAACTAATGAAGTTAGGAGCTGTTCAAGATTCGAAGTACCTGTGTTTATTCTAGTGATTGTATTGTGTGCCAAAGTAGTGAATAAATGTCTGTCTATGTCTATGTCTATGTCTTATCCCCGTTCATAAAATTCTAAAAAAAATAACAAAAACTTTTGTCGTCCAGGTTAAAAGTGGCGATGGAGACTCAGCCCTCCTCGAGCTGGAGGCACCAGAACCCCTCGTCGACTACAAGTTCTACATCTGCGCAAAACGCTCTGACTCCATCAAATACATCCACCAGGGCAAAGAGCCTTGGAAGATCCTGGCCACCCACAACAAACTGCTCCCTCTCTGGGTGTCGTTAGTCCTCATCGTCATCCTCTTAATGCTAGCTTCTCTTTTCTCCGGTCTCAACCTCGGTCTGATGGCGTTGGATAGGACAGAGTTGAAGATTATCGCAAACACAGGAACTGATAAGGAGAGGAAGTACGCTCGAGCGATCATGCCAGTTCGTGCACACGGAAACTACTTACTCTGCACGATCCTACTGAGTAATGTAGCCGTGAACTCTACGTTTACTGTCATCCTGGATGATCTGACGAGTGGGTTGGTCGCTGTGATTGGGTCTACGCTGGCGATTGTGTTCATTGCTGAGATCACTCCTCAGGCTATCTGTGCAAGGCATGGACTGCTGGTTGGAGCGAAGAGTATTTGGATCATGAAGGTGAGAACGTAAGCTTATTGGTTTTCCATAATCTTTACGATTACAATTCGTATACGAGCATCAACTGAAGCCTGTACATCTATAATTACTAGATGAGGAGGCAACATATGCCTACCCTCAACAGAACGCTGGTGTCTGGGATCAGAGGGCTTATTGTCTGATTTGAAATCCATTTCCATTTCCCATTCCAACCAATCACACAATACAAAAATGACGTACGTCATGATCGTCATTGTCGTACACATGATTGTTGTTGACATGTTCGACATCGAATAGGTTTATTTCACCTACCCCATAACCACAGGACAAGCATGGTTACCCACGTGCTAAGCTGACTAAGCTTTGTTTCCTCGCGATGTTTTCCATCGCTGTTTAATGCGTGTCAATTCATAGCGTAAGTCTACGACGAGAAACATCTCTTTTCCCTGCAGTCAACGGGAAATAACCGTCATCGACAATTGTCTTGGTTTTCGTTACGTATAGTGGACCCTAGCCCCATAATTATTAGGGTCTGTAAAATCTACAAGCACTCCATACTTTCTTATTGTTATTTTTGTGTTCCAAAACTATGGAGTCTGCTATTTCCTCAGATCGTGATGGGTATATGCGCGCCGCTGGCCTGGCCGACCAGCAAACTGCTGGACTACTTCCTGGGTGAGGAGATTGGAACACATTACAACAGAGAGCGGCTAAAGGAGCTCGTCAGGGTAAGGACAGATTGTTCCTACGAGTATTACGAGTATTTTCATGTTTTTTTTGCAAAACTTCCAACATCGTAAAGAACCAGGGCAAAAAACACGGTGCGAGACTTATGCGAACTTTTAGGTGATCCATCTTAAAACTAAATACCTACATAGCAAAGCTCCAGTGGGGAGCCAAACAAAAGTGAGGCTCGTCTAAGTAGAAACAAGAACAAATAAATGAGTGACATTTTAAGACATTTTGGTATCCATTATGAGAGCTCTCTACAAACATTTTATGGCCAGTGTAAACGACAGCTAAAATATAGCAGACATTTTATTTATTTTACAACTTTAAAGATTATTTTGAATTCAACTGCTCTATAAAATAAATTGTTTTAATTCTATTGTAGTTTATCTGTTTTGTGTTAGTGTTTCTTTCTAAAATGTTAATATTTCTACTTTTTCGTTTGTTTGTTTTATTAGATGACCGTATGATCCCCAAACAAGGCTTAGGATAGATAGACCTTCAATAAGTATTACGTATCAATCAATTGCCTGGAAGAAATCGCTTTCAGCGATAAGGCCGCCCATTGTACTAATGAACTTGTAAATGTTTCTAATGTATTATTTTCGTTGTTGTTTTGGTGTACAATAAAGTGTTCATTCATTCATTCATTCATTCAATTGGCACAAACAAAATTTATTTATTTATTTAATTAGAACGGCTTAAGCCAATTACACTAAATAAATTATAATTATTACGAATAATAAAAAAAGTTTGACCAGCCGTGGTCAAAATAAGAGTGTCTGAGACAAAGATAAATAATAGTACCTATTTGACAGGTGACAGACCACGTGAACGACCTGGACAAAGAGGAAGTGAACATAATCTCTGGTGCTTTGGACCTCCGCAAGAAAACAGTAGCCAATGTGATGACCAAGCTGAAGGACTGCTTCATGCTGCCCATCACCAGTATCCTGGACTTCGAGACCATGTCGGAGATCGTCAAGTCTGGTGAGAGTCAAAACAAAAAGTATTTATTCTGACTGAGCTCTAGAAAATACGAGTACCTAGTGAAAGAGCTGATTTTATTCGAAAAAATTTTTATACTTACGATTTTTGCCAAAAACCGTAAAACCTAAATCTCATCCATACTTCTAATTTTCCACCTTATACCTCTAATTTTCCACATTATACATAGAAACACCAAATTTCTTCCCGCAGCAGGGATCGAACCCGCAACCTTCTGCGTCCCAGAGGTCGTCAAAATTATAGTTTCTTTGAACATTTTTGTCATTCTCTTGTTCACTGTAGGCTACTCCCGCATCCCGGTGTACGAAGGCAGCCAGGGCAACATCGTCACGGTGCTGTTCATCAAGGACCTGGCCTTCGTGGACCCGGACGACAACACCCCACTCCGCACCCTCTGCCAGTACTACCAGAACCCCTGCAACTTCGTCTTCGAAGACATCACCTTGGATGTCATGCTGAAGCAGTTCAAAGAAGGTTCGTTTATCACTAAATAGTTTTTGGACTTTTTAGGTTCTGCTACTTGCATGCCGGTTCCCTCTGTTTTGCCTACACTAATATTAGAGGAATTATTTATTTTGTTTGTATGTTTGTTTGTTTGAATTGAATAGGCTCCGAAACTACTGGACCGATTTGAAAAATTCTTTCACCATTTTGAATACATAGCCTATCTATATGCTATTCCAGATTACTATCTACGCCTATTCCAAGTTTCATCCAAATCAGTTCAGTGGTTTAGGCGTGATTGATACACAAACATACAAACAATATCAAAAAGGGTTATAATGAAGTTTATCATATCTAAAGTAGTCTATATTCGTAGGTACCTAATAGACCTACCACATAATGTACTCGTATATAACAACTTAGTAACTGTAACTATTTATGTTTGCAACAAACACACGCCTATCTGATTACAAGTGCAAGATAACCATAGATTATGTGATCAGTATTTATTTTAGAAATTGATAAAATAAAATAATGTAGGTAAGTAATTGCTTCGATCAGACGCAGAATACTGGGTAGTTCAAACAGTCTCATTAGGGCCCTGGCGCATAGGCATGACAGTAACATGCAAAGACATTGGATGTCAGCCCTAATTAATCCGTTTACTAGACAGATTTATTGTGCAAATTAGGATTAGCTGTTTGCAAAATGAACCTGTCTAGGGCATAAATTAGCGTTAGTAAGTAGGTATAATATGTATGACATTCTAGTGTATTTTTGTAAATCTAATAATTTAACATTGTATGGACCAAATTTTGTTGTCTGAAAATAAATAAAATTTAATTTAAAATTTAATTGATAGGCAACTGCCAATTTAGTAAATAGGTAGGTACCTAAAAAAGACTTAAAAACAAAACTTATCCTTCTTGATCTCTAGATAGAGAATCCAACGTAATAAAATGAAATTGTATTTATTGCTTGAAATAAATTGAAACAAAAAAAACAACTGGCGTGTCGGTGAGTCACGTGGCTCGCACGTGATCTTTTCGAGGCGAATCCAAGAATTTTTCTCATCTCAAACTGCCGAACGCGCCTTAATAAGTTTTCACTTCAAAAATTGAAATTGCGATTTCTTCCAGGTAAAAATAATGAGTAAGTTTGTAGGTAGGTAGCTTAGATAGTCGGTACAGTCAGCGTCACCAATTGGTAACCCCCTTAGTAAAGCGGTTTGTACTACAGACGGGTTAGACGGGTTTTTAAATTTTACCTAGTTTTAGTTTACCATAGTTAAACGGTTGTCTGAAAGACATCGCCTCGAGCGATAAGACCGCCGATTGCAGGACATTACTCTATCTAAACCTAGCACCTAAGTTTATCCTTAATGAATGTCAATTGGTGTCCACAATCATCATCATCATCATCATCATCTCCCTGCCCTTTTCCCACATTACGTGGGGTCGGCACAACATGTGTTCTTCTTCCATTCTCCTCTATCAGCCGTCATATAAAATAAATAAAGTTCTTATTTATTTTATACATAACTAGCTGTCCGCCGCGGCGTTACCCGCGATCCCTCGGGAAAACTTCACATCCCCGGGATAAAATATAGCCTATGTTCATTGGGGATAATGTAGCATACTATTGGTGAAAGAATTTTTCAAATCGGTCCAGTAGTTTCGGAGCCTATTCAATTCAAACAAATAAACAAACAAACAAATATTTCCTCTTTATAATATTAGTATAGATATGGAATCCTAGACACGTGTGGCAGACTTGCACTTGGTCGGTTTTTTGATAAATGCCATTAACATCGTGAATCGTTGATTTATTGCCAATAAATTAGCCCAGACTTAAGTATGACGGAATCCAGACGGACTATTTTTATGGTCTACCTAATATTAAACGAGAATAGAATTTGGGCAGTGTACAGTGTAGATTTTGAATAAAGGCAGATGTTTATACAAACGGGCGATTTGAAGTTGCCTAATTATGTAGATTAGGTGGGCACGTACAGTGAGCGTCTCAATTTATTGGTAACTCCCTAAGTAAGGCGGTTGTATAGGGCTACTAGATGGTGACGCTGCCCGTACCTAGGGAAGCGCTCGAAGAAGATCGTGGAAATCAAGCAACGTTCGAAACGGTCAACATGTGGGTGGGTGACCGCCAGTGGTATTTCTGTGCTTTGGAGGGAACGTTAAATTGTCGGTTCCGGCTATTTAAGTCGTTAAGCCATGACGTAGGCCTTAAGGCGACCTAAAAACTCCGTCCCTAGAGTTGGCCACTGACTCATACGAACTTACTTACCATCCTTAGCTATTTTACTGGATAGCGAACACTCGTTTTCGTTCAAAATGATAATTTTGAAACAAAACTCCTTATGACTTGATTTTTACGTGGAGGTCATTCAGTTATTTATCGTGTTTTTGTTTGCTTATTGTACGTAAGTATTTAAAGTAAATGGCAAACTCCACCTTGCCGTTGCTTCTTAACAGTAGAAGCTCAGCAATTTAAGTAAATTGACCTTCAAAAATCGGAGGCTTCAAGGCGTCCTAAAAACTCCGTTACGGGAATCACTTACTTCGACGTACAGTCAGCGTCACCAATTGGTAACCTCCTTAGAAAGGCGGTTATCAATTGGTGGCGTTTGTACTGCAGTGGCGTTACCAGTTGGTGACGCTGACTGTACCTACCTATACCTATTTTACTACACTGTATTCTGTTCTAGGTATATGTAAAGCTGAGATTAATAGTCGCCCATAAACATGTGCGGGCAACTCAAAGTTGCCCGTGCTTAAAAATATTTTTGCAAACAACACAGTTTCCACGATTCTACAACGGAAACGCCGAAAATAATTGCAAAATTGAGAGTTTGCCAACATCTGGAGAGAATTTTTCGGCCGTCACAGACCGCTCCTGTGACCTGAATAGGTATAACTAGGCTTGCTATGTTTTGGATTGGATGCTTGGAACTCTGGAATTAATGGCGTAAATAGAGGAAGGTATACACCCAGTGGACACCCAATTATTGACTGTTGATACATGATTGCAATTTACCCCCAGGCCCGATAGAAATTCTTTCACATACACCATACCATGCTCCAAGCAAATAAACGATTTCATTCAGATTTTTTTTGGATAATTCAGGTCCTTTGATGATGTCTAAGAGGGTAGTGAGCATGTTCAAATAACATGTAGATAAAAACAAAACTGCACTATTCAACAAAAGTATGATGTGTATGGCTCCTCATATACACAATCACCTGCCTGAAGCTATACTAAATACTCCAAGCCTTAATACTTTCAAAACAAAATTAAAAAAGCTGCTCATTGAAAAAGCCTATTATACAATAAATGAATATCTATCGGACAAGAATATTGACATTATCTAATCTTATTTTATTTGGACATAGAAATTCGTACTTGCCTTTTTATTATATAATTTAATTAATGAAATATAATGTAAATATTGCATGCGCAAGACGTTGATTATGGCTGACCTTTACTGTATCAATAACACCTGTTACATAGCACCCATAATACGCAATAAATACAATTTGATTTGATTTGATTTGATGGTTGGCAGTCCACAACTGTGCGGTTTTCACGCCAATTCCTGCCTCGCACATCAGACTTGTGGAATCAGCTGTCGCCAGAGGTGTTTCCAGACCGATACGACTTAGGCGCCTTCAAGAAGAGCCTATTCCTACCTCAAACGCCGGCAACGCATCTGCAGTGCCTCTTGATGCTGCAGTTGTCTGTGGGCGGGGACAATCACTTATCAGGTGTCCCACTTGCTCGTTTGCCCCATCTTTCATAAAAAAATGTTCAAATACATTATTCGGCATAATATTAAGTTGGTGATGAAACTACTTATAATCCCAACTTAATAAATACCCCTATTTTCCAGGACACAAGGGTCACATGGCGTTCGTGCAGCGCATCGAGGAAGGCGATGGAGATCCAGTGTATGAGACGGTGGGGCTGGTCACGCTGGAGGATGTCATTGAAGAGATGATTCAAGCAGAGATTGTAGATGAAACCGACGTCTTCAGTGAGTTCTATACTATATCTGAACCTCTTATTACTGATTGGCCAAATGGGGTTCAAATTCAAATTCATTTTTTAATTTTTTTGTTTCTGCCTCGACTTTCAATCCGAAGGTCATGGGTTCATCAATGGAGTTTTCGTTTCTGTAAAATTTATATACACTATATCACGAGTTCTTAGCGGTGAAGGTAAACATCGTGAGGAAACCCGCAGCTTAGTCATCTCCACACGTATTGACGTCGTCTTTCCTGTGGGTAAGGCCGATTAAGCTGAGAGGATGGTTTAGGTGTTGGGCAAGCCTATTTCATCTCAAACAATGTCACAGATGTTCAAACTCAAACAGATGTCGGCCGAAAGGCCAGCCAGGTATGTGGACCAGATGGGTCGACCTGTTGAGGTGAGATCTCTCTCTTTGCCATTAATTGGGGGAACTCCACCAAAATACCTATATTTGTTTTGGTAAATTGTATTTGATAAAAATAATTCTGTACTAGATAGAAATAAAATACTTTATTGCACACCACATAATAATTAATAATCACACACACAATAATAATAATAATCTTTATTTCATTTTGTATATTGTTATTAGGTATTTTTCAATAAAGATATATTCTATTCTATTGTATAATAAAAATAAACAAAAATAGAAAACTAAACATAAAAACATAATATACATAACATAATCATGTATTCATCTTCGATTCCCTTTACAGGCGACAACCGCACGAAGAGACGCCTCCTTCGCCCCAGCAATAAGCTCCAGGACCTGGCCGCTTTCGCCAGCCACCACGAGCACCAGCGCGTGCACGTGTCTCCGCAGCTTGTCCTCGCTACCTTCCAGTTCCTCAGCACCAGTGAGTATATCATTCTGTTCTTCAGTCGGCTCACCCATTCTATCTCTACCTTCGATACAAAGGAGCATCACCACATGCGCAGGTCTGATTTAAGTATTCATTTAATTTTATTAAGAAATGAAAAGTCTTATCAAAATTTTGGATTCCAAAGGGATTCGAAACCCGCATCGATCAGCCGATCTTGCTAAAGCCGGAGTGCCTTACCGCTCGGCCACAGAACCCTAGTTGTCGGCATCCAAATCTTCGATAAGCTCATATTTATCGGTTAAGCACCGATTAGCGCCATCTACACGTTTCACTAGTGAACCCATGCTCATTGTCCGAAGTTACATTCAGAATCAAATGACGAACTATAATTTTTTGTAATTTTTTATAGTGCTAATCCACACTTGGTATTTCATTAAGAAATGAAAAGTCTTATCAAAATTTTGGATTCCGACGGGATTCGAACCCGCATCGATCAGACGATCCTCATTTAATTTTGTCATCATGTTTCCCATTTCAACGTTTGTACCACTAAATGGACTATACCAGTTATTTTGTGTGACCGCGTCCCCAATTTCATCTTTTATACCACAAGAAGGATTGTACGAGTATTTTTGTTTGCCTTTAGGTGTCGTCGCGTTCCGCCCCGATATGATCTCGGAGACGGTTCTCCGGCGACTGCTGAAGCAAGATGTCATCCAGCATATCAAGTTGAAGGGAGATGAGGACAAGAACGATCCGAAGAGATTCGTGTTCACGGAGGGCAAGGCGGTGAGTGTTTTATTTGAATATACCACCTTTGTATATAAAAATGCTCCACCTTTAGTCATCTTGATAGTTTTTTCCCTGGGATTACAATGTCTCTACATTTAGAGTAACATGATTTTCCATTTTTCGTTTCGCTTAAACTGTCTTGTTCTGGATCATTAGAGGAAGTTTGAAAGTTGCGCCAGTGACGGATATGGGCATGTTATGAGGGAAGAGAGTCATGTAACGAGAAGAATGTTAGTTTGAATGTGGAGGGATGTAGCAGAAGAGGCAGACCAAAGAAAAGATGGATGGCCTGTGTTCGGGGAAATAGTTACCCCTAAGTAAAGTTAAGTTAAGTAAAGTAAAAGGGTGGAGAGAAAACCAAACCCAGTGAGTTATAGATTGCAACTATTGATTTAATAATATTTAAATTACAAGTAAATTATAAAGTAGGTTAAATAAACAAGTAGTAACAGCTGCGTTGACCTTGTCCGAGAGCAAATCGCTTACGCATTAGTTTTGTAGGTAAAGTTATTGAACGATGCTAATAGCTCGTACAGCCTGTGTGAAGGATGATATGGGTAAGAAAGGTGTGAGTGTTGAGATGACGGCTGATAGAGCGGAGTGGAAGAGGAAAACCTGTTGTGCCGACGAGTAGGATAAGGGGAGGGAAATGATGATGTCTTGTTCTGGATCAGGGCTGTCCAAACAAAGGCCCGCGGGCCGCATGCGGCCCGCGGCTTGTTTTCATGCGGCCCGCGTGAAAACAAGAAACTCCCATATACACCAAGAAATTCCATATTTCTTAAAAATGAAATAAAATCTGATACAACTGATATGGAAACTAAAATGCAAGATCCTGCATTTCTTGCTGATCTTGCATTTTTAACTGATATGACACAACATTTACACGAATTCAATTTAAAATTACAAGATAAAGAACACAATATAGCCAACTTGCATGGAAACTAAGCTACTACAATATGTAGGTATATAAAATTACAAAATAATAATAACTTGTATGGATATGTGAATGGGTTCAAAAATAAACTGGGATTATTCAAAACATCATTGGAACAAAATGATTTTTCTTTTTTTCCATGTTGCAAAGAACTTTATAGCGAAATAGAAGGATGCAATTTTTCGGACCACCTCCAGTATATCGATGAGGTAATATTTGAATTTGAGCGGCGTTTTGCTGATTTCAAAGGATTAGAGAGCGATTTATCTCTTTTTACGAATCCATTAACAGTTGAAATAACAAGCGTAAAGACTGACGTTCAGTCAGATCCCTTTTTCAAGGGTAGAAAAGAGACAGGAATGGATTTTTTTAAGATCCTTGGCGACCGTTTCCCCAAGCTAATAAATTTTGGCTTGAAAATGGGATCGATGACGGGCAGCACTTATTTATGTGAAAGTGCATAATAAACAATTCATTTTATAAAATCCAAGTATAGATCTTCACTGTCAGATAAATCGATCAGATAAATCATGCAATGCGCCTGGCAACAACGAATGTTGACGTGGATATCGATACTATTGTTAAAGATAAATTAACGAAAAATCAATAAACATAGAAAGACAAAATTACCCTGTATTTTATTTACTTGACAACTGAAAATATTTTTCTGGCCCTCCAGCTTTTGTATGAAATTTAATTAGCCCGCGAAGGTGTATAGTTTGGACAGCCCTGTTCTGGATCATTGAACCCTCTTTAAGTTCACATGTTCACACTAGGTTTATGAAAACCCTCAAGTCCATAAATTGGGTCTAACTGTCCCTACATGGTCACACCACCCATACTAATTGACCATTCTCCAGGTGGATTACTTCGTGCTGATCCTGGAAGGTCGCGTGGAGGTGACGGTTGGAAGGGAGAACCTGGTCTTCGAAGCTGGACCCTTCACGTACTTCGGTGTGCAAGCGCTGACGCAGAATGTAGGAGTTGGTGAGTAGACTCAGTTCAGAGAAACTTACTATATTTCGTGGTGTTGCTTTCTTAGCTGTTCTCGATAGATCGACGTACTGAAGTTCTGTGCGGACACAATGGGTGACCGCTAATGGCATTATCAACTGAGCGTTTCTGTGCTTCGGAGGGCACGTTCAATTTGTCGGTCCTGGCTAAGTCGTTATGTCATAACAGAGGCGAACGGCTCCAAACCTTATATTTTGTCCTGGATCTTCACGGTATTGGTTGCGAAGTAACAGGAGATTCTGTCTTTAGAATCACTTAGATGTCCTGCCGATCCCAGCAGGTGCGGTCGCAGCCTGAAATGTTAGGGGGGGGAGGTTTACTACATTTTGGGAGGGTCACTACACTAATATTAGACTTTATTGCACAACACACAAGATTTTTAATATGACGTGTACGATTTGGGGGAGGGGGGGATCATGTCCCCCCCTCCCTCGGACCGCGGCTGGACCTCAGCAATCCTACTAAATAAATACTTTTAGAATTTGGCTTCGATAATAGGTTCAACAACATGTTGACAACCATACTATGATTGTTCCAGCCGAGGCCCCGTCTCCAACAACCCTGGGCTCTCTCCAGAACCTGAACATGGACTCGATGCTGGGCCACACCTTCGTGCCGGACTACTCCGTCAAGGCTATAGCGGAGCTCTACTTCCTGACCATCAAACGGTGAGGATCATCACCAATGCGGTCCTACAGAGACCATACCCTGACGACCGGGAACAGGAGTAATCATCTACAAGCTGTCACTGAATACATTATTTTTGACTTTGACAATGCAAATTATTCATACATAAACGTTTATTCATTCATTCATTCAAATATCCATACCACTGAATTGTGACTAGAATTCTGTGATCCATACTTTCTAATAGTACCTATAACTGTGAAAGTAACTCTGTCTGTCTGTCTGTTTATTTGTTACCTTTTTACGACCAAATCGTTGAACAGAAATTTGGCATAGATAAATGTTGTATCCCAGGAAAGGACATGGCTACTTTTTATCCCGAAAAAATAAATAATCCCGAGGGACCGCGGGACACACCGCGGG
This sequence comes from Epirrhoe alternata, assembly GCA_963565295.1. Taxonomy (NCBI): domain Eukaryota; kingdom Metazoa; phylum Arthropoda; class Insecta; order Lepidoptera; family Geometridae; genus Epirrhoe; species Epirrhoe alternata. Next base: position 155,804 of record OY751402.1, read on the forward strand.
AACGCAGCTACTCAAATTCGGGATATCAATGTTGAAACAGTCATTTCATTCATTCATTCTGTAAACTATAACATAAATAAGTACTATTGAGAGATTAATTATAATTTTCGGTACGTGTACATGTTTATTACTCCTTCAAGCTGAAAAGACAACGAATTTGGATGTTTCTTGTGATAAAGGGTATAAGTTGCATTAACAAGGCTTTATCCTGAAAAAGTGAGGTATTCCTGAGAAATTGCGGGTAACATTGAAATTGCCAGGTTAGGCAATTTCAATGTTGCCCGCGACTCATTAAAATAATGAGTTTGGTTTCTTCTAGGTCCATGTATTTGGCGGCTAAGCGCGCTACGCTGATGGAGAAAGGTGCTCTCAACAAGGGAGGCACCAACGAACAGATCGAGCCTGAAGTCGACAAGGTACGCACATACACATTCACACACGCACACATTCACACATGCCCACCCGCAAATACATGCTCTAACACACACATTCACACACAAATGCACACGCAATTACATACGTTAACACACATACTGACATGCACATACAAACACACTAGCACACACACACACACACATTAGCTAAAAAATGCACTCATTCACACGGAGGTAAGATACACACACACACGGTCACGCAAACGTCCAAGCTAACACACACGTACACACAACCTGCAATGTTTCACAATGTGCGTATGTTCCAGCTGCTCCGTGAAGGGTACAGCATCGCTATGGAAGACCTCAGGATGGGGGATTTGCCGAAACAGGTATTTATTTATTTATTTTTTGTTTTTGAGTCAATCTTACTACAACTTTATACCATAACTAGGCGTCCGTCGCGGTGTTACTCGCGGTCCCTCGGGAAAACATCACTCTCCCGGGATAAAATTCCGGGAAAGTGATGGGATTTTCCGGGGCCTATGTTCATCAGGGATAGGATTCTAATGATGAAAGAATTTATCAAATCGGTCCAGTAGTTTCGGAACCTATTAATTTAAACGACCCCACTGACACAAGCAATGGGGTCATTGGGATTTTTTATTCCCAACGACCCCACTGATGGGAAGACTAGGTGGGGTCGTTGGGAATAAACCAAACAAACAAATCTTTCCTCATTATAATTTAGTGTAGATAAATATTAATTGTACCTAGGTAGGTACTTCGTAAAGTCTAATTTATCATTTATTTCCACGCTGCTAAGTCTTTGGACGCTCCAAAAATGAGATACTAATCTGGTTTGTATCACTTATCCACGTAAGTAGATGAACTTTCAACCCCAAGGATTCGAACCCCCACCTTCTGTCTTTGGTGAAGGAAAACATCGTGAGGAAACCCGCAGCTTAGTCACTCCACACGGTATAACAAGGTTTTTAATCTTACTAAGATGATCTCTTAGACATTGAGGAAACCAGTTAGTATTAAAGGCGGCGATGGGCTTGCAACCTGTCACGTATGGAATACTAACTTCTGCAAGATGTGGGCATGTGTAAATATGTATTTGTACATGCCTCTGACTACCTTAGACATCAAAGGATCTGGAAAATAAAAGATCTGAGAAAATGTCTACCGCGCCTTGGGGATACAGTCGTGACCCTGTTTTACTTACCTAAGTAATATTAAAATTATACTCTTTCAGCATTTTTAGTGTTTTTTCATGGTTTTTAGATCCTGCCGGCCTCTGCAAGTCCTTACACCAACTCCAGCTTCAAAGCCCCCGAGAGGACCACCACGCATCCCGAACAAGAGAAACTCCTCAAGAAATGACAATAGTTTTATAACTGGCAACTTCTTTCAATGACAATATGGACCTTTCAATTTCTCGCTGCAGTTTGTCTGAGGGTAGCGATTCAGAGTTCAGCGGAATGCATTCAGTTCGGAATAGGTCAGCTGTTCCGACCGCAACCAATCACAGTGCAGGAAACATCAGTTTTGTATCAATTCCTGCACTGTGATTGGTTGCAAACTGCGGCGGTTGAACAGCTGACCGATTCCGACCCGAATGAAGTGAATACCTAGTGAGGAGTGAATACATAGTGAGGCAGGACAGCACCTATTCACTCACATACATTAGAACAAAATAATGCAATTTCAATTAGGCATCGCGATATTCATGTTTATTCTTGATACGCGGGAAATTGCTATCACATACACTTGAATTGGCCAATTTCGAAATTTGATTTCGAACTCGCTTTGATTGGCTAGATTTTTGTGTGTTGCCATCTGTTTCAATATTCTACAATTTCGTGTGAGCTGTTCCGATTTTAAACGAACCGATTTTTGTTACTGGCCACTCCGTTGCTTTTATTTTAAACCTTGCAACATTGACCTTGCAGCGAGATATTGACTACAATAGTAGTATTTTAATGGATATCGTCCAATTACTAGTTTAATACTTGCATTTGCATAACAAATTAGTTTAGAATAAATTATTTCAATAGTACTTATTTTGAATTCATTATATCATCACAGTTTATATTATTTGACATTATTACTGTTAACGCATTTATTTTAAGTGTTTTTAATACAGATATTTTAATATGATTTTTTTAGTCCTACGTCTATTCCGGATTACTTGATATTAATTATTAACAAAACACCGAATAATATGAAGTGGGTTTTATTTTTTGTTATTTATCTACCCAAAGCATTTGAGCAATTATTATTATTTTAATTTCACTATTTTGTTGTAATTTCAATGGACAAATTAGCTGTAGTACTTAATTATATTAGTTGTGCTTGCTGTGTGGATTTTGCAATTGATGTCAATATTATCCGTCATTGATCAATCGCTGGGAGGTTCAGTATTAGGACAACTTTACTCTTGGCTACAAAAGATGTATTACTTACATGATATTTAACTAAATAAAACACACGCATAGATTTAACAACCTCCAGTGATTTATGTCTATCGAGTAGATTCAATATAATAAGAATAAATAATTCGAAAATGAGTTGGTGCTTGTTAGACTCATTTTCGTTAAAATATATCGCATCTGCGGTGTTTATTAAAAGTTTATCATTTATTTGTGAAATAAAACAATTAATTATATTAAATAATGCCAAGTTCCTACTCTTGGTTAGATAAATAAAATATCTTCAATTCATTGTTAAAGAAACAAAACTTCCTAATTAACATTTTGACGATAGTTTTTTGATTCGGTCTCCGCTCATTAATATTTACGGAGCCCAATATTATATATTTCAAGAGCTTGGCAAAATGTTATCAATTAACATGTATAAAATAAACTTTGTCTAGATTAAGACCCCTCGCAGACTACAGACTTTCTATCGGCCGATAGTTGAGACGGGCTATGCTTCTCCATACTATTTATATTTAGTATGGAGAAGTATAGCTATCGGCTATCTCAACTATCGGCCGATAGAAAGTCTGTAGTCTGCGAGGAGGCTTACTCTTTTGGTCAGAAAACCGATGAGAAAGCAGCTATCAACGTATTAATCATATTTTTGCGATACTGGCCAATCGACGACCCTAAGGAATAACATAATATCTTACTTTTTGACGATTCGAGTAAATTTAAATCAATCTTAACATTTATAAAAGAATTAAGTGCGAAACATATCTGTTTTTTTTTCATTTTAACTGATCGGCAAAGTTACGTTATACCTTGGGGTTGACGAAAAGGCGTCACGATATTTTTGTATCCGTGTAGTTTACAAATTCATTAGAATTTTTACATATTTAATGGGATTGATCATTGTGCCTTAATTATACAAAACTGGATGGTGCTAATTGAGGCATTATCGGGACTCATAATTCCGCAGTCATCATTGCTCAGTGTACCTACCTATGTCTTTTTTGAAACGCAATTTGCTCCGGAGGAGCTAGCGTGCGCGGCCTCCATGGAGAGCCTTTTTTATGGTCTTTAGTCGCAAGGAGAATTTTGCGACAAGGAGACAACGATCAGGCCCTTGATTCAGACTTCAGTGGAATGTATTCGGGTCGGAATAGGTCAGCTGTTCAACCGACCGCATGCATTCCTGAAGTCTGAATCACTAGGCTAGGTAGACCCGTTATCCCCAGTCTGCGCCAGGGAATGTTTTCACGTTAAAGATAGAGACAAAACTAATGATCCCGATAGTGCCTATGCAATATCTCTATAGATGATATACAGTTAAATGTTTGTCAATTTAATTGATACGTTCGTCAATATTATTGACAATTGAACGTAAGCCCGCATAATTGTGTGCACTTATTATATTTTATTGTTTTTAGTGTATTGAAATGAATTGAGCTTCCTAATGACATGTTGTTTTATTTATTTAAACTCTTAACTACACTAAATAGACCGTACGCGGGTTTGAAACCCGGTACGATCAAAGAAGTATATCTTCGCATAATGTACCTATGCATAACTAATACTTCACGAGCTGTAGGTAAACAGTGAAACCACCAAGCTTAGGATTGAATAGATTGACAAGATTTTTTTTTATGGGCAAACGAGCAAATGGCACACCTGATGGTGTGATTGCCACCGCCCACAGACAACTGACCAAGAGGCACTGCAGATGCGTTGCCGGCCTTTGAGGTAGGAATAGGGAAGGGGGTTGGGTAGGGGGTTTGAAGGCGCTTAAGTCGTATCGGTCTGGAAACACCTCTGGCGACAGCTGATTCCACAAGTCTGATGTCCTCTTGATTGACGACCTCTGTGGCGCAGTGGGTAAAAGCCCGCTTGGGACGCAGAAGGTTGCGGGTTCGATCCCCGCCGCGTGATAAATGTTTGTATGATCTGCAAATATTTATCTCGGGTCTGGGTGTTTCTATGTATAATATGTATGTATTTACAAACAAAAAAGCATATAAGTAGTATATCAGTTAACTGGTTCGCATAGTACAAGCTTTGCTTAGTTTGGGGCTAGATGATGCTGTGTGAAATGTCCAGCATTATTTATTTATTTATTATGTGCGAGGCAGGAATTAACGTGAAAATCGCACAGTTGTGGACTGCCAACCATCTACATACGATTATTTTTAGAAAAAGTCATAGAAGACCATTCGCCTCTATGACCTACCTACTTGATGTTGATGATTAATTAGTACCTACGGCGTCAGGAAGTATGGTATTACCTAAGCGTTCTTACGCACTAGCGGTTGAACCGCGGGGCGGCTAGCCGCGTGGTGGGCCGCTTCCAGTTTTAGTATGCATTCTATTCTATTTACAACATTTTAATTCAATTCAATTCAAATTTGTTTATTGCTTCATGTTAGTTACAAGGTCTTAAGGGCGCGTACTACCTCAAAACTGCTTCGACTCTCGATCATATCTATAAAAGTATTGAATCAATATTATTGAAAAACATATATATTATAGTTGAGGATATAAACTGAGTCCCCGTTGTAGTGAAAACACGATTACTAAATATTTTTTCGATAGAAAATAATAGAATAGAATAGAATAGAATATAGCTTTATTGTACACCAGAAAAATAACATAAATTAAAAACAAACATGTAAAAATATGGTACAATGGGCGACCTTATCGCTAAAAGCGATCTCTTCCAGGTAACCTTTGGATGGACAGGATAAGATTAACAAATGAGGACGGTGGCATACTTATAAGATACTTAAAGGAATAAGTTAAACAATCATAATAATAATATACTTACATATATAACATAAATACATATAAAATACCTACTAATAACTATAAATCCTAATAAATACATATACATAATAATATCTATGTCGCCGCGCCAATTATGCTGATTAATTAAGATTACTATTTATAGACCCTAAAATCGTTTATAGTTATTCAGATGTAAAGTTAATTCATCACAAGTGATGTTTCAATTGGTTTCCTGAAATTGTGAATTGATTTGACTGCCTACCAAAAAAGGATGTTATCATAAGTAAGTAATTTGTCCAATTGATTTTGTTAATACGCTTAAATGCTTTGATAATTCATAAGTAAAATCAGAAAATATTTTAGGATCTATTTTTATTTATTTCAACAATAAATTCACAAGCAAATATTGTGACACAGTGTTCTTTTGTATTTAATTAATTTCTTGTAAAATTACAAGTAGGCACTTCCAAAATTCCTTCATAATTTTATAATGATTTTTAGAATTTATTTTAATCGATTTGAGTAATGTTTTGATTATTATCAAATGATGACGCCTTCAATAACTTACTTTGTAAAATAAATTAATTTAAGATTTCTATCATTCTTAAAATTCATGAATAATTAAGTTAAGACTTTTGGAAGTAGTTTTCGATTTTTCTTTGTAAGATTTCTTATTGTTTAAATGTTCTGACGCCATCTTTAAAGTATCAAGCGGAAGCATGGTAGACGTTGGTAGATGGGGAAGATGGCGTCCATTTGTAAGACAATGTGAGAAATTATGAACACTTTTTTTGTTGAAGCTGTTGAACTGAAAACATTGTAAGTGAAAACTTTAATAAATCTATTTGAATTTTGTTGAGTTTATTTGGTGGAACTTTATTTTAAAAACGATTTAGTGATCTTATCCTTACTATTACAAATAGTGGTACCATAATTCGTTAAGTAGTGTGTTGCTCAGCTTAAATGAGGAGAATATTTAAGAGTAATGTTTTAATGCAGAAACGAGGTCAACGTTTCTGCCTATTTTATTTTTAATAAACCTAGGACTCTTGACTTTTTCGATATCAGAAGCGTGGATTATTGCTCAAGCTACCCTCTTTCTGTCCCGGTCATAATTATTTTTCAGAACCTGATAACATCCAACCATGAGCGAGCCTGAGCCGGATGCACCTGATCCAAGTATGCCGAGCATCAGCACGTCGGGAGCTGCCACATCGCTGATCACCGACAACCTACCACCTACGAGCCCGCATGAACCAGGCGGAATACAGCCAAGCACTAATTCTTTGAGTGCGCCCCCAAATCTGGATATGGCACCACACCAATTTGGTAATGTACCACCTGAATTTTTCTTAAATATGATGAACATGATGCAGAATATGAGTGAACGATTACTGACCCAGCAGCCTTGCAATAAAGTCAAGATAACTGATATTTTCCTACCGTCGTATGACCCGGACGGTAACGTAGGGGTTCGTGAGTGGTGCAATCACATCTCTACGGCTAAAAGCACTTATCAACTCAGTGACTATGACATTCGCATGAAGGTGACTAGCTTATTGAAAGGTCGTGCTAAGATTTGGGCTGATAATTGGCTTGTGACTACGACAACGTGGGATGAGCTAAAGCAAATTATCATCACCACGTTCGAACCAGAAAACCGCTACTCCCGTGACGTACTTAAGTTTCGAGAACACACTTATGATCCATCTAAAGACATAGCAGAATTTCTAACTCAATCATGGATTCTGTGGAGACGCTTGACTAAAGATAAACTTGATAGCGACGCTGTAGAGGCAGTAATTGGAACAATAAATGACGAACGCCTTAGAATAGAGTTAATGAATGCCCGAGCTACCTCAGTGCCCGAATTGATTTCTGTTGCCTCATCTATTCGTGTCAAACGTCCCAACCAACATACTTCTAACCAACCACCATCGAAACGCTCGCGGTTTTCTTTTGACAATCGAACCAATGACACTCGAGCTAATGTTCCGTTTTGCAGTTATTGTAAAAGATCTGGTCACTCTTTAATCAACTGTCGTAACAAAATGACTCTTACTAACGAACAATCAGTAGAGAAACAGCCTACCCCAACTCCACCTTCCAGGCCTATTGATAAGGTCTGTTCATTCTGTAAAAAGAATGGTCACACGTTTGAAACGTGTTATCGCCGAGAGAAACAGATCTCTAATGTAAATTCGGTTTCTAATAAAAACCCAAGCTTGAACACGATGTGTATGCAAATAGGTGATCAAGTAGTAAACACCGTTTTTGATAGTGGAGCTGAATGCTCTCTTATGCGCGAGTCTGTTGCGAACAAATTACCTGGGCGAAGATGTCAGACAGTCACTTACTTACGGGGCATAGGGCCATTCCCAATCATCTCGTTGAGCACCCTAACAACGGTATGTGTCATTGACAGTGTTAACGTCGAAATACTGTTTAATATCTTGCCTGATTACGAGATGACGTCTGACGTCTTGATTGGCGCGAATTTGCTACATGAAACGGGTTTGAGTGTAATTGTCACTAAAGATACAGCACAGTTGATTTCTCATCCTCGCGTTATGCATATGCAAGCGAGTAGTCCTCTTTTTGATCAAATAGATCATGGCTTGACAGATGAATCGCAGGTCGCTCAACTCTTGACCCTCCTCAATAAATACTCTGATGTCTTCACACGTGGTTTCGCTAAATCTCGTGTTAATACGGGTGAGCTAGAAATACGTCTCAAAAACAAAGATAAGTTTGTTGAACGAAGGCCCTATAGATTGAGTCCAGTAGAACGGGAGAAAGTTAAAGACATTGTGGCAGAACTGATTGAAAATAACATTGTCCGCGAAAGTAGATCCCCTTATTCTAGCCCCATCATCCTAGTCAAAAAGAAAAATGGTGACGACCGAATGTGCGTCGATTATAGGGAACTAAACTCTAACACTATTCGAGACCATTACCCTCTACCGTTGATTGCGGATCAAATTTATCAACTTGCAGGCGGGCAATACTACACGACTTTGGACATGGCATCTGGCTTCCACCAGATTCCAGTTTCGGAGGAATCCATTGAAAAAACAGCCTTCGTGACCCCGGATGGGCTCTATGAGTACCTTACTATGCCATTCGGGCTTTGTAACGCCCCATCCGTGTATCAGAGATGCATAAATAGGGCTCTAGGACCCCTACTAAACCCCGGCAGCGCTGATAAAGACCATAACGACTCTGTAGCTCAGGTTTATATAGATGATGTCATAAGCAAATGTCGAGATTTCTCTGCCGGATTGGCTTATCTAGAGAGGATTTTTATTGCATTGCGCGAATCAGGATTCTCAATAAATATTGAGAAATGTCGTTTCTTCAAACGCTCCCTAGAATACCTAGGGAATGTAATAGAGGATGGTCAAGTTCGTCCCAGTCCTAAAAAGATTGAAGCCTTGGTAAAGGCCCCTATGCCAACATCTGTCAAACAAATTCGCCAATTTAATGGCTTGGCGGGATATTTCCGTCGTTATATCCCTAACTTTGCACGCACTATGGCGCCCCTGTACAACTTAACTAAACAAGACACTAGGTGGCAATGGACTCATGAACACGAAGAGGCACGTCAGAATATCATTCATCACCTGACTTCTACACCTGTGCTCACAATCTTTCAAGAAGGACAGCCTATCGAGTTGTTTACGGATGCCAGTAGTCTTGGATTTGGAGCGATACTCGTTCAGATTATCAATGGTCGACAGCACGTTATAGCATACTTTAGTATGCGTACAACTGATATAGAAAGTAGGTATCACTCCTATGAGCTCGAGACCCTTGCTGTAGTTCGGGCTATCAAGCACTTCAGGCATTTTCTATACGGACGAAAGTTTAAAATTGTCACAGACTGCAACGCATTGAAAGCTTCTAAACACAAGCAAGATCTGCTGCCCCGGATACATAGGTGGTGGTCGTATCTTCAAAACTTCGATTTTGAGATAGAGTACAGGAAGGGCGAGCGGATGCAGCACGCAGATTTCTTCAGTCGAAACCCGGACCCACTCTCTGTCAATGTCTTGACCAATAACCTAGACTGGCTTAACATAGAGCAGCGGCGTGACACCCAGCTGCGACCAATCATTGATGCCCTACATAACGGAGACGATGTTCCGAATTATTGCCTCGAAGGAAACGTACTCAAACACAAAAGAGTTGATCCCACCATGGGTGCACAAAAGCTAATAGTTGTGCCAAAAGCTTTTCAGTGGAGCCTCATAAATACCTTTCACACCGCTCTGAAACACCCGGGTTGGGAGAAGACACTGCATAAAATTAGGGAAACCTATCATTTTGACAGAATGAGTACCACCATTCGAGACTTTGTCGACAACTGCGTTGTGTGCAGGACTTCAAAACAAACTTCTGGAGCCACTCAAGTACAACTGCACCCAATCGCCAAACCAACCGTACCATTCGAAGTCATACATATGGATATAACTGGTAAGCTTGGCAGTCCCAATAATCAGGAATATGTAGTGGTGACAATAGATGCGTATACAAAGTATGTACTGCTTCGACACACTAATGACAAAAGCCAACATAGTTCACTTGCAGCCCTGAAACAGGTAATTCACCTCTTCGGTGCACCGCGGCAGATCATCGTGGATGGCGGGCGTGAGTTTCTTGGGGAATACAAGAGCTACTGCGACAGGTTCGGTATCGAAATACATGCTATATCCCCAGGAGCAAGCAGGGCAAATGGGCAGGTGGAGCGCGTCATGACAACATTAAAGAACGGGCTTATTATGATTAAAAATTATGAAACTCCAGAGTGGCATACAGCTTTGGAGAGTTTTCAGCTGGCCTTAAACTGCACTGTGCATCGAACCACAGGTACTGCTCCACTCACACTCCTCACTCGACGTCAAAATTGCGTTCCTCCAGAGTTGCTGAGTTTAGTTAACTTTGACGATGCGTCTATCAACATGGAATTGCTAGAACAACATGTTCAACAAAAAATGACGGAATTATCAGCAAAGGATAAGGAACGATTTGACAAGGGTCGTGCAAAAGTACATAATTTTCAACGAGGAGACTTTGTGTTGATTAAAAACAACCCCAGAAACCAAACCTCTTTGGATCTGAAATTCAGTGTACCTTACGAAGTTCACAGGGTCCTCGAGAACGATCGCTACCTGGTGAAGAAAGTTGTCGGTCATCATGGACGACCTCGCAAAGTCGCACATGACCAGTTGCGACGCGCCCCGCAACCCGCGGCAGGCGTCCAGGCGGCCGGGTCGCCCCCTGATGAACAACAACCTGGACCCTCGGGCACCGTGCCGGTACTGGCGGCAGTACCATCTCCTGTGGCTATGTTGCAAACCACAACGCAGGCTACAGAGTGACTCAGCCATATCATACCCGGTGAGAACCTTTCATACTAAATCAGTACCTAATCTAAATAATAACGTGAAAAGATATTAAGGCGTGGAGCCATACAGGCTAACCTAACATCAACTAAAAGATGCTACGCGTTATAGCCAAACTAAACCATATCCCGAAAGAAAGATAGTCCCCTGTGTACCACGGCGTTCAAGACCGCCCAGAGCACAGCATCGGTTTTTCCCATTTCCACACCTCACCTAAACCGAATCCTATATTAATACAAACTGTTGAACCAGGAACTAAAAGATGCTACTAACGTGTGGAGCGTTATAGCCAAATTAAACCATATCCTAAAAGAATTATAGTCCCCTGTGTACCACGGCGTTCAAGACCGCCCAGAGCACAGCATCGGCCTCTCCAATTTCCTTTAGAGCCCTCGCTTCAGACCCCCTACCTACTCCTAAATCCTTTAATATGAGAAACTGTTGTCACGACGAGCAGTCCATCGAGTTTATTTTTGTTTGCATTTTCAATCTGCAGTTACGTTGAGTGAGCAGAGCACTGATCTTAATAGCGCATTTATTTTAATTGAACATTTAAAATACTGACTAGGTTGTACTGTGGAAGTACCTAGCCTCAATGATAATTTTTATTTACAGAAAAACCATGGAGCATCGCAGAGCACGCACTGCATATCAGACTGGCCGTGTCGCCGCGCCAATTATGCTGATTAATTAAGATTACTATTTATAGACCCTAAAATCGTTTATAGTTATTCAGATGTAAAGTTAATTCATCACAAGTGATGTTTCAATTGGTTTCCTGAAATTGTGAATTGATTTGACTGCCTACCAAATAAAAATTTTTGAAAAAAAAATTGAACCGACTTCACATAACACAAATAGACACTAAGAACCTTCTATGTACCTACACTAAAAAGAAAAAAATAAGAATATACACATGCAATTATTACTTACAGTATTCAAATAATAAATTATTATGTCACATTATATTTTGAAGTCGGTGCCAACTACCTATGCATTTACATCTAAGAAGAAATTACGAGTACCTACAATAGAACTTGGGTGCAAAATTGCATGGAGTAGTTAGAGTAGAATAGTTGGCACCGACTTCAAATATAATATAACATAATAATTTATTATTTGAATACTGTAAGTAATAATTGCATGTGTATATTCTTATTTTTTTCTTTTTAGTGTAGGTACATAGAAGGTTCTTAGTGTCTATTTGTGTTATGTGAAGTCGGTTCAATTTTTTTTTCAAAAATTTTTATTTTTCAATTTTTAGTGTAAATAATATAGTAGGTTAGGTTAGATATTGGAATAGTCAAGATCAAAGAAGTTAGAGTGAGAATCCCTCAGGAATAAAATTATATGGGATCACCTCGAGCGTATTTAAACATGTCAAACTATTCAATGTTTGACTCAGATTGTGTAGTGAGAATGAGGTTTTTTGAGATTTACAGGAAAACTATCAATCCCTCAGGAAAAAAAAGTATGAGGATCACCTAGATATGTATACCCTTTTAAGCAAAAAAAAAATTTTGGAAATCGGTCCACATTTTTCGAAAAGATCGGTGATTTTTTGAGTATTACGGGAAAACTATCAATCCCTCAGAAGTAAAATTTTTATGGGACCACTATAGTAGCATACCCTTTCAAACAAAAAAAAAAATTTGGAAATCGGTTTACAACTGGCGGAGATATCGATGAACATACATCCAAAAAAAAAAAAAACATACATACACCCGAACATAGAACCTCCTCCTTTTTTTGAAGTCGGTTAAAAAGGATGTTATCATAAGTAAGTAATTTGTCCAATTGATTTTGTTAATACGCTTAAATGCTTTGATAATTCATAAGTAAAATCAGAAAATATTTTAGGATCTATTTTTATTTATTTCAACAATAAATTCACAAGCAAATATTGTGACACAGTGTTCTTTTGTATTTAATTAATTTCTTGTAAAATTACAAGTAGGCACTTCCAAAATTCCTTCATAATTTTATAATGATTTTTAGAATTTATTTTAATCGATTTGAGTAATGTTTTGATTATTATCAAATGATGACGCCTTCAATAACTTACTTTGTAAAATAAATTAATTTAAGATTTCTATCATTCTTAAAATTCATGAATAATTAAGTTAAGACTTTTGGAAGTAGTTTTCGATTTTTCTTTGTAAGATTTCTTATTGTTTAAATGTTCTGACGCCATCTTTAAAGTATCAAGCGGAAGCATGGTAGACGTTGGTAGATGGGGAAGATGGCGTCCATTTGTAAGACAATGTGAGAAATTATGAACACTTTTTTTGTTGAAGCTGTTGAACTGAAAACATTGTAAGTGAAAACTTTAATAAATCTATTTGAATTTTGTTGAGTTTATTTGCTGGAACTTTATTTTAAAAACGATTTAGTGATCTTATCCTTACTATTACAAATAGTGGTACCATAATTCGTTAAGTAGTGTGTTGCTCAGCTTAAATGAGGAGAATATTTAAGAGTAATGTTTTAATGCAGAAACGAGGTCAACGTTTCTGCCTATTTTATTTTTAATAAACCTAGGACTCTTGACTTTTTCGATATCTACAATGACAAGTAATAACTATGTACTAAGTTTTTAAAAATAGGAAGCGATTTAGCAAATCTGATGGACACGGGAAGAGCATTCCAAAGTTTTACGGCTTGTAGGTACAGTGAAGGAGTTCCCGTAAAAATCTGTGCTGTGGGAAGGAGTTTTAAGTTGCCGACTGAATAATTACAAACTTCCCTCTGAATTTTACTTAAAAACAAAAGTACTCATTAAATACTTTAGCTAGACTAGTAAAACTTTGTATCTAAACTCAGCTTAGTACACTACGTGGTCCCGTTGTTCCGAATTTTGATCTTTTTTTGTTTTTGTACTTTTAATTAGCTAAAAAGTGTTTTAGCACCGTAAATAACGTTGCGCATCCAAAGCTCTGTACTCCTCACACGCCGAACAAATCACACTCGCTGTCCCGCCCGCTTACAAAATGGCAGGGTACTACAGGCTCTTATAGGTAGGCGTTTCATAACATGAACCCCGCTGGGGCACTACAACATTTTTTAACTTATAAACTAACTTATGTAAGTAGATATAAAACGGAATATCCTACTCCTAGAATAAAGCTGAAAGTTACCGAGTTTGTTTAGATGTTTGTGTTTCAATCACGCCTAAACCAGTGAACCGATTTGGATGAATCTTGGAATAGGTGTAGATAGTGACCTGGAATATCATATAAGCTATTCAAAATGTTGGTACCACGCGGGCGAAGCCGCGCGCAGAAGATTCAAGATTAGTTTTTGATGGGCTCAACCATATCCATTACTGGGCCCATACGAAAGATTTGAACGCGCAATATTATATTATTGATGGTCAATAACTAAGATGACGTCATTCTTACTATGTTTTAGTGTTATAATTAGGAATTAATAAAGTAGATAATTTAGCCATTCAACAAAAATCTAAATAATAATTGCTAGATTACAATGATTACAATACTGTTTTGTTTTGATTTGAGATAGGAAGAGGTCAATGTCATGTTCTTTTCTTACGGCTACAATGTGAAAAATATGGGACTGAAAATAATTTGTTACGTGTATCATAACTTTATAAAACTAACAGTGATTTTTGGTACAATAGAAATAATGGTTAGTGTTCCTTTTCGGTTCAATATTATTGGCAAGTAGCGGAAATAGGAGGTAGAAGCAGAACAAAGATGGCGAATGCAGCGAGCAGAGAGATTCAGTCGGCATGCGGTTTTTGGTGAAGGAGAAATGAGCAAGTTAAGTAAAAACATATGTTGTAGAATGGTAGAAAGCTTAGTAGGCTGTTTCTATTTTGTGATTATAGCATTGAAAGTGTTATTAGTAGTGTAAAAGAAGTATTGTTCATTGTAATTGGGTTCCGTGCGTAGTTATGTAATTATAATTATTTAAAGTGCATTGTCTTCTTAGAATATGATATCTGTTTCAAAATAACAGGTGAGAGAATTAGATTGATGTTGAGGTTAAAGTAAAATACTGATAAAATAAGGCATTGTTTATAATTAAAGCAATTGGTTACTAAGTTAAGTAAGATTTAAGATGGATCACCAAAGAAAAGCTAGGCCCCAGACCGTGTTTGTTGCCCTGGTTCTTCACGGTATTGGTCGCGAAGGAACAGGAGTAAAATCACCTAGTTTTAAGACGATTCAAAGTGATCCCAGCAGTCCAACTGAATTCTTAATAAAAATTATATGAAGTGATGGTGCTTGTTTC
The DNA here is from genome assembly GCA_963565295.1 of Epirrhoe alternata. Lineage (NCBI taxonomy): Eukaryota > Metazoa > Arthropoda > Insecta > Lepidoptera > Geometridae > Epirrhoe > Epirrhoe alternata. The sequence goes on from OY751402.1 coordinate 171,047, forward strand.
TTGTATCCTTCCTCATACATAGTTTTATCAGTTTCAGAAGGTGGGATTCCTAATCATGCCCAAACGTGTACGAAAACCTGACCGAAGTCATCGAGACGATGCTGATAGACCTGTAAAGAAGCGATGGTGAAGTGGTACCGATCACTATGCAAATAAGTCGTGCTACTCATTCCACGGTGAGGAAGTATAGCTCGGGCAACGGTGTGGTACAATCGGTGGCAGTCACACTATATACCGTGGCAGCAAGCAACAGCTGTAGCGGCTTTGTTTAGATCTTGATACAAGGTTGTTGACGAACCCGAATGGACGATTATCCGGTGAGCGTATTATGTACTTTTCATTTTGATTCAAGTGTTGAATTTAGAAAATTGGTTATATCGCGATACAATATATGACATCTAGGTAAATTCAGCTGGAAGCTAGAATATCTAAAGCGTTAGACAGAAAATACTTTCGATTCTCAGGAAATTTCAAATCTGTGTTCATGTTTACAGTATCGAATAATTAATAGTGAGGTAGACTATAATTTATTCTCATTTCACTGGACGAGGTTAATGACCTAGGCTATTCCGTAATGAGATTGGTTCCAATAATTTGAATGTTGGTGTGACAGTAAGCTAAGCCTCACTTGTCAATCATAAAACCGGTTTATTGTTTTATCTTGATTCGGAATAAAAATTAAGGGATCTACCCACATTTAGAGAAACTGTTGGGCAGAGATTGGAATAAGTTGTTTTCACATTAATAGGTAAACGTGATTATCTCTTGTTAGGTACAGTGACAGGTAGTCAGATTCCCAGACCTAAAGACCTGCACCAGTAAAAGCGCGTACCTACACTTTTTCAGAGTTCGTCGATACAAACTTTGGTTGATTCGACTAGGTTCACAACAACGAGAAATAGTGCGTAAATTTATCAATTTTAGTGCTTAAAAAATATGATTTGCTAATTCCAAGTCAGTTAAGTTAGTCCTGTTCGCTAGTCTTTGTAAGTGAATAAACGTGATGGTTTAGATTGAATGGTGATAGAACCTAATAGTTCTCTCGTGAAGGGAGACGTATATGAAGAGGTCATCTAAGCGATCTAAATACAGAGTTAGATTTGGTTGTAGTGATAGATAGATAGTGAGGGTAACCTCTTGCTAATAAAACAGTAAGGACATAGTCAGGGGTCGCGCTGCACGCACCGGTCTGTTATCGTAACTGCAACTCAGTTGAGAGTTGTTCAGGGCGCGATGGACAGCTAGGCTGTGGTGGTGACCTGGGTCTTAAAGGCGTACTGTATATGTTGTGTGTTGGTGGTCATGTGTAAAGCTAATGACCTGCAAGTCACAGACTCTAGATGAAGGGAAGGTCTCATTAAGAGAGGTAATGAGAGCCATTTGAGGGTTGTAGTTGTAAGTGATCTAATTAAGTATGGTTAATACTACAATCTGCTTTGACGCTTACTTTTCGTAGTTGAGTTGTTAGATGGTTGTTCTTTACATTCCGGTTAGATACATTGAAGTTTGTTTTTCTTAGTGTATATTATAATTTTATGAGAAACGCTAGATCGGTATCAGGGTCCACACGTGTAGTACTCGCTATTTAAGGTAGGTACTTAGGTGTTTATTTTTTTTTGCGAGTACCTAAAGATTTTCGATATTTTTGTGACAGTGAGTTTCGTCTGTCCTACATGTACCATGTTAGGAATGATGTCAGAGTATGAAATGATGTTAATGAAGTTAATGATGAAATTAATTCCAAGATAAAGATAAAGATAAAGATAAAGATAAAGATAAAGATAAAGATAAAGATAAAGATAAAGATAAAGATAAAGATAAAGATAAAGATAAAGATAAAGATAAAGATAAAGATAAAGATAAAGATAAAGATAAAGATAAAGATAAAGATAAAGATAAAGATAAAGATAAAGATAAAGATAAAGATAAAGATAAAGATAAAGATAAAGATAAAGATAAAGATAAAGATAAAGATAAAGATAAAGATAAAGATAAAGATAAAGATAAAGATAAAGATAAAGATAAAGATAAAGATAAAGATAAAGATAAAGATAAAGATAAAGATAAAGATAAAGATAAAGATAAAGATAAAGATAAAGATAAAGATAAAGATAAAGATAAAGATAAAGATAAAGATAAAGATAAAGATAAAGATAAAGATAAAGATAAAGATAAAGATAAAGATAAAGATAAAGATAAAGATAAAGATAAAGATAAAGATAAAGATAAAGATAAAGATAAAGATAAAGATAAAGATAAAGATAAAGATAAAGATAAAGATAAAGATAAAGATAAAGATAAAGATAAAGATAAAGATAAAGATAAAGATAAAGATAAAGATAAAGATAAAGATAAAGATAAAGATAAAGATAAAGATAAAGATAAAGATAAAGATAAAGATAAAGATAAAGATAAAGATAAAGATAAAGATAAAGATAAAGATAAAGATAAAGATAAAGATAAAGATAAAGATAAAGATAAAGATAAAGATAAAGATAAAGATAAAGATAAAGATAAAGATAAAGATAAAGATAAAGATAAAGATAAAGATAAAGATAAAGATAAAGATAAAGATAAAGATAAAGATAAAGATAAAGATAAAGATAAAGATAAAGATAAAGATAAAGATAAAGATAAAGATAAAGATAAAGATAAAGATAAAGATAAAGATAAAGATAAAGATAAAGATAAAGATAAAGATAAAGATAAAGATAAAGATAAAGATAAAGATAAAGATAAAGATAAAGATAAAGATAAAGATAAAGATAAAGATAAAGATAAAGATAAAGATAAAGATAAAGATAAAGATAAAGATAAAGATAAAGATAAAGATAAAGATAAAGATAAAGATAAAGATAAAGATAAAGATAAAGATAAAGATAAAGATAAAGATAAAGATAAAGATAAAGATAAAGATAAAGATAAAGATAAAGATAAAGATAAAGTAGAGATGAGGGTAGAGATGAGGGTAGAGATGAGGGTAGAGATGAGGGTCGAGATGAGGGTCGAGATGAGGGTCGAGATGAGGGTCGAGATGAGGGTCGAGATGAGGGTCGAGATGAGGGTCGAGATGAGGGTCGAGATGAGGGTCGAGATGAGGGTCGAGATGAGGGTCGAGATGAGGGTCGAGATGAGGGTCGAGATGAGGGTCGAGATGAGGGTCGAGATGAGGGTCGAGATGAGGGTCGAGATGAGGGTCGAGATGAGGGTCGAGATGAGGGTCGAGATGAGGGTCGAGATGAGGGTCGAGATGAGGGTCGAGATGAGGGTCGAGATGAGGGTCGAGATGAGGGTCGAGATGAGGGTCGAGATGAGGGTCGAGATGAGGGTCGAGATGAGGGTCGAGATGAGGGTCGAGATGAGGGTCGAGATGAGGGTCGAGATGAGGGTCGAGATGAGGGTCGAGATGAGGGTCGAGATGAGGGTCGAGATGAGGGTCGAGATGAGGGTCGAGATGAGGGTCGAGATGAGGGTCGAGATGAGGGTCGAGATGAGGGTCGAGATGATATCAGGATGATATAAGGATGATATAAGGATGATATAAGGATGATATAAGGATGATATAAGGATGATATAAGGATGATATAAGGATGATATAAGGATGATATAAGGATGATATAAGGATGATATAAGGATGATATAAGGATGATATAAGGATGATATAAGGATGATATAAGGATGATAAAAGATGATAAATACGATCCAGGAATGCGCGTGAGCAATTCCGGTTAAAATTTAAAGTAGCTAATGTGACCACTGTTGTGATTGACAAAGAAAATTTACGTTCATAGATAGAGTTCAGTAACTGGTAATAAAGACCTTATCGGTGATAAAGTTATTATTTATTACATAAAGGTTTTGCTGTATTGCAAACTAATCGTATCAGACGATGTATGTTGAGTACTCACTCAGGTCTGGTTCTAAGTTTGAACCTAGGTTGAGGCAGAATTACCCGAACGGAAACGGTGCTGTTATGTAGTTTTGATTGGTTTAGTTACTTCATGAACACATAAGGATGTAAATAAAATAAATAATAGTATTATGGATATAAAAAGTATAAGTAATATAAAACTGTGGAATCAGATTCCTTAGGAAATTTGATGATAATGATATTAGTTCTGTGGAGTCCTAGGGGTCCTACGGAAGAGCTCATTGCGTTGCTAGAAGGGTATGTTAAGCATTTAGACAAATACATACGCGAGAAAAGGGCCGTCCGACTGGACGATGAAAGATGCAGTTTTAAAAAAAACAAAAATTATGAAAATAATGAAGGGCCGTCTGCCTGGACGATGAAATAAACAATTTTGTAAAAATGATAAAAATATATAAGGGCCGTCTGACTGGACGATGAAATAAACAGTTTGCTAAATGATAAAAATAAATAAGGGCCGTCTGCCTGGACGATGAAATAAACAATTTTGTAAAAATGATAAAAATAAATAAGGGCCGTCTGACTGGACGATGAAATAAACAGTTTGCTAAATGATAAAAATAAATAAAGGCCGTCTGCCTGGACGATGAAATAAACAATTTGGTAAAAATGATAAGATAATCAAGGGCCGTCTGACTGGACGATGAAATAAACAGTTTGCTAAACGACAAAAATAATTAAGGGCCGTCTGACTGGACGATGAAATGAAAAGTTTGCTAAACAATGAAAATAAATCTAAGGCCGTCTGACTGGACGATGGAATAAACAGTTTGTTAAACTTGGAAGATAAAATAAACAGTTTGCTAAAGGATGAAAATAAATATGGGTCGTCCAAAAAGACGATGAGATACCTACTTAAAGTAGGTATAGGTGTGAGGAAATAGACTAGGTATATTATATTATACCTAGTCTAGGTAAAATCATATCCCTAAGGGTCTTTCTTTAAGCCTACTGAAAACTTGGTTGAAATGAAAACTGAATGATGAAAAGTTAATTATATTGGGATAGATAGATAGATACACTATGAAATACTTCTTGTGATGGCAAAAGAAAACAAAAATGGTTACGACAGTTAAAAGTGCAAAATAAAAGTAAACTTATTTGACTATTAAGATTTTAATTTTCTTTTTCAGGTGATAACACAGGATTTATCACAGAAGCCACCTTTAAAATAAAATAACACGTATTATTAACACGTATACATAAATGGCTATTAAGGTGTACTTAATTATATGAATATAATTAATTTAGAGTAAGTACCTATGTTTAATGGTAGTTAAAATGTTAATCGATCTTAATTTGCGTGGTATCAAATTATGTCAGGATGGACGAACTGTTATAATTAGGAATTAATAAAGTAGATAATTTAGCCATTCAACAAAAATCTAAATAATAATTGCTAGATTACAATGATTACAATACTGTTTTGTTTTGATTTGAGATAGGAAGAGGTCAATGTCATGTTCTTTTCTTACGGCTACAATGTGAAAAATATGGGACTGAAAATAATTTGTTACGTGTATCATAACTTTATAAAACTAACAGTGATTTTTGGTACAATAGAAATAATGGTTAGTGTTCCTTTTCGGTTCAATATTATTGGCAAGTAGCGGAAATAGGAGGTAGAAGCAGAACAAAGATGGCGAATGCAGCGAGCAGAGAGATTCAGTCGGCATGCGGTTTTTGGTGAAGGAGAAATGAGCAAGTTAAGTAAAAACATATGTTGTAGAATGGTAGAAAGCTTAGTAGGCTGTTTCTATTTTGTGATTATAGCATTGAAAGTGTTATTAGTAGTGTAAAAGAAGTATTGTTCATTGTAATTGGGTTCCGTGCGTAGTTATGTAATTATAATTATTTAAAGTGCATTGTCTTCTTAGAATATGATATCTGTTTCAAAATAACAGGTGAGAGAATTAGATTGATGTTGAGGTTAAAGTAAAATACTGATAAAATAAGGCATTGTTTATAATTAAAGCAATTGGTTACTAAGTTAAGTAAGATTTAAGATGGATCACCAAAGAAAAGCTAGGCCCCAGACCGTGTTTGTTGCCCTGGTTCTTCACGGTATTGGTCGCGAAGGAACAGGAGTAAAATCACCTAGTTTTAAGACGATTCAAAGTGATCCCAGCAGTCCAACTGAATTCTTAATAAAAATTATATGAAGTGATGGTGCTTGTTTCTTGTATCCTTCCTCATACATAGTTTTATCATTAGATCCACTTTTTTGTTCAACCCCTGTCCCAGCCACTTGTACAATTTTTCTCAAATAGTAAATTTTTAACCCCCCGAAGTAGGTACTTTTACCGAATAATAGTTATTCGGTAAAGGTGTACTTAGGGTGACTGTATTAGAATAGGAGTTAGTTAAAAATAACCGGACAAGTGCAAGTCGGACTCACCCACCGAGGGTTCCGTACCAAGGACTAAGTACTAAGTAGGTACGTATAACAGTGCAAACTGTTAGGTAAATACATACATCAAAGTTATAAGGTACTTACTCGAACATGAAAAGGTAAAACATTTTTTTTATTTTTACGTCTTGTATCGAATCGTCTTGTACGAGTATCATCCTAAAATTCTATTTAAGCTTGTGTCAATGAAGCCCTTTCATACGATACACAACATGAAACGATTAATTCACTTTTAAACGACTCCCATTCCTTACATTAAGCCCTGTTTTTTTTGTGATCTAACTAAAAATATACGGTTTTCAGATTTTTGCCTGATTTTTGCCAGAAAAGATTTGGCTTTCATAGTTCTAGGTCTCCGGGAAGTTACCTATGAATTTTGATTTATTGATAGATAGATAGATAAAAAAAATTATTTGTGAGTTATTGAGTGTCGAAATATACGTTTTCTGCCGCACAAACGGCCGTATCTTTTTTTTAAGTGTTAAAGTATTAAGTTTGATTTTTTCACAGCATAAAGGGACCGTAGGTCTGAGTAGGTATACCTACCTACGGTTTTAATTTCAACTCGATACCTCCACGCGTTCCCGAGATAGGGTCTTGACAGACAGACGGACGACAAAGTGATCCTATTTTCCATTTTTTCCTTTTGAGGTACGGAACCCTAAAAAACAACGACTTTTTGTTTTGAGAAAATTATTTCTGTGAGGACAAAAAATATAGTTGATCGATTTATTATTTTTATTGTTGAGGAAAACGAAGCCCAGTACCAGACCGGTCTCACTTCTATCGGATAGGTGATAGGACGTGTAAAATGATGTTGAAGATAATATTAAGTTTGTTTTTATTGGGAGTCAGTGCTAAAGATTGGGGTGAGTCTCATTGTTGCACTAAAATGCTTAACTTAACTTGGCATGACTTTCGTGCACGAGAAACGAGAAATTTTGTCGATTTTGGCTTATATAACATGCATACCACAACATAGTAGTTTGTCCTTGTAGACTTACGCTATGGTAGGTTGTTAGAACATAATTCAAGCAAGATAGATGCCGCAGCTATTTTTGTGATCAAACTCCACTCTGTGTCTTCACATATATCTCGTCAATTATCTCGTCCTCGCCAGGTAACGACGAGAAATTACTCGTGGCTTGTCAAACGAAGTGTAATGTCAGCGCTTTTGGAGTAGGGGTAATCAGAGGCATGTCCAAATAGATATTTGATACATGCCCACATCTCGCAGAAGTTAGTATTCCATACGTGACAGGTTCCAAGCCTATCGCCGCCTATAAGAATACTAACTGGTCTCTTCACGATGTTTTCCTTCACCATTTACCTAGTGCACGTGTTAAAGCGCATATACATTTTACGGAACGCAAAATCCATTGATTCCGGGATTTCTAATGTCTTCATTATCTACTAATTTCTCGTTTCTCGTGCACGAGATATCTCACGTCTGTGTGCTAGCCGGGCTGAGAAAATATGATTGACATTTCGCACAGCATCTTGTTGCGTTTTTTCGTGGTCCCATTATTTTGTCTCATTGGACGTGCGAGAACTCTATTCCATGTGATCCCAGCGGTCCTACTGAAAAAAATATTATTGACTTCTCCTCAGAACCAGATTGTGATGGAGATGAGTTTCAGGGCGTTTGTGTGGAGGCTCAGTATTGCTTCTCCACCAACCCCTACATCCAAGGACTGGTCTACCCTAAGGTGAGTCTTCTGGAATATCAATCTACACCAACCCCATTTACACCATTTTTAACCGACTTCAAAATAAGGAGGAGGTTCTCAATTCGTCTGTATGTTTTTTTTTTGTATCTTGTTACGCGATTACTCCGCTAATTGTGGACCGATTTTGAAAATGATTTTTTTATTTGAAAGGGTCCCTAATGTTATTCCTGAGGGTTTGTTAGTTTTCCCGTAAAAGTCTAAAAACCTTCCCTCCTAGCCATAATAAATCTATTCGACAGATAAGGCTAAGGACTCCATTATTCTGTGACAAGCAAGAGACAAACGAGCCCGTAGACCCTGCTACGAATAAACCCCCGCCACTTCTAGAAACATGAGACCTAAGGAAGTTAGTCAGATCCCCTCATCAACTATTAAAGAGCTGATGATCTTCAAACGGCTGAACAGATTGTCATGAAACATGGCTAAGAACACTCTGATAAAATTGTCTATGACACTAATAATAGTAAACGAAAATCGGTTTATCCGTTTGGGAGCTACGATACCACAGACAGATACACTACACATAACACCCCTCACTTTTTGCGTCGGGGGTTAAAAATGGTATCGTTTACATAGCGTTGACTGTCTGTTAATCTCTGAGTAGGTACCCATACCTACATAAACTATAGGTACAAATATTTGATCTCTTCTTCAGTCATGTGTCACAGCGGCGGGGGGTGTTGGAGTGTGCTGCACTGACTGCAAGCTGGTACACAATGCAAAGTGAGTCTAGACTTTTTCTACTTTAGTGAGTGAAATAGTTGAGTGGAGACCGCGACTCGGCAAACGTAGTGTAGGACGCCCTCCGGCCAGATGGAGTGACGATCTGCGAAGGCTGCTGGCAGAAGCTGGATGCGTCGAGCTGAGGAAAGGGCACTTTGCCGCTCATTAGGGGAGGCCTATGTCCAGCAGTGGACTACTATAGGCTGATGATGATGATGATGCCAACAGTCGGGGTCTGCGCCCGCGTCAGAGTCAGCGTTTTTAATTGTTTTAACCTAAATTTTTACTTTGAATAATGAACAGTTTCAAGTTTTCACTTCTGTTGGCACTCTGTTGTTTTTTCAGTGATTATATTCTGGACAAGCGGAATGAGACGGGACTTTTGCGGAAGACTGGACAGAAATCATGGGACAGTAAGTGGTGTTGGGTACTTATCACATTAAAATCCAAGTAGACACATAGTAATAATTGTGTATGTACATACACAAGCAAAGTTACCACTTGCTACTTTGAAGATTTTGCATCTGGAAAATGCTAGGGGAGCAATAAAAATAGATTTTGGAAATTCTACCCCTAAATAAAACCCTAAAAAGGGGAAAAATGTAGGTAACACGTGAGCGAAGCCGCGGTCGTTCCTCAAGTTTACAATTATAAGGCATATTGACGTCCTCTGTGGTGCAGTGGGTGAATGCCCGCTTGGGACGCAGAAGGTTGCGGGTTCGATCCCCGCCGCGGGATAAATGTTTGTATGATCTGCAAATATTTTATCTAGGGTCTGGGTGTTTCTATGTATAATATGTATGTTTTTACAAAAAAACAGTATACACCGCTATTTTCTGACTACCAAAAAAAATGTAAGGACAGTTGCAGCAGATGCAGAAAATGATAATGGCATGGTCAGAACTGTTTTTTATTGAACTATCACAAAGTTATCGAGGATTGCAGTGAACCAAAACCGAACAACATTTTATGAAAACTGTACAAATTAGACAACAATCGCGTACAGACTCTCATTGTACAATGTTGTAACTATGTTCTCGTATCATTCCCAGTCAGTAAAATCGCAGTAGCTATAATAAATCCATGTCGAACTCGTTTCGTCTCCTTTTGAGGTTATAATCTTTTTTTGAGTTTTAACCACATAAATGTGATCAGTAACATGAGTCAGTAACAGACACTGAGACCATGTTTAAAATTTTTTGGTAATTAAAAAATAGGGGTGTTTAAGTGTATTAAGTAAGTATATCAGTTCCCCTATTACAATCTTTGAATTCAGAATACAGAGGTTTGGGGCTAGCTAGATGATGCTGTGTGTGTGATGTGTGCTGTGTGTGTGTGTGTGTGTGTGTGTGTGTGTGTGTGTGTGTGTGTGTTATTATTATTTTAAATGTTAAATAATAACATTCTAGAATGCATAGAGTACCTGCAAAAGTACAAATACTACGACTGCAAACTGTACAGTGGTATGGTGCGGAAAGCCTCAAAGGAACAATGCCAGACGTACTCCAGATATGGAATCGTTTATTACGTGGTCGGAGGGACACCAGCGCTCCGCGGGGAGTACCCACATATGGTGAGTTTTAATGTCAAGGTCACACAGGAACAGTGTCACACGTAGCAGCGAAGCCATATCTGGAGTAGGTACTCCAGATATGGCTTCGCTGGTGACGTGGTAGGAGGGACAGATGTGAGCCGCGGGGAGTACCCCCATATGGAGAGTTTTAAGGCCAGGTTGACGTTCAGGGTTCACTTCACTAGAGATAAACGCAACTGGTTGTGGAATCACTTTGAATATTCTTAAACTAGCTTTGGCACCTTTTGGAGCCAAAAATGATCCATCTTAAAACTGAATAGTCAAGCTCCAGTGGGGAGCCAAGGTAGGTAAGTAAGTTTAGGTACTCGTGAAGTACAAAGAAATAACGCCATGATGTTCCAGGCTCTCCTTGGCTACAGAGACTCCACGGATCCAGACTCCTGGCTCTGCAGCGGAGCCCTCATCAGCGAGCGGTACATCCTCACCGCAGGACACTGCGTAGTCAGTCGGGAGTTGTGAGTAACAAACTTGGCTTAAGTGCTATCAAAATCAAAAAGCATGTATTCAGTAGGACCGCTGGGATCCCTACCTAAAACTAATTTTACTCCTCTTCTATCGCGACCAATACCGTGTTGAATAAGGGCAAGATGTACGGGACAGATTCTCCGCCTCACTCAGTACATCGAGGATGGGTATGAGGCAAATAAAATCACTGGAGTAGTCTTGGTCGATCTGTCAGCAGCATATGACACAGTCAACATAAAGAAATTGCTCCTAAAACTAACTTCCCTGACAGATGACAGAGCGTTTGTGAACGTGTTGGGTGAAATGCTCAGAAACCGACTCTTCCAAGTCCACCTTGAAACAGATAAAAGCAGATGGCGTGATGCGAGGAACGGACTTCCCCAAGGTAGTGTTCTGGCTCCCATTCTCTTTAACATCTATACGAATGACCAACCAAGCTCTGATCATACTGAAAGGTTTCTTTACGCAGACGACTTGGCCTTAGCTACCCAGACTTCGACCTTCGAAGATGCTGAAAAAATCCTGAGTAAAGCATTGACTGATCTCAGTGTATACTATGAAAATAATGCTCTAAGACCAAACCCTTCAAAAACTCAGTCCAGTGTGTTCCACCTCCGTAATCATCAGGCAAGTCGAAAATTAAACATCCCATGGCGTGGCACTAACATCGAGCACACAGACCTTCCAACCTATTTAGGAGTTACACTAGACCGTTCCCTCACATTTAAAAACCACTGTATAGACTGCAGCGACTGACATCCACAACCTGGGGTGCGACTCCTCAAGTACTTCGAACATCAGGGTTCTATGCTACTCGGCTGGCGAATTTGCATGTCCAGTGTGGCATCGATCCGCTCACGCTCGAGAGGTAGATGTAGCCCTAAATTACACCTGCAGGATTATCACCGGCTGCTTGAGACCCACTCCACTTGCTGCACTATACCCTCTTGCAGGAATAGCCCCCCCAGAAGTCCGTAGAGCTGTGGCCTGCTCAATCGAAAAAACTAAACAGGAAACCGATAGCAGGCACTCTCTCTATGACTACACAGATTGCTTGAAATAAAAATTTTTGAAAAAAAAATTGAACCGACTTCACATAACACATACAGACACTAAGAACCTTCTATGTACCTACACTAAAAAGAGAAAAATAAGAATATACACATGCAAGTATTATTTACAGTATTCAATTAATAAATTATTATGTTATATTATATTTGAAGTCGGTGCCAACTATGCATTTACATCTAAGAAGAAATTACGAGTACAATAGAACTTGGGTGCAAAATTGTATCGAGTAGTTGGAGTAGAATAGTTGGCACCGACTTCAAATACATAGTATAACATAATAATTTATTAATTGAATACTGTAAATAATACTTGCATGTGTATATTCTTATTTTTCTCTTTTTAGTGTAGGTACATAGAAGGTTCTTAGTGTCTGTATGTGTTATGTGAAGTCGGTTCAATTTTTTTTTCAAAAATTTTTATTTTTCAATTTTTAGTGTAAATAAACACAGTGTGTAGTGTAAATAAAGTGTAAGTGTAAATAATATAGTAGGTTAGGTTAGATATTTGAATAGTCAAGATTAAAGAGTGAGAATGAGGTTTTTTGAGTTTTACGGGAAAACTATCAATCCCTCAGGAATAAAATTTATATGGGACCACCTCGAGAGTATAAACATGTCAAACTATTCAAAGTTTGACTCAGATTGTGTAGTGAGAATGAAGTTTTTTGAGTTTTACGGGAAAACTATCAATCCCTCAGGAATAAAATTTATATGGGACCACCTCGAGAGTATAAACATGTCAAACTATTCAACGTTTGACTCATTGTGTAGTGAGAATGAGGTTTTTTGAGTTTTACAGGAAAAATATCAATCCCACAGGAAAAAAAAGTATGAGGACCACCTCGAGATATAGATACTCTTTCAAGCAAAAAAACATTTTGGAAATCGGTCCACATTTTTCGGAAAGATCGGTGATTTTTTTTGATTTACGGGAAAACTATCAATCCCTCAGGAGTAAAATTTTTATGGGACCACTATGGTAACATACCCTTTCAAACAAAAAAATAATTTTAGAAATCGGTTCACAACTGACGGAGATATCGGTGAACATACATAAAAAAAAAAAAAAAAAAAAAAAAAAAAAAAAAAACATACATACACCCGAACATAGAACCTCCTCCTTTTTTTGAAGTCGGTTAAAAAAGGCTTAGAAGCCGTAAAAGCTTCTTAAAATCCACCGAAGCCATAGTAGGGGAAAATCCAGCGGAGGCACGAATGCATCTATGGCATCAGAAACATCCCCCCTCAACTGACTTCGTTGTACCTGCTGAGAAGCTCCCAGCGGGCCACCAACTACCATGGCCCACCTGGAAGTCTCTAAACCGTCTACGAAGCCAGGTGGGCCGCTGCAGGTATATCTTAGTCAAATGGGGTTATTCTGACGTAGTTCAGTGCGACTGTGGAGTACCACAGACCATGCAACATCTGCTGTGCTGTCCGCAGTGTCCCAACACCTGCACTTTACGCGACTTGAATGACGCCACGGATATTGCAGTGAGTGTGGCCAACTTCTGGGCCCGTAAAATTTGATATAATTATGGAACCATCGACACGATGAAGAAGAAGAAGAAGGGCAAGAAACACGGTTTGGGAGCCTAACATTCTTTTAGGTGATCCAGACAAGTTGTAGGCATAGGTTGCCTCCTATCATCATCATCTTCTTGCCCTTATCCCACTCTATGTGGGTCGGCACAACATGTATTCCTCTTCCATTTCCCTGTGCCGTCATTTCAGCACTCACTCCTTTTTTACTCATATCATCTTTCACACAATCCATCCATCTCTTCTTCGGCCTACCCCAACTCGTATGTCCATCCACATTCATACCAAGTACTCTTTTGGTCATATGACATTCTTTCCTTCTCATTACATGCCCATACCATGACAACCTGTTGCTCCTCATCTTCTCATTCACTGGCGCCACTTTCATACTTCATATGTACTCATTTCTTACTCTGTCCATTCGCGTCACTCCACACACCCATCTCAGGATTCTCATCTCAGCCACGTGCACCCTTTGTTCATCCGTCCCTTTAGTTGCCCACTAACGCTGTGTACATCTAGTATAATTTTCATTATATCCTAGGGGTCCAGTGACAGAAGCAGCTCTCGGTATCCTAAAGCGCTCGGACCCAGCTAAGGACTGGCTGCGGTACAAGATCCAGTCCACCATCACCCATCCAGGGTACAAGCCACCTTCCAAGTACGATGATATCGCGTTGTTGAAGACAGAAAAACCGTGAGTAACCCCTGTAACAACATTTATTCGATACGATTCTGGCATACACTTCTGCCTCGTGCCACAGAATGCTCATGCTCAGTTGAGTTTGAGAAAGCAAGAGGCGAGAGGTATGCCTGAATTGTGTGTTGATGCCGTCACAACTAGCAACGTGCTCTCCGAAGCACTGATGCGCTCCGTTGATAATTTTGACCGCTGTGTGATTCCGTGCTTCGTGCACGACCTTAGCCACAACAAGTCTTCCTAATCGTCACCAGAGTGAAGCTGCGTATCGATTATGCGCTCCTGGCGCGCGCGCCATGAATGACCGCGCCGAGAGTGCGTTCCGCGGAACGCGTGCCAAACTTTTGAAGTATATCAACTAAGCGCGCCTGGCGCGCGTGGCAACCGTTCCAGTGTTTGACCCTTCATCATGGAAGCTTTGGTTATCCATAATGGGAGCGCACAAACACAAAAAAATACAACGTGTCCGTCTCAATTGGCGCGCGCGCCGCGATTGATGCGCGGTAAAAAACCGACAGCCGACGGAACGGACCGCTCTACGTTCGGGCGCTCCAACGAACACATTGGCGCGCGTTCCAAAATGGTATCCATTTCGCGCGGCTGGAGCGCGCGCCAATGTTCGATCTCTTGGAGCGCATAGTCGATACGCAGCTGAAGCTAGAAATATCATCGGACGCGGTTTACGGAGACAGCTGACAGCCGCGACTGATAAGTATGCACAGTAGATAGACATCCAGCGAGTCAGATCGTTGTCGGACGTCCGAAAGCTCAAGGACACGTCCGCGACTTACGTCCGAGGGTTTGCACAGCGAGCGTGTACAATCATTATCCAGATCGCGGCTGTCAGCCGCGTCCGATAGTGTGTTTCTAGCCTTACTTCTACGAACTAACTATCATTCATGGCTCTCAAGAGACTTGTGTTACCGGGACATTACAGTTACAGCATATTACACACACCGTCCCCCTTCCCCTCTCCCCTCCCTCTAAGGCGACACTGAAAAACAGCGCCTGATCCCTGGATCTAGGCAATTTGCTGAGTAGTTGCCTTTTCAACAATCATTTTTCATTTGTGTTTTTTTATTTTATTATTGTTTTATTTTCTTACCTACTTAGTTGATTAGTTGAATAAATGTATTTTCTTTCTTCCTTTCTTTTATTCATTCGAGGTTGAAACTCGAGTGACTTCTGAAGGTTGGCGGATCTGTTCCAGGGTAACATTCATCAACAAACTAGTCCTTCCAGCGTGTCTCCCAGCTTACGACAAACACATACCGTATGAAACTAGCTACGACATCACCGCCACGGGCTGGGGTGGACTGGGGTATATGAAGACTCTGGCTGATACTCTGCAGAAGGTACTTTATTATTAATATTTTTTACGGTTCTGCTCACAGACATCCAATGACGTCGAGGGAACGTAATTGGGGTGTGTGGGGTTGTCGAGCCTCTATGCATAACGAGGGGCTCCGGGATCTCCTACGGTGCCCCTCTCGCATTTTGCCTTGAGCACAATCCCGGTAATGGCACCCACAGCCACGCCCGGCACCTACACACGCGGCTGTTGAACCACGTGCGCGGAGCTCACGACACCTGCCTAACAGTGTCGCCGCCCTCCCGGGATCTGCATGATGAGCAGCCAGAGCCCTCACTCCGACCGCCCGCAGACCCGAAAGTCCCTGTTCAGAACGCGGATTATAGCGCATGTATATGTACCTATAACGAAACGCAAAATCCATTGATGCACGATCGTGATTCAAACCCACAACCTTCCGGATGAAAGTCAAACAACCGACCAAGGCCTTTTTGCTGCTGTGACACATAATCACAATTCTCCAACTTTTACATTTTTATTATGGTTCTTCTTTTTATTTTGATTCTTTTATCCTAGAGATTGTATTGTGTGCCAAAGTGGTGAGTAAAATGTCTGTCTATGTCTTTTTGTTGTGTCACTAGTTTTTTAGAACCAGTGTGACGGTAGGAAATGTTGAAAAGTGTGTCTGAATCATACATAGGTACTTATATTAGGTAAAGGGTGAGTTATAATTATTAAGCCGTGTTGCCGTGTTGGCCTATTGGGTTGTTACCTCCCCCCCCCCCCCCCCTACTTACCATCGACTTTCAATCCATAGGCTGTGAATTCGAATCCCGGGAGTGCATCAAAAATCATCAAAAAACGTTTCTGAAAATGCGTTAGCCCAGTCGAGCTCTAAAGCGGTGAAGTGGGTGAGCGGTGAAGGAAAACATCATCGTGAGGAAGTTAAAATTGATTCAATTTTTCATACATTCATTCAAGGTGAGCCTGAGGAAGTTCAGCGCGGAAGAGTGTGACGAACAGTTCCCTGCACACCCACACCTCAGAACAGGGCTGCACCACGACACACAGATGTGCTTCGGAGACAAGAAACTAGTGCGGGATACCTGCAAGGTCAGCTCAAAGCCTTTCATCATCATCCACAGCCCGACTTCAACCACTGCTGGGCTCCCTGTTTGTGCCATGCACCACGATCCTGTGCCAATCTGATCCACTGCCGGTCCGTGACGTGAACAATATCGTCCGCCATCTGGCATAACTCATACGAACTTACAGTAGGTAGTAGCTCAACCAATCATTAGCTCTCAGATATCTAGGAGGTACATAATAGCTACTCCAAGTTTCATCCCAATAAGGTCACTGCTGTAAGAAAAAAAAACAGGGTCACGATTGTATCCCCAAGGCGCGGTAGAGATTCTCTCAGATCTTTTTATATATTCCAGATCCTTTGAAGATGTCTAAGGAGGTAGTCAGAGGCATGTACAAATACATATTTGATACATGCCCACATCTTGCAAAAGTTAGTACCTATTCCATACGTGACAGGTTGCAAGCCCATCGCCGCCTATAAGAATACTGCTCTAAGAAGAGATTGAAAATCAAACATAGGTAAGTACGAGTATCTACATAGGTATAAACTTTGAGATGGATGGATTGTGTGAAGGATGACATGAGTAAGACAGGAGTGAGTGTTGAGATGACGGCTGATAGAGGAGAATGGAAGAAGAACACATGTTGTGCCGACCCCACGTAATGTGGGAAAAGGGCAGGGAGATGATGACCTACATATAAACTTTTAGATTTCCACTTTAAACTTTGACGTACCAACATAATATGGTTAGTAAAGGATTAAGAATGGACTGCTGTTGCCTATGACTTCGTTCGCGTTCGTTGTATAACTATGTATTCATGGTTTCCCCACAGGGTGACAGCGGAGGCCCCCTGCAGATAGACACACACCGTCCGAGTTGCATCCAGACGTTGATCGGGGTGACGTCGTACGGCAGCGAGTGCGGCTTCCTCGGCCAAGGCGGCGTCTACACCAAGATAGCAGCTTACCTACCCTGGATTGAGAGTATAGTGTGGCCTGACTAGGACCTTCAGCTAGTCACTTTGCCATAGAACGTCCCCCAATCGGCAATAAAGAATCTATGGCTTTTAATTTAGATGTAAAGTTGCAGAAAGTAAACAATTAGAAACTATTTACATTGTTTCATTTTGAGAAGGTTCAGAAGGGTCATGCATGCCTCGTATCTGTAGATTCCACGATGATCCACCTAAATAACCTAAACTGGAGAAACCTGGTACCTTTTTTAAAACTAGCTGTGGTTACTTAATATTTCTTAGTCCATGCTTAAATCATCATTGTGTGGTATAAGGGGGGAAGAGGAACGCCCCTCCCCCCTCCCCACTACCCCTTCTGCTTCAACTCCTGATAAGCCATTCTAAAGTTATACCGAGGGGGGCGCTGTTAACGCATTTGGTGGATATACTTACTCTGTGATTTGGTGTTGGCAGAATAATGATAATTCGTTTCTTCATTTGGCCATCGTTCAGCTAAGTTTGTGACACTCTACTCTGAGATTCAAGCCTCAGTTCAAGCAAATGTTGTCTTCTTTTTTTTATTCCGGAGGTAATCAGTATGCCAATGTCATGTCAGTATCTCAGAGTAAATAAATGTCAGAATGATGTCATGTCAGTCAATCAAACAAGTCAGTCAGTCCCACAGAAAATGTCGCTGCAGATGAACTGCGTATTTTGGTTGCATTTCTAATAATACAAATCTTTCGTTATTATTGAGATATTCTAGTAAATTTGTAAGCATCAGAGTCATTGTTATCTGTTTGCAAGTTCATGACAAAAAGGTGCAGTATAATCGAACGACACAACAAGTGCTCTGACTTCAATCAACACAATTCATAATTGTGTTGTAACACGGTAAACGACTTTAAAAGTGCAGTGAAAATATACGAAATCGAAACAATGCGATGGAGATACATCATTGAATAACACAGACGTAAGTTTTTATTATTCTAAATCCTACAAAAGTGCAGTGCACTTGTGTCGTCGCATTTAAAGATGGCGGATGCAGTTCATGTGTTATTTGTTATTTATTTTTGTTAGTCTCTGCTGGTTTAATTATAGTGCTCTTAGGTTCTTCTTATTTTCTGTAATCCGTAGCATTAGGTATGGTTAGAATAGAAATGGTTAAAAATGGGTCCATTTAGGTTATTGACATGTTTAGACTTGTTCAATTTCTAGAAACTTGTTTGGTACCAAATCTCTAAACCATTTAAGTGCTTCCTTCCTGGAGGACTGGTTTTTTGTAGGTTTTTACTGGTGAGTACTGGTTTTAAGGGTTTACGATCATGGATTATTTCCCATGTTTAATTAAAATATTTTATCTCGATTATATTATGAACATAAAACTTTGCCTGTGACTCATTGAGTTTCAGTTTACTTATAATTACTAACGATTCCTGTGTAACACATTCACTGCCATCTTTACTTCAGAGGCGCTTGTGGTCATGCTTAGTCGTTCTTGATGTCCAAGTTATGCAATGTTCGAAACGGTCTGTAAGTGGATGGGTGACCGCCAGTGGCAGTTTCATCTGAGCGTTTCCATGCTTTGGAGGGCACGTTAAATTGTCGGTCCCGGCTATTTAAGTTGCTAAGCCGGCCTAAGAGTGGCCTAAAAACTCCATCACCACAGTTGGCCACTGACTCATACGAACTTTTTCAGTCCACAGTGAAGCTTACACACTTTAATGCTGATAAACTCCGCAGGATTTCTGTGTGTGGAGTCAAAAGTCAAAAAGCATTTATTCAGTAGGACTACTGGGATCACTTTGAATCATCTTAGAACTAGGGTGATTTTACTGTTCCTTAGTCGAGTCAAATTGAGGGCTTATTATTACCATGGTGAGCAGCATTTTCACTGTGTCAGTGGCATTTGAAGTGTTAATTTTTATGCACAATATTCTCTGTTTTAAGTAACACCAAAAATCATATTATCTACGTTTTCTGTTATCTAGCTGTTTACATTTTCTTTATACTTTACTTACTTTCGTTTTTTTGTTTTTATTTTTAACATAGCTTACCTGCATGACATTTTAACTAACTTGGTATTTAAGTACGCACAAGTTTTTACGTCACAATCAAGATCTGATATGTACCTACCTAGTTTTTATGAATTGAATGTGGTTGTAATGTGTTGTTGTGTGTGAATAAATAAATAAATAAATAAATAAATAAACACCCCATCTTTGAAAACCCTGTTTACAACTTAACAAGATAAGTTACTGAGATTAAACTTAAAAAAAAAGTTTTTATTTCAGACTCATTCTCTGGTCCATATCTTAACATTAATTATTTATTAATAAAGGTTAATTACACTGGAAAAAGGGCAGAAGATGATGATGATGACAAGTTATATTACTTATGACATACATAGATAATAATAATAATGCTGGATGTCTAAGGGGGTAGTCAGAGATGTACAAATACATATTTGATACATGCCCACCTCTTGCAGAAGTTAGTATTCCATATGTGACAAAGGATCTGGAATATAAAAGATCTGAGAGAATGTCTACCGCGCCTCGGGGATACAGTCGTGACCCTGTTTTGTTTTTTTTTAATAATGCTGGACAATTTCACACAGCATCATCTAGCCCCAAACTAAGTATACATACATAGATCAGTGGTAGGTATACCTGGTAATGACTGAGTGCATGCCAGCCCAGTGACACGGGACTTCACGGGAGATATGCGTTAGTAGAAATCATTTTTGATCATTGAAAATGATATCCAGATTAAACACATGATTCATCACTGCCCCTGTTCCCACATCTTAACAAGCTAAAACAAAACAACACACATCATTTTGTGGGATTAATTTGTACCTATTACGAACAATTAGTCGATTGAGTCATGCGTGCCTGCAGACAATGGTGCCTGAGAATAGATGGTCATGACTTGTACGACCTACATAACATTGAAGTGTTTGACTTAGTCATGCATTAACATTTGAATGATGTAAAAACTAAAATATTCTATTTGATGAACTCTAGTGCAGTAGGCGAAGGCGGATTCAATTCTCAATGTGGGACCAATAAAAAAAACCAATATGTTTTGGGGTGTTTTCTGTGTATGTAACTAGGTTATGCGCGCGGCTTCGCCCGCATGATACCAACATTTTGAATAGCCTATAATAATATGCATTATTTATTTATTTATAAAGGTTCACTCGGCAGTAAACTAAGAAACGCAACAGAGCTGATAAGATGATAGATTCTAAAGTAAATGCTTTTTCTTTTCAGATGGTAGTTCGCGGGGCGAACCACTCATCGTACAGCTGATTACACCATCAACATGGGACAGCAGACATCCAGGAAGAGTGAGTATACTTCTGTGGAACTAGGCATTAACAGTTTTGATGCACAGAGCACAGTAGACTCTTTTCCATGCAAAATTATCTTCTGTGCATCAAAGTCAAAAAGCATTTATTCAGTAAGACCGCTGGGATCAAGCACTGACTGACTTGCCTTGGCACCAGTCCCTTGTATGGTCTGGATGAGGGGGCCGCGGATTGGGTTCAGAGCGAGGCCGAACACGCTCGGGATGGAAGGCGGGAATGCACCTTGTAGAATGAACGAGGCATGGCGAAGCCATCCAGCGGGCCGCGCTGGCTCGAGCGGTTCATTCTACAAGCGTTTCTATATCTTGTACCATTGTTCGTAAGGTTTATAATAGGGTGCTATAAAACTAATTGTCGCGTCGCTTGCCAATTCAATGTGCATTGAGCCTTAGATGGACTAACAGAAATACAGAGATAAGGGTCCTAAAACTGAACTAAATAGAACACGATAGCGAAGCGTTTGCTCCAAAGCGTTTGTAATAATGAAGTCGCGGTCACAACTTTATGTAAAATTAAAAAAAAAATTGTTATTTTTTTAGCACATAAGTTATTAGTGTAGACTTATTAGTTTTAGTACAAACCTCCGTGGTTTTCTTAGAACTAATTTAATTGTATTGTTTGTAAGATTTTTTATAAGATTAATAAATTTAAAAAAAAAACTAATAATGATAATGTACTTTAACCTGTGTGTGTGTTCAGCGGGCGAGTGTGGGTGCGGTTGCGGCGCGTGGGAGCGACGTCGCTACGCCGACTCGCCCAGTAGCGTACATCGCTACGTCAGCGCATTGACTGACAGGTAACCTGGCTATGCCAACTTTTCAAACGACCCAGGACCAAATATTCCAAACCGAAAAATTGGCCCTTGAAGTCAGAAATCGTGGTGGGAAGCATCCGAATATTCATCAAACGAACGTAAAAAGGATCGCGAATACGGCCCAGGCGCAATAATAATACATACAATGTTTTATGTAATAAACTACTCTATCTCATACGAGGTTCACTGACGATTTCAAGTTCAAATCGTTAGTGAACCTAGTATGAGATATCGGATATGAAATATCGTCATTGAACCACAAGAATAGAATAAAAATAGGTACTTTATTGTACACCACATGGACATTACAAAATACAAACAAAGATACAAGAAAACATTTAAAGCGAAGTACAATGGGCGGTCTAATCGCTGTGAGCGATTTCTTCCAGACAACCTTAGGATGAACTGGATTAAAGGAAGGCACAAGGTTCATTGACGAATATTCAGAATCTTGTATTTATGGGGCTACGGTGTTGAGTGACGGTATTATAATGTGTGTGTGTGTGTACAGATGGGGCGGACGCGAGTGTGCGTGCCGCCGTCGACGTT
Source organism: Epirrhoe alternata (assembly GCA_963565295.1). Classification (NCBI taxonomy): domain Eukaryota; kingdom Metazoa; phylum Arthropoda; class Insecta; order Lepidoptera; family Geometridae; genus Epirrhoe; species Epirrhoe alternata. The sequence continues at coordinate 193,306 of OY751402.1, forward strand.
GGAGACGACAACCCTGCGTGTGCACGGCGTACAGGCGTGTTAGTGATGACAGGTTGGTATACTCATACACTCATTTAGTACCTACTAATAAAAAAACAGTGGTACTCCCGAGAGTGCCGACAGAAGTGAAAAATTGAAGAGGTTAAAAAAAGTACAAAAAAAATAGAGTGCAAAAAGTTACTGTCCCACTAGGATTTGAACCCGGAGTCGTGTCAATGTGCTCATGAAGCTACCGCTATGGCCCTATCTGAAGCCGCAACAAGATCTTCCTGGGACATATTTTGTGTTGGGGCTCCGCACTCACACTGGGAAGTTTTTTTTAATGGAAAATCTTTACTGAGGAACAAATAAATTGAAATTGTTGTTTCCAGACTTGCAGCTGTGCTGACAATCGGCGCTAGGGATCTGAGACGAGAATTAGATGCCATCGTCATCAACTCCGGTAAGCAGTACCGGCCTTATTGTCTAACTTGAAATGCATTCCCAATTGTCATCTTAATAGAACTCAACCAATACGATGACAATTGAAGTAATTTTTGAATTTTCTAAAGCGCTAAGATATCTGGACCGGTGGCCAAAAGAGGAACTGACGACGCCATTTTGAAATGTCAATGTCTGCCATTCGTTTCCAGTTGCCATATCCGCCATTGCTTGTTTGCTCGGTGTGTTTTTTTTCGTTGGATACTTTGGTCCCTTGCTTACCCACTTTACTGTGAATTTTTTTTTGGCAACACTAAAGGCCATGGGCAAGAATGAGGTCTACGATGGAGCGAGCCTACCCAGAAGGTGCCTATTGTCTTCTTAAAAACAACAGAATTGTATGTGGAAACGAGTCGTAGCTCTTACCTACGACTGTCCGTTGAATATAGAAACCGGGGGTATGTCAGTTCCACACATTGACGTCGTCTTTCCCGTGAACAAGGCCGATTAGTCTGAGAGGATAGTTTAGCTACAAGCTTCCATCTCAAACAATGTCAGGCATTACAGCGTCCCGTTCAGTGTAGACAAGTAGGTGACCTAAGTTTTTTTTTTTTCAGAAAATGACGCAGCGAGAGACAGCCACGACGGCGCAGAGGTATATGTGCTGTCGGTAGCGCCCAGGTAATTAAAAATATACGACACTAGCTGACCGTCGCGGTGTCACCCGCAGTCCCTCGGGAAAACTTCACATTCCCGGGATAAAATATAGTCTATGTTCATCAGGGATAATGTAGGATTCTAATGATAATATTTCCTCTATACTATAATATTAGTATTTCACATACTAATATTATAGTATAGAGGAAATATTTGTTTGTTTGAATAGGCTCCGAAACTATTGGACCGATTTGAAAAATTATTTCACCATTAGAATCCTGCATTATCCCAGATGAACATAGGCTATATTTTATCCCGGGAAAGTGACGTTTTCCCGACGAACGCGGGTAACACCGCGACGGACAGCTAGTTTATAAAATTAGTATGGGTCCGACATCAAACTGTCGGCCGAAAGGCCGCCAAGGTAAGTGGGCCAGATGGGCGGACCTTGGTGAGGTAAGATCTCCCTCTTTGCTACTAATTCCACCTACCTACCCTCAAAGATAGTGAAGGAGCTGGAGTAGAGTCCCAGCATATTGAATAAATGCTATTTGATTTCAGGTCCGAGGGTGAGTCTCCAGTGGAAGGCTCGTCTCAGCAAAGCGACGGCTCCATACGACTGCCTCCGCACTTTCAAGTAAGTATATTCACTTAAAACAATACATTTTCTTTAATTGTAAATTGTTTAAACACACTTAGGTATTTCATTGAGAAATGAAAGGTTGAAGGTTGCAGGCACTCCGGCTTTAGGAGGATCGTCTGATCGTCGCAGGTTCAAATCTCATCGGAATCGAAATTTTTAATAAGACTTTTCATTTCTCAATACATGTAAAGTTGACAAAGTGCCGAAGTGAAAACTTCAACGAGAAGTGAAAGCTTCATAAGGCGCGTTGGGCATTTTTGAGATGGGAGAAAAATATCAAACTCAGTCACGTGACTGTTAAGACATCCTCTTATACGTGCCTTAATTTCGTCACACATACCGTCACAAATGATCGACGTGCGGGATTGACCGCCTCTGGTGAGACAGCCCCGAGTTCGAATCCCAGTAGGACAGTAACTTTTTGCACTGTGGCGACCTCTAACTACGATCGCCTGAACTACAAGGGCATCGTAACAGAGTTGCCAATTACAGCGATCTACCTACTTCAGAGCTTCACCGCTAGATGGCGCTGGTACGCTACTCACATACAACCGACGCGATTTGAATCCTAGATCTCGCAAGTAACATTATTCTTGGCAATTAGCCTATATAGAAAAAAAGATAAAAAAAAGATAAAAATATATTTATTCAGAACTTATTACAGTGTGTTTACAAAAACTATCCGACATAAACAGTCGGCCGCAAGGCCAGCCAGGTAAGCGGGCCAGTTGAGCCGACCTTGTGAGTGTGACCTTGCTATAGCATTAACAATATGTATGGCAGGTGGTGTGCGGCGGTGAGATCCGAGCGCTGTTGCTGCGAGCCCCCGCGCCGCCGCCCGCCGCGCTCGGCGCGCAAACTGGGAAAGTGCACACACAGGTAATGTACAAATAAATACAAATACAAATAAATTTATTTACCAAAAGAAATTACAAGTTATAAACTATTACTAGAGGTCCCCGCACGAGGGCTAGCCTGTGTCGCGGGAGACCGAAAAACAAAATGGCGATTTCCGGAAAAAAAATAAGTAATTAAAAATCATCATTAATGTATTTCATTTCATATTATTTAAGAGATATCGAAGTACTGGAACTGACCATCTCCGGTAATAAGTATGTGAAAAACTAAAAAAAAACCGACTTTCAAATTTAAAGTCAAAAAGCATGAGCGACCTATCTACTTTAGAGCTGTACCGCTAGATGGCGCTGGCGCGCTACCAACCGACGCGATTTGAATCCTAGATCGCGCTTACGATGTTTACAAGCACATCTAACCTATATAGAACTAACAGTAACTGTCGGTCGAAAGGCCCTAAGGTATGTGGACCAGATGGCGAGAAATAAAATGTATATGGGGCCTGGGTAGCGACTCGCACTTCAGCGGAATGCATTCGGGTCGGAATAGGTAGCTGTTCAACCGACCGCAACCAATCACAATGCAAGAAACGTCATTGGATCAATTCCCGCACTGTGATTGGTTGCGGTCGGTTGAACAGCTGACCTATTCCGACCCGAATACGTTCTGCGCCTTTAGTTTCCTTAGTTTCCTTTGAGCTTTAGTCATTAGTGTGTATGCACGTAGTGTTTGCTGTTGCAGTGGTGAGCTGTGACGTCACAACAGCCGCCATGATACCGACGAGCGTTTTGGCGTGAATTTCAAATTTAAATTTTCCCTTTATTTTCTACTGAAATACGATATTACAGATTTAGAAAAAATTGTCATCATGACTATTGCAGGTGGATTACATCCATTGCCTGGTACCGGATCTGCAGGAGATCACCGCCTGCGCCTACTACTGGGGGAAGATGGACAGATACGAGGCTGAGAGACTGCTCGATAACAAACCAGAAGGTAACGCTTCAATACATACTTTTATATCCCACTCATATAATAAAGCTGAAAGTTTGTGAGTTTGTTTAGATGTTTGTGTTTCAATCACGACTGAACCAGTGAACCGATTCGGATGAAACTTTGAATAGGCGTAGATAGACCTGGAATAGCATGTAGGCTATTTAAAATGTTGGTACCACGCGGGCGAAGCCACGCGCAGAAGCTAGTAATGTTATAAATCTGAAAGTAACTCTATCTATCTGTTTGTTACCCTTTCACACCCAAACCACTGAACAGATTAGGCTGAAATTTGTCATGGATAAAGGCTGTATCCCAGGGAAGGACATAGGCTACTTTTTATCCCGAAAAAATGAAGTAATCCTGAGGGATCGCGGGTTAAAAAAATAAAAATAATGCTGGACATTTCACACAGCATCATCTAGCCCCAAACTAAGAAAAGCTTGTACTATGGGAACCAGATAACTGATATACTTTTTGTTTGTAAATACATATTATGCATATACACGAGACCCGAGATACATATTGGCAGATCATATAAACATTTATCCCGAGGCGGGGATCGAACCCGCAACCTTCTGCGTCCCAAGCGGGCTTTCACCCACTGCGCCACAGAGGTGGTCAATATTACTAAAATTATTTTTTCGTTGTGTCAGGCACATTCCTACTCCGAGACTCGGCCCAGGAGGAGCACCTATTCTCGGTGTCGTTCCGCAAGTACGGCCGTTCCCTGCACGCGCGCATAGAACACTATCAACATCGGTTCAGCTTCGACAGCCACGACCCGGCCGTGTTCGCCGCGCCCACTGTCACAGCGCTTATAGAACATTATAAGGTTAATCTACTAATATTATAAAAGAGGAAAGATTTGTTTGTTTGTTCATCAAGAATTTCGAGTCTGACGTCAGGGTTCCGTGGCCGAGCGGTGGAAGGCACTCCGGCTTTAGGAGGATCGTCTGATCGATGAAACTGTAGGACATATTTGACTGACTTTGACATCATCTCGAAGTGTCACGCAAACGTTCCGCCGTGAAAAAGTAGGATGTAGTTAAAAGCTATTTTCTTGTAATAAAATACTCATTGGCCCCGATTCTGTTGTTCACTGACTAAAGTTAACTAAACTTTAATGCTTCGTTTTTATTTCGTTAACGATAAAGTCCAAAATGTAATGACTATTACAGTGGCATTCTTAAAATTTCTTAATTTTAGTAAAAATGAAGTATTTGTGGGTAGATTTAGTCAAGACCATTTTGCTTGCCGTGTAAAACAGCTGCTAAAGAAGCTCAGAGGCGCCATTTTGGTTATGTCACTTTCAACGACATGCCATTTTCGTCTTTAGTGAGAACCAATTATGAACGTGCCAGTTTTAGTTTTAATTAGGTAAGTTTAGTCAGTGAACAACAGTATCGACGCCATTAATATCTTCCAGGACCCAGCGTGCGTGATGTTCTTCGAGCCGATGCTGACGGCTCCGCTGCCGCGCGCGCGCCCCTTCGGCCTGCAGCAGCTCGCCAGGGCCGCCATCGTCTCCACCACCTCCTACGACGGTAACTGTACCCCCTCTGTACCACCTCTGTGCCGCGGGTTCGATCCCCGCGGGATCAATATATAATTAGGGAAAGTCTGAAAGTAGCGCCGGTGACTGAAAAATTGAGGAGCAATAGGTTAGCGTGGTATGCCCACGTAATACGGAGGGATGAAGCTCATGTAACTAAAAGGGAAAATGAATGCGGATGGATATGCGAGCAGAGGTAGACCAAAGAAAAGATGGATGGATTGTGTGTAAGAAGATATGGGTAAGAAGGGAGTGATAGGGGAGAGTGGAAGAGGAGAACATGTTGTGCCGACCCCGCATGAGCGGGATAAGGGCAGGCCAATGATGATGATGATGATCTGCAAATGTTTATTTTGGGTCTGGGTGTTTCTATGTATTATATGTATTTACAAACAAAAACTATATAAGTAGTATATCAGTTATCTGGTTCCCATAGTACAAGCTATGCTTAGTTTGGGGCTAGATGATGCTGTGTGAAATGTCCAGCATTATTTATTTATTTACATCTACAGTACAAACATATCTGGACCGGTGGCCAAAAGAAGAACTAAAAAATTTTACTGTAAAATTATTTTTTCTGCCAACACCGATATGCGATAATGCCTCTCTCACTGGTTCAGATAAGCTTGTGGCACTGTATACTATAAGGCGGTTATTAATAAACATGGTGTAAAGTTACGCCAGGTTTAAACTCCAATATTTAACGTGACAAAGTTATTTCTCGGAATAAACCAAGATTAACCATACATTTTGACAGTTTACACTCAGGAATAACTTTATACCAGGTTTATTAATAGGCGCCCAAAAATTGTATGTTTACTTCTAAGTTACACCTGGGGCCTAAGACTTTATCTTTTCTAGGTGTGGAACAACTCCCGCTGCCGGCACGACTACGCGCGTACCTAAAAGAGTACCACTACAGACAGCGAGTACGCGTGCGTACTCTCGAGCCGGCGTTGTACGCGCAGTGACACCACGCCGCGTACCGTTTGTACGCGCAGTGACGTAACGTTACTGCCACCACGCGTGGCTACTGGGGGGGAGAGATTAATTATATTCATTGTGATTGCATACAGTGCGTGCTGAAGGATTGGTGAAGTACGCCGAGTACGCAGAGTGACGTGAAGCTTAGTGTTAAGTGATGATTGACTTAATATTAACTAAGAAATGAAAGTGGTTTTAAAAATAAGTGCTCAGTTTTCTTGATCGTGGAAGTAAGCTACGTTCTTCGACGTTATAAGATGGGTGACACGTGCTCGCAATGTCGGTCCGTAAAATGGCGATTCATACAAACTTATGTGAGGCCCTTACTAATAAACTTGACTTAACGTTATGTAATGCAAAACCTATGAACATACTTTTTAGTTTATGCATGACATAATATATTAGGTATGTCAAGTTTATTAGTAAGGCCCTTAATGTGTAAAAACAAAAGCATAATTAATGAAATCAATAATAATCTTTGTGATTTGTTAAAAGCATTTATTCATATACCACTGGGATCTATTTCAATATTTATTTTATTTCTATTTTATTAAATTCTATTTTTTTGCAACAAATATTGTGAAATACATAAAAAAGTTGGTTATATAAATCATTCTTTTACAAACTAATTTTATGGATATTTTTCAAAATCTGCCAGTCAGTCCAGTCAATGTTAGAATAAGTACATTTATTTACTGAAACTACATTAAACACTAATCAACTAAGTCATCTAAGGATTGTTGAAAACGATCTATAGATAGCTCTGCTGATCCACTGCCAGAAGCGTGCCCGAAACACTGGCAGCATCGAGTCAAATATCATGGATTAACGTTAAATCAACAAAAAACTAGTGATATATTTAGTTTTAGACAAAAAAGGTATTAATAACTGTAAATATTGTTTAATATGAAGTTTAGATTATATTCCCGTTATATTATGTATACATTAAGCAATTTAGATGTAATTTAAACTTAGTTCAATTTTGTAAATAAATATACTTTTAGTTATAGCTATGTTAGAGCTCACACACACGAGCGGCACGATGTGAACTGCAGTTGTTACTGCAGCCGTCGACACTTGTCAACGTCGACGCCCTGCGGCAGCCATCGACGACTCTCTTTGTACAGCCAGTTGCAAAATAAATTAAGAAGAAACTGTTATTGCTTTTACTCCGTCGACGTCGACAAAATCGAAAAAGAATAATTACGTTTTAAAACTAAAAGAAAAACCGACTTCAATGTTCGACTCTACACGCGGCGTGTCTCTATCGTCAGTTTGACATAATGCATAGAGAGTCTCAGGCTTATCTGTCGATTCGATTTACAATGGCTAGGTTTTTAGAGTTTTACAGGAAAACTATCAAACAACCCTCAGGAATAAAATGTATATGGGACCACCTCTGGAGCATACCCTTTCAAACAAAAAAATAATTTTGAAAATCGGTCCACAAGTGGCGGAGTAATCGCGTAACAAGATAAAAAAAAACATACAGGCGAATTGAGAACCTTCTCCTTTTTTTGAAGTCGGTTAAAAACAAGAGCGTGGGTTCAAGAAATATTAATGAATAGAGAACAAGATGGTCATTTTTTGACACTATTCACTTTTACGAAGGAACGAGCAACAATTTTTCGCGCGCACTTCTGTTCTATGTGCAGTCAACTGATAAAATGGCGGACGCGGCACGCTACAAACACAAACAACTGCAAGCGACGCTATAGGTCGACGGCAGCCGCAGACGAGTGTCGACGGCTGCAGTTACATCTGCCGTTGGCATCATGCCGCTCGTGTGTATGAGCCCTTATGTGAAATCTTTCTTCGAGGTAGGCAAAGACCACTTTACACATCTTTCACTATCATCATCATCCTCAGCCTGACTTCACCTTATTACTTTTACATTTTAAGTGGATGGGTGACCACTAGTATTATCAACTGAGCGCTTCCGTGTTTCAAAGGGTCATTGTCGGTCCCGGCTATGACGGAGGCCTTAAGGCGGCCTAAAAACTCCGTCACTAGAGTTGACCACTTATTTACATTCATACAAGCTTGGTTTAGGGTACATCTTCAAAATGTCATAAAGTTCCAAGTATGTTGTCTGCCTTCCACTTCCATCTATCCCATACACCTTCATTCATCATACCAACATGCCTAAACTATCACCCTATTTCTCAATCCTCGGCACTACACAGACTATATTTTTATAGTGTTCTCACACTTGGGAACATTACTTAAAAAAACCGGTCAAGTGTGAGTCGGACTCGCGCATGAAGGGTTCCGTACATCTATAAAAACGGTAAAAAAAAATCACTTTTGTTGTATGGGAGCCCCTTCAATATTTTATTATGTTTTTTTAGTATTTGTTGTTATAGTGGCAACAGAAATACATCATCTGTGAAAATTTCAACTATCTATCACGGTTCATGAGATACATGCCTGGTGACAGATGGTGAAGTCTTAGTAATACGGCCCCGTTTTGACCTTTCTTTGGGTATGGAACCCTAAAAATGGACTTAAATGCACCCCAAATTAAATAATTTATCACAATTGTGTTGCTCATTGTTGTAAGGTTAAATAAAACCCAAATATCACAATTATTTATTGCTTTGTTTCTAATTTAAATAGCAACCATGTCGGACTTGAATCTTTTTTGATGGTCCCATTGTCTGGTAATTAATTTATCTTATCTGTGGATAAACTAATTATTTAATTTATAAACTTAATTATTAATAAAATACCAGTTTTAGTCCGTAAGCAACAATATTTTCTCAAAATTTTAAACTTAAATAAAAAGATTCGATAATAGATTTTGTATATCAAAAGTTGTATGAAGATTGTTTATAGTTAGAACAGGGTAAGGGATGATGGGGTAAATAATGCATAATTGTATGTAAGAAATAAATGTTCCGATGGCTTCAGAAATGTAAAATTGTCTGTTTAATCCTAATAATTTGTTTAAACGTTAGTTGTAATCGGTTGTCACGCGCAGCGTACAAACAAATAAACGTTTATTTTAAAGTAATTTGTGTTATTTCATTTACTTTCGATCCTACACTTACCCTAGGCCTCGTGTGTACCTTGATGTTTCCTGCGTCAGGGACAGATTGTCCTTTACCTACAATCAACAGTTGCTCCCTGGGACATCAATAAATAATGCTGGACTTTTCACACATCTAGCCCCCAGCGGAGCTTGTGTGGGTACTAGATGACTGAAATACTACATAAATACTTTTTGTTTTTAAATACATATCATACATAGAAACACCCAGACCCGCGCTATATATCTGCAGATCATACAAACATTTATCCCGCGGCGGGGATTGAACCCGCAACCTTCTACGTCGCAAGCGGGCTTTCACCCACTGCGCTAGAGGTCGTCAAATGGGATAGGCATGTCGCTATACCTAAGTCAGCATGAGCCAGCCAAATAAGTATTTAGACGATTCCTGGAGTGCGTACAGATAGATTTAAGCTGGGATCACTACACAAGAAAGCTAGGACCAAAACTTTTTATGACTGCTCTGGATAGCGCTATTGGTCGCGAAGAAACAATAGTTACATATCTTGCTGGGGGCGAGAGGGGTATGTGGTACTCCCCGCGAGTGAAGCTCCTGGTATACCCACTAAACGACCCAGCGGCATCCCAGCGTCGCCTGGAATGGAAGGGGACTGGGAAACCCAGCAAGCCTTTTCATCCAGGCCCCCCTCCGAAGTAGAATTACCTAGCTCAGCTCTTATGATTTGATTGATAAAATGATCTTAGCGTTCCAACTGAATAAATTCTTATTAAACCTGATCGGACACTTGTCCACGCCGCAGTCATCTTTCTATACAAAAAATGCTGATGACGTCGGAAAATGCGGCTCTCTTCTGACGTCAGCAGCATTTTCTCTATTAACCCTTAATCAAACAAAAGAAATGTACCACTTAGTTTGATAACAAAAAAAACTATTTTCTATTGTTTGGCAGGACTTGAATTTGAAAGTATTGTAATCTCTGATATTTTTGCTATCTAATATGCTGGCAACTTTATCCTTGTCAATTTTGCCTGTCAGTGAAAAATGATGTCAATTTTTTTTTTGCGCCAAATTTGACATTTAGTTCGTATTTTTGAGTGTCACTTTCAAACTTTTGGAATTTTTGTTCGGCGAAGAATTCGTTAAGTGCTCTTGGAGTTCAAATAGGTAAACTCTATTATATTTAAGAGGTCCTACATGCATAATAATGAGAATATTACCAAGGTTTGCATAGTTTTTGATCACTCAAAGTAGAGACTGTAAGTGGTATCTATTTTACCATTGTCCGTATAGGTAAAGTTCTTAATCGAATTGTATACATAAAAATGTGTGTAAGTATAGTGTGACTTTTGAACGTAAATTGTTTGTTTTAGTAAATTACCATGTTTAAAAAACCTAAAAAAATCATTTTTCAAGGAAACAACATCTTCCAAACCACAGCAGGGCTCTAAATGGCATCTCAGACCCAAAGTTAACAAGTTTAATATAAAATTAGACTATGTGAGAACAAAAACTAAAATAACAATCATAAATAAATGGGAAATTGTGGAAAAAACCTTTTACGTAGGTAAAATCCTATTTATTTTCATATTCTCAGGCTAATTATTTTTACAACTGTAGTCACGGGAAACAACTAGTCTAAAGTTATGAACAGACCGTAACGGACAATGGTAGTATACGTACCACCAACGAAAAAAATTTCAAGTCCTACATGGACAATGGTGATATACATACCACCAAAAAATCACCCCCTTCCACCCCCTTTTTTTGATTTTTTCCAAAAGAAATGGAATCAGAGACCCCTAATTACCCAGAAACCACATCTTTTTTTAAAATATCATAGCCAGGGGCTCGCGTTTGTTTAAGGGTTAAGGTAAGTTAGGTAAGTTCGTATGAATCAGTGGCCAACTCTGGTGACGGAGTTTTTAGGCCGCCTAAAGGCCTCCGTCATGGCTTAACGACTTAAATAGCCGGGACCGACAATTTAACGTGCCCTCCGAAGCATTCTCTATTGAATTGACAGCTCGGCTGGACTGTGCGACCACCCTAAATACTTGACTTCCCTCATCTTGAAAGTTAAAACAAAAATAGGTAGATAGATATAAATTTTATTTAAGATCTTAATCACTTATTTGGTAGATTTTTACGCAGCCATGCCATCCTGGTTTGAGTCCTCGTCTGAAAAAAGAAATATAATATTAATTTAAATTATATGCAACTTGCAACTTGTCACATGGAATACTGAAAGTAAGTTCGTATGAGTAGACCAACTGGTGACGGAGTTTTTAGGCCGCCTTAAGGCCTCCGTCATGGCTTAACGGGACCGACAATTGAACGTGTGAAAGCGCTCACATGAAAATGCCACTGGTCACCCATCCACTTACAGACCGTTCAGAACGTTGCTTAACTTGATCTATCAAGAACAACTAAGCAACGACCACGAGCGCTATAAAGAACTAACTTCAACACAATGTCACATGTACCTACTCTGTGTAATGTGCAATATGACCTAAGCTAGCCATCGACATCTTTTAAGTTGCCTGGAAGAAATCGCTTTCAGCGATTAGGCCGCTCATTGTTATATTTTCTGTTTTTCTTTATTTATTTTTGTATATTGCTGTTATTAGGAATTTTTCAATAAAGTTATATTCTATTCTATGACTAACAGAAAAGTAATTTTTTTCACCTCTGCGCGTCTGAGCTTCAATGCAATGTTTCACAGCATATCTACAAGAAATTTGCGTGTTAGTAAGTTGGCGTATAATCTGAGGGATTTGTAACCCAGACACCCATTTTCCTAATTTTACTGATCTTTATTTCTTGTATCGCTTGTAAAGCCCATAAGTTGGTATGGGCTCAATGCACATAGAATTGGCAAGCGACGCGTCAATTAGTTTCATAGCGCACCATTATGAACCTTATGAACAATGGTATAAGAACGCTTGTAGAATGAACGAGGTCTGGCGAAGCCATCTAGCGGGCCGCGCTGGCTCGAGCACTTTCGTGCGGTTCAGTCTACAAGCGTTTCTATATCTTGTACCATTGTTCATAAGGTTTATAATGGTGCGCTTTAAAACTAATTGATGCGTTGCTTGCCAATTCAAAATATTACATATTCACATGTATCTAGCGTCACTTTTATGTCCCTAGCGTCACTTTCTCGTGTCCTAGGGACGTTACGCTTCGTTCCCTGGATCACACAATATTCACCTTTATCTTCAGTATCCATAGGCTCAGGTTCGTCATTATAGGCGGGCGCTAGGGGCGACACCACCACTCCGTCCCAGACAGTGATCTCTAAGGAGATGTCCTTCCCGCCTTCGAATGGTTGCAGGCCGAGCACGTAGCGGTGCCCGCCGCGAGCCACCACGCGCAGTAGACTGGAACGATACATTTATTTTATTTACATTTAAACTTGTTTTGTTTGATGAATAAATAAATAATGCTGGACATTTCACACAGCATCATCTAGCCCCAAACTAAGCAAAGCTTGTACTATGCGAACCAGATAACTGATATACTATACTCTAATTCAGAAACCTAGATAATTTTCGTAAACTAAGGTGTTTAAAAAAAATGTTTCGAAATAGAAGTTAATAGAAGATTACTCCAATTTTCTAAAAACTTAAGGTACGGCTTATTTTCTAATAAATATCCATAGAATGAAATGTAGCAATGGTTTTGTGCTATAAATTATATTTTATTTCATTTTATTAACAAAAATATAAAATGATGAAGAAATATTAGCAGAAAATATTTTACGACACTGGTATCATCGGAGTAAAATGGGAGCAAATCACAGAAGTTCGAAACAATTTTTGCATTTTGACAATAAGCGCCATTTTATTTCGTGTATTTCATTCGTCTCTCGCTCATCGAAGTCGAATGTGTTCCTTTATCGCTGCTCGTGTGCAATTGTGCGTTGTTGAGTTTTTGTTTTGTTTTTACAATATCGTTGTCTGTTATTGTTATCAATATGTGTTAAGTTTTCAACCTTGTTGTTGTGTTTGTTTTTTAATAAACATGGAACCTCAACCCGATTCGATTCCGTCGAATCCTTATAACGCTATTTAGATTTTTGTATTTTTGTATCTATCGCGCAAGCAAAACCACGCGCCATTACTATTATTTAGTGATCCATGGTAAAAATTAAATTCTACCCCTGACTTGTCATTATGACAGTGACATATCATGACATTTCTTTGTTTACATAAATTATCCAGGTTTCTGAATTATAGTATACGTATATACTTACTTTTGTTTGTAAATACATACATATAATACATAGAAACACCCAGACCCGAGACAAATATCTGCAGATCATACAAACATTTATACATGAGCGAGTGAGCGAGGCAGCTATCCGACGCTGTCTTCATCTTATATAGACGACCTCTGTAGCGCAGTGGGCTCGTTTGCGACGCAGTAGGTCGCGGGTTCGATCCCCGCGGCGGGACCAATGTTTGGATGATCTACAAATATTTATCTCGGGTCTGGGTGTTTCTATGTATAATATGTAAATATTTACAAACAAAAAGAATATAAGCATATCAGTCATAACACAAGCCCTGGGGGTCTAATCCGGCCGCATTGGGTGAATCATATTATGTTTCATAAGTAGTTTTGTAGCAGAACAATTGGGTGAATTATATAAGCGGCCGGATTAGACTCTCTGCTTACTTTGGGGCTAGATGAGAAGTCCAGCATTATTTTTTACTAGCTTCTGCGCGCGGCTTCGTCCGCGCGGTATCAACATTTCGAATAGCCTATAAGCTATTCCAGGTTACTATCTACGCCCATACTAAGTTTCATCCAAATCGGTCCACCGGTTTAGGCGTGACCTACAAACATCCAAATATCCAAACATCTAAGCGAACTCACAAACTTTCAGCTTTATTAGCACCCACAGATCCAGTCTACCGTCCAGTTTGCAGCGCTGCAAACTTGATCAAGTCGGCAGAACGAAGTTCTTTTTCGCTCGTCATGCACACCCATCCCGATACACCGTCAAGTTTACTGGACGCCGCATCCAGTCCGCGGCAGACTGGACGGTAAACTTGATCGTGGGTGGCCGGCATTATACGAGTGGGACTATCATTGTGTGTGAGCATTACGTCTGCGCGGCGCCGGCGGCGCGGTCCTGCGCGGGCAGGTCGAGCGCCGTGTGCGCGCGCGCGGGCGCCGCCTCGCACGGGTCCGGGAGCCCCGCGCTGTATGAGAGGGACTATCATTGTGTGTGAGCATTACGTCTGCGCGGCGCCGGCGGCGCGGTCCTGCGCGGGCAGGTCGAGCGCCGTGTGCGCGCGCGCGGGCGCCGCCTCGCACGGGTCCGGGAGCCCCGCGCTGTATGAGAGGGACTATCATTGTGTGTGAGCATTACGTCTGCGCGGCGCCGGCGGCGCGGTCCTGCGCGGGCAGGTCGAGCGCCGTGTGCGCGCGCGCGGGCGCCGCCTCGCACGGGTCCGGGAGCCCCGCGCTGTATGAGAGGGACTATCATTGTGTGTGAGCATTACGTCTGCGCGGCGCCGGCGGCGCGGTCCTGCGCGGGCAGGTCGAGCGCCGTGTGCGCGCGCGCGGGCGCCGCCTCGCACGGGTCCGGGAGCCCCGCGCTGTATGAGAGGGACTATCATTGTGTGTGAGCATTACGTCTGCGCGGCGCCGGCGGCGCGGTCCTGCGCGGGCAGGTCGAGCGCCGTGTGCGCGCGCGCGGGCGCCGCCTCGCACGGGTCCGGGAGCCCCGCGCTGTATGAGAGGGACTATCATTGTGTGTGAGCATTACGTCTGCGCGGCGCCGGCGGCGCGGTCCTGCGCGGGCAGGTCGAGCGCGGTGTGCGCGCGCGCGGGCGCCGCCTCGCACGGGTCCGGGAGCCCCGCGCTGTATGAGAGGGACTATCATTGTGTGTGAGCATTACGTCTGCGCGGCGCCGGCGGCGCGGTCCTGCGCGGGCAGGTCGAGCGCGGTGTGCGCGCGCGCGGGCGCCGCCTCGCACGGGTCCGGGAGCCCCGCGCTGTATGAGAGGGACTATCATTGTGTGTGAGCATTACGTCTGCGCGGCGCCGGCGGCGCGGTCCTGCGCGGGCAGGTCGAGCGCGGTGTGCGCGCGCGCGGGCGCCGCCTCGCACGGGTCCGGGAGCCCCGCGCTGTATGAGAGGGACTATCATTGTGTGTGAGCATTACGTCTGCGCGGCGCCGGCGGCGCGGTCCTGCGCGGGCAGGTCGAGCGCCGTGTGCGCGCGCGCGGGCGCCGCCTCGCACGGGTCCGGGAGCCCCGCGCTGTATGAGAGGGACTATCATTGTGTGTGAGCATTACGTCTGCGCGGCGCCGGCGGCGCGGTCCTGCGCGGGCAGGTCGAGCGCGGTGTGCGCGCGCGCGGGCGCCGCCTCGCACGGGTCCGGGAGCCCCGCGCTGTATGAGAGGGACTATCATTGTGTGTGAGCATTACGTCTGCGCGGCGCCGGCGGCGCGGTCCTGCGCGGGCAGGTCGAGCGCGGTGTGCGCGCGCGCGGGCGCCGCCTCGCACGGGTCCGGGAGCCCCGCGCTGTATGAGAGGGACTATCATTGTGTGTGAGCATTACGTCTGCGCGGCGCCGGCGGCGCGGTCCTGCGCGGGCAGGTCGAGCGCGGTGTGCGCGCGCGCGGGCGCCGCCTCGCACGGGTCCGGGAGCCCCGCGCTGTATGAGAGGGACTATCATTGTGTGTGAGCATTACGTCTGCGCGGCGCCGGCGGCGCGGTCCTGCGCGGGCAGGTCGAGCGCGGTGTGCGCGCGCGCGGGCGCCGCCTCGCACGGGTCCGGGAGCCCCGCGCTGTATGAGAGGGACTATCATTGTGTGTGAGCATTACGTCTGCGCGGCGCCGGCGGCGCGGTCCTGCGCGGGCAGGTCGAGCGCCGTGTGCGCGCGCGCGGGCGCCGCCTCGCACGGGTCCGGGAGCCCCGCGCTGTATGAGAGGGACTATCATTGTGTGTGAGCATTACGTCTGCGCGGCGCCGGCGGCGCGGTCCTGCGCGGGCAGGTCGAGCGCCGTGTGCGCGCGCGCGGGCGCCGCCTCGCACGGGTCCGGGAGCCCCGCGCTGTATGAGAGGGACTATCATTGTGTGTGAGCATTACGTCTGCGCGGCGCCGGCGGCGCGGTCCTGCGCGGGCAGGTCGAGCGCCGTGTGCGCGCGCGCGGGCGCCGCCTCGCACGGGTCCGGGAGCCCCGCGCTGTATGAGAGGGACTATCATTGTGTGTGAGCATTACGTCTGCGCGGCGCCGGCGGCGCGGTCCTGCGCGGGCAGGTCGAGCGCGGTGTGCGCGCGCGCGGGCGCCGCCTCGCACGGGTCCGGGAGCCCCGCGCTGTATGAGAGGGACTATCATTGTGTGTGAGCATTACGTCTGCGCGGCGCCGGCGGCGCGGTCCTGCGCGGGCAGGTCGAGCGCGGTGTGCGCGCGCGCGGGCGCCGCCTCGCACGGGTCCGGGAGCCCCGCGCTGTATGAGAGGGACTATCATTGTGTGTGAGCATTACGTCTGCGCGGCGCCGGCGGCGCGGTCCTGCGCGGGCAGGTCGAGCGCGGTGTGCGCGCGCGCGGGCGCCGCCTCGCACGGGTCCGGGAGCCCCGCGCTGTATGAGAGGGACTATCATTGTGTGTGAGCATTACGTCTGCGCGGCGCCGGCGGCGCGGTCCTGCGCGGGCAGGTCGAGCGCCGTGTGCGCGCGCGCGGGCGCCGCCTCGCACGGGTCCGGGAGCCCCGCGCTGTATGAGAGGGACTATCATTGTGTGTGAGCATTACGTCTGCGCGGCGCCGGCGGCGCGGTCCTGCGCGGGCAGGTCGAGCGCGGTGTGCGCGCGCGCGGGCGCCGCCTCGCACGGGTCCGGGAGCCCCGCGCTGTATGAGAGGGACTATCATTGTGTGTGAGCATTACGTCTGCGCGGCGCCGGCGGCGCGGTCCTGCGCGGGCAGGTCGAGCGCGGTGTGCGCGCGCGCGGGCGCCGCCTCGCACGGGTCCGGGAGCCCCGCGCTGTATGAGAGGGACTATCATTGTGTGTGAGCATTACGTCTGCGCGGCGCCGGCGGCGCGGTCCTGCGCGGGCAGGTCGAGCGCGGTGTGCGCGCGCGCGGGCGCCGCCTCGCACGGGTCCGGGAGCCCCGCGCTGTATGAGAGGGACTATCATTGTGTGTGAGCATTACGTCTGCGCGGCGCCGGCGGCGCGGTCCTGCGCGGGCAGGTCGAGCGCGGTGTGCGCGCGCGCGGGCGCCGCCTCGCACGGGTCCGGGAGCCCCGCGCTGTATGAGAGGGACTATCATTGTGTGTGAGCATTACGTCTGCGCGGCGCCGGCGGCGCGGTCCTGCGCGGGCAGGTCGAGCGCCGTGTGCGCGCGCGCGGGCGCCGCCTCGCACGGGTCCGGGAGCCCCGCGCTGTATGAGAGGGACTATCATTGTGTGTGAGCATTACGTCTGCGCGGCGCCGGCGGCGCGGTCCTGCGCGGGCAGGTCGAGCGCCGTGTGCGCGCGCGCGGGCGCCGCCTCGCACGGGTCCGGGAGCCCCGCGCTGTATGAGAGGGACTATCATTGTGTGTGAGCATTACGTCTGCGCGGCGCCGGCGGCGCGGTCCTGCGCGGGCAGGTCGAGCGCCGTGTGCGCGCGCGCGGGCGCCGCCTCGCACGGGTCCGGGAGCCCCGCGCTGTATGAGAGGGACTATCATTGTGTGTGAGCATTACGTCTGCGCGGCGCCGGCGGCGCGGTCCTGCGCGGGCAGGTCGAGCGCCGTGTGCGCGCGCGCGGGCGCCGCCTCGCACGGGTCCGGGAGCCCCGCGCTGTATGAGAGGGACTATCATTGTGTGTGAGCATTACGTCTGCGCGGCGCCGGCGGCGCGGTCCTGCGCGGGCAGGTCGAGCGCCGTGTGCGCGCGCGCGGGCGCCGCCTCGCACGGGTCCGGGAGCCCCGCGCTGCCGGGGAGGAACAGCCCGCCCGCCACCAGCGAGAGCGCGCGTCTGCAACGATACAATATTAACATCATTATAACAATCTTTCTCTTATGCTCAGAGCCATGCTGGCCGAATGTCGTGCCTCGACTTTCATTCCGAAGGTGGTGGGTTCGTCCCGGCCACGCATCGATAGATTTTTCGTTTCGTAAAATTTATATGCACTTTAAAGCTTTTAACGGTGAAGGAAAACATCGTGAGGAAACCCGCAACTTAGTCAGCTCCACACGTATTGACGTCGTCTTTCCTGTGGACAAGGCAGATTAAGCTGAGAGGATGGTTTAGGTGCTGGGCAAGCCTATCCCACCTCAAACAATGTCCCAGGCACTACAGCGTCCCGTTGAGTGTAGGTATAGGTTGCCTCCTGACGCTGAAATCATCTAATATAAATGAAAAGGCCTAAGTTTTAGTCTCTTATACTCAAGACACATTGAATTGGCGCGCGACGCGTCAGTTAGTTTTATAGCGCACCATTATAAACCTTATGAATAATAGTACAAGATATAGTAACGCTTGTACATTTTATTGTAAACTAGCTGCGCTCCCGCGGTGTAACCCGCGGTCCCTCGGGATTTTTTTGGGATAAAAAGTAGCCTATGTCCGTCCCTGGGGTACAACCTTTATCCATGTCAATTTTCAGCCTAATCTGTTCAGTAGTTTGGGCATGAAAAGGTAACAAACAGACAGACAGATAGACAGACAGACAGAGTTACTTTCACATTTATAATATTAGTATGGATAGTATGGATAACCGAAACGCTCGTGGCCGTGCTTGCTTAGTCGTTCTTGATAGATCGTCGAAGTTAAGCAACGTTCGAAACGGTCTGTAAGTGGATGGGTGACCGCCAGTGGCATTTTCATCTGAGCGCTTCCGTGCTTCGGAGGGCACGTTAAATTGTCGGTCCCGGCTATTTAAGTCGTTAAGCCATGACGAAGGCCTTAAGGCGGCCTAAAAACTCCGTCACCAGAGTTGGCCACTGACTCATACGAACTTACTTATTTTTTGCTATTTTTTGCATGTTTTTGCTAAATATGATTAGAATCATGGTCTAATTGCAACTGCTCAGTTTTCGGTAGTAGTCTTTACACCCTGTATTATGTTTACAAAGGAACAATTTAAAAGAAAAATTACTATTAATATACCTGAAAGCCACGTTAATAGGCAGAGCCTGTCTCGCAGGATTGTTCATGATGCAGTGATGGGCCAATAGGTCGATCATCCACGGAGTGAGGGGCTCCAAGCCAGCGTGACGGGAGCACATGTCACGGAGAAGGCGGATCAGCACCTAAGGAGGGAAAATAATCATTATTCTTCGATCAAGAATAGGCTATTTTACACTTTTTTGAAAACTGTTTTAAATCAATCCTGAGGTCATAATAAACCAGTAGAATTTTTATTAAAAAAATGTTAAACCGTAAAATGCCTTAAAAATGCATTTTAATTTATGACGTCTAGTTGTCTCCCGAAAACGCGAGCCGCCATTTATGACGTCACATGGTTTGTTTTGTGAACAATACGACTGTAAAAGATAAACTTTTTGTTCCTTACTAACACAGTGACGTCACAAAATGGCAGACGGCGTTTTTGGTGGCTTAAAGATAGAAGAAAAATTAGGATTTTTAAAATTGAATTATAAAATGTTTATTGCATTTTTATGAATAAATATCGACGTTTATCGTTTACTTGTAACGAAACCTATGGTATACATGCATTTTTGTGTGTTTTCTTACATGGTGTAAAATAGCCTATTATTGACCAGCGGTTTAGGCTGTATAATAAAATAATATAAATAAATAAATAATGCTGGACTATTCACACAGCATCATCTAAGCCCCAAAGTAAGCAGAGCTTGTGTTATGACTGATATATTACTTATATACTTTTTGTTTGTAAATACATACATATTATACATAGAAACACCCAGACCCGAGACAAATATTTGTAGATCATACAAACATTGGTCCCGCCGCGGGGATCGAACCCGCAACCTTTTGCGTCGCAGGCGGGCCTTCGCCCACTGCGCTACAGAGGTCGTATGTTGTCTGTCAGTCAGGACAAAGGCTCAATGCACATTGAATTGGCAAGCGACGGGACAATTAGTTTTATAGCGCAACATTATAAACCTTATGAACAATGGTACAAGTTATAGAAACGCTTGTAGAATGAACCGCACGAATGTGCTCGAGCCAGCGCGGCCCGCTAGATGGCTTGGACCTCGTTCATTCTTTGCCACCTCGTAACTTTGCCGCTTGCGCCGCCATTTTGGAAAAATGCCGCCCAAAATCAGTTTTTTGGCGCCCGCCAAAACTATTGATCGTACAAAAAATTTATAGAACATAATTTGTTGGAAATGTTCTCAAATTTAATTTTGTCATACATACTTTTGTCGTAAAATGAGTAGAAAAGTAGATATTGCCAAAAAACTGATTTTGGGCGCCATTTTTCCAAAATGGCGGTACGAGCGGCAAATATACGAGGTTTCAAAGTCGAAATTCGGAGAGAGCACCCCAAAATCTATAAAAATACCAATTTGCACAATTCCCGGAAAACTTTCCAGGTAAAACTACCAAATGACTGGACTACCAGATCCAAGACAAATATTTTGTAGATCATACAAAAATTTGTCCCACTGATCCAACCCGCAACCTTTTGCGTCAGTCGGGCCTTCGTCCACTGCGCTACAGATGTCGTCAGATAAGTAAGTTCATATGAGTCAGTGGCCAACTCTGGTGACGGGAGTTTTTAGGCCGCCTTAAGGCCTCCGTCATGGATTAACGACTTAAATAGCCGGGACCGACAATTTAACGTGCCCTCCGAAGCACGGAAGCGCTCAGATGAAAATGCCACTGGCGGTCACCCATCCACTTACAGGCCGTTTCGAACGTTGCTTAACTTCGACGATCTATCAAGAACGACTAAGCAAACACGACCACGAGCGCTTCGTCAGCGAGCTGTCGTCAGATGTTATACCTTGATGGAGGAATGGTGTGCGTTCTCCTCGAACCAGCGACTGTGTCGGATGGCTGCCAGGTGGCTGCTAATCACTTTGAAGTCCAAATGCACCTGCCAATAAGATATTTTTTAAATACTTTTTCAATATAGGCTGGTATTGAAAGTGCTTTGGTCTCAGACAAAATAGAATGGACGAGTTATTGACAGAATTCGTCTTTCAACATTTTCTGCCGGTTATTACGGGGGACGAGGTAGCACACAAACGCATTTTACACACACTTATGCATCAAAAATTACAATACTCCCTAATTTTTACGCACTCTTGCAAATTTCGTATATGACGTACCTTATACTGCAAGGCATACATGATTCGGAATCGTGTACATTTTGGCAGAGAAATACATAAAGGCTTATTCCATCTTTATGATCTAAGGCTTTGGCTTTAATATGGCTTTTGGCTTTAATATCCCATCTTTATGATTAAGCGATTATAATTCCAGTACCTCGGGCTCCAACTTCCTCAGGTTCTGGTGCAAGGTGGCGACGAGAGCCCTGACGGCTGCGGTGGCGCCCGTCACCGTGAAGCCGCGCGCGTGGCAGGCACACGACACTCCGCTACTGCCTTCCGATGCCAGCAGCTTGTTCAACTCCTCGTTCACCTGGAACACAATTTGGGGAGTAAGGTGGTATCCCAAATAGTTGCATATAGTTCCTCTACCAGGCCGTCCCATCTGGTCCACTTGCCTGGTTGGCCTTTCGACTGATAGTAGCTTAGTGGTAGCTAGGTAGCTGTAGTTCAGATTTATTTTTATTTTATTTTATTTATTTATTTATTAAAACAGTTTTTGATAGAAAGCTTACAGTAGAACAAAAAAACGCTATCTAAGATTAAAACTGATGTTTCTTTTGGGTGTAGGTGGAATTCCCTCAATCTGTGGCAAAGAGGGAGTACTCGCCTCAATAAGGTCCGCGCCATCTGGTCCACATACCTTAGGACCTTTCAGCCGACAGTTAATATCAGATAGTTCTATATAGGCTAATTGCCGAGAATAATGTTGCTATCTGTTGGCTGAAAGGCCCTAAGGTATGTGGACCAGCTGGCGTCGACCTTAGTGAGGTCACTCTTTGCCATGAGTTGGGGGAATACCACCTACCCCCAAAGACCTCTGAAAATGTCTAAGGTAATCTTGTTTCCGTAAAATTAAGTTAAATTGAAGATAATAACAGTAAGTTTGTCACATTACCTTGTTAGAAAGCCCTTCGACAGCCTCCTTAGTTGGCAGGGTCTTCATCAGCACCACAATATCGGCCACATTCTTACCGGCCACCATTGTCCCTTTCTTGTAGGAGCCCACTTGTCTCACTTCTTCTAGTTGCTGGAATTAAATATATATAAATAAATAAGGCTGGACATTTCACACAGCATCATCTAGCCCCAAAAGCAAAGCTTGTACTATGGGAACCAGATAACTGATATACTACTTACATACATTTTGTTTGTAAATACATATTATACATAGAAACACCCAGACCAGAGATAAATATTTGCAGATCATACAAACTTGTATCCCGCTGCAGGGATCGTACCCGCAACCTTCTGCCAAAATCAATCTTTGCCAAGTTTTACTAGAAATGGTAACATTATTAAGATGCTCACACAAGCAGCGAACTCTCCGGGTGCCACCACAAGATTGTCGAGCACGGTCTGCACTTTGGTGACGAGGCTCAGCACGGCTGCCTGCTCCGCCGGCGTGGGACACAACTCCGCATGCCTCTTTAACAGCGCCTGGGATAAAAATAAGACAGGCATTATTGATTGAGATCTGCGAAAGGCTGCCGGCAGAAGCTGGATGCGTCGAGCCGAGGACAGGGCGCAATGGCGCTCATTAGGGGAGGCATATGTCCAGCAGTGGACTGCTATAGGCTGATAATTATTGATTGCTGTTTTATTCCCACTATAAAAGTATGTTCTTACTTTAATATTGCTAACGTGTTGGCTAAAAACCTACTGAATGGCCAAAGCACAAAACGCCTCAAGAGATGGGACATACTCAACCTAGATCAAAGAAACTGAAAGTTCAACCACATTATTAGGGCAGCTCAATGGAGCTGCTCCTAAATCTCCTCCCCCCGGAACAAATCTGATCATGGCTGACGAGTCGATAGCAGATACAGAGAGAGAGAAAAAAAAAAAAAATAACTTTAATATTGCGATTGAATCAAGCTTGAAAACTAGGCCCCAGACTGTGTTTGATGCCCTGATTCTTCACGGCATTGGTTTGACTTTGACTTGCCATTGTTAGTAAAGTCAAAATGCATATATTCAGTAGGACCGCTGGGATCACTTTGAATCATCTTAAAATTCTCTTAACTTAGATCTAGATCATTATTCTAGATCTTAAAATCAACGCACCACACATGCCACAAGCGATGACCTACAAGAAGCTGCATCTACTAGATGTAGCTTGTGACAAAACCTGCAGCCACGCCATAGCCGTAGCTGAGTTTTCGGGGATAAAATTTGATTTTTGTAGAGCTGTTGACTCGAAAAGAAGATCTTAAAATTAGGCGATTCCTTCACGACCAATATTGAAGAACCAGGTCAACAAACTTTCAAACATAGTAATTACAAGCTTGTTTTTACCTGCAAGCTTGCTTTTACCTGCAACACTTAATTGTTCAGATTTCTTGAGCTTTATGTACTTTTCATGGGATAATAGGCAAGAGAAAAAAAAAAAAAAAAAAAAAAAAAAAAAAAAAAAAAAGACATGGCGACAGCTTGCTAATTTTACTCCATAATTAAAATTCATTTTACTGTGTAGAAAGTGATTGTAGACGCTTGTATTTTTGAGTGAACTTCAATAATAACAGTGTCATCACAATTCATAAGCTTTTTTTGTGACTGCTTGTGATAAAATTGCAAAAACACAACCAAACAACATTCTACATTCTAACCTCGAATGGGAAAATGTGAAGTGACCCATACTAATTTATTGGAGTGTTTCGTTCGTGGTCTTCTAGACGCCTTGATTGAACTTTTTTGCCGCCAGTGGACTGGCTGGGCACAGTCACGCAGTGTCGTTCATTACACAAGATCCCTCGGATTGCTGTTGACTGTTGTTTTTTTGTGAATCAAAAATGAGACCTGCACGTCAAAGTACTGCATCTCAGTCTACTGTGATGGAAAGGAAGGCTAAGGTTTCTCCCCATGCTACTCGAAGCAAGATGCATACTAACTCCACGGAGTTACTTCGAAGTGCCTCTCCTACTCCTTCCCATGTTGCTGCCTCCGCTGAGGTTTACATGACTGAAAGTAGACTAACAGAAATACTGAAACAAGAACTGGGGACTACTATAAAGGAACAGGTTGCGGGACAGTTGAGATCTATTCAAGACCAGATGACCAGTTTTAGTGATGCGTTCACATACTTTAACTCTCAGTTTGAAGAAATGAAACGGAGTATTGAAGAAAAGGATAGAGTTATTGAACAGTTGAAAAGTGACAATGCTCAATTGCACTCAAATGTAGACGAACTAGTTTGTCGACTCGGGAATATTGAGCAACAAATGCGTGAGAATAACATCGAAATAAACGGGATTCCGGAACATAAGGCAGAGAATCTTGTCAACACAGTTATGAGTCTTGCAGAAAAAGTAGATATCTCAATCTCCAAGGATGAAATTGTTCAGGTGACCAGGGTGGCCAAGATGAACAAGAATAATAAGAAGCCTCGTGCAGTTATCGTGAAACTGCGCTCTCCTCGTCAGCGTGATACGATTCTGGCTGCAGTGACCATGTTCAACAAGAAGAACCCGAAGAACAAACTCAGCTCGCAACATCTGGGGATTGGCGGAGACATATCACCGGTTTTTGTATCCGAGCACCTTAGCCCTGCAAACAAACACCTACACGCAGCCACTCGTCAGCTAGCCAAAGAACTGAGAATTAAGTTTGTATGGGTCCGTAATGGACGTATTTTTGTTCGTAAAGATGAATATAGCCAAGCGCTGCTTATTAAAACTGTTGAAGACCTGGAACAACTAAAGAAGGCTTCACAGCCTGTTTAGTTGTTTAGCATAAGATTACAGTGCTTAACTAATTTTAGGGTGAACCTACCTAATTATTTTATTTTAAGTTTAGTTACATCTAACTATTCATACTAGTATTACAAACTTTCCTTAGTATATTCTAGTATTATCTAGATTATCTTAATTAGTATTACCTACTTATTTTTACTTATTTTTATACTCCCTTTCGTTGATTGTGTTTTATATGATTGAGATATACTATCAGAATGTACGGGGCTTAAAGACTAAAATTCATGATGTTTGTCGGAACATACTTTCTACTGATTATCAAGTTATTGCTTTTACAGAGACCTGGCTCAATCCTAATATATCAAGTAGTGAAATGTTTGATGCCAGATATGTTGTGTACAGACGTGATAGAGACCTTGCAACTACTGGAAAACAGGATGGTGGAGGTGCTTTAATTGCCATATCTAATAAACTAAAATCAAATAGAATGACTAGCTGGGAGACCTCTCAATGTAACTATGAGGATATTTGGATCACTATAGATATTTCTGATAAAGGAATTAGAAAAAAAATTGCAATTTGCTTAGTTTATTTACCTCCACCTGTTAAGACAAGTGTACTGTCAAGTTTTTTAGACAATGTTAATAATTATATTGGCCAAGTAGATGATGTAATTGTACTGGGAGATTTTAATCTGCCTTTTATCTCTTGGAGCCCTTCTATTGACATGCCCAATACTGCTACACCATCGAACTATCACAATAATCTTGGATATTCCCTTATTGATTTTATATGCATTAATAATCTCAACCAGTTTAACAATGAACCTAATGAAGATGATAACTTTCTTGATCTCGTGCTTAGCAATGTAACAGATATTGAAGTCACCAAACCGATTTACCTCTTAAGCAAACTAGATAAGAAACACCCAAATTTATTAATATCTATTCCTAACAAAAACCCTGACCGCCTTCTACCTAAAGTACGAACTGGTTACAACTATTACAAAGCTGACTACAATAAAATAGTCAATAGATTAAGTGACGTTGACTGGTGTAGTGTTTTCCTTCGATGTAATGATAATATTGATGACATGGTTTCCACATTCTACACAACATTAAGAACTATCATTGATGAACTTGTACCTAAACTTCAAAAAAGAAAATCTCATGTACCTCCATGGTTTACAAATAAACTAATTAAGCTATTGCAGGAAAAAAATAAATACAGAACAAGATATAGACGTTACCAAAATCCTAGAGACAGAATTAGTTTTGAAATATTAAGAGAAAATTGTCACAAATTGATTGACATATGTTATAATGATTATAAACACAGAATTGAATCGAGTATCATAGAACAAAAGAATCCAAAATCTTTCTGGAGTTATGTAAAAGCAAAACGTGGAGGTAAATCTAATCTGCCATCCAATATGTTTCTGGACAATTTTCACGCTGATACAGGGGACGGCGTCGTCAACCTTTTTGTTCAACATTTTTCATCTGTGTACAGTGATAATTCTGATAATGGTGACAGTCTTTTTAGTCCGACTACAGTTCAGACCAATGATACGCTTGGTAATATTCAAATTTCTGAAAAACATATTTTAGAACAAATAAAAGCACTTGACCCTAGTAAAGGACCAGGGCCCGATTCAATTCCTCCGATTTTTGTAAAAAACTGCGGTAAAGCATTATCATATCCATTATTCATCCTATTTAACAAGTCATTACAATCAGGCATATTTCCAACGGAATGGAAGAGATCTAGAATTATTCCTATACTTAAAAAAGGAGACCCTGGGAATATAACGAACTATCGCCCCATATCGATGTTATCCTGCTTTTCTAAGCTATTTGAATCTCTTGTCTGTCCTATTCTAACACGGCACCTTGATGTTATCATTACGGAATCGCAACATGGGTTTAGAACGGGTTACTCCGTGCAAACTAATTTAGTAAAATATGTTTCTGATATATCAGAGGTGCTTGACAACGGGGGTGAAGTAGATTCGATTTATACTGATTTTAAGAGTGCTTTTGACAAAGTCAATCATTCTCTCCTGTTAAAAAAACTTGAATATAATGGTGTTCATGGCTCTCTTCTTAATTGGTTTTCTTCGTATTTACTAATGCGTTCGCAAGTAGTAGCGGTGGATGGATACGAATCACACATATATTTCGCTAAGTCAGGTGTACCTCAAGGTTCACACCTAGGTCCAATCCTTTTTACACTGTTTATAAATGATCTAACAAATATTCTAAAAAGCCATTGTTTATTATTTGCAGATGACCTCAAACTCTATAGAGAAATTAAAACAATTGATGATGTAAACATTTTGCAAAATGATCTATTGGCATTACAGGGTTGGTGTACAATTAATTACATGGACCTTTGTGTCAATAAATGCTTTCATATTCATTTTTCCAGAAAAGTTACACCTAATATTGCATCATATACACTACATAATAATACTTTGCAAACAGTGCACCAAATCCGTGATTTGGGTGTGATAATTGACGATAAGTTAAATTTTAACGCTCACTTTGATCATACTATAAAAAAATCTGCTCAAATGATTGGCTTTATTAAAAGAAATACAAAGGGATTTACATACATCACTAAGAAGGTACTATTTAATGCTCTTGTGCGCAGTCACCTAGAATTTTCATCTGTTGTGTGGAATCCCTTTTATGCTGTACATTCCCAAAGAATCGAAAACTTACAAAGAAATTTCACCAGACATTTAGCATTTATCACCCCAGGAGTCTTCCACAAAACACCATATTCTGAACGATTGAGTCATTTCAATATGATCACACTTAGAAATCGACGTAGGATACTTGATTTAAGTTTCTTACACAAAATCATAAATGGCCAAACTGGATACAGTAGCTTGATCAACCGCATTTCTCTGACTGTTCCTTATAATTACCCTAGAAAACCCATTGATAGAATCTTCAACGCCCCTTTCTCAAATTCCAACATCGGTCTCAACGCTCCTCTTACCCGCATTTGTAAAGACTACAATCTGATTAATAATAAAGTTACAGACTTGGATCTGTTTGGTGACTCCATATTTACTTTTAAGAGAAAATTGAACAAATATTTTATGATTGGTCACCAAAACCAACTCAAAGATGACAATTAAGTACTTGCCTAGTCTTATTTTTAGTTTAACTTTAGAATTGTTTTTGTTTTGTTTTTAATTGAGTTTATTTTTTGTTTTGATTTTAATTAACCTTTAACTTATATTAGCTTTTTAGCTGTTGTCAGTTCCTAAAACTTATTGTAAATGTTGTGCATGCCTGTAATGGGTGTACATTCTATAGAGTGACTGATTTAAAATGTTCCTACAAAATGTGTATTATGTATGCTGTTGGTGTTGCCAAATAAATAAATAAAAAAAATAAAATAATAAAGAGATAGAAGCAGTCGATTTCTATGTTGTACACACAGGAGAGTACCTTTACGAACTAGGTCATCGAATAGATACCTAATTTTAAACACCGGTTTCATAATTGTCTTGCTTTTCAGCATAGGAGAATTCAGGAGAACTTTTGGGGAGGCCTATGTTGTAGATTAATAATAAATTTTACTTCGAAGTCCATTTATCAAGAAGGTTTGTAATAAACAATCTGGAAAATCGATAAGTACCTGAGTAAGGGCAGAATCGTCAGGTACCGGTTTGCATCTTGGAAAAGCTGGCTCAGCAAGTATGAGGTCGAACGGAGGCCTCAGCATCATAACCCTGGGTCTGTTGAAGGGCGGGCGGTTCATACCGCCTCTTCCTGGCATCCCGCGACCGCCGCGGCCAGCTCCTCGAACCATTTTTCTGCTTGTTTTCAACGAACCACAACCAGAACAGAACTCAGTTTCACTATTTTTAGGAGAACAAAACTTGGTTGGACTTCTTTCTTTGTGGTTCGTAACGTGTCTGTGGAATACTGAATGGTATTGCTTCTAAATGTCAAAATCACCCACTTTACAGAAAAATCTAAGAAAGAATAAAATACAAACAAAATGGCTGAGACGCGGCAATGGAGGTTATGAAATTTAAAATTGCCAGCTCAAAAATATAATTTTTACAAGAGATGCGTTCAATAAAATGTTGCCTACTACCAGCTGTATTCTGTGCTACCAGTAGTGAGCTAGGTCGAGATCTCAGAGTCACTATGTAGAAATAACGTAGAGATGAGGTACATTTATGCTACCAAAAATCCCCACTGCTTCCTACCAAATATTTTATTCGCAATAGGTTTCAATGATGTTAAAAATATAAAAAAAACTTAGGCCTTTACATCTCTAAAGATGATTTTTGAGCGTCAGTATGCAACCTATACCTACACTTATCGGGACGCTGCTGTAGCCTGAGATATTGTTTGAGATGGAATAGTGACGTGTATGTAGGTTATAATGAAACTATGGTTCTTGAACGGAGGCTCGTTTATTACTAAACCAAATCCTGCTGCTCGCGCAGCGAACGCAAA
Organism: Epirrhoe alternata; assembly: GCA_963565295.1. NCBI lineage: Eukaryota > Metazoa > Arthropoda > Insecta > Lepidoptera > Geometridae > Epirrhoe > Epirrhoe alternata. The sequence goes on from OY751402.1 coordinate 222,875, forward strand.
GCGCAGATGTCAATTCAAATACATATCATTCCTCCACACTTAATTAGGAAAACCTGGTGCCAAAACAATAACAATAAACAAACTTAAAAATACTTCTTATAATCTATTATTCTATTTCTCTCACGCAAAACACGAGAGGTCGTGAGAGGGGGAACCTCACCGACAGGAGGTTCCTCACCGACAGGCGTCGAAACCTCACATGCGGGCGCCGCTGATGGCGTCTCCACAGATGAACTTTCTGTGTTCCCTCGCTCATTCTCTCCCGCTTCACAATCTAACCACTCCTCCACACATTCTGAATTTGAAACAGGTGGCGCTCCACCAGATCTATGCTCCGTCGACCGTTCTGCTTCTTCGACACTACTTGTGGCCGGTGACGCAGTGCCCTGTGCCGGTGGCGGTGCCGGAGGTGGAACAAAAAATGGAGACGTAGAAGAATAGAACGGATGAGGCGCCTCACATTCATTTTTATTAGCTTCATCATTCACTCTTCCTGAAAATTTAATTAATTGATCGACATGTCTGATACAAAAAATATCTTGTGCGATTACATAAATTTTAAACATTTTACTACCTATTTTTTCTCTTATAAAACCTTTTTGCCAGCATTCTTTCCGTGCACTGTACCAGCGAACCCAAACTGAGTCGCCTATCTCAAATAACCTCCTACTGCTTGGTACTGAAAAAGAGTTATCGTGATTTCCTTTAGAAGGCAAAATTAAATCGAGACGAGTTCGTAAGTCCCTACCAAACATCAACTTCGCCGGTGTCTCGCCGGTGGTACAATGCACAGTATTCCTATAGTTGAATAGGTACCCCAGCAGCTGTTCATGCATTTGATGCGATTGTGGATTATCTTTAATAATACATTTAAGCATTTTCTTACAAGTCCGAACAGAATTCTCAGCTTGTCCGTTACTAGGCGGGTGATAAACTGGTGACGTCATGTATTTAATACCATTAGATGCACAAAACGTTCTAAATTCTACCGAGTTTATTTTTACATCATTATCTGATACCAGTACATCTGGTACTCCAAAAGTAGCGAAAACTCCCTTCAGTTTCTATATCAAAATGCTCGTCGTTGTGCCATTTGACATACAAATACATTCCAGCCATTTGCTAAAAGCATCGACTATTACTAGGTACATCCTCTGATCTACGGTCAAATAGTCGATGTGCAGTCGCTGCCACGCGCGTGCGGGTGCGGGCCACGGCGCTGGCGGGTCTCGCGGCGGCATAGCGCGCATCTGGGCGCACGTCTCGCACGAACCTATCCAACCTTCGATGTCACGATCTATACCCGGCCACCACATCCTAGCCCGCGCGTTACTTTTTGTCTTAATAATTCCTAAGTGAGAATCGTGCAGCTCCTTCAGCATGCCTTCTCTCAACACTTGCGGCACGACAACCCTATGCCCTCTTAACAAACAACCATTTTCAAACTGCAAATCCGACTTGCATTGAAAATACGGCAAAATTGACTTACAGTTTATCTTTCGCGGCCAACCACATCGCAAATATTTAGCTACTGTCTGCAGTGTCTTATCGCTCTCTGTTATTTTTACAACTTCACTTATTGTAATGGCAGGCGATGATGCATCTAAAAACTTAAGCGTATAATAAGCATCTATGTCGCTATCGGTGCTCTCCAACAATTCGCCCTCTACAGGCGCACGTGAAAAATAATCAGCGACCTGATTGTTCTCGCCCGATATATATTGAACCACGTAGTTATATGCTGATAAAATTATAGCGTACCTTTGCAACCGAAGCGCTGTCGTCACCGGAATTCCATTATTGTTGTTGAAGATCGAAACTAATGGGCGATGATCAGTTTTTAAAACGAAAGGAATATTCTGACCATACAGATACTGGTGGAACTTCCTCACCCCAAAAATAATACCTGCTGCCTCCTTTTGTATCTGACTATAATTCCGCTCGCTAGGTGTCAGCGTGCGTGAAGCGTACGCGAGCGGGCGTTCGACGCCGTCGGCGTCTAGCTGCGACAGCACTGCGCCGAGCCCGCCCGGCCCCGCGTCCGTGGCCAGCGATAGACGCGCGCCCGGCTCGAAATGCGCCAGCACGCGCTCCGATGCCAGCGAGCGCCGCACTTGAGCCACACTTGCACGCTGACGTGGGCCCCACTCCCACACAGCGTCTTTACACAACAGCTCATGTAAAGGACTGAGTAAAGCTGAGGCGTTCGGAATAAAATTCCTATAATAATTAAGAACGCCTAGAAACCTTTTTACTTCCGTGACGTTACTCGGTTCCGGTGCATTCAAAATAGCTTTGACCTTATCGGGGCAAGTTTTCAAGCCCTCCTTACTCAATACATAACCTAAATATGTAACCCTATCTTTGAAGAATTCACACTTTTCTTTCTGCAAACGAAAACCCGCGCTATTCAATCTATTCAATACCTTCTCTAAAGTTTTACAGTGACTATCTCTATCCGGTCCGGTAATACAAATATCATCCAACCAAACACTGACCTTATCTATTCCTGCAAGCAGAGTCTCCATAGCCTTTTGAAAGATAGCTGGTGCGTTAGCTAAACCATATACCAACCTAGTATATTTAAACAATCCCATAAGCGTGTTTATTGTAGTCAGCTGTTGGGAAGGATCGTCAAGTACGAACTGATTGTAGGCATTTTTTAGATCGAGTTTACTATATTGCTCACCCCCCCCAACTTTGGCAAAAACTTCCTCGATTCGAGGCAGCGGATACTTGTCAATCAAGAGATCTCTATTCAAGGTAACAGAAAAATCACCTGCAATCTTAACCTGACCATTATCTTTCAACACGGGCACAATAGGTGTAGCATACTGTGAATAACTAACCGGTATCAACACACCTAAACTTACCAATCTTTTTAACTCATTTTCAACCTTATCGAGTAGCGCAAATGGAACCGACCGTGGCTTAAAAAACTTAGGTTTACAATCCTCTTTTAATTGTAAATGGACCTTAAACTTATTAAATTCACCCAATTCATCACGCCACAAATCAGGATATTTTTTTAATATTTCAGCTGCTGTGTCACTACTCAACGAGTATATATTTGTATTTATCTCGGATGTGATGACAAAATTGAAAGCGGACATAAAATCTCTGCCTAGCAATGGTGGGCCGCCATCTCGAACAACAAATATTTTCATTATCTTTGAAATCTTATTGTACTTCAATTCAACATTGAAATAACCCAGCGGAGTGATTTTATGTCCGTTATATAAACACATCTTCATACAACTTTTCTCCAATTTGTATAAAGAAAAGTTTTGTCTATACAGATCTTCTGCAATAACACAAGCACCTGAACCCGTATCTAATTCCATTGACAATTCTAATTTGCCCAATTTAACGCAAATTTTAATAGGTTTTGTACCAACATACCTCAAATTGAAATTGTTACATTCCTCACAATAAGAGTCCGTATTATGATCTTCTGGTTCATCTTCTTGGTCCGTTTGGACATGAAAAACACTCTTAGCTCCATTACACACACGCTTTAGGTGACCTTTCAAACCACATTTTTTACATTTATAAGCCTTGAATCGACATTTATCGCTGGCGTGATTTTTCAAACCACAAATGCTGCAACGCGAGGAAACCGACGATCCGTTGTCGCCGCGGATGGATTGGGCGCTTGTGCCGCCACTCCATCGCGACTCCCCGCCGCGTCCAGCTTGAAACTTCGCTCGATACACCGGCTCCTCCTTGATAGTGACAGCGTCGTTGGTGGACATCATCACCTTTGCCTGCTTAGCACACGCTGCCCGCTCTGCCACTTCAATAGCACACGACAATGTGAGTGTAGACGGGTCCTGCTCGAACAGCTTGTCTCGTTCCGGACCTGAGCCCAAACCAAGGACGAAACGATCCAAAAGATTCGTTTCCAAGGCGGTGCCAAAGCCGCAATAGCATGCTAAGCCTCTCAATCGCGCCGCCCAGTCTCCCAATGATTCGCCTGGACTCCTGCTCGCTGCATAGAACTTCGCCTTCTCCACAAAAGAAACCTTTTTGGGCTTGAAATGGCCGTCGAGTAATAAAACGAGCTCTGAATAGGCAAATTGCTCCAATTCTTTTGGAAATGCAAGATTCTTCGCGAGGCGGTAGGTTTCATCATTTAGATGGGTCAAAAGTAATCCGCACTGGTTTTCTTCATCTACTCTATTTATCTTCACAAATTGGTTCAACCTCGCTTTAAATATTGCCCATTCACTGTTTTTGTGATCAAAAATTGGCAAATTTCCTAAAAAAATAACTGCCATATTTTTTCCGTTTATCTTTTTTTTTTCCTGAATCCTCGTCGCCAATGACGTGTATGTAGGTTATAATGAAACTATGGTTCTTGAACGGAGGCTCGTTTATTACTAAACCAAATCCTGCTGCTCGCGCAGCGAACGCAAAGCGCAGATGTCAATTCAAATACATATCAAATAGGCTTGCCCAACACCTAAACCATCCTCTCAGCTTCATCGGCCTTGTCCACAGGAAAGGCAACGTCAATACGTGTGGAGCTAAGCTGCGGGTTTCCTCACGTTTTTCTTCACCGTTAAGAGCGCGTTAAAAATATTGTTTATTTAATATCATTGGTTTTTAATCTTTTGCAGAAAACTCGACAAAACGTACTACTACCTAGAATTCAGCTACTAAAAATCTAGAATTCAGCTTACTTGCGTAATGACAACGCATACTAAAGTACCTAAGCTAAGCTAGTGGTCTGACTATTTATTCCATGTGCCTAAAATGTAGATGTAGATATAAAAACACAATAAAAACAATGTCAACAATTTATTAAAAGATGAGATGACCAACAAAATGGACAAACAACCTGAGATACTTACAAACATAGTTTATATACAAAAGATAATCTTAGATAACAACTTTTACTTTTCAGAACATACGAGTTCAATTATCTTTGTCAGAAAAATTCACAAAAATGCACATTCAGAATTTATTTACAAACAAAAGCATATAATTCTACAAATATACAAAACACAAACATAATTTTTACTCGCAATATTTCAGAATGACTTAGGTAAGAATTTTTTGAGGTACAGTCAAGGTAATTTTAATCATTTTTAACTGCACACAGAAAATATCTATTCTAGTGTACCATGATACGATAGTAACAAAGTGACTAATTCAGAGGTAGTGATTTTTTGTACTAAGTACAGTCAGTCAAAAAGTAATCCTACTTAAGTATAACTTTATGCCAAATGTGTGGCAACACGCTGCAACTGTCGGCACAAGACAAACCTTGTATGGTTTTATGTGTCGTATTATGTAAGATTATAAATAAGTTTTTGATAAATAAAGAAATACAATACAATAGTCAAGGTAATTTCAATCTTATATAGCTGCACACAGAATTGATACAAGAGTTAGTTGGTACAACTTAAAAAGGCGACTGCAATTCAGAATTAATGAGTTTTTGTAGTACAGTCAAGGTAGGTAGTTTCAATCATAAATATCTGCACACATAATTGATACAAGAGCTATTCTATTGTTGCTATTTACAACAAGGTGACTATAATTCAGAATTAATGAATTAGTACATTCAAGGTAACCTGAGGGTTGTGCAGTTGGCATCTCACCGCAATATGAGCTTCAACTCATACATGGTGAGAGTGCCGACTGCCAGTCTATCAACCTACATGGATGCAGCATTTTGGCCGAAGGGTGTTGTGTTCCGACGGTTCCGTGGGCGCCTGCGAGACACCCCGTTTGTGCGTACAGTTCGTACGTCGTGATAATTTTAGTTTATTATAATCTATATATATATTTTATATGTATCATAAGGTATTTACACTCGAACAGCCGCGATACAGGCCTAGCCTAGTGCGGGGTTCGATGTAAATTATTTATAACTAGCTGACCCGCGCAACTTCGTCTGCGCATTATTAGGAACAAAGTAGAGGAGTTTTGAGTGAATCGAGAGTAGGTATATACAAAATATAAAACTCCGTCGCTTGTTATGATAATAATATTTTTTTTATATTTATGTTTCTCTCAAGAATCCCATAATAGATAGAGGTAGGGAAAATCTTATCTTAATAAGATTTTCCCTACCTACCTCTATCTATTATTGGATTTTTGAGAGAAACATAAATATAAAAAAAATATGATTATACTCTCGATTCACTCAAAACTCCTGTACTTTGTTCCTAATATTGCGCAGACGAAGTTGCGCGGGTCAGCTAGTATCTTTTATAATGTTCAACAGACAGACAGACTTCAATCAACGTAAATAATATCCAAAAATCCAAACACCAACCAAAAGAAAAAGCGAACTTTGAAATAATTATTCAAACGAAATGAGCTAAGAAATTTTGAGCTAAGGTAAACTTTGCAAAAACGCAACGATAGCGCGATCGAAAAAATATTTTAGTTTCTAGCTGGTTCCTGAAACCCGCGCAAGGTAGCAAAATAAAATAACATTAGGTAATTACTTGAAAACCAACAAAAAGAATCGAAAACTCGGCGATATAGATGGCGTTCTAACCAAAGTCAAGGAAAATCATAACTTCGGATACATGTATTAATTCTTATTTTTAACCGGGTATTTATCACGTACCTTTATCCTACCCTTTTTTCCGACGTTTTACAGCGTCCTAAACGTCGGAAAAAAGAAAGAATAACAATAGGTACCTTCGTGATTTATAGGTACTTATACTTACCCTGTTTAAAATAAGAATTATATCTCCAAATCACGAAAGTTTAAAAAGTTCGGATGTTTTGATGAATGGGAATGTACATGTTACATGTTTATCATTAATTTAAAAATCATTTATCGTGCAAAATAAAAAAAAAATAAAAAAAATCTGGCGTGCAAAAAGTGGCTCCGGGCGGTCACCCATCATCTTTATGGCGGCGCCCAGGGTTGCTTAACTTTTTTTCCCATACAAACTTGCAACCCTTATTTTCAAGCCCCCTTATGATTATTTAAAAAAAAAAGTAGCCTATGTCCGTCCCTGGGGTATAATCTTTATCCATGCCAAATTTCAGCTTAATCTGGTCAGCGGTTCTTGAGTTATAAGTGGTGTAACTAACACGACTTTCTTTTATATATATAGATAATTGTAATTTTATGTACCTATTAAGTTTTATGAATAAATTGAAATTGAATTGAATTTCGATCATAAATAGCTGCACACAGTCAGAATTGATACACGAGATATTCTATCGTACTATGTACATAGTGTACCTACACGTTAGTTACAAGGTGATAAGCAATTCAATAGGTACAGCTTTCAGTACACAAGCATAAATACAAACATAGAAACAAAAAATAAAATAAAAATCTACAAAATCTCATTCACTCAATCATCAATCACACAGGAAAACGACACCAATGTACATAAAATAATGGTATTATGCTATACTATTAAAAAAATAACGCAAAAAAAAATAGACTACGCCAAATGCAAAACTACGCCGAATGCAAAACTACGCCAAAAGCAAGGGAAGGAATCAATGGAAAGGTCACATAGTGAAATGGGCACCAAAACGTGAAGGAGAACATTGTTATGCCAGATTGACGGTGTAGGAAAACATTGTTTTGAATGGGAGTAGGTGAAACGGTGAAGGTAAACATTGTGGACCAACCGAAAACTAAGGTTTTGTATGGTACAGCCTGAAGCACTCATCCAAACACAACGCTGGACCACACGTCTCGCAAAAATAGGCAGTCTTTTTTTTATACCCGTGGCGCTTGAGGCACCACTGGCACAAACGTCTACCTGAGAGATTCGCATTGGGGTTGCGCGAGCCAATGGGAGGAGGGATCCTAGCAAGGAAGTGACTGTATGGGGCCAAGCGTTTGTTAGGATCGGGCATAATATCGGGAGCCCTATCCGCGCGTGTTCGCGGCTTGGGCACGTGAGTTAAATGCTCCTGCAATATCGCCGATACTAACTTCAGTCTGAACGCCTGTGTCTTAAGTGGCGTCTCTGAGGACTTATCCACGAGGATACGGCTGTTAAATATTGACACGTTCAGTATCCTTTTAAACATTTTTTTGTACCACTTGAGATTGCGTTTACGTTCGATAAGATAAGGTTCCAGCATCTGGTCCTTCTTGTCGACCCCTCCCATGGAAATGTTGTAGTCGGCGATAACGGCTGGCCGATAGTAAGCCGGCTTGCGCTTGGCATCAATTTTAACAGACTCTGTGCCATGACAGGTCGAGATGGTGTAAACTGTTTGTTTATCCTGGTAAGCCATGACAACAACATCTCCAGAGTGCCTGGCAACACACGTTCCTTCTTGGAGCGAAGCTAACTGTACGATCGCTGGTATATTTTTACGCGACTTTCGCAATGTGCCAATGCAATCAGTCTTGTTCCTCTTCAAGTATCTGGCTAACAGCGGCGAGTTGAACCAATTGTCCATAAACAACCGATGGCCTCTGTTGAGCAGAGGTTTGATAAGTTTAACCACCACTTCCGTGCTTTTCTGCATCGGGCATGGTGCCTCACTGTCTTTGCCCGTGTAAATGAAGAAGTTCCATAGGTAACCTGTGCTCGATTCGCAGAGCTCAAAAGTTTTAATGCCGAACCGAGCTGTTTTGGACTTTATATATTGTTTGAAGGACAAATTACCCTTCCAAAGTGTGAGAGACTCATCGATTGCAATGTTTTGGCTCGGAGTATAAGCCTTCTGGAAGTTTCGGTTCAATTTCTCAAGTAACGTGCCAAGACAAAACAATTTCGATGAGTTGGCGGTTCGCGTCGAGTTATCCACAAAGTGCAGTGCACGATTCAGTGTCCAATAACGGGCCTCAGTCATCATCGAGCTGAACATTGGGGTTTTGAGAAGCGGGTGAGTAGAAAAACATGATCTTATAGATGGCATCCTGATGATGCCGAGCATCATCCAAAAAGCGAACAATACCATTATCTCATGAACATTTGTGTCGTACCAAGTGCTCGCAAAACGCTCCGAGGTAGACTTAAGCCCTTCAGCATATCGATTGGTCTCCAGAACGATTTGCTCCAGAATGCCGTCATCCCAGAACTGTCGGAAAGCATCATACGCAGTGGTGACTATTACGTTGGGTCCAGGGTTATCGACCAGGAATTTCTCAGCATGGCCATTGAACGTAGCCATAGGAGACCACTCAAATTCCAGAGCCCCGCTGTCTCCACCGAACAGTTCCTGTGCGACGGAGCTTTCCGCATCAAAGAAATCATTCTCGTCTCCGCTACCTTCATCCTCTCTGATGTTCCTCCTCCATTCTCTCCTCACCTGTTGTTCGTCTCTTACTCGCCGTGAATTCTCGAGATCATACACCATATCTCTCAATGTTGGTGGAACATCGTCATCGTCTAAACATACTTCTAACACAGGTTCACCCTTTCTCCATTTGCTCTCACCATTCACAGCCGTGGCCGCACTAGTACGGTATCTGCTAACGTTTAAATTAGCACCAGTCCTATACCTTTGTCCACCACGATACCCTCGGTTTCCTCTACCTCTTCCTGAACTGCGGCCACCATCTCTTGGGATCTTAGTGCTGGTATCTAACATATCCTCAGATCGCCCCTCCCGGAATTCCACGATTAAGCTGTAATAAAACCAAACTTATATTTATTTATTTTTACTCAACCTATCGTGTCCCACTGCTGGGCAAAGGTCTCCCCCCTTAGCTTCCACTCCTTGCGCTCCAAGGCCACGGTTTGCCAGTCTGGCTCGAATGCATCCAGATCGTCTCGCCACCTATTTCTGGGTCTGCCGCGTCGTCTTCGACTGTTTTCAGGCACCCACTGAGTGACGATCTTCGCCCAACGTTCTGGGTGCATTCGAGCCAGAATTAAACTTATATTATAAATGTGAAACTCAGTTTGTTACCTTTTGGCTCAATGCACATTGAATTGGCAAGCGACGCGTCAATATGTTTTATAGCGCACCATTATAAACCTTATGAACAATGATACAAGATATAGCAAAGCTTGTAGAATTAACCGCACGAAAGTGCTCGAGCCAGCGTGGCCGGCTAGATGGCTTCGCCAGACCTCGTTCATTCTACAAGCGTTTCTATATCTTGTACCATTGTTCCTAAGGTTTATAATGGTGCGCTATAAAACTTATTGACGCGTCGCTTGCCAATTCAATGTGCATTGAGCCTAAGAATTAAATCTGATATACCTTGGACTGCTTAACGGGCTGTATGGAGGCGGAGTGATCGATATTGATCGTCTGAGCGGTGATCTGAAATAATTCAAAATTATAGTAGGTAGGTAGGTACTGTACGCACCTACACACAATCGATCTTTGTCTCTCTGAAGTTAGGTGCATTTAACAATTGCGCAGGCGAGATAGGCGATGCAGAAAACTAAGCGAGTGAGCGAGGCAGCTATACAATGCTGTCTTCGCCTTTTAGGCGCCATCAAAAGTGGGTTCTGCGCAGCTATTTCAGAGAGCCAAAGATCGGATTGCATATTGTACATGACATGGAAGCCATAGAAGGAAAGATAATAGAAGCCTTATTGTGTAAGTTTTTTTTGTGTGTGTTATTTTTTTTTCTCCTTTCAATCTTGCCATCTGCCTTTCTGGGCATTTAGCTAGTGTTTTGTCCTGCTTCCATTCGTGAAGGGCGTGAGTGGTAAGAGCCCAGCGGCCATTCCACATTATAATGCTCCCATTGAGGGCTTGAACTTGCTGTAACTTGAAATCAATTACCAGTGATTCGACATAATTTTTGACATTTGAAATCTAGCCTGGACTACGATAGTCATTTTCGTATTGTGTGATTGGCTGAGCTCTATTGGGATGACAACTGGTAATTAGATTTGAAGTTCACTGGAAATCAATTTCCAATGACGCACAGTCCAGCCAAGACGAACGCGTGGAACTGTCAGTTCATTAGAGAAAATGCTGCTGACGTCAGAAGCGAGCCGCGTCGCGTCATCAGCATTTTTTGTGTAGAAAAATGACTCCGGCGCGTACGGGGCGGACCAGTGTGCGATCAGGTTAAATGAGAAAATTAAACCATTGAAATTAAGTAATTTATATCACCTGTCTCGTTCCTCTGAATCTCGTGTTTCACACGGCGGTGATCTAAAAATACAAGTTTAAATAAATAAATAATGCTGGACATTTCACACAGCATCATCTAGCCCCAAACTAAGCAAAGCTTGTACTATGGGAACCAGATAACTGATATACTACTTATATACTTTTTGTTTGTAAATATATACATAGAAACACTCAGACCCGAAATAAATATTTGCAGATCATACAAACATTTATCCCGCGGCGGGGATCGAACCCGCTACCTTCTGCGTCCCAAGCGGGCTTTCACCCACTGCGCCACAGAGGTCGTCAAGAGAGAGAGGTTTTGTTGATTTATTTAAATACGAAGCCATTATTATTGTCTGGCGGTAGGCAACATGTGAACGTAAGTAGACAAATAATGGAGAGATTTGCCCACCAGTGTAGGATAGTGATAAAACAGGAACACGATAGTATCCCCAAGGCGCGGTAGACATTATATTTCATTGAAATTATTTATTTATACATGACTTATTATTATTAATATTACCGGGTCCGGTCCTCTGAAGACGCTCTGCCGCAAGGTGGAGACCAGTCAGGATTGGTGTGATAGCTCCTTGAAATGGAATATGTCAAAATTAAATAATATATTCAAAAATCTTTCAGGGCGTCTGGTCGAAGCGACGCGTGATTCAAGAGCTGGCGACTTTTTGGCACAAAGAATCAGCATTGCCATTCAGCGTGGCAATGCTTCGCCAGACCTCGTTCATTCTACAAGCGTTTCTATATCTTGTACCATTGTTCCTAAGGTTTATAATGGTGCGCTATAAAACTAATTGACGCGTCGCTTGCCAATTCACTGTGCATTGAGCCTAAGAATTAAATCTGATATACCTTGGACTGCTTAACGGGCTGTATGGAGGCGGAGTGATCGATATTGATCGTCTGAGCGGCGATCTGAAATAATTCAAAATGATTATTGACGACCTCTGTGGCGCAGTTGGTGAAAGCCCGCTTGGGACGCAGAAGGTTGCGGGTTTCGAACCCCGCCGCGGGATAAATGTTTGTATGATCTGCAAATATTTATCTCGGGTCTGAGTGTTTCTATGTATATGTATACAGGGTGTAAAAAGACGTCTACCGAAGCCGAAAGGAGTAGGTACAGCATCCCAACACACAACCAAATCCAAAAGGATTTTCCGAAAAAATCATTATATCCGGAGAAAACGGCATTTGAAGAGCACTGTTTGCGTATGTTTTGAGCGCGTTTTTTTACGTAGATTCTTGGATTTTGAGTTTTAATTGTTTTTTTCTTTTATAAATGAAATTATTAGGTAGGTATGGTCTTATTATGTTGTCCTGGTAGTAAATAACCGAAAATAACGTAAAATGACTAAGCTAAGTCAAAATTTTCGCGTTTTTTTTCGCTGAATATGTTTGGAATCATGGCCTGATTGCAACCCCCTCAGTTTTCGGTAGTTTAGTCTTTTTACACCCTGTAAATTTACAAACAAAAAGTATTAAGTAGTATATCAGTTATCTGGTTCCCATAGTACAAGCTTTGCTTAGTTTGGGGCTAGATGATGCTGTGTATTTCACACAGCATTTTTTATTTATTTATTATATAGGTACTGTACGCACCTGTAGTATTATTACTGTAGTGTTATTATAATAGGTAGGTACGTACGCACCTACGCACCACCGATCTTTGTCTCTCTGAAGTTAGGTGCATTTAACAATTGCGCAGGCGAGATAGGCGATGCAGAAAACTAAGCGAGTGAGCGAGGCAGCTATACAACGCTGTCTTCGCCTTTTAGGCACCATCAAAAATGGGTTCTGCGCAGCTATTTCAGAGAGCTAAAGATCGGTTATGCATATTGTACATGACATGGAAGCCATAGAAGGAAAGATAATAGAAGCCTTGTTGTGTAACTTTTTTTTTAAGCTATTGCATAGCTTCTATCGCGGGCCTTGAGCGTCTATCGTGGGTCTTGAGCGGGGTGACCGAATCCAGAAATTCCGTAACGAAAATATTCAGACAAAAATTACCTAACGAAAATTTACTGAGATAGAAAACTCAACCGTATCTCAATGGCATTAGGAAACTATTAGATTGAACGCTTTCAAATAGCCGTCAACCTCGTCACGTCAAAGCGCGCGCGGCTAAGTCAAAATACTCTAACCAGATTGAAATACGGTTGAGTTTTCGATCTCAGTAAATTTTTGTTTGAACTGAAGCTTATTTTCGTTGTCAATGATATATTATTCGTAGTCGAGGAGAGAGACAGCACCGGGTTCAAATCCTATAAACTTTACAACTTTTTTAAGTCAAGAACCAATTACCGAAACTTTGTCAAGTTCTCCTTACTCACGAATTTGTTAATGAAACATTTTTATGTAATAAAACTGAAATAATGCCAGCCAAAACCAATGCCACCTAGTGGCGAGTTGCTGAACTAAAGAGACAAGCGTGATATTTCAAAAATGTCATTAAAAGTTCTGCTATTCATCGATAGATGGCAAAACTAAAAAGTACTAGATTGAATTATGGTCCAATTTCTATTTCACTAAGACTAAGATTGAATCCTTTTAAAATCCCGCGTGTCTAAAGCTGCATCTAGTATTATATTATCTGCGGCTGCATCTACATTGTTTGCGAATTATCGAGGTATACTACACCGCGAGGACGCTTCAAGTCCCTTTAACTTTTGAACTTCGATCGGGAATTCGGGATAAACATTCATTATGTCAAAGTTTAGCTTAACAACACTACTAGATAAACTATTCATTACTTATTGCGGATTGGTGTTGGCTGAAAAATAAATATTAGAGTAAAATTCGTTAGGTCCTCTAAAAAATTATCTGGTATTAAAACCAAATCCACCGTAGATTCTCCAAACTCCATTACATCAGCACTATGAAGTAATGCAGCATGAACCCAGCGCAGCCTTGGCCAGCAAACACGAGCTGACCTTAATTAGGGCGGATCAGGTTAAATGAGAAAATTAAACCATTGAAATTAAGTAATTTATATCACCTGTCTCGTTCCTCTGAATCTCGTGTTTCACACGGCGGTGATCTAAAAACACAAGTTTTGTGATTTATTTAAATACGAAGCCATTATTATAGTCTGGTGGGAGGCAACATGTGAGCGTAAGTAGAAAAATATTGGAGATTTGCCCACCAGTGTAGGATAGTGATAAAACAGGAACACGATAGTATCCCCAAGGCGCGGTAGACATTATATTTCATTTAAATTATTTATTTATACATATTAGATATAGTTTGACTTATTAATATTACCGGGTTCGGTCCTCCGAAGACGCTCTGCCGCAAGGTGGAGACCAGTCAGGATTGGTGTGATAGCTCCTTGAAATAGAATATGTCAAAGTTGTATAATATAATTTAAAACATTTAAAGCTTTTTATGAAAACTAATAAATAAAAAAAAACAAAAATTAAATGGCCATATCTTTTTTAAGCGTTAGTGAGTTTGATTTCTTCACAGCTTAAAAAGTATTCGGTTTCAATTTCAACTCGATAGAGATAAAGGGTCTTGACAGACAGACAGACAAAGTGATCCTATAAGGGTTCCATTCTTTCCTTTTGAGGTATGGAACCCTAAAAACAAAAGAATAACCACCAGAAATAAGATTTATACTGTGGTGACTAACAAGTTTTGTCAAATCCGGTCCTCATTATTTACTAATTTACTTTAAATTCATATATGTACTCACAATGGATAGACATCTCCCCCAGGACTCTGGCTTAAGACCTGCATATCTTCAATATCCACCTTGATGTCCGGCTGCAGCAGGATATCAAACACCTCACCCTCGTCTCCAGAGTCGAAGGTGTCGTCAATCTCGCTCCCTTCATCCTCCTCGTCCACTAGCTCTTCCAGGAAGTGGGGAGGGTTACTTGGAGCCGACATCTACAAATTTAACAAATATATTCAATCTGTAGCGAACCAAGGATATCTAATTGATGTCCTTTCATTTTTATTTTCCAAGTTTTATTTGCGATCAAGCGCGAAGAAGCGCTCGCGGTCGTGCTTGCTTAGTCGTTCTTGATAGATCGTCGAAGTTAAGCAACGTTCGAAACGGTCTGTAAGTGGATGGGTGACCGCCAGTGGCATTTTCATCTGAGCGCTTCCGTGCTTTGGAGGGCACGTTAAATTGTCGGTCCCGGCTATTTAAGTCGTTATGCCATGACGGAGGCCTTAAGGCGGCCTAAAAACTCCGTCACCAGAGTTGGCCACTGACTCACGAACTTACTTACTTTTTTTTGCGATCAGTTTTCCAACTATGAGCAAATTGTTTGCGGGTGTAATGTCAGGCAGAGTTCACTCCTGGTTTTCCTCTCCAGTAGGCACTCTTCATTGGTTTAGTCACACATTTAGCTGCATGACATCTTTTCTTTTAAGTCGTCTCTTATACGTAGGGTTTGTGAGTTGCTGCGCTAGTTGGTTAGGATGGCATTCATTTTATTTTAGGTATATAATTTGAATAAACAATGCTGCAATTTTTTTAGATACTGATGAAATACCATTTTTAGCTCCCCAACACTTGATTTAATGCAATGAAAAATTAAATGACCCTACCACCAATGATGATGACAAAATCCTGAAGGAACAGGAGTAAAATCACCTATAATTTTAAGCATTTCAAAGTGATCCCAGCGGTCCTACTGAATAAATTCTTTGACCAATCCAAGAGAGCACATATTGCCCAATCGCGTCGTGCACAACTGGAACCAGAGTCCAGTGATAAGTGCCCCCTGACCAGAGTTGACCACTGACTCATACGAACTTACTTACTTTTAGTGCCCCCTCAGTGAACTCTTTCAAGAATAGACTGGACAAATATTTACAGCGCACTGACAAGGACTAAGATATACAAGCATCAGCTTTGAGAGCTGCCTGTGTATTACAAATAATAATAATAATACTACTGAATTACAGTCATTGTCAAGAAAATTATAAATCATTGTAATGATTTATCAATAGAGGTACCACTACCAACATAACTATTGCAACTTGTTGGCATGGTATGGGCAAGTGATAATGTTTTACCTTTAATTGTAAATATTAATTTTAAACAAATTTGACATTATTGTTGCATGCAATTTTTTATTTTTTAAGTTCTTAAGTTCGGATTGTATTTGCTTAGTTTCCATTTTTAAAATTTGTACATAATATTAATATAGTTGAAATTTTAATGAAATATTTTTATTGCTTTAACTTTTAATTTAACTGTACTCGCTCGACGTAAAATTTAATACCTTGCTGTCTGTCGCCTATAATTATAATAACATTTAACTAGTTTGTAAGAAATAGTGTACCATTTTTGCATGACAAGATGTATATTGTGTTGGTGGCTCTAAATAAATAAATAAATAAATAAATAAATAAATAAATAAGAACCAAGGAAAGCAAATTTAATGTGAATGGTGTGAGTAGAGGTAGGCCGACAAAGATTTTTTTTTTCCCTGTTCCTCCGCAATCGGTCCCCCGACCACATGCGGATTGCTTGAGCGATATCCGGTGGCATTTGGAGTGAAGAGGCCAGCGCCCCTTCTCTCCGCGTAATACGTCCCCTCTCTAAAGAAATGGATGGATTGTGTGAAAAATGACACAGAGAGTGAGTGCTGAGATGACGGCTATATATCTAGGGAATTGAAAAAAGAATACTTTGGTGCCGATCCCGATTTAGGGGACCATGGCAGGAAGATGGCGGTTCACACTGTAGGTAGTAAGATGACGCGTAAAATCTTTTGAAGATTTTTCAATTAAAAACAGCATCCAGATCGCAGTTATCACTTAGTTAACGGGCATACTGATTCCATGAAAGGATAATCAACATTGAATGCCTCCAGATGGTTCTAAAACACTAAAAGCTGAATAAAACACCACGCTGCTTCCGACCACAACTTGATCTCGTACTATTAAAATCATTCACACAGATTGCTTATGCGTAATTTTTACGTAAAATTAATAATGTATTAGTAGTACTATAGAAATCACTTACGTTTTCGGTCATTAAACAGGATTTTTACACAATAGTATCAATTATTCCCCTCGGGCACGAAATTGAATTGCGCGTAAACGGCGTAACAAACAATAACAAATGTAATGAATTAATCTCGGACCAAGAATCACACTGGACAGAGCCTGCGACGTTGCCGCTCTTGTATCTGTGTAACAAACCTAGTAGTCATGTATCTTTGTCTATCTCACGGAGCTTAGCTCCGAGTAAAAGAGATAGCTAGTGTACGTTTGGCAACGCAGCACTGTCGGTGTAAGTCGTGTCAGTTTATGACTACCTTGGTAGTCAAAACAGTGTGAGATCGTTGGAGAAAAATCAAGAAAAACTTAAAAATTACTGTGTTTAGGCTTAAATTAAATTGATAAATTGAAACTATGTGATGTTCAGCTGTGTATTGTTCATCAAGAACTACAAAAGGAGGAGTAAAAGACCCGGAATTGTCATTTCATGCGTAAGTTTTTGATAACATTTCCCCTCGATAAAAATGCTAAAATAATGAGTTCATGACTATAAAAACAGTAGTAATAGCATTGTAGCAATCTAGTTATTATGTTCATAAGTGATTTTGATTCAAAATAATGTAAAAACCACCAATTTAAAGCCTAAATAAATTTAGCTTCTGTGCTAGTGATGCGCGTAGAGTCAAATCTAGTTTTATCGATAGTATTCAACTTTCATGTTTGTTAAATTTAACTTTTAACTTTTAGGTTCCCAAAATGCCCAGAAATAAGAACCGAGTGGATCAAAGCTGTTAGACGTGATAACTGGGAGCCTGCAAAACATTCCAAGCTTTGTTCAAAACACTTTGATGAATCCTGTTTTATCCACGGCTTATCAATTAAAAAACTCAAGAGTACCAACCATTTTTGAAGGATATCCAGTATACTATCAACCGGTAAGTTTTTCAAATGTAAAAATAAACTACATTCAGGGAACTATAACAGGGAAACGCTCTTTTTGTTGTTGCCGGAAAATTGTTTTCCGGTGTTATAAGATTGTTTAATAATATAAAATATTATATTTATTGTACATATCAATTTTAATGAAAGTTTAATAAAGATTTAGACTTAATTAAGACCAATTAAAATGCTTTTTTTTTCATTTCGTCTTTATTCTATCGATAGGCTCGACAGTAAAGTCACATCTCTAGTCACGCACACTAATACAATTCTGCAACCGCACACTAGCAAAAAATGGACACGCGTAAAACGAAATCACTCTGTCCAGTATGATACTTGGTCCTAGGAATTAATGATGAAATGGCGGGAGGCCGCCGGAAGTGGGTGGGAAACAAACAAACATTTGTTTGCAAATACAAAAGACTGACCGTTAAAAACTGACTGACGCCCAGAACCATAGCCAATAACCTCGGACGAAATATAAAGGGGACGTCTGATTGAAGGAAGTCCTCATACAAAATTTTCTGTCAATTTTTGCGGGGGACGAGGTAGCACACTAACGCATTTTACACACACATACGCATTTCGTTTTTGTATCGCTACACAAGCACACTACATAAAAAATACAACACACTCTCATTTTTACACACACTATTGCAAATTTCGTATAAACATAATGTAGCGACGTAAAACAGAAAGTAGCACACATCAAGAAAATTAGGGAAGGGAACGTCAATAATATTATCGTTATCGATTATATGCGTGAATGAGTGAATGATGACAAATTATTTCTTCCATTTCTCAGTTTCTATTAATCGTATATTTTGCATTGTGAATAAAATTAACTTATCAATGCTTTACAATGTAGTAGATAAGTTAATAACAAGGAAAAATCGGTTAGACCGTAAAATTTAATTGTACAGTGCCACCAAAATATCGAATTTCGAAACGATTAATGTGTGTAAGCTATCGGTCTATTGATGTCGTCCCACTAGTTCTTTCGAACCAGTGTGGCGAAAGGATTTCAAGTGCGCCCCAAAGAGGCGTCTTTATACGTTGACGATGACGAGTTTACATAGGTAGGAACTTATATTTTCTGAATACTTAGGTACTGTAAAACTAGTTTATTTAAATCTAATAGCCTTGAACCTTCATTACAATTATAGCTACTTCTGCCATATGTAAGTATATACAGGATGTCATAGGAACGACAGTCAAGCGGAAGTCCAGTGATGCAGGACCACTGTTGCTGCAATGTCACAAAAACATGAATAACTTCTAAACTACAAAAAATCGTTGAACATACATGGGGGTGATTTGGGTAGCCCTTGGGGTGTTGCATCACTAGACTTTTGCTTGACAGTCGTTTCTGTAGGGATGTTTGTTGCTTTTGTAGTACTTAAACCTCAAATGGTCCCATAGGCTTTTTCGATCCTTACATGAAACTGAATCGATTTTAGTACAAAAAGTATAGGAAAAGTTTTTGACAATTTCAGAATTTTCTAGTACTCAAACGACCCCATAAAGTCTTTTGATGTTTACCTGAAACTGAATAGAGTGGAATCAATTTTTTTTTCCTTTTGCCATTTTTTGTCGCTGTCTGTACATTTTTTCAAAATCTGCGAATGCAGTTTAAAATATCTCAAAAAGATAGGGAAGGTCTTCTAAGAGCGTTTTCTTGTAGCTACAATGGTTAAGGTACCTGCCCTCCATGGCCCATCTCAAAAATCCACCTGTATAGTCCGAGTAGGCGTCCAGGATGGATGTCTATTGCATGCTTGTTTCCATTTTTCTTTAATAATCTCTTGGGAACATAAAATCAACAAGCAAAGAAAAGTAGGTACATACAAAACTTTTAAAAATGTTCATCTTCCGTTCATTCATTTAAATCATCGATATCAATACCACTGCACTATAGAACATTTCAACTAGTCAAGTTAGGGTTGTCATCAATTTGAAATAATTATTACTATGTTTTAAAATAAATTACCTATAATTATTTTGCGTGGTTTCATTTTATTTTTAATTCACAATATATTCATAGTTATTATGTCGGATTGGGGGAGGGGGGATCAAAGTTCCCACTTTTGGGCTTTTCGCTTATATTCCGATAGCGGTGCGTCGTATGACAAAAAGTTTGTAAATTAAATGAAAGATCATATAATTCTCTACGACTTTTGTAATATACTATTCCGAATTTTCATCAGGTTTTGCGGTTTTGAGACACACGCTCCGGAAAAAGGCAAGCTACACGCTCCGGAAGAATAAAAGGAAGCTACATTCCTTTTCAGCTTTATAACTTCAGAACCAGTCATGTTAAGCTACAAAGGTTAAAAAAACCTAACTTAAAGATAAAAAAGAAAATTTTTACGGAGCTTGAAAACGGTTGGAAATTCTGGAAAAGGGTATGGAGTTGAAGAAAATTTTATGATCTTTCATTTAGCTTAGGTAAATTAATTTGGCATAATAATTGCATTGAAACGCACCGTTTTTGATAAATTAGTCAACTCCCTCCCACTCCGGCTCACCTCCTAGACATCAGTACTTTTAGTATGTTCACTTCCTAAGCACCCAGAACAAGTTTCTTAAGGAACCGCATATATACCAGCTCACGCATTCTACAACTCTCTTTTAATAACTGAACTGTTGGCAGTTTATTAAATGTTAAAAATTATGGAACACATTATAGAAACGCAATTAAAATGTAACTAGATTAAAATAAACGTGTTTTGATTTTGAAAAAACTTAGTGACATCCCTGACTCGCTACATAGATTATTACATAGTATTGTAGTCACGTGAATAGACTTATTCATTCATTCTTATGGCGGAAAATTCAAATTACTCAAATATAAATATCATAAATTCATAAGGAAATTAATAATTATGTTACAAATTAGATACTCACAAATGAAAAGAGATGCCGTCACTTTTGAAATTTGATGTTGCCGACTTGTTTCGATAACAAAATACAGCACAAATAGGCATTTTATGGCAGCTCTGTTCTCGCTCAGGTTCAGAAGTATTGTGTCAAAATGGCTACCGAAGTAGTTTTTATAAACTGAAACGACTCGGAGTCGTGTACATTTGACAGAGGGGAAATACAAGTTATGGCGCATCCCTACCTTAATGATCGAAGCCAATAACCCAGAAAGCATCCAAATCATGGCCAGAATCTGTCTGACCGAGAACGCACTTTTTATACTCTGTGCACAGTCAGATGAATGGATCCATAAATTACTGTCAATGTCATTACGCGTTGTTTGACAGCAGATTTTTTAAAAATCACAAAAATGACGTGGAGGCAGGTTAAGAGTTTGTTTTAGTGATCAATTAATTAGGTCATTATAGTATCAATAATTTATTAAATAATTGTGTAAATAAATAAACTACATAATGATTGAGATTTCCGACACACAGAGTAAGTATTTATCTCAGAAACTCAATGTTTCCATGTTCATATTTTCATTTATCATTGTGTACGTTTTCGTGGATTATCTTTAAAGATATCAAGTGTTTCCGTGGTATTAATCGTCTAATCTTTTAATGAATGCATTGTTGAGAGGTATTTAATTCAAAAATAGATTTGAGAAGTCATACTGTATTGACTACCACTTCTTTAACTATTTGCTAAACCTAAGGGCTGTGCTCAGGGTGCTCTTTGTATCGTATGCAGGAAATTACCAAGATCTTTACATAAAGCGACCCGCCCCGGCTTCGCACGGATGCAATGCTGATACTAAATATTAAAGTTCAGCCAGCGTTTGCTGTGCGCAAAAAACTGTATTTATTTACGACATTACAGAAACCTCTAAAATTATCAGTGTTTCTCTACTATATTATGCATGTAATATTCCTCTTGAATCACTATCATCATCATCATCCGCAGCCAAGAACATCCCACTGCTGGGTATAGGCCTCCCTCTGTTTACCCCGTCATGGCATAACGACTTAAATAGCTGGGACCGACAATTTAACTTGCCCTCCGAAGCACGGAAGCGCTCAGATGACAATGCCACCGGCGGTCACCCATCTACTTGCAGACCGTTTCGAACATTGCTTAACTTCGACGATCTATCAAGAACGACTAAGCAAGCACGACCACGAGCGTAGGTAAGAGCTACAATTCCACTTACAAAAGTTTCACAGCTTATAAGAGTGGAAACAAGTCGTAGCTCTTACCTATGACTGTCCGTTGAATATAAAAACCGGGCATTAGATAATTTTATGTTTTTTAAGGGTGTAAGTCAGGCATATCTTAACATGATGTTAAATTTTCAGAAATCGGTGTAGGCCTCGCTGGATTTGGAATAGCATTCCTTTTCTTAGGAGTGCTTCTGTTGTTTGATAAAGGATTATTGGCTATAGGCAATGTGAGTATTACTAATCATGATGTAAACACTAGAAATAAGGATAAACTCGCTGTTCCCACTACTAGATTAGATAAAATTATGAAATCATTTAAAGGGCAATGTGTAAGCTTCTATAACAAAGTCCCAAGCGAATTGCAAAATTTATCAATCACTAAATTTAAAAATACAATTAAACGTCATCTCTGTAAAAAAGCCTATTATAAGATATCAGATTATTTGGATGACAAAAAAGCTTGGGACTTGCTCCAACTCAATGGATCCATGGATCACCTAAAAAAATCCTAGGCCCCAGACCGTGTTTGTTGCCCTGATTCTTCACGGTATTGGTCGCGAAAGAACAGGAGTAAAATTAGTTTTAAGACTATTCTAAGTGATCCCTGTGGTCCTACTGAATAAATGATTTTTGATTTTGATTTTTTTTGACTATATTAACACATTCAGTGCCCATTATGAAAACCAGCGCTGGGTAGGCACACTACTGTGTACCTATCCAGCACAATGCTGAGTTATGCCCATGTTTACCTGGACTCTGCTGCGCACAACTAGTTATAAGTAAATCGCAAGTTAGGCATAATTTTTAGGTTAAATGGTGTGTGTGTTTAAGCGTCTTACCATAAAACGTGACATAAAGTTATTCCACCGAATAAATCAAGAATAACCATACATTTTGACAGTTTACACTCAGGAATAACTTTATGTCACGTTTTATGGTAAGACGCTAAGTGTCTAGGTAAATAAAAATATTTTCTTTCTTTCTTTATTATACAGGGTGTGGCAAAATTTTAAACATTCATGGCAGCTCCCTTTTCTTTTCTAGTTAGAAGGTTTTGTTCTTAGGAAAGTATAGGTTTATTCTAAAGAAAAATACAACTGCATTTTTTGTTTTTTGAAAAAATTTACAGTCAGCCTAGACAATGACATTTCTAAAAAAAAAAATTAGTCTCAATCGACGCTATTTTCCATTAGGAACACTTTTCCCAAAGTAACTTAGCAAATCAAATCATATGTTAAAAAAAAATAAAGAAAACGGTTAAATAATAAATAATACTGGAATCAAATCAAATCAATCATTTATTTGCAGAATACATAATAATGTCATAATAAGTCCATTATTTATTTATCTAAATAATGAGCATATTTGTTTCCTCAGATCCTGTTCATCAGCGGCCTAGCATGCGTGATAGGCCTCCAGAGGACGTTCTTCTTCTTCTTCCAGCGGCACAAAGTTAAGGCCTCCGTGGCCTTCTTCGGAGGCATCAGTATTGTACTATTAGGATGGCCAATGATTGGCATGATTGCTGAGATGTACGGGTTCCTACTGCTCTTCAGGTATTAAATTCACTTTTACTTAAGGTAATCAGTCATTGGCGTCGATTCTGTTGTTCACTGACTAAACTTAATTATACTAAAACTTGAACATTCTTATTTCGTTCTCACTAAAGACGAAAATAGCATGTCGTTGAAAGTGACATAATAGTGACAAAAAGTTTAATCAAAATGGCGCCTCTGAGCTACTTTAGCAGCTGTTTTACACGGCAAGCAAAATGGTCTTGACTAAATCTACCCACAAATACTTAATTTTTACTAAAATTAAGAAATTTTACGAATGCCGCTATAATAGTCATTCCCTTTTTGACTTTATCGTTAACGAAATAAGAACGAAGCATTTTAGTTTAGGTAACTTTAGTCAGTGAACAACAGAATCAACGCCATTTAGTACCCGTGCAAGCTCTGCTTACTTTGGGGCTAGATGATGCTGTGTGAAAAGTCCAGCATTATTTATTTATATCATAGCCAAGCCTTAAAAGGAGGGCTTAAAAGGACCTATGTATTCTAATTTGGATTCAATTGCGGTGATACATACATACAGAGGCTAAAATCCAATCGCACAATACGAAAATGACGTATTTTGTCATAAAAAAGTAAGTAAGTTCGTATGAGTCAGTGGCCAACTCTGGTGACGGAGTTTTTAGGCCGCCTTAAGGCCTCCGTCATGGCTTAACGACTTAAATAGCCGGGACCGACAATTTAACGTGCCCTCCGAAGCACGGAAGCGCTCAGATGAAAATGCCACTGGCGGTCACCCATCCACTTACAGACCGTTTCGAACGTTGCTTAACTTCGACGATCTATCAAGAACGACTAAGCAAGCACGACCACGAGCGCTTCATGATACGTCATTTTCGTATTGTGTGACTGGTTGGAATGGGAAATGGGAATGGATTTCAAGCTAGTCAATAAGGCCTCAGGTAATATACCTACAAGGAGGTTTCTTGAGAAGATTGATGACGACCAAGTCCGAAAGCAAAGAGATACGTCTTTTTGTTTATCTATTTACAAGAAAACAATTAGATATTCATTAATTCATCGTATCAATGTGCTCATACATATTAGATTTGTTTGCTCCAAAATGAAGCCACCGCTATGGCCCTATCTGAAGCCGCAATAAGGTCTTCCTGGGTGCAGCTGGTTGGGCACAAAGGGCAGGAAAGGATATGCGACATATTTTGTGTTGGGGCTCCGCACTCACACTGGATTTGGGAAGGATCCCCTATACCCCATTTAGATAACAATTAGATAGATAGATAACTCTTTATTGTTACACCATTAGATACAATTAAAAAAAAACTTAAAATGCTTAAGACTTCCTTGTAGATTGCATGTAGGTGAGTAGGGATAGGCACAGAGGTTCCTAACTTCATAGCTCTGTCACCTACTTACCTCATACCTACTTTTGTGTTTTTCTTTTTTGTACCTGTTCTCTGTATGTAATGTACCTGTGTTTGTGTGTTGGCAAATAAAGCTTTCTATCTATCTATCTATCTATAATTGCGGTGACACAATGGGCGGCCTTATCGCTCAAAGCGATCTCTTCCAGGCAGCCTTTGGATGGATTGGATAGAAAAGAACGCGAGAGGAGGTGGTGTTACAATTAAATTGAATAATTTTTCGAACCGCGCCTTTCATCTTGGATTGGTCAATTTAAGTGATCACATGAATTGACCAATCCTGTTTCAATCTATGCCCAAAATAAATAAAAATAAAATAAATAAATAATGCTGGACATTTTCACACAGCATCATCTAGCCCCAAACTAAGCATAGCTTGTTCTATGGGAACCAGATAACTGATATACTACTCATATACATTTTGTTTGTAAATACATACACATTATATATAGAAACACCCAGACCCGAGATAAATATTTGCAGATCATACAAACATTTATCCCGCGGCGGGGATCGAACCCGCAACCTTCTGCGTCTCAAGCGGGCTTTCACCCACTGCGCCACAGAGGTCGTCAAATATTTATAAATGGCTTGTATGTTGTTTCCAGAGGGTTCTTACCAGCGGCTGTGAACTTCTTAAGGATGGTTCCTGTATTCGGGTCCGTGTTAAATTTGCCTATCATCAGTGGGGTAAGCTATATTGAATTTCTAAATCTTATTTATTTATTAATTTTATTATTTTTTATGGATTGTGTGAAGGATGACATGAGTAAGAAAGGAGTGAGTGTTGAGATGACGGCTGATAGAGGAGAATGGAAGAAGAACACAATGTTGTGCCGACCCCACGTAATGTGGGAAAAGGGCAGGGTGATGATGATGATTTATTTATTAATATACCACATCATATACAGGGTGTAAAAAGACACCTACCGAAAACTGAGGGGTTGCAATCAGACCATGATAAACATATTTAGCGAAAAAATACGCACTTAGCTTTTTACTTAGCTTAGTCATTTTATGTTATTTTCGGTTATTTACTACTATTACAACATAATACGACCATGCCTAATAAGTTCATTTATAAAAGAAAATAGCAGTTAAAACTCAAAATCCAGCGATCTACGTAAAAAAACGCGCCCAAAACATACGCAAACAGTACTCTTCAAACACTGTTTTCTCGGGATATAATGATTTGTTCGGAAAATCCTTTTGGATTTGGTTGTGTGTTGGGATGCTGCCCCCTTGCGGCTTCGGCAGACGTCTTTTTACACCCTGTATATTAAAACATTTCCAAAAAAAAAATCTTAAAATAATCGTAAATAAGAATGAATGAAAGAAAATAAATTCATTCAACACTAGCTGTCCGTCGCGGTGTTACCTGCGGTCCGGGAAAACTTCACTTTCCCGGGATGAAATATAGCCTATGTTCATCAGGGATAATGTAGGATTCTATTGGTGAAGTAATTTTTCAAATCGGTCCAGTAGTTTCGGAGCCTATTCAACTCAAACAAACAAATATTTCCTCATTATAATATTACTAGCTGACCCGCGCGACTTCGTCTGCGCATTATTAGGAACAAAGTGCAAGAGTTTTGAGTAAATCGAAATAACCAATGAGCGGCAATTTTTTTGAAGAAACATGACTGGAAACATATTTTTTTATAGCAAGAACTGTATGGTTTTGACTTTCAAAATACATAATATGATTAACTATTATTGCGTTATGTTTCTCTCAAGAATCCCATAGTAGATAGAGGGAGGGAAAATCTAACCCAGAAAATCTAACACAAACTATCTACATTCCAAATTTCATCACAATCGGTTAAGTCGTCATGGAGATACGTGAAGACAAACATTCGCACACACAGACTTTCGCATTTATAATATTAGTAAGATTATTATTCAACATGAACGAAACGGCACAAAGATAAGTAAGTTCGTATGAGTCAGTGGCCAATTCTGGTAGTTTTTAGGCCGCCTTAAGGCCTCCGTCATGGCTTATAGCCGGGACCGATATAACGTGCCCTCCAAAGCAGTCAGTTTATAATGTCACCCATCCACTTTTTTTTAACCCTTCGTGCGCTAGTCCGTCTCGCACTTGGCCAGTTTTAATCAATTTTGTTTTTTTTTCAGATTGTGAACAGGATAGCAGGAGATACGGGTCGGAACATGGTATGATACATACCGACATAAAGACAATTTTATATAGTGTACATGTGTGGTTAAATTATGTGTGAGGAATAAATGCTTGAGCGTTCTGCTGTCTTGGATTTGGGGTAGGGTGTATTTCCCCCAATCTGTGGCAAAGAGGTAGTACTAACCTCGCTAAGGTCGACACCATCTGGTCCACATACCTTAGGGCCTTTCAGCCGACAGTTAATGTCGGATAGTTCTATAAAGGCTAATTGCCAAGTATAATGTTGCTTGCGAGATCTAGAATTCAAATCGCGGCTGTTGGTAGCGCCAGCGCCATCTAGCGGTGAATAGCTAGTCGCTGTATTGGCAACTCTATTACGATGGCCTTGTAGTTCAGGCGCTCGTAGTTAGAGGTCGCCACAGTACTTATTTGAATATTGATCAAAGTAAAAAAAAATATTCTGTAGGACCGCTGGGATCACTGAGGCTCAATGCACATAGAATTGGCAAGTGACGCGTCAATTAGTTTTATTGCGCACCATTATAAACCTTATGAACAATGGTACAAGATATAGAAACGCTTGTAGAATGAACCGCACGAAAGTGCTCGAGCAAGCGAGGCCGGCTAGATGGCTTCGCCAGACCTCGTTCATTCTACAAGCGTTTCTATATCTTGTACCATTGTTCAAAGTCAAAGTCAAAGTATCATTTATTGCCTGAAATACATGTACAGAAGGTGTTGGTGGATAATTATGTGTAGCAATGTATTCTACCTATATTTTAGGCATGCAATACCTAAATTACATAAACTGAATTTATTAACAAAATCATAAGTTACACAAAAAAAAATCATAAAGAAACACAATTAAAAGAAAACATGTCAACAATAAAATTAGATAAGGTAAGGTAAGGTTCATAAGGTTTATAATGGTGCGCTATAAAACTAATTGACGCGTCGCTTGCCAATTCAATGTGCATTGAGCCTTACGCACACAGAAACAACTTGCATGTCACATGTGTATGTGCATCTACACACACACAAGCCGCCTTCGTGATAGAACATAGAGTAACAGCGCCATCTACCGGGTTCAATACAACAACATACACTTTTTTTTGAAGTGAAAATTTAGGCGCGTATGGCAGTTTTGAGATGAGAAAAAATTCGTGGATTCGCCGCGAAAAGGACACGTGACTGCTCACCAGAACCGTTCGAGTTTTTACTTCTGCCGGCACCCCTGGAGTGCCACTTTTGTTTTTTCATTTTGCACTATTTGGCCAACAAAGCTTTTTATTAGGGCTAGAACATCCAGGTTTATGTGACGACAGAGTTTCGGCAAAATCATCTTTACTACAACGACATAGAACCGTAAATAAGAGCTTATCAAAAATTTGAATTCTGGCGATTAGGGTTCTGTGGCCGAGCGGTAAGGCACTCCGGCTTTAGGCGGATCGCCTGATCGTTGCGATCGAATCCCATCGGAATCCAAAATTTTGATAAGACTTTTCATTTCCGACATTGAACTCAAAATCTCATTTAAACAAGTTTATTTTTGACAAAAAATCTAGGAGAATTACCTAAACCTACCTTCTCAGATCAAAAACAAGTGCGGGCCATTATTTTCTTGTAGAAAATACAGTTGCTAGGTTGGTTACTAGCATTTTTATGTTTTTAAAGGATGTGTACCTAAAGCTTGTGGTGAGCGGTTGTTTTGTCTATATACTAGTTATAGAAACGCTTGTAGAATGAAAGCGGGCCGCGCTGGCTCGAGCACTTTCGTGCGGTTCATTCTACAAGCGTTTCTATATCTTGTACCGTTGTTCATAAGGTTTATAATGGTGCGCTATAAAACGAATTGTCGCGTCGCTTGCCAATTCAATGTGACTTGAGCCTAGTTTGTTATAGGTACCTACTTCTGTTTACTTAATAACTCATAATTGGAATGTTATTTTGTTATTTTCTTTAATTTTGCAGCAGTTATTTTTGTATAATATCGATTGATATATTTTTAAATTTTTATGTTGGTAACACAAGAAAATTCTTTCTCAGGACGATGGCAGTTAATCTTCAATGGATTTCTTCTAACTAACCCCATATCCCATTCCAAAAATAATTTAAATACTGTCTAAATGTATTTTTGTAAATATAAATAAAGAGCATGATTGTGACATGTGTTTTTATTTTAGAAATGAGACGCCCGAGTTCGATACGCGGCAAATAATTTCTCAAGGAATAGTCATAATTTCCCTGCCCTACCCACTTTTATGGGGTCGGCACAACAGGTTTTCCTCTTCCACTCCGCTCTATCAGCCGTCATCTCAACACTCCTTTCTTACCCATAACATCCTTCACACAGTCCATACATCTTTTCTTCGGTCTGCCTCTTCTGCCACATCCCTCCACAATCAAACCTAACATTCTTCTCGTTACATGACTCTTCCCTCCTCATAACATGCCCTTGTAACATTAGCTCGCAAAAAAGTTTGAAAAATGGCACATTCTCATATTTTTCAGAAGTAGGTAGGTACGGTACCTACTTGTAGGTATAAATGTTTGGACGTTGCCATGGTGTATGAGTCAGTGGTCAACTCTGGTGACGGAGTTTTTAGGCTGCCAGGTCTCCGACATGGCTTACTTACCTACTACACTTAATACCATACAAGGGTCTTAGATTAAGCATTAAGATCTGAGATAGGTACCTACTTAACTAATTTCTATTGGGGCTTGCTAATGGATAAATTACTTATAGACAGGCCGAATATAGGGTAGTCAAGGCAAGGAATGAATTCCTTACGGTAGGTAGTAGGTATTTTTGTTTTTTTTTTGTAAACCGAATCGTTTTTAACGATGTGCTTTACCAGTGACACAGATAAATTAAGTAGGTACAATACCAGCAAACATGATTCATTTCTAACCTAATTAATATTGCCAATAATTTTCACCTGACAACGTGAAATCAGGTTACTGCTCCCGCCAATAAAGCAATAAACATAGACGAAACGCACTTTTCTCCCCGCTATTATTATCTGTGAACTCTATCGATAAGATATTGTAGGTGGCGCCACTTTCCTCAGCCAAGTCAGTCGCCGCCCGGGCCGGGGCAAAAGCACACGTCTCAAGGTTGCGCTATTTCGCCGCGAGCGCCCGAGCCCCTTTCTATCTAGCCATGACTAAAAAAACAAAAACTCAATAGTTTTACATATAAAATTACTGAAATATAATTCGTAATTATATTAAATAGGAATAAAATAATAAATGTGGAGGGATAGTGATTAATTTGTAGTCCTGTGCGTGTGAAGTGAGATTTTTGTGAATATTAGCGTTTTGTGGATTGAGTCGTTAGTGCAATTTCATCTTACCTATGAATTAAGTGAGTTTTACCGTTTTACACACCTTTGCAAATTAATATGCTTTTAGTGAGCTTGAATTTATAGCTTTGAATGTGCATGCTTACATTTATTTAATGTTTCTGTTCGTTAATTAAAAAAATATGGCTGTTTTGTTATTGCTTATTATTTTTTACTAATTTATAATTTGCTTAAAGTATTGAGAGTGTGATTTTATTGATTTCTAGAGGATAATCACAAGGCCAATGCATTTGAACGTGATTCGAACCTAGATAGGTTCCTCCTCCTATTTCAGGTGACCTAAACTAAGTCGGGCGGGCAGCTATTTTGATTAAAGTGAAATTGAGCTTATGCATGCACCCATACCCATTGATCAATATTATCTAGGTAGGTACCTACTACCAACTTACCTAGGTTAGGTACCTACCTACCTAGGTAACTATTCGTTGTTGCATTTCGCACTCTTTGATTTTGTTTAATTAAATGATTTGGCTTGTGTTGTTTTTTGTTTTACTAATCCTCTTTTATTGTTTTTCATATTATTACTAGGTTAATTAGGTAGGTACGTTCCTGTTCCTAGGTAGGTAGGTACGTAAATTTTTTGTGCTTGTGGAAAAAAAGGGTTGTTTAATAAAAACATATTTATCTAGCTAACTAAATACCTAGATACTAATCATTTTAAATTTCAAATACCTACATTACATACAGACTAGGTGTTTTGATCTTACCGTTTTGTTTACCAGTCAGGTGGATTAACTAACACCCAATACCTACTCATAGGTTGTGCCAAAATTCAGCTCAATACACCGTGAAGTGGGTCAAATTCTGCTTGCAAGATTTCAGGTCGATTCAATTTAAAGCTTTTGAAGGAAACTTTGTTATTATGAATCTCGGAAAGCTTCCCCACAGTCGTGATGGGCTACCGTCACGGGTGCTTTCGAAGATCCGAGAATCGACATTTTAAACTCCTCATCTGGACTTTGTTAAACTGCATTGGCCATCTGGAAGTCGCTCAATAGACTCCGCACACAGATTGGTCGATGCAAAAGTAACTTAGCCAAATGGAGTAATAATAATAATGCTGGACTTTTTCACACAGCATCATCTAGCCCCAAAGTAAGCAGAGCTTGAGTATAGGGGATCCTTCCCAAATCAAGTGTGAGTCCGGAGCCCCAACACATAATATGTCGCATCTCCTTTCCTGCCCTTTCAGGCCCTTTGTGCCCAACCAGCTGCACCCAGGAAGACCTTGTTGCGGCTTTTGATAGGGCCTTCATTTTGCAAGCTTTAATAAAGAGAGCAAAATATGAGCATGACACGATGAATGAAATGAATTTTAAAGTCAAAAAGTAGTAGGTAGGTAGGTACACTACTTATTCAGTAGGACCGCTTGGATAAAATATCTTTCTGACTATAGGTTTCCTAAATTTTTTTAAAACAATTTCTTTATTATCTCTACTTTTAACAATAATTCAGACTGTCTGATGGAGTTTTTAGGCCACCTTAAGACCTCTCTGCAATATCCGGGACCGACAATTTAACATACCCTCAGAAGCACAGAAGGGCTCAGATGAAAATGCCACTGGTGGCCACCCATCCACTTACAGACCGTTTAGAACGTTGCTTAACTTCGACGATCTATCAAGAACGACTAAGCAAACCGACCAAGAGCGCTTTTGTGTGTTCATTCTGACTGATTTATGTATGAATAAATCCAAGACAGGGTACGCAATTTCATTTGCATTCCCCAACATCGAATGACTCACAGACATTCAGTCTTTCACACAGCATCATCTAGTCCCAAACTAAGCAAAGCTTTTACTATGGGAACCAGATAGATAACAGATATACTACTTATATATACATTTTGTTTGTAAATAAATACATAAAATATCTACTATATAAAAATAAGTCGGGTTTTCCTTCCTGACGCTATAACTCGAGAACGCACGAACCGATTTCCACGGTTTTGCATTCGTTGGAAAGGTCTCGGGCTCCGTGAGGTTTATAGCAAAGAAAATTCAGGAAAAATCTGGTGGCATCTGGTGGCGAAACGGAGTTCGCTTGGTTTGCTAGTTATACATAGAAACACCCAGACCCGAAATAAATATTTGCAGATCATACAAACTTATCTTTTATACTGCGTCCCAAGCGTGCTTTCACCCACTGCGTCAAGATTTTCATATAACTTTCAATCCGAAGGTCGTGGGTTTGTATCCCGATTCCCGGTGGTGCATCAATGGATTAAGCATTTCGTAAAATGTATTATGCCCTTTAACACCAGCTCTAAACGATGAAGGAAAACATCGTGAGGAAACCCGCAGCTTAGTCAGCTCCTCACGTAAAAGGCAAGCCTATTCCATCTCGTACAATCTCACTCCACATTGAAATATGGACACAAAAACACATTTAGGTACAAGAAAGACTAGCTGCGCTCCCGCGGTGTGACCCGGTGTCCTGGATTTTTAATTTTTTTCGGGATAAAAAGTAGCCTATGTCCTTCCTTGGGATACAACCTTTATCCATGTTCATTTTCAGCCTAATCTGTTCAGGGTTTGGGCTGTAAGTAAGTTCGTATGAATCAGTGGCCAACTCTGGCGACGGAGTTTTTAGGTCGCCATAAGGCCTCCGTCATGGCTTAACGACTTAAATAGCCGGGACTGACATAACGTGCCCTCCGAAGCACGGAAGCGCTCAGATGAAAATGCCACTGGCGCTCAACCATCCACTTACAGACCGTTTCGAACGTTGCTTAACTTCAACGATCTATCAAGAACGACTAAGCAAGCACGACCACGAGCGCTTCGAAAAGTTAACAGACAGACAGTATGGATGAATTATTGTTGTCTTGTTCATCCGATCAGAACTTTTTGTCCAACAACAACATTTATTTATGGCTCTACTAGTACTTAGTTATATTCCTTATTTTCTATTCTTAGTTTATTTCTATTTTCTACGACAAATCAAACAATGATCAAATTATGATGCATTCCAAGGTCTCCCAACGATATCTCACTAATGCCCGGTTTCTATATTCAACGGACATTCGTAAGTTAAAGCTACGACTCGTTTCTACATACAAAAGTTTGACAGCTAACTTCTTCTTCTTCTTTTATTTAATGGCAAAATACACAACTAGGTGTAATTCTGCCAATGTCAAGTTTTAAATATTGATAAGTATAAAGTCATGTCAGTCAGTCAAGTCATGTCGATGGTTTGAAAAAAACATGGCGGCTTGTTTCTTCAAAACTCGTAACGGAATTTTTTCGTCAAATGAGAAATCTGCTTCAATACTCCATTCCATTTTACAGATCTCCTGTTTCAAATCCAAGGCTTCATTAGTAAAATGCCACCGAAATTACATAATAAAACTTAGTAAAACACAAGAAAAAGAAAATAAAATAGCAGAGCAGTGCTTCTTCCTAAAATGGCGAAAAAAAAACCCCCGACAGCTAACTTAGGTACGCCTGGTTTCTAGCTGTCAAACTTTTGTATTTGGAAACGAGTCGTAGCTCTTACCGTTGAATATAGAAATCGGGGGTAAGTAAGAGGTAAGTATAGGTAGTAATCTATTGGCGTAGATCCTTATCTTTTAAACCTACTGACCCGACAATAAATGATATCTAGGTAGCATTAGTTATTCGCACATTGAGAGTATCTCCCATACAAAGTTGGCACGGTGTTAATCCGAGGTATGTTTTCGCCCGATAGCCAATCTTACAATTTGGATTCACGCCAAGATCTTGAGATTGTTTTGTGATTGTGCACTGTTGTGATTAACAATTTGATTGGAAAACATTGTTTAGATTTGTGCAATAATTGTCAATAATTCAAATTCAATCTTAAGTGTAGGTACCATAATTCACCTGCGATTTTATCGAGTTTTTTTTGTGTGTGACGTGTGGCGCCTTTGTGGCGCTCTTTTTTTTCGAAGCGCTCGTGGTCGTGCTTGCTTAGTCGTTCTTGATAGATCGTCGAAGTTAAGCAACGTTCGAAACGGTCTGGAAGTGGATGGGTGACCGCCAGTGGCATTTTCATCTGAGCGCTTCCGTGCTTCGGAGGGCACGTTAAATTGTCGGTCCCGGCTATTTAAGTCGTTAAGCCATGACGGAGGCCTTAAGGCGGCCTAAAAACTCCGTCACCAGAGTTGGCTACTGACTCATATGAACTTACTTACTTACTTTTTTTGACAGTCAGACTGGCTGTAAGCATTCCTATAGAAAAGAAAAATAATTTATTGTTAAGCTGATATTACAACATCAGAAAGAAACGCGTCCATTGCATTTCCAAAACTTGCTACGTAATAGCTGAAATTATTAAATGAAGAGTTGATGCAAGTAGAGTTTGAATCAGCAATACTTACCTACGGAATTAAATCATCACAAGCTGAAAACACTAAACAATCATTGTTCTAGTACCTATAATTTAAGTAAACCACGATTTTAAATCATACAAATACCATTGCTTTTTTTCGCATGCGTAAACTCATCCTTAGACCAGTTCCGTTTATTTTTAAAAATGGCGGATGGTTTCTTTTACGTCTTGTGGCCAGTGTTAACCACATTAAAAAAGGTTTTGGTTGTATCAAACTGCTTTTCAATTCATCGTTGGTCTATCTACTAAGTGCATGCAGACTTTTATTTTTGTAACCTCATTTCCTTCCCCTCAAATTCTCGATTAAAAAATAAAGCCTAGCACAGCCTAGCACACGCTGATGATGAGGATAGATTGAAAGGCATGACGTTAGAGATAATCTCTGCCTAGTCTAGATTCAGGTAATATAATTAGAGACCTATTTGCTTAGGTCTAGCTTCGTAGTCCTATTAGTTAGTACATTGTATGCTATGCCGATAATTTAGTACATACCTAATACCTACATAGGTTTATAAATAGGTAGGTAAGTAAAGAGCCTGTTTTAGTCACGTAGGTAAGTATAACTACGTGTGAATAGAAATGGGCTGAAATCACTGACCTCTATTATACAAGTACGCTGGACTAATGATACCCTTTAAAATGACAGCTTTCTATTGTGCCAATTTGAAGCGCCCCCAATGCGTGGGTGAGGAACTAAATCTGACGTAAACTTCAAATGGCCGTTTCTTCGGTTGGATTGTCTCCGTGTTTATAAAGTGTTTTTGAAGGTGTAACGCGATTAAACTTGTTTGTTGTGTCGTATTAATATAGTTGTTACATAACTATGTGATAATAGTTAATAAGTAAACCATGAAAGAGTGCGTGTTTTGCAAAACTCGGTACCAGAAAGGAAGCGGAGTGACATTCCACAAGTAAGTGAATTTACGGATATTATTCAACAAATTAAACTTCTATTGGTAATATAGACACTTAAAAATCTGTCACTAATCTTATTGTACGTGATTTATAACACATTTGTCTTTGTATTACCGGTTTTTGATAAACAACAAAATTCAATAGTGCTGTCAAAGTTCCTTGTCGATAAAACTTATCGATATTTTATTTACTATCAATATCTATTTACTTTCAAGAACGGAAATCGCCGACGACAGATTTTTATTATATAATACATATTATTTTAAAACAATAAAGTATTACTAATTCACAGGTTTCCGACTGACAATGAAAGACTGGAATTATGGCTGAAAAACATTGAAAAGCCTAGTTGGCGTCCGAAAAAATATGATTACATCTGTTCAAAACACTTCTCTGAAGACTGTTTTATTAGACATATCTCATGCACTACTTTGAAAAAGTGTAGTTTTGGTGCCGCTAATGTTGACTGTTGCAATTATTTTTCATTTAAATATTTAATGTACAGAAACGAATTTTAATTGTATACCTACTGAAATCGGCATTATGGAGGCAACTAATAAAAAAATGCTAAAATATTGTACATATATTTTTATTTTTTATAAATACCTTACCTACTCCATTCCTTCCCAAACAAAACTTCCTATTTAAAAAACTTTTCTTATTATAGGTATTGTTGGATCTATCTAATCATTATCACTATTTGCTTGATCTTAGTATAACTGCTCCGACTATTTTGGTCATTAGCCTTCATTAAAGGAATGGATCAATTATTTTCATTTTACTGCATGGATTAAGTAGACATTTTTATCGATGTATTTTATCTCACTGTCCCATCTCTATTATTAGTTCCGTTCCCACCCACTGCTGCTGTCAGCGCCAAAATGGCGAAAATCAAATCGCCTCACTTTGACCCGGCCTATAGTTAGTCCAGCGTACTTGTATAATAGAGGTCAGTGGCTGAAATTAAAAAAAAAATTGAGTCGTCAGGAAATCGAAAAATATCGAAAGTGAATATCTTCACCCATTTAGTTACAAAATAAGCCTTTAGAAATGTAAAAATATTGCCGTGAAAATTTACCAAGTACAGAACTAGATGGCGCTAGTGGTAGGTGTCGGTGAGCAATCACGTGACTCGCACGTGACCTTTTCGAGGCGAAACCAAGAATTTATTCTCATCTCAAAACTGCCAAACGCCAAACTTCAAAAAGTTTTGGCATTGTCTGGCCTAAAATTTTCATTTCATCAGCCTAAAATTATAGCTTTAACCTTCACGTACAAAATGGTTTGTATTTATTTATAAGCACTTGAGATTGTACAGAAATCATCTTCGCAACTATTTTTATTGAGTTTGATTCTCGTGCCAAGTCAAGTAGGTATACCTACTTATCGCATAGAAAAATGAAATAGGTAAGTTGACGAGTACGTAATACTCGTACCTACGGGATTTCAATCGGGTAAGAAGTACTTTTAAAGAAATGAAAAGTCTTATCAAAATTTTCGATTCCAACGGGATTCGAACCCGCGGCGATCAGACGATCCTCCTAATGCCGGAGTGCCTACAACCACTCGGCCACGGACGGAACCCCTGACGTCAGATTCGAAATTCTTGATAAGGTCATATTTATCGGTTAAGCATTGGTTAAAAGACTTCATTTCTGAATGAAATACCAAGTGTGTATTAACACTATAAAAAAAATTTACTTAAATTTTATTTACCTACCTAAGGACCAATACCATTTCTTATCTGTTTCACCACTTCAAAAAAAAATTAGAGGGTGTAAAAAGACAACTACCGAAAACTGAGGGGTTGCAATCAGACCATGATTCTAAACATACCTATTTAGCTAAAAAAATACGTAAAAATTTTTTTGACTTACCTTAGTCATTTTACGTTATTTTCCGTTATTTACTACCAGGACAACGTAATAAGACCATACCTACCTAATAATTTCATTTATAAAAGAAAAAAACAGTTAAAACTCAAAATCCAGCAATCTACGTAAAAAAAGCGCCCAGAACATACGCAAACAGTACTCTTCAAACGCTGTTTTCTCCGGATATAATGATTTTTTCGGAAAATCCTTTTGGATTTGGTTGTGTTGGGATGCTGTACCTACCCCTTTCGGCTTCGGTAGACGTCTTTTCACACCCTGTAGGTATATTATCTACCTATCTATAAATTGGTACCTACTTACCTACCGGCTATTGCACCTACATATTTTAATCTACCTTCTACAATATCGATTTAAAACCGACAGCAAGCCGATGAATTAATAAATACCTCACCTCACCTGTAATTTCACACCTAGGTAGGTGGATTTTGCAAGGAAATGTCGTCGATTTTTTACAAATATACGTACTACCTATCTATTTATTCGTTGTGTGATTTATACGTAGGTATACAAACACTACGAACTTGGATTTAATTATTATTAGGATTCTCAAAACTACCGCCATAAAAAAGCCATAAAATTATGTGCTTGAACAAAATGGCGCCAAGAGTCGTATCCTACATTGTGTGCAAAGATTGTACCGAACAGTTTTATTGCTTTTAAAATTACCATCTTTATTGGATATCTACCTCACTGCTACTGGTAATGCCAACACAAAAACGTTGAAAATAGGTAGACAACAAAATAAAAGCATTTATTCAGTAGAACCGCATTAACTTGAAATCTTATGCATTCCTTTATATATATTTTGTTCCTTTTCTATGATATTGTCTTTTTAATGGTCCATTTTCGTATGTAAGTACCTATTTAGTTTTGTATTATTCAAGACTTTTAGTTCTTCTATTGTTATTATTTTTTCTATGTTTAAGCTTTTTGTACACCGCCGTTTTTCTGTTATATCTTTTCCAGTCCATCCAAAGGTTGTCTGGAAGAGATCGCTTTTAGCGATAAGGCCGCCCATTGTACCTACTTGTTATTTTGTGTTCCTGTTATGTTTCTTCTGTGTACAATAAAGTGTTTATCTATCTATCTATCTATCTATTTTATGAGCTTCCATTATCAAAAATCATAAATAAATTAATCTGAAGAAAACCTCATTCATTTCAGCACCAAAATTAGGTGCTATAAAGACTCATACACCCATCTCCGCAGTAAGCTAAACCACAGACAAAATAAACGCAGAATGAATTTCCCGCCAAAACGTTTAGTAACTGCCAGCAAAACTTCCTTAATTAAATTACTCACTTTATTACATTTTTATTCAAAAGTATGGCCTACTGCCAAGATATTACTGTGATACCTCCGTTATTTTTTATGTAGTTTTGCCTATCAAATACCTACGTGAATAGCTTTATGAAGTTACCCTACTTTGAAAATCCTTAAATTTCTGTCAATACCTAGTCTAACGAACAGATTTCGATTAAACTTGAAAGACCTATTACTAATAGATTGTCCTGTGCTTCCTAAATCGATGGTCTTTTCTGATGTCGTCGACCCACCGCTTACTTGGTCTACCTTTTTTTTTTTAGGCCGTCATAAAATCCATTATGGATACCCTGCCGCCGTGGGGACAGCGGAAGGGAGTTATGTCGGACTCGTACCGACTAAAAACTGACGTATGGCCGGCCTCCATGCATGTCAAGGGGCTCCGATCATCGATTTATATGTCCTTTGACATAATCAAAGAAACTCAACTAATTGTAAAATCAAAATAATATTTTATCAACGAAAGTTAGCTCTTCCCAAACTGAATACTTGTCATTTTGAATTCCTTTTATTATTGAATAGGTACCTAGTCCATTGGCGCCAAATAGTCTGTTTTGTTGGCAGAACTTCAGCAGTTAATTGTCTGTGGTCGAGATCATTTTCGCGGGAAATTGTTTTTGTTTCGTTCAAAAATTGCGCATGAGTAATCTGTTTTAAAACGTTTCATTTCGATTGTTATCAAGTCATTTTCTTTGATGTTTTGAGATATTTTTGGGATTTAGGTCAAAATTGATATTTTTCTCAAACGAAGACTAAACAGGAGTTTACGTGGGTAAGTGGCGAAGTCTAGTGACAGAGTATTTAAAACACTTTATTGTACACAAAAGAAACACATAACAGGAAATACACAAAGACAAGTAAGTAGGTACAATGGGCGGCCTTATCGCTAAAAGCGATCTCTTCCAGACAACCTTTGGATGGACTGGAAAAGTACGACAGAATAACGGCGATGTACAAAAAGTGTAAAAATAGAAAAAAAGAGTAGAAAAAACCATAACAATAGAAATAATCTAAAAGTATAATTATGAGTAAGTATACCTAGATATTTAGACCGTCCGTTAGGCCTCCGTCATAGATAAACTGTTTCATAGCCAGGACTGACAGTCAAAAATATGTCCTAGGTACTATTTAGGTACCAACCTATGCAAGATCATACAAGACATGGAGCTAAATAAATACCTACTAACTGGTATACTACCTGTACTTGTAGTTCAATCAGGGAAAAAGCAACATAACCTACACAACTTCATAAAAACAACTTTTTTACGAGGCACTACTCTTTGATGTGCGTATTCAAAACATCACGTAGAAAAATGTTTATCGTACCGTAAAAATGCTTAGATCATAAAGACAGGATGCGCCTTACCTTGTAATTTCCCCTCTGCTAAAATGTACACGATTCCAAATCATGTATATTATTATTATAGGTACACTGAAAAGCATATTAAAACAAAATGTAGTTTAATATGCTTTTCAGTGTCGCTTTGGTGTTTGCTGTTATGATAATGTAAAATGTATAAATAAATAAATATTAATACGTACATACATTTACTAGAGTGTGCGTAAAAATGAGGTTGTATTGTAGTTTTTATGCATAGGTGTGTGTAAAATGCGTTCGTGTGCTACTTCGTTTCCCGCAAAAACTGGCAGAAAATTGGAAAAGGAATTCTGTCAATAACTCGTCCAGTTCTAGTTTGTCTGAGTAAAAATATTATTAGCTTACGTTCGCTAAAAGACTCGTACTCATACCTATCAGATTGGCGTAGAAAATGGCGCCAAAACGTAGTTTATTTTTATTTTCCTGCTTCATACGAATAATTACCGAATTGTTTGTATCTGCCTCGCATCAGGTTCTCTTTGTTTAACGTTTTTGCCAAAACTTGTTCGGGTTTCCGCGACACAGGCCAGACCCAGTGCGGAGCCCATTGCTATACCTGTGTATTAGATCATAAGTATTTTTGGAAAATAAACTACATATTTTTGCTTATTTACAAAAAATACTGCTTACTGAAATTAGTTCTAGATATTTATCTGCTAATTTCGTGTCCTGAATAAATAATAACCTTAAATTAATCTAAATGTCAGTGTAACGGTGACAGTATTACGTGTAAATTACCCGCTTACTGCAGCGCTATCTAGACTCATTATCTAAATCTAACCTCATTCGACCATGGCGTGAAGGTTTTATGTCGGTACACTCAGCTACTTTCAACAAAATACAAACTTAGGCCTTTAGAACTTAGGTTTAGATAAATTATACTGCTTCAGGACTTATATTTTTACTTATATTTTTCACCTGGGACAATGTTTGAGATGAATTGTAGCACTAAATCTACATTACACGCACGACTAAGCTGCTGTTTCATCAAGATGACTGTTTCACCAGTTTTAACAATATTAGGTAATAGGTTCTCAGCTTTTTATAGTACGGAGTAAAAGAGTTTAACAAAAGATTTATATTTTGGCGCCCAACGTGGTGTTTTCTGAAGTACCGCGTTGGGCGCCAATATTGTTGAATCAATGTAAATGAGCCATGTTATTATCTCTGCAATTATGTTTTGATACTGAAAATGATATACAGACAGTTAAACATTTTTGGCATCCAGTGTAGTATTAATGTACCGCGTTGGGCGCCAATTTTGCATATCAGCAAAATTATACAAAATGTAAAACTGTTAGCTGAATGAATTGTTTTTGGCATGGGAACTTGGTATACTGCCTGTTTTGTCGAAGGAGATTTTGCATTTTAATCCCAAACGTAAAAGAAGTTTTATAATATCTAGTTGTCTTTGTAGGCAGGTAGGTAGTTGTGTGTCTGTTTTGCAAACCGCCTCTAACCAACTTCAATTTATTTTTAGGGTTCTGTACCTCGACAGGAAAAAATTCACTATTATGCATACCTACTTAGTCCTTTGGTGAACCCTCGGTGGGCGAGTCAGGTTAGGATTAAATAGATACTTTAGGTAAAGTTTCCACATAACAAACTTTGACCCAAATTTACCCAATGAATAAATCACAAAACCAAGCCATTCGTGAAACGATACCATTTCGAATGGTCCTCGATTCGAATTCAATGCAATGGAATAAACAT
This sequence comes from Epirrhoe alternata, assembly GCA_963565295.1. NCBI lineage: Eukaryota > Metazoa > Arthropoda > Insecta > Lepidoptera > Geometridae > Epirrhoe > Epirrhoe alternata. Next base: position 265,007 of record OY751402.1, read on the forward strand.
CGGCCTGTAGTGGGCAGTTCATGTTGCTTTATAAAGATTGGTAGATAGATATTTTTGGCGCGCACAATGGAACACTCGACATTTCCCGACGAGTGTTCGCGAAGCTATTAATATTTGAACAAAAGCTTCAAAGGTATATTTTAATGTGTTCGTATAAATCAATGAAGCTTAAATGGAGTTCGTTTATAATAATAAAGATGATGCAGATAATATCTGCTCATCTTTATGCTACCTATTTAAAAATAAACTCAATATCGACAAAAACAGCACACAATGGACCAAAGCCTATCCAGAGGAAACCATAATGTGCGAAAAAAATATTAATGAGGAGATCAAAATGTCTAACTTTTTTAGATCAAAAAACAGGACTTTCTATTTTCAAATAACAAAGTCATAAACCGAAAAATAAAACCAAAAATACTTTTGGCGCCCAACGTGGTACAAAAAATACCACGTCGGGCGCCAATAAAAATAATTTCTCTTCATTTCGACATAAAATAAGACTACATAAAAAAAATAGTCTCAGAATAAGTTGTAAGAGAGCAGAGTAATAAAAACTTGGTTGAAAGAGCTCCTCTCGATTTTCATTACTTACCAAATGTTAGCAATTTCCCGCCCAAACTGAACATGACCGTGCTAAAAATACCAAGTTGAGATGCACCATGTTCCGAGCGAGTCGTAAACGGAAACCTTTTTGTATACAGGATGATTGCAGAGCGAAATAAATCTGAGAACGTTTTGGGTCCTTGCCAAAACTTAGTTATATTAGCAAGCCAAAACTTGATGAATTAAAATTATATTATGGTCATTGATATTACGAGAGCATTGTGGTTTCTAGGTTTTAACGTTTATTCTCATACAAACAATACAGTTCTTTTATACTGAGATACAAAATATACTTATATTTAATTATAGTTATGATTTCTCACTTGGAGCCGGAGCATTTCTATGCCGTACCGCAGATAGATAAGATTGAATCAATTAAGCAAAAAGCAAAGCAAAATTTTCTTGTTCTATGTCAAAGTTTTGATGTCAGAAACTAGTATCATCGCAGGCGCGGTAAACATTCTCTAAATCAAGATCCTAGCTAAGTAATTTAAAGACGTCATGTTAGCTATTCTAGTCTTCAAAATATTTTGTTAATTGTATTTTGATGTGTCTCTGTTTCCTCCATAGACAATCTCAAAAGTTTAAGAAACTTTCAAAAGTGATCTTAGTCGCCTGAATAAATGTTTTTTGGCGGATGCTACACACTCGATACGGATCGTGATCTAGGATCATGATATGTACGTATATATACGGATACGGAGCTGAATAAAATTCTGGATCACCATTGCGGGCGTTAAACCTATTGAATAATTTTCTTCATGAGTTCCAGCATATCGATATTTTCAGTGACAGTCTATGCTATATATATAAAAATTTAAGAGTATATTTAAGTTATGTTCATTTAAGATAGTTAAGCACTTTGGATTTTTCTGTAAGCTTCTATCTATTTTTAATAAATCATTTCATTTCATCACGATCCAAATATCACGATCCGTATCGAGTGTGTAGCATCCGCCTTTGACTTCCACTTTCGGTAGCCATTCTAATCGTTTCAAGATCACCCTGTATTAGTTGAGATAGGGGTATCCAGTAACGTAGCTTTTCTTAATAGGATAGAAAATGTCTATGCATTTACGATGAAAAAGGGAATTTGATGTCGTGTATTCGGTCTGTACTATTAAGTTTTCCAAAACTTTTACTTTACCTAGTCTTATTTTTAACCCCGAACGCAAAAAGAGGGGTGTTATAAGTTTGACGTGTCTGTGTATCTGTCTGTGGTATCGTAGCTCCCAAACGGATGAACCTATTTTCGTTTAGTTTTTTTGGGTCATAGACAATTTTATCAGTGTTCTTAGCCATGTTTCATGAAAGTTCAGCCATTTGAAGATTATCAGCTCTTTAATAGTTGATGAGGGGATCTGACTAACTTCCTTATGTCTAATTTTCTAGAAGTGGCGGGGTTTTTATGTAATCGAGATCCTCTCTAATAAAATTTCATTGTTTCAGATACTAAAATCCTGCCTTCAAAAACCATCCATCTAAAAATGGCGCGGTGTTGCCACAGATAAAATTTACCCGAAAACTTGGGAGACTATGTGTCAGTAGTGAAACAAGATGGCGACCCCTCCAGAGTCCCCCGTAGAGGAGCATGCATACGAATTGGAGCCGAGTCGGACTCCGAAACCGATTCCTGTAGCTTTAGAAGAACTCTGTCGACAAACGAAGTTCTCTAAGCAAGAGATTCGTGTTATGTATCGAGGTTTTAAAACGGTAAGTTTATTTGAACTTATTATTTAGACTACTTACTATCAAAAAATTACTCAAGGAGTACGTCATCGAAAAGGCCCTCCTATTAAAGATTTGGTACCTACTCTAGGAGCTGTAGGTAGCCTATTATCTACCTGAGACATTGTTAAGTAGGTTGTTAGGTAGGGTAAAATTTTCGATTCCGACGGGATTCGAACCCGCAACGATCAGACGATCCTCCTAAAGCCGGAGTGCCTGACCGCTCGGCCACGGAACCCTTAGTCCCGGTGCTTATCCGATAAATATGAGCATATCATTTAGATTGTGACGATGAAGCGTTTCTATATCTTGTACCATTGTTCATAAGGTTTAGAATGGTGCGCTATAAAACTAACTGACGCATCGCTGGCCAATTCAATGTGCATTGAGCCATAAGATACTTTCTGTCTGTCTGTGTGTTTTATCAGCACATTTTGTTTAAAATGCGTTCGAAATTCACTATTTACATCTACGTGTTTTGATCGTAATAGTTCAACTTTCATTATAATAGGAATACTACGTACCTCCTATCATCTAGACTTGGCCTTCCTTATTGGCATTTATTCAAAATGTCATGTCTAACCATTCAAATATCACCCTTATTACAACAACGTACGGTGCATTATGTGGTATTACCTTGTCAGCTTGATGTAATACATGAAATGAGGTTGCAATGCAAAGTAAACTCTATTGTGTTAGTGATAGGATAGAGAATGGTGGAGACGGTTATAATTGATGGGGTTGCCAGTTAACGTCAATGGGCTTGCATGAGCTTATACGACAATTTGGTAGCGCCTTGTTACGAACTTCATACTATATAGACTTAATTTATCGTATCCATTACGATGCACGAGATATGAAAAATAAGGGTGATTTTGAAAGGTAAAATTGGATTGGAAAGACCTAGAAGAGGTACATAAAAAGAATCATGACACTCCCGGGAGTACCGAGAGAGGAAAGCGAAAACTGTGCCCAGTGTATTTTTTTAATCGAAAAATATCGAAAGATAATGATTTCACCCGTTTAGTTATAAAATGAGATTTTAGAATGGTAAAAATATTACAGTTACTTAGTATAGAACTAGATGGCGCTACTGGTAGGTATCGGTGAGTCACGTGACTAGCACGTGACTTTTTCAAGGCGAATCCAAGAATTTATTCTCATCTCAAAACTGACCTAAAGACCTAAAAAAGTTTTCACTACAAAAATGTTGAGAAAAGGATCACGAGTGTTTCCGGTAGACATTCTCTCAGATCTTTCTGTTTTCCAGATCTTTTGAAGATATCTGAGGTAGTCAGAGGTAGGTTACCTATGCCCAAATACAAACCTACTGATATACATTACAATGCCGGCCACCCACGATCAAGTCTACCGTCCAGTCTGCCGCGGACTGGATGCGGCGTCCAGTATACTTGACGGTGTATGGGCATGGGTGTGCATGACAAGTCTACATGAAGCGTAACATACATGTGGGATCGGGTAGCAATATTAAACTTTTTCAACTATTTCCTTATATTTTAAAACCTTCACTTTTACACAAGAGCTTCGTACATCGTAGGAGTCAAGGAGGAAACAGGAAGTTTTATTCTTCGTTCAACTCTCGTTCACTCACTCAATCTATTTCGTCCATTCCTTGCCGTTCGGATACATTAAGCTAATTCATTAACTATGTTCGGATACCTCACCATTCATTTCCTACATACATGTAGGTACATATTATTACCTATAACTACTCTCTTTGTTCTTTGTTTGTACTTTATGAGCATCTAAACTTGTGCATAGATACTTTGACGAGCCTCAATTTTGTTTGACTGGCTCCCCACTCCCCACTGGAGCTTGACTTTGTTTTAAGATGGATCACCTAAAAGAATGCTAGGCCCCAAACCGTGTTTGTTGCCCTGATTCTTCACGGTATTGGTCGCGAAAGAACAGGAGTAAAATTAGCTCTATGATCCCAGCGGTCCTACCTTAGATCATAAAGACAGGATGAGCCGAACTCATCCATTCTATTTTGTCTGAGGGTCCTACTGAATTATTTTTGACTTTGACTTTGACAGTGCAACTACAACATTACAATGACATGGCAGTGACATACACAGTACACACGACACGAGGTATCAAATGAGAGTTTTCCATATATACTCGGAGATAGGTATACCCATAAAGTAACAGCTTTTGTGTCTAGCTGTACCAACGTTTGTTTCAAGAGACGTAGGTATGTCAGGACGTGCTCTTTGCTCAGCAGATACACTGTACCTAGGTATACGAAGCGTTCACATAACTTTTTGGTCCAAGTCTAAAGCATACCTAGGTCTGATAATTTAAAAATATAACTGCCTACTTGTTTTACTGTAAAACTAGCATCCACGTAGTTTCTCTAAAAATCGACATTCTTTGGTATTCACCTTTTCGCCTTAGCACGGTGATTCCCGCGGCCGATCACGAATAAGTGCGTTTCGGAGATAAAAAATTGCTTATATAGTATCCGATTTAGAGTTCTCCGAGCTCTCCAATACATTCAGAAACAGGGAGAACCACCATTTTGTTCAAAAAATATGGCGATTCCCGCCAAAACGCACGCTTTAGACCACAGAGTATGCTGAAAGGGCGCACGGGCCGGATGTCGCTGTTGTCGCTCAGCTGTCGCTCGCGTGTCGCTTTGTGTCGCCAGCTTTGTACTGTACGACCAATTCGCTGTGGTGTTGCCAGAGTTATAGTTTACTTGCTGCTATTTCTTATTATTTCTTAAGTAATAATACGTCATGTCGTAAGTATTTTATTATTGTTTAGATAGGTAAGTTAGTACCTTACCTTAGTTTTTGGATCAATTATGTAGTAAGATTACTTTTCTTTTAAATAAGGAAATTAACGAGCCGACTAGGAATGTAGGTACTTAATATTAATCACTAAAAAAACAGCCGCCTTTCCTTTTCTTTCACTCTTTATCACCGCCGTCATCTATTTTGCCCTGTAGGATCCACTGTGGTTGTTCGGGCGTAGGCTAGGTTCCTCCCAAAACATACAAAAACGCTAGATTTAGCACAAAAAGCGCTACATAGCAGCACTATGTGCCGTTGCACCTGTGAAAGGCAATTTACGCTGATTGAGTTCGTAACGTCAATTTGAACGTTTCGTTTTCCGCTGTCGGCGTCCGAGTGAAATGCCGTGCAAACACATTTTTCAACCTAATATTTGGTTTGAAGAGGTTTTGTATGTGTGTGTAAGCCCAATGGTTGTTAAATATTGCGATTGATCACGCATTTGGGAGAAAGGGGTAATTATTTTCCCTTCTTTTCAACAATGTTGGTTACCTGAACTTTTATATCAACTCGACTAGCCACACGCCCGCGGCTTCGCTCGTGGTAACCAATGTTTTCCCCCTTTTCACCCCCTTAGGGGTAGAATTGCGAAATTTCCTTTTTAGTGTTCCGCTTAGTGACATTATTTACAATTCCACGACAAAGGTCGCTAAATTCGACGATTGATCCAATTTGAATACCTACATTAATTATTACAAAAGGAAAAGATGGATGGATTGTGTGAACGATGACATGAGTAAGAAAAGAGTGAGTGTTGAGATGACGGCTGATAGAGGAGAATGGGAGAAGAACACATGTTGTGCTGAACCCACATAGTGTGGGAAAAGGGCAGGGTGATGATGATTACATATTGAGTTAAAGTAAATTTTTGTACAACGTGAGTGAAACCGCGGCCAGGTGCTAGTAAATAACAAAGAAACAGCTGTTTTACATAGAAAACTCAAAACAAAACATTCGTCTTAGTTAACCTCGCTAACAAGCATGGCCGACTCTGTCATCGTTGACAAGAGAGCTCCTATTTTTGGCGGGAACGGTCGTTGACTTTTTACCTACTGACCTTTCTTGTGGAGCTTTTGAATCTATTTTCGTCTCTTTCGCACTATTAGATTTGATATCCCGCTGTCTCTTTCTGAATCATTAGCTAACACTTTCTAGTTCGCTATTCTAGCTTTGGATATTTAGAGCTGTAGGTTTTTTTCATTTATACCTAAGTAGGTAGGTGCCTATGTATTTTAGGTTAGGTACATAAGTAGTACATATAATATATTTATGCTAAAGTATAAATATCTAGACTAGGGCGGGACCCACTTGCATTTTAGATGTTGTACCTAGGTACCTAATTTTGAAGTGAAGACTTGATTCAGCGCGTTTGGAAGTTCTGCGATGAGAAAAAAGTCTCGGATTCGCATCGAAAAGATCACGTGCGAGTCATGTGACTGCTCACCGACACCTACCAGTAGCGCCATCTAGTTCTGTACTTGGTAAACTTTTACTGCAATATTTTACATTTCTAAAAGTCATTTGTCAAGGTTAGAACCGTTAAAATTTTCACTGCCAGCACTCCGAGTGCCACTGTTTTTTTTTAATTTTTAACGTGAATTTTGACATATGTTGCATGCATAGGTAGGTACTTACATTGTATGTCAAATATCATAGGTGTATAGGTAATTAACCAATATCTTTAGCTAGAGTCTGGACTAAGAAAGAGTAGCACTATTTATTATTTATTTATTTATTAGGCAACACCAACAGCATACATAATACACATTTTGTAGGAACATTTTAAATCAGTCACTCTATAGAATGTACACCCATTACAGGCATGCACAACATTTACAATAAGTAGGTATTAGGAACTGACAACAGCTAAAAAGCTAATATAAGTTAAAGATTCATTAAAAACAAAAAATAAAATCAATTAGAAACAAAACAAAAAATTCTATCAATCTTTTAGTACCTAAATTCAAACAAAATATTATGATTATTCGAGAAAACACTACACAGTATATTCTACTTCCTCGTCTATTTATAAAATGAAATTTATTATGTTTGCGATTCAGATGTTGGCAGTTCAATGACGCTATTTTAAACAGTTTTAATTTTAAAGCTTCGTACATTTGTATGAAGATATCTTTACTTACATAATAAAACAAAATAAAACTGAATCAAGCTTCCTCCTATCTTCCTACCTATGTCTCACAGTACCTTACCTACTGTACCTATCTAGATAATTTCAAGATCTTTTGTATTTTCCGCTATTTTCACTGTAGGTATGACAAACAAGTTTGCATGCATTAAAATCAACCTTCATGCATTACAAGGAGGTGACAACAAACAAACCTTTTTGAGTATCACTGGCCACGAGTCAAAGAAATGGGCCGCCATTTTTAAAATTAAACTGAAATTGTCTAAAGATGAGTTTAGGCATGCGAAAACTTACACAAAATATTATTTTTTGTTTCTATTGTTTTATCGAATTTGTTATTCTTGCTGATTTTAACTTATTGCTTCAACGCTTTCGATTAAGTATCTAAGTCTAAGCCTAAGCCTACCTATTAGTTAAGACGAATGTGAGTGCCTACTCAAACCTATTAAGGTTTTCAGGCACAATATTATGATAAATATGTAGTTACTCAAGTAAATAAATAAATTAAAAAAAAAAAAAAAAAGTATTTTGCATCTTTAGAAATGAAAATAAATAATTTTTCCTGATGTCAAAGTCAAAAAGCATCAGTAGGACCACTGGGATCACTATGAATCGTCTTAAAACTAGGTGGTTTTACTCCTGTTCCTTCGCGACCAATACCGTGAAGAATTAGGGCAACAAACACGGTTTGGGGGCTAGCTTTTTTGATGTTGTAAATCCGCCTTATTAAGCTTATTTTTCTTTTTTGTAGGTTGTTTTTCAGATGTTTTTCAGTCAGTTCGCTACTCCACGGAGGTGTAAAAACTTGTATCATTAAGGTACCATAAGGGAGACCGTTTCTCCTTGTAAAACATCCACGTTTTAACGTTTAAACTTGCAACCACTTACGAAAGTTTAAATCCCGCCATTTTGAAGTTGAGAGCACTTCACCACTTAGAGGCAAGTTGGCGTCTTCGCATCGAGAGGTCGCGTAAATGAGCGGGATGGTGCTTCACTGTTTTTCGTATGCGAGAAAGGGTCAACAAGAGTCCCGAGATCGTTTTCGCTAAGGGCTCACCTGTCTAAACCGCTTAATTAGCGCGGTATTTCATAAAGTTTATGTATGAACATAAATCGCTGTAATTAGTTACTAAGGCGTTAACTTTTATAGTCCTACCTTTTTTTGTCGCTGGGTAAAATGCGTTACGCATCCCCTCCGCCGGGGGGCGAGAGGGGTATGTGGGACTCCCCGGGGACTCCCGGTATACCCACTAAACGTCCCAGCGCCTTTCCGGCGTCGCCTGGAATGGAGGGGGTCCGGGAAACTGGCAGAGCCTCTACATCCAGACCCCCTCCGGCGATCCCCGCCCTTATGGCGGGCCCCGCGTCGTAGTGAGCAGTGCAAGGCGGACGAAGGTGCCCCCGCACCTAGCGTCCGCTACTCACCACCAGAGCTCTCAGCTCCCTTCGTCCACTGCGCGCTCTAATTAAAGAGTGCCTCTAAACGGCCGCAGAGGACAGGGAGAGCGGCAACATAACACCGACACTCCTCTTCCACTGCGGTCCCACCGCCACCGCAATAACGGTGCGCCACGGTTTGGTCGCGGAAGATAGGGCGAACGGCAACGAAACACCGACACGCCTCTTCTCCCGCGACCCCTCCTGACTGCGGGGGACAGAAATTACTCCGTCCTCCGCACCCGCCTCAGACGCATCCAGAGCGGGCTCAACCGCAAGCCCACTCTGAGCGTCCCCGCCTGGGATTCCTGTTAGCTTCACCGTGGGCGTTCAAACCACGGTTAATGAGCCCCCCCATCGCGACAAGGTCGGAATCCACGGGGGGGTTTATAGTCCTACCTATGACTAGCAGCACGCCTGGATCACTTAGAATAGTCTTAAAACCAGGTTCCTTAACTCCTGTTCCTTCGCGACCAATACTAAAACAACAATGGTTTGGTTAGTCAAAGTCAAAGTCAAAGTCAAAAAGCATTTATTCAGTAGGACCACTGGGATCACTTTGAAACGTCTTAAAACTAGGTGATTTTACTCATGTTCCTTCGCGACCAATAAATGAAAAGTCTTATCAACATTTTGGATTCTGACGGGATTCGAACCCGCAACGATAAGACGATCCTCCTAAAGCCGGTCGGCCACGGAGCCCTTAGTCGTCACAATTCTTTGATAAGCTATTAGCATATTTATCGGTTTATTTAGCTAAAGCGCCATCTCTTCGTCATTTGATTCTGAATGTAACTTCGTCTGATCGTTGCGGGTTCGAATCCCGTTGGAATCCAAAATGTTGATAAGACTTTTCATTTCTTAATTAAATACAAAGTGTGGAAACACTATAATAATTACTAAAAAATAAAAATAAAAAATTTGGTTGGGCCCTAGCTTTTTTAGGTTAGTTCCAGGCTCCAGGGAGCCAGTACACAAGTGAGGCTCGCCAGTTTCTTGTGAAGGGCTCAGAGGTAGCTAATGACCCTGACCAGTGACCCTTTAACAAAATGTCACGAATCGGTCCATTATTATCGCCTAATTTAAATCCTACTAATTGGACTTGTGCAACGAATCGCGTCAGAAACCATACAAAAACATTTCAAATTAACTAAGACACTAGCTTCTGCGCGCGGCTTCGCTCGCGTGGTACAGTCACGTTCAATAAGATGTATACACTCCATAATGTTTCATTTCAACCCATGTACAGGTCAACATGTCCAACAATGTTCTGGTATTTTTATTGATTTCGCCACTAGTTCAATGTGAAATCAATTTCCGCTTTTTGTTTTTAACCTACATCTATTAGTTTTAGTGTGATATTAATTTTAAAAGTATGGAGTGTATACATCTTATTGTCCGTGACTGTACCAACATTTTGGATAGCCTTTGCTCCTAGGTCACTATATCTACATCTATTCCAAGTTTCATCCAAATCGGTTCACTGGTTCAGGCGTGATTGGAAATGTACAAATTGGTCATTAAACCTGTCGTGTTGTATGGATCAGAGTGTTGGGCAACCAAAGTGACGGATGAAAGAAGAGTGCATGCGACAGAGATGAGAATGCTGATATGTGTGGAGTAACTAGAATGGATAAGATAAGGAATGATTACATCAGGGGAAGTTTGAAAGTAGCGTCAGTGACTGACATATTGAGTGGAAGGTTGGCGTGGTATGGGCATGTCGGATGAGAGTCATATATAACACGACGAGTAGTGAGTATGAATGTGGATGGATATACTGGTAGGGGTAGGCCTAAGAAAAGAAGGTAGAAAGCGGATGTGTTTGTGAGAGTGAGTTCTGTGACGAGTGATAAAGGGAAATGGAAGAAAGAAACATGTTGTGCCGACCCCACTTGGAATAAGGGCACGAAGAAGAAGAAGGTAGAATAGAATATAATACAGCTTTATTGTACACCAGAAAAATAACATAAATTAAAAACAAACATGTAAAAATATATACAATGACAAGTAATGACGATGTAATGACACGGGAAGAGCATTCCAGAGTTTAACGGCTTGTATAGTGAAGGAGTTCCCGTAAAAATCAGTGCTGTGAGGAGTTTTAAGTTGACGACTGTCGGAAGTTCTGAGGGATCGGGTATTGGAAAGGTGCAGGAACTCAAAGGTACTTAGGTATTTCTTCACTCAACTGTTCGCTAAGCTTTCAAGTTTACATCCAATTAATATCGTCCATCCGATCACGCGAAATTGCGTGTCGATCGTATCGGAGTATCGTTTTATAATTCTAATTAAATAAGCGTCTTGCTTTGACAAAACCCTACTATTGGTTCTCGACTTGAGCTTTCCCAAAGTCTAGAAAAAAAAGAAAGAAAAAATATTTATTTGCAACAGCAATAAGTACCAAAAAACCAGAAAAAAAACACTCAAAAACTAAAGACGACATAGAAACAAAAACGAAATCCTATAAATATTATAAAGGCGAAAGTTTGTAAGTATGGATGTATGGATGTATGGATGTTTGTTACTCTTTCACGCAAAAACGGCTGGACCGATTTGGTTGAAATTTGGTATGTAGATAGGTGATACCCTGGATTAACACATAGGCTACTTTTTATCCCGATATTCCCGCGGGAACGGGACTTACGCGGGTGAAACCGCGGGGCGCAGCTAGTAAAAAATAAAAAGAAAAATGTGTGAAGAGTGTCTCGCAATCGTCTTAGTGTGTTGTGCAAATGGGTTTCCGACTCAGCATTATGTTGTGTTGGACAGTCGAAACCATACAACGCAACGCTGGTCTTCCGTCTAATGAGAGAGAGAGCCTCCATTTTGTTTGACTGACCCCACTGGAGCTTGACTTACCTACTTGTTGGGAAAAGCTACCAAACAATAGCGGCAACATTTAAAAACTTAACCGCTAACCGATAAATATGAGCTTATCAAGAATTTCGAATTTAACGTCAGTGGTTCTGTGGCCGAGTGGTTGAAGGCACTCCGGCTTTAGGAGGATCGTCTGATCGTCACGGGTTCGAATCTCATCAGAAGATAAGACTTTTCATTTCTTAATATATTTTAGATGGCAACATCGTTGCCTCTCCCCTTTCATGTTTGCGTACTCTGAGAAAACGTGTGAATTCGAACTAACTATATCTTCGACTAGCCACCCGCCCCGGCTTTGCACGGGTGCAATGCTGGTACTAAATATTAGGGTTCAGCCAGCGTTTGCAACGTAAGCGCAAAAAAATTGTTTATTTACGACATCACATTAGAAACCTCTAAAATTATCAGTGTTTCTCTACTTCATTATACATGTATTATACATATAAACCTTCCTCTTGAATCACTCTATCTATTAAAAATAACCGCATCAAAATCCGTTGCGTAGTTTTAAAGATTTAAGCATACATAGGGATATAGGGACAGAGAAAGCGACTTTGTTTTATACTATGTAGTGATATACCTAACTATTGAAGCGCTCGTGGTCGTGCTTGCTTAGTCGTTCTTGATAGATCGTCGAAGTTAAGCAACGTTCGAAACGGTCTGTAAGTGGATGGTTGAGCGCCAGTGGCATTTTCATCTGAGCGCTTCCGTGCTTCGGAGGGCACGTTAAATTGTCGGTCCCGGCTATTTAAGTCGTTAGGTCATGACGAAAGCCTTAAGGCGGCCTAAAAACTCCGTCACCAGAGTTGGCCACTGGCTCATACGAACTTACTTACTTTATTACATAAGTAGGGGAAACGGGCAAAGGGCATAAATACCTTCACATTTAATACAATTCAATGAAGGTCGCCATGTTGGTTCACTGGTTCCTCTCACGAACATTTCTAGCAGGTCAGAGGGTACAGTCAGCTCTGATAAACTCTATCCCATAACTAGACCGACTTCAATGTTACAACGTAGAAAATAGCAAAGATATTTAAAGAAAAAAACTTTTTTAGGCATTTATGAGATCTATCAAACTCAGTCATGGTCGACGGGACAGACTTCCACCTCTGAGTGAGAGAACCCCGAGTTCAAATCCCAGTAGACAGTAACTTTTTGCACTTCATTTTTTACCGAAACTCATTCAAGTTTTCACTTCTGTCGGCACTCCTGCCCGGCTAGCGTGCGCGACGTGTGATATCTCGTGCACGAGAAACGAGAAATTAATAGATTGTGAAGAAATGAAGAACCCCGGCCGTGCAAAAATGGATTTTGCGTTTCGTCAAATGTATATGCACTTTAACACGTGCTCTAAACGGTGAAAGAAAACATCGTGAGGAAACCAGTTAGTATTCTTATAGGCTTATATAACATGCATACCACAACATAGTAGTTTGTCCTTGTAGACTTACACTATGATAGGTTGTTAGAACATAATTCAAGCAAGATAGATGCCGCAGCTATTTTTGTGATCAAACTCCACTCTGTCTTCACACGTTTGTCGTCAATTATCTCGTCCTCGCAAGGCAACGACGAGAAATTAATCTACTAATTTCTCGTTTCTCGTGCAAGAGATATCTCACGTCGCACGCTAGCCGGGCTGGAATGCCTGTTTTTTTACGTAAAAGATTTTTTAATATCTTGGTATCATCTATCTATCTAATCAGCGTGTTTTCTCCCAGTGCTGGGTACCTTTAGGCTTTCTCTCCATAACGCCATTCTGTTCGGTTCTGTGTCCTTTACCACGCTTTCCCAGCCATTGGGCGGGTGGTATACCTCGTGGTGTTTGAGCATCTCTCTCTGGGCCACCATCCCGTAATCGCTGTAGTCCATCTTCCATCTCAAAGTCAAAGTCAAAACGACCTCTGTTGGCCAGTTGGTGAAAGCCCGCTTGGGACGCAGAAGGTTGCGGGTTCGATTACGCGGAATAAATGTTTGTATGATCTGCAATTTATCTCGGGTCTGGGTGTTTCTATGTATAATAATTATGTATGTATTTACAAACAAAAAGCATATAAGTAGTAGGTATATCAGTTCTCTGGTTCCCATAGTACAAGCTTTGCTTAGTTTGGGGCTAGATGATGCTGTGTGAAATGTCCAGCATTATTTATTTATATTTAAAAAGCATTTATTCAGTAGGACCGCTGGGATCACTTAGAATCGTCTTACTAGGTGATTCTACTCCTGTTCCTTAGCGATACCGTGAAGAACCAGGATCTTTCCGTCTGTTAGATCAATAGTATAATTTCTTTCATTATTTTCAGGAATGCCCTGAAGGTGTCGTACAAGAGGAGTCCTTTAAAGATATCTACGCTAAATTCTTTCCACATGGAAGTAAGTAAATCAACCTTTTGTCTATTGAGAGAAATAATTTAGGCCTTTACATCTATACTAGATGGTTTACACAGCGTCAGGAGGCAACTTATGCCTACAAAGCTAGAAACATACTATCGGACGCGGCTGATAGGTATGCACATGTGGCGACCTCTAACCATGATCGCCTGAACTACAAGGGACAGATTTGCCGACCTAGCTACTGCAGAGCTTCACCGCATTATCACAAGATGGCGCTGGGATCAAATAATACAAAAAGTGTACAGAGTTCTACATCTCGCAAGTAACATTATCTGTTGGCTGAAAGGCCCTAAGATAAGTGGACCAGTTGGCGTCGATCTTAGTACAGGTAGTACTACCCCTTTGCCATAGATTGGGGGAATAACACCCTACCCCCAAAATGGGTAATCATCATCATCACCCATACACAGTACAAAAACATCCAGCGCGCCAGATCGTTGTCGGACGTCCGAAAGCTCAAGGACTTACGACCTACGTCCGATAGTTTGCACAGCTCAGTGTATAGTCCCACGAGGATATGTTCCGGTGAGGGAGACGCTGCTATCGCATTTGGCATAGAGAAAGTAAATGTCTATGAGCTTTGGTGTTGCCAAAAAACACAGTAAAGTAAGCAAGGGATCAAAGCACCCACAAAGCACCATACGAAAAAAACACACCGAGCAAACAAGCAATGGCGGATAAGGCAACTGGAAACGATTGGCAGCTCCAAGATTGGCAGACTGATTGACATTCAAAATGGCGTCGTTAGTTCCGCTTTTGGCCACCGGTCCAGATAACTTTGTAGCGCTATACAATCATTATGCCGCGTCTGATAGCATGTTTCTAGCTTAACGCTGTAGTGCCTGGGACATTGTTTGAGATGGAGGCTTGTAACACCTAAACCATCCTCTCAGCTTAATCGGCCTTGTTCACACGACGACGTCAGCTCTACTGAGATAAAAGCTAAGAAACATAAATATGTCTAATATTACACCTACCAGGGGTTTACAGGTTGCAGACCATCGCCGTGAATGACTATTAACTATAACTGGTTTCCTCACGATATTTTCTATTTAGAATTAATTTTTAAAATGCATCCCAAAAATTGTACCCATGATTGCCGAGTATCTATGCTCTAATCGACTGAGCGATATCGGCCTTCACACCCACAATCTATCGCGCAGGAAAGCCTGTACGCGCAATCGCGCGCGATTATTGCTTTTAACGTTGAAGCTACGCGTTCTTTCAAAGATAAAGATAAAGATTATTTATTTGCATAAACATGTGTAAATAGGATGACTACATTTTAGGTAAGTTTTGTAACAACATGTTTTACCGATTTCGGTGTGCAAACCGAGAGAATGGCATGCTTTTAGTGACAAATCAAAATAAAATTAAAATTAAATGTTAGGTGTAAAGTCAAATAATCATGTAAGTCAAAGTATTTCATCTAACAAAAGAAAAAATAATAATAACAATGTAATTTCAATTAAAATTTGTCATTTAAGAAATCGTCAACCTTATACGAGTAGTAGCATTTTTCAATTAATCGTTTTTTAATTATTTTTTTCGCGCGTGATTAGTCGTTTGTTCTTGTCGAAACGCAATCGTACGGAAAATCTTGTACGCGCAATCGCGCGCGTTATTGGCTGTATCACTCGCGATAGATTGCGCGTGTGAGGGCTGCTAATGAGCAATGTTTGTAACATACTTTTCGTTTCAGATTCCGCCCTGTACGCGCACTATGTGTTCAAAGCGTTCGACGTGAACTGCAGTGGCGCCATCAGTTTTCGGGTAAGGTACTAACGATAGAGGAGGATGGGCACTAATGGTAATAAACGCTTATTTTTCATAGAAAAGAAAAGTTAAAGTCTTCCCTTAGCATAAGTTAATACACAAACACATACTTGCATAAGTAGATAGATAGACACAAACAAAAACTTATACAGGTACTTAAACTAACACAAGATAAAACTGCATAACTAACCTAAAGCATAAAAAAAGAAACACAAAACAGTTATAGGTAGGTGCAAGGTCTGTGTTAAGGTGTGCCAAATAGGACCAGTCTCAGCTTTTTTGTTACTCTGTACCTACCTATCGCTAGGTGCAGAGCAACGCTGGTAATGAGTAGGTATCCATACTATATACTATATACTATATAATAATATCAATGTGAAAGTAACTCTGTCTGTCTGTCTGTCTGTTTGTTACCTTTTCACGCCCAAACCACTGAACCGATTAGGCTGAAAATTGGCATGGATAAAGGTTGTATCCCAGGGACGGACATAGGCTACTTTTTATCCCGAAAAAATCCCGAGGGACCGCGGGTTACACCGCGGGAGCGCAGTTAGTAGCTTTATATATACGATCCTGGGGTACCATAAAAGTAATATGACTTTATTTTTGCTCTCTCAAATATCATTTATGTTTTTCTGGGCGCTCAATTAGGTACAGACCAGATCAAAACTAAGATAAAACTTATTATAGATGTAGGTAGATCGAATCCTGGAATTATTCATTATTTATTGAGAGTGAATGAGGCGAAAGTTGTGTGTCAGAATCGTAGCGGTGGAGATCCGTGGTCTCTGCCTACCCCGCAGGGAAAGAGGCGTGACTTTATGTATGTATGTATGTATTTTATTTATTTACAAACTTAACTATAGCCTCACAGATAACTCCAACTCGTTGTAGCTAATAAATACAAGTAAACAATAAAAAAACCCATCAAACAAAATATAATTAAAACAAAACCTATCTACGTTAAATAATAACTATAAAATGTAAACAAAACAAGCTATAAAAATCAATTTAAGAATTGGCATTAGGTACAAGATTTTTAATACATTGGCGATCAAACGAGCCAAGCCGTGGACGGAAGCTAATAATTATGGCCATACACCAGTTTGATCCATTAAAGCGTCGTAATAATAAATGGTTTAAAACTCATTTGAGTCAGCTCCTCTCTCATCTCTGCCCTCAGAACATGCTGTATCAGCTCCATCGACAATTTATTACAAAAAGGTTTCCATCGAGAGTTTTTATATCGATCTAACTTGGCACTGATTTATCCGTTATTACTTATTAGCTGGCGATTTTGAGATACTAGCTGTGCTCCGTGAAGTTACCCGTAGTACCTCGGAAATAAATACCTACTTCTCCAGGATAACAAGTCTAGATACTTGCCATTCCATCTTTCTCTGTGCTGCGAAGCGCTCGTGGTCGTGCTTGCTAGTCGTTCTTTATACAGGGTCTTTCATTTTAAACTACACAAACTGACAGGGCTTCATTTTTGGGTTGTAAATAGACGTTTGACCGTATCAATTTAATTCCTAAGCCGATGTTAGTTTTCACTTCAAAAAGT
The DNA here is from genome assembly GCA_963565295.1 of Epirrhoe alternata. Lineage (NCBI taxonomy): Eukaryota > Metazoa > Arthropoda > Insecta > Lepidoptera > Geometridae > Epirrhoe > Epirrhoe alternata. The sequence continues at coordinate 282,360 of OY751402.1, forward strand.
ATCTTTTATTGATTTTTTATGTCATGGTTACTCGCTTATACTCAAATCACGCCGTCTTCACCTCTAAGTGTAGAGACACTCAGAAAGAATTGTTGTGTGGTTTCCATGTTTTATGTTAAGGTGTACTCTATGTTGGTGAACTAATAAATAAATGTTGCATAACATTTTCAAGGAGAACAGACGTTGACCAATCGCAGCTCAGCAACATCACGTCGCACGCTCGAATGGACTAAGTTATACAAGAAGCAACAACATCATTTCATTTCATTTCATTTCATTTCATTTCATTTCGATTTTCTCGAGATTTTCATAACAAAACAAAAAAAAACATTACATAAATATTTTTTAATTTATTTGTTGAACCCAATTCCTGAATATAGTTAGTTTAAAATGAAAGACCCTATAGATCGAAGTAAGCAACGTTGAACGGTCTTTATGTGGATGGGTGGTATTTTCATCCGAGCGCTTCTGTGCTTCGGAGGGCACGTTAATGTCTGTCCCAGCTATTTAAGTCGTCAAGCCATGACGGAGGCCTTAAAGCGGCCTAAAAACTCCTGTTGGCCACTGACTCAATACGAACTTACTTAGGTAGGTACATAGGTACATACTTCATGAATGAGTAGGTAACGAATCGGTATTAAATTCGCATTTAATAATTACCTAGATAATTAAAAAGGTGAACAATATTGACCACCCTCCCCTTATCTCCGAAAATACGCAAAAAAAATTTCGTTATTCATAGATACCTACAAAATAAATGTAGGTATATTTTCTTGGAACTGTCTTCATTCATACGAGTTTCATGGTTCAATATATTGATCTTATTGTTATATTTATGTTCCCGCAAGACGTAGGTAGATAATAAAAATAAAATATCTAGCCAAAATGATAAAATGAAGTTCCATCAAGTTCCGACGTTGAGTTGGCGCCAAAATATCTGAAATTTCAGCGATTTCTCGATAACATCTCTTGGCTTGACGTCAACTTTTTGTTCGTAACTTTATGAATAAAGGTACCGTTTCTAAAGTGCTTCAAAATTGCACCCATGCGGGATTTAAAAAAAAAAATTATTTATCGATTGTAATTTTACAAAATATGAACTTAGTTAACTATAGCATTAAAAAACCACTAAGGTTTGAAGGGAGTGCTATAAAATTGAGCCTGTTATAAAAAAAAAAAAAAAATAAGATCTTAGCTTAATTTTGATGTTACTTTCCGTAATACTATCGCGTAAACCAGCCGTAGTCAGCGTAATTTAAACCCGCGACCTTAACGAATTATGGTAATGCTCTTGTGGCTACCTCTAGCTACGATCGCCTGAACTACAAGGGCATCGTATTAGAGTTGCCAATAAAAGAGAACAACCATAGGAAGAGATACAGCTACTTCAGAGCTGTACCGCTAGATGGTGCTGGCGCGCTACTCATATACAACCGCCGCAATTTGAATACTGAAGCGCACAAGCAATCAACATTATTCATAGCAATTAGCCTATAAAGAACTATTCGACATTATCTGTCGGCCGAAAGGCCCTAAGGTACGTGGACCAGATGGCGTCGACCTTAATGAGGCGAGTACTCCCTCTTTGCCTTGGATTGGGGGAATCCCACCTACCCCAAACTCTAACCAACTGAAATAAAATAAGGGACAATCTACGCTGGGGAATCAGATAACTCAAAGAATAGGTATCTAGATGCCTATGTTTTTTATTTAGTTAAGTACCTACTTATTACTTACACCATGGAACATAAACATTTATCACACATTTTTTGTCTTTATGGGAATCGAATCCACAACTATCGATTGGAAACCCAAAGAGCATTCCACTACGCTAAAGCGGGCTCATAAAAAAATATCCACAATATTTTGTCATAAAAGTTAGCCAATTAAACTCCAAGTGCCAAACTCGAAACTTCGTTAATTGGTAGCTACGCTAGTGCAACTAATAACTTCAAGTTGAAGTTCAGCTTTCCGGGCCTAGGTTTACACGATACGATTTCAACCCATACAATATCGTATTGTTTTCACGTGTAAACGCTCATCTTAAACGATTTGTCATAGTTAGGCTCAATATTATATTATCTGGGGCTCAATGCACATTGAAATGGCAAGCGACACGCACGCGTCAATTAGTTTTATAGCAAGCCATTATAATTATGTACTTTTAACTAGAATTACGTATAATACTGGTGAGAGTTTTCTAGATAAAATATTTTTTGAAAAATACATGTTTTGCACACATTATGCTATTTAATCTCAGGAATAGCACACTTTTTTGGCGAGTTTTTGCTGTCAAGAAACATTTCTTTAGTTGTCTTTTTATTTTTCGTGTTTGATTAGTTATCTTGTAATTCGATACAAAGTGTTTTGGCGCTGTAAATGACGTTGCGTATACTCTGTACTTCTCACACACCGAACAAATCACACTCGCTGTCCTGCTCACAAAATGGCGGCGTTTGGCACACTCAAAAACTCCCAGAGAGTCACCAGAGGTGGTCACTACATGAACTTTTGGTTTACTATTTCAATTAACTAAAGTTTGACAGGCAATAAATATTATCAGGTGGAGATGTCGGACTGCTTAGCTAATCTGTTTAGCTGGCTGGCTGCCAAACCCAGGGCTGCCGGGGAGTGCAACTGGCAAATAGTGTGAACTAGCTGTGAGCCTCGAGGGTTACTCCAAGTTTTCACCAACAACTTGTTGGTATTTATACCACATATACCTACCTACAACTTGGAGAGCTAAAATTACGAGGAGGTGGCGACACTGGAATTCAGTCTAATTATCCTGCTAATACTAAAGTCATGTTGGCCGAATGGGGTTGTACCTCGACTTTCAATCCGAAGGTCGTGGGATCGAATCCCGGCCGTGCATCAATGGATTTTACGTTTCGTAAAATTTATATGCGCTTTAACACGAGCTCTGAACGGTGAAGGAAAACATCGTGAGGAAACCAGTTAGTATTCTTATAGGCGGGGATGGGCTTGCAACCTGTCACGTATGGAATACTAACTTCTGCAAGATGTGCTGACTACCCCCTTAGACATTTTCAAAAGGATCTGGAATATAAAAAGATCTGAGAGAATGTCTACCGCGCCTTGGGGATAGGTACAGTCGTGACCCTGTTTACGTTTACTTATTAAAGTCAAAGTCAGTCAAAAAGCATTTATTCAGTAGGACCGCAGGGATCACTTAGAATAGTCTTAAAACTAATTTTACTGCTGTTCTTTCGCCACCAATACCGTGAAGAATCAGGGCAACAAACACGGTTTGGGGCATAGGCCCCAGCAGTAGTGAGCTAAGATGGAGCATGCTTACCTAGAATGAACCTAGTTACTCTTGATTTGAAGATGGATGATCTGTATTTCCCTAAAAGTACAATGTAGGGGCATTGTACTTTTAGGGAAATACAGATCCTCGCAATGATTCTAATAATAATTCTAATACCTAAGTAGTTTTAAGAAATCTAACGAAAGTGACATCCCTACTTCATCGCAAACTCTCCAATACTTCTACGTGCCCACGCGATATTTCTACGTTTGCTATCATGTCGCCAGCAATTTTGTTTTGATTGCATTCTTGTGGAAGTGTGCTAAACTGACTACTGCGGCGTTAAATCTTTTGTAGATAATTTATAATTTATATAGCGTCAGGTCAACATAATGCCTACACTCGGACGCTGCAGGGCCTGGGACATTGAGATGGAATAGGCTTGGTAGCACTATCACCATCATCTCCCTGCCCTTTTCCCACATTATGTGGGAACAGCACATTATGTGGTGTTCTTCTTCCATTCTCCTCTATCAGCCGTCATCTCAACACTCACTCCTTTTTTACTCATGTCATCCATCCATCTTTTCTTTGGCCTACCTCTAGGTACTTGTAAATCCATCAACATTCATACCAAGCTCTTCTAGTTACATGACATTCTTCCCTTCTCATTACATGCCCATACCATGCTAGCCTGTTGCTCCTCATCTTTTCATTCACTGACGCCACTTTCACACTTCCTCTTATGTACTCATTCCTTACTCTGTCCATTCGCGTCACTCCACACATCCATCTCAGCATTCTCATCTCAGCCACGTGCACCTTTTGTTCACAACCATCCTCTCAAATCAGCCTTAACCACGAAGACAACGTCAATACGCGTGGAGCTGACTAAGCTGCTGGTTTCACGATGTTTTCCTCCACTGAAGAGACTGGTGCCACACGTAACTATTGACCATCTCATTCCTGTGGATATGACTGAAATCTGAGTGGTGTAGGTGCTACAAGCCTATTCCATCTCAAACAATGTCCCAGGCACAGCGTCAGATGGAAACATGGCTTGCCTCCTGACGTTGTACAAATCATAATAGATACTAGAGGCACGCCCGTTGTACAAATCATATTAGATACTAGAGGCACGCCCGTGGCTTCACTCACGCTGTGAGTCAGTCATGAAAGGCTATCATATTAACACATTCAGAGCGAGCGACGCAAATATTGTAGTTCAATGCGGTATTCGTCCGAAAGCACGTTGGGTCGACGACATAGTAAAGGTCGTAGGAAATGTTTGGACGCGAGAGGCGTAAGATAGAGGAGACTGGCATAAAAGAAGGGAGGCATACCCAGCAGTGGGTGATACCAGGCTGAAATGATGAATGCGGTATTGCGACCTCAGACAGTCAACGCGTTAAAATTGCCTATTTCTCTTTCAGGAACTGCTGGTAACCCTATCCACACTTCTCCGAGGTTCAGTCTACGAGCGACTCCGCTGGGCGTTTCGTCTGTACGACGTGGATGGAGATGGAGCCATCACGCGGCAGGAACTGGCCGAGGTGGTGGTGGCGGTTCATGAGCTGCTGGGGAGACGAGCGCCGCCTGGTAGCCCGGCTGCCAGACTCGATGATGCTAAGGCTAACGAACAGGTAAGACTTGGAGACGCTTTCAGGATGGTCTTCAAAATGCTAGACTAGGGCGAGATGTATGGTATCTTCTCAAGTTGCTAAGGTAAACTTCGAAATACTTACTGGTCAAAAGTGAGTGTCTTTTAAGACGACGCATTGAGGATATTGGCGTCAAGGATTGTAATATTTTTCAGCAATTGAAAAACCTTCGGAATTGATATTTTAAGTTTTGAATATTTCATGTTTTTTACTTCCAACTGATAGCTGGTTTTTCAAGATTTGTTAAATATTACAGCAGAAAAAAAATCCCAAAAACTGCTCCATAAAAACATAGATTTTAATTTTACAGGTGAACGGAACCGATCTAAGCTTCTAAATTTTATTTACAGATAAGTCTATACACCCTTTTCAAAGTGCAAACTTGATTTTACATAATTACCAATAGTTTTTATTTTAAACGAGAATTACTGTTTTGGCGCTTACGACTTTTACTATTTAGCTAGCTCTCGCGTCTTTTTGTATGCCAGGCGGCCCCCTTCAGTCCGCGTCTGACCATTGTCAACGTCGGACCTGTGTCAATCGAGCTCCCGCGCTCTAGTAAACATCGATAGTCGTATCTTCTAAGTAAAATCTTAAATACTTATTATTAAAAATGGGAAAAAAAAAGTTGATGGTTTCTACATGAAGATGAGAGCTCTGTATATTGAAAATGTAAGGAAATGATCAAGAAAACATAAAGTAAACGTTAAATATTTTTCTGGGTTCTAGTAAAACTACAGGGATATGAGACTTGCCAACTTTAGGTGTCATTGTGACGGGCACAGTGACAGTGAGCACCTCAGACTAACTAGACCTGGACGCGGTTTTGATGAAATTTCTTTTACAAATTCTGCCGATTTTTGTGAGGGACGAGGTAGAACACGAACGCATTTTACACACACGATGTATAAAAAAATTACAATAGCTTATATTATGTGTACGATTCTCAGACCCGCTGAATATTATGTAGGTATACAGTATACACAAAAAAAATCATAAAAATCGGTCGAGTTTTGTTACAAGACCTTTCGGGGTCTCTATTATATCTTCTAAAATATTCTTCTTATAATTTTGCTTGGTATAAAAATGTATAAGAACCATAATCATCCTTTGGCCGAATAATTTGGAATCTCGAATATTGTTTATTAATATTGATACCCATAATGCCTCAAAAATATAAAGATATTTGTCATAACATTTAAAACTCATACTAGATATTTCGTATATTTTTTCCCCTTAAAAATCGTGATTTTAAAATACAAAACAGGGTCATGTTGATTGACATAATGTTAATAGTCCTAATATACACATAACATACTAGTTCTAAAATACTGTAGTCATAATGTTAAATTCCCATAGTCTTAAACTGACATACATATATGTTTTCCTAATATTATTAAAGAAAAAAAAAAAAAAATTAAATCAAAATATTTTTATTGAGTCTTATTTAAGTAGGCATAAAGACATTTTACATAATAGTCTTAACTTCTAATATAATATGTCGTCATAATATTTATTATTACTATTGTTAAGTTGCAAAAACTATTTTTCACACCCAGTGCTCGAAAACCATACATTTTTTCGTCTCACAGTCTTAAAAGAAAGTAAATCATTTCTCCCTCCTAAAAAACAAAATGACCGGCGGGAGGTAAAGTTGTATGGGATATCATTTCCCCCTCTGAACCTCATGTGAACAGATAAGTAATGAGATTTGAATTTCAAACTTCAACATTTCCATTAAAATTTTTAGTATTGAGTCCACACCAAATAGAACGTATACGAAAAAAAAGAAAAAATGTGGCAACTAATCTTTTTCTTCCGAATTGATTTTTGATGTTTCTATGAAAATGTTTGCCATATAGAACTGCACCAAGTAGAATTTATTCAAATATAAGGAAAAAGTGTGGCTAATGCCTCCAAACTATAGAGCGATCTTATGTTTTTGCATATTAATGCTAAAATATTTTTTGAGAACAAACTCAATAAAATATTTTTTGAGAATACCACTCCCACCACCCACCTCGACTCCTTCTATAGTGGGTGGTGGGAGCTATCGAAGGAGAGAGATGGTTGGAAAGAATTGGGGGAGACCTTTGCCCAGCAGTGGGACAGTAGTTTTTTTTTCTTTAACCTATGTTGTCCCACTGTTGGGCAAAGGTCTCCCCCAACTCTCTCCAACTGTCCCTCTCCTTGTGGGACAGTGGGACAGTATAGGTTGAATAAAAAAAAACTAATAGATTATTATTATTCTACCTATAAAACCTGTTCATTAGACTTGCTTGCTGTTTTCTGGGTGTAAGTATTCACTATTTTTCTCGCATGTGTGAAAAGCAGAGTATTCACCTCGGGGTAAAAGCTGTCTTAGTCTTGGGCGCTCTTGAATCCCTCGCTGTCTCAGGATTCTAGTCATTAACTCCCTCGTTGAAAGAATCCTTCGATGCGCTTGGGATTCAATATGGCGCCCGTGACATAATACACTGCTTTATCCCCTTGGTGAATAATCTACTATTGTCCTATTTTTGATCGTCCTAATATTTATTTATCCTAATAAAAACTAAAGACGGCTGCTGAAGCGCCAAAAAGGTTCACTATAGTCACTTATATCCACCCAGATCGAATATAGTTGGTTAGGTTATGTTTGAGTAGTGACCACTGACGTGTGAGGCGAGTGAGCGTAGCGAGCGTGCCGCCGAAGCGCGAGATGAAGTTTAGTGGATTTAATATTTATCTCGGGTCTGGGTGTTGTATAATATGTATGTATTTACAAACAAAAAGTATATAAGTTGTATATCAGTTATTTGGTTCACTTATGTACAAGCTTTGCTTAGTTTGGGGCTAGATGATGCTGTGTGAAATGTCCAGCATTATTTATTATTATTGTTATGGCTTATAACTATAGGATTACCGTATGTTAGGAGATGTGTTTTTATGACTCGGTAATGTTATGTTTACCTAATAATAAGACTATTGTTAATAAGGTTTAGTATTGTTATGTCGAGTAATCATTAGGATAATCTAAAATAAGTACCAAATACAGTATGAGAATTTAAAATAGGATAAGATACGTTATGTCAATCATTAGGGAGCCATAGCAGGGCTCCCTAATGATCCGTATCTTATCCTATTTTAAATTCCCATACTGTATTTGGTACTAATATTAAATGGTCCTAATGATTACTCGACATAACAATACTACACCTAATTAACAATAGTCATAGTATTAGGTAAACATAACATAAAATAGTCATAAAATCAAATCTCCTAACATACGGTAATCCTAAAGTTATAAGCCTTAACAATATATACTCCTAAAGCTATAAGCCCTAACAATATGTACTCTTAATAATCAAACATAATAACAATTGAAATCATAATGGCATTTCATCCTAAAAAAATACCACACTAAAGATGCCTGAGACACAGAAGGCTGTGAATTCCAAAATGTTTTTATGAATAGAAAATACTGGTTTCGGTCCAAGGTATTTTTTTATAACGATTATGCATGAATTTAATAAACATATAATAAAAATATTATTATATTAGGACAACATTATGTATGTCAGTTTAAGACTATGGGAATTTAACATTATGACTACAGTATATTAGGACTAGTATGTTATGTGTAGGACTATAAACATTATGTCAATCGACAGGACCCCCTATAGCAGTCCACGTCAAAGTCAAGGTCAAAGGTCAAGATTAAACTTCGTTACAACCGAGTGTTCCACGACGCTCCGATTTTTTTGTGCCAGCCTTTTATTCGGAATTTTTATTATTATTAATTGTTATCATTATGACATTTATGTTTATTTATATCCTCTAAAATTAGGCTAAAGATTGATTATGTATTACAACATTATGAATTAAAATCATTATGCTAAAAAATATGTTATATTTACTAAACACTAGCTTCTGCGCGTGGCTTCGCCCGCGTGGTACCAACATTTTGAATAGCCTTTAAGCTATTCTAAAGTCATTATCTACACCTATTCCAAGTTTCATCTAAATCGGTTCACTGGTTTAGGCGTGCGTGATTGAAATGCAAACATCCAAACATCTTAACAAACTCACAAACTTTCAGCTTTATTATTATGAGTGGGATTATGAGATCCTAATATTATTGGTTTTGATATTATGAGAACCATGTTATGGGATGTAAAATTATGAAGAAATTTTTTCGGCGAAACAATGGGGTCCCGATGTACCTACTTGATTTGTATTTTAATTATTTTTTTACTAATCCTAGAAATCCTAGAAATGCTCTTGCGTACTGCGTACTAACAATATAACAATCTATGGACTGTTTTGCGACTGTGCACTTTGCACTGTGACCGACACCATTTGACCTAAACATGGTGTCGTGACGCAAAATCTAACATTTCTTTCGTCTAGCCACCATGCGTATCGTCCAAAAAGGAACTTTTTTCCAAAAATAAATAAATGTAAGGCGACTCCATGTAGTCTTATGTCAACACCGAAAAGCGAGCGAGTTCGACTCAGCCGGGCGGCCGGCGCGCGGCTCACAGCGCGGCTCGGGCGGATACAAACCACGTAAAATGAGCAGGGGGTATGAGCTGCTTGCGGGAAGCTCATGGGGGCGTGGCGCCTGGTTTCAAATAATTGTTTATCAATGCGTCACCTTAAAGGTAATGCTGATTAGGCGAAAGAGCAGATGGGTAGACTATAGGGCCGTCTTCAAGAGGCTGTAGTGAGGCGACTCAATTCAAGATCGCTTTTCCACTATCGTGACTTCGATGCTGGTCTTAAAGTGAGGCGAGTGCCTTCGAAAGATGATGAATGCTATATCGAACAAACAGGTGACTTCTGAGACTTAGTTGTAGGGTAGGTCTGAAGTCTCAAGTGAGGATTGTTGGGGTCATGTCTTTAAAAGATGATGCCGCTTAGAAACGAACTGGTTTCAATTTTGAGGGTAGGTGTAATTCTCCCAATCCACGGCAAAGAGGGAGATATCACCTCACTAAGGTCGACGCCATCTGGTCCACATACCTTAAGGGTCTTTCAGCCGACAGTGTCGGTCTTTATAGGTTAGATGTTCATGTAAACATCGTAAACGCGATCTATATAGGATTCAAATCGCGTTGAATGGTAGCGCGCCAGCGCCATCTAGCGGTGAAGCTCTGCTCTGAAGTAGATGATCGCTATAATTGGCAACTCTATTACGATGCCCTTGTAGTTCAGGCGATCGTAGTTAGAGGTCGCCACACACAATATTACTTAAGTGGAGTTGAAGAATCCAAGATATGAAAACAAATTTTGACTTTGATTTTGACCGCATGCTCATTTAACTTAGTGACGAATGAAAGAAATGACTTTAACCCTAGTGGTACTGTGGGGAATCACGCAGCATTTATTAAGACCTCTTTCCTCACTATATATATTAGTTCTCTTTGCTATAAAGTCTAATAAGACCAAACTCTATTCCAGGTGGACAAAGTATTTCGGAAGCTGGACCTGAACCAAGACGGAGTGATTACCATCGAGGAGTTCCTGGAGTCGTGCCTGAAGGACGAGGTGATCACGTGCTCTCTGCAGATGTTCGACACGGGACTATGACGGCTGCCCCCTCCGAGCTTAGCCCGCTCCGACAGGTACCATCATCATCATCAGTTGGTCACATTCACTAGATTCAGTTCTTACCCACCGTCCACCTCCTGAGACCATTAGCGTGAACCGTGGGAAGTTTTTTTTTACAACGGCCCACCTGGATGTTCCTTGGGTAAGTACCCACCCAAGGAATAACCCAAGGAATATCCAGGTGAATTAGTTTCCACCGTCCACCTATTCACATTTTTAGCAGGTCCAGTTACCAAATTCTCTTTCTTAGAATGCACCTCAAAAAGGTTTAAATTCTTCCGTGCACTTTTGAGTACTAAGTTTTATTAGTGACTTGACAAAAATAAGTTTTTTTAAAAAAATAAGTTTTTAAAACTTGACGCCATGTTTTAGAACTTTTTAAGTTCTACGATCTGATTTCTTAGCGATAAGGGCGCCCATTGATCAGATTTTTTCTTTTGTTTTTTGTATTTTTTTTATTAATGGTGTGCAATAAAGAATTTTCTTTCATTCATTTCCATACGATATTTACCAAATGTACGAAAGTAGCCCTTTTGATCCTTTCAACAAGTCATTGAAAGAGTTTGTCTCAGTTTCTGCGAAAACTAGCAGGTAGGTAGCATTTCTCATTAAGGTACCTGCTATTATTATTACGTACCTCTGTTAATTATTGTTGTAGTCTTGTTTTAATATTTTGAGAATTTGTTCAGTTATTTTGTGTGTATTTTTAGTGTTACTACCTATTATATTTTATTTTATTGTTGCGTAATTTTTCTGTCAAATGTTATTATTTATTATTAGTTTCCTAGATATTACGAATTAGAATAATTAATTCTGTGATGTACTATCTATGTGTGTGTAAATAAATAAACAAATAAACACTTCTTTTCACTTTAATCTTTCGACATCAAGTCGCGGAAGCCATGAACCAAGGAGTCAAGTCTCTCATCATGTTTGTTCCCAGGCTGGTAGAGAAGCGTGTACTCCGCGTCCGCTGTCGTTGCGAAGACAGCTTCTTCCGAAGCGTGGCCGCAGCGTGCGTGCTTCGCGCGCAGCCCTACCTGCGCCACCTGACCGCCTTCGAGCGCTTCTACAACGGCGTCGTCAAGCCGAAGATCCGAAGCGTCATGTTCTTTCACTTTTAACGCGTCCCCTGCCCATGGATCTCCGAGGGCCGTTGCATTGCACCATTTACAGCATGTGTGGGCATTGATAGTGTTATTTGAAATTCGTCTACAAAATTTCCTAATCTTAGTTTGGATGTTGAATTTCGTAAAGATGTATGTCGGCTGGATAAAGTCGTATTTAGTTTAAAATTGTTTAATGTTTTCTGCAATTTAAATTAAATTAAATCTCGTTAAAAATTAAATTTCAATTCAAATGGCATCATATTTTTAAATTTAAATTTTAATTGGAATCAATATTTCGAATCTTGTTTTATGAAAACTGAAGTTGAAATTAATTTTATTTCTTCGGTTTTAAATTTTGAATCTTTTTACTTCAATCTGAAAATCTTAGGTTATGAGATAAATCTTAAAAACTGTTAACTTTTGTGATGTTCTTATTTCTTTTATTTAAGAAAGTGTGTTTTTATATTTTTAATATAATTTTGTAGGTGAATTTAAGTAATTTTTCGAAAAATTTGGAAATCTGCCTATGAAAGTATGAATTATTATTTTAAATCAAGGAAAAAAAAAACAATTCCTAAGCTTCTTTTGCAGTAAAAAAAAATACGTTAAAAATTAAATTTATTAAACTCGCAAATACACCTACCTATAGTGGTATGGTTTCGTCCCACCCTACCCCTAGGGTTATGGTGGGTCCGAAATGCCTAGGAACCTAAACCTAAGCTGTCATTAGTTGCAAAGGCAACAGCTACCTACTATTTTATGGAAAAAAACAATTATTACATTTGTTTGGAACAGTAAAATAATAACTATTGCGGGTTTAATCGATTTTTTTTATTAAATTTTACTTAATTTAAAAAGTGTGTGTTGTGTAAATGTGACCTTTCCATGCTTATGAGTAATGAATGAATAAATATAACCTTCTCGAAAGCTAGAGAAGTTGTTCATAAGAAGCCTTAAGAATATTCATAAGTAAATTTACTGTTTTCCGGATAGAATCGGTAGCAAACGTAGAGATTTTAATTTTATTTTAAAACTTTTTATTTTAACAAGTCAATTAAATTAAATTTAACTTAATTGTTCACAATAAAATGGCGATTCTAGTTATTAAAATAAAAAAAATAATCTAAAAAGAACACCATTGCATTTTAGCGAAATTCTGTAGGAAGTAAAAATAAAAAGTAGGTACTTTAAAAAAAATATTACTGCTTTTGTGTCGCGATATCTGATGCATTATTGTTTATTTATATAAAAAAAACATTGATTTCTATTATTTATAAGCAACAGGGTAACAAAACAGTTTTTCACAGCTAATAAAAATTATTTTAAAACTTTTTATAACAGACTTACCTTTTGGATGTGCTTTGACAAAGATATTTTTTGAAAATAACCGTTTTTTTCGGCTTTATCCAATTTCTCTCGTACATAACAATGCTTGGTCGATTTTTTGGTACAATTCTAAAAAGGTCTGTTAGAGAATCATACAAAAAGAAATAGATGGTGAGTGAAACACACTAAGTTTATGTATAAAATACCTAAACCTACATAAAACAAATTCAATAAACTTTTGCATTTAGTTAGTGACCCAAAATATGGTGGTTACCTACTTCATTATAAAAAAAAGCACAAGCAGCACAGAAACATTTTAAAGTTAATTAATTTGAGTTTTATAATAAACAACTTTTTCTGAACAATGAAATGAGTCCTACCAGACCTGTTTAGCCGTACCAAGGCCGAAACCTAACGAGCTTTATTTCTAAAACAAAGTATTAACTGTTTGAAGTCATTCATTTTAACTTTTAATAAATCTAGTCATAGAATGTCAAATCTACTCAATTTCATTTTAATCTAGTCATAGTGATAGTTATGATACCTTGGTAATCATTGTTCATATTTGGTTAATTACCCAAATGTGAATTCATTGTGTAATTTACCTTACACCTTTTATCTTATAAAAAGTCGGGACATAAAGTAAGGTAAATCAAGCAATTAACTCATATTAAATATTATTAACTAAATGGGAGTATAGTTGCGTATAGTAATAACATTAAAGCAATCAAAATCATATCATTTTGCTTCGTAACATAAATATATTTTATTTAGTATAGTTGAACGCATTTATTTGTGTTAAAAATTAGCAAAATTTAATCTACTTAGATACACTACAAAATTATCATTAATTTTAATTTTATTTAAGAAGTATGCAATAGGAATTGAGTTTAAGGATTTGATGATATTATAATTATATTACTTTTAGAAAGTTATAATTTTATCGGTAACAATACTCGTATTATATAATCTTAAGTAGCTAAAAGTAAATTATGTTTAGAATAACACAATAATTTAGCCATCCTAATTTAGTGTCATACCTACCAGAAATCACAAAAAGTTAAATAATTTAAAGTAGTTGGCAAAACATTGACACCTCGATATTTAAAGGTCCTTTCGAAGCGGCGCTAGTATTCTACGTATAAAGATAATTTTGCAATAGTTTCTCCTTGAAATTCTGCTTGTTTTAGTGGGACTTCACCTACTAATTATCTACTAAATCGGTGTTGAATTGAATACCCAATTTAATGACCTATGGATTTGATTGAACAGTATTTGTATTATCGAAGCATTATGTTTTGAGCTTAGTTTTAGGCATGGCTCATTGTAATTCTGCAATATTAAAACTATAGTAATTAGATACTATAGCTACGAATCCTACTTAAAATCTAGTTTGAAATGATTAGATGCTCACTTCATTTATATATTAATCCCTCAAAAATTCAGTACCGACAAAATTCAAAATATTTTTTATATAATATCTGTATTTGAAATAACTTTTTTTGCATATAGTCGCATAACTTTATTTTGTGATAGGTAGTTTTTTTGTTTTGTTGTTATTTTGTTTTTAAATTTCTTAGAAATTGCAGTAAAAATCGTATTATTGAGATAAATGAATATAGATGTAGTGATTAATTTAGAGAATATCTTATGAATTTTTGATTAAAATTATCGTAAATAAAGGACTACGTACGACTGATGGCACGTATGAAACGGAATGATAGTAAGTTTTATCTTTACAGAATATTTTGATGACATTTTCTGTCTCTGGTTCAAATCAAATGATTATAAATAAGTAAAGTATACTGACTAAGGTTTCAAACGCAAAGATAACCCACAGTGGAAAGCTGTAAAGTATGTGTTGCCCATTAGCTCATTAGTCTAAGCATTGTCAAGGATCGATATGGTAAGATCAGACCCCGAATGGGTCCTGGGAGGCAATTTGAAACTTTCAAAGACTTCTATGTTTTATTAAAATTCAAAATGAAAGTATTATTTAATAATAAAAGTGCTTCAGGTATTTAATTAAAAAATATAAAAAATTAATTTACTTGGCACATGAACCAGAGACTATAATCCTCTTGTACTTCTAAGGCGGTTTGAATGTTGCAGATATAAAAAAAAACTACGTTTGAATAAAACTTAGATGAGCTTTCGTTATTAATAAGAGCTGAAAATATTAATTAAAAATATGACTTTCAAATCGCCTTTAATTCAAAATATCTAAATGTTTATAGCTCCTATACATAAAAATATCTATACTCTTGTTAAACTCGACTGTAATTTTAAATTGTATTTTAAAATTTTAATAATATTTATAAGACCTGTTTCAATATTAACTGTCTAGAAAATTTTATAAATTGTTTCAAACTAAAAAGTTCTATGATTCTGTTTTTGTTTAAGTTGAAATGTCTTTTAATATTATGTTATTAAAGTGTTAAGTTTTTACAAAATATCCAATAAAAATTAAATTAATTGGTAAAAGTGTAGTTAAAAAATTAAATTACTTGGCAAACGAAATGTCCTTTTTCGCAAACAACAAAGAATCTTTGCCTTTAGATTTAAGTATAATTTATAGTTAATACGATTGTGAAATAAGGCGAGTACTATAGATAATTATTAATTATAATAGTTATTTTGTCGCTGTGTCAAGACGTCCACGTACAGATCGGATAGTAAAACGTTCTTCATGTTTAGATGTGTTTTATTTATTTAAACTCCATTATAAATTTTATAACGGGACTTAATCGCGTAGGTGTAACATTTGTTTATTTACCTCGACGTTTCAGTAGCGTTACAGCTACCGTGGTCACGAGAAGACTGCCCGCCGGTACTCGTTCGCCTCTTCGACCGATGAGAAACTACCCTCATTCGGTCAACACAAAATAACATTAGGGTCGCGACACACTACACTGACAACATCCAAGTTATAAAATCCCGTTATAAAATTTAAAATGTCTTCGAGTCGCGAAAGTTTAAAATGTGTAAACTCCATTATTCCCAGTAGCCAATAATAACCAAATACCACCGGTAGATCTAGTGGGAAACATTATTGTCTTATTATATTTTTTTGGTGATAGCCTCACATCAATTTCAATCATAGCGTTGGTTGATTGCCCAAAAGTGTGATTTAAGGCAAATTTTTTTTGAAACTTAAAAATTTTAATTCATTTGGAATGAATTAAAAAACTTTTTTTTCCGAGGAATTCGAGGGTTTTTCTGACTTTCAAGAATCTAATCTAGTTTTACCTATCCCTATCATTGAAATGGTTAAATAAAAATGATAAAATTAATAACAATTTATTATATCCGAGGTACAAAAAACTACAACAAAAAAAATTAACAAACAAATAAAGTTTGTTGAAAAAATAAGTTTGTACAAAATGTTAAATTAAATTAAAAAAATATGTATTAAAATGTATAAAATTAAATAGGTATAAAATAAATAATAAAAATCACATGTCATTAATTGTTAGGTCTAAGTACCTTTTATACAATAAATAAATAAATCATCATCATCATCATCATCATTGGCCTGTTATCCATCTATAAAAGATGATTCAGGTGGCGTCAGTCAAGTCACACTACAATTAAGATTTGAATTTAAACACTTACGTTCGTGACTAAATAAGCCTATACGGGAGTGGCAGCCACGACCGCACTTTGTACAGACAAAAGACCCTGGGGTTGTTGCAGGGTTCGCGGCGCGTTGGTGGCGAGTAGCCCGCTTTTGTGCCAACTGGGCGAGCCAGGCTTTATCGTGAGCGACAACACCGTTAGAAACGGTTTTTCTCCAGGCGTCACGATCTTCAGCTTCACTCTCCCAGTTGGTGTAGTTGATTTTAAAAGTCGCCATATCTCGTTTTACACTGTCCTTAAAACGCAAGAAAGGTCGGCCGACAGGTCAAACGTTACTTGCAGAAATAGCCGGCGCTAAATAAATAAATAATGCTGGACATTTCACACAGCATCATCTAGCCCCAAACTAAGCAAAGCTTGTGATATGGGTACTAAGATGACTGATATACTACTTATATACTTTTTGTTTGTAAATACGTACATATTATACATAGAAACACCCAGACCCAATGACAATGTACATACAACATGAATGCAAACACTTTGACTTTGATTTTATATTTGAAAGTAGGTAGATTTGAAGTTACCACAAACAGGGTCACGACTGTATCCCCGAGGCGCGGTAGACGTTCTCTCAGATCTTTTATATTCCAGATCCTTTGAAGATGTCTAAGGGGGTAGTCAGAGGCATGTACAAATACATATTTGATACATGCCCACATCTTGCAGAAGTTAGTATTCCATACGTGACAAGTTACCCTCGAATCAAAAATAAAAACGAGTATCCTATAACAACGGGAGAACTCAATTTGATCCATATGAATCACGGATTTAGTTATATGATCCAGCAGGATTGTTCTATCCTTGGCCCCAACTAGATCCAATGCGATTCTTTTCTGCCCCAACATTCTATTCTATAGTAGATCCAACGGGAAAAATGTTTTTAGATCTCGAATGGATGGATCGAACCAATGGAATTATTTTTCTCTCTCATCCAACAGGTCTTTCTCCAATGGGTAGATCCAATGGGAATTCATTTTATTCTTCTTCACCATACTCAATGGATCCAAGCATTTATTGGATAGCAGTAGGTAGACGCTTTTTTAATACGAAATCAACTACGAAATAGAAAACTGTAGGTATTTGACATCGTCTACCTGTGCATCGAAACAGCTAAAGTCAGGCTGTACTGTTTGAACCCCCAAGTAGATCCAATGGGAAAAATTAATCCTCTACCATACAGTTTGGTCATGGAGTTAGGCAGGACACTTAGCAAGGTTTGGTGATGGTAGGTGGAGTAAGGTCTTGACGGAATGGTGGCCAAGAGGGCATACGAGAAGTTTAGGCAGACCAGCAGCCAGATAGACGACATTGTGACCATGCAAGGGAAAAAGAGGAAAGAGGCACAGGACCGAGTGAAGTGGCGTTGAGCAGGGAGGGTTATACCCAGCAGTGGGTGACAACAAGCTGCAGATGATGATGGTAGTTTGTTCAACGGATCCAGGCATTCATCAAGTCTTCATCAATGCCCAGTAGACGCATTTACATTTGAAATTGTCTACTGCTACATCTTCAAGATCCATTGCCCGTAGGTACTCCTCTTGAACCCCAGATAGTTCCAAAAGAAAACCCCCACTAAACTACTCAAGTGGATCTATTGGGAAAATCCCCATTTTTACCTGATCGCCCACTGCCCGCGCCGCAGTTATTTTTCTATACAAAAAATGCTGATGACTTCAGAAAATGCGGCTCGCTTCTGACGTCAGCAGCATTTTCTCTAATAAATTGACAGTTCGCGTTCGGCTGGACCGAAAGCTAGTGGATCCATTGGGATAAACCTCACTACCTCCTCAGCTTCCTCCTCCAGACCTTTCTGGTCTCCCTCGGTTTCCTCACATTGATGGCTGTCTTCCTCGTATGCATGTCAACTGCTACAGGTGTATAGCCTCGGATCTCTCCACCTTGGCCGAATGTGATCATCTTCAGCTGGGCGCGGTTCACGAGGGACTGGGAAGGTACGTAGAGTGTCTGGTGCTTGTAGAAGTGGAAGTCGCTGGAAGAATGAATGGCGTTTTACTTTCGCCACAAATATAAATACCTAAATAAATAAATAATGCTGGACTTTTCACACAGCATCATCTAGCCCCAAAGTAAGCAGAGCTTGTGTTATGGGTAATATGCACTCACATGGATGGTATTGTTGGAAATATTAATATTTTGTTGGTTGCTCAAACGGTGAAGGAAAAAATCGTGAGGAAACCGCCACTTCGTAGTAGAACCCAAAAGTTCGAAAACATTGTCCTTACACTGGTTATAGACCATTCCCAGTTGCCCATCAAACCCCACCACCGGTGGTACTAGCGGGAAATATTGTTCTCTTTGTACCACTATCAATTTAATCTTATCAGTTATACAAGTGAGTGTGCTTGTTCCAATACGATAGAGGATTACGTAAGTATTTATTTTATTGCCAAGGAGTATTATTTTGTAGCAAAAGATACATTTTATAAATAACGTTCAGTGTAATTGTGCACGGGCCGGCCAGCACACCGACGGCCTTGGGGACCCTCCTAGGGAGGGTGGCGAGCGCAGCGTAATCCAGAGCGCACTTCACTTTAATGTGAAATGTAAGTGATACGAAAAGAAGCGAAGCCACTTACTCCGTCTTCGGAAACTGAAAAGGCGTCTTCTGGCGGCCCTCCAGCTGCAACAGGAACTGCGTCCAGGCGCATTTGAGTGCTGCGTTGGTTTGTAATGAGTAATGACGCATGCGTGTGTATTCAAACGCGCGCTTTTCAAACAGTGGCAGCACTTTCGCCTCGGCTGTGAAAGCCTGCAGTATTTCTACGAGAGGTGATTTATAAATTCTTAGGTTAGTTGTTTAATACTTCGTAATCGCGATTCAAGATTCAGTACAATTTGTCATTTGTATGGGAATTTGCTTATCTTGATCTCAGCGCCATCTAGTGATACTGATACTGAAGTAAGTACTCATTTAGCTAGGTGGTATAGCTTGTTGGCGATCTTGGATAGAGGTCGCTACATAATGCTGGACATTTCAGACATCATCTAGTCCAAGTAAGCAGAGCTATTTCATGGGTACTACATGACTGATATAATTTTTGTTTGTAAGTACATAGAAACACAGTCCCGAGATAAATATTTGCAGATCAGAATCAGAATAATTTTATTGCATAACTGTTGTACATGTTAAGGTCTTATTTTAAATAGGTACAGGTTTCTACAGTCTATCCATTTCGGATGTGCAGCATCAATGGTTAGTAACCTAAATAGGTAACAAATACCTAGGTAAAAAGGTAGTTATACCTTTTGAACCAAAATTAAAAGAAACAATAGGTAGTACTCAAATGCGAACAAATACAATTACTTACTTAAATTAAAAATATATAGGTATGTTGTATACTTGTATACATACATTACCTGTTGTAATACTCGTCTAGACTATAAAATACACTATTAATTAGTCAATTTCTAAGTTGATTTTTAAATTTATTTCCTTCAAGGATTTTCAGCTCAGCTGGTAACTTGTTATAAATGCAAACAGGTTAACCCGCGGCGGGAATCGACCCCGCAACTACTGCGTCGCAGGCGGGCCTTCGCCCCCTGCGCCACAGAGGTCGTCATTATCATTAGGTATCACAGAATTATTATCATTGCACAAAACATTATGAATCCTATCATTATTATCTTCTATACCTGGATCTATGGATATATCAGGTGGATATTTCTGGATATGTGCGCAAGCTGCATACTTTCCCGAGGTGGATGGTAGCATTTTACAAATATGTAGGTACCTAGTTGTAAATAATAAAAAAATAAAGAAAAATAAAAAATTGTAAAATGCTCGATTTAAAAAATAATTGACATCAATATCAACTTGACACTTGCATCAAACAGTATTTTTAATAATTCGCATGACAGTGGCAGAATCAATTGATTAATGAACCTAATTGCCAATAAATTAAAATAGCTGACATCTATAAACAACAGACCGCGAATTAAGTCCTTGCGGACTTTTTCAAAACTAACGAAAAAGCCATTGAAATGTATCTTTACACCCTTTACACCATGGATTTAGCATGGTATACCTTTTATTATTTATCTTTGCTTTACTCGTAGATACTAGCGCCATTCAAAACTAACTTACTTTAAAGCGTGAAATAGTCCATGGCCAATGATGTATTGTCCATGGCGCATGGCGTAAACACAAAAAAAGAAACAAAATTGACGTTTGCGTTTGTCTAACTAAAAACAGATCATATTTTTCTGTAGTTGCCGTTTTTTCTTGAGCCAAGTAGCATTTAAAGTTTTATATTATTAATTTTCAACAGCAGACTGCTTGGTAGCTATGGAGAAAAGTAATATTTATAAAAAATGCGAGCCTTTCCCAAGAACGAAACCGAACTATGAACTCGACCCAGGTATCAAATTCAATAAACCACTATACATATAGGTTTAGTTAACTTGAATGCATAAAGATCTTATGGAATGTCGGTATGTCTACTGCGCCTTGAAGTCATGATCCTATTTCGTTCCTATGTCGTTCGATACGGCATTCACTCTTGAATATCGAGGTTCGAGGTAGGAAGGTATCATTCTTGTAAAATATCGAGGTATCATTCACTTTCATGAGGTATCATTCACCCATTCATGAGGTATCATTCACTCTCGAATATCGGGGTATCATTCACTCATTCAGAGATTACATTCACTATCAATATATCGAGGTACAGTGCCACAAACTACCTGGACCAGTGGCTAAAAGAGGAACTAACGAGTTTTACTGTAATATTTATTTTTCTGCCGACACCAAATGCGACAACAGCGCATTTTGTGGCACTGTATAATTTACTCTCACGAGGTTCACTCTTTCACAAGGAATCATTCACGAGGTATCATTCGATCATTCACAGGACTGTACAAAGAGATATCCACTGGCTTTCGTCTGCTACCGACATTTGAGAGCACTCTGTACGAAAGAGTCTTCACGCGACACAACTCCTTGAAGACCAACGAACTCCTGAAATGCCGCTGGGCGCAGTACAAGCAGAACATTGAGAGTAGGGTCTTCGCGCCCTTTCAGTTTCCTGAAATCAAGTATGATAGACATTAATTTACCTACTTAGTACAGGTACCTACCTACGCACAATCAATCTTTAGCTCTCTGAAGGTGCACTAAACGATTGCGCAGATAACACGATGCAACAAACTAAGCGAGTGAGCGAGGCAGCTATACTAACAACGCTGTCTTCATCAAAAATGGGTTCTGCGCAGCTACTTCAGAGAGCTAAAGATCGGTTGTGCGTACTGCACATAATTGAATCTTTGAGAATTGCAACCAATTATCTAGGCCTTTTGGGGGAAATCCCGATAAATGTAGTACTAGTACAGTACCTACTTAATATTTATCCCTTTGGTACTTATTTCCAGTGTCGTCAATCAACGACAACTATTCTTATCTCTGTACTAAACATTTGTTTTTGTCGTGCGATTGTGCGTGATGTTATCCAGCTCTCTAACATACGGCAAAGAGCTTAGTGTTATGACGTGCTTCGGATTCCTTCCATCTTCAAAGGATATCTTGACCTCAGGGAATATCCCACACCTTGGGAACGGCGGAGGGCCTAAAAATTCCGCCGTCAGTTAGCCTGACTCATACTAACTTTGAGCGCCTGATTTTTTTCAGAGAGCAACATTTCTACAACTGTGCTATCCGCATTAAGCCAGGCGAGTGTATCTGTAATATGGATCATCGGATGAAGATGATGCCTGGTCCAGGAGTTGACTGCCGGGGCCACCTGCCTATCCCTCAGGAATCTATGATGAAGAGGGGTACTGCTGATAAGACCAAGAAACCAAGAAGGCCGAAAGATGAAAAAAATAAAACGAAAAAGGTTGAATCGTAGCTTTATTTTCTATTTTAAATTTTTTTTAATAAGCTTTTTGAAAAAAACTCCCAAGTCTGATTGAGCAAGTAAAAGAGAGTTTTTTTTTTTAAGTTTACCTACATCTTACTGTACTACCTATATAAACACAGAAGATTTAATAACAATTTTCAACAAATTGAACTCGTCCAGCCAAACGTGAATTGTGAATTATTTTCATTTATTTATTTTTAGCTATTTTAATTTTGGTCTAGCTATTTTTTAAGATTTTTGTTTTATTTTTTAAGACGTTTAGTTTGTATGGTTTTAGTTTGTGAGATAAATAAAATGTTTATATTGTATTAATTGTTTTATTTTTAAATTTTTATGAATTAAGACAAATATTTTTTGAAGAATCTGTTTCTGAGACGATCTTCTCTGGTCCTCTTCATGGGCAGAATTTTGTACTTCAATAGTTCTGGTGAGATATTCTGGAAAAAAAACATTTTTGGTTGGTAGGTACTATAAAAGACTCGGGTCCGCGGGTGGTCGAAGTGGGGACTTGGGCTGTCCATGGTGCAGACCCCGGAAGAGCGGCGGCGCTCTGTGGCGAGCGCCGGGCGTGGCTGTGGGTGCCATTCCCGGGACAGTCCTCAGGCAAAATGCGAGAGGACACCGGTGTGTTCCGTAGCAGATCCCGGAGCCTCTTGAACCCTTCCGCTGTCCCCACGGCGGTAGGGTATCCATAATGGATTTTCTGACGCAATAAAAAATAAGGTTAACCTAGTTGATACAGAAAACGTTAATAGCTAAATCTAGTGTTGACCTGTTTTGATGAAACTTTGAACGTGTGCTTCGACTCAAAGAGATGACAAAATTAGACAAGAACACGAGCTCAAAGCGGTGATGCGAAACAGCAATTTCTTTTTTTGTGTTCTAGCGCGTTGATTTCTTCTATTGGTCGACTTCATTAGCGTCTTTCATTCATCGTCTTATTGCAGTGCGCACGTTGAAGGCTTCTGTTGGTTTTTTTTATTCGTAGCGAACATATTTTTAGGTCTGTGGTCGTAGCAGTATCAAAGTGTAGCGCGTCCATATCTTATTATTTGTGACTTAACAGCTAGCGTAGTGCGAATTTTTCAATCGTTAGCTCAGAAAAAAACACATACAGCCGAACATAGAAACTCCTTTTTTTGAAGTATGTTAAAAAACAGATCGTAGGCAGGTCAGTTAAGTGTTTTTAATAGGCGGCGATGAGCTTGCAACCTGTCACGAATGCTAATATCGTGAGGAAACCAATTTTACATGGAGGCTATGGGCTTGCCTGTCACGTATGCCTGCACTTCTGCAAAATGCTAAATAATGTATTTGGACATGCCTCTGACTACACTACCCTTAGATATCTTCAAAGCATTTGGAGTACCTACTTATAAAAATATCTGAGCGTCTACCGAGCCTTGGGGATCTGTAAATGAATGGATGTCAGTGACATTTTCATCTGAGCGCTTTCGTGCTTCGGGGGGCACGTATTGTCTGTCCCGGCTATTGAAGTTCTGAAGCCATGACGGAGGCCTTAAGGCGGCCTAAAAACTCCGTCATCAGAGTTGGCCACTGACTCATACGAACTTTGTCTTGTATGTGTCTATAATACTAGATATATGTACCTCAGCGTCGGTAGGCCTCCGTAGACGGTCCGAGGGCTCCTTGGGCTGCGGTTTCCTGTACTCCTCTTCCCCTCGATCATCCTCAGAGCTGTCTCCGTGAGTTCCTGACTGCTTCTGAATGACTATGCATCTGGTATAAGTAATATTATCAACACTCACTTACATAGACTGGGTAAGTATTAAAATTGGTTATATACAATTCGTATATTAGTTATTTCCCGATATTATAGGTAGGTATAATATGTCTTCGTTAGTAGGTAGAATAGAATAGAATAGAAAAGAAAAAGAAAAGAAGAAAGGAGGTAGGTAAGTTTGTACCACATTTCTTCTGGTCTGTGGTAAGTACCTTAAACGTTTTTGAGACAATTTTTCAGTTAAGTAACAAAGCTTTTACCTTTTTTGTCTAGAAGCTTCGGCAAAGTCTAAAAAAATTAATGATTAATTATTAAAAAATGCATTCATTCATATGTATTTTTTCACTCTTTGTATTAGGTATGTATTGAAACCCTATTTATCCAGCTTTTTTAAACCTATTTATAATTTACCTGAGTCAATAAATGTTGCGATTACAAAAACTATCAGCAGATGGCGCGCCATTTTGAAATTAGATATATCAATGTATTTTCCTATATATAGTCAAAATCGTATTATCGGTTGTACCTATTTACTTTTTAAAAACATGATTTTTCCTAATAATATGCGGGCTATGCTATTAGTGACACTAATGGTATCATTTAGCCCGCACCCTTGGACCTAAGAGTTTATTTTGTTCTTATACGAGGATAGGTAATTTTTTAGGCATGTTGTTGGTAGTACAAAAGGTGCACGTGGCTGAGATGCGAATGCTGAGATGGATGTGTGGAGTGACACGAATGGACAGAGTAAGGAATGAGTACATAAGAGGAAGTGTGAAAGTGGCGCCAGTGAATGAAAAGATGAGGAGCAACATGCTAGCATGGTATGGGCATGTAATGAGAAGGGAAGAATGTCATGTAGGTAACTAGGAGAGTGCTTGGTATGAATGTTGATGAATTTACGAGTAGAGGCCAAACAAAAGATGGATGGATTGTGTGAAGGATGACATGAGTAAGAAAGGGGTGAGTGTTGAGATGACGGCTGATAGAGGAGAATGGAAGAACACATGTTGTGCCACATAAAATGTGGGAAAAGGACAGGGAGATGATGATGTTGTTGGTAGGTAGGTTGGTAGGTACTCTTGTTACCTATGAGCATTACTGGCCACTAGGTAAAAATGAAGTCAACCGCTATTTTTTTCAATAAAATACACTCTAAAGATGAGTTTAGGCATGCGAAAAAAACGCATTATTTTGAAGTACATACTCGTAGTAGGTACCTACTTCCAAGTTGCGGAATATATCTCGCAACACAGTGCAAGATATTGGCAAGATATTACTATGCAAATATTCTATGTTTAGCCGGCTAATTCAAACGATTTATCCTGAGTTGCAATTATACTGATATTGGTCAATAAAAATTGCCAGCAATATGCAATTTTTGTTACCCGTTTACAGGCTTCTTATGGATAGTTTCGACATTATCTTGATAAAATCATTAACCTCCTTTGTGAAGTTGAGTAGGTAGGTACAGTTCCCCCCCGAAGGATTCCGATCTTGTCGCGATGGGGGGGCTTAGTAGCCGTGGATTGGTCACCCACGGCAAAGCTAACAGGAATCCCAGGCGGGGACGCTCCGAGCGGGCTTGCGGTTGGGCCCGCTCTGGATGCGTCTGAGGCGGGTGCGGAGGACGGAGTCATTTCTGTCCCCCGCAGTCAGGCGGGGTCGCGGGAGAAGAGGCGTGTCGGTGTGTCGTTGCCGTTCGCCCTATCTTCCGCGACCAAACGGTGGCGCACCGTTGATGCGTTGGCGGTGGGGCCGCAGTGGAAGAGGAGTGTCGGTGTTACGTTGCCGCTCTCCCTGTCCTCTGCGGCCGTTTGGAGGCTTCTCCACGCGCAGCTCTTTCACTAGAGCGCGCAGTGGACGAAGGGAGCGGAGAGCTCTAGTGGTGAGTAGCGGACGCTAGGTGCGGGGGCACCTTCGTCCGCCTTGCACTGCTCACCACGACGCGGGGCCCGCCGTAAGGGCGGGGATCGCCGGAGGGGGACTGGATGTAGAGGCTCTGCCGGTTGCCCGGGCCCCCTCCATTCGAGGCGACGCCGGAAAGGCGCTGGGATGTTTAGTGGGTATACCGGGAGTCCCCGGGGAGTCCCACATACCCCTCTCGCCCCCCGGCGGAGGGGATGCGTAACGCATTTTACCCAGCGACAAAAAAAAAAAAAAAAAAAAAAAAAAGGTAGGTACAGTTGGCAATAATTTAAAGTACATTAAAATTAACTAAATTCACCTAGTTTTAACGATAGATAAAACTTTTTGATTATGACTGTCTTCAAGTTTACAATTTAGTGCATCGACTGTACCAATCTCATTCCCACACTACCACAGATTATAACAATAGTTATGATAACAGAGTAAAGATTATACACTTCGCCAAACGGATCTAGGCATTCGTGAAGTTAGCAGTTTGTCTGCACATAGAAGATGTGTTCTGCGCAGACAAACGAATCGCGTAATGAAAAGTCTATCAAAATTTTCTATTCCAACAGGATTCGAACCCGCAACGATCAGATGATCCTGCTAAAGCCGGAGTGCCTTATCGCTCGGCCACGGAACCATCGTCGCAATCGAAATTTTTGATAAGCTCATATAATCGGTTAATTGACTTCTACGAGTATTATTGAGCTCATATTTTTCGGTTTATTTCTCAATGAAATACCTAAGTATGGTTTAAGGGTCGATTCACATCTGACCGAAGATCAGTCGCGGATTATCGGTCGCGGAACGCCAGAACTGACAAATGTATAGAAAAACACTCGACCGTTCACACTCGACGGACTAACGTATCATCCGTCGGAGTGTTTTTCTATACATTTGTCAGTTCTGGCGTTCCGCGACCGATAATCCGCGACGGATCTTCGGTCAGATGTGAATCGACCCTAACACTTAAAAAAAATAAAAATTATAACTTCACGAATGCCTAATTCCGTTGGGCATTACTCAAAAATGTTAAATTATCAAAAAAATAATAATTCCTTTTCAAAAGCGGTATACCTATTTCATTGAAATTAACTCGAACTCTCTTTCTCGAAGATTTACACAAGAAAACAGCGCTTAGCTAGGTAAGTTTGTTGCTTGACACATCGGTTTTTGTGCCCCTTTTTGAAGTGAAAATTTCTCTAATAAGCGTGTTGGGCATTTTTGAGATGGGAAACAATCATTGAATTCGCGACACCATCCGGCAAAGATCGACAAACTTCGGGTCTGTCAGCCGTCAGCGTTTCCCGCTGCACGCCCATCACACGTTACTTGCAAACAGCTTCAGCGCAAATTGTTGTTATAAAAAAACACTTCATTTAAAAGTATTTCCTGCGCAATAATTTTTCATAATATATATATTTTTTTAATAAAATATTTCCTGAATGATTCAAAAACATTACACATGTTTTTTTTATGCATGGGTCGGCTCTTGACCTCGAAACTTACATAGGCAAGAATGATGTCTACGATGGAGCGAGCCTACCCAGAAGGTGCCTACTAATAGGAGAGTTTGGAGAGTTATTTTTGAGAAGCACCTAACGTAGCTTAATAATAGTTGTACATTCTAGGATAAAATTCACACTGGAAATTGTCCTAGTTCATAAGATATACCTATCCCAATAAAGAAATTTTGAAATTGAAAAAAAAAATGAATAGGAGAGTTAGAGAGAACACCAGAAGAGTTAATTCTCTTCTTGAAAACAACAGGGTCGTACTTAATTGTTCATATTTTCACTTCTGTCAGCACCGTATGTGTGTATGAGTGCCACTGTTTTTTTAACATTATTGCAGCCTGTGTTCATACAGCTGCGTTCATACCTGTGTTCCACAGCCATCTAACATCCCTCTATAGGCGCGTGTTCGTGACACACATAATTAGTAGTTACTTTACTTGTCTGCAATGCCCGATTAGTTTAGTGATGGGAATACCGGCTATAACGGGTTTTGGCCGGATATATTATCTGTATATATTATGTCAAGAGCATCAATGTATTTTGCGTTTCGTAAAATTTATATGCGCTTTAACACGAGCTCTGAACGGTGAAGGAAAACATCGTGAGGAAACCAGTTAGTATTCTAGAGGCGGCGATAGGCTTGCAACCTGTCACGTATGGAATACTAACTTCTGCAAGATGTGGGCATGTATCAAATATATTTGTACATGCCTCTGACTACCTTAGACATCTTCAAAGGATCTGGAATATAAAGATCTGAGAGAATGTCTACCGCGCCTTGGGGATACAGTCGTGACCCTGTTTACGTTTTATATTATCTGTCATGTAGAGCGCAAGCCCACCATAACTAGCGTCTTTCGTCGAGCGTCTTCCTATTCCATTCCAATGTCATACTAAATGCATGGAAATAAAGCACAAATTCAAGTCACAAAACAAAAGCAATCGGACGTCCGATCAACAACATACCGTTTATCCTAATTTGAGCTTTATTTCCATGCATTTAGAACAGAAATTTGAATGGAATAAGAAGACGTCCGACGTCAGACGTCCAGTGGGGCTAAGTAGTTCTCATATCACGTAAGTTCGTGCGTTCTGTGATACGACTTACGTAGGTACGAGTTTAGGTACGTAGCCTACAGCGTCATGGTAGAGATTAGGAAACCCCGGATAGATAAACTGTCCAATTTTGTTCTATTCTATACACATTATGCCGGCCACCCACGATCCAGTCTACCGTCCAGTTTGCAGCGCTGCAAACTTGATCAAGTCTGCAGAACGAAGTTCTTTTTCGCTTGTCATGCACACCCATACCAATACACCGTCAAGTTTACTGAACGCCGCATCCAGTCCGCGGCAGACTGGACGGTAAACTTGATCGTGGGTGGCCGGCATTACCTAGTATAGTGCCACATTTGAACCGATGAGAGGCGCTATATCGCGTTTGGTTTTAGCAGAAAAAGTAATTTTACAGTAAAATTCGTTAGTTCCTCTTTTGGCCACACAGATAAGTTGTGGCACTGTAGGTAGGTTGGTAGCTAGGAAAGATAAATTAAATAAGGCAATGTTAAGTACTTCTCTATATGATGAAACTTACACAGGCAAGTGAGGCAAGGTCTAAGATGGAGCGAGCCTACCCAGAAGGTGCCTAATAACTCTTTATTGCACTCTATAACACTGATAAAAAACGAAGATTAGATTTTTAAGATGTTTCTAGCAAAGTTTATGAAACTTTGATATAAATCAATCAATTTCTTTCAACGATGTCCGTCGCGGACATATTATGTGCCATCAGCTTTAGGTCATTCACAGCGTTCATTGTTGAAAGAAATTGATTGATTTAAATCAAAATTTAATAAACTTATTGCTAGAAACACCTTAAAAATCGAATCTTCGTTTTTGTCCGCACCGTAGGCGCCGCTGTCAATCATTAATTATCTGTAGAAAAAATACTGATGACGTCAGAAAATGCGGCTAGAGTGCGTTTCATCAAATAGTTCCTATGCCGTTATGTTGGCAGTAGAATGTTTTAGGCATAATTTCCTCAAGAAATTCCAATAAAACCTTGAAAAACCTAGAGATACGTCTTTGTAGACGTATCCCTAGGTTTAGTTCGGAGCGGATGGGTCATGCGACAATCTTTAATTTGATTAGCAGGAAACCAAAAGCTTAAACCGCTAATCGACTAAGTATGTAGGCACGTACAAAGAAATTCATCATCATCTCAGCCCGGTATCACCCACCGCTGCGCCTCCCTTCTATGCTAGCATTCTTTAAATTAATTTAAAATATCTGCCATAAACCTTATCCGGTTTTCCACATTCAACGGACAACACTAGCAACGTTGCATTCACGCAGTGCACAATCCACAATCTTACGCGTGCTAAGGGCCTCCCCGCATTGGGCTAGTGAAACAGGCTAGTAGCTGGTATGAGCCAGTGGCCATGATGAAGCTTTTAGGCTGGCTGAGGTCAGTTATTATTTATTTATTGCTGAGACTGATAAGTTAAGGTAGCATGGACAAGAGATACCTATGTTTATGAAACTAGATAACTAACAAAGTTACCCATTTAATTTCTTTGAAGAACTCTGGCCCCAAAACACAAGCTTTACGTACTTATATTAGGCCCAGATAATTCCTACTGTGTGTGAAAATTTTCAGTAATAGCCCAGGTAAAAGTACCTAAATGAAGATAATAAATACAGTAACAAAAATATATTAAAGGCATACCTACCTACCGTTGATTCTTTTAATGATTTTTCACCTACACTCATTCAAACGATAAATTAGTTTAACCTATGATTAAGTGATAAAACAGCTTCTATGTCATCAAGTGTCCAGGATACCAGTTCCCACAATCCGCGGTCATTTGCCTGGAGAGATCAACGACACACCGGTCAAAACCAAACAAATCACTCCAACTATTCTGACCTACTGTCCTTGTCTGACAGGGCCGTGATTGTAACTCAACTCTTTTCTCAATCTTACTGGCCAGTCGCCTCTGGTCGAAGATCGAAGCCACGCGCGTTCGAATTTCAAATAAAATTTAGAAGTTATCGCTTGCCGCGCTTTCGAACAAAGGAGGCGGAATTAAAAAAGGTTGATTCAAAAACCTCTTTTCACGTGAGTTTTTATTTTTATTTTTGCCGAATAATCTGATGCTGTTTCAAAACTTGGTTAGTAAGAAGTTAACTTACCTAATTGGATATAGGTAGGTATGTAGAGTTGCGAGATATTTTTTGTAGATTGTAATAAGGATAAGACTGTCCAAGTAATTGGAATTCAAGCCCCCATTGTACGTTTTAAATGCTCTGTGCACGATGCGACGCAATTAATTGCGATTATTTTTGTTTGTGTAAAACAAACTATAAATCTTAATGTTTGAAAGTCATATAACACGACGAGTGATGAGTATGAAGGTGGATGGATATACCGGTAGGGGTAGGCCTAAGAAAAGATGGATGAACTGTGTGAATGCGGATATGTTAGTGAAAGGAGTGAGTTCTGATATGACGAGTGATAGAGGGAAATGGAAGAAAGAAACATGTTGTGCCGACCCCACTTAGTGGGGACGTTCGAAACGGTATGTAAGTGGATGGGTGACCGCCAGTGGCATTTTCATCTGAGCGCTTCCGTGCTTCGGAGGGCACGTTGAATTGTCGGTCCCGGCTATTTAAGTCGTTAAGCCATGACGGAGGCCTTTAGGCGGCCTAAAAACTCCGTCACCAAAGTTGGACACTGACTCATACGAACTTACTTACTTCGTGGGATAAGGGCAGGAAGAAGAAGAAGAAGAAATCTTAATGTTATAGAATAAAGGCTATTTTTATTTTATTTATTATAAAACAAAATCAGATTACAACGTCATAGATAGTTCATGGTCACAGTAGGTACCTAGGTACACACCTAGTCTGATCCCACACTAGGATAAGTGCCTGGGTCTACCTGTGTCGTGCGTGGGTATCAATTAGTACTACCGTTCTAACTATGAGTATCTAGGTATAATAGGACGCAAAATACGTACCTACTAGCACAACACCCAGTCCAAACATTTGTCCCGTCGCGAGAATCGAACTAGCTCCTTGTGACAAGCACAAACATCCTAAAAAACCAATTCGACAATTATCTATCCATACTAATATAAATGTGAAAGTTACTCTGTCTGTCTGTTTGTTCTTTTCACGTTCAAACCACTGAACAGATTAGGCTGAAAATTGTCATGGATAAAGGTTGTATCCCAGGGAAGGACATAGGCTACTTTTTATCCCGAAAAAATCCCGAGGGACCGCGGGTTACACCGCGGGAGCGCAGCTAGTTTTTAAGTAATTCCATTAAAAAAAAAGAACAGCTCTTGACTTCATTGCATCATCTCGCTGGCAATCAGGAAGTACTCATGAGTGAACTAAACAAACATACAAACTGTCCTTGAACATAAGTAAAAATAATATATAGCAACTTAAAACAAATACCTTCCTAACTACGTGTTTGACCAAGCATAGGTAGAGTTCTTGGTCCAAAACAAACTCTTTAATTTCTTTGTAAAAAAATTTACTTACAAGACGCTTTTTTAGAAGATCGACTACCCCTCTTTAATTTCTTTGTAAAATGCGATTTAACAAGTCGCTTATTAAAAGATTGACTCCCCATATCTACGGTAGGTTAATACTAGATCTTACTCTAACATCTAGCGTACCTATGGGGCAGTAGAAACCGACTTAGACGTGACATAGTACTCTCGATACACTCTAATCCTTGTGAGCTGGGTGACCACAATTTTGTAAACGCGAACGTAAGTATTAAAATTTTTTGTTTTTTTTATTTTACCAGTCATACTAAACACGTTTTTATAAGTAGCTTTTCAATTATTTTGGTTACATTCATTATTTTCTTAGTATACCTATTTGTTATTCATATTTCTATATTTTTTGTGAGAAAGAAATAATTAAAAATATTAATATTATTACTTATTTCCTTCGCCAATATAAAGCTTTAAAGTAACAAGCCAGTAAATCTTTGTGCTCTTTTTTTTTAAATAATTATTAACATTAGCAGTGGTCAGGGACAAGATAAGTAGCAGTACACGTACCTCCTACAGTTAGTACAAGTGGTGTGACCAGTTGAGCACCTAGGCAACGCCACTGTCCTATCGGATTACTGTACTAGCTCACTAGCCACTGTCCTTGACCTGTGTAATCCACACATAAGTGATTTTTGAAATGCAACCCAAAACTGGTGATTCTATATCTTGTTACAATGTTCATAAGGTTTATAATTCTTGTTATGTCACGTCACGTCGCGTCGCTGTCAATTCGCTCGCACTCCCAAAGGCGTATACTAATCTCAGTGAATCGGCTTTTACGCAATCACAATTTTTTTTGTGGCCTTTGTGTGGCCGAAGATGTTGACATTCGTTATTAGCGTGACGAAATTCACAAATATTAGATTTTTTTTATGTAAAACAAATGAAGTATAAAAATTGAATTGGCAAGCGACGCGTCAATTAGTTTTATAGCAAGTCATTATAAACCTTATGAATAATGTTACAAGATATAGAAACCCAACTTAGGTACCCAACTCGAATTTTATGATTGTTTTTATTTTAAGATTTTACCTACCTTTAAAGATCTCATAGTTTTAAGACTTTTTTCTTTAAAATTTAAAACAAAATACTGGGCATAACAATAACAACCTAGTATTTTTATTTTTATTTTTGCGATGTCCTTCCAGGACTCATGTTATAACCACATGTACAATAAATTATAAGACCTACAATTATGTACAAACACAACATGAATGCAAATAAACACTTTGAATTTGAATTTGAAACGCTTGTAGAAAGAATGAGGTCTGGCGAAGCCATCTAGCGGGCCGCGCTGGCTCGAGCACATTTATTTATTTATTTTATTTATTAATTCAATCAATGTGCATTGAGTCTAACTAGGCACTATTTTGTCCTTAAATAAACAAAATGTTTGGTAACTCTACAAAACGTTTGACTAAACGGTATTTTGTGAACAGTTATCTTGTCCACTTACACGTACACACTTATTACAAGCACCTAGACCAACTTACCTACTTAGCGGGTAAAACGGTCATATGGGATTCCTATCCGCAACCTTTTGTATGGAGGCTATAATGAGTTGTGCACCAATGAGGTGTTTGGGCGCGAATTCACTGCATTGAATGAATGAATGTAAATTATTTATTGCACACCATTAATAAAAAATACAAAAAGCAAAAGAAAAATCTGATAAAAATGTACAATGGGCGGCCTTATCGCTAAGAAGCGATCTCTTCCAGGCAACCTTTGGATGGAGAGGAACATTAGTGAAAAGAAGATTGGTCGGGTGCATAGAAAGAGACACATTATTGAATTTTAAAGCAATAAACAAATAAAATATTATCAATACAAAAAGATCTGAGAGAATGTCTACCGCGCCTTGGGGATCCATACTAATATTATAAATGTGAAAGTAACTCTGTCTGTCTGTCTATCTGTTTGTTACCTTTTCACGCCTAAACCACTGAACAGATTAGGCTGAAAATTGTCATGGATAAAGGTTGTATCCCAGGGACGGACATAGGCTACTTTTTATCCCGAAAATATCCCGAGGGACCGCGGGTTACACCGCGGGAGCGCAGCTAGTACAGTCATAAGTGACGGTGTATACAGGATGTAAAGACTGCTACTGAAAACTGAGGGGTTGCAATCAGACCATGATTCTAAACATATTTAGTGAAAAAAAAACGCAAAAAAAATCTTGACTTAGCTACGTCATGTTATGTTATATTCGGTTATTTACTACTATTACGACATAATAAGACCATACCTGCCTAATAATTTCATTTATAAAAGAAAAAAAGAATTAAAACTCAAAATCCAGCAATCTACGTAAAACAACGCGCCCAGAACATACGCAAACAGCTCTTCAAACGCTGTTTCCTCCGGAAATAATGATGGTTCGGAAAATTCTTTTGGATTTGGTTGTGTTGGGATGCTGTACCTACCCCTTTCGGCTTCGGTAGACGTCTTTTTACACCCTGGATTTCGTAGGTATGGATTTAGGTACAGTGCTACAAACTTATCTGAAGTGAGAGAGGCGTTGTTCGCGCATTTGTTTCAAAAGTCAAAGGTCAAAAAGCATATATTCAGTAGGACCGCTGGGATCACTTTGAAACGTCTTAAAACTAGGTGATTTTACTCCTGTTCCTTCGCGACCAATACCGTGAAGAATCAGGGCAACAAACACGGTTTGGGGCTTAGCTTTCTTTTCGGTGATCCATCTTAAATCTAAACTTTGGCAGTATAATACATTTTTGGAGTAAAATTCGTTAGTTCCTCTTTTCCAACGGTCCAGATATGTCTGTGGCACTGCTATCTAGTCAACTACCTTTCGTCAAAAGGTCCAGTTTATCCCGACCTGGGGATAGGAACATATCAATCAACGACGGAGTTCAAGGCTCCTTGGATAACCTATGACCTGCATAACTGACCTGTAGATTGAACTTTTTAGGAGAAGAGGTCAATTATATCTGGTGCGTCACTTTTGACAAGATTATTTTTATTTTTAGCCTTTTATCTCTATAGGTGATACGATTACTTTGTTTCCACAAGACTCGAGTTGGCCTGTAGTGAATCCCAGCCGCGTATCAATGGATTTTGGGAAGAAAAATATCGCCTGGACTCAGGAACCTCGAAGCTTAGTCAGCTCCACACGCACCAGTTGTCTTACCTGAGGAAAAGGCTGGCCTATTCCTCAGGAAAGACTTATTTATTTATTTATTTATTAGGCAACACCAACAGCATACATAATACACATTTTGTAGGAACATTTTAAATCAGTCACTCATGTACACCCATTACAGGCATGCACAACATTTACAATAAAGGTCTCTACCCATTACACCGTATCATACCATGACCGTGCTATGAACGTGTCAGGCAAAAAAGTATTTTTTGTATTGAAAAGTATGGGACTATGCTCATTAGACCGTTCCGTCACCAACCAACAACGTCGCGTGTCATGCACGGAGCGGCAACTATTCTCGATGAGAATATTTTGCCGGTGCTGATACGCTCCGTGCATGACACGCGACGTTGCCAAACCGCTGTGCGTAGGCGGCGAGCCGGTGAGTAAACGGGTTCTAGCCAAATGGGTTGGAATTGACACATTCGGAAATACTGGAAAAACTTTTCTTCATCATCAACTAAATCCTATAAATATTATAAAGGCGAAAGTTTGTAAGTATGGATGTATGGATGTATGGATGTTTGTTACTCTTTCACGCAAAAACGGCTGGACCGATTTGGTTGAAATTTGGTATGTAGATAGGTGATACCCTGGATTAACACATAGGCTACTTTTTATCCCGATATTCCCGCGGGAACGGGACTTACGCGGGTGAAACCGCGGGGCGCAGCTAGTGCCTAAATAATGTCCAATATTCCCCTTTGGTTTTTGGTTCGTGAACCAGTAGCATCGAGTTTTTGTTGTACGTTCTTCTTCATCCAATATTATAGCAATCATTGCCAACTGTCTAGTGGTTCTTCTAATAGCCATACTTATATAGTGACATAAAAGCACACGTCGGCTACAGTCTGATATGCACATAAGAATGACGGATTCCGAATCAACTACGTTACACACGGACACCGTACGGGTTGCATGCGGTCATCATACGCTTTACAAACGGGTACAGAACGCCGTCGATCCGTACAGTGGGCAAGGTAGACCGTGTCGTATTATTTTCGTGCCTGACACGTTCATAGCACGGTCATGGTATGATACGGTGTAATGGGTAGAGACCTTAAGTATTAGGAACTGACAACAGCTAAAAAGCTAATATAAGTTAAAGGTTAATTAAAATCAAAACAAAAAATAAACTCAATTAAAAACAAAAACAATTCTAAAGTTAAACTAAAAATAAGACTAGGCAACTACTTAATTGTCATCTTTGAGTTGGTTTTGGTGACTTATTATTGATGTAGGATCTCTCTATTCCATCTCAATCACTAGAGTTAAATAGAAATATTTGATCTAGTGTCAGTATCCAGGGAGGAAACAGTCGACTATAGCGCTCCAAAGATATCTAGACCGGTGGCCAAAAGAGGAACTAACGACGCCATTTTGAAATGTCAATCTGTCTGCCATTCGTTTCCAGTCCAGCTCGGTGTTTTTTTTTTCGTTTGGTGCTTTGGTCCCTTGCTTACCCACTTTACTGTGAATTATTTTTTTTGGCAGCACCAAAGGCCATAGACATTTACTTTCTCTATGCCAAATGCGATAGCAGCGGCTCCCTCACCGGAACAGATATCATTGTGGGACTACGTTTGTATAGAGAATCCGGTATCCTTTCCTCTTAAATTGTGGGTCCCGGCTAGCAATGACGGAGGCCTTAAGGCGGCCTAAAACGTCACCAAAGGCCACTAACTCATACGAACATACAGGATATGTTGCCATATGCGTGTCGTTGATCCCAATTATCAATAAATTAGTTACTTACCTACCTATTCTGTGTCCATGCATTCTCTAGTTACCTACCTAAGGTCACAGAGCATATCATATTTCTTTATCAGTCCACAGTCAGTTCAACTTTATACGTGAAGAAGTTAACTTGATTGAAGTGTTCATGGTTAGGATAATATTGAACGCTGTGAAACGGGTGTGTATCATATTTACTATCTTTTATTTGTTTGGATCAAAGTTTAAGTCAAAAATCATTTATTCAGTAGGACCGCTGGGATCACTTTATCCTACTCATGAAATTTTGTGAGTTTGTTTAGATGTTTGTGTTTCAATCACGCCTAAACTACAGATCCGATTTGGATGAAACTTGGAATAGGCGTAGATGTCTATATTGTTCAAAATGTTGATACCACGTGGGCGAAGCTGCGAGCAGAAGCTAGTATAGAATAGTCTTAGAACCAGGTAAGCCTTGGTTCCTTCTCGACCGTGAAGAACCAAGGGAGGGTTAGCCCTTGCAAAAATTCAGTGGATCTGGTAGGGCACATACAAGGTGGATTTTTGAGACGAGGCAGTGAGGGCAGATACCTACTACGGGAAAACGTTCATGAGAGACTATCCATAACTTTTTTGAGTAACCTAAGTAAAACCTACTTATTTTGAACTGGATTTAACAGAAACAAAATACCTACAATCAGTGAAAAATATGGCACATAGTACTGTGATCCATTTTTGATAATAAATTGACGATTTTCATTGAGAACATTAAATTAATCTAGATAATAATGTATTGGCACCTAGTGCCTACACATAAAATAATGTCTCTTTCCCTATGGGATAGACGGAGACCGCAAACCACTCGCTACGATCCTGACACACAATTCGCCTCATTCACTCTCATTACATTCTTCATACATGCTCGTCGGTTTAGGGTACTTTGACCGGCCCTTCTCCAAAATGTCGCCAATAATGTAATAAGTGTAAGGTTTGATTTACTTATATAAAATAATGTCTAATTAAATCAGCAGAATTTATGAAAAAGTTTGCACTCGGTCACTCTGACGAAGGTGGAATGCGTAATTGACAAGTAGGCAAAAATTAAAAATAAAAAAGAGCGGAAAAAGAGAAGGCAGAGCTATCTAGACACGGGTAGATAGATTGGGTTGCTGGTTATGATTGTAAATTGATGATTATGTTGTATTTATGAAATAAATAAGTATTGTCATATTGAAATACTGTGTTTGGCCATTTCTGAGATATCCTATATATGTAAACATAATACATAGCTTGGGTAATGTAATGTAGGGCACAATCATTATTGTAATTGGTTCATTGAGCGGGATTGAGCTCACATGCTCCAGTGACTCAGATAAATGCAATTGAAACTAGTCTGCTGCAAATCTTTCTGTCGTCACATTTTCTATGGTCATCTTACAACCATTATTAAATGGAAATAAGTTTTTTTGAAAAAAAATATTCAACAAATACAAGCTTTTGATAGTTTACCGTGAGCTGATTGAACTTATCGATGTACCTAAGTACAAAATTTCATTTCAATCAACCTATTTTCTGAGGAGTTCCGTTCTCCATCATCGAATCAGCTCTCTGTCACCATAATATGATGATTGCGAGCTGATCCAAATTAATAATATAAGTAATAATAAGAATCCGAAATAATATTTATCCGCTGATCCGAGAAATACTTGACCAATGTAGTGAGTTTCAACCACGGTTTCAACTCTAATCAACCTATCATCTAAGGAGTTCCTTTCTCCATCATCAGATCAGCTCGCTGTCACTATATTTTAAAATTTTAGACGGTAGGTACGTTTCAACTGAATCGGCCTATATTCTGGGGAGTTCCGTGGAACAGCTCATAACTCCATCATCAGATCAGCTGTTACCATAATATTGCATTGTCACCGAGGACTCATAAGTGTACCAAAATTTCCCGGACACCGGGAAGTGGGTCAAATTCAGCTTGCAAGATTTAACCCGACCAAACATACACGGCCAATTTTTCAAACGACACGTCCTGACCTAGGACCCAATATTCCAAACCGAAAAATAGGCCCTTGAAGTCAGAAATCGTGGTGGGAAGCATCCGAATCATCAAACGAACGTAAAAGGAACGCAAAAACGGAGAGCAACAAACACTGATAGATACTTTACTAATACCCCACTAATACTGAACACAGCTAGATACTTTCCTTTCGACTCTCAGCGAATCGAACGTTTCCACTCAACATACAAAGTAAACTACACTTTCGAATTGCGTGTATGGCTATTGTATGTATGTACTTGTATGTGAGAGGCGAGGCATTAGAGGTAGGTACCTAACCTCGGGTCGTATGTCCGATGACCTCTTGAATTGTGCAATGATGATTTTAGCTTCTTTCTGCCGCACACGGACATTTATTGAATGAATGAATGAAAAACGTACACATATGAACCAATAGAACCCAACGAGACAAGCGGTCTTATAGCTTAGAAGCGATTTCTTCCAGATTCCTATTTATTGCTTCTTAAATAAATCGTTCCTTTAAATGCCTGTATCCCCAATGTGGCTAGACCTAAAGCATATTTTCCGGAGCGTACCTACAGTGATGTAGATGTAGCCAAGGTCCCTAGTTCAAAATAAAATGGGGCCCTAACCTGGTTTTATCAAGTCAAAATATGCAGGGTGTGGCAAAATGTAAACGTATTTTTTTTTTTTGTAAAATCTTATGATTCGTCATTTTGTGGGCTGACTTGTCTGAAGTAATTTTTTTCAAAAATCTAAAAATGCAGTTGTTTTTATTTTCAAAATAATCATACCTATAGTTTCCTAAGAACAAAACCTTCCGGACTCCCGGGCTCTGACTCAGAGTCCGAGGGCTCCTTGAGCTTTGGGGCCCTGGTGCACTGCACCACTGCACCACCTAGCCCTTCGGTAACTACGCCACTGCGTACCTACTTACTCATCATCATCATCGGCCTATATCAGTCCACTGCTGGAAATAGGCCTCCCCTAATGAGCGCCATTGCGCCCTGTCCTGAGCTCGACGCATCCAGCTTCTGCCAGCAGCCAGAGCAAGCCGTCACTCCACCTGGCCGGAGGGCGTCCTACACTACGTTTACAGAGTCGCGGTCTCCACTCAAGAACTCGTTTACCCCAACGGTTATCGGCTACCTAAGTACCTACTACAAATGTAGAACGAAAATAAATAAGTAAACGAAGCACGCTTGTCCAATTTCACGCAAAATTGACACAAAAACACACAAAGGTGTTCACTTTCTAAATTATTTTTAATAGAAAAGAAACTATCTGTGTACCTACATCTGCTCGTGTTACATAACCTACATCAGTTTGTCAGTATTGGTGTCCACTTGTGAAATTGGAAACGGAGGCTTTCTGTTCTTCGGAGTACACGTTAAAGTATCGGCCATGCCGTGACGGACGGAAACCTAAAAACTCCGTCACCAGAGTTGGCCACTGACTCATAGGAACTTAATCTCCAAAATATACACCGCTATTTTATGACTATCAAAAAAATTTTAAGGACAGTTACATTGCAGCAGATGCAGACAATGATACCTAATGGCATAGTCAGAACTTTTTTTTATTGAACTATCACAAAGTTATCGAGGATTATAGTCAACCAAAAATGTACAAAATTTTATGAAAACTGTACAAATAATGACTACAGACAACAATCGCGTACAGACTCTCATTCGAACTATGTTCTCGTATCATCCCCAGTAAGTGAAACCGCAGTAGATATCAATACATCCATGTCTGACTCGTCTCGTCTCCTTTTGAGGTTATAATTTTTTTTTCTCTTTTTTTGAGTTTTAACTACATAAATGTGATCAGTAACAGACACCGAGATCATGTTTAAAATTTTTTTGGTAATTAAAAAATAGGGGTGTATTAAAATGTGACCAATTTGATCGAAGTACAGTACCACAAAATTATCTGAACCGGTGGCCAACTAACGAATTTTACTGTAAAATTTATTTTTCTGCCAACACCAAATGCGATAACAGCGCCCCCCTCACCGGTTCAAATAAGTTTGTGGCACTCTAGCCGTAGGGTGGTTTCTTCTTCTTTTATTTAATGGCAATTATACAACTATAGGTATAGGTAATTCTGCCAATGTCAAGTTTATTGGCCTCCCCCTTCAAGCTAGGTATTATACCTGTCGTTAAAAATCAAATATATTGTTTCAGAACAAAATGAAGTCGCTTCTGGTGATATGCCTGGTGACCCTGGTCTGCGGAGCCATTGCGAAGAACAGGAAACCAGATGACAAAGTACGTATGGCTGTTATTTTAAACCGACTTCAAAAAAGGAGGTTCTCAATTCGACTTTACGTTTTTTTTGTATCTTTTTAACCGCGATAATATAAAATTAAAATTTCGAGAGAGAATGGTGGGAGATCTCGAAAGAGAGAGATGGTTGGAGGGATTTGGGGCTTGGGGGAGACCTTTGCCCAGCAGTGGGACGAAATAGGTTGATTAAAAAAAGAAAAAAATATATAAAATTGTGAACCGATTTTCAAAATTCTTTTTTTGTATGAAAGGGTATACTCCCGAGGTGGTCTCATATAAATTCTATTCCTGAGGGATTGATAGTTTTCCCGTAAAACTCAAAAACCTCCACGGAAACGCGGCCTAATCAAACATTGAAATCGTAATTATAAACATCGTGAGGAAACCAGTTAGTATTATAGGCGGCGATGGGCTTGCAACCTGTCACGTATGGAATACTAACTTCTGCAAGATGTGGGCATGTATCTAATATGTATTTGTACATGCCTCGACTACCTTAGACATCTTCAAAGGATCTGGAATATAAAGATCTGAGGGAATGTCTACCGCGCCTCGGGGATACAGTCGTGACCCTGTTTACGTTTATAAATCATAGGATAATCTTGAAGATATCTTCCTGTACCGTAGGATAGTGTTCATTGTGAACAGACAAATCTATTAAATAATTGCCTCTGACTACCCCTTTCCCAGGTAAAAATCGCAGTATACTACGAGTCACTATGCCCAGACAGCAAACGCTTCATCACGGCCCAACTTGCCCCCGTGTGGAGGGACTTCAGGGGCGCTATCAAGGTCAAGATGGTGCCTTACGGGAAGAGCACGGTAAGTGACCTTTGACCTTTAATTGTAACCATTGTATTGACCAGACTGGGTTTGTAATGAGCAATTGTGACTGAAGTGACCCTTAGATATATTGAACTTTGACCTAGATAAGTGACATTTGACCTGGAACTTGACCTTTGACCTAGAACTTGACCTGGAGAGTCCTCAAACCAACTTTAACCTCTTATTTCTCTTCCAGCATGACAAGGTGAATGGAAAATGGCAGTTCATCTGTCATCACGGAAATGATGAATGCTACGGCAACAAGGTAAGAGACAAAACAGATTAAGGAATGAAAAAAAACTATGGTAGAGATGGTAGTCAGTAATGAGCATGAGTTCACTAGTGAAACGTGTAGATGGCGCTTACCGGTGCATAACCGATAAATATGAGTTTATTAAAAATTTGGATTGTGATGTTATGGGTTCCGTGGCCGAGCGGTAATGCACTCCGGCTTGAGGAGGATCGTTTGGTCGTAGCGGGTTCGAATACTGTCAGAATCAAAAATGTTGATAAGACTTTTAATTTCTCAATGAAATTTTTTTTTTTTTTTTTTTTTCATGAAACATAAATTTTGGATAGGTACAGGTACTACCTACGTGGAAAAAAAAGTGTCACTCCAGGAGTGCCGGCAGAATTGAAAACGGTTCTAAACTTGACAAATAGTCCGGTGTCGGTCACGTGACTCGCACGTGACCATTTCGAGGCGAATCCAAGAATTTTCCTCATCTCAAAACTGCCAAACGTATAGAAGTTTTCACTTCAATAAACAACTCAATCATCATTTCCCTGCCCTTATCCCACTTGTATGTGGGGTCGGCACAACAGGTTTTCCTCTTCAACTCCGCTCTATCAGCCGTCATCTCAACACTCCTTTCTTACCCATATCATCCTTCACACAGTCCATCCATCTTTTCTTCGGTCTGCCTCTTCTGCTACATCCCTCCACATTCAAACCTAACATTCTTCTCGTTACATGACTCTCTTCCCTCAGAACATGCCCATACCACGACAACCTATTACTCCTCAACTTATCCGTCACTGGCGCAACTTTCAAACTTCCTCTAATATACTCGTTCCTGATTTTGTCCATTCTTATAAACAACTGAATAAATAATATTTCAGATCCAAGCGTGCATCCTGAAGAACGATAAATTCGAAGACACAGTTAAGATGGACCTCATCATCTGCCTCATGGGACAAACTAACCCGGACAAATCTTTGGACACGGTAAGTGTGGACCTGATCGCACACTTGTCCACGTCGCAGTCATTTTTCTATACAAAAAATGCTGATGACGTCAGAAAATGCGGCTCGCCTCTGAAACCCACCAAAAAAAGTGTGCTGTTCCAGAGATAAATAGCTATAAATGCACATGTATTTTAAAAAAATTTATTTTATCTAGAAAACTTTCACCAATCGTGTTTTTAAAACACATAATCCAAGTTAAAAGTTCAAAGTATAATTTACCTAAATATAAAGGTTGTAGCTTTCACAGATAAATCATCTAGCCCCAAACTAAGCATAGCTTGTACTATGGGAACCAGATAACTGATACACTACTTATACTTTTTGTTTGTAAATACATAGAAACACCCAGACCCGAGATAAATATTTGCAGATCAAACAAACATTTATCCCGCGGGGATCGAACCCGCGACCTTCGGCGTCACAAGCGGGCTTTCCCACTGCGCCACAGAGGTCAAATTCTGAGATAAACAACGATTTCGAACTACAAAATAGCATAAAATTGCTTCTGCTAATAACTCCGTCACCACTCATACAAACATACATTTCCAGTGCCTCACCCAAGTGAGCAGAACCGGGGAATCAGAAAAGCTGAAGACCTGTGCGTCTTCCGAGCGAGGGGATAGCCTGCTGGCTTCCTATGGCGATAAGACCGACCAAGTACTTCGTCCATTAGCTTTCGTGCCAACTGTGGTTCTCAATGAGGTAAGCATCCAATAAAATAATTGAATCATGGAATTAATCCTCATGAACTTTCAATCCTCACGAACTCACGAAGTTAACGTCTACTTTAAGTTGTTTTTTGGAAAAATAAACTATTTAGGTATATGTATTTGTAACTTTCAGAAATCTTCATTAATAGTCCTTTTCACGTAGGAACGGTTCCGTGATAAGGCGCTTTTATGTTAATATCTGAAATAATTAAAAAGGAAATAGACAAAATATTTTTTTATTGAAGTTGTACCGTATAGTATTATCACTAGATTTCATTTATTTCAAAATTTTTCATTCATGTACAGCGTAAAACGTAAAAGAT
Source organism: Epirrhoe alternata (assembly GCA_963565295.1). NCBI lineage: Eukaryota > Metazoa > Arthropoda > Insecta > Lepidoptera > Geometridae > Epirrhoe > Epirrhoe alternata. Next base: position 326,897 of record OY751402.1, read on the forward strand.
ATATGTGTCGTGAAAAATACTAAAGTGTGGTCAAATAGAACTCATTAATTTTATTTTCCCACGAATATATGAACCCTCATAAACTTTTAGCGTCTTACCTTTTATCGTGACATAAAGTTATTTCTCGGAATAAACCAAGAATAATCATACATTTTGACAGTTTACACTCAGGAATAACTTTATGTCACATTTTATGGTAAGGTGCTTAGATGTCCTCATGGATTTTAAAAAGTCAAAATCATATAGGTTCTCTAGATATTTTCCAATCCTCATGAACTTTCTGAAATACTCATGAACCGGTTCTATTCTCAAAGCTTGCTTAAACAAATCCATACAAGAGGAAGTAACTACTCAAAGAAACAAAGAACTTTCAGACAAGATCAAACTTTCAGAAATCCTCATGAACCCTCACAAACGAATCTCTCTTTTCCAACATTGACATGGTGATAAATCTTCACGAATATTATTTGTAATTTATTCTTATCTCTCTACTCTGTACCACGCATATTATCCACACCATTTCTGGGAGAAACAACTTAGTAGCATCACCCCCTGCACTTTTATTGTTAACCTATTGCCCAATGATATGAAATGGGCAATACGTACAAGAAATCCTCATGAACTCTCACGAATCCTCATGAACTCTAGGATTTCCTGTATATGTACTACAATGTTTAAAAATACGTATTTTTCGCAGAAATTCGACCAAGGCCTGCAGGACGAGTCACAGACTAACCTCAAGGGGGTTATTTGCCGCTTGGCAGTCAACAAGCCACCAGTGTGCTAAACTTTAGTTCATAATGCACTCTTAAAACACACCTATTATAAACTGCAAAAGAAAATCTGAGTTTGTGTCGAGTTCATACGTAAATTAAAATTGTATGAAGTCATTTGTTTGTCGAAGAAGTTTCACTGTTTTTCTTGTTTTTGGGATTATAAATTATTATCGAATTTAATTATAAGTACAATTTTATAATGCACTCAGTAAACGAATTTAATTCTGTTATTTTTAAGATAATACTGTATTTTTTAGGCATAGAATATTTTAAATAAATATTTAGTACTTACTTGTTTTTATTGCTACGTCTATATTCTTGGGGGTAGGTGTAATTCCCCCAATCTAGGTAAAGAGGCAGTACTAACCTCACTAAGTCGACGCCATCTGGTCCACATACCTTAGGGCCTTTCAGCCGACAGATAATGTCGGATAGTTCTATATATATACGCTAATTGCGAGATCTAGGATTCAAATCGCGTCGGTTGGTAGCGCGCCAGCGCCATCTAGCGATGAAGCTCTGTAGTAGCTAGGTCGCTGTAATGCCGGCCACCCACGATCCAGTCTACCGTCCAGTTTGCAGCGCTGCAAACTTGATCAAGTCGGCAGAACGAAGTTCTTTTTCGCTTGTCATGCACACCCATCCCGATACACCGTCAAGTTTACTGGACGCCGCGTCCGGTCCGCGGCAGACTGGACGGTAAACTTGATCGTGTGTGGCCGGCATAATTAGCAACTCTTATTACGATGCCCTTATAGTTCAGGCGATCGCAGTAAGAGGTCGCCACTCATATTTGTCCCACCCAGAATCAAACCAGCACCTTTCACATCAAAATAAAAAACCTTGCACAGTGTAAATCTATATTAACAGTTTCATAATTCTATATTACATTTAAATAGACAATATTTCTACCAAATAATAATCTATCATGTAGTCTTAGTTAAATACAAATCGGTCCAGCCGGCGTCCGAGCCACAAATATCCAGATTTTCGCAGTATTTTATTAAATAAGCCAAGAAAGCTTCCGTCATGGCTTAATAGGCATGATGACAGTAATCAAGTTTCGCCAAAATATTTAACTGATAAAACAGTATTCCAGGATTGAGAAAAATGCATTTATTGTCCGAATAATGTCGAGATTAATAAATTATTTAATAAAATAAATCAACAAAATACAACAATCCGCCATGATAGCTGTACACCAATCAGAGCGTGTGACGTCATTACTCATTAAAATAGACCAAAACTGCGCCTTTTGTTTCCTTTGAGGTGTCTATGCACGTAGTTTTTGCTATTGCGGTGGTGAGCTGTGACGTCACAACAGCCGCCATGACACCGACGAGCGTTTTGGCGTGAATTTCAAATTTTAATTTTCAATTTGATTTTTATGTTTAAAAACTTTTATTTTCTACTGAAATATGATATTTTTTTCACATAATAAATCATTCTGAACAACATTGAACAGATTTTGAAAAATTTTCATCATGTTTTGCGATTCAACTATTAGTCTAGTTATAAAGGAGGGTATTTGTAAAAATTGGAATTTAATTTATCAATTAAATGCATAATCAATACATAATCTTGTTTTTAAAGGCGTGATGAGCCGTTGGCCTAGGGTGTTTAAGTTTTCAATCTATAGCAAATTCGAATCCCGGCCGTTTCTAAAATAATATGCGCATTTGCAATGATGGTAAAATGATAAGTCTATTGGGATTTAGAAATTTAGAATAACCTAATGTTAAGACTATTCTAACCGATCCAATTTTTTGAAACAAAAAATCCATCGATACACGCCCGGGATTCGAACTGCAACCGGATTGAAATTCAACTCTTACACACAAAATAAACTTTAATTATATACTATGAAATAACTAGTCTATATTTACAAGTACATAAGTACACAAAGAAACCTAAAATTAAATCGCGAAAATCTTATTTAAGTATATTTACAATACATTTTAAAGTCATTGATTTTTTCACAACAAAATTTGACTTTGTCAGGACATTTTTTAAGTTTTTTTGATTCAAAAATTCTATTGATTTATCTGATCAGCGATGGCGATTAAAAACATGCCGAAATATTTAATATCTTTCAGAATAATTAAATTTCAATCACTATTGTAACTCCAAGGCTCGGTAGACTTTTTCTAAGATCAATTCACTCCTTTGAAGATGAGGGTAGAGTACATGTCCAAATACATATTTCTAGGTGTATCTATGTATAATATGTATGTATTTACAAACAAAAAGTATATAAGTGTATCAGTTATCTGGTTCCCATAGTACAAGCTTTGCTTAGTTTGGGGCTAGATGATGCTGTGTGAAATGTCCAGCATTATTTATTTTGTCATTATTGTCTTCTTTGAACCAGTGTGATAAGTTCAGTTGGCCAACTCTAGTGACGGAGTTTTTAGGCCGCCTTAAGGCCTCCATGGCTTAACGACTTAGCCGGGACAATTTAATGACATTGGCGGTCACCCATCTGATTTAAAACGTCGATCTATCAAGAAAGATAAAGCAAGCGCTATGGACATGCCTCTGAGTACTCTTAAGATAAAAAAACTTTTGAAGTGAAAACTTTAGTTGGGCATTTTTGAGATAGAGAAAAATCATTGAACTCGCGAGCGACCTGTTACCGACACCGTTCGGCAAACTTCGCCAACAGTCGGGGTCTGTCGGCGTTTTTAATTGTTTTTAACCTCAATTTTGACTGAATAATTAACAGTTTCAAGTTCTCTGTCGGCTGTTTCTATTGTTTTTTCTTCATTTATGCTCAAGATTGGTATGTAACTTCAAAGCTTTCTTCGTCAGAGCTTCGAACCCGCACTCATCACAAGAAAATTTCTCTTCGACATAACAAGTTAATTGATGTTTTATTAACGCTTTCTTGGAATCCAAACCAAGTCCACATCCGTTACAGCTATAAGCTCGGATGAAGTCATGAGTTTTAAGATGATACATTAAGCTCATGTTATATTTTGATCGATAGCTACAAAACGGACACTTATATCGTTTCTCTCTTAAGTGTTTTTTTTGATGTCGATGAAGTTGAGATTTACTCGACGTTGTGAAGCCACATTCCTTACATATCTGGTAGACTCTTGTCTTCCTCTGACTTTGCTCATCGATCTCTTTTAAATGTGTTTTAACATGTTTCTCATGGGCGGACCGACTTTCACTAATATGTTGGCAATGATAACAGTAGAAATCAGTTACACCGACTAATATTGACTGGACCGGTTTGATTTTTTTCTTTTTTTTTAGTTTTTTTGCTTTTTTCTCCCTTTTTATGAGTTTCTGTAGGGGTAGGTCATCTTCGTCGGTCTCATCGGAGACGGAGAGGGTGTCGATATGAGGTTCTTGGATGATCACATCGTCTTCATCGGATGAGGTTAGAAGGCTGATGGGGTCGGTTGGTGTCTTGGTACTGTAAATAAATAAATACAGTTATGGAATGCCTCTTTCTCTTTCCTATAGGGGTAGACAGAGACCACAGATTTTCATTAGCTAATCCTGACATCTCATGCCTGATATATAAATCTATTAATATGAGAATTTCATTTTAATTAAGATTAAAATGAGAATAAATGACTTAATTTGAGAATAAAGACCTTTTTAATAGTTTGGAAAGCGCTTGTTTTTCATCAGCAATACTTACGTGGTTTTAGGTACACGCCGTTTTCACGATGTTTCTTAATGATAAACTGACGATCAGTTTTCCATCAAGCACCGTCAGTTTTCTGCTTACATGATCTCCAGCTTACGATTTTTCCTACCAAGCACCATCAGTTTTCCATCAAGCATCATCAGTTTATCTACTCACATGGTCTTTTTCGTCTGACGAATAGTTTCCTATCAAGCACCATCTGTTTTCCATCAAGCAACATCAGTTTTCCATCAAGCACTGTCAGTTTTCCATCAGTTTTACTTACGTAGTTTTCACCGGCTCTTCTTCATCGTCATCCAGGTCGATCTGTTCGCAGCACTCCTCGTCTTCAGCCCTCGCTTCAAGCATCAGAGTTGGGTCGATGTCACATTGTACACTCTCGAGGACCATCAGGCAATCGTTTGGCTGCTCGCCTGAGCCGAGCTGGTTGGAGCCTGGAAGATAAAACAATAAAGTGTTTGTGATTTCAAAATTACTTCAAAGCTAACCGTCACAGCTTAACACTTGACCGTCATGGCTTAGTGCCTGTCTGGTAGCTTAAAAACTGCTCATTATGACACAACACACGGTCATACATAAATCATCATGGCTTAATATCCGTCACGGCTTAAAACATGACTGTCATGACTAAGTCTGTCTAGTGGCTTATCATAACACAACACTTGCTTTTACAACATCCGTCATGGCTTGACACCCGACCGTCATGGCTTAACGTCTGCCTCACCTTGTCATGACAGTTGAAGCTAAGTAAGCTAGCGCTTTAGCTATTACGGTTAAATAGGATTACTTCACCGTCATGGCTTAACGTCTGTCCCATGGCTTAAAAACTACTAATCTTGCTCCTAATTATATCCTGTTCATGATCCGTCATGGCTTATCATCTGATCGTCATAGCTTAACACCTGGCCGTCATAGCTTACCAACTCCAACAGACAGCTCAATGAAGACGGGCACATGTAGATCGGAGGCGATCTCCTCCACCTCCTGCGGCTCCGGCTCAGGTTCTGTCACCGTCATGGCAGCCACCTGCCGCTCCGTCTTCATGTTGGCTATCTGATAGTTGGGGAGGTGTTCCTCCAGGTCTTCCAGCATTGGGGGTGTGGGCAGGTCACTGGAAATGATAAATAATGCTGGACATTTCACACAGCATCATCTAGCCCCAAACTAAGCAAAGCTTGTACTATGGGAACCAGATAACTGATATATTACTTATGCAGGGTGTAAAAAGACTGCTACCGAAAACTGAGGGGTTGTAATTCGACCATGATTCTAAACATATTAAGCTAAAAAAAAACACAAAAAAAATTTTTTACTTAACTTCGTCATGCTATGTTATTTTCGGCTATTTACTACTATTACAACATAATATGACCATACCTACCTAATAATTTCATTTATAAAGGAAAAAAACATTTGAAACTCAAAATCCAGCAATCTACGTAAAAAAAACGCGCCCAAAACATACGCAAACAGTACTCTTCAAACGCTGTTTTCTCCGGATTTAGTGCATATTTCGGAAAATCCTTTTGGATTTGATTGTCTATTGGGATGCAGTACCTACCCCTTTCGGCTTCGGTAGACGTCTTTTTACACCCTGTATACTTTTTGTTTGTAAATACATATTTATACATACACCCAGACCCGAAGTCAAAGTCAAAAAGCATTTATTCAGTAGGACCGCTGGGATCACTTTGAAATATTTGCAGATCATACAAACATTTATGCGGGATCGAACCCGCAACCTTCTGCGTCTCAAGCTTTCACCCACTGCACCACAGAGGATGTCAAAGCCTAAAGCTGAAAATTTGTGAGTTTGTTTAGATGTTTGTGTTTTAATCACGCCTAAACCAGTGAACCGATTTGGATGAAACTTGGCATAGGCGTAGATAGTGACCTGGAGCATATAGGCTATTCAGAATGTTGGTACCACGCGGGCGAAGCCGTGCGCAGTAGCTAGTATTTCATACCTGTTAACACTATCTTCACTCTCACTATCACGTTCCGGCCGCTTCCTCATAGGAACCCACTTTTTCTTAACTTTCCTTGTCACTTTACTTGCTGTTCTTTTAATCCCAGCTTTTTTAACTATTTCATTATCTTTAACAACTTTATCATCATCATTACCAACTTTATCATTATCTAATACATCATTATGACCATTCTCTGTAGCATCTTTGTCTTTTTCACTATCACATGTTTCATTATCTTTCTCATCATTATCACATTTCCCGTTATCAACTTTGCCATTATCATTATCAACCTTTTCATTATCATTATCAACTTTGCCATTATCATTATCAACTTTCCCGTTACAATCATTGTTGGTACTTTCTGACGATTCCTTCTCGTTGGTGTCGAGGGGGTCTTTCGGTGGTTCTGGACTTTTTGCCTGGAAACAAAGACTCATTTTAATATCACAGCTCTGATCATAGTGTCCGCTTCCGTGCTTCGGAGGGCACGTTAAATTGTCAGTCCCGGTTCATGACGGAGGCCTTAAGGCGGCCTAAAAACTCCGTCACCAGAGTTGGCCACTGACTCATACGAACTTGATTGCTAACTACCTTTGCCATTTGCCAGTATTGTTAAACGGTGAAGGAAAACATCGTGAGGAAACCGCCATATCGTAGAACAAGTGACAACAACCTCACTGGTTCCAAACAACCAAAAACACGACAGGAAGTAGCATTGACATCTTTGAAGCAAAAAACTTTATGGCCCTTACTAATAAACTTGACGTAAAGTTATGTCATGCATAAATTAAAAATTTGTATGGTTTTTCATAGGTCATCACATAACTTTATGTCAACTTTATTAGTAATTTCTGTAATTGTTTTATAGTGCTGATCCACACTTGGTACATCTCTTAGTCATTTGATTCTGAATGTAATTTCAGACAATGAGCATGAGTTCACTAGTGTAACGTGTAGATGGCGCTAATCGGTGCTCAACCGAAAAATATGAGCTTATCGAAAATTTGGACACCGGCAACAAGGGATTCTGTGGCCGAGCGGTAAGGCACTCCGGCTTTAGGAGGATCGTCTGATCGATGCGGGTTCGACTCCCGTCGGAATCCAAAATTTTGATAAGTCTTTTCATTTCATAACTTTATTAGTGGTCCTAAGTATTTAAGTTTGTAAATGGTTACCTGTTCGCCAAAGAGTGAGGGCACAACTTTAGCCCTCAGCCGCACGCGTCCTCTCACAGTCTCATAGTCGCAAGTATCGAAGTGACGCAGACAGACCCGCGCGTCGCCACTAGGCTTGCACACCGGAGAGATCGCGTCTAACCAACGCTTGCGTAGGACACGACTTGTTGGGAAACTGTAATAAACAAAATATACAGGGTGTAAAAAGACGTCTACCGAAGCCGAAAGGGGTAGGTACAGCATCCCAACACACAACCAAATCCAAAAGGATTTTCCGGAAAAAATCATTATATCCGGAGAAAACAGCGTTTGAAGAGTACTGTTTGCGTATGTTCTGGGCGCGTTTTTTTACGTAGATTGCTGGATTTAGAGTTTTAAATGTCTTTTTCTTTTATCAATGAAATTATTATGTAGGTATGGTCTTAATATGTTGTACTAGTAGTAAATAACCGAAAATAACATAAAATGACTACTAAGCTAAGTCAAAATATTTTTTTGCTTTTTTTTTCGCTTAATATGTTTAGAATCATGGTCTGATTGCAACCCCTCAGTTTTTGGTAGTTGTCTTTTTACACCCTGTATAATGTAAAACATAGCTGACCCGCAAAACGTTGTTTGGCTATAGAGATTGGGAGTTCACTTCACAGCTAGGAACAGACCAAAGTGATCCGACCTCATTTCATAGCCAGGAACATTTTGTACTGGAAAACGAAATTATCGTTTTTATTATTTTCTGTTAATTATTATTTATGTTTCTCAACGTTTAAACCTTACCTGGACTTTCATGAATATTTCAAGACCAAAATTAACCAAATCGGCTCAGCCGTTCTCGAGTTTTAAGCAGACGAACAGCAATTCATTTTTATTTTTATTACTTAATTAACAGTGAGCAAAAGGTTGCGGGTTCGATCCCCGCGGCGGGGCCAATGTGATGCTCTACAAATATTTGTCTCAGGTCTGGGTGTTTCTATGTATATGTCTGTAGTGTCGGTCTGTAAGTGGATGGGTGACCGCCAGTGGCATTTTCATCTGAGCGCTTCCGTGCTTCGGAGGGCACGTTATGTCGGTCCCGGCTATTTAAGTCGTTAAGCCATAACGGAGGCCTGACGGCTTAAAAACTCCGTCACCAGAGTTGGCCACTGACTCATACGAACTTACTTTACATAATGTATATGTATTTTTTTTTATGTGTAATGTAAAGTAAATGTTCAAAATTGTATGGGACGTGGTCTATGAAGCTAGAGCGATACTGTCTTGGTATTTCAGTAGAGATGCCTCATCTACATCCTTGTGCAAAGGGGCGTCAAAATCTGTCCCAGCAGTTTTGAGATATAGAGGGGTGGATTTTTGAGGCGGGGTAGTAAGGGTGGTTTCTTAGCCACGAAAACGTTCCTATATCTCAAAACTGCTGGGACAGATTTTGATGCCCCTTTGCACAAGGATGTAGATGAGGCATCTCTACTGAAATACCAAGACAGTATCGCTCTAGCTTCGTAGACCACTTTTGAACAGTCTCCTTTATACTTACTCGAATAGCATGACATCTCGCAGTCTAGAGGTTTTGCACCCCTCAACACAACACACACTCATGTTGTGTCTTATTAAACCGCCATAATTATCTGAAAAGAAACACAAGATTAAAACAATGCAAGTAGGCATTTAAGAATAATAAATAATGCTGGACAATTTCACACAGCATCATCTAGCCCCAAACTAAGCAAAGCTTGTACTATGGGAACCAGATAACTGATATACTACTTATATACTTTTTTGTTTGTAAATACATACATATTATACATAGAAACACCCAGACCCGAGATAAATATTTGCAGATCATACAAACATTTATCCCGCGGCGGGGATTGAACCCGCAACCTGCTGCATCTCAAGCGGGCTTTCACCCACTGCGCCAGAGGTCGGTTTATTCAGTAGGACCGCTGGGATCACTTAGAAGTCTTAGAACTAATGTTACTCCTGTTATTGCGCGACCAATACCGTGAAGAATCAGGGCAACCAACACGGTTCGGGGGCTAGCATTTAGGTGATCCATCTTAAAACTAAAAGTCAAGCTCCAGTGGGGAGCCAGTCAAAGAGAATTGAGGCTCATCAAAGTAAGTTTAAAACGTAAACAGGGTCACGACTGTATCCCCAAGGCGTGGTAGACATTCTCTCAGATCTTTATATTCCAGATCCTTTGAAGATGTCTAAGGGGGTAGTCAGAGGCATGTACAAATACATATTTGATACATGCCCACATCTTGCAGAAGTTAGTATTCCATACGTGACAGGTTGCAAGCCCATCGCCGCCTGTAAGAATACTAACTGGTTTCCTCACGATGTTTTCCTTCACCGTTAAGAGCTCGTGTTAAAGCGCATATAAATTTTACGTAACGCAAAATCCATTGATGCACGGCCGGGATTCGATCCCACGACCTTCGGATTAAAAGTCGAGGTACAACCCCATTCGGCCAACACGGCTTTTTTAGTAAGTTTAGATGCCCATAAAATACATAGTGACCTGGAATAGCTTCATCATCTCAGCCTGGTGTCACCCACTGCTGGGTATAGGCCTCCTGTCGCTTTTGCCAGGCTTTTCGGTCCTGTGCGTCCCTGATTTTTTGCCCTCGACTTTTTCAATGTCATCGACCCAACGCGACCTGGAATAGCTTATCGGCTCAAAATGTTGGTACCACACGGGCGAAGCCGCACATTGTAGCTAGTCTATATCTATACTAATATTATAAAGAGGAAAGATTTGACAACCTCTGTCGTGCAGTGGGTGAAAGCCCGCTTGGGACGCAGAAGGTTGCGGGTTCGATCCCCGCTGTGGGATAAATATTTGTATGATCTGCAAATATTTATCTCGGGTCTGGGTGTTTCTATGTATAATATGTATTTACAAATAAAAAGTATATAAGTAGTATATCAGTTATCTGGTTCCCATAGTACAAGCTTTGCTTAGTTTGGGGCTAGATGATGCTGTGTGAAATGTCCAGCATTATTTATCTATTTATTTGTTTGTTTGAATTGAATAGGCACCGAAACTACTGGACCGATTTGAAAAATTCTTTCACCATTAGAATCCTTCATTATCCCTGATGAACATAGGCTATATTTTATCCCGGGGAAGTGATGTTTTCCCGGGGGACCACGGGTAACCGCGACGGACAGCTAGTATAGAAATAAAAACATTGATATCGGCTATAGTAGCTAGACAAGCGAAGCTGTCTTAAAACTTTTTTTTTCCCAGCATTGGAACTATTTGGAACTATTCCCGATTATTGAAACTTGATTTGATTTGATCTGTTCACTTTTAACAATATAAATTGGGACGTTTCAAAGTGATCCCAGCGGTCCTACTGAATAAATGCTTTTTGACTTTGACTTTGACTTTGATTAATAGGTTTGTAAATGATAGGAGTAAATAAAATAAATAAATAAAATAGTTGGCAAAAAAGTTTTGAAAACTTTTCAAAAGTATCAATATCTGTACATACACCTTTTAGAACAACTTTTTCATCTTCATAAAAATATGTATAAATTAACCTAATTGTATCTAAAAATTACTTATTTTCAAAATTAATTACGCAATTTCCAAAAATTTAATTAAAAATTCCAATTCACAAAATTGCCGTAGTGTGAACGTGCACAATCCAATAACTGGTAGCGGCTTATTCTGGTAAATCGGTAACGAAGTCACAACGACATAGAACATACGCCTTATTCCTATAGCAGTAGGGGTCATTTTGCGTTATCAACAACACAAACTCTGCGATTCAAAAACGAAGCGATATCAAGAGTAAGGACGCAAATTAATTAATTCAATGTGATTTATAATCGATTTTCAACACAAAATAAGCTTAGAAATTAGATCTGCAATGTTTGTAAACAATGTTACACTGTTTTTGCCCGCGAAAACACCGCAACGAAGGTTAGATTCAAGTAAATATTGTTGTAATACTTACCGAAGATTTTACCATGAAGTACGCTTTCAGACCACAATAAACTCACTGGAAATGTAATTCACACACTACTCTCACACATACTATACACAGAAACGTACAAAATACGCGAAAATGAACTAAAACAAGCAGGCTGAATTGAAAATAATTTGCTTGGTTTTTTTTCTTGGCTATTTTTTGACATATCGTTTGACAGTTACATTGTTGCCAGCTATTTGCGAAATAGTTGCCGGACGCTTCCGCAAACAGCAAAATAACAGTGAAACTTACGCGTGCCTTTTTTCATTCGTTTGATGCATAATCGGATGCTTCCTTCAACGATTTCTGACTTCAAGGGCCAATTTTTAGGTTTGAAATATTTGGTCCAAGGTTACAACCGTGTTTTAACGTTTGAAAAATATGCCCTTAATGTCAGAAATGGAGGTGGGAAGCATCAGAATATTCATCAAACGAACGAAAAAAGGAACGCGAATGCGGTCCCAGTCTTAAATTTGATTAAGCCCTATAAAATAAAATGCGTTATGTTTTTCAGATTCCAATGAATTAATTGGCCTGTTATGGCCCAGGACCGGAAGGCGTGGAGTGAGGGAAAGAAGTCCTTTGCCCTGTAGTGGGAAACTTCAGGCTTATAAAAATAATAATGAATTAAATCCTACTCCTATACTTATGGCAGTGTAAGGTAAAAAAGTAAATGACTTGATTTATTAGGCTGCCACATTTTATTGTAAGATGTAGCGTTAATTTTAAAAAGTTGGTAACACTATTATTTAGTAGTGTTGTACGTGTTGTACTGAGAAAGTGAGACTGCCACAGACTATAAATCGTTTAGTTATCCGATTAAATTCGATTAATAGTGCTGGATGAGTCTTTAAGGTAACAGATTTAATTATTTAGTGAAAGTGAAAGTTTAGATTTATGTACGTTTACGTTTCAATCACACCTAAACCAGTGAACCGATTTGGTTGAAACTAGGAATAGGCGTCAGTGGCGGCTCGCGGCGCGGCGCGTAGCGTGGTTTGGTTGGTACCCGGGGCGGTTTTCGATTGAGAACCTCCCCTCCCTCTGCTCCCCCCCCCCTTAAAAATTGCAAATTTAGGTATACGCTTCTAGCACATTCCACAGCTCAAGAAGTTTCGAAGATTTATTTATTTATTTGTTAACAAAATCCACAGCTCTTATGATTAATTTACAAACTTAAAGATTTAACCTACAGCCAATAATGGATTTAAATTATTTTTAACCAGCTAACCGACAATGAAATGACAAAAGTTGAAAGTTTGAATACATGTGTGTGTGATTGTGTGTGTGTGTGAGAGGTAAAATAGATAAATACACTACAATTAATAACAAACTACATAACTAGGTAACATAATTATATAAACAATAAACTTAATAATACTGTAACTACTGCTTATTTAATTAGCATCATTCAACATGTTAAGAATTTTGCTTTTAAAAACTTGCTTGCTACTGTTAAAGATATCAACAGTGCTGAACTGTTTATTATACATTATATGAATTCGACTAACGAGTGAATTTTGAGCATAATTAGTGCGAGAACGTGAAACAGAAAATAGTTTAGTATGTCTTGTTCTTTTTCTTGGACAAGCAAAACGTAAGGTTTTAGATATTAATTCAGGGCAGTCAATGTATCCCATACACAAGCCATGTAGGAACGCCATGTCAGTGAGACTGCGTCGGTTTTTCAAAGTTGTAAGATGATGAAAACAACATGATTCCTCATAGTCTCTAAATTTTTGAAAACAACGATAGTTTAAATGCTTTATGAACTTATTCTGTATGCTCTCAATCCCTTGGATATATGTTATGTACTGAGGATGCCAAATAATACTACAGTATTCAAGAATACTTCTTACATACGAGTAATACAAGATTTTAAGACAACCCACATCTGAGAAGGGGCGACATACTCTTAGAATGAACCCTAAGCTTTTGTACGCTTTACCGACGACACTAGCATTGTGATCCGAAAATGTTAATTTAGCATCCATTAAAACTCCCAGATCTCTGACAGATGTTTCCTTAGTTAATTTGTGTGCATGCGGATGGGGTGTCTTTCTCCCAGATTCCAGATTTGATTCCTTCAGAATTTAGTGCCTATTCTAAAAGATTTGTGAAATTAATATGGGATTTTGTGACAATCTAATAGTCGAGATATGGGCGAAAGAGTCGGTCACCCCGACAGCATATTGCCGTTGGGGTGTCATCCTGTATCTAAAAAACTAGGCACATTACAGAAGAACTACCGATGTCACAAAATAATATAGCATCAAACAAAAATTGTGGAGCTAGTATTTAATCTTAAATCACTCTCCTGTGTCGTAAATATTACTCCAAAAATGACACCCAGACCGCTACCATGCGGTCCGGGTGACCACATGAAAACGTAATTTTAAGTGATATCTGTTACTTGCAGGACCTTTGTGCTTCACCAATAATTGTGAAAAAATATGTGCAAATTTGTGATACAAGAAGCTTGCCTCTACTCTTTGTAGTTTTAATTTTATAGCCTTGAGAACATTTAGGTCACCCAGGCTGTCATTTTTTTCAGTTTTTGTTGAAATGCGCACAAAGTACCAAACGTACGACAGATCTAAAGATACTAATAATTGTGAAAAAAAATGTGAAACATGTTGATACCAAGATTTAATTAAATAAACTCGTAATTAATCTAGAAAATGTAAATTACGTTTTCTAACCTAAATGTATGAAATAGGGTGACCACAATATTTTCATTAAAGAGAAGATTATGGGTAGATAGATTTTGTATATCGATCGATTGCTTCGATTTTCCTTTTCGCACTCTCTATAGATAGTTAAGTTCCATTCACCTGTGGTTCCATTTTACTCAGTACTATTATTTGACGGTTTTTGAAGAAAATGTTTATTATTTTTGAATATACATTTTATGGCCCGTCTATGATACTAAAATTGATGAATAATTAAACAAGAAATAGACATAGATATTTTTTTCTGTATATTTTATTGTTAAATTATTTAAGTACTTACTTGATTTTTTTGGTTTCAAAATTGCTCTGAGCTACACAAGGTGAAACGAAACAAGTTCAATGTGTCAGGCAGGTATACGTTCCGGCATGAATGTACATTGTATCACAAGAGAGGAAAATTAGTTTTTGTTGCGATTGCTGAGTTAGAATCCCGAGCGAAGGATTCTCTAATTGACTCACGAGCGCAAAGAGTGTTTCTAAGTTAGAAACCTGAGTGTAATGAGGCATTCAAAAGCACAAGCAACAAAATTATATTGCCGCGCGACTTCGTCTGCGCATTATTAGGAACAAAGTGCAGGAGTTTTGAGTAAATCGAAATAACCAATGAGCGGCAATTTTTTTGAAGAAACATAACTCAAAACATTTTTTTTATAGCAAGAACTGTATGGTTTTGACTTTCCATTATACATAATCTGATTAACTATTATTGCGTTATGTTTCTCTCAAGGACCCCATAGTAGATAGAGGGAGGGAAAATCTAACCCAGAAAATCTAACATAAACTATCTACATTCCAAATTTCATCACAATCGGTTAAGTCGTCATGAAGATACGTGAAGACAAACATTGCACATAGAGACTTTCGAACCTTACTACTTTGAAACTGCCTCACACCACCCCTAAGGGATGTTTTGAAAAAATAAAAAACACGGGTTTCATTATTTACTTTTAAATTTATTTCTACCGAGTTTGGAGTAAATCGGACCAAGGAATATTTTTTTTCCATACAAACTTTAACACCCTGTATAACACCCTTAAGGGTAGATTTTTGAAAATTTTACACGCCTATATCTTATTCCAGTATGTAAACAATCTACATTCCAAATTTCATCACAATTTAATCAAATTCTGATTAGAGTAGGGTAGTTGATAGATTGTCTGGGTGTTTTCTATGTATAATATGTATGTATTTACAAACAAAAAGTACTTACATAGATATCACTTAAATATATTATAGGTACCCCTAACACAAGCTAGATGATGCTGTGTTTCAACCAAGAACCGTCTACCATTATGTAGGTAGGTGCCTATATTATTCAATAAGGAGGCACATAATTATTACAAAAAACAAATTAATTGTTGTTTACCTTGTGAAGCTTGATAATGTCCACACCTAGTCTTGGCGGGGGCACTTTCGTGCCCCCAGATATTGTAGGTTGCTCCTGGTTAGGTTTAGGTTCACTTATAAAATAATTTCATAAAACTTGTTTTCAAGTAGGTATCAGTAGAAGTAGGTAAGTCAATACCTATTTATTCTAAAAGACGCTTTGCTGTTTGAAAAACGAATAACTTTATTTTATTCCTTCTGTATAAACAGGCCAAGCAGCCAGTTACATAAACTAGGTTCAATTATTATCTCTAAATAGGTTGAACACAATAAATACTTTTTGTTAACATTTCTAACACCCCTTAGATGGAGAAAAGGTTAAAATTAAGTAAGTAGGTAATTAGGTATGAATGTATTTAATTATTGATTCCACTCCACAGGTAGGCAGGCAGATACATAAAAGCGTCTATTATTAACCCAACAACTCAATACAAAGTTCTGTGGCCATCTTCTTCATCTTCACTTCATGAAGTTTGAAGCTGCCAGGCTTCAAACTTCTGGATACCTAGAAAAGTACGTGCCAAATACAAATAAAATGAAAACCAAACAACAACAAGTAAAAACAAATCATGACAATAAAGTCAGCTTTCATAGACACAATGATACTTTTTTAGAGGTTTAACTTCTATTTTGTCTGAGTCACAGAGGTCTGAGTATGTTACATATGTCAACAGTGTGTGAACGAATGACATTATCATTCAAAATATTGTCTCTCTCTGTTATAAATAATAAGAATGACAGAGATAGACAATAATTTGTATTTGTCAGTTTTTTTTATCAGTTTTAAGACTAAACCTATAGGTTCAAGACTCAGAGTAACTAGGAGGGGTTCTAGTAATTTTTGAAGTGAAAACTTCTGCACGTTAGGCATTTTTGAGATGGGAAAAAACCATTGAATTCGCGACACAGTAACCGTAACCATTCGGTAAAGAAATCCTTATTCTCCATTCATTGTTTGTTTGTAGTCGGTTCTGATTTTTTACTTTATTAGCGACTATTACCTATTTCTGGCTTACGGGACTGGACACCTAGCGATAAATCTTGTTTATACAAGATAATACCTTTATTTAGTACCAAAGTCAAAGTCAAAAAGCATTTATTCAGTAGGACCGCTGGGATCACTTTGAAACGTCTTAAAACTTGGTGATTTTACTCCTGTTCCTTCGCGACCAATACCGTGAAGAATCAGGGCAACAAACACGGTTTGGGGGTTACCTATGGTTAAACAAGATCTATCCATAATCTTCTCTTTAATGAAAATATTGTGGTCACCCTATTTCATACATTTAGGTTAGAAAACGTAATTTACATTTTCTAGATTAATTACGAGTTTATTTAATTAAATCTTGGTATCAACATGTTTCACATTTTTTTTCACAATTATTAGTATCTTTAGATCTGTCGTACGTTTGGTACTTTGTGCGCATTTCAACAAAAACTGAAAAAAATGACAGCCTGGGTGACCTAAATGTTCTCAAGGCTATAAAATTAAAACTACAAAGAGTAGAGGCAAGCTTCTTGTATCACAAATTTGCACATATTTTTTCACAATTATTGGTGAAGCACAAAGGTCCTGCAAGTAACAGATATCACTTAAAATTACGTTTTCATGTGGTCACCCGGACCGCATGGTAGCGGTCTGGGTGTCATTTTTGGAGTAAGATTTACGACACAGGAGAGTGATTTAAGATTAAATACTAGCTCCACAATTTTTGTTTGATGCTATATTATTTTGTGACATCGGTAGTTCTTCTGTAATGTGCCTAGTTTTTTAGATACAGGATGACACCCCAACGGCAATATGCTGTCGGGGTGACCGACTCTTTCGCCCATATCTCGACTATTAGATTGTCACAAAATCCCATATTAATTTCACAAATCTTTTAGAATAGGCACTAAATTCTGAAGGAATCAAATCTGGAATCTGGGAGAAAGATACCCCATCCGCATGCACACAGTTAATTTTACTCCATTGATTTCATAGTCAAAGTTTGTAGGATTAATTTTACGCGTAAATGACACATAGTGACACTTACTAGTATTAATACTGATTCGATTATTAGTATAATAAGTGCACAGCCTATCCATATCCTCTTGAAGCTTTGCGCAATCTGTAAGATTCTCTATTTTCATGTAAATTTTTGTATCTTTTTTGTATAAGATGAAGATGGAATTTCATGAATTTCAATTTTCCTTTCGATCTACCGTGGCTGCCTTGGCACCCCCTGGAGCCTGGTACCCGGGGCGGACCGCTATATTATTACTTATAATTACAATTATTTTAGATAATTTACATCGAATCCGCACTAGGTTAAGCCTGAGCTGAAAGCCCGATGAGACTAGTGATGGGTAATTTATCTCATTTCATAACACTTGAAACCCTTTGAACAATAATTGAATCATGAATCATCCATACTTCTTTAATAACTAATAAATTGTGAGTTCTTTTTATTTGTATAAATTCCCTAAAATTATGAAAATGAAAGACTTCTATGATTACTTTGAATTTTATTAGATCAATAAAATAATTTAGGTTTTCATATCATTCAATAATAATGTAAATCTTAGAGAATGGACATTTGTATTAGAAAAATAATTGTAAAATTAGATTTAGCTAGGTACCTATATACAATATATAATAGGTACCTACCAAACATAGGTAAGTACCTACCTACTAAGTAAAATGCAATGTGATAGTACTCTGTTTTCTAAAATTCGCTACCTTATTTTAAACTAAAACGATTTATAAACTTCATTTCCTATTCATTGCTATGTTCTACTATCATTATGAAAAGCGCCACTGCGTATTTGAACCATTATTTTACCATGTTAGGTAAGTAAGTATAAACTTTGCTAAAGCAAAAGCAGCTGACATTGATTCATTCAAAATTGACACAAGACAGAACATTTTACTCTAAAAAAAAAAATCCATCTACCTACACTACTTTAGCATAAATTGACAGATTTTAATCACTAGCAGCTAGTGTATTGAGCTAGTAACTAGCTCAACACATCAAAACACTTCACTTCACTGTAATCGTTTATTGTGGTATGACGGTGGGAAAGACTTCCTCCAGTATCCGATAGTGGTCTTCCCAGGGTACAACTTTGGCGCTGATTTCAGGCGCAGCTGACGCCATTGTCTTCTCAATCAGCTGATGCATAGGGTAGCCTTTGCGCGGGAAAACTGTTGCCTACAACAAAAGATTTCAAAATTTAGGCTATTTTATACAAATAATTAGAAAACTGAAACATAACAAACCAACGTTTAAAAGTATTACGAAGTTATTTTAAATATTGTGGAGTTCTAAAACGGCGAGCATTTTTCAATATTTTATTACCCGTAGTGTTGTCTTGGTGGCCCAAAGGAGTTAAGTGAGCTGAGATATGTGTAGGTTTGAACTGAAATGGATCTTTAGGTCATTTTTTCCTAGTTAGGTATTAATTTAGACACAAGATCTCATTCGATTCAGCAACGAACTTTGTAGGCACTTCCTACCTATTATTTCAGTTAACAAACTCTGCCTACAATAGCTAGGTATCAAACTGCAATGACTTCAGTTTTTTACGTGATTATAACGCGTCGTTATTCGGAAAACAGAAAAATCATTACAATAATATTATTAACTCACATTATGAGGTAATGTAGTAGCGGGACAGTAATCATTCCTGCCATCGCCAACATAGATCACTCGCTCGTACGGCCGAGTGGCACACCACTGCGCTAGCGCCAGCGACTTGCACAAGTTGTTGGGGCAGCGCTCGCACGCGGTCTGCCGCATACATGGCTCGATGAACAGCCGCCCGTGTTGCCAGAATGCGCGGTTCGTGGTTATTGATGTTATGTGCTCCTGAAAAATAATTATGATTATTGAGAACATTGGCAGCAACAATCTAGGAACATGATCTGATGATGGCGACGTGTGACGCAATCGTTGCGAATCCAGACTTGCTGACGATGCACAGAGTTACTTAGGCAAGATTCGATTCAAAATCAAAATCAAAAATCATTTATTCAGTAGGACCACAGGGATCACTTAGAATTAAATATCACTTAGATTAAAACGCGTACAAAGTCGTGGGTAGCTAGTTCGCTATAAACTCAGGTCAAACTTGTAGGTATGTTGGTAGGTATTAATCAGGGGTACAAAACCAGATAACTGATAGAATATTGTCAAAATACGTTGAAATAACTAGAATAGCTTTATGTAAGTAACTTTTTCCTTCGGCTGAGTTATGCTGAATATTTTTCTAAATGTTTTCATTCTAATACTCTCTAATTAAAATTCTTCTACGCCATATTTTTATAGGGTATGTAATGTAACAAAGAAACCTTTGAATTTTATGCACATTCCTAAATCAAGGTGTGCGTTACTGGGGCGGCATCGCCATGTCGACTCGGATTAAGATGAAACCTAAGAAAAAACTAGAGCCCTATGTCCTGTAAATGTGTCTAAGAGGCAGTAGAAGATCTGTCTAAATACATTTGGCACATAGGTCCACATTTTGTTGACGTCACTCGTCCCTGCGACTACTAACCGAGCTATGAGGCCTAGATAAACACACAACACCTAATGTTATCATCATGACGTCAAAAACAAAGAGGTGTTAATTGAATCGATGCCATAGGTATACCTTATGACATACAGAGTCTAACCTAATTATAACATGAAGCTATGATACGACTCTTTCCGTGAAATCGTTATTTCCTTATCTATCAGCC
Organism: Epirrhoe alternata; assembly: GCA_963565295.1. NCBI lineage: Eukaryota > Metazoa > Arthropoda > Insecta > Lepidoptera > Geometridae > Epirrhoe > Epirrhoe alternata. Next base: position 347,306 of record OY751402.1, read on the forward strand.
CACATCTACCCACTGCTGAGTATAGGCCTTCTCATTCTCACGCCACTCTTTCCGATCCTGCGCCAGTCGAATACATTGCCTTCCTGCTACCGCCACGATATCATCACACCATCTGGCTGGTGGTCTGCCTGGTGTTCTATGACCGTCGCGTGGCCACCACTCGGTAACCACCTTTGTTCATCTACCGTCTTCCCGCCTTGCCAAGTGCCCATCTCCACTTTAACTGGTTAATCCTCCTACCTACATCTACGACCTTGGTTTTTCGTTGTATTTCCTTATACGTGTAGTTAATTCTTAAAAGCGGTGATGGGCTTGCAACCTGTCACGTATGGAATGCCAAGTAGGATTAACATAATAAGTGAGCGTTCCAGATGTATATTTGGACGTGCCTTTGACTAACCCACACGTCATCTGCATAATCTGCATAGTGTGAAGTGAAGATCTAACCGAGTAGGTATTTTACGACCATTGGGATACAATCGCTGTGGTGTTTATCAACAAAAGGAAATCTAGCTTTGCTTTGTTGATAGTAATAAAGAATACAATGACGTCTCTTGTGTTCACATATGACTTGTGGACCAATATAATCCATAGGGACGAAATATAATATTACCTAGTACCTACCTACCTACCTAACAAAGTATGTTCGTGGTTATTGAAATTAAATGAATCATCATCATCATCTCCCTGCCCTTTTCCCACATTACGTGGGGTCGGCACAACATGTGTTCTTCTTCCATTCTCCTCTATCAGCTGTCATCTCAACACTCACTCCTTTCTTACTCATGTCACCCTTCACACAATCAAATTAAATGATTATTGGAATTAAATTAAATATAATCTGTATAATGAAAATATTTATAAAAATGAAATACCTTTAATGAAAATGTAGTAAGAATAGATAGGACAGAAACTAGAGGATTTTGATATCTCACCTCCAGTCCATGCGACTTGAGCCAGTGCTTCACAAACACGCTATTTGCATCGGACAGCACGATGACATCCCAGTCAGCATTAGCCAGCGCGAGCAACAGTTCCCTCACACCACCAGTGCCTGGCATGGAGGCTATGGCGGAAAGGATGTCATCTGGGTGTAGACCAGCTGAGTACGCATGCTCGAATACCTGGGAACCAATCATTATCATTATATAACTGATCCCATCGGTCCTACTGAATATATGCTGAATATGATAGCTCATTGCTGGATATACCTCCTCCCTCAAACGCCAGTCTAATCTGTCCTGTGCTGCTCTTATCCAGGTCTTTCCTTCTATGGCACACCATGGCTCTTTAGTCATGGTGATGTCATTGAACGAAAGACCTGGATGAGAAATACTATAATGTGTTACCATGACCATAGAATAGAATAGAATAGAATATAGCTTTATTGTACACCAGAAAAATAACATAAATTAAAAACAAACATGTAAAAATATGGTACAATGGGCGACCTTATCGCTAAAAGCGATCTCTTCCAGGTAACCTTTGGATGGACAGGATAAGATTAACAAATGAGGACGGTGGCATACATAAAAGATACTTAAAGGAATAAGTTAAACAATCATAATAATAATATACTTACATATATAACATAAATACATAGTATAGGACGCTTCAAAGTGATACCAGCGGTCCTACTGAATAAAATGCTTTTTGACTTTGACTTTGACATGAAGGACAATAAAGAGCCATTCCGATAGTGAGCCTTCTGTTCCTCTCTTTATTCTGTGCCACTGTGCCGATAGTAAGATATTTTTATTTCCGCAATGTCAACAGGTACCTAATGTAAGTATTTAGTCAAAAGGTATTAGAATATTATAACTATCTATTCAGTGAGAGTTAGAACTGAACGGATCCTCAAAGTCAGGGCCACAGTGCTGGCGCAGCTCAAGGCTACGCGGTGACCACTCTATCGGAAAATGGAGGAAATATTGTTGATGAGTAGGTAAGTACCTAAATTATAAAATCTCTTACAAAAGATCGAATGAATGAATGAACACTTTATTGTACACCAAGAAATTAACAAAAAACATTTTAAACAATTACAAGTTCTTAGTACAATGGGCGGCCTTATCGCTGAAAGCGATTTATTCCAGGCAACCAATAAACTGTTAACAGATTGTTTATGTTTATTTAAATGCAATTTCTTTCAAATTAAAATAATAATAATTAGGTATGCCTGAGACATTAAGTAGGTAAGTACCTACAGAAATAAATCTTTAAATATTTGATAGAAGAGATTCAGGAAATATTCAGAGTTCTGACTTGTTACTGACTATAGGTACTGGTAGGTAAGTAAAAGTATTTTCCAAAGAATACTTATGACGTGAAATTCGGTGAAATGTTTGAAAACGCAAACCCATGGTTACAACACTAGCGCGGTTTTATTGATCGCGTGCCAAATCGGATACTGTCATCCTCAAAAATATGAACAAAATGGATATTCTTACCTACTTTGCTGGATTCACACAGGGTCTTTCATTTTAAACTAGGTACACAAACTGACAGGCCTCATTTTTGGGTTGTAAATAGACGTTTGACCGTATCAATTTTATTCCTAAGCCGATTTTAGTTTTCACTTGAAAATTTATAATTTATTGATTTTTAGGACATTTTGTATAATATTTTCAAGGAGAACAGACGCTTGACCAACCGCAGCGCAGCTTCATCATGTCACATGCTCAAATGGACTAAGTTATACAAGAAGCAACAATCAATTATTGAAGGAATAGTCTTTATCGATTTTCTCGGGATTTTCATAAGAAACAAAAAATCATTTCATAAATATTTTTTAATTTAAGTATTTTTTGAACCCAATTCCTGAATTAAGTTAGTTTAAAATGAAAGACCCTATATAAATAACCTAAAGCAGAAAAAGTGTCTTATACCATTAAAATAATATATAGCTTTTAGTCACTTTTCAGCCAGATCCTTATAGTTGATTCTTATCTTCTTACCTTTAATTAGTGTAATTCATAAATCTTAAAATTTTTGCAATAAATATTCACGAGAAAAATAATCACGAATGCTGTTTTAGGTAAAACAGCATACGATATATACAAGTTGACCTTGTGTCTGACCGTGTGTGGCGTTAATTGAGACGCTATAGCATAGGCCGATGCTGACAAACAGAGATGCTAGTTTGGTTCCTACGGCAAAGAAATAACATAAAATTTGATACATAAGTAGAGTAGGTATTAATATTTTATGCTTGTTATAACTTATATATAAAAAAAAGTAAACAGGGTCACGACTGTATCCCCGAGGCGCGGTAGACATTCTCTCAGATCTTTTACCTATATTCAGATCCTTTGAAGATGTCTAAGGGGGTAGTCAGAGGCATGTACAAATACATATTTGATACATGCCCACATCTTGCTGAAGTTAGTATTCCATACGTGACAGGTTGCAAGCCTATCGCCGCCTATAAGAATACTAACTGGTTTCCTCACGATGTTTTCCTTCACCGTTCAGATCACCTGCCTGTCAAGATGACCTGCTCAATGCTGGAGAGAGAGCAGTTGGGGTGGCATACTGGCAAAAAATGGTTTAACATTGAAACGAAAGAAGAAGACCGTTCAGAGCTCGTGTTAAAGCGCATATAAATTTTACGAAACGCAAAATCCATTGATGCACGGCCGGGATTCGATCCCGCGACCTTCGGATTGGAAGTCGAGGTACACCCCCATTCGGCCAACACGGCTGAAAATACTTAATAACTTAAATACAATAATAATGGCAATAAAATACTCACTGAGTATGACATTTTAAAAACTTAAAAAAAAATGGTGGTCCGTGGTTGACTCATTCATCATCAGCCAGCTTTATCCCACTTAAGCTTCTTTCTACTCTCGCGTGGCAAGAACAAGTTCCTATGAATTAGACCCTTATCTTCAGTAGCTCATGCAGATCAAATCGATACTATAGGTCGATACCAGATCAAGCGCGCTCTATCTGATTAGATCGTTATTTCTCGATCAAAACAAACAGCGCTGTGTTTAGTGCGATAAGGAATTTAATTATAAGGCAAGTAGATGATAACATGAACAGTTCCATCAATAAATGAGAATCTTTTTTGGGATTATTAATTTTAAAACTATATGTAGGTACACCTAGAGGACTTTATATAACAATGCTCAGCTTAAAATCAATGTGGTAATAAGTTTATTTAATGAGCTCCTCAAGCTGTACCCAGAAACTGATGTATTTGTAGACAGCTACACCAGTTTGGAAAAAGTACCTACTGTATAGTTATTTTGAAAATATTAAAAATTTAGAAACTAGTTTAAACTTTAGAATGTTTACTTAATTTTTGTTATATTTTCTCATTTAATTTCTTGTGTGCAATATTAATTTTATTTTTATACATTTTACTACGGGTAAATAGATGTAACGTATTGGTACCAACTGTAATGTTACTTCTTATAAATAAATAAATAAATTAAATAAAATTAGATACCTATCTACTTACCTATGAATTAACTAAATAAATAAATAAATAAAACTACTAAGTACCTCAAAATTTGCATGCCTCACATTTTGGCAGGACAAATAGACTAATTTTAAGACCTTATTCTAACACGTGTGTTCGTGCAAATAAATTTCATTTATCATTTATTTAGGTAGTTATTAACTTAATTTAGAAAATTAGAAGAGTCAACATTTTGTGCTGTAGGTAGGTACCTACCTAATCAAGACGTAGGCAATGATTTAATGAGACATAATAATAGGTTTCACTTAATTTTGTGTGAACTTAAAGTTGCATAAAACTATAAATATCTTTGAAATGACTCACATCACTCATATACGGTGTCCAGTCGTGATTCCCCGCCTCAAACTCTGGCGGAGGCTGCTTTTCTCTCAATCTGCTGATGATCGTCGCATCGGAGTCCGCATTCACGATCGTACGGTCGAAATCAAACACTGCTAAAGACGTCATGACGTGCGCTCTTTCCTGCGGTTCATCACTGACTGAAATCAGCTGAGCTGTAGATCGATCTGAAATCAGCAATGAGTCGTTCGAAGTTCGCGCCTAGTTCTGCGGACTTACTTTTACTCTATTACATGTTTAACTGGGGTTGAATTGAACCGGTTGAACCAAAGAGTATTATGGTTGAACCTGTGGGATCTAAGCCTGTGGGTTGAACTAAGGGAACGGATTTGCGTAGAGACTAGCGCCGCGGCTGCTTAGAAAGGACCTCATACATAACTCGTGGTGCGTACACGGTGCGAAATGATCGAGATTCGATAAATATGAATGAAGATTTTGTTTTCAAGGTTCATTCGGATCCTTTAGATTTCGCGTACTAGTAGGTACTTCCCTATTTTATGAATACGTAAAGTTTCCGTTGTTTTTGTTTAGCAACAGTCAGTAGGTCAATACGTTTATTTGGGATGCTATTGGTAAAATGAAAGACTCGCTGAAGTTCCTATTGTTTCATATTCAAAGAGTACATTTTAATACACAATACATGGTTCACATTTCACATTGCATTTCTTCTTTTTGCCCATGTACGTGCCTACCTACCTACCATTTTGTGAACTTTAGGTTGTAGGTAAAATTATTAGGTTTCGATTAAATGAAACAAATAAAGACACATCCACGACATATTTACAGATTTTTTCAATCAATCAGCTGTTTTTGTTTTGGTTCTAGCTTTTACAGATAAAAAATATTATTGACATTGACATTACAGAACCCTAAAACACCTCAAAGTTTTTTGTACTTAGCTGACATCTATCGAGGTAAAGTCGCAACTTTATAGTTCTTCTATCTCTCAATAGGTGTCTCTAATATGAAACCTTACGAAACAAACCTAGAACCAATTTTGCAGTGCGGGAAACATTTTCTAATACAATTTCATATGTGCAAGGTTGCAAGCCTATGACCGCTTCTAAGAGGTCAAGTATTGAAAATATTCCTCTCAACTAGGAAAAATAATATGAAAAATCGATACACTTTTCGAGGAAGGACTTGTTTTTTCAATAAAACGTAAATTATTCCAAAATATCTTTATTTGTTTGGTTTCACAGTAAAACTATATCACTGGGTGCCGACAGACATTACAATTATTACAAATAAACATTTTTTAATCACTTACAAAGAAATGAAATTCGATTATCGTCATTTTCGATACAAAATTAAGTTTTTGTCTGAAAAACCCTTTCTATACAATAGAAAGACAAGCATTATGCAAAACCAGAATCAATTAATCATTTATTTATTGTATCCCTGTAGTGATTGTGTTGAACACGCGGTGTGCATCCGAACGTAAGATATTCTGGAGCCGGAGGGGCTATGATGTAACTCAACTAACCCCCGGTTTCTATATTCAACGGACAGTCGTAGGTAAGAGCTACGATTCGTTTCCACATACAAAAGTTTGACAGCTAGAAACCGGCGGTAAGTTAGCTGTCAAACTTTGTATGTGGAAACGAGTTGTAGCTCTTACCTACGACTGTCCGTTGAATATAGAAACCGGGCATAAGGCGCTGTCTCCACGAGCGAGAGAATCGGGACGAGTCCGCCCTCATATCGTCGGAGAATCTCCACGAACAAGCGATAATTTAGCCGCGTATCATCGCGAGTCGTAATAGAATCGCCGCGTTTCCTTGTCGAAATGTCCTTGCTTGACGAGAGGCAACGCTGAAATGACGCTACGTTTGACAGCGCGCCCGTCGCGAGAGCGCCACGAGCGCGCGGCGGGCCCGCTGCTAGTCGCGACGGGCTAGTGACGATGTAACGACGTTTCGCGGCAATAATATCGCCGTGTGGAGACGGCTTCTAGAGAGTGTATAGTAATGGGTGGCACGACGATAATATCGCCGCGATTCTCTCGCTCGTGGAGACAGCGCCTAACAATAGACATCGGCGACATCACTGTGATCAGTAACAGACAACGCGAATGCTTAAATTTTTTTTGGTGATGAAAAATTAGGGATGTATGAGGGCCCATCACTGTTTTTTTAATGACACCAAAACCAATCATAATCCATCTATACATATGTGTATATCAGTACATACAATTATCTACCATATACTCAGAAAATACAAAATTCGTTACAATTCGAGACTGTTCTATATACATATTGTTCATGTAATTAACTACATTTACAACCAAGTCGCTTAAGTCTATAATTGCCTAAATTATTGCTACTTAAAACATTAACATTATTTGATTTGACAGCCGAAATGACTATTTTTAAGTTCAAAAATTCAAAATTTTGTCACTTAAAATGTCGCAAACTAAACTTAAAACAAAAAGCAGGTACTCAATTAATGAGAAGTAGGTACTTACTAACTTAATAATAATTCGATCGATACAGTTAATAAATAAAAGCGTAATCGAACTTATTAAAATTAAAACTATTTAATTGTTGAGGATGTCCAGATATGATCCAAATAGGTCGATATAATAATCTTCTGACCCAAACAAATTTATTTATAGGCCTTACTTAAATACCTAGGTACGATCAGCAAAGAAAGTGGTCTACCACTTTTGACAACAGTTTCTGTGAAATCTAACTATCGCTAAGGTCTACTTTTCTAACTGTCATAATAGTGAACTGATGTATGTTCGTAAAAATATTGAATCATTTAAGAAAAAAAGCGATAATCATGATGTAAACACTAGAAATAAGGATAAACTCGCTGTTCCCACTACTAGATTAGATAAAATTATGAAATCATTTAAAGGGCAATGTGTAAGCTTCTATAACAAAGTCCCAAGCGAATTGCAAAATTTATCAATCACTAAATTTAAAAATACAATTAAACGTCATCTCTGTAAAAAAGCCTATTAAAAGATATCTGATTATTTGGATGACAAAAAAGCTTGGGACTTGCTCCAACTCAATGGATCCATGGATCACCTAAAAGAATGCTAGGCCCCAGACCGTGTTTGTTGCCCTGATTCTTCACGGTATTGGTCGCGAAAGAACAGGAGTAAAATTAGTTTTAAGACTATTCTAAGTGATCCCTGCGGTCCTACTGAATAAATGATTTTTGATTTTGATTTTTTTTTTTGAGTAAAATAAACCTTGTTGTTTCATAACGTTCAAATGAACCTCAACCGTAAGGTGGTAGACCACATTTTTTGCTGAGTGTACCAACTTTACTTTTTTTTAGACCCAGTGCCAACGAGTCAAACTCCGGGGACACAGTCAACGCTCGAGCCTGGCTTCGCTCAAGGTAGGCGAGTGTCGTCACTGCGAAAATGGAATAAGTAGGTAGTAGGTGAATCAACTTTTAAAGTAGGAACTCCAAAAGAATTTGTTTTGTATTTTTTTATCAAAACCGGACCTTTTCAATAAAAAAAACCTATTGAAAATAATACACAAGTAGTTATGTACCATTGACGGTACAAACCAATGGTATGGCGACACCAGGCGATATAAATGCATTGCCTTTTAATGTCAAGAGACAAGAAATCTACAAGCGTTTCTATATCTTGTACCATTGTTCATAAGGTTTATAATGGTGCGCTATAAAACTAATTGACGCGGCGCGCGCCAATTCAATGTGCATTGAGTCTATCATAAACAAATGATTGAGTTTATACAATTTTCTTAGGATTTTCACCTAATAAAGTATTGTTAGTAGACCGGGATCAGTTGAACTATCTATAGATTTTTACGACGATCCTTAGATAGCTTGACTGTTATGTACATATTTAGTAGCTTCGTTTCTGTAAATAAAGTATATAAAAATAATGTTGGTAAAAATTGTTAGTAATTAATAATACTTTATATTTAAGTTATTTACATTATATTTACATAATATATCCAGTTCATTAAACTAGGATCAGTCTTGCAAACAATTTCATTGATCACGAACATTTTTCTTACATTTTATTTTACATTATTTAAACCATTTGGCCCTCATTAATAAGTGTAAAGTTACACCGGGTGTAAATTAGAAGTAACCATACAATTTTTGGAGTTTAGACCGGGTGTAACTTTACACCACGTCTATTAATTACGGCCTTTTTTCTAACATACAGAGTCATACAGTCGACTTTAAAACATGTGCGAAGATCAACTATTTTCAGTCACACAGCCAAACAACATCTAAGACCGTATTGTGTAACTCAAATGGCAATCAAAACCAGTGGCGTAGCTAGGTAGCCAAGGGCCCTGATGCAAAAAAAACTGGGGCCCTCACTGAATGGTGTAGGTCATATCAAGTCAAAATATAAAAATGCAGGGTGTCGCAAAATTTTACAACATTGAGGGCATTTTTAAGTATTTTGAAAAATAAAATGCATTTTTTTATGAAAAAAGTTTCAACAAGTACAAGCTTTTAATGGATTACCGTGATCTGATTCAACTCACCGATGTAAGTACAAAATTTCATTTCAATCAACCTATTATCTGAGGAGTTCCGTTCTCCATCATCAGATCAGCTCGCTGTCACCATATTTAAAAATTTTAGATGATACTTGATCTACCAAGCAAGTTTCAACTCAATCGGCCTATTTTCTGAGGAGTACCCTGGAACAGCTCTTGACCCCATCATCAGATCAGCTCGCTGTTACTATATTATTGCATTGTCACCGAGTAATGTGTACCAAAATTCAGCTCAATCGGACACCGGGAAGTGGCTCAAATTAAGCTTGCAAGATTTGACCCGGACAAACATACATACAAACAGACAAACATACAAACATTGCAAGTTAATTAAAAGCTTTAAAAATGAGAAAAATCTCACCAGAAAATTACATTTGTAAAAAAAAAACAAGTTGGTCTCAATCTATGAGGAAAGAAAATAAGTCATTGGTCTCAATGGACGCTTTTTCCCATCAGGAACATTTTTCCCAAATCAAATTGTACCTAAGCTTTTGCAAAAAAATCCAAATCGTTTCTCGGACTCTAGAGTCTGGGGCCCGAGGGCCCCTTGAGCTCGGGGGCCCCGGTAGCTACGCCACTGACATCGACTTTTGACATTTGAAACCTGGACTTAACTATTGTTTTTTGTGATTGGTTGAGCTCTCTTCCTGCGACCAATAGACGACAACGGTTTGGGGCCCTCACTGAAGAGGTCACCCATCTTTTGTGAGTTTTCATGAATGTTAGCAGGTTCATTCCCGGAGCAGGCCACGTGCTTTAGCTGTTAGTTTGCGTACTCGACCTCGCGATGAGATGGAAACTGCGCTCGGGGTGGGAAGGGATGAACTGCTAGCTGTAACAGAAATAGTATTTCAATTATTATTTACTAGCTGTCCGTCGCGGTGTTACCCGCTTTCCCTCGGGAAAACTTCACTTTCCCGGGATAAAATATAGCCTATGTTCATCAGGGATAATGTAGGATTGTAATGGTGAAAGAATTTTTCAAATCGGTCCAGCAGTTTCGGAGCCTATTCAATTCAAACAAACATACAAACAAATCTTTCCTCTTTATAAATAAATAAATAATGCTGGACATTTCACACAGCATCATCTAGCCCCAAACTAAGCAAAGCTTGTACTATGGGAACCAGATAACTGATATACTACATATATACTTTTTGTTTTTAAATACATACATATTATACATAGAAACACCCAGACCCGAGATAAATATTTGCAGATCATACAAACATTTATCCCGCGGCGGGGATCGAACCCGTAATTAATTAATAAGTAATTTACTTTCTCTATGCCAAATGCGGGTATAGCAGCGCCTCCCTCACCGGAACAGATAAGTTGGTGGGACTATAAAACTCACCGCTCGCGTGTCCGTTGCCATTATAATAGTTGTGATCTGCGTGACTCACGTCTGGTTGTATACTCTAAAAAAAAACAGAATTACATAGGTAAACATAGAATTTGTAATTTGTATAGTGTTATGTACATTTTTTGGATTCGAACCCGCGACGATCAGACTTGCCTTCAACCGGCAACGGAACCCCTGACGTCAGCTTCGAAATTCTTGGTAAGCTCATATTTATCGGTGAAGGTACTCCGGCGTTTGGAGGATCGTCTGATCGTCGCGGGTTCGAATAATGATGAATTTTTGAAAGTCATAGAACAAAAGTTGTTTTTTATAATAGTAATACAGTCCTGAGAGGTTATCGGTGTTTTACATATAACCCTGTATAATTAAAAAGAACGAAGTGACGTGTAAGACATGTAGATGGCGCTAATCGGTGCTCAACCGAAAAATATGAGCTTATCGAAAATTTGGATACCGGCAACAGGGATTCTGTGGCCGAGCGGTAAGGCACTCCGGCTTTAGGAGGATAGTCTGATCATCGCGGGTTCGAATCCCGTCGGAATCCAAAATTTTGATAAGACTTTTCATTTCTTAATGAAAAAGAAGCAAGTTACCTGTGTGTGCGGGTGGGGATGCGGGTGTCGATGCCTGGGGGCACGTTTACTGATAGCTGTGGCGGAGTCGTCGGAGCTCTCCTCGTTGTACCGCCGCGGGCTGCGCGCGCGGAGGGACACGCGCCCGCTCTGTCATACATTATAGTTACCTGTGTGTGCGGGTGGGGATGCGGGTGTCGATGCCTGGGGGCACGTTTACTGATAGCTGTGGCGGAGTCGTCGGAGCTCTCCTCGTTGTACCGCCGCGGGCTGCGCGCGCGGAGGGACACGCGCCCGCTCTGTCATACATTATAGTTACCTGTGTGTGCGGGTGGGGATGCGGGTGTCGATGCCTGGGGGCACGTTTACTGATAGCTGTGGCGGAGTCGTCGGAGCTCTCCTCGTTGTACCGCCGCGGGCTGCGCGCGCGGAGGGACACGCGCCCGCTCTGTCATACATTATAGTTACCTGTGTGTGCGGGTGGGGATGCGGGTGTCGATGCCTGGGGGCACGTTTACTGATAGCTGTGGCGGAGTCGTCGGAGCTCTCCTCGTTGTACCGCCGCGGGCTGCGCGCGCGGAGGGACACGCGCCCGCTCTGTCATACATTATAGTTACCTGTGTGTGCGGGTGGGGATGCGGGTGTCGATGCCTGGGGGCACGTTTACTGATAGCTGTGGCGGAGTCGTCGGAGCTCTCCTCGTTGTACCGCCGCGGGCTGCGCGCGCGGAGGGACACGCGCCCGCTCTGTCATACATTATAGTTACCTGTGTGTGCGGGTGGGGATGCGGGTGTCGATGCCTGGGGGCACGTTTACTGATAGCTGTGGCGGAGTCGTCGGAGCTCTCCTCGTTGTACCGCCGCGGGCTGCGCGCGCGGAGGGACACGCGCCCGCTCTGTCATACATTATAGTTACCTGTGTGTGCGGGTGGGGATGCGGGTGTCGATGCCTGGGGGCACGTTTACTGATAGCTGTGGCGGAGTCGTCGGAGCTCTCCTCGTTGTACCGCCGCGGGCTGCGCGCGCGGAGGGACACGCGCCCGCTCTGTCATACATGAGTGAATGAATTAATGAACACTTAATTGTACAGTCACGTTCAATAAGATGTATACACTCCATAATGTTTCAACCCACGTACTTTAACTTTACATTTACAGGTTTTAAATGTAAAGTTAAAGCAAACTTTTTATTTAGACGGTTGCTTTTAAAATTAACAAACAAATGAATGTTGTTCCTAACAAACTGAACGACTTCCATAATATAGAGGCAGGACAAAGTCAGTATACTTAGATTAACAAAATGCGGTCTGCAGCTATCAGTCTGTTTTAGTTTGCATATCGCTCTTACGCATCTCTTTTGTGCCCTAAATACCAATTCTATATCTGTAGAGTTACCCCAAAACATGACACCATATCTGAGAAGGGATGCTACGTACCCGTGATGAGCAGTAACTGTAGTCGAGATGCTTGCAGTCTTTCAGTCAGATTTCGCCACTAGTTCAATGTGAAATCAATTTCCACTTTTTGTTTTTAACCTACATCTATTAGTTTTAGTGTGATATTAATTTTAAAAGTATGGAATGCATACATCTTATTGTCTTACTGTACAGCAAAACAAAACAGGGTCACGACTGTATCCCCGAGGCGCGGTAGACATTCTCTCAGATCTTTATATTCCAGATCCTTTGAAGATGACTAAGGGGGTAGTCAGAGGCATGTACAAATACATATTAGATACATGTCCACATCTTGCAGAAGTTAGTATTCCATACGTGACAGGTTGCAAGCCCATCGTCGCCTATAATACTAACCTGGTTTCCTCACGATATTTGATTGTAAAAAGCCGTGTTGGCCGAATGGGGTTGTACCTCGACTTTGAATCCGAAGGTCGTGGGATCGAATCCCGGCCGTGCATCAATGGATTTTGCGTTACGTAAAATTTATATGCGCTTCAACACGAGCTCTGAACGGTGAAGGAAAACATCGTGAGGAAACCAGTTATATATGTAAGAAACTGAATTTTTATCTTCTGACGTCACTGAGTGGACCACCCTGTATAAAAGCTATGTAACTCACCCGACTATGGCCGTTATGTCTCCGTCGACTGGAGCTAGAAGGACCTGCCTCCTCCTCGTCCGCACGTTGCCTGGAAGATAAATAAATAAATAATGCTGGACATTTCACACAGCATCTAGCCCCAAACTAAGCAATGTACTATGGGAACCAGATAATTGATATACTACCTATACACCCCTATTTTTTATTTAACAAAAAAATTTTAATCATGGTCTCAGTGTCTGTTACTTATCACATTTATGTAGTTAAAACTAAAAAAAAAGAGAAAAAAATTATAACCTCAAAAGGAGACGAGACGAGTGACTGGGGATGATACGAGAACATAGTTCGAATGAGAGTCTGTACGCGATTGTTGTCTATAGTACTTATTTGTACAGTTTTCATAAAATTTTGTTCGGTTTTGGTCGACTACAATCCTCGATAACTTTGTGATAGTTAAATAAAAAAAGGTTCTGACCATGCCATTATCATTTTCTGCATCTGCTGCAACTGTCCTTACATTTTTGGTAGTCAGAAAATAGCGGTGTATGTTTGTAAATACATATTATACATTGAAATACTCAGATCCGAATATTTGCAGATCATACAAACATTTATCCCGCGGCGGGGATCGAGCCCGCTATCTTCTGCGTCCCAAGCGGGCTTTCACCCACTGCGCCACAGAGGTAGTCAGTTGTAATTGTTACATGTGTTTGCGCGATCTAGGATGTAATGTGTGTGTGTGTGTGTGTGTGTGTGTGTGTGTGTGTTTATTGTGTTCAAAAAAATAGTTTATATAATTTTTGTTGCTTTTATGGGTATATTTTATTTGTTTAAATTTTAATTTCTCTAAATACACAACTGTATCTTTAGCTTACTTAGTTTAAACGCATGTAATGCGCGCGTCTGTCGCGCGCTCGCATCTGGCGCCACATAATGCCAGCGCTTGTGCAGGGGAGGTATCCTTCTCTGCACTTGCACGATGCTGAGTGGTAACCTTTTTTGCTAATAACATGAATGTAACTTGTACCTACCACAAATTTAGCAAAATAAACTTTTACTTTACTTTTGTTGTAATTTGTCTCAGCGCCATCTATTGGTATTGTTCTGAAGTACGTACTTGGCTAGCTTGCTGCTGTTTCTTATAGTTCTCATATACACACACTCACATACACACACAAACGCACGTAAAAGAAGTAAATTCAGAAAATTCATTTAATTTAAAGCTAGATTTTTTATTATAGGTAACTGATTTTGTTTGTTTTTTTGTTTTTTTTTTTGTTTCTGCTTTGTTCAATTAATTTTCTTTTTATTTGTTTGTCCTGTCACAATGGTATAAATTAACTTATTGTCAAATTCTTTGTTCCCGGTCTCCCGCGACACAGGCTTGCCTAGTGCGGGGACCATAAGTAACTACCCATGTACATTTTCTTAATGTTGTAATTCGCGTCGATTCTGCTGTTTACTAACTAAACTTAATTATACTAAAACTTGAACGTTCTTATTTCGTTCTCGCTAAAGACGAAAATGGCACGTCATCAAAAGTGACATTACTAAAAGTATAGTCAAAATGGCGTTTCTGAGCTTTTGTAGCCGCTGTTTTACACAGCAAGTAAAATGGTCTTGCCTAATTCTACCCACAAATAATTAATTTTTACTAAAAATAAGTAATTTTAGAAATGTCACTGTAATAGTCATTCTATTTTGGACCTTATCGTAAAGGAAATAAGAACGTAGCATTTTAGTTTAGTTTACTTTAGTCAGTGAACAACAGAATCGACGCCATTATGTTGGTAAATAAAGTATTTTGTATTTTTTTTGTATAGTTCAGGCGATGGATAGAGGTCGCTACATGTCCTCCCCCCTAGCCCTAAAAAGATTGATGTTTTCCCCTATGACCCCCTCTTCCTATAGCTCACCTATACAAGTTGAGAGGCGCATCGTCATCGGTGGAGTATCTCGGCTTGTAGGAGTGGTCGGACTCGTACCGGCCGCCGTCCTCCCCCGCCGGCTGCGGCTCCGGGTTGGCTGATGATGATGATGACGCGTCTTCGAATCTTTCGCGGGTTCTGCATTTACAATGAAAATAATTATTTTTATTCCTACAAACATGGGCGGATCCAGGATTTTTTTCTGGGGGGAAGCACAAGAAACAAAAATTGACAAAAATTTCACAATTTATTAATTTTTCGTCGTTAGTAGGTACACAAAAATATCATCTGGGGGGGGGCACGTGCCCCCGTGCCCCCCCCTGGGACCACCTATGCCTATAAATATTTGTACACCCGAAGCGCTCGTGGTCGTGCTTGCTCAGTCGTTCTTGATAGATCGTCGAAGTTAAGCAACGTTCGAAACGGTCTGTAAGTGGATGGGTGACCGCCAGTGGCATTTTCATCTGAGCGCTTCCGTGCTTCGGAGGGCACGTTAAATTGTCGGTCTCGGCTATTGAAGTCGTTAAGCCATGACGGAGGCCTTAAGGCGGCCTAAAAACTCAGTCACCAGAGTTGGCCACTGACTCATTACGAACTTACTTACTTTTTTGTACACCCCCTGCCATACCTTCTCTAAGGTTGTCTGGAAGAAATCGCTTCTAAGCGATAAGACCGCCCATTGTACACTGTCTCGTTGGGTTCTATTGATTCATAAGTGTATGTTTTGTAATTATTGTGTACAATAAAGAGTTTTTCATTCATTCATTCAATAACCCCACATATAAAGCTGAAAGTTTGTGAGTTTGTTTGTATGTTTGTGTTTCAATCACGCCTAAACCGGTGAACCGATTTGGATGAAACTTGGAATAGATAGTGACCTGGAATAGCGTATAGGCTATTCAAAATGTTGGTACCACGCGGGCGAAGCCGCGCGCAGTAGCTAGTAATATTTATTTTGAGAATTATCGGAAGCTTTCGTTCTTATTCAATTTAGTAAAACAGGGTCACGACTGTATCCCCAAGGCGCGGTAGACATTCTCTCAGATCTTTATATTCCAGATCCTTTGAAGATGTCTAAGGTAGTCAGAGGCATGTACAAATACATATTAGATACATGCCCACATCTTGCAGAAGTTAGTATTCCATACGTGACAGGTTGCAAGCCCAATCAATTTAGTCATAGAACAAAATACAGTCCTGAGAGGTTACCGGTGTTTTACAAATAAACCTGTATAAGTATGGATATATCACCGTTTATGGTTAGTCCTCTGTCGTTTGGTACGCGTGTGCGTCGAGTACCCGCCGCTGTCGGAGCTGGTTATGCGCGTGCGCTTGCGTACCACGTACTCTTCTTCCTGTTCAGCAATATTAAAAAAAAAATCGTGAGTGTCGTTAAACAAAACAAAGTTTCAACTTTAGACTTTGATATTTGCTTTGCGCATCAATTTGCGCACTTAGTGCGCAAGACTTTGCATAGTGCATAATATTTTATATATAAATAAATAATGCTGGACATTCCACACAGCATCATCTAGCCCCAAACTAAGCAAAGCTTGTACTATGGAAACCAGATTGATATACTTCTTATATACTTTTTGTTTGTACATATTATACATAGAAACATCCAGACCCGAGACAAATATTTGCAGCCCCCTTACCATGGCGTTTGTCTAGGTACCAGAGAATAGAAATAAATGACAGTAATGACATTAGAGTGTGGATAAAACGGGTAGAAAAGTAACTTTTTTCCACTTTCTACGCGTTTTATCCACAATAAAATGTCATTACTGTCATTTCTTTCTATTCTCTGGTACCTAGACAAACGCCATGGTAAGGGGGCAGATTATACAAACATTTATCCCGCGGCGGGAATCGAACCCGCAAACTTCTGCGTCACAAGCGGGCACCCACTGCACCACAGAGGTCGTCGAAAAAGTTTATCTAATGCTATCTGATATAAATAAATGAATTTAATTGAAAAGGCCACCCTAAGACACTAGGTGGGGTGTTAAAAGACCCCCCAAAAAGCCCCCCACATACCCTAACAGGCTCGCTATCATCAGTATACGTGAGATGCACATCATCCAGCAGCTCCTCCTCCAGCACCTCGATGTCGGTGCAGGCCGAGGAGCCCCTGGACCCCCCGGGGGGCTCCGGGGGGTCGGGGGCTCTGCTCGTGGAGGGGAGGGGTTCGGTGAGTGTGCTGCTTTTTGTCTTCTTGCCGATGCCTTTGCCTGGGGGAGAATAAAACTTAGTTTACAATTGGAACTTCAAAACTACTTGCACTTTATCGGATATCCCGTGCACTGGCAGGGAACCTACTCCCGGTCGCCTTCAATATTTACACATCTGCGCACCGGCCGGATCCCGGCCGATGTGCAGATGTGCCGACGTTGCCGTCACAGTTTTTGATACGAAATTAAAGGGTAGAAACATATATCTGCACTTCTCTAACTTAGTCTTAGGATATTTGATTCGATAGTTATTCGAGAATAAAACAAAAAAGTCACTCGGGGGGGGGGGGGGGGGGGGGTGTCACAGGGGACATGTTACGGAGTTCAAAACAAGATGGCGCTGACGGTGTTGTCAGTAACACTGTCCTGTCAGGTCAGGTCCGAGTTCAATAGATTTTTCCTATTTCAAAAATGCTCAACGCGCCTGAAGAAATTTTCACTTAATTTTTTTTTTGATATAAAATAAAAAAGCTAGTTGCACAGAAATGGTCTTCAAATTGGAAGCTCTTATTGTTATTGAAACAAAATGACTTGATTGATATACAGCCTATACAGGGTTATTTGTAAAACACCGGTAACCTCTCAGGACTGTATTACAATACAATACAATACAATACAATATATCTTTATTGTAAAACATAAAACAAACAATAAAAAAGAAAAAAAAAAAATAAGTATAGGCACAGAAAAAAAAATATGAATTACAATGGGCGGCCTTATCGCTAAAAGCGATCTCTTCCAGGCAACTACTACTACTACTATTACTATCATCATAACAACTTTTGTTCTGACTTTTTACAAAACATAATACCAAAAACAAACATTCAAGATTTCGTTTTCCTATCTAAAACATTGTACTATCGAACACATTTCGGCCCCCGCCGTCCTAACCCCGCTCCATTATTTTACTGCTCCCACAGGCCCCTTAGACCCTCAACACTCACCTTTGCTATGCTTATGCAGCGGCACGTCGCTGTCCCACGAGTCCTCCCTATGGGTTCCACGGGCCCCAGGGTCCCCAGAGCCCCCAGGGTCCCTTAGACCCCGAGGTTCACCACGTGCCCTTAACCCGTGGACTCTTCTAGAGGTAGCTGCGAGAGGTTCTGAGTCTGATTCTGATGTGTCGGCGTGACCGTTCATTCTTTCAACTGTAATGTAAAAATGATAGATAAAACTATATGGCTCAATGCACATTGAATTGGCAAAGCATTTTTGGGGTGTAATTCCCCTAATTAACAGCAGAGAGGGAGATCTCACCTCACTAAGGTCGACCCATCTTGTCCACTTACCTTGGAGCCTTTCGGCCGACAGTTGATGTCGGATAGTTCTATATAGGTTTGTTTACTTGCGCGATCCAGAATTCAGTACAAACGAGTCTAATGTATGGGATTTTACTTAGTTGTGATTCCAGCGCCATCTAGTGGTACAAGCTCTGAAGTAGGTAGTCTTTAGGCTCAATGCACATTGAATTGGCAAGCGACGCGACAATTAGTTTTATAGCGCACCATTATAAACCTTATGAACAATGACACAAGATATAGAAACGCTTGTAGAATGAACCGCACGAAAGTGCTCGAGCCAGCGCGGCCCGCTAGATGGCTTCGCCAGACCTCGTTCATTCTACAAGCGTTTCTATATCTTGTGTCATTGTTCATAAGGTTTATAATGGTGCGCTATAAAACTAATTGTCGCGTCGCTTGCCAATTCAATGTGCATTGAGCCTAAAGACTACCTACTTCAGAGCTTGTACCACTAGATGGCGCTGGAATCACAACTAAGTAAAATCCCATACATTAGACTCGTTTGTACTGAATTCTGGATCGCGCAAGTAACATAATTCTCGGCAAACTTATAAAGAACTATCCGACATCAACTGTCAGCCAAAAGGCTCCAAGGTAAGTGGACCAGATGGGTCAACCTTAGTGAGGTGAGATCTGCCTCTTTGCTGTTAATTAGGGGAATTACACCCCAAAAATGCTTTATTGGTTACCACACAATATGAAAAACTAGCTGCGCCCGCGACTTTGTTCGCGTGGGCTTATTCATTTTCCCGGATAAAAAGTAGTTTATATGTTGCCATACAACCTTATATATCTTCCATTAAAATCGGTTTAACCGTTCCCAGATTATTTTGAACAAACAAACAGACAGACAGATAAAACAAATTAAAAAGCTTGTTTCTGTTTTAGTATCCAGTATACTGTATGTACTTGAGAATATAAAGATATTTCTAAATCAACTTTATACTAATATTACTATTTACCATTCCTCTGCCTCCGCGGTCTGTGAGACCTCCGCGGCCTCTCGCTTCGCTCCGTTTTCTCAGTCCTGCGGTCTTGCAGACGCTCCGCGCATAACGCTTCAAACAACGCGGACAGACGGACAGTCATTGTATATATCTGTGGATTAACAGAGATCTATGCTATGAGACTATCTATGATATGTGGCGACCTCTAACTGCGATCGCCTGAACTACAAGGGCATCGTTATAGAGTTTTCAATTACAGCGACCTACCTACTACAGAGATTTACCGCTAGATGGCGCTGGCGAGCTATAAACCGATTTGAATCCTAGATCGAGCAAGCAACATTATTCATTGCAATTAGCCTATATAGAACTATCCGACATTAACTGTCGGCTGAAAGGCCCTAAGGTATGTGGACCAGATGGCGTCGACCTTAGTGAGGTGAGTACTTTTTGCCACAGATTGGGGGAATCAAACCTACCCCCAAAGACACTTTAAACAGATACTAACTGTGGGACACAGACGCTACTCACCCGACTCCGCTTGTTAGTGTTATATTGTCGACTGTTGGTGAAGACGAGCCTCATATCGGAACAGAACTGGTCCTGGCTGGAATACTGCCGGCGCGCTAACCGCTGCGCCACCGTGCCGAGGTCCATTGGATTTGTCACTATCACGTGGTAGTCTGAAAAAAAAAGTAAAAAATGGAAAAAAACAGTGGCATCCCAGGAGTGTCAACAGGAGTGAAAACTTAAACGAGGTGTCGGTAACGGTTCTAAGCTCAGACAAAAAAAGTAAGGACCTAGTATTGCGGGAATTCCTCTTTCAACATTTTCTTCCGGTTTTTGAAGGTAGCACATGAACGCATTTTACACACACTCATGCATAAAAACTCTCAATACACTCTCATTTTCACGCACACTCTTGCAAATTTTGTAGTATAAGACGCACATTTATTTATTTATTTTCATTTTACAATATCCATACATGACATCTTTCCAGACGACATTATCAGATGACAGGGGCTTAGACCGGCCCCCTGCCACGACCGGTTTCCCTTTGGACTCCCCATGATTCCATGATCCTCCACATGATTCGGAATCATGTACATTTTGGCAGAGGAGAAATTTCAAGATGAGCGGAATGACGGAATGAGCCTTATTCCGTCTAAATGATCTAAGGTTCTCTTAAAAAAAGTACAAAACAATAAAGTGCAAAAAGTTACTGTTACTGAGATTTGAACTTGGGGTTGTCTCAGAGGCTAGTCTATCGCGTCAACCATTCTAACGATACAATGTGTGACGAAATTAAGGTAGGAATAGTAAGAAAACGTCGTAACAGTCACGCGAATTTGATATTTTTCTCCCATCTCAAAACTGCCCAGCGCGCCTAAACAAGTATGCACTTATAAAAAAATTGTTAATTACCTGGTGCCTGTTCCGAAGACACGGGGCTCCGGAAGGGCTCCGCGTCTGCTGAAGACATCACCTCCATCAAAATGCCTTCGCAAGCTGAGATCCAGGACTGGCCGCCACGGAGACGGCGGCGACGAGACTGAGGGGGAAGGGAATTGATTTAGATAATGGGTAAATTGCTAGAAATATACAGAGAAATTGCTAGGAATGTACTGAGAAATAGCTAAATATACACAGAGGAACTGTAATACAAGTTGCTAGATATGATATACAAGCGAATTGCTGTAGATATACAAACGAATTGCTAAGAACACACGGAGATTGACTGCAATATAAGTTGTAAATATACAGACAGGTTTCTAAGAAAATACAGGGCGAGGGATTGCAATACAAGTTGCTATAAATATACAGGGTGTAAAAAGACTGCTACCGAAAACTGAGGGGTTGTCATCAGACCATGATTCTAAACATATTTAGCGAAAAAAACACAAAAAAAATTGTTTTACTTAACTTCGTCATGCTATGTTATTTTCGGCTATTCACTACTATTACAACATAATAAGACCATACCTACCTAATAATTTCATTTATAAAAGAAAAAAACATTTAAAACTCAAAATCCAGCAATCTACGTAAAAAAACGCGCCCAAAACATACGCAAACAGTAGATACTCTTAAAACGCTGTTTTCTCCGGATTTAGTGCATATTTCGGAAAATCCTTTTGGATTTGGTTGTCTATTGGGATGCTGTACCTACCCCTTTCGGCTTCGGTAGACGTCTTTTTACACCCTGTATATGAAATCGTTTATTTGGTACAGGAAAGTTGCTAAAAATATCGAGGGCAATTGCCTTGAAATTACAGGCGAATAGCTAAGAATATACAGGCGAGTTGATATAAATATACACATGAATTGCGACAAATATACATACAAATTGCTATACAGTTTTCGTGCGATAGGGGCTAGTTGGTACCTTCGTATGTCTGTGTGTAACCGCCAAGGGCTCGTCGTCCGATGATCTGTACGAGGCCGATAGCTCGTGGTATTTGGACATTACATCCGCGTCTCGCCAGCGGCTGTTGATAAAACACCATTATTACATGTGGCGACCTCTAACTGCGATCGCCTGAACTACAAGGGCATTTGAATTCTAGAACGCGCAAGTAATTAGCATAAATAGAACGATCCGACTTTCTGTCGGCTGAAAGGCACTAAGGTATGTGGACCAGTTGGCGTCGACCTTAGTGAGGGTAGTACTACCCCTCTTTGCCATGATTTGGGGGAATAATACCTACCCCAAACTGAACCTCTCCGTAATGAAGAGCTCACCTAATGATATAGAGCAGCAGGTCGGTGAGCAGCCTCGCCTGGCGCACTATGGCGGCGTGCGGCTCGTTGAACCTCTCCGTAATGAAGAGCTCACCTAATGATATAGAGCAGCAGGTCGGTGAGCAGCCTCGCCTGCCGCACTATGGCGGCGTGCGGCTCGTTGAACCTCTCCGTAATGAAGAGCTCACCTAATGATATAGAGCAGCAGGTCGGTGAGCAGCCTCGCCTGCCGCACTATGGCGGCGTGCGGCTCGTTGAACCTCTCCGTAATGAAGAGCTCACCTAATGATATAGAGCAGCAGGTCGGTGAGCAGCCTCGCCTGCCGCACTATGGCGGCGTGCGGCTCGTTGAACCTCTCCGTAATGAAGAGCTCACCTAATGATATAGAGCAGCAGGTCGGTGAGCAGCCTCGCCTGCCGCACTATGGCGGCGTGCGGCTCGTTGAACCTCTCCGTAATGAAGAGCTCACCTAATGATATAGAGCAGCAGGTCGGTGAGCAGCCTCGCCTGCCGCACTATGGCGGCGTGCGGCTCGTTGAACCTCTCCGTAATGAAGAGCTCACCTAATGATATAGAGCAGCAGGTCGGTGAGCAGCCTCGCCTGCCGCACTATGGCGGCGTGCGGCTCGTTGAACCTCTCCGTAATGAAGAGCTCACCTAATGATATAGAGCAGCAGGTCGGTGAGCAGCCTCGCCTGCCGCACTATGGCGGCGTGCGGCTCGTTGAACCTCTCCGTAATGAAGAGCTCACCTAATGATATAGAGCAGCAGGTCGGTGAGCAGCCTCGCCTGCCGCACTATGGCGGCGTGCGGCTCGTTGAACCTCTCCGTAATGAAGAGCTCACCTAATGATATAGAGCAGCAGGTCGGTGAGCAGCCTCGCCTGGCGCACTATGGCGGCGTGCGGCTCGTTGAACCTCTCCGTAATGAAGAGCTCACCTAATGATATAGAGCAGCAGGTCGGTGAGCAGCCTCGCCTGCCGCACTATGGCGGCGTGCGGCTCGTTGAACCTCTCCGTAATGAAGAGCTCACCTAATGATATAGAGCAGCAGGTCGGTGAGCAGCCTCGCCTGCCGCACTATGGCGGCGTGCGGCTCGTTGAACCTCTCCGTAATGAAGAGCTCACCTAATGATATAGAGCAGCAGGTCGGTGAGCAGCCTCGCCTGCCGCACTATGGCGGCGTGCGGCTCGTTGAACCTCTCCGTAATGAAGAGCTCACCTAATGATATAGAGCAGCAGGTCGGTGAGCAGCCTCGCCTGCCGCACTATGGCGGCGTGCGGCTCGTTGAACCTCTCCGTAATGAAGAGCTCACCTAATGATATAGAGCAGCAGGTCGGTGAGCAGCCTCGCCTGCCGCACTATGGCGGCGTGCGGCTCGTTGAACCTCTCCGTAATGAAGAGCTCACCTAATGATATAGAGCAGCAGGTCGGTGAGCAGCCTCGCCTGCCGCACTATGGCGGCGTGCGGCTCGTTGAACCTCTCCGTAATGAAGAGCTCACCTAATGATATAGAGCAGCAGGTCGGTGAGCAGCCTCGCCTGCCGCACTATGGCGGCGTGCGGCTCGTTGAACCTCTCCGTAATGAAGAGCTCACCTAATGATATAGAGCAGCAGGTCGGTGAGCAGCCTCGCCTGCCGCACTATGGCGGCGTGCGGCTCGTTGAACATCTCCGTAATGAAGAGCTCACCTAATGATATAGAGCAGCAGGTCGGTGAGCAGCCTCGCCTGCCGCACTATGGCGGCGTGCGGCTCGTTGAACCTCTCCGTAATGAAGAGCTCACCTAATGATATAGAGCAGCAGGTCGGTGAGCAGCCTCGCCTGCCGCACTATGGCGGCGTGCGGCTCGTTGAACCTCTCCGTAATGAAGAGCTCACCTAATGATATAGAGCAGCAGGTCGGTGAGCAGCCTCGCCTGCCGCACTATGGCGGCGTGCGGCTCGTTGAACCTCTCCGTAATGAAGAGCTCACCTAATGATATAGAGCAGCAGGTCGGTGAGCAGCCTCGCCTGCCGCACTATGGCGGCGTGCGGCTCGTTGAACCTCTCCGTAATGAAGAGCTCACCTAATGATATAGAGCAGCAGGTCGGTGAGCAGCCTCGCCTGCCGCACTATGGCGGCGTGCGGCTCGTTGAACCTCTCCGTAATGAAGAGCTCACCTAATGATATAGAGCAGCAGGTCGGTGAGCAGCCTCGCCTGCCGCACTATGGCGGCGTGCGGCTCGTTGAACCTCTCCGTAATGAAGAGCTCACCTAATGATATAGAGCAGCAGGTCGGTGAGCAGCCTCGCCTGCCGCACTATGGCGGCGTGCGGCTCGTTGAACCTCTCCGTAATGAAGAGCTCACCTAATGATATAGAGCAGCAGGTCGGTGAGCAGCCTCGCCTGCCGCACTATGGCGGCGTGCGGCTCGTTGAACCTCTCCGTAATGAAGAGCTCACCTAATGATATAGAGCAGCAGGTCGGTGAGCAGCCTCGCCTGCCGCACTATGGCGGCGTGCGGCTCGTTGAACCTCTCCGTAATGAAGAGCTCACCTAATGATATAGAGCAGCAGGTCGGTGAGCAGCCTCGCCTGCCGCACTATGGCGGCGTGCGGCTCGTTGAACCTCTCCGTAATGAAGAGCTCACCTAATGATATAGAGCAGCAGGTCGGTGAGCAGCCTCGCCTGCCGCACTATGGCGGCGTGCGGCTCGTTGAACCTCTCCGTAATGAAGAGCTCACCTAATGATATAGAGCAGCAGGTCGGTGAGCAGCCTCGCCTGCCGCACTATGGCGGCGTGCGGCTCGTTGAACCTCTCCGTAATGAAGAGCTCACCTAATGATATAGAGCAGCAGGTCGGTGAGCAGCCTCGCCTGCCGCACTATGGCGGCGTGCGGCTCGTTGAACCTCTCCGTAATGAAGAGCTCACCTAATGATATAGAGCAGCAGGTCGGTGAGCAGCCTCGCCTGCCGCACTATGGCGGCGTGCGGCTCGTTGAACCTCTCCGTAATGAAGAGCTCACCTAATGATATAGAGCAGCAGGTCGGTGAGCAGCCTCGCCTGCCGCACTATGGCGGCGTGCGGCTCGTTGAACCTCTCCGTAATGAAGAGCTCACCTAATGATATAGAGCAGCAGGTCGGTGAGCAGCCTCGCCTGCCGCACTATGGCGGCGTGCGGCTCGTTGAACCTCTCCGTAATGAAGAGCTCACCTAATGATATAGAGCAGCAGGTCGGTGAGCAGCCTCGCCTGCCGCACTATGGCGGCGTGCGGCTCGTTGAACCTCTCCGCGTTACTGGCCAGGTAGCGCACGTCGAACTGCGCGGCCGCCGGCCGACGGTACCACTGATCATGATGATAGATACATACATCAATAATAGTAGATTATTCACCAAGGGGATAAAGCAGTGTATTATGTCACGGGCGCCATATTGAATCCCAAGCGCATCGAAGGATTCTTTAATTAACTCCCGAGTGAAACGAGGGAGTTAATGACTAGAATGCTGAGACAGCGAGGGATTCAAGAGCGCCCAAGACTAAGACAGCTTTAACTAAGCAACTAAGAAAGTCTAATGAACAGGTTTTATAGGTAGAATAATAATAATCTATTCGTTTTTTTTTATTCAACCTACACTGTCCCACTCCTGGGCAAAGGTCTCCCCCAATTCTTTCCAACCATCTCTCTCCTTCGATAGCTCCCACCACCCGCTATCGAAGGAGTCGAGGTCGTCCGTTTATTCTCAAAAAATATTTTATTGAGGTCGTCCTTTCGTTCTCAAAAAATATTTTAGCATTAATATGCAACAACATTAGATCGCTCTATAGTTTGGAGGCATTAGTCACACTTTTTCCTTAAATTTAAATAAATTCTACTTGGTGCAGGTCTCTATGGTAAACATTTTCATAGAAACATCAAAAATAAATTCGGAAGAAAAAGATTAGTTGCCACATTTTTTCTTTTTTTTTCGTATTATGTTCTATTGGGTGTGGACTCAATAGTAAAAAAAATTATAGAAATGTTGAAGTTCGAAATTCAAATCTCATTACGTATCTGTTCACATGAGGTTTAGAGGTTGAAATGAAATCCCATACAACTTTACCTCCCGCCGGCCATTTTGTTGTTTAGGAGGGAAAAATGGTTTACTTTCTGTTAAGAATGTGAGACGAAAAAATGTATGGTTTTCTTGGACCGGGTGCGAAATAATTATTAACTACCTATTATGACCATGCTTCTGGCAAATAAATAAGTAGGTTAAGGACGGAAATCTTTTTAATTATACCAAATGCACATGCACCCACTGTTACTACCCCATCTCTCTCTCTCCCATAAGGTTTGCTGTAAGAGAACTCTTTTTAGGGTTAAGCTTGCCTTTGCCATTACTTCTCTAGATTAAGTGTTTATGTATATCATTTCTTTGTGCAATAAAGAATATATAAATAAATAAAATAAATTTCATTTAATTTCAATAATGCTGGATATCATAAGACATTTTCAGTGACAATCTCTCCATTATTTTTAACACTTTGAGAATGTAAAGTTTTAATCTTAGATAATTAGCGTTTTGGTGTTCTACTGTAAGCTTTCTATCAAAAACTGTTATAATAGTTATCTGATGTACAAGCTTTGCTTAGTTTGGGGCTAGATGATGCTGTGTGGAATGTCCATCATTATTTATTTATTTATGTATATTATCATTTGTGCTGTAACACAGAATTTTTAATAACTGTACCTAACCCACATTGTGTTCAAGCAAATAAATTATCTTTATCTTTGAACTGTTATGTCGCAAATAGAATTTAAGCGTTTTTTTTAATGTGTATATTGATTTTGATTGTTTTATATCTCTGGGTTATTATAAATATGAGCACCTTCATACATTAGACTATATGCCGAAATTTGTTCTTGTCGTATAGATCATTTGCCCGTCTTGTTCTAATTTTTTGATGTTGATGTTTTTTAGTAAATGTGATTTGAGTTTGTATGTCTTTGTTTAGTATTTTTCTTATTAGCAAGCATGTATAGTATATGAAGATTATCTAGATGACAATAAAAGATTTAATAAAAAGTAAACTCGGATACTAAATATATATTTAATAGTACTTGAACCAAAAATATTTAAATTAAATATCTTTAAGGGCTGAGCCAATATATACCTACATAAGTTAGTTTATAAGTAACCTACCAAATGTTGCAGTGCCCCAGCGGGGTTCATGTTATGAAACGCCTACCTATATTTAAGACATTGTAACTAACATGAAGCAATAAACAAATTGAATTGAATTGAATTGAAGGTTTGTTTTATGTTCATTATTTTTGTTTCTTTGTATATGTTTTGCGTAGGTGTATGGAAATCATCCGGGACAGTGCTTTAGGCAATGCGAGAGGGGCACCGGTGCGTTCCGTAGGAGAGCCCGGAGCCCCTTGACATGCATGGAGGCCGGCCATACGTCAGTTTTTAGTCGGTGAGAGTCCGACATAACCCTTCCGCTGTCCCCGCGGCGGCAGGGTGTCCATAATGGATTTTCTGACGGTATAAAAAAAAAAAAAGGTGTATGGAAATCATAGTTGAATAAAATTTTGATCAGCTTATTTTGGGATCGTTGTAATGCGATTAAATTTGATTTTGCTGCCGATCCCCATATTTCGATTAAATAATCAACGTGAGGTTTAATTAGCGAGTTGTAGATTGTGAATCGTACATGTAATAATAATAATAATAAATAATGCTGGACTTTTCACACAGCATCATCTAGCCCCAAAGTAAGCAGAGCTTGTGTTATGGGTACTAGATGACTGATATACTACTTATATACTTTTTGTTTGTAAATACATACATATTATACATAGAAACACCCAGACCCGATACAAATATTTGTAGATCATACAAACATTGGTCCCGCCGCGGGGATCGAACCCGCAACCTTTTGCGTCGCAGGCGGGCCTTCGCCCACTGCGCTACAGAGGTCGTCAAAACATAAACGTCATGTCGCGATAAACATTTCACAATGCTTCGCAAATATCCAGATAATGACATAATTGTCTCTTTGATTTTATTTATGTGTGGTGTCCATGTTAGACCGCTATCCAGTGCCAGTCCAAGATACTTTTCCTGGTTAACATTCTGAATTTGTTTGTCATTTATAGTTAGGGGACGATAATCGGAAATGCTTTGTTTTTAGCTTTGAACACAATATAATTTGTTTTTGATACGTTTAGAGTTAAGAGATTCTGATCGAACCACATGCTTAGTTTATCTAGATCATTCTGAGCATCAGTTATCAAGCTCTCCATGTGATCACCAAAATAAAACAAACTCGTATCATCAGCGTATAGTGTGATGTCGCCTTTTAATCCTATATCATCAATGCTAATGTATAACAGGAACAATAACGGGCCCAGTATCGATCCTTGGGGCACACCATAGGTTAACGATCTACGAGAACTCTGATGCTCACCAATCTTAACAATTTGAGATCGACCAGAAAGGTAGGATTT
This sequence comes from Epirrhoe alternata, assembly GCA_963565295.1. NCBI lineage: Eukaryota > Metazoa > Arthropoda > Insecta > Lepidoptera > Geometridae > Epirrhoe > Epirrhoe alternata. The sequence continues at coordinate 376,281 of OY751402.1, forward strand.
GAAAATGTTATGTGCATTTCCTATGATTCCCGAGGCATTAAGTTTCTCTAGTAAGATATTATGGCTGACAGTATCAAACGCCTTTTTGAGATCTATAAATATTCCTAGCGCTACCCTTTTCTTATCGATGTTAAGTCTTATTTTGGTGACCAAGTCTAGCGTGGCCGCGAGGGTATTGGATTTCGGTCTAAATCCATACTGCTTTTTAGTTATAGCTTGTTTTGATGATAGGTAATGATCTAGACGGTTATACAGAATTTTTTCAAAAATCTTTGATACCACCGGGAGAACGGAGATGGGACGATAATTTCCTGGATCAGTTTTACAACCGGCTTTATAGATAAATAATAATAAATAATGCTGGACTATTCACACAGCATCATCTAGCCCCAAAGTAAGCAGAGCTTGTGTTATGGGTACTAAGATGACTGATATATTACTTATATACTTTTTTTGTTTGTAAATACATACATATTATACATAGAAACACCCAGACCCGAGACAAATATTTGTAGATCATACAAACATTGGTCCCGCCGCGGGGATCGAACCCGCAACCTTTTGCGTCGCAGGCGGGCCTTCGCCCACTGCGCTACAGAGGTCGTCGAAATAGGAGAAGCTTTAGCAATTTTGAGCTCCTCAGGAAATATGCCAGATCATAGACAGTTATTCATACATTCCGTCAATTCATTTGCTATTAGGTCATTTAAACATTTAATAGATTTTGAATTTATATTATCAGGACCAGAGCTAGTGTTTGACTTTAGGTTTCTTATTATTATTTTCACTTCGTCAACAGTTGCAAGGGGAAATTCAGAAATAGTTGGTAAAACAGAGCCCGTTCCATCAATTACACCGCTAGGATATTTGTTTTGGCGCTGCGTTTGGGATATCTTATTTGCAAGTGTTGATCCTATGGTAGCAAAACAACTATTAAAACATTCACACATTTCCTCAATATCAGTGATTACTCCTTTGTCCGTTATTAATTTGCTTGGATTTGATGCTCCCTTTATTTGATTGTTGGAAAGACTGCTTATGAGATTCCACATTATGTCTGGTTCGTTTCTGCATTTCATAAAGGCTTGATTATAGTAGCTACTTTTTGTTGTTTGTATGTCCTGAGGTACTTGTTTACGTTTTTCCAAGAAGTTGTTTTTCAAAATCTCATTTTCAGGGTTTTGTTTATGTTCAGTCCAGAGTATGTTTCTATTTATTTATTTATTATAACAGTTTTTGATAGAAAGCTTACAGTAACACCAAAGCGCTAACTATCTCAGATTAAAACTTAAGTACATTCTCAAGGTGTTAAAAATAATGGAGAGATTGTCACTGAAAATGTCGACATGTTGGACCTCATGCAAATAGGCATTAAGTAATGTGAGAGCCCTCAAAGTTCGCATAATTGGTACGCGGGATGTGGCATGCGAACAGAGAATGATAGCGCCGGCCCCAACGTACGTAGTTGTCGGGCACATAGAGTGAGATCATGCTCAGTATGCTCGGATTATTGACTTTGCCACGGAGAATCAAGAAGTAGTGGTATGCTAGCTGTAACTTACGCCTCAATTCAAGTGAGTCCATGCCGACCATACCAGAGACAAATAGAGAAGGGAAAAGGTACGGATAGTATCCATACAGCCGCTTGTACACATATCTGGCAAACTTACGCTGCAGCCTTTCGATTAAAATGGTATATCTATTGTTGATTTCGGTTATAATATTTGTGTTTATCCAGTCTTGTCGTGGTGTATTTAACATCTTTGTTTTTATTTCTTTACTTTTATTAATACATGAGATAAGTTTGTCTTCTAGGAGCTTATACGTTTTATTTTCAGATTTAGTGGCAGCTACCATTTTATATAGTTTTTCGTAATTGACTGATTCATATTTTACCTTTTGGATAAATTTTGGTTCTACTCGTTTTATTTCAAAATAAATTTGTTTATGGTCTGACATTGATGTGTTAATGATTGCTAGATGGAAATCATTTTCTTTAAGATTTGTGCATATGTGGTCAATCACCGACTTGGTGGTAGTAGTTTGTCTAGTGCAAAATATTAAAGGTTATATTACAGTGTTATAGTTCTACTAGTATTATACATGTAGAATACATGTGCAGAGCTACTCACCAGGTTCTCGAAGCGAGCCCTGATGGTGGCCAGGTCGATGGGGTATGGAACGATCCGCGCGTAGGTGGGGTACTGCTGTAAGTCCACCGGGGCCAGGAACGGCTCCGCTACTGATAGCGTCATCACCTGTCAAAGTCAATGACGGAGGTCTTAAGGCGGTCTAAAAATTCCGTATCAGTTGGCGATTGACTCAAGGTCATATCTAAGGTCAAGGTCAGATATTAGGCCAAGGTCACAAGGTCAAATCTAAGGTCAAGGGCACAAGGTCAAATCTAAAGGCATCGTCACAACATCAAATCTAAGGGCATTGTCACAGTCACACCTAAGGTCAAGGTCACAAGGTCAAATCTAAGGTCAAGGTCACATCTAAGGTCAAGGTCACACACCTGTCCTATATGCTCGGCGATGCTTCGACAAGCCGCGCCGCGGTCGCCTCGTGGCGGCCACTCGTCTGCTTCAGCTTTGTATAGCACCGCTTCTAACTCGTGAGGCAGCACCGGTACTGCGCCGCCCGCTTCGCTCGGTAACCTGTATGTATACAAAATATCTCAGACTAGCTGTCCGTCGTGGTGTTACCCGCGGTCCGGGAAAACTTCACTCCCCCGGGTAAAATATAGCCTATGTTCATCGGGGATAATGTGGGATTCTAATGGTGAAAGAATTTTTCAAATCGGTCCAGTAGTTTCGAAGCAATAAACAAATCTTTCCTCTTTATAATATTAGTATAGATAAGTATTTAATACAAAGGCCCTTACTAATATACTTGACATAAAAAGACTAAAAAGACACCTAAAAAGACACCAGGAAGTGGTCAAATTCTTGACTTGATCCAACAAACAACAAGATAAAGTTATATCATGCATAAACCAAAAATTTGTATGGTTATTCATAGGTTACGACAACCTCTGTGGCGTAGTGAGTGAAAGCCTGCTTGGGACGCAGGAGGTTGCGGGTTCGATCCCCGCGGGATAAATGTTTGTATGATCTGCAAATATTTATCTCGGGTCTGGGTGTTTCTATGTATAGTATGTATTTACAAACAAAAAGTTTAAAAGGAGTATATCAGTTATCTGGTTCCCATAGTACAAGCTTTGCTTAGTTTGGGGCTAGATGATGCTGTGTGAAATGTCCAGCATTATTTATTTATTTACTGTTTTACTAAAATTTTATGGTCAAAAATATTTTAATATCACTAACCTCTCCTGATCAATAGGCTCCAAATCCCAAGGACTCAATCTCTCCACTTCCCCGTTATCCCATCGAACCCTCAGAGACAGGAAATGTGAGGCCGCCTCAGCCGCCCAAGCGGTGGCGGGGGCGGGGGCGGAGGCGGCGGCGGGGGCGGACACCCGCTCCAGCACTATACCCGTCCACCACGAGTCGTCTATCATACAGCGGAATCTAAGATATAATTGTATTTAAAGTTTCATACAAAAATACATTTGAAAGACTATTCATAGGTAGCCAAGGTCAATGTCAAGGTCAAAGGTCAATTTTGTAAAGGACTTCGAAATTGTGTATCAGAATCGGTCAGAGTAAACGAAGGTCAAGGTCGAGGTCAGGGTTAAATGTCAAGATTAAATTCAAGGTATAACTGAGGGTCAAGGTCATTTATTTAAACACTTTTGCAATGTTGTCTCAACCAAAGTATCTCAACGGAATGACAAAGTAAGAGTAGTTAAGGTCAAGGTCGAGGTCAAAGTCACTTATAGAACAATTTTGCAAATAAAATAAACACCAGCAAAGGTCTGTGGGCTTCTCCCACATTACCTACTACCTAATTTGCCTATCTACCTAAACCTATTTCCTAATAAGTATTTATTCAATATTATAACGTATCTATCTTACATACTACCTACTTATATATTTATCTAAATACTTACCTAACTTAAATCTATTTTATATCATACTTGCTCAGTAATTCGGGATTACTATGGTGGAAAGTCTCCTTGTAAATTGGTGTTTGCAATTCAAGGCAACATTACGTCGCACTATGCTTGAATTGTAATGTTCACATTACAGTTCAAGCTATGCAAAACTCCTTGGTAAACAATCTCTTTTCTTATAAAATGAAAAGAAAAGTTTTTACTGAAAAAAAAAACACTGAACATGGCGGCATTTAATTTCCATACATTTCAAACTATGCAAAACTCCTTGGAACTCAGAGCCGTAAAATTAATTATAATAAGTAACCATTTTTTTCTATTTTTTCTCTAAATTTGCTAATTATTCTAATTAAAATTTCATTTTGCATTACCAATGTTTTATTTACCTCGCAAGAATGATATAAAGTAGAATGCTTACCTCGGTTGCAAGTAGCTATTACACCCTCGAACTATATTCACCCTCGCTCGCTGCGCTCGCTCGTGTGACTAAATATCTCGGGTGCACGCGATCCATTAGCGCCCTATGCGAGCTGCGCTCGCACTGGCGCCAAATTGGATCTTGTTCTGTAATAGCTTACTTACGTCCCTTGTGTAACAATCTACTATTATATTCAATAATTAGTTAATATTTATCCATCACCACACATCCTAAAATACATACACCACACTAGCACAAAACACAATCACACTCATCATTCATGCAACGTTCGCCCGCTGGTCACCGGTAATTCGTACGTAATAAAATTAGATACAATGTTCAATGGAAACTTGCATTCGGCGCTCGGCATTCGTAAGTACCTAGCCGCTGCGCGTCGCAGACGCAGGCCGGCCGGGCGCATACGAATACCCGCCCGCCAGTGAGAATTCAACTCTGACACCGACCGCACGTCGCTCGCTCTAAAATCGATACCTACTTTTGCTTTGTTACGCGTATGAACTGTTTATATCTAATCTGTGCTTGTGAACTGTTATTTCTCTTCTATCATACTTCCTCTGCTTATTCTGTACTCATTTTCACTCCTTCTATACTGTGCTAGCTTGTACGAAGCTTTAATAAACTGTGTGAATCTGTAAACTGCAGTGAACATTATTTACGCCGTTCCCGCATCGAGACACAGCTAAGTACCAGTGCTACACATATAAATAGGCAGGTCATACCTTACCACTGACTAACCCCTGCCTCAGGTCAATGTCTAGGTCAAGGTCAAGGTCGAAGGTAACTTTTAGTACAATTTTGCAAATTTGACTCAACCAAAAAACCAGGCAAATTCGAGTTCAAGTCAAAGTTCAAGGTCAAGGTCAAAGGTCACCTGTCTCCCTGCGACCACCGCCTCCGTGTCGCGGTGTCATACTGCTGCCTCAGCACTAAGAAGTCGATGACATCCGGCATGTCGTGGTAGCGCACGGTGAAAGAGCGAGCTCTTCCCTCTCCCTCGCACGAGAGACGAACGCACGCGAGCCGAGGAGGTTTTATTACGTATTTGATGCCGACTACTTTCACTCGCTCGCATTCCTGGAAAGAATGAATGAATGAATACTATTGTACACCAAGAAATTAACAATTTTTTGTTCCCAACGACCACACTGATGGGGAGGCTAGGTGGTCGTTGGGACTTTTTATTCCCAACTGCCCCACTAGTGGGGAGATAGATAGAAGATAGAAAATACTTTATTGCACACCACATAATAAAAATAAACAAAAATGGAAAACTAAACAAAAAACACAATGACATACAATCGGCGGTCTTATCGCTAAATAGCGATCTCTACCAGACTGGGGAGGTTAGTGGGGTCGTTGGGAATAAACCCAGATAACGAATACAGGGTGTGACAAAATATGACATCATTCAGGGCAGCTACCTTTTCTTTTGTAGTTAGAAAGCTTTGTTCTTAGAAAACTATAATACTTAGGTATATTTTGAAAATAAAACAACTGCATTTTTGGATTTTTGTAAAAATGTACAGTCAGCCTAAAAAATTATATTTCTCAAAAAAAAAACAAGTAGGTCTCAATCGACGCTGTTCCTCATTAGCAACACAAGTTTTTGAAAAAAATGCAGTTTTTTTTTTTTAATATACATATAGTATCCTAAGAACAAAACCTTCTAACTACAAAAGAAAAGGTAGCTGCCCTGAATATTGTAAAATTTTGCTACACCCTGTATACTTTTTGTAAATACATATTATACATAACACCCAGACCCGAGATAATTTGCAGATCATACAAACATTTATCCCGCATTGGGGATCGAACCCGCAACTGATGTGACTCCTCTCGCTATAACTGAAAACCAGCGCTGGGTATACGTGTGTCCTTATCCAGCACAATGCTGAATTAAAGCCTTATTCGCTTGGACTCTGCTGCGCACAACTAAGTAGATGTTAATCAAAAGGCATATTTTTAGGTTTATTATGTTTATTGTTTAGACACTATTTCACCCAAGCTTTTTACTGCCGTCTTAGAAGATGTCGTAAAAACGCTTGCATGGGACAATATAGGCATTAAGATTAATGGTGTTTTTCTGTCTCATCTTCGATTTGCTGACGACCTAATACTTTTTGCTGAGAACCTGGATACTCTTCAACAGATGCTGAAAGATTTGAATGAAGCATCTCTGAAGGTCGGCTTAAAAATGAACATGACCAAAACAAAAGTAATGTCAAACATCTCCAGGGCCTCGATTTGCAATATTACTATTGGAAACGAGAACTTGGAGATGGTTGAATCATATGTGTACCTTGGTCATGTTTTATCTTTCGGGAAGGAATTGCAGGCCAAGGAGATATCCAGACGCATTCAGTTAGGATGGGCGGCGTTCAGCAGGATGGACGACATTTTAAAATCCCCTTCTGTTCCACAGTGTCTGAAGACCCGTCTTTATAACCAATGTGTTCTGCCCACGATGACTTATGGCGCCGAGACATGGACGCTCACGAAGGAGACTGTGCACAGGATGCGAGTAGCACAGAGAGCCATGGAGCGCGCCATGCTCGGCATCACGCTTTTAGACCATATCCCCAATACCGAAATTCGCAAGCAGACTAAAGTAAACGATGTTAGCAAGCGAATATTGGGGCTCAAGTGGAGCTGGGCAGGACACTTGGCCAGACGCGGTGATGACCGGTGGAGCAGAGTAATGACCGAGTGGTGCCCCCGGGAGGGCTACAGAAGAGTGGGTCGTCCGGCAGCTAGATGGGTTGACGACATTATAAAAACAGTAGGTCGTACATGGGTGAGACAAGCGCAGGATAGGAAAGGTTGGCACAAGCGAAGAGAGGCCTATGCCCAGCAGTGGGATGAAAAAGGCTGCGGATGATGATGATGTTTATTGTTGTGTAAGTAAATATTTTTTTTTTCTTTCTTTGTTTCTTTCTAACTGTAAGCAATATTATTATATGACTTACAAAAACTTGTGTCCGTTCCCAAGGCTTGTCTCGTGGATTGATTTTATACAAGTCCTTCTCAGCGACCGCTTCGAAGTACCTCTGATGGCCCTGTAACACATTATAAACATGTCATTTCAATTGTCATTCATGTTAGGCTCAATGCACATAGAATTGTCAAGCGACGCGTCAGTTACTTTTATAGCGCACCATTATAAACCTTATGAACAATGGTACAAGATATAGAAACGCTTGTAGAATGAACGAGGTCTGGCGAAGCCATCTAGCGGGCCGCGCTGGCTCGAGCACTTTCGTGCGGTTCATTCTACAAGCGTTTCTAGTTTTCTATATCTTGTACCGTTGTTCATAAGGTTTATAATGGTGCGCTATAAAACTAATTGACGCGTCGCTTGCCAATTCAATGTGCATTGAGCCATATGTGATTAGTTGAGCTCTATTTCTCTCGATGAGCTCTCCAAAAGCGGCGAATTTATTGGAAAACATTGGATGGCCGGTCCCAACGAACTGGCAGAACTTTAAAAGAATATCGACAAGAGTGGTACAGTTGCCCTGAACTGGAAGTCTCCCGGACGACGAGCGCCCTCGCCCGTTCACGTTTTTTTTTTTTTTTTTTTTTTTTTTTTAGTAGCCCGTAGGGATCCCACTGCTGGGCAAGGGCCTCTCCCAAACATTTGGGAGGAATTGCCATAATCGCCACGCTTGGCAGGCGGGTTGGCGATCGCAGTAAGATGTCAAACGGTTCAGAGACGCTGCTGCCCGTCTTCTGTGTTCCTTTATTCCCTTAGTCGCCTTTTACGACACCCACGGGATGAAATGGGTTGGTACTATTCGCCGCCGGCACCACACAGCTTCATTTCACACAGCCCGTTCACGTAAGTAAAGAAAATCAACCAGAAGTGCCTGCGTCGCCAGTGAGAGAAGAGAAATCCAACTTCGATTTCATGGATGACGTCAGCTCGTTACGATTGCGTGTGAGGAGAGAGGGAGAGGACACGCTTCGAGGGTCGGCTAAGAAGAAGACAACGTCATTTGATGGGATCCTGTCCAACATGATTAGGCACAAGAGGATTGAGCAGATGGAGAAACAAGCCCCATCATCGCCGTCTTCTGGCGCTACCTGACCATTAGCGCCTGCTACCATCCTAAATTTTATATTTAATTTATGTTATTGTTATGGTGTACAATAAGGTTGTATTCTATTCTATTACCACTGAGACATAAATTGCAACTCTTACTCAATACTAAAAAAAAAGTAAGTTCGTATGAGTCAGTGGCCAACTCTGGTGACGGAGTTTTTAGGCCGCCTTAAGGCCTCCGTCATGGCTTAACGACTTAAATAGCCGGGACCGACAATTTAACGTGCCCTCCGAAGCACGGAAGCGCTCATATGAAAATGCCACTGGCGGTCACCCATCCACTTACAGACCGTTTCGAACGTTGCTTAACTTCGACGATCTATCAAGAACGACTAAGCAAGCACGACTACTCAATACTAAGTTCGTATGAGTCAGTGGCCAACTCTGGTGACGGAGTTTTCAGGCCGCCTTAAGGCCTCCGTTATGGCTTAAAATCCGGGACCAACCTATCATGCCCTCGGAGCGTTCAGATGAAAATGCCACTGGCGGTCACCCATCCACTTACAGACCTTGCTTAACTTCCGACACAAGCAAACACTAGCCCTGTTATTAATAAACACGAACTTGGTTGGGATTAGAGCTAATCCAAAGCATAAGGCAGTAGTAGGTCAAATCTGTATTAATAAATAAAGACCAAGGAGGAAATAAGCTAATCCGACGCTGCTCTCGGAGCAAGAGTTACGCCTAGGTGCAACCTAGTATAGAGATGGAGTAAGCATACTCTATCATGAATTTTGACATTTTACTTCATAATATTCATGTCATGCCAAAAAAAGGTTTTGCAAATAGGATGGATATGTTGATGGTTTGAGGAAAAATTTAATGAGGTTGGATGGATACCAATTACGATAAATGGGGCGAGTGAAAATTTACAATATTCGTACAATTTCATTTTATGATCTCGAAGAAACTGAATTTAAAATCCAAGTAAGTATAGATTTTGAGGTAAAAAATCATTTAGCATTAGCAAGAAACAAAAAAACAGTTAAAAATGACTAAACACAGTAAATACTTTTTTTATGACTAAAAACTTTTTGGTCAATATTCACTTGACCAAAAATTTTGAGAAGAATAAAACCTCTAACCTCTTTGAATAAAACAGATTATCAAATACAAATTATTGTCTATCTCTGTCATTCATATAATTAGTGACAGAGACAGACAATATTTTGAATGATAATAATATTCGTTCATTCGCTCGTTTTTATTTTAAATTATAAGGGTTGCCATAACGCACGCGCTAATCCCAATGCAAGAAATGTATTACTGATTCGAGATAACTACCGATTTATTAATAACCTTAAACTCATCATGTTACTCCAAGAAGTAACAGTTCTGAGAGCAGTCTCGGATTTAGCTAGAATTAGGGTTTTCTAATTAATAAGGCGGTAGGAGACTCACCAGTCTAAAGTATAAACAGTGGTCACCCATCTGCGGATGGTACGGCGCCTTCCTAGGCGACACACTGGTCACCCACTCGCCGGGACGGAACGCTTCCGGCAACGTATCCGATACGGTAGCCGGACTCGCTCCCGTTGCTCTAGGGACATTCAAATGAAATATATTAAACAAAGAATAATTTATGTTTTTTGTAATTTTTTTTATGGAAGAGGGGGCAATCGAGCAATAGGCTATTTTACACTTTTTTGAAAACTGTTTAAAATCAATCCTGATGTAATAAAAAACCGGAAAAAAGCGGAATTCTTATTAAAAAAAATTTAAAGCGTAAAATGCCTTAAGAATACATTTTAATTTATGATTTTTAGTAGTCCCGCGAAAACGCAAGCCGCCATGTTGTGACGTCACATGGTTTGTTTTGTGAACAATACGACTGTAAAAGATAAACTTTTTGTTCCTAACTGAACACAGTGACGTCACAAAATGGCAGACGGCGTTTTTGGTGGCTTAAAGATAGTAGAAAAATTACGATTTTTAAAATTGAATTTTTTATGAATAAATATCGAAGATTATTGTTTACTTGTAACGAAACCTATGATATATGCATTTTTATGTGTTTTCTTACATGGTGTAAAATTATTGTCACATCTGATGGTGGCTTCAAGAGGCACTGCAGATGCGTTGCCGGCCTTTGAGGTAGGAATAGGCTCTTCTTAAAGGCACTTAAGTAACTAACACACTTAGGTATTTCATCAAAGCTTATCAAAAATTTCGATTATGACGTGGATTCCGTGGCCCGGTTGAAGGCACTCCGGCTTTGGGATCGTCTGATCGTCGCGGGTTCGAATCCCGTCGGAATCGAAAAAAGACTTTTCATTTCTCAATGAATAATTTGTATTAACCGCACACTTAGGGGCATTAGATTTTTAAAATGCATCCCTAAAATCACACTCATGAGGACTTGAACCCACGACCTTTGTGGGCAGTTGAAACAGCGGGTTCAGCACTTATAGTGTATCACCTAAAAGAATACTAGCCCCCAAACCGTGTATGGGTGATGATGATGATCACCCACTTTGGGGGTAGGTGTTATTCCTCAATCTATGGCAAAGAGGTAGTACTACCTGTACTAAGATCGACGCCAACTGGTCCACTTATCTTAGGGCCTTTCAGCCGACAGATAATGTCGGATAGTTCTATATAAGTTCATTTACCAAGATAATGTTACTTGCGAGATGTAGAACTCGGTACACTTTTTGTATTATATGATCCCTGCGCCATCTAGTGATAATGCGGTGAAGCTCTGCAGTAGCTAGGACGGCAACTCTATTACGATGCCCTTGTAGTTAAGGCGATCGCGGTTAGAGGTCGCCACACCGTGTTTGTTGCCCTGATTCTTCACGGTATTGGTCGCGAACAGGAGTAACATTAGTTCTAAGACTATTCTAAGTGATCCCAGCGGTCCTACTGAATAAATGCTTTTTGACTTTGACTTTATCATCGAATCATCAGTCCAATACGTCTGTTACGTGACATAGTGTGAGTAAATACTTACCTCAGACGCTTCTTGCCGAAACCCAACGACTGGATCCCTGGGTAACGACTTTTGAGGATAGGTGGAATTTCCCCAATCTGTGGCAGAGAGGGAGTACTCGCCTCACTAAAGTCGACGCCATCTGGTCCACATACCTTAAGGCCTTCCGGCGGACAGTTAGTGCCGGATAGTTCTATATAGGCTAATTGCCGAGAATAATGTTGCTTGCGAGATCCAGGATTCAAATCACGTCAGATGGTAGCGCGCCAGCGCCATCTAGCGGTACAGCTAGTAGGTAGGTCGCTGTAATTGGCGACTCTATTACGATGCCCTTCAGGAGATTGGTTCAGGAGATCAACAAATACTCACGTGTCTGTGGGGTCGGGCGTGGCGGGGGCGGGGGCGGGGGCGGGCGTGTCCGGCGGGGCGCGGGGTTGCGGCGGCGGGGCGGGCGTGTAGCGCGCGGGGCGGCGGCGGGCACGCGCGGGGGGGGCGCCCGCCTCCCAGTCAGAGTACTGGGAGGAGGATGAACTGGAATACAAAATTCATATTAAATTAATATGTATTTAGGGCACTTGGCAAGGAAGACGGTAGACAAAGACAGTAAACCACAATCATAGAACAGGCAGATTGTCGGATGGTCAAGGTGGCGAGAAGACGATGGATCGACTGGCGCAGGAATGAATGAATGAATGAATGAATGAACACTTTATTGTACACCAAAACAACAACGAAAACAATACATTAGAAACATTTAGAAGTTCATTAGTACAATGGGCGGCCTTATCGCTGAAAGCGATTTCTTCCAGGCAACCTTTTGCAGGATCGGATCAATTGGCGTGAAAATGAGGAGGCCTATACTCAGTGGATGGATGTGGCTGATAGATAGACGTATTTAAGGGTGGTATGTCCCCAAATACTTGCAGAGGGAGATTCAAGGCCGTCCCACCTGGACCACTTGCCGGGTGGTCTTTCGATTGTCTACCTACACTAACATTATAAAGAGGAAAGATTTGTTTATTTGAATTGAATAGGCTCCGAAACTACTGGATTGATTTGAAAAATTCTTTCACCATTAGAATCCTCACCATTAGTTCACGATAAAGAGTGGAAGAAACGAAGGGAGGTCTATTCCCTGCAGTGGGACACCGCAGGCTATTAATAATAATAATTAGAATCCTGCATTATCCCCAATGAACATAGGCTATATTTTATCCCTGGAAAGTGAAGTTATCCCGAGGGACCGCGGGTAACACCGCGACGGATTGCTAGTTAAAAATAAAATCAGTAATATTAGTAGTTAATATTAAGTTAAGTTAATGTTAAGTAAGTTAGATAGTTATACACGGGAACATTCAAAGACGACCTCTGTGGCGCAGTGGGCGAAGGCCCGCCTGCGACGCAACAGGTTGCGGGTTCGATCCCCGCGGCGAGACCAATGTTTGTATGATCTATAAATATTTGTCTCGGGTCTGGGTGTTTCTATGTATAATATGTATGTATTTACAAACAAAATGTATATAAGTAGTATATCAGTCATGTACCCATAACACAAGCTCTGCTTACTTTGGGGCTAGATGATGCTGTGTGAAAAAGTCCATTATAAAAAAAAAATTAGCCACAAAACCGTGCACAATTGTATAGATATAGTAGGTTCGTTACCTGGATGAGTCAGTGAGGTCCAGGGACGAGTGTGAGGAGTGGTAGGACCTGGCGCTGGCGGACAGACGGACGGACGAGTCGGAAGTATCAGTGCAAGGCTCCGACTCGGGCGGCTCGTCCACTCGGGCGATCTGGAATATATCATTATTTACTTCTTTTTTTGCCGTGTTGGCCGAATGGGATTGTACCTCGACTTTCAATCCGAAGGTCGTGGGGTCGAATCCCGGCCGTGCATCAATGGATTTTGCGTTTCGTAAAATTTATATGCGCTTTAACACGAGCTCTGAACGGTGAAGGAAAACATCGTGAGGAAACCAGTTAGTATTCTTATAGGCGGCGATGGGCTTGCAACCTGTCACGTATGGAATACTAACTTCTGCAAGATGTGGGCATGTATCAAATATGTATTTGTACATGCCTCCGACTACCCCCTTAGACATCTTCAAAGGATCTGGAATATAAAGATCTGAGAGAATGTCTACCGCGCCTTGGGGATACAGTCGTGACCCTGTTTACGTTTACTTCTTTTTTTTTATGATGAATGGGTCGACTCTTGACCTCGAAACTTTTATAGGCAAGAATGAGGTCTACGATGGAGCGAGCCTACCCAGAACGTATACATAACTCATAATGCAGGTATTTTTTTCTTAAAAATAAACCTTTTTTTTTTAATTAAATAGGTCAACATTTGACCTCACGTCACTCTGTTAAGCAGTAGTGAGGTCTAAGATGGAGCATGCTTACCTAGAAGGAACCTATTTACTCTTGATTTGAAGACTCCTATACTGTACTCATCAGGAAATACAGAGCCCTCAGCTCATCAGGCAATGAGTTCCACAATTTGACGGTGCGTATGAAAAATGTGAACTCAAACCGCTTTGTACGAACTCTGGGAATGTCAACCTTGTACAATAGTTTTCTAAGAACAAAACCTTCTACAAAAGAAAATGTAGTTTAATGTTGTAAATGATTGGCACACCCTGTATAGTGAGCGGGCGGTTCTAACTCTAGTGATTGTACCGTGGTGTGCACGCGCGGGGCGCGGGGCGGGCGGCGGGCGCGGCGCGCGGGCGCGGTGTCGGCCGGCGCCGTGTTGATCATCAAGGGACGGCGACGCATCTCCCGGCGGTACCACGACTGCTCCATTGCGTTTAGTTCTGAGCTGGAATAAAGAGCTTGTTTTAATATGAAAAATAGGATTTAAGTACATTTGGGTAATGATGATGATGACGTCGGGTTTCGCCAATTAGAGGGTAGGATGTTATTCCCTCATATCATGGTAAAGAGTACTAACCTAAGGTCGACACCATCTGGTCCACATACCTTAGGGCCTTACAGCCGACAGATAATGTTGGATAGTTCTATATAGGCTAATTGCCAAGATAATGTTGCTTGCGCGATCTAGAATTCAAATCGCGTCAGTTAGTCGGTTGGTAGCACGCCAGCGCCATCTAGCGATGAAGCGGTGAAGCTCTGTAGTAGGTAGGTCGCTGTAATTGACAACTCTTATTACGATGCCCTTGTAGTTCAGGCGATCGCAGTTAGAAGACGTCACATTCAGTTTTCTTTAACAACTAATATACAAAGCCGATATCAACAATCGGTCGAAAGGCCACAAGACAAGTGGTCCAGATGGGACGGCCTTGGTAGAGGGGAGATTTTCCTCTTTGTCTTTATTGACTTGAACTAATTGGGGAAAATTCCCCAAAAAAAACAACAAACACTTTTGGGTACTATGGCCCTATTTTTGCTCTATGCCGGACCCCCATGTTGTATCGGGGGCCCCTCATAACAATACGTACCAGGTCTCCTCAATCCGCTCCCTGTGTTTGGGGGCAAGGGGTGGCACCATGGGACGCGAGGGGGTCACCTCTAGTGGCTCCCCGCGCTGCCAGGAGCCCGCTGTGTGACGGACCCCCTCGTTTCGCCAGGGGCCCCGAGGTTCAACGGCACCCCAGCCGTTCTCACCTGAAAACAACATTTTTAATCACTTCTGATACTGTTAAGGCGTGTCACCTGCGACTAAAAATAACAAAACATGTTTTCCGTCCGCCAAGGATAACATAGACTCCCCCCCCCCATACCTTACCATAATATTACCCTACATTCAAACCAGCGACTAAAATTGTATGCGACTGTCACAATACCTGTATTCTACTGCTATAACACATGTTTTGAGTGGACAAAACATGTATTAGACATTGAAAAAACATGTATTAGATTACTTCAAACAAGTATTCCTATGAAACATTAGTGTTCGACTGCTACAAAACATGATTTCTATATGTAATGTTAAATAGATTTTTTTTTCTTAATTTTTCTGGAATTATTATTGAAGGTAGCCACCGAGTGGCGCCCCGACCCAGCGAGAAGGCGACGCGGCAGACCGAGACGGAGATGGCGAGACGAGCTCGACCAGTTTCTAACAGACTGGAGAGATGTTGCTGGGGACCGAGATGTCTGGAGGGAGTGGGGGGAGGCCTTTGCCCAGCAGTGGGACACTAACGGCTGAAAATAATAATAATTTTCTTCACTCACCAGGCGGAGACCGTTCAGCGGCGAGCGCCTGGATCATCACATCGATCCTGTTCCTGGCGACGTCAGTGTGGGGGATCAGCTGGCTGAGCGTCAGGTTCTCCCTGCCGGGGACCAGACGCTGGAACTGCGGGGGGTGGGGAGCCCCCTCCACGTCCACCAGGAACGGAGGCGGCATCAGGTGCGGAGGGGTCTCTGTTTGCTCGTCCAAAGCGCCGCCGAGAGCGTCACGGACTGAGGATGAAATGTTATAATGTAAGAAATAAAAATGTGTTTTTAGATGATTGAAGGCTCGTAGAAGGTTGCGGGTTCGATTCTCACCGCGGGACAAATGTTTGTCATCATCTCAGCCCTCAGCTCTCATACAACCGACAAGATTTGAATCCTAGATCGCGCTTACGATGTTTTCAAGCACATCTTACCTAGAACTATCCGACATTAACTGTCGGCCGAAAGGCCACAAGGTAAGTGGACCAGATGGTGTCGACCTAGGTGAGGTTAGTACTATCTCTTTGCCATAGATTGGGGGGAATACCACTGTGGCGACCTCTAACCACCATCGCTTGAACTCCAAGCGCATCGTAACAGAGTCGCCGACCTAGCTACTGCAGAGCTTCATCGCTTCATCGCTAGATGGCGCTAGCGCGCTTCCAAAATTCAATTTCTAGATCGCGCAAGTAACATTATCTTGGCAATCGGCACATATAGTAACTTTCCGACATTATCTGTCGGCTGAAAGGCTCCAAGGTATGTGGACCAGATGGCGTCGACCTTGGTGAGGTTAGTATTACCTCTTTGCAATAGATTGGGGGAATACCCCCGAATTGGTGATCATCATCATCACCGAAACCACCTACCCCAAACTAAACATAATGAACTCACCGAGCGGCCGATAGTCAGTATGATAGAACAGCTCAGTGGGCAGTGTTCTCAGCAACTTGTGTCCTTGCCCCAAGCCCAGTAGAAGCAAGTGGCCATGACTGTCCGAAGCGGCCAGCTGGGCTCCGTTCGCGGACCATTTCGCATCGAAAATAGCTCCGTCACCCTGAAAAAGGGAAGTTTTTACAATATTTTACACTTTTAAAACTGTTTTAAATCAATCCTGAGGTGATAACAAACCAGTAGAATTTTTATTTAATATTTTAAACCGTAAAATGCCTTAAAAATGCATTTTAATTTTTAGTTGTCGCGCGAAAACGCGAGCCGCCATGCTGTTTAGGTTTGTGACGTCATATGGTTTGTGAACAATACGACTGTAAAAGATAAACTCTTTGTTCATAGCTGAGTGACGTCACATCGGGACCCAAAATGGCAGACGGCGTTTTGGTGGCTTGATGAAAAAAAAAATTACGATTTTGAAAATTGAATTTAAAAATGTATTGCATTTTTATGAATAAATATCGACTGTTTGTTTGTCGCGGTGTTACCCGCGTTCTCTCGGGAAAACTTCACTTTCCCGGGATAAAATATAGCCTATGTTCATCAGGGATAATGTGGGATTCTAACGATGAATTTTTGTAATCGCTCCAGTAGTTTCGGAGCCTATTCATTTCAAACAAACAAATGATTCCTCTTTATAATATCAGTATAGATAAACTGTCGGCCGAAAGGCCCTAAGGTATGTGGACCAGATGGCGTCGACCTTAGTGAGGTGAGATCTCCTTTCCTTGAATTAGGAACACCTACCCTCAATATATGAGTAACAAACCTGTCCAGGTATATTATTATGGAAGGTAGCGATTGCTTCAGCGGTGGGTGCGTGCCACACAAACAGCTGCCCGTCGTGTCCCGCCGACAGTAGCACGCCGGGAAGGAACGGATGCGCCTCTAAGACGTACGCTTCGTCTCGGTGACCTAGGAGAGTTGCTACTTGGGTACACGATTTGGAACACCACACCTGGGGAAGAATTAAAAAAAAATTAAGTACTTATTAACATTTTTTTCAGGATGCCGACAACTGGGGTTCTGTGGCCGAGCGGTAAGGCACTCCGGCTTTAGGAGGATCGTCTAATCGATGGGTTCGAATCCCGTCGCAACCCAAAATTTTGATAAAACTTTTCATTTCTTAATGATTGTCCAAGTGTGGATTAGCACTATAAAAAATTACAAAAAAAAGATCTTTTTCAAGTGTATTAGGTATTTCACACTTAGGTATTTCATTGAGAAATGAAATGTCTTATAGATTCGAACCCGCAACGATCCTCCTAAAGCCGGAGTGCCTTACCGCTCGGCCACGGAACCCAAATCGTCACACTCCAAATTTTTCCGACAATGAGCATGAGTTCACTGAGTGAAACGTATAGATGGCGCTATGAGCTTATCAAAAATTTGGATTCTGACGATTAGAGTTCCGTGCACAATGTCCCAGGTACTACAGCAGCCGAGTTTAGGTATTAGGTTTACCTAACGCTGTAAAGACGTAGGCCCTTACTAATAAACTTGACATAAAGTTATGTCATGCATAAACTAAAAATTTGTATGGCTATTTATAGGTTAGGCATGGCATAACTTTATGTCAAGTTTATTAATAAGGGCCGTAGCAAATAAGTAGGTCTAAGATTATAATTACCTTTACCGTTTAGATTCCACTAATATTTCTTACTAGCTTCTACGAGCGGCTTCACCCGCGTGGTACCAACATGTTGAATAGCCTATATGCTATTCCAGGTCACTATCTACGCCTATACCAAGTTTCATACAAATCGGTTCACTGGTTTAGGCGTGATTGAAACACAAACAAACTCACAAACTTTCAGCTTTATTATATGAGTGGGATTTTTTTAACATACCCTGATGGTGCAGTCGGAGACAGCCGTGATGACAAACGCATCGCTACAGTCCCAACACACCATTGTAACCTGAAACACAAACAATAAATTACATTTTCACCTTACTAGCTCAAAAAGGGCGCTTTTGCCGCGTAAAAACAGTGAGCAAAACTCTACTTTGCTCACACTATGAGGAAAAGTGATTTGAATTTAGAATGCTGCGAGCAACCAATGAGGAGCGAATATTACAGGCCGCAGCGTGCGCCCTGGCCAAGTGGCGGCTGGCAAAGTGCTCTGGTGTCAGGACTGGTAGCCTGCTACTTGAGGGCCAAAAAAATAGCGTCGGAATCGAAAATTTGATAAGACTTTTCATTTCTAAATGAAATACCAAGTGTGGATTAGCACTATTAAATTACAAAAAAATCTTGTATTTTTTCGCTAGTAAGGTGAAAAGTTGTATGTATCACACGAGAGCAAAATATTTTGTTGCTTAAGCTTTTGAATCTCTCACTACACTCAGGATTCTAACATAGAATCACTCGCTACGCTCGTGATTCAAATATAGAATCCTTCGTTTGTTCGAGATTCAAACTCAGCACTCGCAACAAAAACGAATTTTGCTCTCTTGTGGAACAATGTACTATTTTCACACCAAGCGCTCGAAAAGCTTACATTTTTCGTCTCACAGTCTTAAGACAAAGTAAGTCATTTCTCCCTCCTAAGAAACAAAATGGCCGGTGGGAATAAAGTTGTATGGAATCTCATTTCTCGCTGTGAACCTCATGTGATAAGTAATGAGGTTTGAATTTCGAACTTCAACATTTCTATTATCATCAAAAATTTGGATGCCGACAACTAGGGTTCTGTGCCGAGCGGTAAAGCACTCCGGCTTTAGGAGGATCGTCTGATCGATGCGGGTTCGAATCCCGTCGGAATTCAAAATTTTGATAAGACTTTTCATTTCCTAATGAAATACCAAGTGTGAATTAGCACTATTAAAAATTACAAAAAATCTAGAATGTTATTTAAAATGCTATGGCTTACCTTGAGACGTTTCCCATCGGCAACTTGTTCAGCGGGCAATAGAAGCGAGTGTCGCCACTGTGTTGCATGTAATGTCCATAACGCGGCGCTACCGTCCTGTACAAACAAACATACATACAAAAATACAAATCTTAATTATACTACATATGTATAAAGGGTTATTTGTAAATCACCGGTAACCTCTCAGGACTGTATTACTATCATCATAAACAACAACTATTGTTCTATGACTTTTAAAAATTCATCATTTTTTTTTATATTTAAATTGAACGCTCTAAATGTTACGAAATCTATGCGAAACAAAAGAAAGCGACAGTACAAAGCGCAGGGAGCCGGGTGTGGGCGGCGGGGGCCGAAATGTGTTCGATAGGACAGTGTTTTAGATAGGAAAACGAAATCTTGAAGGTTTGTTTCGGGTAAATGTATTATGTTTTGTAAAAAGTCATAGAACAATAGCTGTTGTTTATGATGATAGTAATACAGTCCTGAGAGGTTACCGGTGTTTTACAAATAACCCTGTATACATAAACATAGACAAACTTTTTTTTCGTGGAATAATATTGCAAAATTCAGTTACCTTGCTCCCGGATACGAATCTGAGTCCCCGATGCGCCCAGGCAATACTGTCTACTGCATCGCCATGTACCGCCGTCTCCAATATCTAGGTAAAGAAAACATTATGTAAATTCATACTCTGTCTATCTGTCTGTTTGTTATCTTTTCACGCCCAAACCACTGAACAGATTAGGCTGAAAATTGGCATGGATAAAGGTTGTATCCCAGGGAAGGACATAGGCTACTTTTTATCCTGCAAAAATCCCGAGAGACCGCGGGAGCGTAGGTAGTCTACACTAATATTATAAAGAGGAAAGATTTGTTTGTTTGAATTGAATAGGCTCCGAAACTACTGGACCGATTTCACCATTAAAATCCTGCATTATCCCTGATGAACATAGGCTATATTTTATCCCGGGAAAGTGATGTTTTCTAGGACCGCGGGTAACACCGCGACGGACAGCTAGTTATGAATTTTTTTTTTTTTTATTCAACCCATCTCGTCCCACTGCTGGGCAAAGGTCTCCCCCAAACTCCTCCAATGGTCTCTATCCCCTGCCACGTTCCACCAATCATCCTCAAAGGCATCGATGTCATCTCGCCAACGTTTCCGAGGGCGACCTCTACGCCGCCGTCCTTCTGGCATCCATGGCGTGACTATGTGGGACCATTTTTCTTGGTCCATCCGGCTCACGTGACCCGCCCAATCCCACTTGAGCTTGGCGGTTTTCGCACCCACATCTGCAATGCCTGTCAGTGAACGTAGCACGGTGTTTCGCACTCGATCTACGCGCTTAAATCCGAGAATGCTACGCTCCATTGCTCTTTGACAAATCTTGAGTTTGGACTTCTGTGCTTCCGTCAGTGACCATGTTTGGGCACCGTAGGTTAGGACGGGCAAGATGCACATGTCGATAAGTTGGCGTTTAAGTGACAATGGTAGGTCGCCTTTCATGTATTCCTTCATGGACCAGTAGCTCTTCCAGGCATTTTCGATTCTACGACCGATTTCTCGGTCTTGCCTGTTATCGAAGCTTGCTAACTGGCCCAAGTAAAGATACTCATCGACGTATTGTATATCTTGCCCATCTACCTCGACCCTACGTTTCGTGCTGTTTGTCATGATCTTTGTCTTGGACTGGTTCATTACAAGTCCAACCTCAAGACTTGCCGCGCTTAGTTCTTGGAGCATCTGTTGCAGTTCTAAGGCAGTGGGTGCGAAAAGGACTATGTCATCCGCAAATCGTAGGTTGGTTAGGCGTTTGCTCCCGACGACGATACCTTTCGCAGACCACGACTCTATTAGGGTTTTGAAAACTTCTTCCAGTGTGCTCGTAAAAAGGATAGGAGAGAGAGGATCTCCCTGCTTTACGCCCTTTTGAATTTTAAATGATGGGCCGCTAGAATGTAGTTTTATATTTGCGGAACTATTACAATATATAATTTTGATGAGGTTTATGTATGTCTGGTCTATTTGCTTTTTATCTAAAGCTTTAAAAATTGCAGAGTGTTTTAAACTGTCGAAGGCTTTCGTGTAATCCACGAAAGCTACGTACAGGGGTTTGTGAAATTCTGTATATTTTTCAATTATTTGATTAAGGGTATGTAAGTGGTCAGTGGTGGAAAAGCCAGGACGGAAACCTGCCTGCTCTGGTGGTTGATCAAGTTTGTTTTGGATGCGGTTCTGAAGGACTTTGATGAAGGCTTTATACAGATGTGACACCAGGCTGATAGGTCGATAGTTGCCTATATTGGATTTGTCACCCTTCTTGTGAAGGAGGATAATATTAGAGTGGCACATCTGTTTTGGGATTAGCCCTGTAAGAAGAATAGAATTAAAGAGATTCGTGATGTGGGGAAGTAAAGTAGGTGCACCAATTTTTAATGCCTCTGTCGTTACACCATCTTCTCCGGGACTTTTGTCAAACTTCATAGATCTTAGGACATCGCTGACTTCTTTACCGGTGATGTATGGTATAGCTTCAGGCAAACTATATGCTAAAACATCGTTGTCAGCATAACTGGTGTCTGCTGAATACAGTTTTTTGTAAAAATTTGTGCAAATTTCCATGAATAAATGATAAAAAAAAAGATTATTACACTACAAAGATAATTATGGGTGATGATGATGATCACCCATTTTGGGGGTAGGTGTTATTCCCCCAATCTATGACAAAGAGGTAGTACTACCTTTACTAAGATCGACTCCAACTGGTCCACATATCTTAGGGCCTTTCAGCCGACAGATAATGTCGGATAGTTCTATATAAGTTCATTTGTCAAGATAATGTTACTTGCGAGATGAAGAACTCGGTACACTTTTTGTATTATTTCATCCCAGCGCCATCTAGTGATAATGCGGTGAAGCTCTGGTCGGCAACTTTGTTACGATGCCCTTGTAGTTCAGGCGATCGCGGTTAGAGGTCGCCACAATACGTACGTTGTGGCCGGCGCAATCATTCTCTGTTCGCATGTCACACCCCGCGTACCAATTATGCGAACAATGCTCCAACTTTGAGGGCTCTCACATTGCTTAATGCCTATTTGCATGAGGTCCAACATGTCGACATTTTCAATGACAACCTCTCCATTATTTTTAACACCTTGAGAATTTAAAGTTTTAATCTTAGATAGTTAGCGTTTTGGTGTTCTACTGTAAGCTTTCTATCAAAAACTGTTATAATAAATAAATAAGAGTAGACTCACCCGTCTGGGCGAGGCCGGTGCGTGTACGGCGTACACTCTGACGTGATGGTCGGCGGAGCCGGCCGCCAGGAAGGCACCCCCGGCCGACCAGGCCGCGCAGATCATGTGGCACGCGCCCGGACGCATGCGCTCCACGTACTGGACCGGCTGGAAGCAACCTCACTCACATTATACATGAGCGACAGAACGTCAATTCTTTTCAAAACCACTACTGACATCCAGTGACAGATACTTAGGCCTTTACATCTATACTAGCTTCTGCGCGCGGCGTCGCCCCATTGGTCCCAACATTTTGAATAGCCTATAATTAGGCCAGGTCACTATTTATTTCATACAAATTTTACGAAACGAAAAATCAATTGATGCCGGGATCTGAACCTACGACCTTCGTTGTCGTGGGATGGGCGTGTTATGAGGGAATAATGTATTGTGAAGTGACGGAGAAAAAAAGTAAGTAAGTTCGTATGAGTCAGTGGCCAACTCTGGTGACGGAGTTTTTAGGCCGCCTAAAGGCCTCCGTCATGGCTTAACGACTTAAATAGCCGGGACCGACAATTTAATGTGCCCTCCGAAGCACGGAAGCGCTCAGATGAAAATGCCACTGGCGGTCACCCATCCACTTACTGACCGTTTCGAACGTTGCTTAACTTCGACGATCTATCAAGAGACTAAGCAAACACGCCACGGAGAAGAATATTAGGTTTGAATGTGGAGGGATGAAGATATGACTGAGAACAGAATGTAAATGAAAATCATGCTGTGCGAACTTCACACAGAAGTGAGATTAATAGTTACCTGAGACAAGAACTGTCCGTCCGGTGAGCAAGTCCAGAAAGCAACCGATCCATCTGTGGATGTGGAGGCGAGCCAACGCACGTCCGCTCGCGCTGGCGGCGCCCACTGGACTGACGTTATTGTACCTGTGTGTTGCCATATGTTAGTCAAAATCAAAATGTTATTCAGTAGGACCGCTGGGATCACTTAGAATAGTCTTAGAACTAGATTTTACTCCTGTTCCTTCGCGACCAATACTAGAACCAGGGCAAAAAGCACGGTTAGGCCTGGCTTTTAGTTTGGTATGTTTAGAAAGTGAGTGTTATTATATCGATCCTGTGTCCTGCGATCCCCA
Source organism: Epirrhoe alternata (assembly GCA_963565295.1). Taxonomy (NCBI): domain Eukaryota; kingdom Metazoa; phylum Arthropoda; class Insecta; order Lepidoptera; family Geometridae; genus Epirrhoe; species Epirrhoe alternata. The sequence continues at coordinate 400,171 of OY751402.1, forward strand.
ACCCACTTGCCCAGCGTTGGGATTATGGGCATAAACCCCTTTATGATGGTAAGTTAGATAAGATAAATAGTTTAAAAAAAAATTACACAGAATGTAGTTACAAAAAAAAAGCTTAATAGGTAGTAATATTTGCGTAGGTAGTTACTTAAAATATAATTGATGTACGCAATGGCGCTCATTAGGGGAGGCCATGTCCAGCATGCTATAGGCTGATGATGATAGTAGACACTTTTTCATATACAAGAATGTCTTCTGCGCATCGAATCTTCATGAAAGCCTAAATCCCTTGACCGTGGCTATTTATTTATACTGAATTTGTCCGGTTGATTATACAACTAAAATTCTGCCGAATCCTTCCCGCTATTAGTTAGTTACCTCCGTATCTTATACTAGGTAATGTTGGTTACCCTCATGTAATGTTAGTTACCTTTCTGTAATTTAAGTTACCCTCCCGTAATGCTAGTTAATTCCGCTTACAATAGTTGCCTCCGTATATTTTAGGTAATGTAAGTTACCCTCCCGTATCAACTGTCTAAATTCATATAGATCTATTTTTTTTTATCACTATGTACCTACCTCCATGAGCATGTAATACAGCTTTAGGCGCGGCGCTGGGCAGTTCCCACACACGTACAAGACGCTCCACAGATCCGCACGCGATCAGAGAGCCGTCTGCTGACACACTCGCGTCTGTTATCTCTGCGCCGGCGCCTCGGAGTGTGCCGACTAAACGACCGTCGCGGGCGTTCCATACCTAACAAAAAAAGAAAGTAATTTCGTATGAGTAACCAACTCTGGGGACGGATTTTTTAGACCGTCATAAGGCCTCCATCATAGCTTATATACTTACTAGCCGAGACCGACAATTGAACATTGAATACCTAGAAATATTCAATTGAAAAAAAAAACCATTTAGTAAGACCGCTGGGATCACTTATGTACGTTATGTACTCGTGTTGGTACTTATTCACTAACATCTGCTTAAATTCGTTCCTCAGACATTTTCTTTCTACTAAGAATTATAACCTTGGGTAGCTCTAATTACCTTGGTAACAATAATTACCTTAACAAGCAGATCATCAGCTCCAGTGATAACATAACGTCCGCTACACTCGAACACCAGACAGTAGACAGCGGAGAGGTGCCCTAATGTCCTCCTCTGCAGCTGCAGCCCCGAGAGCATGCGAGGGGGGAAGAGGGAGGGACCACCCGGTCCTCCTGACGCACAGCGGGATAAGCCGAGTTCGCGACGGACTAGGCGACGTACTGTGGACACAGATAAATTACAGTTCTCGAAGTTAGTCATTTGTCATTCGCACAGGATCGTAGTGAATAATAAATAATGCTGGACATTTCACACAGCATCATCTAGCCCCAAACTAAGCAAAGCTTGTACTATGGGAACCAGATAATTAATATACTACTTATATACTTTTTGTTTGTATTTACAAACAAAAAGTATATATTTCCCGCGGCGGGCATCGAACCCGCAACCTTGTGCATCCCAAGCGGGCTTTCACCAACTACGCCACAGAGGTCGTCGAATGGCACCAAGTTAGAGGCCTATACCCAGCAGTGTAAAGTCAGGCTGTGGATGATGATATACGACCTCTGTGGCGCAGTGGGTGAAAACCCGCTTAGGACGCAGAAGGTTGCGGGTTCGATCCCCGCGGCGGGACAAATGTTTGTATGATCTGCAAATATTTATCTCGGGTCTGGGTGTTTCTATGTATAATATGTATGTATTTACAAACAAAACGTATATAAGTAGTATATCAGTTATCTGGTTCCCATAGTACAAGCTTTGCTTAGTTTGGGGCTAGATGATGCTGTGTGAAATGTCCAGCATTATTTACTTACCAAGCGTGTGATCCTGCTTGAAGAAGGCATGCTGAGGCTTGCCACCGACCAGCGACTCGCTCAGCAACGACAGGCGAGCGGCGAGCCGCGGCGAACGCTCGCTCTCGGCCAGGCGGAGCGCGCGCGAGCATACGTTCGCGAGGCGCTGCCATGGCATCTCCCTGTACTGTGATGACTAAACAAATAGATAGATTATTGATTAGTTCTTTCTTCAAGGTTCTCAAAGGGAGGAACTTGCGCAACAGAGGAGTGGTGCAAATCTGTTCACAAGGTGACTAGTTTTGAAGAAAATCGTTCGAAAGCTCGATACTAAGTCATCATTGGCCTGCCCTTATCCCGCTTATGCGGGGTCGGCACAACATGTCCTCTTCTTCCACTCTCCTCATCACTCGTTATCTTCGTATAAACTTCCTTCTTACCCATATCTTCTTTCACACAATCCATCCATCTTTTCTTAGGCCTACCTCTACTCACATATCCATCCACATTCATTTCCATCACCCTTTTAGTTACGTGACTTTCATCCCTCCGCATTACATGCCCATACCACGCTAACCTATTGCTCCTCAACATTTCAGTCACCGGCGCTACTTTCATACTTCCCCTAATATATTCATTCCTCACCTTATCCATTCGCGTCACTCCACACATCCATCTCAACATTCGCATCTCTGTCGCATGCACTTTTCTTTCATCTGTCGCTTTCGTAGCCCAGCACTCAGATCCATACAGCACGACAGGTCTAATGACCGTCTTGTAGATTTTCCCCTTAAGTTTGAGGGGCATACAAGGGTCACAAGTTGTTCCCGCCCCTATTTTGAATGTCTTTTTAAATCTCGGACAATGTATACTGTGTCCCCACTGGGGCAGGGGTAAAAGACGTAAAATAAAAAATGTATTGAAAACCGAACACGACTACATATTGAGAAGTTTACAGAATATTTTTTGTTTTCAAATCTTGCCGCGATTTTGACGTCATCGTTGTTTCGTCGATCTTCGGCGTTAGACAGCTATTACCGACCAATCAGCGCCCGCTACGCCGTAGCTTCGGGCGGTAGAGCGCAACAGAAAATTTTAGCTTACCGCGCTATTGCGAGACAGAGCGGGATAGAATGATATCTAATGACGAAACCACTCAGCCATTCTACTGCATGACCTAACTTTATTTTCAGAATTTTCGTAAAAACTTTCGATTTATCACTAAAACACCACAAAAACATTTTTCACGGTTTTAAATCGTAATTTTACGATCATTTCTATATGAAACTCATTTTAAGTTATTTTGTACTTTTTTCAGGAATTGACCATTTCTCCTCGCATTTCTCGCGCAAAAACGTAAATAAACACTATTTTCAGTGGTAAATAAGTGCTAAAACTCACCAATTCATCGTAGGACTGGGTGTGCGTTTCGCCCTCCCAGTCGAGGCGTCTCGGTAGCACCTGCCACAAAAGCAATGTTTCAAACAACTTTTCAGCAAAGTTTCAGCGGTTTGACAGCCGCATCCACGTGCGTTTAGTATCAAAACAACAATATACCCAAACCCGGCTAGGAAAAGCTCTAACTTACCTCGACGCTCTCAAGCTCTTTCAGCAAAGTCTGTAACAGAAAATATTTTTGTAACCTTCCAAAACTTTAGACAAATAATATTCGAATGCATTCTGAGCCAATTTACCTTCGCAGTCTCTTTCAGCGGGCCGCCGGAGAGAAATTTCGCTATCAGAAAGTAGAGTTCTGAAATCGGGAAAGCTACCATTACACGACCTCGTACATAAGACATTGGTATTTTGAAGCTCAGTTTTCTAAGCGCTTGGCTTACCGGGAACGACATTTTGCGGCTCAAAAGGCTCCTCCATTGTCCGAGGTTTTATTCCAGGACTATGCACAACACTTACACATCACAATCACAGTAAAATCTCGTAAAACATTTCACTTTACATTGTTGACGAACAGTAATGCAATGCAACCTTCTGCAATAATAGCAAAATGGCGTTTGATTTGACGGTAAAGCAGTTTCGTTACTTTTGTCCGGGCTGTCAATGTCGGTAAATCAGTTTAGTAATTAGTCACACATCACGTCAACAGATGTCGCTTTATACCAACTTTTGTAGTGCTGCCAACTACAATTCTACTGCTGTTGATTGTAGCCATAATTATATTTTATTCTGACATTGTACATTTATTTATTTAGACACTTATTTATTTAAACATTTATTTATTTACAACTTAAGCTAACATTACAGATACTAATATCTTAGGCGTTAGTGAGATCAAAAAAAAAAAAGATAAAAAAAAAACAAATAATATAAGAGTACATATTAAAAAATAAATACAGTAGAAAACACGAAAGAAGAAGACTAACCTACCATGGAATCAAATAGCTAGGCTCTTGGCTATAACTCAGACACTCCCTCTCGAGTGCCGACCACCTATCGGCAAAGATATCATACTCTAAAGATATCATTGGATGTATGATTGGGATTCTGGATACTTATTATTCATTTTAACTCAACAAGGTGTGCCTAGTAGGTATAGGTTGCCTCCTGAGGCACAGAATACAGATAGTCCTGAAGCTGTATAAATCATCAAAATATAGATGTAAACTGTCCCACAGCTGGGATGGAAAAGATAATATACTTACTTAGGTTTGCATTATCCACATAGGGAGGGACCTTAGCTACAATAAGTTCAATGGACTGGGCATTCGTCAAGGTAGCCGTTTCGAATAAATTGATACACAGTAGACAATTGGGTACCTATGAAAAAGCGTCAACTGAATAGAATAGAATAAAAATTTATTTTGTCCACACAAAAATTAGCTTTATAATTAAGTACTTAAATCTACTTTTCAATTTTTAAGTGGGTGAAAATACGGCTACCCCTCAGCATTTGCTATATTGCCTGTAGTATTGAAACGCTATTTTAACGAAACCCCCCTTTCGCCGCCACTGCATCCGTGTCGTTATGATCTAAGCGGTTGACCAACCAAATTGTTTTTTCCTGCTGGAAGCACTCGCTGACTGACAGATTTGGTTTTGATTTGACTTGCTTGACTTGACTGACAGAACTGTCAACTGTCAAGTCTGTCTGATGTTATGCGGGCATTGCGGGCGTATACATGTACAGTACAGTGGATTTTGCGAAAAATGAACCTCCTTGTAAATAAGCCATGAATCAGTGTAAAAAGTGGTTGTGCAAGCAAAACAAACTCTACGTGCCATTACAGATTTGTTTACTCCGCGTTACGTGTCATAAAAGTAGTTTTTACTGAAGTAGTGCAGTTCGGATGAATGCTCCGATTCTGAGGGTCTAAGAACTGTCTCCGGGATCCCTTCAGCATCATAGCTCCTTCGGCATGCTGTCTTCATAAGTTGCTATTCAAATTCTCCTACAACCCGTGAGTAATGCATAGATATTACCCTAGTTTCTGCTTGACAACACTATTAGGTCAGAATCAGTGTTTTGTTTCTAGGGTATTGATTATCAGCTAATTATAAACTGTATCCCTCCTAGATACGTCACAAGCTCATTAAATAGGGCAGAATCTCCATCTCTGTAATTAGTGGTAGATTATGAAATGATTGCATAGCCTTTAAATGGAGCTTGCTTATTATGGTACAGCATACCTGCAAGTCACCAACATTACATTAAGCAGCAAGAAAAATGTCTAGAACTTTTTTTTATCTAAGACTATACTGGTCTTGTAGTGAAAATGAAATGAAAAAATTTAAAATAATTTATTTCCTTAGAAAAAAAACACAACACAGATACAAGTAAATAATATATTCCAATTTGTAAGTGTGGGAAACTTTAAAAAGTAAGTAAATATTTATTTTGCCAATTGTGGTACAGGCTATTTAGGTACGTACATAATATAAATTACTTAAAAATTAGCAAAATTGAACACCACTCAGCATTATGCAAGTGCAGGGCAGCATGTATAACCTGCACGAGCGCTTTAAAAGCTTGGTTTGATCTATATTGAATATATTGTCTAGCTAGGCTCTCTGTTCTTTTGCGACCAACTGTGAAAAATGATCAGGATATATTTTCAGTAGGATTGCTGAGATCACTTTTATAATATTCATACACCTGTAAAGGTAAGTTTTAGTAGGGCAACTATAATTTTAAGACCAATGCATGTACCTAAAACTTTTTGAATATACGATTTATGTTTTTTTTTTTTTTTTTTTTTTTTCCCAAGTTTTATTTGCGATCAGTTTTCCAACTATGAGCAAATTGTTTGCGGGTGTAATGTCAGGCAGAGTTCACTCCTGGTTTTCCACTCCAGTAGGCACTCTTCATTGGTTTAGTCACACATTCAGCTGCATGACATCTTTTCTTTTAAGTCGTCTCTTGTAGGTAGGGTTTGTGAGTTGCTGTGCTAGTTGGTTAGGATGGCATTTTAGTTTTTCCTGATAGGTTTGAGCAGTGGTTCTGATCTCTTCACCTACTGTGTTGATTTTAAGTATGTCATGCAGTTCCGTATTCTTTATGAACCAGGGTGCATTGGAGATATTTTTTAGGAGGCTATTTTGGAAGCGCTGAATGATGTTGACATTAGAGGTGCAAGCTGAACCCCATAGTTGGATGCCATAAGTCCATATCGGCTTCAGTACAGTTTTGTAGATAAGTAGCTTATTGTCTACTGACAGCTTTGCGTTTCTCCCAAGTAGCCAGTAGAGTCCTCTGTATTTTAGACTGAGTTGGTCCCTTTTAGATTGGAGGTGTTTCTTCCACGTTAGGCGGCGATCTAGGTGCATACCTAGGTATCTAACAGAATCACTGTGTGGGAGTGGGTCGCTTCCCAGATTGACGGGTGGACAGTCACCTCTTTTTAGTGAAAAGGTTACATGGACTGACTTTGTGGCACTCGCTCTAATCCTCCATGTTTTCAACCAAACATCCACCTTATTAAGGCTCTTCTGCAGTAGGTTTGATGCCTCAATTGCGTTACTGCTATTAGCAAGAATTGCTGTGTCATCAGCATAGGTGGCTATGGTGACATTCTGTGTTATGGGTAGATCCGCTGTAAAAATGGTATAGAGGACAGGTCCTAGGACTGAGCCCTGTGGAACGCCTGCAGTTATATTGTAGAAGCCAGATGTCTCCTCCCCATCTTTGATTTGGAATATACGGTCTTGAAGGTAGGATTTGAGTAGTGTGTAAAAAGTGTGTGGCAGAAATGACTTTATCTTGTACATGAGGCCTTCAAGCCAGACCTTGTCAAACGCTTGCTGGATGTCAAGGAAGGCAGAAGAGCAGTATTCCCTGTTTTCCAGAGCACTTCGAATAGTATGATAGACTCTGTGGACTTGTTCTGTTGTTCCATGTTTTTGACGAAACCCAAATTGATGTTCAGGGATAACCTTTCTATCTGTCAAGATTGGAGAAATTCTTTTCAGTAGTATTCTTTCAAATAATTTAGATAGCACCGGCAAAAGGCTTATTGGTCGGTATGAGCTGGCTTCATTGGCTGGTTTGCCCTCTTTGTACACCATTATTATCTGAGATACTTTCCATTTTTTGATTTATGATAATGATCACATAAAAAGGCTTGTAATGTGAGCTAAGGCTACTCAGCTACTCACGTTCCTGTTTACAATTGTGCCTTTGATTTTTTTTGCCGATAGAAAATCTGCTCACAGACATCCAATTACGTCGAGGGAACGTAATTGGGGTGTGTGGGGTTGTCGAGCACTCGACGACCTACTAAAAACTACCCGATGGCCAGCCTCTATGCATAACGATCTCCGGAATCTCCTCCGGAACACGCCGGTGCACCTCTCGCATTTTGCCTTGAGCACAATCCCGGTAATGGCACCCACAGCCACGCCCGGCACCTACACACGCGGCTGTTGAACCACGTGCGCGGAGCTCACGACACCTGCCTAACAGTGTCGCCGCCCTTCCGCGATCTGCATGATGAGCAGCCAGAGCCCTCACTCCGACCGCCCAGAGTCTCCTGTTAGGCAGGGGATACCACTCGCCCTGTACCTAAACTACCTAACTGCAACTACCACTCGACATTTCATGGGTGGAAGCTAGCTAAGAAATGAGTCGGAATCTTAAAACTATGAGTTCCTCTCAGGCACTTACTATAAATATTGCATTTTGTGGCCTCATCATTGAAGGGAAATTGCAGTGGGTATACCCCTTTAAAATAACTACGCCCAACACCAAAACGCTGCTTCTAAGCTAATCAAGCTGTAAGTGGAGTTTAATATTTTTAATTTATGTTTTGTCTTAGAATCCGTACCTAGTCAGTTTTAGAATTGAGGTACAATTGACACCACGCCGCCTTTGAGATACCTAGACCAGAGAAATGGGATACTACTTACAGTAGTAACAGTATACAACATCATTGACCTCTTTGATACCTAGTTCAAATTCTTGATGTACCTAGTTTACGATGTCGAATCCGACGGCATTCCCGATTTCGAATTTCGAATATCTCATGTAACTCAGCATACGCCATCTCTGTATTTAATTCCGAACTATTTGCTTTGGCTCAGTTCATGCGAGTAGTGGCGCCTCTACACAGTTGTTTCGGAACTAAAGTCTGTCTGTCGGTAAAGTAGCGTGTCCGGCATTATGCGGTAGTTGGAGATTTTTCGAGGTGATTTTGTTGGTTTAATAGCACAAAAAGCTAGAAAAGTTCTTGTTGTGCTACAAAAATGAATACCCGTGACGTTTATGGCAAGAAATGTAAGTAAATTAATGCTATTAAGATTATTTTGACCAAACTATGACATACAAATGGCGCAGTTTTACAGGGTGGGGCAAAATTTCACATCAGCTTTTCTTTGTTTCAAGGATTTCATTTTAGGAATTTATAGTTTTAAGATGGATCACATAAAAGTGCACTAGACTAAGCCTAGTGTCGCCCGTTCACGGTATTGGTCGCGAAGGAAAGATTAGAATCTATACTTTAAAGACTACGTATTCAATGTAGAATAAATGATTTTTAAAGTCGGTACTGTCGATGTATGGAGTGAACAGCAACCTCGTTCGAGCTCTCAAATCTCTCTATGAGGATTCTAGTGCTTGCGTGAGGATACATGGGTCATACACTGAATGGTTTAACATCCAAAAGGGCGTTAGGCAGGGATGTGTAGCGTCACCATGGCTGTTTAATCTATTCATGGACAGTTGCTTGAAAGATTTGAAAGATAGTGCAAATGGTTTGAGAATGAATGAGTTACTCGTCAAATGTCTTCTCTATGCCGATGACCAGGTGATACTTGCGTCGTCGGAGAATGAGTTGCAGGAGATGGTAACAGTTATGCATGAAGCTTTTAAGCGAAAGGGAATGAAAGTAAATGTGTGCAAGACGAAAGTGATGGTTTTTGAAAAAGATGAATGTATGACAGCATGCAATATTCTGATAGGTGATGAAAGAGTGGAACAAGTGAAAGAGTTTGTGTATCTGGGGACATTGTTTACAAGAGATGGGAAGTACGATGAGGATATCGAAAGGAGAGTGAATGCTGGAAACCGAGTGAATGGGGCTCTCCATGATTTTATGAGCAGCCGGAAAGTGTCCGACAAGGCACGACTGGCAGTTCATAGAGGAGTGTTGGTACCGACATTGATGTATGGAAGTGAAAGTTGGGTGTGGCAGAAAAAACATCAGAGTAGAGTGAATGCTGTTGAAATGAGAGCGTTGCGTAGTATGTGTGGGATAACGTTGAATGATAGAGTGAGAAATAGTGTGATAAGTAGGGGTATACCCCTTTGAAATAACTAAGCGTCTTACCATAGAACGTGACATAAAGTTATTCCGGAGTGTAAACTGTCAAAATGTATGGTTATTCTTGATTTATTCGGTGGAATAACTTTATGTCACGTTCTATGGTAAGACGCTACGGCTTAACACCAAAACGCTGCTTCTATTCAAGCTGTAAGTGGAGTTTTAAATTTTTAATTGATGTTTTGTCTTAGAATCCGTACTTAGTCAGTTTTCAAGAGAAACCTAATGGCCGATAGCCTATAGTAAAACTATTGACACCCACCACGCCGCGTCTCAGAAAGTTAAAAATTCATTAGGTAGTTTACCTAAAATAAAGTAATGTACAAATCTATGTAGTTTACGATGTCGAATCCGACAGCATTCCCGATTTCGAATTTCGAATAACTCATGTAACACAGCATACGCCATCTCTGTATTTAGTTCCGAACTATTTGCTTTGGCTCAGTTCATGCGACTAGTGGCGCCTCTACCAGAACAACAATACTCCTGCTCTACACAGTTATTTCGGAAATCGGAACTAAAGTCCGTCGGTAAAGTAGCTGTCCGGCATTATGCGGTAGTTGGAGATTTTTCGAGGTGATTTTGTTGGTTTAATAGCACAAAAAGCTAGAAAAGTTCTTGTTGTGCTACAAAAATGAATACCCGTGACGTTTATGGCAAGAAATGTAAGTAAATTAATGCTATTATGATTATTTTGACTAAACTATGGCATACAAATGACACAGTTATACAGGGTGGGGCAAAACTTCACATCACCTTTTCTTTGTTTCAAGGTTTTCATTTTAGGAGAATCACATAAAAGTGCACTTGACTAAGCCTAGTGTCGCCCGTTCACGGTATTGGTCGCGAAGGAAAGATTAGAATCAATACTCTTAAGACTACATATTCAATGTGGAATAAATGATTTTTAAACTAACTAAAACGACAGCCAAAGTATCTTCCTTGTTTGGCTGTAGTTTTTTATGAAAGTAGGTAGGTACCTATGTTCACCAATATCTTCGTCAGTTATAGACCGAATCAAAATTCTTATTTTGTTAGAAGAGTATCTATCTATTCAGCCCGGTTGCACCCACTGCTGAGTATAGGCCTCCTCTCTATATCGCCACTCTTCTCGGTCCTGTGCAGTCCTTTCCCACACTTTCCCAGCTACATTAACGATGTCATCCGACCATCGGGCGGGTGGTCTGCCTCGTGGTCTTTGAGCATCTCTGGGCCACCATTTCGTAATCGCTGTAGTCCATCTTCCGTCTTTCCGTCTAGCCAGGTGTCCTGCCCATCTCCACTTGACGATACTTACATTGACTTGAAGAGTTTCATTTTCATTCTCGAGGAATTTTTATTTTTCCCGTAAAACTCAAAAAAAACTCATTCTCACATGTTCTTTTCGACCCAGCATCATTGAAGTCGATTTTTTTGTTTTTGAAACTTGACTTACAAACCATGTTGTTTCTTCAGGCGCAAGATGTCAGGGTCGGCCGCGGGTCCGCCGCTGGCGGCTGCCTCCAGCACCACCAGCACTGCCCTCGGAGGGCTCGGAGGATCCCTTGAAGATAAGGTACTTTCAATCATATCAATTTATTAACCAAATAGGGGTGTCAGGATCGTGCAAGTGCAGATCTGTGGTCTCTGCCTACCCCATAGGGAAAGAGGCGTAGTACCTATATGTCAAGATCTTAGCTATTGTAACGTACAAGCACTCGAACGTTCTAGAAGATTCACGCGCAGGAAAGATTCAAGGAACATTCTCGCTCGGACATAGGGAATTAAACACACACACTCATTTGTCAAAAACTCGTTTGTTTACTATGAGTGTTTTCTTGAAATAAATGTTTTTTTTTTTTATTAATGAGTAAACCTAGACTTAAGGTTTAGATTTGTGTTTTTTATCACAAGTGTATAAGGTTCAAAGTCGCTTGTCGTTGTCATAGATTGTTATGGAACGTCTCGAATGTTCTCGGACTTCGGGGCTTGCGATATATAAACGGACGGTTTGCGCGTCACGGACAGTTCTTGGTGAATTACGAGCGAGTTAACTTGAGTGAATAGTAGAATACCAGTGATATTCAGTGTGCCTGTTGATTACTTTAAAGTGTGTTTTGAGTAAATTAGCGTGTAATAAAGTTTCGAAAGTTATACCTAGTGTTTACCTTCAAAATCGACGAACCCCAGCACGTAACACTATGATGGGTATTCATCATGAATGAAAGTCATTTAATTTGTATTAGGTATTTAATTTATCTGTCAATTTGTAATCTTTTCATTTCTTAATTCAAAAGTTGAATTTCTTGCAGTCGGGTTTTTTTTTAATTAATAATAATAATAATAATAAATTCGTTTATTTCAGACTTAGTCCATATTTTGTTAGTAGGCTCTTATAAACTATGTTAGTACTTGCTTAACCTAAAAATTAGCCTAAACTATCCCACGGCTGGGCAATTTTTAGATTTTGTTTTAACAAAATTTGATAATTCACCAGGACTGTGAACTCCTCTGCCCGGTATGCTTCGAGCTGATAGAGGAAGCCTATGTAACGAGATGTGGGCATTCCTTCTGTTTCGCCTGCATCGCCAAGTCTGTGGAGCTCCATCGGAGATGTCCCAAATGTGGTGCAGCCCTGCCGTCTAACGATCACATCTTCCCCAACTTTTTGTTGAATGAGCTGGTAAGTTGGCTATGTGGTTTCTTATATTTTGTTATTTGTATTAATGTTTGTGTGTCGAGGCTAAGCCCCAAACCGTGTTTGTTGCCCTGATTCTTCACGGTATTGGTCGCGAAGGAAAGGAGTCAAATCACCTAGTTTTAAGACGTTTCAAAGTGATCCCAGCGGTCCTACTGAATAAATGCTTTTGACTTTGACTTTGATAGCTCAAAGTCAAAGTCAAAAAGCATAAAAAATAAATAAAAAGCTTTAAATTTTTTGAGACAATTGAGTATTTTTTTCGCATTTTTGGACGCTCTATCTGAAGTTAGTACTTATAGGCGGCGACGGGCTTGCAACCTGTCACGTATGGAATACTAACTTCTGCAAGATGTGGGCATGTATCTAATATGTATTTGTACATGTCTTTGACTACCCCCTTTCTTCAAAGGATCTGGAATACATAAAAAAAAGATCTGAGAGAATGTCTACCACGCAGTCAGGTTTACAGTCAGTCATTTTTTTTCTATCTGAGCAAACTATAGCCGTTTAGATTTTCCCCTTAGAGGACGCAGAAAACTCACCAAAGTCAAAGTCAAAAGTCAAAAAGCATTTATTCAGTAGGACCGCTGGGATCACTTTGAAACGTCTTAAAACTAGGTGATTTTACTCCTGTTCCTTCGCGACCAATACCGTGAAGAATCAGGGCAACAAACACGGTTTGGGGCCTAGCTTTCTTTTAGGTGATCCATCTTAAATCTAAACTTATGATAACTTAGGTGGTACCTACCTACCAATTGCCTAAATTATATAATACAAGATAGCAGACATTGAGGACACATCAGCCGTCGAGGGGCAGAGCGACATCAGGCCACGCGAATTTATCATTAATATAATCCTTAATTGAATAATAAGCTTTTTTTATAAGAGTATTTTTTATGTAAGTTTTAAATCTTCGAATAGGCAGTTTAGTCGCGTTTTCAGGAAGTTTATTATAAAAAAGTATCGTATTTCCCATAAAAGAACCTTTTACTTTTTCTAATCTAAATTTAGGCAAATAAAGTTTATTCTTATTTCTTGTGTTAATGCTATGCACATCACTTTTTTTCCTAAAGTTATTGATATTTTTATGAGTTTACAAAATGTTTTCATAAATGTACTGGGAAAAAACTGTTAGAATATTTATTTCTTTAAAACGTTGTCTCAGTGAGTCCCGTGGTTTCAATTTGTAAATCGCACGGACAGCTCGCTTTTGCAAAACAAATATATCTTGAATATCGGCTGCTTTACCCCAGAGAAATATACCGTATGACATCACACTATGGAAGTAACTATAATATACTATCTTAGCTGTCTCTTCGTCAGCCAATCTCCTAATCGTACGAACTGCATATGCGGCGGAGCTCAGTCTACCTGCAAGTCTTTCAATGTGAGCCCCCCACTGCAAATTGGAATCAACAGTTAGCCCCAAGAAAATAGCGGTATCGACCAGATTGAGTGCTTCCCCATTTAATTCAATTTTTGTTGCTTTGTGAACCACGTTAGGCAAAGTAAATTTAATACATTTAGTTTTCTTGGCATTAAGTAAGAGATTATTAGCCGTAAACCAGTTTAAAATTAGAGACAGAGACGCATTAACATCATCGTACTCTTCTTTATATCTATCAACTTTAAAAACCAAAGAGGTATCATCAGCAAACAGAACAATGTCACACATGTCTTTTACAAAAGAAGGGAGGTCATTTATATACACTAGAAACAAGAACGGGCCCAATATCGAGCCTTGTGGTACACCCATGTCAATAATTGACCCTGAAGACCTTTCGCCACCTACATCGACCTTAAGGACTCTATTGGAGAGATATGATTGGACAAGGTCTATAGCTTTATTTTGAACGCCATAATATTTTAACTTAGAAATCAGAGTCTCGTGACATACACAATCGAATGCTTTGGACAGATCACAGAATACTCCGATCACGTCTTGTGAGTTTTCAAAGGCTTCATAGATGTGCTTTAGAAGCAAAGTACCCGCGTCAGTTGTTGAACGACCTTTGGTGAATCCAAATTGATAATTATGCAGTAGTCCATGGAGATTAAAATGAGCTAGCAATTGATTCAAAATAACTTTTTCAAATATTTTACTTAATGCAGGCAGAATCGAAATTGGTCTATAGTTAGCAGGGTCGCTTTCATTGCCAGATTTGAATAAAGGAATAAGTTTGCTAAACTTCATAAGGTCAGGAAAAACACCCTCGTCAACACATCTGTTAAAGACATAAGCTAGACATGGTGCAATATCAATGACAATAGTAGCTAGTATCTTCGTTGATATTCCCCATAAATCCTCAGTATTTTTGATATTCAAAGTCTTAAATGTTTTGACTATATGATCTGCGCTCACATAACTGAACTCAAACTCACTGTTAATCTGAGTAACACCAGTTTCTAGATAGGCGAGTGCGCTAGAAGCTGAGGAATTGAGTGACCGGGTCGCAACCTGGGCTACATTAGAAAAAAAACTATCAAACGCGTTAGCTATTTCAGTGTTATTGGTTAAAAGAGTATCATTAACTTTTAAATTTATCTGTTTAAAACCATGTTTTGATTTACCTGATTCATTATTTATTAATTTCCAAGTGGCTTTAATTTTATTCGAAGAAGATTCTATTTTATTTCTCAAATGCATTGATTTAGCTGCTTGACATACTTTTTTAAATATTTTAGAATAGTTCTTAATGTATAAGATATGTGATGGGTTGTGAAGCATTAGTTCTCTAGTAGCATAAAGATCATACAGTCTATTCCTACTTCGATAAATACCTGGCGTTGCCCAGTCTACAAAGCTCACACAAGCTTTAGTTAAGCAGGTCTTTAATTTAAATATTTCCGTATGCTCCTCAATAATAAGATTTGACAAACTGGCAAATAGGTCATTTGGGTTTTCTACACAAGGTAAAAGTGACATTTTGAGTTCTATATTTCTTTGAAACTTTATAATACGACTCACTGTGATGGGCCGATATGAGAACTTTACAGGTTCATTTAATGTGAAATTAGGAAAAACGACACTTTGACCATAGTGATCGGACTCAAATTTTTTTACTAAAGATTTACTAATCGGTAAACAGTTACAGAAGACATTGTCCAGACATGTGGCCGTTTCTGATGTCACCCTAGTTGGCTCATAAAAGAGATGTTTTAAATTAAAACATTTAAATAAATTAGTTAACCTGTCAGTGTCTACCAATATATCAATATTAAAATCGCCGCAGATTATTAGGTTTTTGTTACATTCAAAAATTTTAAGTAAAACTTCTTCCATAGTGGACTCATATATCCTATGATCAGCACTGGGGGGACGGTAGATACTTACAACGATATGTCGCTCTAGCTCAACGCACGACAGCTCAATAGTCCTCTCGATAGAGAGGTTAACAATATCTTTACGTTCCTTGCATTTCAAGTTATTTTTAATAATAATTAGAGAGCCGCCTCTTATGGCGCTCTTGCGTTTATATGAACTTATTACATTGTAATGGTTAAGATAAGGGAGCAACTCATTTTCTATAATCCAGTGTTCTGTGACACACATAACATCTACATTGAATTTATTTAAAAACAACTCTAATTCTAATTTTTTGCTGGGGAGACCTTGCATGTTCTGATGTACAACATGAAAGGTGCCTGTCTTACCCATTGTCGAAGTGGTCAGTTTAAATGTTGACCCACAGTCCCTATTTTTTTAATACCCTGATTAGTAATATTACTAACCCCCGGCTCGTCAGTTAATTGTGTTATACTACTTATAACACCATCAAAAATATTATATGCTAACAATTTAGCAATTATCAATTTACTATTCCTACTATGGTACATTGTACCTTTTGTCAAAATAAAATCACTAATAAAATTATTAGTATCTAAATATAAAACGTCACTATGACGACATGTCAAATTATAAAATAATAAATTAGCTTTATGAACTCCCCTGTATAACAACTTATATCTGTGTTCCCTAGGTAGCAAAACGTCGTCTCCGCTCAGCCCGGCCCGCGGCTCCGGTCGCCCCGAGCGATGTGTCCGCGCTGCGCTCCCTACTGGCCACGGAGTCGAGGCACCTCGCTCTACCAGAGGTAATATTTATCAATAATTTACTTGCATTACAAAAATTACATATATCTTTTTCTATATTTCGTTATAGATATCACTAGTGACTAATCAAATCAAATTTATTTCAGGCAATATTAGTCAAGTACAAGATGTTAAATACTTAAAACTACGGCCCCCGCCGCCCTAACCCCGATCCCTTGACTATTGTACTATCGCTTTCTTTTGTTTCGCATAGACTTCGTTACATTTAGAGCGTTCAATTTTAATGTTTCTATTTTTGTATGAAAATCAGATGAACTAAAATAATGATGATTTTTTTAAAGTCGTAGAACAAAAGTTAAGGAAACCAGTTAGTTATTCTTATAGGCGGCGATGGGCTTGCAACCTGTCACGTATGGAATACTAACTTCTGCAAGATGTGGGCATGTATCAAATATGTATTTGTACATGCCTCTGACTACCCCCTTAGACATCTTCAAAGGATCTGGAATATAAAGATCTGAGAGAATGTCTACCGCGCCATGGGGATACAGTCGTGACCTTGTTTGTTTTGTTTTATAGAACAAAAGTTGTTGATTATGATGATAGTAATACAACCCTTATCCAGGTGGAATCCATGCTGGAACTCCTGACGCGTCGCAAGCGTCTCCTAGAAGCAGAATGCGCGGCCGCCCACCATCGTCTTCTGTACGAATTCCTCAGCCACCTTCTGAGGCAGCGGACCCATCAGCTCGAGAACCTGGCGAGGGAGACGCATCTTGTTAGGAAGGTAACTTAGATACTGTTATTTAAAATAGCTTTTTTGTACCATTGTCATCTCTTCTCTCTCTCTCCCTTCAAGCTGACTTCCGGACCACCCTTATTGTCTAACTTGAAATACATTGTCATTCCAATAGAGCTCAGCCAATCACACAGAAAATGACGATTGAAGTCCAGGCTGGGTTTAAAAGACAAAATGAAGCCGATGTCCATTGCCAGTCGAGTTACACAAGAAAAAAGAAAGAAAATATTTTTACTTACTTAAACACTACGAAGAGCAAAACGTAGATGGCGGGACGAGCTCGACCAATTTCTAACTGGAGAGATGTAGCGGGACCGAGATGTCTGGAGGGAGTGGGGGGAGGCCTTTGCCCAGCACTGGGACTCTCATAGCTGTTAATAATAATACTTAAACACTACAATTACACAACCCAAATTGGTGACCCCGACGCCACGATCATCATCATTATCACCCAAACTATTTTTTTTCTAACCTATGCTGTCCCACTGCTGGGTCTCCCCCATTATTTCCCAAGACTTGCGGTCGCCAACTTCATACTACTCAAACGAATGAAAGGAAAGTTACAAATTTTACAGTCTTGATTAAACAGTTGACTCATTCCAGGATATGGAACACGTAGCCACCGTGCTAAAGGATCTCCGAGCAGGAGCCGTCGGGCTAGCAAGGCTGGATAGCGAGGTGGTCCCAGGGGGTGTTCCGGGAGGTCTTCCAGGGGGTCTCAGTACAGAAGGAGACGCTGTCTCAGCGCTCAAGAGAGAGATAGCGGACCTAGCGGGGAGTGTGGGAGACACGGCGGCGCATGACGGTGAGTGGCGGTCCCAGGGGGTGTTCCTGGAGGTGTTTGGGTGTCTTACACGGCCTTTTAGGAGGTCTTTCAAGGGGTTTCTCTGGGGGTCTTCCAGGAAGTCTGGGTGTCTTCCAGGGCCTTTTAGGAGGTCTTCCAGGAGGTCTCTTTGAGGTTTTCTAGGGGGACTTAAAGGTCTTCCAGGGGGTCTCTCTGGGGTTTGCCAAGGGCTCTCTATAGGGTTTCCTCTGAGATTTTCCAGAGGGTCTCCAAACCAATTTTGTATTTTTTGTGACAGTCAAATTTTTTTAGGTTTGTGCTCTACACTAGATAATATATTGCAGGCAGCGTATCGGGTGCGGGCTCGGAGGAGAGTTTCGCGGGCGGCGGGGGCGGCGGGGGCGGCGGGGGGGACGCGCTCGCCGCGAGGTGGAGGAGACTCACCGCACACTTCGATGACTTCGTACAGGTATATACTGTGTGCCACCAGGCGCGGTCGCAGCCTCAAATTTGGGGGGGGGGGGGGGTCACTACACTAACATTAGACTTTATTGCACAATACACTATAATTTTACTATTAGACGTGTACGATTTAAGGGGGGTCATGTCCCCTGTGACCCCTCCCCCTCGAACCGCGCCAGTGTGCCACTTGTGGGCCTTAATGTAGCCTAAATACTCCTGTATCTATAACTTACTGACTGTATTCAGTAAAGCTGATATTGAAAGGGCTAAAATGATTATCGTACAAAAGTAATTAATATCAAAAACATAATGACGACCTCTGTGGCGCAGTGGGTGAAAGCCCACTTGAGACGCAGCAGGTTGTGGGTTCGATCCCCGCCGCGGGATAAATGTTTGTATGATCTGCTAATATTTATCTCGGGTCTGAATGTTTCTATGTAATATGTATGTATTTACAAACAAAAATTATATAAGTAGTATATCAGTTATCTGGATCCCATAGTACAAGCTTTGCTTAGTTTGGGGCTAGATGATGCTGTGTGAAATTGTCAAGCATTATTTATTTATTATTATTTATTATATAAATATGGATTTTTGAGATGGGCCATGGAAGGCCTTAACCATTGTAGCTACAAGAAAACGTCTAAGAGAGAAGGCCTTCCCTAACTTTTTGAGATATTTTGAACTGCATTCACAGATTTTGAAAAAAATTACAATAAGCGATAAGCAAAGTAAAAAAAAAATGAAGTCAATCGATTCAGTTTCAGGTAGACGTCAAAAGACTGACGCCATTTGAGGTTTAAGTACTACAAAAGCAACAAAAAAAAGTCGAGTACATTCATCGATTTTTAGTACAAAATGTATGAGACAAGTTTTGGCGTCGCAAGCTTTTCAATATTAATTTTATACAAATCAAATAATTCATCATCATCATCATCGGGCTATATCAGTCCACATAGGCCTCCACTAATGAGCGCCATTGCGCCCTGTCCTCAGCTCGACGCATCCAGCTTCTGCAGCACCTTTCGCAGATCGTCACTCCACCTGGCCGGATTCATATAATTAACTTAATATAAATAATATCAACAATTAACTATTACAGTGTTACTTCGCACATCGTGGTGACGAGCTATACTTCCCGGGGTCGTCGCCCCCCGTGACTGGTGTGGAGCCTGCCCCGCCTCCCGTCACACCGGTCACACCCACCGACAGCCATGTGCCGCAGGCTGACTCCAGGCCCGGGACTGCACTAGGTATAACATAACACCAACATAACCAAAGCGATGACATCAATAGAACAAGTTGGGGGCAAAATAGAGCTTGCACAAGAGCGCAAGAAATGGAAAATTATGAAGGAAGCCTACCTAAAACACAATAAGCTTTTTGGGGTAGGTGCTATTCCCCCAATCTATGGCAAAGAGGTAGTACTACCTTCGCATAGGTCGACACCAACTGGTCCACATACCTTAGAGCCTTTCAGCCGACAGATAATGTTGGATAGTTCTATATAGGTTAATCTGCCAAGATAATGTTGCTAGCGCGATCTAGAATTTGAAATTTTCGGTTGGAAACACGCCAGCGCCATCTAGCGATGAAGCGCTGAAGTAGTTAGTCGCTGTATTGGTAACTCTATTACGATGCCCTTCTAGTTCAGGCGAGCGTAGTAAGAGGTCGCCACAGGCTTATTTTCAGACGTCCAACAGTACTGTTTTTCAAAATAAGTATTTATGAGCTAGAATATACCTTATTGCCCGTACAATAGAGCTCATTTTCAGGCGATCAGCGCGCACCGGACGAGTTCAGAGAAGAAAGCCAAGCGGACACGACTAGATCTGCGCACACACATACAAGAGGATTGGACGCGTTTAGAGAGGATTTGGTCGCATTTACACGATACAGGTAATAAACAAGCTTCTTAACCGACTGTGTCAAGGAGGGTAATGTTTTTATTATCTACAGGGTCAAAGTCCAAGTCAAAAAGCATTTATTCAGTAGGACCGCTGGGATCACTTAGAATAGTCTTAGAACTAATGTTACTCCTGTTCTTACGCGACCAATACCGTCGGAAAAGGGGGAGACCCATAATGTGGGAAAAGGGCAGGGAGATGATGATGATGATGATAGATAAATAGAAAGTACTTTATTGTACACCACATGGACATTACAAAATACAAAGATACAAGAAAATATTTGAAGCGAAGTACAATGGCCGGTCTTATCGCTGTGAGCGATTTCTTCCTTGTCTGGAAGAAATCGCTCACAGTGGGATGAACTGATTTATTTATTTATTTTCACAAAATCCACAAATCTTAAAGATAAGGTAAATGTAACTTATGTAAATAGAACAGACATCCAATAACGGATTTACTTTATATAACTATACCATATGAGCAGTACATACTACACAAGATTGAAATAAACTAAGTAATGTGTGTATAATAAATCAAAAACCAGAATCATACTTTAAAAATTTCTCTCTAAAATTATGTCGAAAATGCACTTTTTAAACTTGAATTTACTGCTGTTGAAGAGGTCAACTGTACTAAATGTTTTGTTATAGGCTTTAAGCGTTCGATAGATGAGATGAGATGAGATGATGATGATGAGATGTTTGTTTCAGAGCGTTACGACCGCTGGCAACGTTATCTTACTGCAGCGACGCCATCAACTACTCCACCATTGTCTCCACCATCGAGTTCGACAAGGATGAAGAACTGTTCGCCATCGCCGGAGTCACTAAACGGATCAAGGTTAATAAAAGAAAAAAATTAATAAATATTGCTGGACATTTCACTCAGCATCATCTAGCCCCAAACTAAGCAAAGCTTGTACTATGGGAACCGGATAACTGATATACTACTTATACATATACTTTTTGTTTGTAAATACATGTACTATACATAGTAACACCCAGACCCGAGATAAATATCTGCAGATCATACAAACATTTATCCCGCGGCGGGGATCGAACCCGCAACCATCTGCGTCTCACTAGCTACTGCACGCAGCTTCGCCCCCGTGGTACCAAAATTTTGAATAGCATATATGCTATTTCAGGTCACTAGATAGTGACCTGAAATAGCATATATGCTATTCAAGTTTCATACAAATCGGTTCACTGGTTTAAGCGTGATTGAAATACAAACTGGAGATCCGTGGTCTCTGCCTACCCCTTTGGGAAAGAGGCGTGACTTTATGTATGTATGTATGTATGAAATACAAACATCTAAACAAACTCACAAACTTTCAGCTTTATTATATTAGTGGGAGTGTAATTTTCACCTACTTTAAAATGATTTTCATCCTCAGGTCTTCGAATGGGAATCCGTAGTGAGAGACGCAGTCGACGTACACTACCCGTGCGCAGAAATGGCTTGCTCGCACAAAATATCATGCGTCAGTTGGAACGCATACCATAAAAATGTTCTAGCATCTTCGGATTACGAGGGAACCGTGTCCGTATGGGACGCCGGTACCGGCCAGAGGACTAGGGCTTTGATGGTAACATGACTCTTTGTAACATGGCTCACAGTAACATTAATCATGGTAACAATGCTATATGCGGTAACATGACACACGGTAACGTGGTGCACACTAACATGGTTCGTGGTAACATGGTGAATGCTGTTTGTTTGCACAAACATAAGTCGTGCTAGTGGTTCATGGATAACTCATGTTGTGGCGGTAACGTGGTTGGTAACTCAACATGGTAAATGCTATTTGTTTGCGATAACATGATTCATGGTAACATAACGCACGGTGCTAGTGGTTCATGGATACATCACTCATGTTGTCGCGGTAACGTGGTTGGTAACTCAACATGGTGAATTGGTTCATGGATACATGGCACATGTTGTTGCGGTAACGTGGTTGGTAACTCAAGGTAATCTTGGTGGCATGGTAACATAACTCACGGTAACACGCTTGGTAACATGGTAACATAGTATGGTAAAAAAACTAAGTGGTCTGATATCAAAACCTGCTAAAACTGATTTGCCTTGAAGTTAATTAAGTTTAGTTTTCATGAAAAAGTAAGTATAAGTAGCTTTAATGCGACACAACTTCAAAGCAAAACATGTCTATCTATACCGATTCTAATATAAGTAGTACATGTTTTGTCTTATAAGATTTATTAGAATGTACTTAGAAATTTATACTTATAACGCAAAAAATCATCATCATCTCAGCCATCTAGCGTTCATTGCTGAACATAGGCCTCCTCCATCGATTTCCACAGCGATTGGTCTTGTCACCCAACTTCTCTCAGCAACCTTTACCAGCCCGGCTAGCGTGCGCGACGTGAGATATCTCGTGCACGAGAAACGAGAAATTAGTAGATTGTGAAGAAATGAAGAACCCCGGCCGTAAAAAAATGGATTTTGCGTTTCGTCAAATGTATATGCACTTTAACACGTGCTCTAAATGGTGAAAGAAAACATCGTGAGGAAACCAGTTAGTATTCTTATAGGCGGCGATGGGCTTGCAACGGGGCACACCCCGCCCACTGCCACTTCAACTTGCTAATCCTGTGGGTAAAAAACATAATTACCTAAATATTTAATTTTTAGCAATTTTTCGCGTCGGCGTTTACAAAGTGAGATGGAACAGTGAAAAGGGTGAGTGATATTTTACTATGCTTAATACTATTGCTTGTGCATTGTACGATTGGCTTTCTACAACTTACGAAAAAGTGAGCGTGGGTACACTTTTTCGTAAGTTGTAGAAAGCCATCGTCCCGAAAATGTGGTTGGATATGGAGCAAGGTAGATAAAGGATGAAGTACCTACTGCAGGTTTCGAAAAGTGTACTCAAGCTGTCCCGAGGATGTACCGTCGACAAAAGGAGTGTAATAGGCTTAAATAAAATTATTGTTATGCATTTTTTTAACTATAAATAAAAAAACTGACATCATTTATACTAATTTTGATTTATTAGCGTTTTTTATTACTACATTAGCCTTCAGTGTCCCACAACTGGATAAAGGCCTCAACTCCCTCCATTCATCCTTCTCCTGTTATTTATTTATTAATTATAGTCCAGTCGGTACGTTTGTTGAGTTGTTGTTGTTCGCGGTCTGCCTCGACGTCGTCGGAAGTTCGTAACGTATTAGGGCATTACTCCGTGATCAGTTTGTCCCACTAGTCTTCCGACATGCGGTAAACATGGCTAAAACTTTAAAGTCTTATCCAAAATCCTAATTAAAAACTTGTCACTTTTAGAATAAATACCTACACAATAAAATGCAAGGGATGTTAAAGAATTTGAAAAAAAAAACTCGATTATTGAGTTCAAAAATATGCGTTGAATTAGGTAAATCATTTCAACCGTCATAAAAAATTATACCTACTTTTTAAAAATCTCTCAAGTGAATCCGTGTAATCCCAAAACTGTGAGTACGAATCTCCAAAAACTCTTGAGTAACAATCTTTAAGGGTGAGTAAAAAGTTTGTTTTACTAGTTAAGTAATAAACTTAGCGTCCAAATACTAATATTTAAAATATTAATTTTGTGCTATTCTATTAAATTGTGTTATGTTCAGTAAGTTTTATTATGATGCACCTATTAATTTTAAGGAATTGCAATAACTAAAAATATAGCTCACAGTTGACTAATAAAAATTGTTTTACAGGAACTTTGACGTAAATAAAATTTCATGGAAATTTCGTTTGGAACAAAAGGTAACGAGAATAACAACTAGGGCATCTAAGCTATAACCAAGTTAAAAAAAAAATGGTTGTCTGTAAAGTCGGTTTACTGACGATAGTTGAACGTGTTAACGTTTGTGCTTTTTTTTTGACCTTGACTTTGACTTTGACTTTTGATCGGTTTACTGACAATAGTACAACGTTTGTGCTTCTTTGTCGCTCGTTCCGCGCTCTCGCTTGCACTTCAAGCCTTACATGGAACGCCTCAGAGCGAGGTAACGACGCATGACGAGGTAACGACGCATGACGTCATGTTTTTTCGTGCGTGCAGCCGGCTCCATCGAATTATAAGACGTTAACACGTCAATAAAATACGCAGGTTTGACAGATAGTTCACTCTGAGAGCTTTAGTAGTGCTATGTTTTCTCTTAAAATAGCTTTATTACCGCTCGACCAAAACAACCGCTCGGTAGATATTGACATAGCTCTATTTTATTTTATTTCAAGTAAAGATACATATAATATTATTAGGAAAAATATAGTACCTATAATATTAGTTAATATTATTATATAATAAAAATAGAAAATACACGTTAAAATATCATTTAATATTTTTACAGGAATGTGTAAAGTGGATAGGAAATAGTTTGAAGAGGAACGAAAAAACGAAGATTGTCTAGAATGTAAATGTAGATACCTACATTGATTACACAGAACAGCATCACCAATGTGTCTCCAAGGCACGGTAGACATTCAAAACCCTTTGAATATACTAAGTGACGTCCTCTGTGGCGCAGTGGGTGAAAGCCCCCTTGAGACGCAGCAGGTTGCGGGTTCGATCCCCGCCGCGGGATAAATGTTTGTATGATCTGCAAATATTTATCTCGGGTCTGGGTGTTTCTATGTATAATATGTATGTATTTACAAACAAAAAGTATATAAATAGTATATCAGTCATCTTAGTACCCATAACACAAGCTCTGCTTACTTTGGGGCTAGATGATGCTGTGTGAAAAGTCCAGCATTATTTATTTATTTATTTGAAGTGTATTGAATCAATTGATTAAACTAAAATGTATGTATCAAATTAAATGATTTTTGATCTTCCATTTGTAATAAGTTCATTCTCCGTCTATGGCTTCCATTTAATGGTTCCTTTCCTCAATCATAACAATTATTGATAAGTCGTTTTAGCAGGTTTTTTTATTACATCACTCAGGTTCATGGTAACAACTAAAGGTAATATGGTTCATGGTAACATAACACGGTAACATAACTAACTCACGGTAAATTAGTTGGTGGTGGTAACATTACTTAAGGTATCATCTTGTGGTAATAACGCATGGTAATATTACCCACGGTATCTTGTCTGGTGGCTCATAGAATTGTCTGACTATGAAGACACCGTGTTTTACATACTGCGAAGCATTGATGGTAACATGGCTTGCAACATCGCGATAACTTTACTAATGGTAATATCGTTTCCAGTAACATTTCTGTTGTAACATAATCGTTGATAACATGGCTCATGGTATCACTGGCTTACGCATGATTTATGTAATAGGGCTCATTGGCTAACGCATGGCTTACCTCATAACATTTAGTAACATAACTCGCAGTAACATTTAAAAGATAAATTGCTAACAATGGCTCGAATAACATTTTGTAACAAGACTCACGGTAACATTTTGTTTACATTTGTTACATTATATTTCAGGAACACGACAAACGATGTTGGTCGGTACATTTCAATCGGGCGGACGTGAGACTGTTGGCGTCTGGATCTGATGATGCGAGAGTCAAGTTGTGGTCGCTCAATGCTGAACGGTCCGTCGCTACTTTGGAGGCGAAGGTAACGAAAACATTGTCTATTCAAATTCATTTTAAGTTTTTCAAATTCAAAACTTAATTTATATCAAACTTATACAGTGACTTTTCTCGTCTGCCCTCGGAGGGAAATTGAAACTGCTATTAGTTGTTAATATGTTGTAAAATTGGTTGTCTGTAAAGTCGGTTTACTGACGATAGTTGAACGTGACAACGTTTGTGCTTCTTTGTCGCTCGTTCCGCGTTCGCTTGCACTTGAAGCCTTACATGGAACGCCTCAGAGCGAGGTAACGCCGCATTTTTTCGTGCGTGCAGCCGGCTCTATCGAATTATAAGACGTTGTCACGTCAATAAGAACTGTAAAAAAAGTTTTTAGGTTTTGATGTAAATTTTTGGATGCTTAATTAACAAATAAGTAAGTAAACAGGGATATACCGGTTAAGGTAAACAACCAAAATGAATCTATTATTAACCGAATTGAATACCGGCTATAGTCCTTTTCACGTAGGAACGGTTCCGTGACAAGGCGCTTTTATGTTAATATCTGAAATAATTAAAAAGGAAATAGACAAAATCCTTTTTTATTGAAGTTGTATCTTTTAGTATTATCACTAGATTTTAAAAAAAAACAAAAACAGAAACATTCTCTCAGATCTTTATATTCCAGATCCTTTGAAGATTTCATTTATTTCAAAATTTTTCATTGTTGTACAGCGTAAAACGTAAAAGTTATATGTGTCAGGGATACGTTCCTACGTGAAAAATACTATAATCGTTTCATTTCGATTACGGTCATTTCTGTTTTTCATTTCGGTAACCGAAATGATTGAGTTAACCGTTTCTATCGGTAACCGTTTTAAGCGGTTAACAGGAATAGGTTATCCAATCCCTGTTTCAAAGTAACTTTGGTCCTAATGTTGTAACAATTAAGAATAAAAATAAATAATGCTGGACTTTTCACACAGCATCATCTAGCCCCAAAGTAAGCAGAGCTTGTGTTATGGGTACTACTTGACTGATATACTTATATACTTTTTGTTGGTAAATACATACATATTAAAAAAAAAAAAATTGTTTGTATGATCTGCAAATATCTATTTCGGGTCTGGATGTTTCTATGTATAATATGTATGTATTTACAAACAAAAAGTATATAAGTAGTATATCAGTTATCTGGTTCCCATAGTACAAGCTTTGCTTAGTTTGGGGCTAGATGATGCTGTGTGAAATTGTCCAGCATTATTTATTTATTTTATCATCCCGCGGCGGGGATCGAACCCGCAACCTTCTGCGTCGCAGACCTTCGCCCACTGCGCTACAGAAGTCGTCATTTATTGGTGTAAAAACTCTCATACTGTTATCTAGTTCAACGTGTGCTGTGTGAGGTTCAACCCGCGCTCGTCCTGCCACCTAGCGTTCGGCTCGGCCGACCACTGCGTGCACTACTACGACCTGCGCTCCCCGAGGCGCCCTCTGGCGGTGTTGAAGGATCATCGCAAAGCTGTTTCCTACGTCAAGTTCCTAGATGCCAGCACTATCGTTTCCGCTTCCACGGATTCCCAGCTAAAGGTACGATACGCACATCTT
Source organism: Epirrhoe alternata (assembly GCA_963565295.1). Taxonomy (NCBI): domain Eukaryota; kingdom Metazoa; phylum Arthropoda; class Insecta; order Lepidoptera; family Geometridae; genus Epirrhoe; species Epirrhoe alternata. The sequence continues at coordinate 427,619 of OY751402.1, forward strand.
GTATTACACACCTGACACCTTCTTTCACTAGAGTTCCATCTAAAGGTTGCCTGGCAGAGATCGCTCATTAGCGATAAGGATGCCCATTGTACATTGTCACTTAGTTGTCAAAGTCAAAGTCAAAAAGCATTTATTTAGTAGGACCGCTGAGATCACTAAGAACTAACTTTACTCTTGTTCTTGTTGCTCTTGTTGTTGTGTTGTTGTCTTAGGGTCGGTTCATATCTAACGGAATATCGGTCGCGGAACGCCAGAACTGACAAATGTATAGAAAAACACTCGACCGTTCACACTCGACGCACTAACGTATCATCGGTTGAGTGTGAACGGTCGAGTGTTTTTCTATACATTTGTCAGTTCTGGCGTTCCGCGACCGATAATATGCGACCGATATTCCGTTAGATATGAACCGACCCTTAGAACTAATGTTACTCCTGTTCTTTCAAATAAGCTCGAACTAAAAAAATCTCTAACACATTTGTGACCCCCAGCTATGGCAAGTGGACTCCCCCCGATGTGTCCGTTCGTTCACGGGCCACGCGAACGAGAAGAACTTCGTGGGACTCGCCACACACGGCACGTACATCGCGTGCGGCTCGGAGAACAACGCCCTCTATGTGTACTACGCTGGACTAGCGAGGCCGTTGCTGCACTACAGGTTCGACGCGGCTCGACCCTTCCTGCCTAGCGCGCAGACAGGTAAATATAATACGATAAGATCATTTATTTCATAAACATTGTTATATTACATGAACACTTAAGTATAATACATACATACATTACATACATACATGCTTGTGACGCTGAAGGTTGCGGGTTCGATCCCCGCCGCGGGATAAATGTTTGTATGATCTGCAAATATTTATCTCGGGTCTGGGTCTTTCTATGTATAATATGTATGTATTTACAAACAAAAAGTATATAAGTAGTATATCAGTTATCTGGTTCCCATAGTACAAGCTTTGCTTAGTTTGGGGCTAGATGATGCTGTGTGGAATGTCCAGCATTATTTATACATAAAGTCACGCCTCTTTCCCTGTGGGGTAGGCAGAGAGCACGGATCACTCGCTACGATCCTGACACACAACTGTCGCCTCATTCGCTCTCATTACATTCTTCATACATGCTCGTCGGTTTAGGGTATTGACCTGGCCCTTATCCAAAATGTCGCCAATTTGATCCTAGGTTCGCCTAGGCCTTCCCCTTCCAGCTGTCCCATGCACACTTGCCTTAAGTATAATTATGGGAACAATTTACAATGGACCCCACATACAAAGCCTGTGTCGTGATAAAATAATAAAAGCATTCTGTATAAAATCATACTGTACCTATGATTAACACATCATACTGTATATTATAGAATACACAGGATGACTACTGTATTTATACATATAAAAATCACTCAGTATTAAGACACACCCTGTATAAACACACCATGTACATAAATCAAAAAGAAATCATTTTTTTTTCGAATTTTGTGTAATATCATTTCTTGTTGGTCTATTTTCTTTCAAACAATTCGCACAATCATATTCATCATAAAACTTAAATTGACGCTCGTGGTCGTGCTTGCTTATTACTTGATAGATCGTCGAAGTTAAGCAATGTTCAAAACGGTCTGTTAGTGAATGGGTGACCGGACCGCTTTTTCATCTGCGCGCTTCCGTGCTTCGGAGAGCACATTAAATTGTCGGTCCCGGCTATTTAAGTCGTTGCCATGACGGAGGCCTTAAGGCGGCCTAAAAACTCCGTCACCAGAGTTGGCCACTGACTCATACGAACTTATAATTTTCTCCATCATCCTTCCCAGGTGGCACTACAACGGGTCCAGGCGGCACAGAGCGTAGAGACGACGAGCCCTCAGAGTTCGTCTCTGCAGTTTGCTGGCGGAGGTCTCCGCATGCACCCGCCTTGTTGGCTGCCAACAGTCAAGGGACTATCAAGGTGTTGGAACTAGTGTGAATAGACCGTGAATAAGTGAATATTGTGTAAAGTGAATAATTCAGAAAAAACTAGTCTAAACAGACAGTGAAAAACTGAATAGTGTGGATATCTTATGTTATTAAAATCAAAATGGAACTGCTCTGAACTGAAAATTAATTGTATATTGATGTCTAAAATGTGAATAGAAACTTGGTTAAAGCAGAAACTAGCCTGAAATAACAGAGAACTGTACAATGTGAATATCTGAACAGACAATCTGAATAATGTGAATAGAAAATTCAGAGAAAAATAGAACGGTCTGAAATGTCAAGGGATCATCAGAGTGTTATAATTGCGATACGCTAACAGTGGTGAAGAAAATAATGTGAATATTTTGTGTAACTGAATAAATGTGAATAGAAATTCTGTGAAAGCAATCATTGTAAATACTGTTTCAAAGTATTTTAAAGTTCTTAAGCTATTAAACAATTTAGTGGAAGGTCTTGTTAGTAATAAGAACTGAATATGTACAGTGGGGAAAATATGAAGTGATGGGCATCAAGCATTGTGAATATTGTATTGAAACTGTATTAAAAGTGAATAAACCACAAAGGATAACTAAAAATCTATTGAACAAATAGTGAGAAGTGAATCTGATGGAGATTTTAAAGAAAAAACATCACAACAGATAAAGGTGTTGCAAAATTATGGTGTTAATAAAAATGAAACACCAAATAATCAACCTGGAAGAAAACAAAAACATGAAAACAACACTAAACAAGATTTTATGAGACAAAACGGAAGTAAGAAGAAAGGATGGGGGATAGAGGAAGATATGTTGAGCTGACCTCACTTAGTGTGGCATCACAGTGTCACTCCAGGAGTGCCGGCAGAAGTGAAAACTTGAATGGTTAAACGTGACAAATAACCCGGTGTCGGTGAGCAGTCGTGTGACCCGCACGTGACCTTTTCGAGGCGAGTCCAAGCATTTTTTCTCATCTCAAAACTGCCTAACGCGCCTAAAGATGTTTTCACTGTAAAAATACTTAGGCCTTTACATCTATAGTAAGTCTAAATTAGATGATTTATACGTTGTCAGGAGGCAACCTATGCCTACACTGAACGGGACGCTAGTGTCCGGCACATCGTTTGTGATGGAGGCTTATAGCTGAACCATCCTCTCAGCTCTAGTGTGGAAAAAGACAATCATAAGATCTAAAATTTCCAAAAAGAATACAAAATAAGATTTTAATAACACAATAAAAGTGAATAAACTAGACTGAAGGACTAAAAGAGCCACTTTGAGGCGCATTATACTCCTTTCATACTGGTTTGAAAGTATGACATGATAAGAAGAAGAAGCAGTGACACATCAAGAAGAAGACTAGACTACAGATACGAAACATAACTCCTAGTAGGTACATACACATTAGGCGTTTTGAAGCGCGCTTTGGTAACGCGCGTTAAAAAAACGGCATCACGTTTGTTGTATGGGAGCCTCCTTAAATATTTATTTTATTGTGTTTTTTAGTATTTATTGTTATAGCGACAATAGAAATATATCATCTGAAAATTTCAACTGTCTAACGGGTTCATGAGATACAGCCTGCTGACAGACAGACAAACAGCAGTCAGCAAGACAGAGTCTTAGTAGGTAATAGGTGGTAATAGGGTCCCGTTTTACCCTTTGGGGACAGAACGCTAAAAACTAAACACATCCGTACACAACGCGATGATAAAACGCGCGCTTCAAGTAACTAAAATCTTAAAACGTGCGTCTAACACGCGCTGAAAAACGCCCAGTGTGTACCAGCTACCAGTACCAGCAGCGACATGGCTACACCAAAATGACCGTCAGCAGAGGCACTTTACGTAAATTCAAATCCAAATCATTTATTTGCTACAAAGTATGTACAATGATGGAGTAGGATAATAAGCTGAGTTCCAATACATTCTTACCATAAAATAGGCATGTAAATTTATATTATTGTCTATAACTACATTAATATTATTAACTGTAGGACATTGACATCACGTGATCTCGCGCGCTTGAATTGACCAATCATAGCTCGAGCGTGACAGAGTCGACTGATCAGAGTGGAAGCGGTTGGAGGAGGCCTATGTGTGAACAGGACACGCTGAGGAATAGCCGGACTGGTGTGCACAATAGAAGAAAAAAATTGTAAAACTCTAAGTAAAAATAAGGGCAATGAAATTGAAAGCTCGAGCGAAAATCTTGAGCTTTCATCATCATCATAATAATAATAAATACTGGACTTTTTGACACAGCATCATCTAGCCCCAAACTAAGCATAGCTTGTACTATGCGAACCAGTTAACTGATATACTTTTTGTTTGTAAATACATACATGTTATAGAAAACCCAGACCCGAGATAAATATTTGTAGATCATACAAACATTTATCCCGCGGCGGGGTTCGAACCCGCAACCTTCTGCGTCTCAAGCGGGCTTTCACCCACTGCTCCACAGAGTTCGTCAAATCATCATCATCATCTGAGATTGTCACCCACTGCTCATAAGTCTCCCCGCTCAAACTCCACTTCATTCGGTCCTATGCCTAATCCAGATTTTCCCTTCAGCTTTGTGATTGGTCAATTCAAGCGCGCGAGATCACGTGATGTCAATAATAATTTTAGAATAACACAAAGTGACTAGTTTAAACCGAGATCGATTCCCGTAGGTAGCGGAACAAATATTTCTTATGTATCATCAGTGAGCCATTATGTAATGTGTAATATTAATGTTGTAATCAGATTCTATTTTAAATAGATAAATATAAATAGTACGTTTAAAAGTGGTTACCTAATTTTTAACTATGTATTTATGTACCTAACCAATTTTAACATGACAGTTCTCAGTAGATTAACTAAATCTGAATACAGGGTGTCGAAATATCTTATGGGCATCCTGTATTACATAATATTTTCTGTAAATTTTAAAGCTATTATCTATAAGAGCTTCAGATGTAAATTAGTAATATAATATATAATGCTAGACAATTCACACAGCATCATCTAGCCCCAAACTAAGCAAAGCTTGTACTATGGGAACCAGATAACTGATATACTACTTATATACTTTTTTTTTGTTTGTAAATACATACATAATATACATAGAAACACCCAGACCCGAGATAAATATTTGCAGATCATACAAATATTTATCCCGCCGCGGGGATCGAACCCGCAACCTTCTGCGTCGCAAGCGGGCTTTCACCCACTGCGCCACAGAGGTCATCAAATGTTTTAGTGTTATGAACAAAGAGCCAGAATTTCATGTCCATTTGCAATAAATATTTGATGAAATAAAAAATAAATAAAATATTTTTGACATTGACGTTCTTTAAAATGTCAGTGCAGCGCCATCTGTTATCGGGTCTTAACAAAAGTGCGAAAATCAAGCAATAAATAAAAGCAAGCAATGTTATATAAAATCTTACAAAATTACTTAGTAGTATCCCATGAGGACTTGATTGTATTCTAAAAGCACTTCACTGGTCCCCTTTTAAGTAAATTATTGCACAGACTATATTATTTACATATTTACGCTCAAATTCTAATAGCAATAGATAATGTTAATCAATCTGTCTTTCATATTCCTTACGAAGTGCCAAAATGTATTTACGTACCGTCAATGTGATAAAAAAGTTCTTATATTTATCTTGTGAATTATTTCTATAGGTACTCTTTTATTGTTCGATTCGACTTTACAGGCAGAAAGAAATATTTAATAGCCATGATTAAAAAAAGTAACGCCCATAGTTGTAAGCTGTTTTTTTTAGAATAGTTCTAAATTCGAATAGATTTTTTTTTTATTCAAAGTTTATCTACTGATAAAAAACAGCACATTCAAACTATTTCACTTAATAATTTTCAAGGAATTCTTCTCAAACGTAGTGTAGACTAGATTTATTTTGTAAATAAATATTACTAAGTACTTATTTGGTCATCAAATGATTTTTATTTTTGAAAGTTTTAAAATTTGGAATTTTACGTAATTCAATTTGACTGATTTTATGTAAAGCCTAGTTTACACCAGTCAAGTCGCTGGGCCGAGTAACTCGACCTAGTTCGCCTTCAGAAAAGTTTTGCGAAGTCAAGCAAATGTCTCATCTGACAACTTTACTGATGCATTTCAAACTTGGCCGAGCACTTGCCGGTGTAATGTAGAAATATCACAATGTCGGTGTTGCTGTGTAGTCTGGCTATGTTCATCAACACACATACTTTACCTCTTAAAACAGTTAACTAATTTTCCGAAAAAAAGCACGTGCGCACTCACAACTCGGATGTAACATTTGTAATAGAGGAATATTTTAATAGAATTTTACACTAAATAGGTAATCATTTCTTAATCGTAATAATAATGAGTTTCTTAATCTTTGAAAATTGCAAGAGGCAAGCAAAGCCTAGTTGCATTCATCTTAGTTACATCTACTCGTAGTAGGTACTAATCGGTTACTGTGTTGGTGGATGTAGGCCAAAGCGTGCTTAAACTTAGTGACACAACACTAGATACTAAAGCAAGGACTGTTTGCCGTCTTTTAGTATAAGAGCATTTCAAAACTTATTGACATGTTGGTTGTTGAATGAAAATGAGGGTAGCAGCATCGATGGCGTCTATTCTCGATTGCATTTACTATTACAACTAATCGATTGCATTGTAGACACACTGTACAGTGTAGTACCTAGACTTTGAAATTGTTGTTTTGTTTCTTAATAGTTCTTGCGTTTGTTTTGTCCGGGTCTAGTGTTGTGTCACAAGAGTAGGATAGATTTAGGTGATATTGTATCGTGATGTGTGCTTGGTGTTCTGGCAACCTCAATAAATGTGATCCCTGTAACTAAACGTTATTTTATTTATTAAAAAATAATTCCTGTGCGGATTATCTACCGTAGTACATGGATGATTTTCTGGAAATACAATGCACGAGCGGAGATTTTAAGTTCAGCTAGAGTGCCACAGACTTACCTGAACCGGGGAGAGAGGCGCTGTTATCGTATTTTGGTGTTAGCAGAAAAAAAAATTTAAAGTAAAGTTCGTTTGGCCAGCGGTTCAGAAAGTTTGTGATACTGTGGTACAAACGCACCTTCATCAAACCATTTGCGCACCCATTGTAATGAGGTTACCCTCAATAAGCCTTCTATTCCGAGCTGAATGGCGTAATGCCATTCAGCTCGGTTCATAGTGCTTATCTGCCTACCAATGACCTGCCAATCATAAAATAGCTTTTATTCAATAAAAGTTTATTGGATTTATTGACTGCATGCTGTACAGCACAGTAGCCACTTTGCCAATGTCAAAGATACACGTCATTATTTACTGTCAAGTGTCATTGTTGTGTCACTGTCAAGTCAAGTTAAAAAATTAGGAAACTTGGAATTTTGGAACAGGCTAGAACTTTTGTTTTGGACGCCAAAATTAAATAATTTACTGATAAATTTGCAAGGTAAAAACATTTTATAGTGATTACGACCTTCGCAGGTAATTTCTACATGTGATTTAGTTGCTAATATGCTCTAGATTTACTGAAATTATAAGTTACACAGGATGAATAATGTGGTGTAATCTATCATGTTTTTCCGTTTTGTTCAAGGTTTCCTGATAAAATGGACCCGCTGATTCAAGAGGAAGCGACTATGCAGCCACCTAGCATTTTAAGTTACATTTTCTATCCTGTTACATTCAGTAAGTAAATACAACGAAGTATAGTATATTGATCCATTTTAGTTTTTATAAATTACTTGGATGATGTGTGTGGCCAGTATACCTAGCTTACAAGCTCGTTAGCTGCTTTTTAAAACTTTAACATATGTAGTCAGAGATACTTATTTGCCTATGGCATTCTTGAATTTTTCAAAAAATTGACACCTGCCAGAATAATATTTAAGTATTTCAATTCCAGCTCTGCAGTTCCTAGCATCATACGGCTGGTATCTGGTTGGAGCTGGCAGTGGCGCTGCCTACCTCTACAAAAAGCTGCGCCCGCGGTACATCAAGTGGAAGGAAGCAAGAGAAGATGCCGAGTATCACAAAGGTAGAGAATTCATAATGATTTAATTTAACTTGCAATGTTTGTGTGTATGTTCCAAGTCAAATATTCTAAGATAAATTTGACTCACTTCCTGGTGCCCGATTGAGCTAAATTTTGGGTCATGTAATAATATAGGAAGATTGAAAGTTGCACCAGTGATGGATAAGTTGAGGAGTAATAGGTTGTCGTGGTATGTTATGAGGAGGGAAGAGGGTCATGTAACGAGAAGAATGTTAAGTTTAAATATGGAGGGATGTAGCAGAAGAGGCAGACCGAAGAAAAGATGGATGGACTGTGTGACGGATGATATGATATAAGAAATGAGTGTTGAGATGACGGTTGGTTTATCTTTGTCTGCCCTGAGTCAATCATTAAATTCTGTGTTCCTTTTAGTATTATAAACATAATTACTTGATACGCAGACCCTGACAAGGCCCTTGCACGCATGGAAGCCATCCAGCTGGCGAGAGAACGTCAACAACAGATGCTGTTGGAGGCATCGCAACGAGCAATGGAACAACAGAAAGAGGTATTTGTAGGACAATCTTTGATAATCATGACAGCAGCATCAGACATCTATCAGAATCAACAATTTAAGTTAAAGACAGCTATCAAACAAAAGCATATATTAAGCTATTACTTCATTACATTAAGTAGGTTAAGGACTGAAATCTTTTTTCACTATACATAAATACACATGCACCCACTGTTACAACCCCATCTCTCTCTCTCCCATAAGGTTTGCTGTTAGAGAACTCTTTTTAGGGTTAAGCTCGCCTCTGCCATTACTTCTCTAGATTAAGAGTTTATTTATGTTATTTCTTTGTGCAATAAAGAATTAATAAATAAGCATTTAAGTATTCAGAAGGATGATTATCAACACTCCATACTAATCCCACTTAAAGCTGAAAGTTTGTGAGTTTGTTTAGATGTGTTTCAATCACGCCTAAACCAGTGAACAGATTTGGATGAAACTTGGAATGAGCGTAGATATGGGCGGATCCAGGATTTTTTCTGGGGGGGGCACAAGAAACAAAAACTGACAAAAATTTCACAATTTATTAATTTTTCGTAGTTAGTAGGTACACAAAAATATGTCACGTGCCCCCCCCCCCCCCCCCCTGGATCCGCCTATGAGCGTAGATAGTGACTTGGAATAGCATATAGGCTTCAAAAAGTTGGTACCACGCGGGCGAAGCCGCGCGCAGAAAACTAGCTAAGAATAATCTTAAGAGTGTGCTATACGCCGCCATTTTGTAAGCGGGACAGCGAGTGTGATTTGTTCGGCGTGTGAGAAGTACAGAACGATAGAAACGCAATGTCATTTACATCGCCAAAACACTTTTTACCTAATTACAAGTTAATTAATCAACCAATCGAAAAATAAAAAGACACAACTAAAGAAATACTTGTAGGTTTCTTGACAAAACAAAACCTTACAAAAACAAGTGTGCTGTTCCTGAGATAAATAGCAAAATGTGTGCAAAACATGTATTTTTCAAAAAAATATTTTGTCTAGAAAACTTTCGCCAATCGTGTTTTTAAAACACGAAATCCAAGATAAAACAATGAAGTATCACTTACCTAAATATGAAGGTTGTAGCTTTCACAGATTCTGAGATAAATACCGATTTCGAACAACAAAATTGCTTAAATCGCTCCTGCACACTCTTAAGAACTAGATGATTTGGTACTCTTAACATCCCAACCAATGCCTTGAAGCCAAGTAATATCTGGGTGTCATGCAGCGGAGCCTTGTTTTAATGATTAATAAACTTGCAGCGTGAAGAGCAGAAGCGCGCGGAGACGGTGGAGCGGCTGAAGAAGTACGGGACAGCCGCCGGGACGGGACGCCGCCTCGGGACAGCTGATGAAGGTACACCTTTCATTCATACATTACAATGACGGAAGAAGGTAAATGAAGTGTTGCGGGCTTGGGTCTTCAGATCATCTCTCGTCAAACGTATTTAGTTAAATTTATAGTAGTTAGACATGTCTCTGATTACCCTCATATACTTATTTATTTATTTGTTCAAATTAGCACGGCTACAACACCAATTACGCTAATTACAAAATTATAAGAATCAGAATCAAATGCAAATAAAAATAAGTAATATGAATTGTGTGTCAAAATATTAGAATAAAAATAATAAGAAATCAATAATAACTATACCTACAATAATTATACAGGGTGTAAAAAGACAACTACCGAAAACTGAGGGGTAGCAATCAGACCATGATTCTAAACATATTTATCGAAAAAAAAAAATTTTGACATAGCTTCGTCATGCTTTGTTATTTTCGGCTATTTACTACTATTACAACATTATAAGACCATTAATAAACCTAATAATTTCATATATAAAAGAACATTTGAAACTCCAGCAATCTACGTAAAAAAACGCCCCCAAAATATACGCCAACAGTACTCTTCAAACGCTGTTTTCTCCGGATTTAGTGCATATTTCGGAAAATCCTTTTGGATTTGGTTGTCTATTGGGATGCTGTACCTACCCCTTTCGGCTTCGGTAGACGTCTTTTTACACCCTGTATACAATGCAACTTTCATAAATTTTCACTGAACGCCAGACTAGTCGTAAGGACTTCCGTCCAATTATCCGCGAACAAGTCGAAGTCTGTCACACATCTTCAAAGAATCTTAAGCTCCACAAAGTCAAAGAGAATTTATTCAGTAGGACCGCTGGGATCACTTTGAATCATCTTAAAACTGGTTGATTCTACTCCTGTTCCATCGCGACCAATAACGTGAAGAATCAGACCCCTCGCAGACTATAGATAGACTTTCTATCCGCCGATAGTTGAAACGGGCTATACTTCTCCATACTCATTATGAGCCGAAGTATAGCCCGTCTCAACTAACAAGCTTGAGCAACAACAGCTTGAGACGGGCTATACTTCGGCTCATAATGAGTATGGAGAAGTATAGCCCGTTTCAACTATCGGCCGATAGAAAGTCTAAGGGGTCTCAAGGAAACACACGGTTTGGGGCCTTGCTTTTTTTTAGGTGATCCATCTTAAATCTAAACTTAGCTAACTCAGTTCATCATTCCCTGCCCTAAACCCTCTGGTGATGGAGTTTTTAGGCCGCTTATAGGTCTCTGTCATGTAATAACTACTTAATAGCCAGGGCTGACATTTCATTGTGCCCTCCGCAGCACTGAAATGCCACGAGCGGTCTGCTTACCACGTACCGTAGGTAGATAGGTACCTAAGTATTAGATCATGAACCTTTTTTGTTAAAAACAAATTCTGTTTTCAGATTACCTGCCACTCTCGGGGGGTGCTTCCGCGTCATCCTACCGCCCCCCCAAGAAGTCCAAGTGCGGGGGAGGGGGGTGTGGCCGGTAAACAACCTAAGGGGGTCAACTACAAGAACTATAATAATTATAATAACATCTAGGTCTACAAGCAATAAAAAGGGGAGGAGGTATTGAAGGCCTCAAAAAAGTATACTCATTTTATTTCCAAATATGTACAGGATTTATTTACTATGAATGTAAATAACTTATGTTTTATCTAATGTCAAGAAGTGTTTGTTTTGTGTGTTGCTGTTGGAGTTAGATCTGTTTGATACAAGTAACTAAGTATAAAGTTGAAAATAACAAAACTGTCTTGTATTGATAGCATTAAAGGCTCAATGCACATTGAATTGGCAACGATACGACGATCAGTTTCACTAACAAGACATTATAAACCTTAAGAAGAATGATATAAGATATAGAAATGCTTGATAGCTCGCGACCGCGTGAGACTGCTCGAGCCGGCGCGACGCTTCGCCACACCTCTTACATTCTACAGGGTCTTTCATTTTAAATTACACAAACTGACTGGGCCTCGATTTTGGGTTGTAAATAGACGTTTGACCGTATCAATTGAATTCTTAAGCTGATTTAAGTTTTCACCTCATTTATCTTTTATTGATGTTGCTTAATATCTTCAAGGAGAACAGACGTTTCACCAATCACAACGCAGCTAATCACGTCACACGGTCGAATGGACTAAGTTATACAAGAAGCAGCAATCTATTGAAAGGATAGTCTATCGATTTTCTCGGGATTTTCATATCAAAACAAAAAAAAATCATTAAGTACATAAATATTTTTAATTTATTTGTTGAACCCAATTCCTGAATTAGGTTAGTTTAAAATGAAAGACTATATATATCTTGTTACATAATTCATAAGGTTTATAATGTCTTATTACATCTAATCGCTGCCAATCCAGTGTGCATTGAGCCTAAGGAGTCTCTTTCAGACGCACTTAAAAGCCTTTCACTGTACTGCATCGAAACTAGACGACAAATAAATAATGCTGGACATTTCACACAGCATCATCTAGCTAGCCCCAAAATCAACAAAGCTTGTACTACGGGAACCAGATAAATGATATACTACTTACATTTTTGTTTGAAAATACATAGAAATACCCAGACCCGAGATATTTGCAGATCATACAAACATTTATGCCGCGGCGGGGATCGAACCCGCAACCTTCTGCGTCACAAGCGGGCTTTCCACTGCGCCGTCGTCTACCTAGGTAGAGTACTTATTACACAAAATAATTTGGTCGTAAATAACACCCAAGTAAACCATTAAAATAATACAAGCAAGTACTTACTAAATTATATCACATGATATTTAGGTTTTATTAAATTAATAATCGAATATAAAAATGCTAAATTAAAATGTGTTTTATTTCAGTCATAGTTGAATGGTAATATGGGGTAATACTAATAATGTATGGATAACATATTAGGTATGGATCTACAACTGAATCAATCATCATCACTAGCAGCTCGAATGATAGCCCACTGCTGGACATAAGCCTCCTCCCTCAGACGCCACTCCAATCGGGCCTGTGCTGATCTTATCCAAGTCTTTCCCTCTATGGCCTCTACGTCGTTCACCCATCTGGCTGCTGGTCTGCCCTGGCTCCTAGCGTTTCCCCTTGGGTACCACTCAGGCAGAGCTTTACAACTGAATCAATAGGATACATATGTATAATTACAATACTATGCTATTGATAATTCATAATTCATTTTTTTATGATGAATGGGTCGACTCTTAACCTCGATACTTACATAGGCAAGAATGAGGTCTACGATGGAGCGAGCCTACCCAGAAGGTGCCTATTAACTCTTTTCTTAAAAACAACAGGGTCTCAGCGGAAATACATTATTTATTTATTGTGGAACATAGTTCATAACAGATATTAGGTACATAATTACTAGCTCTCTATGCTACCGTTATAGGTGTACAATATTAAGATAGAAACTTAAATACTTACAATAAAAAATCAAATACAATATAAAAATGACATTTTTGAATACTTATATTATAGCCGTGTTGGCCCAATGGGGTTGTACCTCGACTTTCAATCCGAAGGTCGTGGGATCAAATCCCGGCCGTGCATCAATGGATTTTGCGTTTCGTAAAATTTAGATGCGCTTTAACACGAGCTCTGAACGGTGAAGGAAAACATCGTGAGGAAACCAGTTAGTATTCTTATAGGCGGCGATGGGCTTGCAACCTGTCACGTATGGAATACTAACTTCTGCAAGATGTGGGCATGTATCTAATATGTATTTGTACATGCCTCTGACTACCCCCTTAGACATCTTCAAAGGATCTGGAATATAAAGATCTGAGAGAATGTCTACCGCACCTTGGAGATACAGTCGTGACCCTGTGTTTTATATAATTATGATTATGATAACTACTAGGGATGTAACTTGTAAGTTGGTCCAGCTCGCTAATTTTAGCACATTCACAAACAAATCACAAGTGTCCAACATCATTGAATTCGATTAGTTCAAATAGAACTAATCTAGCCTGAATCATACTTTTCCTTTCTTTGGCAATGATCCAAATGCGGAGATTACAGTCCCTTTTGTTCCTGTGATGTTGGTGGTGAGCGGTTGCTGGAGCAAGCCCGGTTGCTTCATTGTCGTCTTGTTGTTGGACATAGGACCGGCTTGATCCCATTTAGATTTTCTCTTTTTCTCATCATCACTTTCAGATTTCTTTGCGATGCCCGTAATGAAGTCAATTTTAGATAGTTTATCCTTTTTTTCTTTTTCTCTCCGATCCATTTCATGCTTCTGAGCTTTGGCAAGCTCATCATAGTACGACTCTTTACCCCAACGTAAGGGGTCATATATTTCAGGAGGGTAATTTGTATCCAACTCATTGATATCACAGAATTGAATGAGTTTTTCATAAATACTTGGATTTCTGAAGTTTTTCTTATCTTGAATAAGACTGTTCATATCTAAGCCTTCATTTACCATTCTGCTGTGGAACTTGGCAATTATATCCTGTAGTTCTTTAGGGCACTTGCCAGGTGGCTCGGGTGGGATGGACACACCATCCTGTGAGTCATCGGGGTCAGAGCGTGGGATGGCGTCATCAGTATCTGTTTCCATGGAGAGCCGCCGCATGTCATCCTGGTTCTCTGCACTCGGAGATAACTCCTCATCCGAGACTATCGTGTCATCTACATACGATACCAACCTCCTCTTTGGGCTAGGAGGTGCTGAGAGCGCTTTTGTACTTTCCTCTACTTTCCTAGGACTCGTGGGTACTGATTTTGTTTCTTTAGGTTCTTCCTTTTCAGGAGTCTGATCTTCCATTTCCTCTTCACCTTCAGAATCTGTGTATGTTGCAGTGAGCGACGCTAGAGCTGAGTGCGAGGCCATGTTTTCCAAATCCTTGTGATTCTACTTCAGATGTAAGTTTTGTAAGTATTTATTTACCCAACACTTTTACTAAAGTCTTTTTCACGCTGGAACTTAAAAATACATAAATGTGTGACACTTCGAGATGATGTCAAACAAAACAAAGTCAGTCAAATAGTAATGTCCTACAGTTTAATCGAGTTATTAAAATCGATTTTTATTTCACTACAATCAATTCATCTCAATCGATTAGAAGGTTCATGCCTCGGACGAAATATAAAGAGGACGTCTGATTGAAGGAAGTCCTCATACAAAATTTTCTGTCAATTTTTGCGGGGGACGAGGTAGCACACTAACGCATTTTACACACACATACGCATTTCGTTTTTGTATCGCTACACAAGCACACTACATAAAAAATACAACACACTCTCATTTTTACACACACTATTGCAAATTTCGTATAAACATAATGTAGCGACGTAAAACAGAAAGTAGCACACATCAAGAAAATTAGGGAAGGGAACGTCAATAATATTATCGTTATCGATTATATGCGTGAATGAGTGAATGATGACAAATTATTTCTTCCATTTCTCAGTTTCTATTAATCGTATATTTTGCATTGTGAATAAAATTAACTTAACAATGCTTTACAATGTAGTAGATAAGTTAATAACAAGTAAAAATCGGTTAGACCGTAAAATTTAATTGTACAGTGCCACCAAAATATCGAATTTCGAAACTATTAATGTGTGTAAGCTATCGGTCTATTGATGTCGTCCCACTAGTTCTTTCGAACCAGTGTGGCGAAAGGATTTCAAGTGCGCCCTAAAGAGGCGTCTTTATACGTTGACGATGACGAGTTTACATAGGTAGGAACTTATATTTTCTGAATACTTAGGTACTGTAAAACTAGTTTATTTAAATCTAATAGCCTTGAACCTTCATTACAATTATAGCTACTTCTGCCATATGTAAGTATATACAGGATGTCATAGGAACGACAGTCAAGCGGAAGTCCAGTGATGCAGACCACTGTTGCTGCAATGTCACAAAAATATGAATAACTTCTAAACTACAAAAAATCGTTGAACATACATGGGGGTGATTTGGGTAGCCCTTGGGATGTTGCATCACTAGACTTTTGCTTGACAGTCGTTTCTGTAGGGATGTTTGTTGCTTTTGTAGTACTTAAACCTCAAATGGTCCCATAGGCTTTTTCGATCCTTACATGAAACTGAATCGATTTTAGTACAAAAAGTATAGGAAAAGTTTTTGACAATTTCTGAATTTTCTAGTACTCAAACGACCCCATAAAGTCTTTTGATGTTTACCTGAAACTGAATAGATTGGAATCAATTTTTTTTTCCTTTTGCCATTTTTGTCGCTGTCTGTACATTTTTTCAAAATCTGCGAATGCAGTTTAAAATATCTCAAAAAGATAGGGAAGGTCTTCTAAGAGCGTTTTCTTGTAGCTACAATGGTTAAGGTACCTGCCCTCCATGGCCCATCTCAAAAATCCACCTGTATAGTCCGAGTAGGCGTCCAGGATGGATGTCTATTGCATGCTTGTTTCCATTTTTCTTTAATAATCTCTTGGGAACATAAAATCAACAAGCAAAGAAAAGTAGGTACATACAAAACTTTTAAAAATGTTCATCTTCCGTTCATTCATTTAAATCATCGATATCAATACCACTGCACTATAGAACATTTCAACTAGTCAAGTTAGGGTTGTCATCAATTTGAAATAATTATGACTATGTTTTAAAATAAATTACCTATAATTATTTTGCGTGGTTTCATTTTATTTTTAATTCACAATATATTCATAGTTATTATGTCAGATTGGGGGAGGGGGGATCAAAGTTCCCACTTTTGGGCTTTTCGCTTATATTCCGATAGCGGTGCGTCGTATGACAAAAAGTTTGTAAATTAAATGAAAGATCATATAATTCTCTACGACTTTTGTAATATACTATTCCGAATTTTCATCAGGTTTTGCGGTTTTGAGACACACGCTCCGGAAAAAGGCAAGCTACACGCTCCGGAAGAATAAAAGGAAGCTACATTCCTTTTCAGCTTTATAACTTCAGAACCAGTCATGTTAAGCTACAAAGGTTAAAAAAACCTAACTTAAAGATAAAAAAGAAAATTTTTACGGAGCTTGAAAACGGTTGGAAATTCTGGAAAAGGGTATGGAGTTGAAGAAAATTTTATGATCTTTCATTTAGCATAAGTAAATTAATTTGGCATAATAATTGCATTGAAACGCACCGTTTTTGATAAATTAGTCAACTCCCTCCCACTCCGGCTCACCTCCTAGACATCAGTACTTTTAGTATGTTCACTTCCTAAGCACCCAGAACAAGTTTCTTAAGGAACCGCTTAAATACCAGCTCACGCATTCTACAACTCTCTTTTAATAACTGAACTGTTGGCAGTTTATTAAATGTTAAAAATTATGGAACACATTATAGAAACGCAATTAAAATGTAACTAGATTAAAATAAACGTGTTTTGATTTTGAAAAAACTTAGTGACATCCCTGACTCGCTACATAGATTATTACATAGTATTGTAGTCACGTGAATAGACTTATTCATTCATTCTTATGGCGGAAAATTCAAATTACTCAAATATAAATATCATAAATTCATAAGGAAATTAATAGTTATGTTACAAATTAAATACTCACAAATGAAAAGAGATGCCGTCGCTTTTGAAATTTGATGTTGCCGACTTGTTTCGATAACAAAATACAGCACAAATAGGCATTTTATGGCAGCTCTGTTCTCGCTCAGGTTCAGAAGTATTGTGTCAAAATGGCTACCGAAGTAGTTTTTATAAACTGAAACGACTCGGAGTCGTCTACATTTGACAGAGGGGAAATACAAGTTATGGCGCATCCCTACCTTAATGATCGAAGGTTCATGCATAGACAAAATTACTAATCCAACGATAATTTTTTTACTTATCAATTCATATACTTACTCTGTGTCAATTCATCGATTGTTTAGTTTTTCATTTTCGGACTCTCTAATAGGTCACGTTCCATTTTACTCAGTACTGATAATAGACGGATTTTTGAAGAAAATGTATTGTTTATTTCATTATGTTTTATGGCTCGTTTATGATAATTTATGAAATAATTGAACAGGAAGTAGACAAAAACAATTTTTTTTGTATGTTTTATCGTTTCATTTTTTTACTTGTTTTTTTTTTGTTTCAAAATAGTTGTGAGCTACGCAACGTGAAACGAAACATGTCCAACCAATGTGCCAGGCATCTCGGACTCAGGCTTAAACGTTCCGGCGTGAAAAAGACTTCATCATCATCATCATCCACAACCTGACTTTGCCCACTGCTGGGTATAGGCCTCTCTTTCTATATGCCACTTTTTACGGTCTCGTGCTAACCTCATCCAAGTGCGGCCCGCAACGGATACCAAATCGTCTGCCCATCTCGCTGCCGGACTTATTGAGATTTTAATTGTAAAAAAAGCGTCGAGTACACACACTCTTTCCCTTCTTGATTTATGACTTCTTTCCAATTTCCAACCAAACAAAATCCAAAATTCCAAATCCCAATACAGCTTGTCTTGATTGAATGTCTTGTCTTACAGTCCCAAAAACTTAACTGAACTGGTGGCTAAAAGAGGAACTAACGAATTTTCCTCCAAAATGTATTTTTCTGCTAATGTCACCGGTTCAGATAAGTTTGTTATGTTATTTATGTTATTTTCGGTTATTTACTATTAGTACAACATAATAGATAAAGATAAATATATTTATTTGTGGGACTTTACATCGTTAGTCAGGGTCGAGGTGGTCAGAGACAATTCCAAAAATAACTAATTTGAAAAGCACCCATTTCTATGGAATGAATGCCCAGCACCTAAACCATCCTCTACCTGAGCTTTGTCCACAGGACAACGTCAATACAGAACTGCGGGTTTCTTCTCGATGTTTTCCTTGATCGTCAAGAGTTCATGTCGCCGTGTCTCCTGCGACCAAAAATAACTAAACATTCTGACAAAACACGTTTTCTGGATAACATTTTACATACAAAAAAGTTACCCATATTTTGTTTGATGTTAGGTCTTAGAAAATAATCGCTTTTCTAGCGAACTGAGTAGGTATCATAATGGGCGAGCGAAGCGAGCCGTTTTTTTTTTCGAAAAAATCAACACGATACTTTCATCTAATTCTTGTCGATAGTAGTAGGTACTTACCTACTTCTAGCGATGTGAGCATCTTAATGGGCGAGCGAAGCGAGCCGGTTTATTTTTAGAAAAATTCTTCCCGATTTTTTTAGAAGAAATCGACACTATACAATACAATACTGCCTGAGGCCGCCAGATATAAACCGTGGCCGTGTACCGTGGCCTCCTTGGCACCCCCTGGAGCCTGGACCGCCCCCAGATAAGTTTGTGGGACTATACAGTATACACTGAATGAGCTGTGCAAACTATCGGACGTAAGTCGCGAACGCGTCCTTGAGCTTTCGGACGTCCGACAACGATCTGACGCGCTGGATGTTTTTGTACTGTGCATGCATACATTGAAGTAGCATGGTAGGTACCTTTTTTGTCGCGGCTGTCAGCCGAGTCCGATAGTTTGTTTCTAGAAAGCAGGGAAAGTAGGACCTACCTACCTATGCATTTAGCATGGTATAACCTACCTTTTTGGTACATTATTTGGTACCTATGAGCCGTGTTGCTCGACTTTCAATCCGAAGGTCGTGGGATCGAATCCCGGCCGTGCACCAATGGATTTTGCGTTTCGTAAAATGTAGGTATATACGCTATAACATGAGCTCTGAACGGTGAAGGAAAACATCGTGAGGAAACCAGAGTATTCTTATAGGCGGCGATGGGCTTGCAACCTGTCACGTATGGAATACTAACTTCTGCAATTCTTATAAATTCTTATAGGCGGCGATGGGCTTGCAACCTGTCACGTATGGAATACTAACTTCTGCAAGATGTGGGCATGTATCAAATATGTATTTGTACATACATGCCTCTGACTACCCCCTTAGACATCTTCAAAGGATCTGGAATATAAAAGATCTGAGAGAATGTCTACCGCGCCTTGGGGATACAGTCGTGACCCTGTTTTTTTACGTTTTATGTATTGAAGGGCTTGTTATGTAGCTTGCCTGTAGTTCTTGATAGTTCGTCAAAGGCAAGGCGTTGTAAGTGGATGGGTGACCGCCCAGCGGCAATATCAACTGAGATCTTCTGTGCTTCGGCCATGTTACTGCTCAGTCCCGGCTATGATATAGGTACCTACTTTTAGCAATTTTACACAAACGTACAGAACCCAGCAGCGCTTAGATCATTTTGTCTGAGACCCAGCGACACCGCTGATTACCTTAGCTAGACAGTCATTGGAAAGTGTTGATGCGATTACCCATGACTGGATTGGATTACCTACCTAATATGATTGCCGATACATATTATTATGTAAATAAGTTGCTTTTAGTTCAGCTAAATGTAGGATAATAATAATTACTTAGCTCAAAAAAATTATATTTTTGTATCAGAATAAAAAAAAACTATCTGAGTCGCCAAGGTTTTACTATCTGTGGTTTTCATTTACCGGTTCCCGCCAAAACAGAGGGTTGTCAAAATAAAGATTGAAAAAAAAAGATGGTGGATTTTATTTTCTCCCTCTAGCTAGAACAAAGTGATTGTGTGAAAGTTTAAAGTTGTAAATATTAGTTTTATTTATTATGTTACTTTATTGTAATAATTAGTGCGTGTAATTTGTGCAGGTGATGTTGCAAAAATCTAAAAGTTGTCTTCTTGCTGGTAGATAACTGAATTTTCAGATTTATGAAAAAAACTTACAGCTAGCCTAGAATAAACCTAGTCTCAATAGTCGCCATTTCCATTAAGGCGCAGGCAGGCACCCAAAGTTCAGAAAAAAATACGTGTAGACGTTTTTCTTGTAAATTTTGCAAAAAATCAAAAAAATGTAGTAATTTGTATTGATAAAAGCTGATCGCACAGATGTCCGCGCCGTACGCGCCGGGCGCTCCAGTTATTATTCTATACTTACAGTACAGTGCGGAGCCCATTGCCATACCTGTGTATTAGATTATAAGTACTTTTGGAAATAAATTTACTATATCACTTAGAAAAAAAACTGATGACGTAATAAAATGCGGCTAACTTCTGACGTCTCAGCATTTCTTATAATGAATTGTCAGTTCGGCGGGTTCGGCGTGCAACCACCTTATAAGTACCTAATACCTATTCACTAGACATTTCAAATGTGAATGAAATTATTTGGAACGAAAACCAAACCAACCTTCATAAAAAAACGCGGAGTCAACTAATGATGTGCCATAAAAAATATCAAGGCTGTATGATGTTGTTTTGATTGCGCATAACGATGATAATTTAAATTAGATACAATTTAAATATAGGTCCTATCACATAAAATGTATTTATGGTCTACTAGCTGCGCTCCCGCGGTGTAACCCGCGGTCGCTCGGGATTTAAAGTATTTTTTTTCACAATGGAATTATTTTATTTACGTATACAGGGTAGTTCTTCATTGTTGATGGCCAGAGAAGCATCATTATTATTCCTATAACTACTTTCAAAAAACTTCTAGTCAGCATTTATAAAGTCATAAGTACCTACATATTTATTTATTTTGTATAAAAATCCAGTGGTCTTAATCGATAATATTTTCCACGGAACACTTTTCCTGAATGTAACCAACCAAATGGAAACGACTGATTTTGCAAAAATTCAAAACAAAAGTTTTTAGTAGATAACCTACCGGTTACCGACCTTCCTAGGTCTGTAGGTATAATTTCTATCAAATTTGAAAGAAACCACTATAGGGTATCTAGTAGATATTAGATTACAAGGTATAGACCAACTTTATTGGGAAATTATCTAATTATCTCTCGACCGTCACTTATTGTAATATCTTCCTGCCTAAATAATAGGTAAGTACTGACTGGTTTTCATAAGATGTTTTCTTCACCATCTAGCATGTTGTATTAATCCTCCAAAACGAAAAATCCATGCACTTTATAAAAGTAAAGATTCCTCAGCCATTGTCGTCCCACTGCAGCATGCGGGCAAAGGCCTTGCTTCAAGAAAACAAATCTATACTATGTAGGTTACTTCGATATAGAGTAGGTGCTAGGTACCTTGGTATAAATAGGTAGCAATAGATAGAGAATAAGCTTAAAGAGAGCAATCATTGTAAGCGACATTATTACGAACATCGCTATAAACGAGGTCTTAGTGCCCAGTTCTAATGTAAGTTTTTGTTTAACAAACATTAAAAAAATCTTGTAGCAGACATTCTACACGATACATTATTATATTCATCTTATATTTTAATGCGCTTTGCCGCTTGTTTTGCCCATTAGAAACCCAATTTTGATAGCCCAATAGCTCTACATTAGCACTAATTTTCTTGCTGTAAATCATGCTAGAAGCCTAAAAACAATAGCATCCAACATCTTTTCGTGGAGGGCAAAATAAATACAAATAAAGAACATGAACTCAGTAAAATATAGCCGCATTGTCTATGGTCCGCGGCAGTGGCTTACCGAGCCGACAACCGAAGCCCTAGAGCACGAGGGGGCTCACGAAACCCTTACCAACCGTCGTCTCCTTCACTCTCGCTGCAACAGAAAGGGACACTAGCATCGAGTTGACAAAAAGCGGTGCGAAAAAGCCTCGTCGTTCCGGGCGTGACGTCACGGGGGCGGGAGGGGCGCCACAGCCGGCAGTGTTCGGCCGGCAGCCGTACCGTCCGCACGGTACACAATGCACGCGCGGTGAAAAAATAAAATAACAAATTCGCGATGCTGTTCGAGAGTCCTAATGCGAAACTGTTCCCAGGCTTCAACATCCCTCCGCCCGTGAGGCTAAGGTGAGCGCCTCGTCTAACCTGTTTTAAATACGAGTGCGAGTGATCCGAGACGTAATTTTTAACAGAAGCCGTAAAAAATGCCTATAAAGTGCGAGTAGTGAACGACAGTGCGTCTGTCTGTAACGCTTGGGCGAAGAAACGTCAATACTACATCTTTTTTGATTCATAGCCATTACTGCGCCGTGCCCTGTTTGTGAAGCAAGCGTTCCTCAAATCCATGAGACATTTTCAGGAAGCGAGGACTGTAGAGTCAAAACACTGCATTCCTCCTTTGCAGCGATTACAATCGATCGCCGCGTGCAGAGGTTAAGTTCGCTCACACGTTTGTGAAAACAGTCGTAACGAATCGATTTTGATTCAACACGACTCAGCTCATTCAACTTTAGCAGCCAAAAAGATATGGGGATAATATTGCTAGCTATTTATAGGTAGTTCCATCGATCGATGGATGCTGGTTATTGACGAGACATTTATAAATCGAATATCGACGGATCGTGGAAGCGAGACGGACGACCAGGCTGTAAACAAAGACGATGCTTCCTGTTGCTCTCGTCTGCAGTGCATTCCACTTCAGTCGAGAATCTTGCGTTTTTAAGTCTTAGGCTCAGAGAAGTATCATTTGCTCAACCCCTATTGGGAATCCCAAGCAAATTGGCTCTAAATGTTAACATCTAAGTATTCTGACATTGAATGATTTGACAGAAGATATATTTTGATCACCGGTAGCCTCAAGTGCCACTGTATTAAAAGCAAATGGACAACTTCTAGCTCGCAAATCTCGCAATGGAGAATAGTTTCTGATACTACAGAGAATACTGTTAGACGAAGACGACTAATCGTTGTTATTTTTATACAGAAGAATCACATTTAGCTATTATTTCATTTGTCTCTACATCTTTATCGATTTCTATCATTAATTACATCAAATCTTCAAAGGATGTCAGGTTTGGCAGCCGTTTAAATCCTTTATTCAATTTGATTGTATTTCTATTTACAAACATCCTCAATGTTTAGAACCAGAGGTGATACGCTTAAACAAAATGTCTCTCCTTTGTAATTTTATTGATCATATACTTATTCATATTACAGAATATTTCAACATTTGAAATATGAAGGTTTGCAAGCTGTCTGCCAAGATTGAAATTGGTTTCTTATTGGAAGACATTCACAGTATTTCAAAGTAATCCATTACCTATATTATTTTATATTAACTCACACTATTTGTAGGTACATTGTGATGTTTTTACAAATTACAGAGTCCAAAAGTAAAAAAAACGCTTTTTGTTTTGGACTTTGGTTGAAAATTACGGGGGAAGATGAGGCATTTTAAGTTTTACGGGAAAAGTATTAATCTCTCGAGAAACAAATTTATATGTGACCACATCGAAAGTAAAGCCTTTCAAACAAAATAAATGTTTTGAAAGTCTATAATCTATAGATATTGATATAATGAACGTTCATATAAAGAAACAGATACAGCCGAACATAGGCTCTCCTTTTTTGGAGTCTGTCAAATATAACAGAAGGCAGCTACCCAGTAAAAGTAGTAATTATTATCTATTTGGAGGCACGAACAATAAAATGGACAATAAAAAAACAATTGCACTAGATTTTGAGCGAAACGGGTGTAACGGTAAAACCCTTTCAAAACTTAGATATTTGAGAATAATGAGATTTTGGGTTGTAGGTACGAACAGTAGGTAGGTCCCTAAACAAAAATACAGGATTAGGTACATCTCGAGACGAATAAAAGGTCATGGCGGTTGAAGACATTCAATAGAGTCAATTACGCGTCTTATAGAATTGCTACATCAATGAAGCACGTGTTTTAATTACCTATCGAGACAAAAAAATATCCTGTCCACAAGTTATATCACGATGTCTTCATGGTTTACCTAATTTGTGTAATTCAAGATCAATTTACTACACATCAAAGATCATACGAATTCAATTGGATGACAATTGGTTTAAGAAATGCACCAGTTTTTGATCAAAATAAAATACATTGCACCCACGGCTTATCTTTTGGTCGAGTTTTCTCGAACCAGTGTAGGGAAAGGTTTTTAGGTTGGGTTGGACCCAAAAAGAGGCTTTATTTTCGTGCACATGATTATTGTTTTAATACTGAAATAAATAAAATTTAGTTGAATAAACTTAGACCCCGTTATAACAGCAGATAGGAGAGTTGCAGCTTTGAAGAAGATGGAACCTTCATTTAATTTTTTAAATCTACCATAATAATTAGGCAACTACTACCCCTTTGCGTTTATAAAAAGAAAGTTTTCAAATTTCGAACGCTACGTTTTTTTCGACGATTTTTACATCAAGATTTGAAGAGAGAACAGACATTAGAATTCCAATTTCGAAATCAATTCGTGACATTTCTGGTAGGATACCTCTAAAAGCAGTACTCAATACATTTCATTCATTCATTCATTATTAAAGAATTCAATGTAGCAAGTTGTTGAAGTCTAAACGTGTGACGTTTCGTATCGAGTATCAAGTGCCGACTTGGATATTGATTAAATCGAAGTGTAGACGCACGCATTTTGTTGCACAATACGTTGAAGTCGCCACATTGTTGATATTACTTCGTAGGTACAATTCAATCCGATTATTGATACAGTTTTCAAAGAATAACTTTAGCACATACCGGAGCTCAGCTTGGGGCTCAGACAAAAAAGTAAGGACTAGCTGTTGACGGAATTGCTCTTATAAAATTTTCTGCCGATTTTTGCGGGGGACGAAGTAGCACACGAACGCATTTTACACACACTCATGCATAAAAACTGACAATACACCCTCATTTATACGCACATTCTGGCGGGTCCAAAGCGCCGTGTTTTAGTGTTTTCTAACATGTTATCATCGTTTTCCACCAATGGAACGCGCCTATACGGTTGATAACATGTTAAAAACAAGGAAACACGGCGCTGTGGACCTGGCTTAAGACGTACATTATTACAAGACGCACATGATTCGGAATCATGTAGATAGATAGATAGAAAATACTTTATTGCACACCACATAATAAAAATAAACAAAAAACACAATGACATACAATCGACGGTCTTATCGCTAAATAGCGCATGTACATTTTGGCAGAGGGGAAATTAGGTACAAGGTATGGCTCATCCCGTCTAAATAATCTAAGTGGCTTAGCTCTTCTAGTAGAGATCTTCTTTTTTTTTCAGTGAAATGTTAGTCTTGGCTACCAATTAATTTTACATGAAATTTTTTCGTGAGATTTAGAATAGTTTTTAGGTTTTTACGTTGCTTTGCGACTTGCAAGTCTCACCCAAGTTTTCCGACTAGCTCTGACAATTAGTGTAATAGCGAGGTGTTAGTCTGCCTCTTGAAAACTAGAGTTCGTTTGAAAACAATAAAGTTTTATTCCTCTAAAACGGCATATTTTCATTTAAAAATTAAATTATTATCTGTGGTTTTTAGTGAAGAAATAAGGGTCAATGCTCTTTCATGGCGTAGCGACCTTATTTCCCAACTTAATTTACCCAACACCTTTGCTAAGGCTTCGTTCTATTCATATCTAAAGCAAACTTTGTTTTTATGCGTAACTTACTGAAATTAATTAGGTACCTACTTGTTTACAATTTTACAGCCTTACCAACGTGACAAAGTTATTTCTCGGAATAAACCAAGAATAACCATATATTTTGAAAGTTTACACTCAGGAATAACTTTATACCTACCAGGTGTATTAGTAGAGTGCGTTTCATTAAATAGTTCCTATGCTGTCATGTTGGCAGTAGAGAAAATAAGTGTATGTACCTATTGGTTTATGTGGGGCCTCGTTACGTTTTTCTCTTTCACAAAAGTCCTTCGCCTTCAACACCATCACTCTTTCACCACTTTTTAATGTTTTAGGCATAATTTTCTCAAGAAATTCCAATAAAACCACAGGGGTGCCAACATTACGGCATCGGAACTATTTGATGAAACGCATTCTAGGCGCTTAATATTGCAGGAAAAGACAGACCTCAGAGTAAGAACTGAGACAGACATTGGGATGCGTGAGTCTGTCAACGTCACTTTTATTTTTTAGCAGAAGAATGCCAGTCCTTATAGTCCACCTTAGTTCATAAAGAATATTTTTATAATAGTATTCCACCAAGAAGTATTTGACTAGATACGAAAATGCTAACACCAGTAACTACCGACCGGGCCATAATATTCCTTATAATATACACGCACACCTGAGTTTTATATGGTACACCTAAACACCACATTTCCTTGTGATCTGAGACCGGGGCAGGAGAATCCAATTTGTGATACAACCATTTAGCATTCGATATACCCTTAGTAGGGATGGAAAACATCGATATTTAAAAAAACATCGACATCCTAAAAAAAACAAAAATCGAAGTTATTTCCTACTAACTAGGTACCTACCTACATAATCGATGTAGGTACGTAAGTAATCTAAGTAGACACTTACCTACTAGGCAGTAGGCATTAAAGTCACCGACATAGCCCACAGGATTAGCAAGTTGAAGTGGCAGTGGGTGGGGTACAGGTAACAGGGTACAGGTAAAGGTTGCTGGGAGCCGTTGGGTGCAGGCTGCACAAGATCGATCGCTTTGGAAATCGAGGAGGCCTATGCGCAGTGGACGCTAGATGGCTGAGATGATAATGACCTACCTTTTTTTAACGTCAGAAAATTCATTATGGATACCCGACCGCTGTGGGGACAGCGGAAGTGTTATGTCGGACTCTCACCGACTAAAAACTGACGCGTGGCCTGCCTCCATGCATGTCAAGGGGCTCCGGGATCTCCTACGGAACACACCCGTGTCCCTCTCGCATTTTGCCTAAGCATTGTTCCGAGAATGGCACCCGCAGCCACGCCCGGCACCCTCGCGGCCGCTCGCCACAGAGCGCCGCGCCGCCCTCCCGGGGTCCGCATCATGGACAGTCGAAGTCCCCACTTCAACCACCCGCGGAGATAATGTCCTACCTAGGTACATTTTAGGTGATAAAAATTGATGACCTGTTGGTACCAACTTACTCCGTTGTGTGTTGAGAAAGCAAGAGGCAAGAATGGTAGTGCCAGAATAATATTCTGTATCTGGCATTTTAAAATACAATATAAGTTTAAAAAGTGAATAAAACTTCAACATGAGCCCGAATGAGCATCGAAACATCGATGCTCTGTTTGCACCCCTGGCCGACCTTGCCGACCCTCGTTCCCTCGCATCCAACCCCTTTAAAACAGTGGTCATTCCCACATTTCTATTATGTGATAGTTGATAACTTCTGTGGGTGACCTGGTGGCAAACAAAATACAAAGTATCAAAGTATTTTAACAGCTGGCTGACAGATTACCAAGCATCGTATTTACAGTACTCTTGATCAAATTAGAAAAAAATATTGTCATTTTACGGGAACTTGTTCCATCTTTCAACACAGATCTCTTTGACTTGGCGCAAAGACCTGTGGATAGAACTAGCTTTTGTTTTTTTGTTGTTCGCTTGCAAGCTTTTATGAACTTTCCACACGATACGAGAATGCGTTCGAGAAGAAATTCTCGTGCGTGAACTCGCATCGTGTCATATTGCGGAGGTAACCTAAAAAATAATAGATTCGGTTTGATGAGGCGGGATTTCAATTTGCTGTAACGAAATAACTTTGGATGTAATGAGAGCGAATGAGGCGTAAAATGTGTGTCATGATCGTAACAAGTACATCTGTGATCTCTGCTTACCCCAGAGAGCGTTATTTGTCGACAGCTAAAAAAACGCCAGAAGTGAGGTGTCGGTAACGGTTGTAAACTTAAAAAAAAAAATGCAAAAAGTATTAATGCCTCTGTGGGATACGATCCAACCGCATGGCGCAATGTAAGCCGAGTTATGAAATGAGCCACCGTCGCTGGCGTTGAGGTCGATATAATAGCAGATAAGTACTTAAATAAAGAGATTACCTACGGTTACAGTGTCGCGAGTTTGATGGTTTTTCCCCATCTCAAAAATGCCCAACGCTCCTAAAGAAACTTCACTTCAACAAACCCAGGTTACCTTGTTATCAGCAAATGAATTTCAAATCATATCGTGTGATACAATATTCAACTATTGCTTCCCAGACGATGTTGCGGAGTTAAATATTAAAGTAAGATTCTCAGCGAAAAGCAAGATGTGGATTTCCTTGATAACCCTGCGTCTTACGTGGACGCGAACGCGATTGCGAAGCGAAGCGATACGATTCTATGCGGCGCGGTGAGTCTGTCCTACATGCGTGCGAATCGTCCTATCTAATCTAATCAGGCCTATAGGCCTATAATAGGTATTATAGGCCTCCTCTTTATAACGCCACTCTGTTCGGTCCTGCGCAGTCCTTTCCCACGCTTTCCCAGCCACATTGACAATGTCATTTGACCATCGGGCGGGTGGTCTACCTCGTGGTCTTTGAGCATCTCTGGAATCGTCCTACATGGTATAAAAAAAAAAATCGACTCAATACGCGCCGCGCCGCTGCGTACCGGTCACGTAGGACACTTTAATAGTAAATAGCCTGTTTGTTGTTTCCGCGTCACTTCGCGTTCGCGTCCATATCGCCCACGTAAGACGCAGGGTTCATGTGTTCTACTATGTGTTCTACCTACTAGTTGAACATAGGTATTGGATAAGAATGATAATGCGAAACTGGTATTGTATAAATGGCGCTTTACTTTCTTTTATAAGAAGAATCAGGAATAGAAAGTCAAAAAGTATTTAGGACCGCCGGGATCACTATAATAGTCAGCAGTCTGATAAAAAGACTTTATAATTTGATAGCACGTGTTTTATTCAGTCCAATGGTTAGCTAAGGCAGAGCGAAGAGCGATACAAAACGGCGGCAACTGGGTGACAGTGACACTTGACATTACAGACACTGACATTTTACATAGGTTTACTTACTTTATCAAGCGCGAGGTCTACTCCTGTTCCCTAACGACCAATACCGTGAAGAACCAGGGCAACAAACACGGAGGCCTAGCTTTGGGTGATCTATCTTAAATCTGAATAAACAAGCTCCAGTGGGAAGCCAATAGAACAATGTACCAATGTAAAGCGGCTGTTACACAAGAAGAGTTTCTCGCACGCGAGCTCCGAAAAATCGTATGCGATTATCATCAAACAATCGTATGCGGTTGTTTACATTTTGACAGAAACTCGTAAAAAAGACTACTTTTAGTAAGTAGAAAGCTTTAGAGGAGCTGAGAGAGAGAGAGAAAGAGAGAGGCAAGGCTCAAAGCCTTTGTTTACACTAGGCGACCATATTAATGTCTAGAAGAAATTCTCCTTGTTTATCAGCCGCTTAAGTATATACCTAGGTATATGTGTATAATTATATACAGCAGTGAGTCACCAGTCAACAATATTGGCCTTGGTTCCTTGATTTCTTGTTAAATCATGACTTGTTAAGGATTTGGAACCAAGATGTCGGACACGGAGAGAATAAATAAATAAACACGAGTCATGTAGTTCAAGGAATTTGTAAAACATCTATGGAAAACCCAGTGGGCAAAGTGAGGTTGTGGATGATGATGATAGGCTAAGAACAAATGGTCTTAAGGACAAGTGTGAGGAAAGGATGCGTTTCAGAAGAGGATTCTAGATTCTCTCGATAGGAGGCTCTACATAAGATCTGAGAGAATGTCTACCGCGCCTTGGGATACGTAGTGATCCTATTTATGAGCTAGTTCCAGAACAATTTTCATCCAAAACCGTTCAGCCGTTTCAGAGTGGATAGTACTTTATTATTGAAGTGAAAACTTTAGGCACGTTGGGCATTTTTGAGATGGAAAAAACCATCAAAATCGAGTCGCGAGTCACGTGACTGTTACCGAAATACCGACACCATCTCTCACTAGAGTTTCGTCAGAATGGCCGGCGGGAGTTCAAATCCCAGTAGGTAACTTTATGCACGTTTTTTGTACATACCTACTTTTTTTTTGAAGTTTAGAACTCTTCTGTTGGCACTCCTGGAATGCCACTGTCTTATTTTAGATGATTTCTACAGCGTCAGGAGGCAATCCATGCCTACACTCAACGGGACGCTGTAGTGCCTGGGACATTGTTTAGAATAGAATAGAATTTATTTTGCCAGAATATTCTTCGTCTATGGTCGGTACTTCATTTCTGAAGATCGTGATCACCATGCGTCGTTCTGCAAGTATGGACGGCTTGTCTCCATCGACTCCGGTTTGTCGCCATCTGTACTACACTGTAGAACGACCGCCGTCCACGGTATTCGCATCATTCGCCTCCAGCACCACATCTCGAATGCGTCAATCCTCTTTCTCTCTCTGGCCAAGATGGTCCACGTCTCCACTCCATATTGGAAAATCGGGAATACTAGGGCTCTAACGAGGCGGATCTTTGTTTTCCAAGTTATTCCTCGATCCTTCCAGATCTTTTCCAATCGACACATTGCATCTCTGCCCATGGCAATCCGACGTTTGCCAGAATATAGGTAGGTACTTTTACTAGTTTGGTTGCCAATCACATCCGTTGTGCCTTTTATTCTACCATCCACATGGTGTGCAAAATTTATAACATGATATTAAGCTAAATATTCTTCTAATAATTATTAGTATTCTTATAGGCGGCGATGGGCTTGCAACCTGTCACGTATGGAATACTAACTTTTGCAAGATGTGGGCATGTATCAAATATGTATTTGTACATGCCTCTGACTACCCCCTTAGACATCTTCAAAGGATCTGGAATATAAAGATCTGAGAGAATGTCTACCGCGCCTTGGGGATACTGTCGTGACCCTGTAATTATTTATTAGAAGAATTTTCAAAGAATCAGCATTGCCATTCAGCGTGGCAATGCCGCCAGTGTTTTGGGCACGCTTCCGACTGGCAGTGACCTGGATCAGTTGAGCTATCTATAGATCGTTTTTACGACGATCCTTAGATAGCTTGACTGATTCTATTGTATTTTGTAATTTTATGTACATATTGTAGTAGCTTAGTTTCTGTAAATAAATATTATTATTTATTTATATAATAGTCAAAACATTCAAAGTTTGAGATGGAATAGGCTTGCCCAGCACCTAAATTGTCATATTTACTCGTAGTAGGTTGATAAATGAGTAGGTAAGTACAAAATAGTAGATAACAGTCTGGTTTTAAAACTTCATGTTACAGGTTTTTAAACTACAAAATAAAACAAAGTTTATGAGGATCCATGGCGAATGCAAGATCGTTCACTTATGCAAATGTTGACGAACCTTGCAACTCCCAAGAAACGGCTTTTGTCCACAGATTATCGGAACGAGTTTAGATGAGAATTGTATGACGTCAAACCTTTTTTTTTTATTAAATAGGTCAGCATTTCAGCTCACTCTGCCTGATGTTAAGCAATAGTGAGGTCTAAGATGGAGCATACTTACCTAGAAGGAACCTACTCTTGATTTGAAGACCCCTCTAATGTACTTTTCGGGAAATACAGAGCCCGGCAATGAGTTCAACAATTTGGCGGTGCGTATGAAAAATGTAGACTCAAAACGCTTTGTACGAACTCTGGGAATGTCGACCATGTACAAGTGGCGTCTTTCCGGGAACCTGTTGGCCCGATAGAAGAATGGGGATGGCGGAACTAAAACCTCTATGCATAAATGCTAAAAACAATCATAAATAGCTATGATGGATGGCATTCTGCTTTATATTTCCCAAGGGACGCGGGTGACACGTACCTGGGCCAACACCAATTTACTTATGTAAATAGGTAAAATAGGAATTTAACACGTTCACTGCGCCATCATTTTCAAAAAACTTTCAGCTGGTGCTTTGGAGAACCTACCCTTTGGTGCGTTTGAGACCTAATCAGTCTCCTAAAAATACAGTTTTGAAAGTCCTTGAATTCACCTTTAAATAGGAATCAAATATGTATATTTGTCTTACTCATACTTAAAGAACTTTACACGTTAGAGCCTCCCGCAAGGAGTGAAACAACACGATTATAGTCAACGCATAATACAAAACTCCTACGAGTACAAGAGATCTGATAGATCTCGTAGTACTTAAAAAAAAAAAAATTTGTTCTCAAACTTTTGTGCACTACCGTCCTATTACTGCTTCTTTAGTTTATTTTCCATCCAAAGGTTGCCTGGAAGAAATCGCTTTCAGCGATAAGGCCGCCCATTGTACTAATGAACTTGTAAATGTCTCTAATGTATTGTTTTCGTTGTTGTTTTGGTGTACAATAAAGTGTTCATTCATTCATTCATTCGTAATGCAACGAACGTGTTAAAAGCCAATGTAGTGAATTCATTAAAAACATCCGTGAATTAAAACTAGAGCTTATTTTATGATGAGTTTTATTTGATTTTCGACATTAACTAAGAGCTTTAAGTTATCGTTTATGACGTCAACTCTTCGTCAATGGAAAAATGCCCTTACACTGCAATTGCGGTGGTTTTTCGTAACATGATTTTTGCGGTTGCATAGGTATTTGATTGCAAGTTGAGTTGTTCCCATTGAAATAAGTACATTATAACTCAATGAGTTGTTCCAAGGAATTTACTTTCGGCTTTGGTTAGGAAGGCGGCAAGTTCGAATTCCGGCCGTGCATCACACACGAACTCTAGGAAAAGAGGAGAATTGGGTAAAACAGACCATGCCATCTTTCGAAAATAAAAATAAAAATATATCTTCTAATAAAAGCTTGTAGATACTTATCAAATCAAATGAAATCAAAATCTTTATTTAAATAAAAAAGATGTTAAAAAAAGGTTATTATTATTTCCACTGTGATCTGCGGTCTGAGTCGGCGTATAAACTCAGGTACATTTTTATTTATTATTATTAACTAAAATTTAATTATTTTTTAAATTACACACAGAATAAATGTCACTTAGGTACCGACTAGGTTACAAACACACACATGCCTAAGTACTTGTGTGTTTGTTACATCAACCTGAAAAAGTTAACGGATTTAGATGAAATGAAGCCTCTACCCTGGATTAAAATAGGCTACTTTTTAGCCCGATAGAACGGATTCCCGTGGGATTTCATCAAAGGTTATACCGGGAGGCGTATTTAGTTGTAGCCGACTATAATTTTTTATAGTTTTTTTATAGGTTTTGTTTTTTTTGTTTTGAGTATATTTTTCTGATAGATTTTTATTATGTTTACTTGTATTTATTAGCTATAACGATTTGGATTTATCTGTGATGTTATAGATAAGTTTGTAAAATAAATAAATAAATAAATTTACTCTACATCTAAAGAGTAATTTACTCTAATACCTAAAGAGCGTAAAAAGTATTAGAAAGTGTTACGGTTGAATGCGGACAATAAAAACGCTTCCGATTCTAAAACGAATTGGTAATCAATACAACGAAAGTAGAAAAGACTAGGCCTGTCGGTCTACCATGTTTTTGTTGTTTTATTTAGGTAGATCTGTTCTATGTAGCTTGCAGCTATTATACCTACAACTGGAGAAACTTATCTGAACCGGTGAGGGACATGTTATCGCATTTGTTGTTGGCAGAAAATACATTTTGGAGTACCTAAAATTCGTTAGTTCCTCTTTTAGCCACCGGTTACAATTCACTGAAGAGTTCAATGAACAGCTCCTATATCAATCATCAGATCAGTGTTGCTACATTTTTAATATGTTGAATTTGACTGGAACGCTTATTTTCTGAGGAGTTCTGTTAAACAGGTCCTAACCACAGAATTCCCATCTTCATCATCGTCAGCCTATAACAGTCCACTGCTGGACATAGGCCTCCCCTAATGAGCGCCATTGCGCCCTGTCCTCAGCTCGACGTATCCAGCTTCTGCCAGCAGCCTTTCGCAAATCGTCACTCCACCTGGCCGGAGGGCCGGAGGCAGAATCCCATGTCCCTAGTAAAAGCCATGAAGTTTTTATCATTATTTACCTTCATGGTAAAAGCTCAATCGGACACTTGGGGAAGTGGGTCAAATTGAACTTGCAAGACTTGAACCGGAAAAACATTAGTTAAATAATGTGCATGAGAAAAGGCTAGAATTCTATTCGTTGAGCGTGGTGTATCGATCACTATGTTTTGACAGACTTTGTGACTAAATTAATTAACTTTGTAAGAACGCAGTTGCTCAATAGGTCGAACTGAAATAACTGAATGAGAATAATTAGCTAGCACAAACTGTTTCACTCATTGTGCCAGCATTCAAATATGGCAAGTTCGTGTTGGTCCACCAATCTCTGTAGATAAGTATGAGCTTTACAGTGAAGCACTCGGTAGCTTGCTATAGTCGTTCTTGTGATTGAAGTGAACGGTCTGTGTGATCACAATAGTGGATGGTGAGATTGCTTGGCATTATCAAGTCAGCATTTCATTACTTTTCAAATGCGGCACCGTTATCAGAGTTGGTCACTTTACTTTTTTTCGAAATTTTAGGGGTTTCGCCCCAACAGTTGCCCATCTGCCGACACGTGTCTGGAGAAACATAAACTACATTCATCTCGCCCCTAAATAAGGGTCACTTACCTTATAATCATCTGTCAGTTGAAATTCAAATGAAATTTTACTATTAAACAGCTTTTATAGCTTCTTTTTCTTTCCAAAAATTGCATTCATGTAGGATATGAACTTGAACCCATGATGTGGGTCACGCTAATTGAGCTAAGCTCTATTTATTTTTAAACCATAGGTATGTACCTATAATACATTTTATTATATGATCAACATCACTTCGTTCAACAAACGGCAAGGCAACATCTGCGATTAGGGTTCTCGGATACCTACCTATTATAAGGAGACTAACTTTTATAAGTACTTATTTCTATATTCAGGGCTTTTAGATTCTTTTCGGGGCAACATTATTAAAGCAAAGTCATAACGATAATTTATATTTTATTTTAAACGGATAACTAACAGCTAGCTTACCTTCAGGGTTATTAAAATATAATAATAATTCTGTAGGTAACAAATGAAATGAAATGAAATTTTTTATTTGCAAGAAATATTTTCATTCACATTTTTCATTTTTTGTCATAATATTAACACAGCCAGTCGTATCTTTGAGATGACCCCTATTTGACCGTTAATTTTGTCAGAACATACGAATATAGGGATCCCGAGCTGGTAACCCTGGCCGCGCCCGAGTGGCAACGTCGCCTCTCAGCTTACTATTGTGGTTAGACAAGGACAGCGAGTGTCTGCTCAAGTTACCTGCGTACAGGTGGACAAAAACTTGGGGAAGACCAAAGGGTATTTTACAAAGCTAATCCATTTTAACTCTTAAGCATTGATGTGACACAACGTCTAGATACGAACTATTGAAATAGTGCAGCGAATATATGAGTAAATATGTAATAAATAAGCAGATAACAAAACATTTATTTACAGAAACTACTTGTTCAGGCTTCATAGAGATCCCCTCAGGAGTCCCACAGGGTTCTATTTTGGGACCACTCCTCTATGCTTCCTATCTGTATGACGTAGGTAGTTGTTTTGAACATGCTCGTTTTCTAATGTATGCTGATGACACAAAAATTTATATGAAAATTGCGAATCTAAATGATTGTATGAATCTTCAATCGGATCTTGATAGGCTAGGACACTATTATACTAAAAACCGTCTAGGCATAAACGTAGGTAAGTGTTCATTCATTTCTTTTACCCGCAAAACACATCCAACAAACTTTGATTACCTCATTAATAACACTAAAATAAGTAAAGTTAACTCTGTTAGGGACCTCGGTATAATAGTTGACTCTAAATTAATATTCTCTCAGCATATAGAAACAATCGTCAACAAAGCCTACAAAAATTTAGGCTTCATTTTACGTGTCAGTCGTCCTTTCACTGATATTGACTGTGTCAAGATCCTTTACTATTCCTACGTCAGAAGCATTCTCGAATACTGCAGCTTAGTCTGGAATCCTCACTACATAGTCTACACTCAGAGTCTGGAAAGTATACAGAGTAAGTTTGTTAAGCATCTGAACTATCGCAGTTTTCGTAATTTTGGTGACTACCAGGAAGCTTGCCTTTTTCATCATCTCACGACTCTTGAGAATCGTAGATCTCTCACGGACATGTCATTTCTTCATGGCGTTTGCAATGGTGTTATCGACTGTCCTGAGTTATTCTCGAAACTGTTACGGTTGAATGTCCCTGGCAAACGGACTAGACACACCCCTTTGTTCGCCGTCAATCGTACCCGCACTAATTATGCTCAGAACTCCCTTGTGAATCGGTTGCATAATAAATTCAATAAAAGATTTGGGTCTGCAGATGTTTTCCATTGTGGCAGGGTTGCGTTTAAGCGCGAAATTCTAAGATTGTGTACTAGCTAACTAACAACTTCTTCCTTTTTCTATTACGTTACAGTTCTTTCGAACTAGTGTACTGAACCTACCCAATTATTATAATAACTACCTAACAGCTTATTTTCTATACGTGCTGTGTGTCTATCTATCTCTTAAAATGTAATTTGTATGATGTACTAACGGTTATAAAATTGTGTGATTTTGTGTGTTAAAATAAGTGTACCTAAATGTACCTACCTTTAAAACGGTCGCCTTGCATGTGTTACCTATAAAATGTAAATCCGTAATTGGCTGTATGGAATAGAAATAAGTTTTAGCATAGATAATAAGAGCTGTGGATTTTGTTGATAAATAAATAAATAAATAAATAAATAAGCTACTACAACTACAATAATGGCCCCGATTCTGTTGTTCACTGACTAAAGTTAACTAAACTAAAATGCTTCGTTCTTATTTCGTTTACGATAACGTTCAAAATGGAATGACTATTTTATTTTATTTTATTTTATTTTTATTTCTTAGGAAAACAAACAGTCGTTAGAAATAATGTACGTAACTAAAACTATAACTATTGACCATTAACATGTTCTCATTACAGTGGCATTCTTAAAATTTCTTAATTTTAGTAAAAATGAAGTATTTGTGGGTAGATTTAGTCAAGACCATTTTGCTTGCTGTGTAAAACAGCTACTAAAGAAGCTCAGAGGCGCCATTTTGATTATAATTTTAGTTATGTCACTTTCAACGACATGCCATTTTCGTCTTTAGTGAGAACAAAATAAGAACGTGCCAGTTTTAGTTTTAATTAAGTTTAGTCAGTGAACAACAGAATCGACGCCATTATGTACATAAAATTACAAAATACAATAGAATCAGTCAAGCATCTAAGGATCGTCGTAAAAACGATCTAAAGATAGCTCAACTGATCCAGGTCACTGCCAGTCGGAAGTATGCCCAAAATACTGGCGGCATTGCCACGCTGAATGGCAATGCTCATTCTCTGTGCCAAAAAAGAAGAGCCCTTCCTTATTTATATTTCTCTTTTTATAGCCATCTAAGATGATGATAAGAGCAATACTTAATTTGTCAAAGTCAAAATCATTTATTCAGACCGCTGGGATCACTTTGAATCGTCTTAAAACTAGGTTATTTTATTTTGAATAAATTACACAGCATCATAGTGTTTTCGATAGTTGGTAACTATTATTACCGTGGTTGAAAATAATCCTGTTGAACGCAATATTTTAGGTTTAACTGCATTATTACTGGGTGACGTTTCTGAGGATAGGTATTATTTTACCTTCATCTAGCCGTTGCCAGTGCAATCATAAAACTAGACTTGACAGCAAACGTCACTAAAAATATGACCTATCCTAACTAGCTTACCTAGAATTAGTCCTAGCGTCTTACCATAGAACGTGACATAAAGTTATTCCACCGAATAAATCAAGAACAACCATACATTTTGACAGTTTACACTCCGGAATAACTTTATGTCACGTTCTATGGTAAGACGACTACAGGCTTACCATAGAACGTGACATAAAGTTATTCCACCGAATAAATCAAGAATAACCATACATTTTGACAGTTTACACTCCGGAATAACTTTATGTCACGTTCTGTGGTAAGCCTGCTAGTGTTTTACAAAAAGAAACAGAACCATGTTTCAATTCCGTAAGTAGAGCAGAAATTCCCGCCATAAAAATATTCCTGTCATTGTCATTTGAACTTTTTAATAAGCCTGCAGGCTACGAAACTTTTCTGCCGGACCAAATTAAACAAAGGAATAATTAGGCCGAAACAGCGCCATCTGCTAACAAATAAGAGAAACAAACAATGATACCTCAAAACACTGGACCGAGGAAAACAAGGATTCAAATGAAAATGTACTCTGTAATAATTAATTAAGATTGGGTTTGGCTTGAGTACTACCGTATTAAGTAGGTTGGTTTTCTGGGTCAGTAAAAGGATTGCTTTGATAGTTACACTGTTGTTTATTTTACCAAAAAAAAAAATCGGTCTCGTCTTTGTACTCGCAGTACTTCCTCTCAGTTCCTTAAAATTTTTTAGATCACCTACAATTATGACAAAATCGGACAGAATTTTTTACACTGACAAAATTTTCTTAACGGTAAGTAAATAGTTCAGTAATGCCCCATCTCCCCTGAGGTACAACAGGTATAATTTCCGTCTCCCTCGCACCGGAAACAGGAAGTGGGCGAGAAAGAAACAGAATCAATACGGATGAGTTGACACTAGCTTCTAACTGCGGCTTCTCTTATTCACATTTTTACCTTATTTCTTTCGATCTACGTGGAAAATGAAAATCATTAAATGGATGACTCGCGTGTTGAGTCATCACTTCATGAAATAAAAATACCTAAACAAAAAAAAGTGGCACTCCAGGAGTGCCGGCAGAAGTGAAAACTTGAACGGTTCTAAACTTGACAAATAACTCGGTGTTGGTGAGCAGTTACGTAACTCGCACGTGACCTTTTCCAGGCGAATCTTAGAATTTTTTCTCATCTCAGAACTGCCCAACGCGCCTGCCTAAAGAAATTTTCACTTCAAAAATGCTTATTATTTATCTAAAACATAGCTAAGTAGGTACATTAACTAGGTAATTTTGGATTTGAAGCAGATTGATGTAGGCTGGAATTAGACTCCACAACTCCTAACGTTGTCTGGCCAAGACTGCTATAGTTTAAAATATGAAAGCAGACTATAGTTAAAAATACTAAATCAGTTTGAATAACATCCGGTAATCGTAAACATGACCCTCCTCGCAGTCGGCTAAAAATAACTCGTTTGTAGTAGATCATAAAATGATGTTCGCCAAGGTCAGGTGGTGGGTGACCGCTAATATCCTTAAGTAGCTGAGGTTTCAAAGAATTTTCGTGTGTTGTTTGATAGTTCGGCTTGTTAACTGTATTTTATGGATTTTTGCTAAACTTCTGCAAAATGTGGACAGTAGGTATGTTCCAGATAAAAAAAAACTTAGGTATTTACATCTATACTAGATAATTTCTACAGCGTCAGGAGGCGACCTATGCCTACACTCAACGGGACGCTGTAGTGCCTGAGACATTGTTTGAGATGGAATAGGCTTGTAGCACCTCAACCATCCTCTCAGCTTCAGCCTCGTCCACAGGAAATATGTCAATACGTGTGGAGCTGACGGAGCTGCGGGTTTCCTCACGATGTTTTCCTTCACCGTTAAGAGCTCGTGTCAAAGTGCATATACATTTTATGAAAATCCATTGATGCACGGCAGGGATTCGAACCTACGACCTTCGGAT
Source organism: Epirrhoe alternata (assembly GCA_963565295.1). NCBI lineage: Eukaryota > Metazoa > Arthropoda > Insecta > Lepidoptera > Geometridae > Epirrhoe > Epirrhoe alternata. Next base: position 467,786 of record OY751402.1, read on the forward strand.
TGAAAGTCGAGGCACAACCTTATTCACACGGCTCCAGAGACGAACCTTAGAAATCCCTTACCTTAGACCGTGGGATGCAGCTGTGAGCCTAATTCGTTTTTGAATGAAAGTTGGGTGTGGCAGAAAAAACATCAGAGTAGAGTGAATGCTGTTGAAATGAGAGCGTTGCGTAGTATGTGTGGGGTAACGTTGAAGGATAGAGTGAGAAATAGTGTGATAAGGGAACAGTGTGGAGTGAAAGAAGATGTAGTGTTGAGGATCGAGAAAGGTATGTTAAGATGGTTTGGGCATGTAGAGAGGATGGATGACAGTCGTTTGACAAAGCAAGTGTATGAGGCGAGTGTGTATGGGACAGCTGGAAGGGGAAGGCCTAGGCGAACCTTCTTGGATCAAATTGGCGACATTTTGGAGAAGGGCCAGGTCAAAAGTACCCTAAACCGACGAGCATGTATGAAGAATGTAATGAGAGTGAATGAGGCGAAAGTTGTGTGTCAGGATCGTAGCGAGTGGAGATCCGTGCTCTCTGCCTACCCCTTTGGGAAAGAGGCGTGACTTTATGTATGTATGTATGGAAACTTCTTTAGGTTATTGCGGATCGCTATATTTTACTAACAAATCAGTATTAAAATATAGAGTAGGACTAAACTTGAAGACTTGTAATCAAAGTTGTTACAACCGAGAAACAGAACTTTTGCATACGAAACTTTTTAGTTAATTTAAAACTGTTTCCTTGGACTCGAGGTTTCTAGATTACCTAACTTTGTTTTCTACACTAATATTATAAAGAGGAAAGATTTGTTTGTTTATTTGAATTGAATATCCGAAACTACTGGACCGATTTGAAAAATTCTTTCACCATTAGAATCCTGCATTATCCCTGATGAACATAGGCTATATTTTATCCCGGGAAAGTGATGTTTTTCACAACCGCGGGTAACACCGCGACGGACAGCTAGTATCTTACATATTTAAATAGATCGGTGAAGGAAAACATCGTGAGGAAACCCGCAGCTTAGTCAGCTCCACACGTATTGATGTTGTCTTTTCTGTACATATTATACATAGAAACACCCAGACCCAAGATAAATATTTGCAGATCATACAAACATTTGCAACAAACCCGCAACCTTCTGCGTCCCAAGCGGGCTTTCACCCACTGCACCACAGAGGTCGTGATAGCTTAGTTTTTTTCTTAAATTCTACCTGCCTACAACAGTCTATGAAGCAACTCTCAATCTCAACCAATGTTTACCAATAGCTACTCGCTAATATAAACTGAGCAGCTAGCGTAAACAAAGGCGGAATTTTAATTTTATTAACTTCGTTTATGAACTCCTTTACGTATAAATAGATCAAACTACACAGGTTCTTTCATTTTAAACTACACAAACTGACAGGGCTTCATTTTTGGGTTGAAAGTAGACGTTTGATCGTATCAATTTAATTCCTAAGCCGATATAAGCTTTCACTTCATTTATCTTTTATTGATTTTTTAGGACATGTTGCATAATGAATTTCAAGGAGAACAGACATTCCACCAATCGCAGCCCGGTTACATCCGAGCGCACACACATGCACGCTCGGATGGACTAAGTTATACAGGAAGCAACAATGAATTGAAAGGATAGTCATTATCGATTTTCTCGAGATTTTCAAAACAAAACAAAAAAAAATCATTACATTTTTAATTAATTTGTTGAACCCAATTCCTGAATTAAGTTAGTTTAAAATGAAAGACCCAATATAAAAGTAAGTTCGTACGAGTCAGTGGCCAACTCTGGTGACGGAGTTTTTAGGCCCGTCATGGCTTAGCGACTTGCCGGGACCGACAATATACGAGCCCTCCGAACCACGGAAGCGTTTAGTTAATGCCGCTAGCGGTCACCCATCCACGTACCTACTGACCGTTGCTTATCTTCAACGATCTATCAAGAACGCCTAACCAAGCTGTATCATGAGTGCTTCAACAGAATCGATGTTCTCTTTGTTTTTTCACTAGTTTAGTTTGTAGCGCCCGCGGTGTTATTTGGATATGTAAGCAACGTTCAGTCATCTGTGTTGCAAAGTGGATGGGTGACCGCTAGTGGCAATCAACTGAGCACGTCCATGATTCTGTTTAGCTTTTATACGCTTTTCTTCACAGTTTGAAAGACTGGTAAGCGCAGATTATATTCGACACGCAAATATATTTAGTTTCTGTCGCTCTGCCCATCAAGATAAACTAATTTAGCAGACAGTTTAAAACATTAGAGCTGTATCGGCCTAGTGGGTAATTTGAGATTTGTCTCGAAGGTTAGTAGGGTATTATTAGAAATGAAAAGTCTCATCAAAATTTTCGATTCCCACGGGATTCGAACCCGCAACGATCAACGATCCTCCTACCCTAATCGTCACAATCGAAATTCTTGATAAGCTCATTTTTATCGAAGCACCGGTAAGCGTCATGATCATCAAGCGTTGCGGGTTTGAATTCCTTAGGAATCGAAAATTTTGATAAGACTTTTGATTTCTCAATGAAATACCTAAGTGTGGTTCAAAACTTTAATATTACAAATAAATTACCTATAGCTATTATTAGATCATGAATTCATGAGTTAGCAGTGGTTTTATATTTGATAGATCCTCAAACTAACCCTAAGTATTGTCATTGAACCCTTGGACGTGACTATTTTTATTCATGACTCAAATCGTTGAACGTCGTGGATTTTTAGCGTAAAGTGTTGATTACCTCGTTACGATTTTCAGTGATAATGAAGCTTCTATTAATTTATTTGTTTTTCTTATTAAAGCTTTCCTTTAAATGATTGCAAAGGTATTTAAGCAAATTAAAATTTCTCATCATCAGGATTAGGTAATCTATGATTAAGTAATTCTCAAGCGTGGCTTAGTTCAGATTAACTCTACTTTAACACAGTTCATAATTGAATTAAAACATACTTAGTAGGTAACTAAGCTTTTAATTTAAAAGCTTATGATCAAAGCAGTCATTTTTTGCAAGCAAAACCGTACGCGGAAGCAACCATAAACCCATTTCAACATCCCGTCGCCATTTTGTAAGCTATCTCTCAAAGTTAATAATTAATAGATCAAAGAAAGTGTATAGATGGCTGATACTACAGATCGCTGGGAATAGAAGTGGCTGCAGTCACACCGTCAGCGCCACAGACCTAAATTATACTTTCGTCTATGGTCAGCACGAACGAAAATATAAGAAACAAGCCGCGCTCCCGCGGTAATCCGTGTTCTTTTGGGATTTTTTCGGGATAAAAAGTACCCTATGCCCTTCCCTGGGATACAACCTTTATCCATGCCAAGATTCAGCCGAATCTGTTCAGTGGTTTGGGCGTGAAAATGTAACAAACAGACAGAGTTATATTCACATGGGTGTGGGTCAGATGTTGGTGAAAAAAAAAAACAGGAACGCGACGAGTCTTGATCCTTTAAACTTTTGAAGATGTCTAAGGGCTTAGTCAAGACATGTCCAAACACATATTTGATACATGCCCACATCTTGCAGAAGTTAGCATTCCATACGTGACAGGTTGCAAGCCCAACGCCGTGGCAAAAAAAATGTGCTGATATTTGTTCCGGGGTTATCTACTATATAAAAATAAGTCGGGTTTTCCTTCCTGACGCTATAACTGTAGAACGCACGAACCGATTTCCACGGTTTTGCATTCGTTGGAAAGGTCTCGGGCTCCGTGAGGTTTATAGCAAAGAAAATTTAGGAAAAATCTGGTGGCATCTGGTGGCATCTGGTGGCGAAACGGAGTTCGCCGGGTTTGCTAGTAATATCTAATTATTTTATGAATGAGATAATATATTAAGTACTTATCAACTTTTTACTTCATCAGTAGGTAGATAAATAATTGTTTATTCATTAGCTACATCGTTTTATTCTCGTACGAACAAATCTTAAAACTGCAGCATGAAAAAGAGTATTTGACCTGAAATCCAGGGTTGATTGCGACGCGGCGCTAGACTCATCAGCCGTCTGCGGATCTTTGATTAAAGAGAAACAAAGAGTGACTCACAAAAGAACAAAATGACAACACCTGTCATTTTCATAGACAATCGTCATCCATCAATGTTTTTTTGGAAAAATATTTTTCAAAACAAGCTTTTATGTTTTCGCAGCAGTTTAATATCAACAATATACCAAATTAAATAAAGAAAAATAACAGAAAATATAAGGTATAACAATGGGCGGCCTTATCGCTGACTAGACTATATGTAAAGTAGGTAATCGATGGACACCTAGGCATTTTTAGATGCCCTACATTCGTGGATATATTTTTACAACTCTGAAAAGAGAAGTCTATCGGGATTACCCGAGATTGGCGATAAAATTAAATTCTATTAAGAAATGAAAAGTCTTATCAAAATTTTGGATTCCGACGGGATTCGAACCCGCAACGATCAGACGATCCCCCTAAAGCCGGAGTGCCTTACCACTCGGCCACAGAACCCTAGTCGTCGTCATCCAAATCTTTGATAAGGTCATATTTATCGGTTAAAAATTATAAATTAAATTCTAACATTCATTACAATTCAGTGTGAATTTAGCCGTCTGTAATGTAAGATGTATGTCACGGACGCGTCTGTGATTGATGGTTTGATCCGATTCTTGTATGAACTAATGGATCCCTAGAGGGCAAGAGAATTGAACTACACATCACAGCGTCAGGAGGCAACCTATGCCTACACTCGGGACGAGTGATGACATATTTTTGAGATGGAATAGGCTTGCCTAGTCAAAGTCAAAAAGTATATTCAGTAGGACCGCTGAGATCACTTTGAATCGTCTTAAAACTAGATGATTTTACTCCTCTACCTTCGCGACCTCCAAACCTAGCACCTAAACCATCCTCTCAGCTTAATCAGCCTGGTCCACAGGAAATACTGTGAAGCTGACTAAGCTGTGTGTCTCCTCACGATGTTTTCTTACCACTTGCATACCTACGTAGGTAGGTTACCTACAGTGGCGTAGCTACCGGAGGGCTAGGCGGTGCAGTGCACTGGGGCCCCAGACTCCAGAGTCCGAGAAACATTTTTTTTTTTTGCAATTTGATTTGAAAAGTGTTCTTGGTGGAAAAAAGCGTCGATTGCGATCTCTTGTCTTTTTTTGACAAAATGTCATTTTATGATGAGACTTTTTTCTTTTTTTTAATTTCAAAAATGCGTTTGATTTTATTTTTCAATATACTTAGGTGCCCTCAATGTTGTAAAATTTAGCATTTTTATATTTTGACATAATATAGCCTAAGCCATTATGTTAGGGCCCCAGTTTTTTTGCACCAGGGCCCTTGGCTACGTAGCTACGCCATTGCCTACCAATATCATTCGTCTACAGTAGGTATTACAGTACAGGCAGACTTAATGTCACGTCTTCATAAATAGCTTTCAGTGGAAACGTACTAAGCTCTCTCGGTCTATTAACGTGGAGGTTTACATCTAATTGAAAGTTTAATTAAACTATTATTGGAACACAAATTCTTACACACGTGCCATGCGCTGCCATTTTATTAAATTCTTCCCGCGTCTTCAGCTGTCACTGTCAGTGTCAATTACAATAATGAGATCCCGGGATGTATAGAAATTGCTTCGTCTGAAATGGAACCTTTTTACTGGGCTTAATTGAAATTATATTATCGGAGAGAATAAGGATTGTTCAGTAGATATTTACGCTATGGGTACCTATAGGAAAACATATTTTATTTATGTAAGGAAATTAAGCCTAGTACGGCCTCCCACTAAAAGGATCGATGATAATAACGTCATTCGTTTTGGGAATAGGGCGGGCACCTATGGGCCATGTACAGCAACTGTTATGCAAAAGATTTTCTTTTCTTTCTAATTTCAAACAACATAACTGAGTAGAAAAAAATATTTCCGAAATAAATCAAGTTCAGTGTTAAGTGTTAACCAATTAATGACGTTGACCAACTTATGTTCCGTACGTGATTTCACGCGCTGCAGGCACCAATGAGCGCGGCGACTTAATGCGTGTGCGCATGTATCAGTCACTCGGCTGTGAAGTTCCGCTTTGTGTGGCGAAACTGATATTTGCGGTTTCATAAACCACTTATCATTGTATAGTGAAATTTAAAAAAATAAAGAATAAGTTTAATTAACTACTATTGCTTCTGATGTTGCTGATGTCGTTTCCAAAGTTTTTAGTTTCAAAAAAAATTTAAAAGTGATGGACTATATTCTACGCCATCTAAGAAAATAAAATGTTGATGAATGATGATGAATCTTAAAAAATGGAACTACAAAAGAAAAAAAAGCTACGAAGCTAAAGAAAAATTACTACATCTACCTCAGTAACCCTGAGTTGCATAACCTTTGTTTGTACTTGGTACGAGTGAAGCTGCCTTGCCATAAAACATAATTTTATTTAGCAACTCTTAATTACCGCCACAAAGATCTCAATAGAACAAGATTGCAACTTGATAACCGTAGATATACAATAATTATTAAGGAAATCCGTATCTATTGACCGCTGAAACATAATTACCTGAACACTTTCACTTTGTTGATAAAAACTGTTTAATTTGAACGAACGATAAAATTAAATGATGATTTCCACTTTCGATCTACGCGTTAGAGAGAGATAGTGTTGAGAGATAAGTTAGATAACAGTGTCGTTAACTTAATTAGGAACATGAATAAAGGTTTCAGAATGTTAAATTAATGAATAAAACAACTATTTATCTCATCATAAAGCAATTTATAAAAAACTTCCTTCTACAAGGTCCAAAAATTTTTAAGGTGTTTTAAATATGGTCTATGTATTTCATACTAGCTAATGCGCGTGGCTTCGCCCGCGTGGAACCAACATTTTGAATAGCCTATATGCTATTCCAGGTCATTATCTACGCCTATTCCAAGTTTCATCCAAATCGGTTCACTGGTTTAGGCGTGATTGATACACAAACATACAAACATCCAAATATCCAAACATACTCACAAACTTTCAGATTTATTATATTATTAGGATACTATGCATGTTACTGTATATTTTTTATTTATTTTATAAGTCTGGAAGAAATCGCTCACAGCGATAAGACCGGCCATTGTACTTCGCTTCAAATATTTTCTTGTATCTTTGTTTGTATTTTGTAATGTCCATGTGGTGTACAATAAAGTATTTTCAGTCTAAGTAAAGCAATTCAATGTGATAAAAATGAAACCTTTCAATTGTTAATCAGAAAAATATATTATGATAATACAACATCTGACCGACTGACCGTTATTAAAATATTTCTAACGAAAGCAACAGTTGGTTCCCACAGATTCGGGTATCACAACGAAAGTGACGGTCACAGCGCGTGCGCCGAGTGATATGCGCACGCACACTTCATGTTGTGTCGGTTTCATTCGTTAATTGCGTGTTTTACTTACCATAAATCAGTTAATTAAAAAAAAACTAAACAAAATCACCAAGTCATCCCATAACATGATAGAAAGATAGATAGATAGAACATGTTTCATAGGAAATTATTAGATAATTTGCGTAGCACTTCGTTAATATTTGACTTTAGGGATGTTAAGGTATCTACTTATGACAAAAGCTGTCAAAAATGAGGTCGAATCCAAAATTTTATATTAAATTATAACCTTTTTGTTTCAGGTAAGATACAGTTAGTTGGACCTTGAAACCTTCTTGGATGAGTGAGTACATATGGCTATACGTAAAAGAAAAATGCTTCATACTCGAAAATTTTCTATCAATACCCAATAATAATAAATCCTTAAAGATTTATTCCATATTCATCCCGAATTTTCGGCCCACGCCTTCAGAAAATCTTTATTCGTCCCGCACGATAATGAACGTGGGCCGAAAACTCAGGACGAATATGGAAAAAATCACCTAAAATAATTAATATGGACATAATGCAGTAATAAATACGCCAATGTTAAAAAATAAAAAAGGTTCAGGAATCAGTCTAAAATATTTTTTTTAGCTTTTCACTGATAGTAAAATAACATTTCCTAGGCACCTAGGACTAGTATCTAGTAGGCTTATCCACGTAAGAAACAATAGTAAACAATTATTATTATCTAGCGTCACACGTCACCTCGCTAGAACAATGGTATAAGAAAAACTCTCATAAAAACTAGTGCGATGACGTCACTAAAGGTTATAGTACTTATTTATTGCGTAGCCAATTAGACAACATTGAAGTCTGTTTGTTATCTTTGTAAAATCAATTTGTAAAGATTATATGGATCTATACTTAGACGATTTTCTTAAAATATATTAATCGGATACCATCATGGTCGTGCTTAGTCGTTCTTGATAGATCGTCTAAGTTAAGCAACGTTCGAAACGTTCGAAGTGGATGGGTGACCGCCAGTGGCATTTTCATCTGAGCGCTTCCGTGCTTCGGAGGGCAAGTTAAATTGTCGGTCCCGGCGATTTAAGTCGTTAAGCCATGACGGAGGCCTTAAGGCGGCCTAAAAACTTCATCACCAGAGTTGGCCACTGACTCATACGAACTTACTTTTATTCAAATTCAAATTAAAGCTTTGAAAAAATTAATGACATAATTCCCCATCGTTTCAGACATTTTAGTTGTTATTTTGAATTTAAGTAGCTAACCTTTAATATGACAAAAGTAGGTAGGTAAATGAATCACAGAAAAAAAAAGAAACGCACAATTTATTGGAGACGAATCGAATGCATTCAAAAAAGATGAATTGATGAAGTCGGTTTAAAATCAGACTTGTACCCAATGATGTTTTATCATTGTATGTACCTATTCCTTGTACCGTAAAAATAATAATATTCATAATTATAATAATTTGTCGAAATAATGGTTCGTGCAACTTGCGCGAGGTGGACCTCGCGTTGGAGTACCAAGCGTTAGGAGTCTACATTTTTCATCCGCACCGCCAAATTGTGGAACTCATTGCCGGGCTCTGTATTTCCCGTAAAGTACAATATAGGGGTCTTCAAATCAAGAGTAAATAGGTTTCTTCTAGGTAAGCATGCTCCATCTTAGACCTACAATAACTATAACATCAGGCAGAGTGAGCTCAAACGCTGACCTAGTTAATTAAAAAATTCTTTTCTACTGGTAGGTATGTACACAGCGCATCCACATTTGTTTATGGCTTCTCCCTAGACCCAAAGGTTTGCTGGTAGAAAACTCTTCTAGGGTTAAGCTCGCCTTTGTACATGTACTTTTAAACATATTGTATTTGTTACTATTTAACCGACTTCAAAAAAAGGAGGAGGTTCTCAATTCGCCTGTATGTTTTTTTTTTTTTTTTTTTTTGTATCATGTTACGCGATTACTCCGCCAATTGTGGACCGATTTTCAAAATTATTTTTTTGTTTGAAAGGGTATACTCCAGAGGTGGTCCCATATAAATTTTATTCCTGAGGGTTTGATAATTTGCCCGTAAAACTCTAAAAACCTTCCCTCCTAGCCATTGTAAATCGAATCGACAGATAAGTCTAAGACTCTCTATGCAATATGTCAAATTGACAATTTACTAATGCCAGGAACTCACGTGTCGCGAGACTTGACATAAAATGTATGCAGTTTTGGTAATTATTGCCTTTAGACGCCGGTGGAGCCTAAGCATTATCTGTTTAGCATTATTTATTTCTTTCTTTCAAGCTTATCTGATGATGGAGTCAAGAGCTGTTCCAGGGAACTCCTCAGACAGTGGGCTGATTGAGTTGAAACTCGGTTCGTAGATTAAGTATCATCTAAAATTTTCAAAAATGGCGACAACGAGCTGATCTGATGATGGAGTCAAGAGCTGTTCCAGGGAACTCCTCAGACAATAGGCCGATTGAGTTGAAACTCGGTTCGTAGATTGAGTATCATCTAAAATTTTCAAAAATGGTGACAGCGAGCTGATCTTATGATGCAGGGAACTCCTCAGATAATCGACCGATTTAGTTGAAACTCGGTTTGTAGATCAAGTATCATCTAAAATTTTAAAATATAGTGACAGCGAGCTGATCTGATGATGGAGAATGGAACTCCTCAGTTAATAGGTTGATTGAGTTGAAACTCACTACATCGGTCAAGTTTCATTTACTAATTTGAAATATGATGACTGCGAGCTGATCCGATGATGGAGAACGGAACTCCTCAGAAAATAGGTTGATTGAAATGAAATGTTGTACTTACATCGGTGAGTTCAATCAGATCACGGTAATCCATTAAAAGCTTGTACTTGATGATATTTAAAAAAAACTTATTCTTATTTAGATTTGTATGTATGGCTTATTGATTCCCTGAGTCACGCCGTGGGAGAGTCGAACATTGAAGTCGGTTTTTCTTTTTTTTTAAAAACGTAATTATTTGTGTACAATAAAGAATTACAGAAAAAAAGAGTAGACTCCAAGGGTAGTGACGTTGTCATGTGACAATGACATTTCTTTTCCAAAACAATTTTTAGCCAAGTGAATGTTTGTCCAGTGTAAGGTAGAGCTGCACTTATTAACATTTCTAAATACTTTCTGTGAATCGATCGTAGTTCTATCGAATTGAATTAAACTTAAGTGTTAGGCTACTCAGACACCAAACTACCATGTGAAAATCTTTAGGACTTTACTAATAATGACACACAAAACCGTGGAAACGCGGAAACGCGCTAGAAGCTTAATTAAGCAAAGTAAATAACTCAAACAATTTCAATTTCAAGGCGACAATGAACTTGTTTAGCTTCGGGCCATCTTTGCTGAAATGCTTTTGTAAGCGAGCTCCCAAATTGTTTAAAAACATACTAGACCCGCGCTCCTCGCCTCCCGCGGCGTGATCCGCGGTCCCTCGGGATTTTATCAATTTTCCGGGATAAAAGTAGCCTATGTCCTTCCCTGGGATACAACCTTTATCCATGACAATCAGCCTAATCTGTTCAGTAGTTTGGGCGTGAAAAGTTAACAGACAGACAGAGTTACTTTCACATTTATAATATTAATTAATAAAATGGATGGATAATATAATATGGATACCATCATAATTATCATCATAAATATGGATCACAACTGTAGCCCGAGCCACGATAGAAATTCCTAACATCAAAGTACAGATTTGGTGATGGCAGGTGTGAAACGAATAGTACCCAAAGGAAAGCACTAGGTGCCGGGGCAGACCAGCAACCAGGCGCTAAAGGCTGTAGAGGGAAATACCTGGATGAGAATAGCACATGGACGATTAGAGTGTTTGAAGGGTTTATGCCCAGAAGTGGTCTATTATTTGGGCTGTCAATGATGATGATGAGCTGTATTGGTCACGAAGGAACAGGAGTCACCTAGTTTTAAGACTGTTTTACGTGATCCCAGCGGTCCTACTGAATAAATGACTTTTGACTTTGTGACTTTGTAATGCTCAAAATATCGACCCGATGCACGGGACTCGAACAGACGACCTTTGGATTTCAAGTCGAGTATCTGAGCTCATTCTATCCTATAATATACAGATTTGCTCGCTCGGCATTGAACTCAGCGGTCATCGACCTGCGACCGGTTGGCACTATGCGATTATCTGTGGCGCTTTGTACGCGAGATTTGTTTTGTTTTGTTGGTACTATGTTTTTTTTTCACTCACAGCCTTGACTGCCTCTGCTCGTTTCAAGTATTTTTGAATTTGGAATTGCATTGACAGGAATTTATCGAGAACCAACCTTTTTGTAACTTACCTACAATGTAAATTCGATTTTTGAAACCAAAATCTAGCTAAGGTCCATCATATGTTTAAAAAATCTAATTTTACTTACTTCTACCTATAATTAGTTACACTAACGTACACTTTTAATAATTTTAGTGTAGGTAATATTAGTGCACAAGGCTAACATGGTGTGATCTGGTATTCAAAGTAGGATCCAGTTGAAATACGATACAGATCTTTGCAGTGACTCAAATACCGGTTTCTGAACGCGCCAGACATGACTGACATAACTTTAGTAGAGTGTTCTAAATTAGAACTCGTCGTAGTATTCGAACGTGCCTACGTCAACGCTATTAAATGCTATAAATGCTTAAAAATCGTAATTTTTTTTAAATTGATTTTACTTAGACTTATTTTTATCTCTGATAGGGGTTATGTGGTCGCTAAGCGACAAAACCCTTAAAAAATCTCTGATAGGCGAAGTATTACGGAGGATCCACAAAATACAGCTTGCCTTCATATTCGTCAAATGGATGGGTGACCGTGGCATAAATAGAGTTAAACTGAGCGCGTCCCTAATTCGTAGGTCATGTTTAATTGTAGCAAAGTGATTTGGCGTTTATTCAATAGAACTAGGTACCTACCTAGGTAGGTACTTTAAAAACAGTTTTATTTCGCTTCTATGTGGTAAATTATTTATTAGTTTATTACAGTTAAACCAATGAATTCATGAAGGAAGATGCGCAGAAGATAATTTTATTAAGAAATGAAAAGTCTTATCATTAGATTCCGACGGGATTCGAACCCAACCGCGAAAAATCAACCGCTCGGCCACGGCACCCCTGACGTCAGATTTGAAATTCTTAACTTCGGACAATGAGCATGAATTCACTATAATAGTGAATAAGAATAAGAATACATTTATTCGTAGTTTTAACAAAAAAAATGACACCGATAAATAAGTATGAGCTTATCAAGAATTTCGAATCTGACGTCAGGGGTTCCGTGGCCGAGCGGTAAGGCACTCCGACTTTAGGAGGATCGTCTGATCGTCGCGGGTTCGAACACTATAAAAATTACAAAAAATTGAAGATAATTTTGTAGGAAAAAGTCTACCGCGCATCGAAATGGCTAACTTTACGAATTTAAGCGTTTGTACTCAAACTCAAGGCTATTTGGTTTATTAAACTCGTAGGAGGTACCAAGGTCCCGGCGGTAATCAAACCCGCAACCTTCGTCACAGTCATTCAGCTGCCCCATAGTGGGAATGTTAGTTGGCTACTAGTCCATGCAAGTATTCTTCACAGTTCGTTGACTCCTGACCGACGATGACACGGTACATGGTCACCCAACATACGCAAGCTTAGCAACGAGAACAACAAAATATTATCCGTCTGTAATGTAAAGTATTTTTTGTTTACTACAAATATGTACATAAAATTACGAAATACAATAGAATCAGTCAAGCTATCTAAGGATTGTCGTAAAAACGATCTATAGATAAATAAATAATGCTGGACATTTCACACAGCATCATCTAGCCCCAAACTAAGCAAAGCTTGTACTATGGGAACCAGATAACTGATAAACTACTTATATACTTTTTTTTGTTCGTAAATACATACATATTATACATAGAAAACACCCAGACCCGAGACAAATATCTGTAGATCATACAAACATTTGTCCCGCCGCGGGGATCGAACCCGCAACCTTTTGCGTCGCAGGCGGGCCTTCGCCCACTGCGCTACCAGAGGTCGTCTAAGAAATTACAATTCACAAAATATTAGATTTTTTAGTAAGTTAGCTCTATATTACTTTTGTTATGTAGGTATGTATCTTGATATGGTTTTATGCTCCGAATTAGGCAACCATTTTTGGGTGAAGGCCTCATCCATCCATTGCCACGAACGAGCCCTTAAAGCGGCCTAAAACATTAGGCCACCATTGGCAGTTGGCAGCAATCGTTTGACTTCCTTCAATGCAGGAACTGTCATGCTCACACGACAACACTTTCTAGTGCTGTTAATGAACTCGGGCCTCAGCTGTTTATGAGTATATTAGTAGCTCTTGCCTGTGGCTTTGTGTACGTAAAATAGGGTAAAAAAGACTTACAAAATTTTGATAAATGTGTGTCTTTGTATTCGGATTTTAGACGTAGGTAGGTACATACTTCTGACCCTCTACCTACTGTTTACTTTTGCTCACTGAGGAGTAAGTACTTAGGTATTTCCTTATTTTCAAAGCTTTAAAATCCATTGGGTACAAACTCACATGAACTAGGGATAGGATTCGAACCCGCAACTGCATAATAACGTGCTGCAACCTTTGCTTCTCTGACAGACACTAACGCATTCCTCGCCACTATTTGCTCAAGTCAATCATGCCAAGTGCAGCGGCACTGAACGTGTTCATGTGGCAGTGAACGCGTTAGACCCCTCGCAGACTACAGACTTTCTATCGGCCGATAGTTGAGACGGGCTATACTTTTCCATACTCATTACGAGCCGAAGTATATTAAATAAATAAATAATGCTGGACATTTCACAGCATCATCTAGCCCCAACCTAAGCAAAGCTTGTGCTATGGGAACCAGATAACTGATATACTACTTATATACTTTTTGTTTGTAAATACATACATATTATACATAGAAACACCCAGACCCGAGATAAATATTTATATATTCCATCAATTTCCATCTCAACTATCGGCCGATAGAAAGTCTGTAGTCTGCGAGGGGTCTTAATGTAGTTTGCGGTGCTCGCAACAATGATACGCTTCATCAGACTCTAATTACGTTCCGGCAACCTCAACCAGGCTAACGACCACAGTGAAATAGTACTTACAGCGGCTATACAGCGTAAATGCAGTTTTGTAGTACTCCCACAAACAACCACCATGTCATTTGCTATGTTGGTTAGAGCGAGCGGCACCACTGTGATCGCAGGTTCAAATCCCGTGTGGGTGTGACTTTTGTGATGCATTTTAAAATCTTTATGAGTAGGTTTGACGACCTCTGTGGCGCAGTGGGTGAAAGCCCGCTTGGGACGCAGAGGGTTGCGGGTTCGATCCCTGCCGCGGGATAAATGTTTGTATGATCTGCAAATATTTATCTCGGGTTTGGGTGTTTCTGTGTATAATAAAGTATTTACAAACAAAAAGTATACAAGTATTATATCAGTTATCTGGTTCCCAGTAGAAGCTTTGCATAGTTTGGGGCTAGATGATGCTGTGTGAAATGTCCAGCATTATTTAGGTACTACTGCGTGTAACTGCTCCTGAAAACAGATATAGACTAATGAAGCCGGGGCGCGACGCTAGTCCCTATGAATATTAATAAAAAACCGAATCTTTCTATCGTGTTACCTTTTAACACCCAAACGCTGAACAGATTTTGATAAATTTGGCACAGGGATAGCAACTCTGGGAAGGACCGTACTACACTTTCCTCTATTTTTTCAAAAATAGGTCGTGAAAGTTTATATGGGAAATTGAGATGAGAGGTTAGTGGGTGGTTGGGTGGTTTTGGGGTGAGTTCTAGTTTTAAGAAACCTTTCTTTGAGAATAGATTAGCGGATTAGTACTAGATATTTCCTTACTGTTTATATATAAGGTACACCATTAACAAGTTTACTATAATTTACTGCCAGTTTTAATTGTAAGATCCCTTTCTTTCGTTGATTAGCCACTTATTTTATGTCCCTTACAAGGCCTTAAATCAGTAGTTTTGCCCATTCCCGCTGACAGAGCTCCTATCGAACATGGACGCCTGGTAATTGGCTGACCCTCGGATTACTGCTGACCTGAGCCCGATCTAATCAGGGTAGGGGTAGGCTGGGTCATGGGGCGCGTACCATTAGTTAGTAGCTACTTACGGTGTGGGGGAATGTTGAAATCCTTTTTTGTCTAACATCTAGCTTTTATAGACGGCGAATGGTTTCTAAACTTACTTTTGCAAAAAAGCTACACGAGCTTGTCCGCTCTATAATGAGAGATATTTTTGACTACATGAACAGTGCATTTTTATACCTAAGGATCAAATGAGTTATTTGGTCAACTAAAGACTCGCTGTTCCCACAACTATGTAGATTAGATAAAGTTATGAAATCATTTAAAGGGCAATGTGTAAGCTTCTATAACAAAGTCCCGAGCGAATTGCAAAGTTTATCAATCACTAAATTCAAAAATACAATTAAACGTCCTGTAAAAAAGCCTATTATAAGATATCTGATTATTTGGATGACAAAAAAGCTTGGGACTTGCTCCAACTCAATGGATCCATGGATCACCTAAAAGAATGCTAGGCCCCAGACCGTGTTTGTTGCCCTGATTCTTCACGGTATTGGTCGCGAAAGAACAGGAGTAAAATTAGTTCTAAGACTATTCTAAGTGATCCCTGCGGTCATACTGAATAAATGCTTTTTGACTTTGATGACATGACTAAGAAGGGAGTAAGTGCTGGGATGACCACTGAGGAAAATGGAAGATAATAAATGCTGTACCGACCGACCTTACATACAATGGGACAAGCAAGAAGATGATGATGATGATGTAAGCTTGATTTCCTGACACTATAAATCATCTAGGCCTACGAGAGTCGAACCCACCCCTTTCCCCGTGCCAAGAAAGTACCAGGCGCACAGAAGTAAGTAGGAGATGCATCCGTTCGAACTGGGATGGCGCTCGGCCTACTTGCAAGTTGTATCATGCCTGTTAGAAAGCGGATGGTACTGTCTTTGTTATAAGCGGAGGCGGGAAAAGGAGGCAGTAAAAACACACAGGAACATGATTGTAACAAGGCATCGTAGACACAAAATCAAGATGGTTTGAAAATATCAGAGTTAGAGTAGAGTCCCTAATTATTAATGATAGCGACGAAAAACTGTTTTGCCCATTTTATTCTTGTGGTTTATTCACATCTAACCAAATGCTGGCGATTCTCTTGGCACCGAAAGTGATCTAAAAAGCTAACTAAAAGGTTCAGTCACTAAGGCCTATTCCGAGATTATTTTATTTATTTATTCCAAATAAAGCTAAAATTAGAATGACAGCTCTAAAATCTTAGCTAGATAACTCAACTAAGTTAAAAATACGATAAAGTTATTCTGAGTGTACATTGTTAGTTTTAACGCGTAAGCTTAGCAAGTACCTAAATCTCACGTACTTACTCGTTTATAAATAAATAAATAATGCTGGACATTTCACACAGCATCATCTAGCCCCAAACTAAGCAAAGCTTGTACTATGGGAACCAGATAACTGATATACTACTTATATACTTTTTGTTTGTAAATACATACATTTTATACATAGAAACACCCAGACCCAAGATAAATATTTGCAGATAATACAAACATTTATCCCGCGGCGGGGATTGAACCCGCAACCTTCTGTGTCCCAAGCGGGCTTTCACCCACAATGCCACAGAGGTCGTCAAATTTAGTTGTCGAGTGTTGTAGAGTCAATATTTTTAGTTTTAATGCGTAAGCTTAGCAACTTCAACCTAATCTCACGTAGGTAAAATAAATCGCTAAATCGTGTGACATAGGCATTGAATCAACTTTTCTAGACTGACTAAACTGGAACCTAGAACTAGATAAACGAAGGTCTCGCCACCGAGCACCGCATTCTGGAACTAAAAAAACTGTAGGTAATGATGAATTTTATTGGAGTTTTAAGTAATAAGGAGAACAAAAACTAAACTGTCATTGTTCCTTCATTTTCTTAGGGGTAGATTCCGCGCCACGGAAGAAATAAAGGAAATTCGGAATTTATCAAACCTTATCGAAAAACTATTGCAATCACGTAGATAGGTCCTCCTAGCACCGCTCTGCCTTTATCTGTCTCCTTTTTTGTTCTAAAGAGCCGTGTTGGCCGAATGGGGTTGTACCTCGACTTTCAATCCGAAGGTCGTGGGATCGAATCCCGGCCGTGCATCAATGGATTTTGCGTTTCGTAAAATTTATATGCGCTTGAACACGAGCTCTGAACGGTGAAGGAAAACATCGTGAGGAAACCAGTTAGTATAGGCGGCGATGGGCTTGCAACCTGTCACGTATGGAATACTAACTTCTGCAAGATGTGGGCATGTATCTAATATGTATTTGTACATGCCTCTGACTACCCCCTTAGACATCTTCAAAGGATCTGGAGTATAAAGATCTGAGAGAATGTCTACCGCGCCTTGGGGATACAGTCGTGACCCTGTTTTTTTTTTTGTACTTTAAGTTTTTCTTTGACGTTAATTTATCTCCAGAGCTAAAAAAACAGCTCAAAAGATAGTGAAGCATCCGGCGACCGGAAACATTGAACTTACTGTGTATTCTGTGCCGGAAGTCAAGTTTCTAATCAACGCCATCTATCGAGGGCGCTTGAAGACTCTCAGACTAAATGACGCATCGTTTTTAGGGAAATACAGGCTTGAAATAAGTGGATGGTTTTCAACACAAAACCCTTAATTTAGACGGGATGCGCCTTACCTTATAATTTCCTCTCTGCCAAAATGTACACGATTCGGAATCATTAATTATTTTATACAAAATTTGCAAATTTGCAGTGTGCGTAAAACTGTGTGTGACGTTTTTTATGCATACGTGTGTGCAAAATGCGTTTAGGTATGTAGTAGGTACTATCTCGTCCCCATAAAAATCGGCAGAAAAGTAGGTATAAGGAATTCCATCAATAGCGGGTCTCTACTTTTTTTGTCTGAGGTTAAAAATTATGTTAAGCATTTAGTACTTTTTCTTGTTAAGAATGTTGATGGATTCACGAGTACCTAGAGGTAGGCCAAAGAAAAGATGGATGGATTGTGTGAAGGATGACATGAGTAAGAAAGGAGTGAGTGTTGAGATGACGGCTGATAGAGGAGAATGGAAGAAGAACACATGTTGTGCCGACCACACGTAATGTGGGAAAAGGGCAGGGAGATGATGATTTAGTCCTTTTTCTTATTCTCATAAGCAAATCGATGATTGTTATAACTTAAACGTGTGTATTTCATTATTAATATTCTAAATCCTTCTTTTTATCGGTACGGGAACTAATTCTAATCTTAAATCTCTAAAATTTAAACGTGACATGAATTTACAAGCTTGCTAAATGTTCGTCTGTAGTCTCTGGTTTTCGGGCGCCCATCCAAATTATGCAAAATATTATAATAATTAATGTACGTGCATTTAATGTGAAATTATGCATGTTTTCATATTTTTATTTCATAAGTAAACAATTTGTTTGAAATAATTCGTGTTTCTCATTTCAGGTATGTTCAAAGATGAAGGAACACAGGCGTTGGTAAATGATAAATTAAAAGTGCCTGAATTGACTAAATTAGCGTAAAAATAATTGATGGCGTTTGGAATTAGGTAGGTACTTACCTACCTTCTAATTTAGCTGTAATAACGACCAAAAAGGCAGCAAAGACATGAAATAATTGTCCCTTCCTAAATATAGTTGTATCGACCTTTATAATAAGTAGAATAGAATAGAAAATACTTTATTGCACACCACATAATAAAAAATAACAAAAATAGAAAACTAAACAAAAAAAAACTTAATGACATACCTACAATCGGCGGTCTTATCGCTAAATAGCGACCTTTATAGTGATTATTCAAAATTATACAATAAAAAAACCTGTTTTATTTTCTGAAAACGGCTAAAAATGGTTTTTTGGCTACCACAGCGTCATCTGGGCCCCCAAACTAAACGAAGCTGGTCTAATGAAGAACTTAATAACATAAGTATCTATTCTATACATACACCAATATTTTGTTCATCACACCAATGTTAGTCCTGAATAATCGAACCCACGACCTATGACGTGAAAGGTAGAGCCCTACGAATTGAGCTATAAAACCAATTAGGTAAAATTGTTAACTCTTTCCATCATAAATACTGTTTACGTAGCTCAGTTTTTTAATTTTCCAGCAGTAGAACGAGTTCTCTAGCGTAAAATTAAAATTCAAGGTAACCGGATACAGTTATGTATTTGACTAAAAAGTTTGTCGAAAATCAGTTTTGTTTATTTTCAGAAATAGAATTCGCTTACGCTGTCAGTCGGATCGAACGCGCATTATTCAAAATATTAATTTTATTCGCGTCTGTTCACACACATAATATTACCTAATGTGCGCAGAGTCAGCTAGCTATGGCAGCAAGTAAGAACTTTGTGATTTGATCATACCAGCATTCCGTCAACAGAGTTGGCCACTGACTCATACGAACTTACTTAATTTACCTGCATTCCAGCATTATTTATTAATATAAGAGTCACAAACTTACCTATCATTTTCATGGTATTTTTCTGTAAGTATCTAACAGACAAAAGAGAACAATGTTTTCAAGGTTCGGTAATAGGCCTTCCAAATGCTTCCAACCTACATGGAAATCGAAAACAGGTTTGTAAGCAAATCTTTTTCGAATTTGAAAAACAGTGGCCAGAAGGTTACGGAAAATATCCGCCATTTTTTAAAATAAAAGAAAATAGTCTAGGACGAGTTCAAGCATGCGAAAAAAACAATTTAGCATTTTTTAGCAAATAACATTATTAAAGTTTGCCTTTCCTGCAGATTAGATTTTCTATTTTGGAAATTAGAATCACTTCTTCAATAATATCTTTATTAAGTAGACCAGGTACCTAATAAATTCTTCTATTAAATTTAAAAAACGCTATGGTATCGTAACTTTCTGATGTTGTAATATGGATAACATCTTTAGACGCACTGGGAAAAATCTATTGAACTCAGACTGACAGTGTAACCGACACCACCGTCAGCGCCATCTAGTTTTGAACTCCGTAACTAAACACGGTAAAGAACCTTTATCACGGCGTTTCCCGCCGCGCACCCGGTGACGATAATTATTTTTTGTTGACGATTCAAAAAATTCACGTAACTAATTGTTCAAGTTTACACTTCTGTCGGCACTCCCAGAGTGCCTGTTTTTTTTGTCTGCGTAGAACTCCGTCATTACTTTTACTACTCTAATCCTAGACATGTTCAATCCGAAAATAGTTAAGCGCACGTGTCGTGCATCTCTTTCTAACGCGCGCCCGCCTCGAGGTCAGAGAGAGACGGCGAAAGTGCTCTATGTAGAGCACTTTGAAATATGGACTTGTCTGATTTATGGAACGAAAAAACATGCTTTTAGGATTATTTCATGACATATTTAATTAATTGTTTAGTCATAATATTGTATTGATATTTCAAATGTTGGATATTTAATTTTATGAGCTTTATATTTTTTTTTCATGTTTGACCTATTTTTGAAGTGAATACTTATTAGGCGCGTTAGGCATTTTTGAGATGGGAGAAAAATATCAAACTCAGTCACATGACTGTCACGACACCACTTTACCTATCTTCGTTTCATCTTAGGTAGGAACATTCGATCGCCCTAACGGCCGACATGTGAGAGTGAAAGAAAAAGTCATGAAAATAAAATATTTTACTACCTATTTACAGCGAAAACAAAATGTTTTGAACTACGCAACTACCATATCGAAGTTGCACGTTCGTTCGTAATTTTACATTGTAATAGCTTCAACTAATCGTCATCTATTTTGATCCTGTCACCATAGATTTAGCATGGTACCTCTTCGGTACAGTCCTATATTTATGCCTGACACCTACCTACTTCTTCTTCTTCTTTCTTTATAGATAGAGCCAGAGATATGGGATACTACTTACAGTTTATAGTATTTAACATCATTGGATAGAGCATTTTGAGTTTGCCTGTTAATGACTACATTGACAGGCTGATTTCATTAAATTTCTAATTTCCGATTGCACCCACTGCTAGGTATCAGATACCCCTAATTACGTCACTCCGTTACCGATTTTGTCAAAAAATCTTTTCCTTTCAGTCCCATTCACATTTCGCAAAAATCTAAGCTCAAGTTTTAGCCTCAGCTCGACAGCTCATCTTAGTGAAAGCCCTCGATCGCTGCCTCAGTGCGTCTATTGTAGGCATTGTGTGGCACTCTGCGAGAGTACCCTCTGGTGCTTAGTCTTTGGTATCGATGCTTTCAAGCACTCGACCGATGTTGCCAACTTATAGACTTTTTACAAAATTGAGCGAATTTTGAATGAAGACTATCCAGCTTAGCCTACTCATAGGTCTTTATGTCTATACCTATAATTAAACAAATCCACAAAAAGAAGTAAATCAAAATTCGCCATCTTAAAAATTAACTACAAGACTTGGCACTTATAAAAAAATCTTTCAAAGTAATTGTACATGCCTCGGAGTACCTTAGGACGTCTTCAAAAGATTTTGAATAAATAAATAATGCTGGATATTCACACAGCATCATCTAGCCCCAAACTAAGCAAAGTTTGTACTGTGGGAACCAGATAACTGATACTACTTATATACATTTTTTTTGTAAATACATATTATACACAGAAACACCCATTCCTGAGATAAATATTTGCAGATCAAACATTTATCCCGCGACGGGGATCGAACAAACCTTCGGCGTCCCAGCAGGCTTTTACCCACTGCGTCACAGAGGTCGAATACCTGTTTACCAAGATCACAGTAACTGACGGTCTGTAGTCAGTTCTGTATTGTAGGTAATCTTCAGTACGTACTGCCAATCTGTAATCAGAAGTTAGGTGAGATAACACGATGCAACAAACTAAGCGAGTGAGCGAGGCAGCTATACAACGTTGTCTTCGTCTTTTAGGCGCCAACAAAAATTGATTCTGCGCAGCTACTTCAGAGAGCTAGAGATCGGTTGTGTTTAATAAAGGAAATTTAATTAATTTGATTAGATTTTCATAACGAAATGTAATTTACAACACTATACGTATGAAGTACGGCTTGGCGCAGTTTCCTCTTAATCTATAAACTATATCCGTCCGTCCGTGCGTCCTATGAGTTCCACGCAGGGCTGTCGAACATAATTTAATATTATAAAACTAAAACAAATCAAAATAGTTATAATTTTTTTTATGAAGAACTAACGGCGCTCCCGCGGTGTAACCCGCGATCCCTCGGGATAAAAAGTAGCCTATGGCCTTCCCTGGGATGCAACCTTTATCCGTGACAATTTTCAGCCTAATCTGTTCAGTGGTTTGGGCGTGAAAAGGTAACAAACAGACAGATAGAGTTACTTTCAGATTTATAATATTAGTATGGATTAGTATGGATGGGTCGGCTCTTGACCTCGAAACTTACACAGGCAAGAATGAGGTCTACCATGGAGCGAGCCTACCCAGAAAGTGCCCAATATAACTATTTTCGTTACATGAGGGAAATTCAGTCGGAATTCATTATTTGTTATGGGCCTCTACATGTTCGCCGCTGTTCACGAACGTGTAGAGGGTCTCATCGCCTGTATTCGCCTGTCATCGTCTTTCCAAATAATAGTTCGGGGAATAGTTCGGCGAATGTGTAGAGTGGCTGTAGGTTAGGTTAGGTGTATCAGATTTTGACTGACTTTAGATATCCGCACCTACACTAATAAGATAATAATAATATATAATAAAATAAAGAGGAAAGAATTGTTTGTTTGTTTGTTTGAATTGAATAGGCTCCGAAACTACTGGACCGATTTGAAAAATTCTTTCACCATTAGAATCCTGCATTATCCCTGATGAACATAGGCTATATTTTATCCCGGGAAATTGAAGTTTTCCTGAGGGAACGCGGGTAACACCGCGACGGACAGCTAGTTTTCAATAATTTAGAATTGTTTTTTATTCCTGTTTTGTTTTCTGAAAAGTCCAGCATTATTTATTATTATTATTTATTTATCATTATCATAGAGACAACATAACATATATTATAATTCTCATGCAGCTGGCAACCCTGCCATCAATTCTAAGATAAAATGTGATATACTCGACCGATTTAATTGCGACAGTCTGACGTCATTCTATATATACAATTGCGAGATTTTCAGAATGTTTGTGTGTTTGTGGTCTGAACGACATTGACCTAATTAGAACGAAATTTGCAAGAAATTTTATTTATTAATTTGACAATAATCAAAGTGCATTGAATATTCAAAAATTAAAATAAAGATAAAAACAGTTTTCAGTTGTTTCGTGTAAATATTAGCAAATAAATATTGAATATTCTACGTCATTGAAATCAATTTTCTAGTTTTAAAACTCTTAGGTGAAGTTGAATGAATTTACATGAGTATATTATGTACCTACTGCATGACTGCATACATATTATCTGTATTGAGATTGTTAAAATAAATAATTTTGATTTAATATAAACTGGCAAGCTCTCTAGATACGTACCTAGTTAAAATTAAAGATTAGTCTACACTCTACTTTTGGTCAGCTATGACGTAGATTCTATATGATTAATAAAGTGACAACTATTTACTGACTAGTGCTCGCCCAAAGACTGAAAATATCTTTAACCGACTTTCAAAAAAGGAGGTTTTTAATTCATTGACTTTTTACATACCTAATGTTTGCTCCCGGATTACTCGAAGACGCCTGACTGAACCGATTTGGAAAATTCTTTTTTTGTTTAAGTTGGTTCCTGGTTTGTAAAAATTGTATATCTGAGGTACCTTTTGATACTTTTCCCACAAAACTCAAAATACTCTCCTCACTTGTTGTATACCAATGACCTGATTCGAACATGGACGTCGGCTTTCTTTTTAGTTTTTGAAGTGAAAACTTCTATAGGAATTTTTGAGATGGGAAAAAACCATCGAACTCGCGACAACCGTTATAGTATTTTTCACGTAGGAACGTATCCCTGACACATATAACTTTTACGTTTTACGCTGTATAACAATGAAAAATTTTGAAATAAATGAAATCTAGTGATAATACTAAAAGATACAACTTAGATAAAAAAGGATTTTGTCTATTTCCTTTTTAATTATTTCAGATATTAACATAAAAGCGCCTTGTCACGGAACCGTTCCTACGTGAAAAGGACTATAGACCCCTCGCAAACTACAGACTTTCTATCGGCCGATAGTTGAGACGGGCTATACTTCTCCATGTTCATTGCGAGCCGAAGTATATTCCGTCTCAACTATCGGCCGATAGAAAGTCTGTAGTTTGCGAGGGGTCTTACCGTTAACTCTGTATATCAATTAAATTAATTGTATATGCATTTTTTAGGTTTAGAGCCCTTACCGACACCTTGTTTAAGTTTTTTGAAACTTAATTAGTACCTAATCTTGACAATTAGCGTCGATTCAGTTGTTTACCATTTCAAAATGGCGAACAGCTAAGTCTACGTTAGGCAATGATCTTCCATACTAAGCGTCTTACCATAGAACGTGACATAAAGTTATTCCGGAGTGTAAACTGTCAAAATGTATGGTTATTCTTGATTTATTCGGTGGAATAACTTTATGTCACGTTCTATGGTAAGACGCTAAAAGTATAGAATTCTGTGACGTTAGTTCCATAGCTTTAGTTTTGACATGACGTCAGAGTTGACATTGACGTCACAACATAATGAACTGCCCGCACTACACGTGTGTGTAATGGTCACTATTAATAGAGACAACCGAATTTAGAATAAACACTCAACATACCTACCTACTCAGTGTCAAAAAATCTTCTTTTTTTTTAATAAAGACGACCTCTGTGGCGCAGTGGGTTCGATCCCCGCGGCGGGACCAATGTTTGTATGATCTACAAATATTTGTCTCGGGTCTGGGTGTTTCTATGTATAATATGTATGTATTTACAAACAAAAAGTATAAAAGTAGTATATCAGTCATCTTAGTACCCATACCACAAGTTCTGCTTACTTTGGGGCTAGATGATGCGGTGTGAAAATGTCCAGCATTATTTATTTATTTTATTTATTATTAAAATTTTAGAAATTGAAAAGAAAGTCAAAAATTACAAACGTAGATTGTTTTATTAGTTTTAAATGAAAAGTATCAAACCCTCAGGAATTAAATGTGTATATAAACAGACAGACAGACGGACAACAAGGTGATTCTTTAAGGGTTCCATTTTTCCTTTTGAGGTACGGAACCCTAAAAGTACTTCCAAAGTATACTCTTTCAAATTCTTTTAAATAAATGATCTATCTATCTATCTATCAAACAAAAAAATATTTTGAAAATCGGTCCTCAATTGACGGAGATATTGGTGAACAGCCGAACTTACCTTCACGGCCGGGATTCGAACCCCTTGACTGTGGATCAAAAGCACTATTTCACTCGACCAACTTTAAGAAACTTAATAATTCAATATTAATAGACGCTCGGCAGTATATTATGATATTAAGCCCAAGTTGGTGCAGTTGTTTAGTGCGCTGGCACGCCGCCAGGGGCGCGGCTGTGCACTTGATACGTTATTAAAACACATGAAGCTGCTGCCTCGAGCCTCAAAACAAATACACGACAAAATATAATTTGTTCATTCGAACATGTTCATTGTTCGGTAGCTCACCTCCATCATCATCCACACCTGGTTGATATTCCACTTATTAGAACTAAGCTCTTTCAAAAGTTCTTTCATTATGCGCACTGCAAAAATTTGGAATCAGCTTCCCGCGTCTGTATTTCCGCTGAGCTACGACCCTGTTGTTTTTAAGAAGAGAGTTAATAGGCACCTTCTGTGGGCTCGCTCCATCGTAGACCTCATTCTTGCCTGTGTAAGTTTCGAGGTCAAGAGCGACGACCCATCCCACTCATATAATAAAGCTGAAAGTTTGTGAGTTTGTTTAGATGTTTCGATATTTGTATGTTTGTGTACTCGTATCAATCACGCCTAAACCAGAGAACCGATTTTGATAAAACTTGGTATAATCGTAGATAGTGACCTGCAATAGCGTATAGGCTATTCAAAATGTTGGTACCACGCGGGCAAAGCCGCGCGTAGAAGCTAGTAATAAATAATTCAATCAGTAAAGCGCGTAGATAGTTTTCGAATCTACATTCAGAGGTCATAGCCTACGGCGTAGCAGCTACGGGCTACGGCGTAGCTCTGCTACGACACCTGCGACTGAGTTTGACAAATGAGCGGAGTAACGACCGATGGGTATAACAAGACTACTGAGGAAACGGCCGTGTTGATCAATTACTGCAAAATAAGCAAATAAACTCAGGTCTGTGCAAAACCATTGATCGATTTGTGTCTAAATTTCCGATGTACAGTCAGCAAAGAAAATCGATCAACATTGATGTTTCACAAATCTAAATATTTCTGGAATTTTATTTGTAAATCCTACTTATTATAATTCCATAGTGCACCCAGACATAGCCGGAACCAAAATAAATAATGCAATCACATTATAATATTTGTCCTGGAAGGGAATTAAACGTAAACCCTGCGGAAGGCATTCCTTTACAAACTGTGCTGTTAGACCACTCAAAATATTTCCCAAGTTATTAAATTCTACGTAATCCTGATCATAAACTATAACAAGTGGCGCCTTTTATAGCGGCGGAAGTTGGAACTATTTCACTAAACAATTTTAGTTCGCGTCAACGTGCAGCGGATAATTTAGTGTTTGTGAGAATTTGCCTGTTATTCATTATAGACTTTATGCTTCCTGTAGTTTATATCGCCGTCTCCTTTCATCTACTTGAGAGTGACAAGGATGGATGTTACTTACCTATAGAAAAAAAATGTAATTGCCTGTTTAGGTACTTACCTACTTATTACAATTGGAATGGAATCAAATATTTATGGAAGTGAAAACTTCTCTTCGTTGGGCATTTTGTACTCAGACTGACAGTGTCACCGACACCACCGTCAGCGCCATCTAGTTTTGAACTTCGTAACTAATCACGGTAAAGAACCTTTATTACGGCGTTTCCCGCCGCGCGCCAGGTGACTATTCAAAAATATTTCCTGACGATTCAAAAAATACACACGTTTAAGTTTTCACTTCTGTCGTTTTTATGTTTTTATTAGTTATGTACAGAGAAATGGGATACTACTTACTGTAGTATACAACGTCATTGGTTATGTACATTGGTATGTATTCGAACCTAACACTAAAGCCATTGAAGCTTCTACTAGGCCAACAAACAGTACCTACAGTACCCAGCTTCAAGCTATAATTGGAAATTATTTGATTTCAATTACTAATCAATCGACGAGAAAATTAATTTTGAAATTATTTATGGTTATCGATAACATATCTTAGTAGACATTTTGTTTTGGGTTCTGCAAATATATTTTTGTTATCGCTGGGGAAAATGCGTTACGCATCCCACTGGTGGGCGAGAAAGGTATGTAAGACTCCCCGGGAGCTCCCATACCCAATAAGACCCAGCGGCACTCCCGTCGCCTGGAATGGAGGGGGTCTGGGAGACCGACAGAGCCTTTTAATTCAGTCCAAATCTGTGCCCCTCCGCGGTCATGATCTGTGCCTCTAATTTTTGTCGAATTTTGCACAAAAGCCTCCACACATGGCTAATCGTTAATCACATTTGACGGCCACCAGGTGGCGACACTGCCGATGACAGCGCGTTGATTAATTTATCCATCCCTGACAAATTGAGTTTCAATCTAAAGGGTTGAAACTAGGAAGCCTGACCATTTTTTTTCAAAATGGCTACTGATCGATCACGTTTATTCAATAATCGGTTATGTCTTGAGCCGTATTGAATTGGAAAGAATAGCAGTAGATCGTGGGTTCGAATCCCGGCCGTGCATTATTGGATTGTTCGAAAAATTCATAAAATTGTGGAAAAACCTAGTCACTCAGATTTCACCGGCAAAAATTTAGTTTAATTTTAACTGACGACTTTCACAAATTAACTGAAATTCTCGTAGACTATGTTTAGTTAAGTTCTTGTTAATTAATAGTACATAACAATTTGTAAAACGATACGTTATGTTACATAATGTATCTATTGAATTAGAGAATCAGCATTGCAATTCAGCGTGGCAATGCCACCAGTATTTTAGGCTTCCGACTGGCAGTGACCTGGATCAGTTGAGCTATCTATAGATCGTTTTTACGACGATCCCTAGCTTGACTGATTCTATTGTATTTTGTAATTTTATGTACATATCGTAGTAGCTTAGTTCCTACAATATTTACGTACTATTTGGATTAGAAAATACTTTGTTTTGAATAGGCAGTGTAATTTGTTTAGACTCTCCCAAATCCAGTTATTTGGGAAAGTTAAAGTCAGTGAAGCAGTTTATATTACAAAGTACCTACACCTACTGCCAGTAAGTGATCCGGGACGCTTCGAAGGGGACGGGACAATGCACTTCCTGTGATCTACGGCACTGAGGGTCCCATTCATTATCGATGGCACCTAGAGGCGATGTTCAAAACGGGGTTCAATTATGGGAAAACTGATTTTAAAAAAAAAGTTTGGTACTTACGTAATACGCTTGATATAAAAAGGCGGATTAAATTACTCCAACACGCCCCCGATTAGATTTTTTTTATTTACTTACATCATCAACTATCATTCATTCATTCATTCATTTCGAGTCAATGGTACTCATATAACTTTAGACCAGTATTCAGCCACCTCTACGGCCTCTTCTGTTGCTAGGTTTTGCAACTATCATTGATTGATGATGATAGCTTGATGGATATTTAGACTCAATGCACATTGAATTGGCAAGCGACGCGTCAATTAGTTTTATAACAAGCCATTATAAAC
Organism: Epirrhoe alternata; assembly: GCA_963565295.1. Lineage (NCBI taxonomy): Eukaryota > Metazoa > Arthropoda > Insecta > Lepidoptera > Geometridae > Epirrhoe > Epirrhoe alternata. The sequence goes on from OY751402.1 coordinate 497,012, forward strand.
CTTATGAATAATGGTACCTTAGCGTTTCTATATCTTGGCTTGAGGCTATCTATGGCTTGAGCCTTATTTCTACATGTTTTATAACCCATTTATTTCCTATTTAATCACAGTTAACATCAAAACAATACATAATTAATATGCACTATTTCGTGGCACGAAGTTCTATGCCGTAGGAATTGCGTGGTAATAAATATTTTCTATTTCTAAAAATAAATTACTTACCTATGGTATTTTTATTATTAGTTACTAAAATTAGGAAATATCTCGCAAGTACCTATATGATTTCACCCTAACTACCCTAAATGAATTCTCAAACGACAATTAATATGATTTAAAGCATTCCTATTGGTTGAATGGGCACAAAAGGTGTTCGGCAATAGCATTGTCTGCCTTCGGGTGATAGATGGCGCTGTAAATTTAGTCAACTTTTCCTTCGATGTAAAACCGACGGCAATTTATGACCTTGGCCGGGAACGGGGAACCTGAACAAAATTATATCCTTACATAACAATAATCTCTACATCGCATAATTTTTTGACTAATAGAATTTATGACACAGTTTTTCCAATCTTTTCTTATGTCCACATCCTCTATCTTCCAGTGAAAGTCCCATTAAAATCGATTCAGCCCTTCCAGAGATTAGCTAGGGCAAAGACAGACAGATATCGTGAGCATTGAGAAAACAGTTATTTTGACCTAATCGCACACACATCCGCGCCGCAGTCATTTTTCTATGCAAAAAGACATCAGAAAATTCGGCTCGTTTCTGACATCAGCAGCATTTTCTGTGCGTTCGGCTCGGCTGGACTGTGCGATCACCCTTGATCCTACTTCTGTTTATTTGCGACCTTTTCTATTCAATTCTATCATGTCTGTGGATAAAGTACCTAATATCGTCTCGTTCGTAAGAATGCAATCGAGAACGTCCGGCGTGGCGAGGAGTGTCCATGACGGGCTGCAATGATGATGATATAACAGTAGCTGGTAGCGATCCAAATTAATTTGTTAACTTAATGGCCTTGGTGTTGGAAAGTTAGATTGGAATACTTAAATACAATTTCGGTGTGTAGCTATTTTGATCGAAAATCACGGCAAAAGTAAAAAAACCGGACAACCACGTGTCACACGCACATCGAGAAAAGTTCTGTTACCGAATTTTAATACCTTTGTGGTACCTACAAGGCTAAGGCCGGTATTCACAAACATTACTATAAATAAATAATAAATAATGCTGGACTTTTCACACATCATCAGGCCCAAAGTAAGCAGAGCTTGTGTTATATTGTATTATTGTAATAATATGAGGTCTCACAGTGCGCGCGGACGCACAGGGTCCCAAAAACCTACTGATTTTGGGACCCTGTGCGTCCGCGCGCACTGTGAAATGTCATAGTAAATCTTTTTACTCGGTCTACCGCGATACAGGCTTGGCCAAGTGCGGGGTCCGTTGTAAATTATTTATGTATGAAATAAATAAATAAATAGTAATTGTTTGTGAATACCGGTGTAGTACTTTGAAAATTATGTTCTTTCTACATTGAGCTAGGATAATATAGAGTTACAATCTGACAAATAAAATGTCCGCGCCAAAACTCTTTTTGTTTTTAAGTACAAGCGACTTTGAACACATATACAAGTGGGATAACGTCTACATTCGAGCAAATGTCATCAAAGAACGGTGCTCGGACATTTTTTGAGTGTTCACACACACAGTTTGCACACGCTCGAATGGACTAAGTTATACAAGAAGCAACAATCAGTTGAAAGGAAAAAAAGTCATTACATAAATATTTTATAATTTATTTGTTGAACCCGATTCCTGAATTAAGTTAGTTTAAAATGAAAAACCCTTTATATGGAAAATCTTTACTTTAGTAAGTATTACCTTAAAGATAAAGATAAAGATAAAGATAAAGATAAAGATAATTTATTTGCTTGAACACAATGTGGGTTAGGTACAGTTGTTAGAATAATTCGTTTCAATTATGTTCTACTAGGATTAGCATGCAAATGTTAGGTACAGTCGGTAGATAATTTTAACACAGATTTGTAATTTCAGACAATAATAGGTACTAGTTTAGTCAAATATTAGAATTAAAATTAGGTAATGTCAAAATTTATCGGTCATAAAATCGTTAATATTATAATAGCACTTATTAATTAGTAATTGTTTCAATTTAGTCCTAAACATATTGTCGCCAAGATCTTTCAATGATGTAGGTAATTTATTATAAATTGCACGTGACATATACACTACACTTTTTTGTAGGAAAGTAGTCTTACTGTAAGGCATTTGGAGTTTACTGTTATCACGTCTGTTTCGCACTACAATATCAGCCATGCGTGGAAAAAGGTGGAGATGTTTTCTGACGAAAAGTGCCATTTCAAATATATATAACGATGGAAGCGTTAGAATCTTGTGCTCAATGAACAAAGGCCTGCAACTGTCGGTAACGCACAAGTTAAACATCGATCGAATACACCTTTTTTGTTTTTTGAAGATTAGGTCTTTCTTAGTGGAGTTAGCCCAAAATATAATACCAAACCTTAGGATAGATTCTACTGTTCCATAGTAAGCTGTAAGTAGAGTTTCCGTATTAACAATGGAGGATAATTTGTAGAGTGCGTATGTAGAGCTACTAACTCTTTTACATAAAAAATCTATATGGGTTTCCCAATTTAATTTACGGTCAATTTGAATACCAAGAAATCTTGTTGATTCGACCTCGTCTATTAAACTACCATTAAACTGTAGGTCTGTTTGTGGATAATTTTTAATTCTTTGACTGAAATACATTATGTTTGTTTTATTTATATTAATTTTCAAGTTATTATTGTCCAGCCATTTGATTATTGAATTTATTGAATTATTAATGTCAGAATTATAACTATTTATGTCATCACATTTTATTGTTATCGTACTATCGTCAGCAAATAAGGTCATTGGTTGATCGACTGATCTAGGTAGGTCGTTTATATAAATAATAAATAGTAGAGGTCCCAGTACACTCCCTTGTGGGACGCCAAACTGCACTACGCGTTCTGATGACCAATACGATTTTTCACATTTAGTTTTGTAATCCAGTTTTGTGATCTCGGTAATTTGTCTACGACCTTTAAGATATGAACAGAGAAGTTGAGATACTTTACCTCTCAGTCCATACGCTTCCAATTTGTTAATCAAGATGTTATGGTCTACGCAGTCAAATGCCTGGGTCATATCACAGAATACAGCACACACAGGTGTTCTGTTGTCTATTTGGAGTACAATATTTTCAATGAATTCATAAACTGCCAAGTTAATCGATTTTTTACGTCTAAACCCTTTTTGTTCGTTGCATAGTAATTCATGCTTTTCTAGGTACGAATTAATTTCTTCATAAATATATTTTTCAAAAATTTTTGAGAAGATTGATAGAAGAGCTATCGGTCTATAACTATTGGTTAGCTCTTTGTTACCTTTTTTGAATAGCGGTTTGACAATCGCAAGTTTTAGATCTTCTGGAAATGTACCGGTAGAGATAGTCAGATTTATCAGGTAACTGAGATGAGGGCTTATTAATTCATTGACTGCTTTTATGACTCTCGTAGAGATTTGGTCGAAACCAGTGCTTTTAGAATTTTTCAAATTTTTTATTATATTTGTAACGTGTTGTGGGAGAGATGGTGCTAGGAACATTGACTTGCCATGATGACTAATTTTATCCGTGACGTTTACTCCACGACCGGGAAGGGATTCTATTTTATTGATGAAATAATCATTAAATTGATTGGCAATGTCAGTTGGATTAAATATATATTTATTATTATTACATTTAATTTTTAGTATAGATTCTCTCGGTGTACAAAATCTAGTTTTATTTATTACATCCCAGGTCGCCTTAGATTTATTTTGAGATGTCATTATTTTGTATATATTTTGTGATCTTTTAGTTTGTGTAATAACTTTTTGAAGTGTTTTAGAAAATTTTTTGTAGATATATTTATTTGTTTTACTAGGTTTAGATAGGAATTTCCAGTATAAATAACGTTTTCTTTGGCTACATAATTTTATCCCTCGAGAAATCCATTTTGGTTTGCTTACGGTTCTTATAAGAATATTTTTCTTTGGAAAGCATAGATCGTAAAAAAGCTTAAAGTGTTCAATGAAGTACGTATATGCTACGTTAGAATCATCAGTCTTGTACATGTCTGAGAAGGTTAAGCTTTTAATACACAATTTAAATTTTTCAATATTTTCATTGCAGTAGTCACGTACTTCTCTATGCCATGAATTAAGTTTAACAGTACGCACCGGCAGCTCTATAACCTGAGCAGTATGGTCAGAGAGCGCAAACTCCAAGACTTCAGTTTTACAGTGTTTTTTAAAATCATGGGCAATATTGTCAATGCATCTGTTTGATACCAGACGAGTGGGTTGTTTTATGGTTAAATTTAAGTTATATTGTAATAGACTACATTCAAATTCACTTGCAACTCTATTCATTTTCAACATGTCAATATTAAAATCACCTAATAAAACAGTATTCTTAACATTAAGCTTTTTAGTATATGTCAAAATTTTATCTAATTTCTGAAAGAAAATATTATAGTAATCATTTGTTATTTTTGGTATTCTATATATACATACAACTAATATTTTATATTTTACTAATTCAACAGCACAGCATTCAAATATACCAGTTAAAGATATTTTTTGTATTTCAGGTATATCTTTCCATTCATGGGTTTTCAATACTAGGATGCATGCACCACCTTTGCTTTTATTACTTCTGCTGAAACTTGATGCTAAAGTGTAGTTTTGCATGTTCAAGTTTTGCTCGTTTCCCATCATAATATTGTGCTCTGTTATACATAGCACGTCAATATCTATATTAAGTTTATTTATATTAACTTGTAGTGCATCTGCTTTATTCATGAGACCGGCTATGTTTTGGTGCAGGATATGTAGATATTTAGTCTCGAAAAAACTGCTCTTCATGACTATGATCTTCATCCGATTGACTAGGGCGGTCCGTGCAATGTTGGTCACTTATAAGTCCGTGCCTAATAGTGTTTATGTATATTCTGAGGTTTGAGAACACATTGCGATATCCATGATTTCTTATTTTGCCGGAGTAACTGCTGAACATGGAGAAATTATAATTGAGTTCCTTATTTGAGTCCAGAATATAGGCATGTTCATGTGTGGAAACATCTAGATAGAGTAGATTGTTGAAGTTTTCTATTCTCCAGTTATACATATTCATGTCTTGTTTGTAGACATACGTTGGTAAGCATATAATGATGTTAGTATGCTGAACTAACAACAAGGTCTCACGAATGTCTGAAATTAAATCAAAATAATTCTGAGTTTTAACGAAGTCTTCTTCTCCGATAAATATCACACAAAAATCGTCCATTGTGTAGTTTATTAGTTTTTTATCGATATTTTTTATCAGTTCCATCGTGTTGCAGTATGGTTTGAGATAATGGCACAAATCAAATTCCGCAAGGCCTTTTTCCGCAATTGATAGCACTTTGTTTGTCTTATTTGTACTTAGTAGACATATTTTGGAGCGCTTTTTGTTTACAGAATCTGTGTTACTCGTAGCTTGATTTCGTGGTAATTGTTGGTTTGATTTTCCTGAAGTTAAGTTAGAATTTTTGTGATCCTTTGTGTGTTGTTTCACTTCAGGTAAAGTTGTTGTTTGTGTGTAAACATGAGATTTCGAAGTTGTAGTTGTATCTGTAGTGCAAGTTTGTATTTCTTTGTGAAGCAGCTCGGCTTTGTTTTTCTGCTCTATCGCCTCTGTTTGTGTTTGTTTTTGTTTTTTATTTATGTGTTGTTCCACTTCAGGTAAAGTTATTGTTTGTGTGTATACATGAAATTTCGAAGTATTAGTTGTATCTGAAGTGCATGTTTGTGTGTCTTTGTGAATAAGCTCGACTCTTTTTTGCTGCTCTATCGCCTCTGTTTGTGTGTGTTTTTGTTTTTTACTTATGGCTGGAGCTTTGCGAGACGCTGCAAGTGGTGATTTTGTCTTGAGGGAGCTTGTTCCCAAGTTTTTATACATAGCATTTTTTTTTGCCAATTCACTGTTATTATTTTTCAATTCTCTATTTTCTAGTGAGAGTTTCTCAATTTCGTCATGTGCGCTTTTTAATTCAATTTGATGTTTAATTAATTTGAGATGTTTTATTTGTTGTGCTAGGTTCTGGATTTCTTCACTGCGATTATTATCGGTAGATATATCTGGCAAGCTATTAGTGCTGCCATCTACCGTTTCGTCTATACTCATGTCCGAGTCATTATGAGTACTGGAGTTTTCAAGGATTAATTGTGTCCTAGCACGCCGCAGTGTGATATTTTTTTGCGGGTCCATTTCGTAATAACAAATCCCCTCTTGGGTGATAGGTAGTAGTAACTCGTACTATGATAATTTTTTGGACGCAAAAAGTCGCATTTGCCGAGAGGATTTGAAACCGAGGTCCTCAATCGCCAATCCAACCTTCCTACCGTTGAGCTATCGTGGCTGTTAGTCAGTGTGCGAAAATAAGCAATCTCATAGCGCTCTTTAACTATGACGCAGCGTGTAGGCAATCAGTGTTCGGGTCCAAAGGTCAGTTTTGTCAAGGTGTCACACAAATACATTCATTGTTTTAACGGTATAAAATGTGAGAATATTTGAAAATGTACTCACTATTCTTAGTAAGTATTACCTTTAGATTTAGTAAGTACCTAGCCGTTAGTGACGCTGAGTGCGATTATACTGCGGGAAATTATGACAAAAAAATTACTGAAATTTCAGAATATTCGAATTATCTACTTACAACAAATTCAAATAGCCTACGTAATAATTAAAATCAATTCTGAAACCATAAATCAAGGAAGCATTGTCCGTGAGATATTTCCATTGTAATCCTAAACGCACGCCAAACAAAAGCAGCTATTAATTATAGAAATGGCCTCGTGTAGCGGGGACCTTATTTCATTATCGACTAAACCTATGGCTATGGGGGTAGGCAGAGAAACAACAAAACAATAAAAAGTAAGTAAGTTTGTATGAGTCAGTGGCCAACTTTGGTGACGAAGTTTTCAGGCCGCCTTAAGGCCTCCGTCATGGCTTAACGACTTAATAGCCAGGACCGACATAACGTGCCCTCCGCAGCACGGAAGCGCTCAGATAAAAATGCCACTGGCGGTCACCCATCCACTTACAGACCGTTTAGAACGTTGCTTAACTTCGACGATCTATCAAGAACGACTAAGCAAGCACGACCACAAGCGCTTCCAAATACACAATAGAAACAAACAATTCAACAATATGATATATAGGTACCACAAATATGAATAGTTTTTATATTGATTATGTTGATCTCTGGGGAGGGAGACCGATACGACTTGGGCGCCTTCAAGAAACCAGCCTATTCCTACCTCAAAGGCCGGCAACGCATCTGCAGTGCCTCTTGATGCTGCAGTTGTCTGTGGGCGGTGGCAATCACACACCATCAGGTGTGCCACCTGCTCGTTTGCCCCCTCTTCCATAAAAAAGAGGCCTTTGCCCAGCAATTGGTATTTATTAAAACGCTCACAAACTACGTCAGTTGTCATAATTTACAAAAAGTTATTGATTACTACACCAATCTACCAATTACAAGTACCACTGGGGGTACTACTGGGAAATATCATTCTCATTAGTACCACTATCAATAGTTATTTAATCTTAGTGGTACAAGTGAGATTCTTCGTTCCTTAAATTTTCCCAGTAGACCACTAAACTGTACCATTGGTGGTACTAGTGGGAAATATCATTATCATAATTACCACAAAGTAGGCTATCAATATAATTCCTAAATCTATTTTTTAGACTGCAAAATCTCAATAATATTATATCACAAAACACCACACGAGGCCTACAAATAGGGTCCTAAAAGCGGCCTACAATACAACCTCCCTGGCGTCCTATTCCACATAACTCAGGATAGAATAAAAGTATTATGCAAGAACGAATTTACGACTCCATCCAATTTGCGATCGAGATTGTCGACCGAGGTAATAGAATTCTGCCCCTGCGGCTTTGTTCTGATACATACATCACGCCTCTTTCTCGTAGAGACCATAGATTTTTACTTGCACCTTGAAATACTTTAAATCTCTCACGGGAGTCCTTCATTAGACTTCACAGGTTCAGCATCATCATTGGTCTACCCCTATCCCGCATTTACTAGAATTATAGTAAAAAACGTAAACATGGTCACGACTGTATCCCCAAGGCGCGGTAGACATTCTCTCAGATCTTTATATTCCAGATCCTTTGAAGATGTCTAAGGGGGTAGTCAGAGGCATGTACAAATACATATTTGATACATGCCCACATCTTGCAGAAGTTAGTATTCCATACGTGACAGGTTGCAAGCCCATCGCCGCCTATAAGAATACTAACTGGTTTCCTCGCGATGTTTTCCTTCACCGTTAAGAGCTCGTGTTAAAGCGCATTTAAATTTTGTACGGGTTAGGTACATTCGTTGCGCTGGGATTGGAGAGGTTGAAACCACTGGTGTATTTCTTCTTACTATTTATTCTTCCTTGTTCTTGTTGCTAGGAGAGCTCTGGCTGAACTGAATTAAACTGAACTGAATTGACTGAACTGAATTGACTGAACTGAATGCTGAATGTTTTTTTTTTTTTTTTTTTTATATGTATCTCTATCTAACATTCTATGCATCTCTGTCTAACTATATCTATCTCTGTCTTTTTTACACGATCTATCCCTTTCTAGAACAATCCACATCTTTCTAGAACTATAGCTATCTCTATCTAAAACTATTCTCTCTGTCTAAAACTATGTTCTATCTCTCTCTATTTAACTATCTATCTTTGTCTTAAGCTATTTTCTAGAAAAATGTATTGTTCTAGCTATTTCTATGAACTTAGATCGATGTAAATTCTTAGAACAAACTTAAAATAACGAAAATATTAACTATAACTATAAAAATAGTGAACTTGAACATGACTACGAAACTATAACTATATCTATGTCTATTCTATACGTCGTCCTGCACAAATTTTACGAAACGCAAAATCCATTGATGCACGGCCGGGATTCGATTCCACGACCTTCGGATTGAAAGTCGAGGTACAACCCCATTCGGCCAACACGGCTCTTCAATTACTATTAAAAGTAAACAAATGAATGTCATTTTCATAAAATAAAATTTTAAATCGAAGCAATGAGTTTTGTTTCGACATGGAAAAAATAACGACGAAATACGTCAAAAATGTCAGTTCGGTTTTCAAATTGGTTAGGGCTGCCAACTGCCGCGCGATAACAGATAGGAACTCGAAAATTGTTCCGTGAAATACCGAATATTTTCGGCAACTCCGAGTAAACTCAAAACGCAAAAATACTCGGAACATTTTTAAATGTGTTTGATCTCGAAAATACATGTATTATTCAGTGATGAGTTCACAATTTTTTTAGGATTCCGTATCACGAAAATGCTGAATTTCAAAGCTATAAATAAAAATAACTTCGGAATTTGAAAGCTTGTAAGTAATTAATTAATGTTTATTCTTTCTGAAAGCTGTTAAATATTTGTAAATATTTTAAAATTTTTAATGGGTTACCGTGAGCTGATTCAAATGAGCCCAAACAGTTTATTAACTAAAGTTTCACTGAACAGCTCTAGACTCTTTCATCAGATTAGCTAGCTGTCACCATAATATTGCATTGTAAACGAAGGCTCATTGTGCTAAAAATCAGTTCAATCAGACACAGAGAAGTGGGTCAAACTGCAAGTCAAGAAAAAGTTGGGAAAACTGAAACTATAAATAATTGACGTCGCTGACTGTATAAGTAGGTACCTATTTACCTACTGGTTTCTGGAATATTTAAATAGCATAGAACCCTCTTCCGCGAGCGACACTCGCACTTGACCGGTTATTTTTTAATTATTTAACTAGGTTGCGCCCGTGGCTCGAGTGTTTTGTTTCATCGTATAATTTTATGTTTCCTTTAGAATAATGGTCGTTCTGTTTTCATTTAAACTACCTACGGTCTACGGTTTTACCCGCTAATTTTCACAGGAATTAAAATATTTTATTTAGGCGTAAGATTATTTAAAAATATTTGTGTCAAATATTGTGTTAAGCCGAGTATTGCCGAGTGAGAGTCGTGTTAACCGAGTGGGGTAGTCAAGGGGTAGTGCCTTAATCGAAAGTTTCGGCTTTAAATTTCGACCTCAATCGATTTTTAGTTTTGGAAATTATTTTCGCGTTATGGCGGTGATTCGCGATGGACTGACTTTTTAAATTGGGAGTAGTACCATATTCGGACGTGCCTCAGAATACCTCTTTTGTCATTTTTATAGATCTTGAGTGACTTGTCTAACAGTCTTAACGTGCTTAGATAGTCGTGTTCCTTTCCTGCGAAAAATATTTGACTCTAGCTTTTTTGAATGTAAAACCATATAGCCATCCCACCACTACGCCGCGGCTGTTTACACGCACTAATTGCATCGTGTATAATTAACTACAGCCATTAATCTTAGCGCACCTGCTCCTCCACATCAACCGGGCTTACCGCTCAGTGTGGTTAATGGATGGGTGACCGCTAGTGAAGCTAGCCTAGTTTATGATTGATTGATGAAGTGACGTTCAGCTCGGTCTAATGGATGGGTGACCGCTTGTACGTTTGGAAAAATACCTAAGTACTTAGACGAGCCTCTGTCTATCTATTTACTGAGTGACTTGATTTGCGAGAATGTCTACCGCGCCTGGGAGACAGACGTGATACTATTTGGCTAGTATTTAGCTAATATTGGCACCAAGAGTGATCTATTTGTATGGACTGGACACGGTTCAATTAAAATTCAATTTGTCGCATGACGTCATCGATCAGACGACGGATGCTATAAATCTATAATATAAAAACATGGTTCTGTCCGACTGGATATAAATATAAACTTGTATTTCTGTATGAAAAATCAGGACAATTTTTTTTTAAATTAGTTTCGCAGCTTAGAAATTGTAGATATTTAAATAAATATCAAACGCATAAATTTTAAAGTTGTATTCAATAAATTGTATTAGAAAGTTGCTATCAGATCGTCTAAGGGTGGTCGCACAGTCCAGCCGAGAACGCACCGAACTGTCAATTCAATAGAGAAAATGCTGCTGACGTCAGAAGCGAGCCGCATTTTCTGACGTCATCTGCATTTTTTGTATAGAAAAATGACTGCGGCGCGTACAGTGTGCGATCAGGTAAAAGAATGCAAGGCCCCAAACCGTGTTTGTTGCCCTGATTCTTCACGGTATTGGTCGCGAAAGAACAGGAGTAAAATTTGTTTAAAGACTATTCTAATTGATCCCAGTGGTCCTACTGAATAAATGCTTTTTGACTTTGACTTTAAAGAAGTAACAAAGACCGCATTGTAAGGAAATATGGAGAAAATTGCATCATTCCTCGGACAAGAGCCAAGCACAAAAACAACATTGCTTATAGTATCACCCCTTAGATATAAGCCATACCACAGGCCTGAAAACTTGTTGGCCACTAACTCGAATATACCTATCAAATGATAGAGTATAGATGCGCAATGCAGCCAAATCCGCGGGCGATGCAATGCTTGTTATAAATAGTGCGCGTGCGTCGCTGATTGCCGAGGACGCTCCACATCGCGACCGTTGATCGATGCCATCGTGTACAGGCACATTCTCATCATATAGTCGTTTTGTTTATGGACTCTGACGAGCTCCACTTTTGTTCGACTGGTCCTCACTGGAGTTTGATGGATCACCTAAAAGAAACCTTGGCCCGTACTGTGTTTGTTGCCCTGGTTCGCGAAGGAACAGGAGTAGAATCACCAGTTTAAAACTAAGTATTCTATAGATCCTAGCGATCCCACTAAATAAATACTTTGACTTTGATGGAGGGAGTTTCAAAGTCTGGTTAATCTGTCCATCAGCATTTAGGCCGTCCGAAAAAAATTGGTGGGAGATAGGCCAGATAGGATCAAGTTCAGCATAACGATTCACACTTCAGATGCATTGAATTGAGGTTTTCGCACGACCTATCCGCGCCGAACTGTCAATTCAATAGATGAAATGCTGAGACGTCAGAAGCGAGCCGCATTTTCTGACGTCAACAGTATTTTTTCTATAGAAAAATTACTGCGACGCGTACGGCTCGGACATGATTATGTGCGATCAGCTTTGATTAAAAAGAAATCGAATTGATGCATTGATATATTAAAAAAAAAACACTAAACAATATTAGGCCATGTAAACAAGGTCAAGTCGCAACAGAGCAGAGATCATAAAATTCCTGAATGACTGGCATCAGATCGATCTGCTGATGGGCGTTTGTTTGATGTTGCCGGATGTGTCCGTCACCATCGACGGCTCAAGGCAAACTGAGAGCTATCGGTCACCGGCTCACCGGACAATCAGCAGGTCTGAAGCATCCGTGAAATTCTAGCCGACTGTCAGGAATATTAATAAAATATAATTTAATATCTGAGATATGTCAGCTGTCACAGCAATCACAATTATTTAGATTAAAAAAAACGTAATTTTTCAAATAAGTTCTTCTACTGCTTTTGAGTGAAGTGACACTAACCATCCGATGGAAGCGAGTTGGACTCACACACGAAGGGCAAAGAGTAGATAGATAACTAATAAACTGTATATTTTGCCGAATCTATGTCCGAATAGATTCGGCAAAAATACACAGTTGTGCCACAAAACCTCCCTAGACGTTTTGCAAAGAGTTTTTGATAGTTAGATATCCTCTAGGTACTTATAGTTATGTAGGTAAGTACCTATTTACGTTTGTTGCGTGAATATGTTTACGTTTTTCTTCCATAATCACCTCCTTCGCTCTCATAACAAAATAAGCACGCAACGCTTTACGCAAAACATTTCTTGTACAATGTAACAGGAATGACTAGGTTTATTCATACACAAAAAAGCCGCGGCATGAGGCTGGATGTGTTAGTTATCGCATTCCATGCCGCTGCGCTGATCTGCTCCGGTTCAATGCGCGTTTATTCAACGGCCGATGGCGCCGAGGATAACTTTCGGGTAACGAGCTTCAATGTTGTGAATGTTGTGACCCCGGGAATTTAAAGTTTATTTACCACGATCTAGTTTCAAATAATGTAAAGCTTGGGGTGGTTGGCAACGAACAAGCCAGTTACCAATCGTTGATAAAAAATTAAATAAGTATTTTTACAAAATTCTATGCATAGTAATTTTCGGCGTCGATTTTCATCGAATTCATGTCCCATCTCTTATTCGTAGAACTCTAGATTTGAATTTCGAAGTATACGGAAAATCCCACCCTGTGCCAAATCCTTAATCAAACTGTAATGTTGTGAAATTCGAAAGGAAATTTAAATTTCGAATTAATTTTTTTTTTAGTTTACATTGAATTGTTTTTATTCATTTTCTTATACGAGTGTTCGTTTTGTTACAGGTAAATCCACCGGTGCTTACAGACCACGAAGATAAGATGCGAAAACTTATGCGATATACTCGTAGTTTCGAAGATTAGTAGGTATAGGTAGTATACCTGCAATTAGGTACAGAGCTAAAAATAAAATAACGATTAATTACTTCTTGAATAATTGCCAATCAAAACTGAAAATGAAATAAAATGATGTCAATAAATATCAAAGTAATTTACAGGCGTTTATAACTCTATCTGTTCTTGCGTTAAAATAATTGGCGTAGTTAGGAGTTTCACCATTTTCTTTCAGAAACAAGAAACATTTCGATTGTATCTCTAGGACAAAGACATTCTCTCAGAATTTATTTATTTATTTATTAAAACTAGCACGGCTACAACACCAATTAGGTACGCTAATTACAAAATTATCAATGTCAAATATAAGAGTCGGAATTAAATGCAAATGAAATTATGTAATATGAATTGTGTGTCAAAATATTAGAATCAAAATATTAAAAAGAAATCAATATATATACCTACAATAACTACCTACATACAATGCAACTTTCATAAATTTTCACTGAACGCCAGACTAGTCGTAGGACTTTGGTCCAATTAGCCACGAACAAGTCGAACTCTGTGTTAGTGGCCAATAAATTAAAAAGTGTTAGAATGACGCCGTTTACACAATACTATTCGTCGTGATAATTTTAGTTTATTATAATCTATTTTATGTGTATCCTAAGGTATTTATTATAAATATGTTTATTTAAGAATTAAATAAATACACTCGAACTGCCGCGACACAGGCCTAGCCTAGTGCGGGGTTCGATGTAAGTTATTTATAATAATTGTAATTTTATGTACCTATTAGGTTTTTATGAATAAATTGAAATTGAAAATTGAAATTGAATTGAAATTGATACTATTCCTCTTGCTACAGAATAGTAGCTCTTGCTTTGTTGAGTTTGAGAAAGCAAGAATAATGGTAAGTGGTTGCTAAGTTTGCCACATGATGACATAGGTATTGTGTTTCTTCACCGTAGGTCCATACTAATATTATAAATCTGAAAGTAACTCTGTCTATCCGTCTGTTACCATTTCTCGCCTAAACCACTGAACAGATTAGGCTGAAAATTGGCATGGCTGATTTTATCCCAGGGAAGGACGTTGGGTACTTTTTTTTATCCCGAACAAAGAAAAAATCCCGAGGCTCAGCTAGTAGGTATTCAATACCTACCTATATCATTCTGAAGTCCAGAGCAATTAAAGTTTAAACAATCTAGATTTTTACGGCTTTTTCAGTTAATTAAAAAACTTGATATAAAAACGTGATATTTTTTCGAAATAAAACTTCTGTGAGGGTTGGCGGGCCGCCAAACTACCTCGCGAACGCCCAACGTGAATGCGCTGTAGGTACCTGACCTACCTCACCGATACTTAACCTAAATAGGTACCTAGGTATTATTTTTCAATAATATATTGAGGATTTACCAACGGCTACTCTCAGACACAATACATTCAAAGAATCAACCATATGACAAAAGTAGCATTTGCGCAGCACAAAATTATGCTAAAGGCTTTAACTTTGTTTAGGCCACGTTTCCACTTACAAGAAAACTTCGGCGAGAAAATGTCCGACGGCAGCTGCAAGTCACGAAACTATCTGACAGACTTTAGGTATTACCTATAATTAAGAAATGAAAAGTCTTATCAAAATTTCGGATTCCGACGGGATTCGAACCCGCATCGATCAGACGATCCTCCTAAAACCGGAGTGCCTTACCGCTCGGCCACAGAATCCTACTTGCCGGCATCCAAATTTTCGATAAGCTCATATTTTTCGATTTAAATTCGGTATTATATTCAAAAATTACAGTTCGTTCAAATTTAAAACTACATGAAAACTATCGACAACGTAAAGCCGGGTCTACAGCGCCGTGTTTTCGTGTTTTTACATGTTATTAGCCGGATAGCCGCGTGCCATTGGTGGAAAACAATGCTAACATGTTAGAAAAGACTAGCCTCCTCGCAGACTGCAGACTTTCTTCAGCCGATAGTTGAGACGGAATATACTTCGGCTCGTAATGAGTATGGAGAAGTATAGCCCGTCTCAACTATCGGCCGATAGAAAGTCTGTAGTCTGCGACGGGTCTCAAACTGATCTGTGGACCTTAAACGTTTACGCAAGTATTCTTGTATTTTTAAACGCGGCTAAGCTGAGATAATCATGAATTTCCAACAGCCATTCGAGACTCCACCTAGCAGAAAAACGTCATATTACCGATTTTAAAGGCCAGATAGTCCACGTTCTAATCTCAGCCATCCATATTCAATAGCCCGCAGCCGCGCCCTCCAGCTGAGGACCTGCTGAGAGGATGCTTTTCAAGACTGCTTCAGCTGAGACAGAATCTTGAATGGTAGCTGAACATTTTAAAACATAGATTTTATTAATAACATCCATTATACGAGAATACATTTTATTGTCGTATTAAGGTAACAACGAATTGACTTTCAACTAAGCTAATAAGTAGTGTCCGACCGAAACAAGGTTTTCAGCCGAAACCGAAACCGAAACTATGGCTGAAACCTAATTTTTGGCCGAAACTGACCGAAACCGAAACCGAAACTTCGGTCAGACACCACTAATAATTAATGTACAGTTAGCGTCACCAATTGGTAACCCCCTTAATAAGGCGGTTTGTACTGCAGGGGGGTTACCGTTAGTGACGCTGCCGATACATGTTATACTGCTCTTTTGTCTTAGTTTGTGATAGTATGCATTGAATAACTTTCTTGTAATAAATAAATAATGCTGGACATTTCACACAGCATCATCTAGCCCCAAACTAAGCAAAGCTTGTACTATGGGAACCAGATAACTGATATACTACTTATATACTTTTTGTGTTTAAATACATATTATACACAGAAACACCCAGACCCGAGATCAATATTTGCAGATCATACTAACATTTATCCCGCGTCGGGGATCGAACCCGC
This sequence comes from Epirrhoe alternata, assembly GCA_963565295.1. Classification (NCBI taxonomy): domain Eukaryota; kingdom Metazoa; phylum Arthropoda; class Insecta; order Lepidoptera; family Geometridae; genus Epirrhoe; species Epirrhoe alternata. The sequence continues at coordinate 513,448 of OY751402.1, forward strand.
AATGGTCGTATGTAGATTCCGTGGTCTCCTGCTCCTCTACTTGAAATAGGCGTAGCTATGTATGTTCTAGGCTTTTAAGATTCAGAATAACGTCTTTTGGCACTTGTCCACATTTTGTAGCAGCATTACGGTTTATACGTGACAGATTGCAAGCACATCGCCGCTTAGAGTATCATTTTTCACTAGAAGAAAATTCCGTAGGAAAATTAAAATCAAAGTCAAAATTATTTATTCAGGCTGGGATCATAGAATAGTCTCAAGCACTAGGGCCCATATTAATAGTCGTTACTCAGTTCAAGAGACCGCACTTGAGTACATGATTGAGTAATGACTATTAATACGGGCCTAGGTGTTCTAAGTTACAACTCTTCATACTATACCAGCACGGCTCAGTGCGTTAAGTCTCCACAAACTAGCTTATGTATCCGGTTGCACCTGTGGAACTGGGGTAAGCGGGTGTCGGCATCCAGTTACCATTGTCTTGTATTGTAAGAGGAGTCCGATGTAGACAATGGACAGACATACTTGTACACATACATTTATAATGAGTAACACAAATGTAACTAAGTATAGGAGCGGTATCATTTTAGCACTTGCTTTTAGGAAAGTTAAGATCAAAATGTTGTTCAGTAGGATCGCTGGGATCACCTATAATAGTCTCAAAAGTAGGTGATTATATGCTTCCTCCTGTTTCTTCGCGAGCAAAGCCTTCATAGTGAAAATATCTTACCAATTTTATCAATGTGAAAGTGAGGATGGATTCATTCATTCATTTATATCATACACATAAAACATTACAACGGACCCCGCACTAGGCCTGCATCGCGGTAGACCGAGTAAAAAGGTTTTAATAAAAATCCAACTTTAATTATAATAAGAACTTAAACTAGTTGTTGTTAATGCATTATTTGTTGCGCTTTTACGCAATAACTACTGCATTGATATGGATGAAATTCAGCAAGCAGATGGATTACAGTCTGGAATAGCATCTGAGCTAGTGTAAAGTGGAGTATCTCGAGGGCTGTTATAAAAAAAATTCATTAGTAAAGATATAAATAAAAAGCCGTCTGGAGTCAGCTGACGTCAGAGCAATATGAGTATTTTAAAACTACGAGCCAGTTTTATTTTAATTAAGTAAGACTATAAAAAAGCAATTAACAAGCAGCAGTTCACATACGAGCGACTTCTTCCCTCGCGAAGAGAATGCGTTAATGAAACTCAAGGTAATGAGACTTCAATTTAAGAGCTTATGTCCTCATATGAGGATGCTTAGCTAAATTGGTCTCAGATTATCATTAAGTTGCACTCCACGGGTGTACAACACTTTTCTGAGAAAAAAGAAGCCAATGCGTTAATCTAGGTGGGGTTGCAGGCTGTGACGGAGGCCTTAAGGCGGCCTGCATACCGTCACAGAGTTCGCCACTGTCTCATTGAGTTTTTAGGCAGACCTGAGGCCTCATTCATGGCTGTACTTATAATTTAACATGCCCGAAACATGAACATTTTAACGAAATATCCCAAATATTTCGTTTACATTTTTTGAATTTTAAGTATGTTACAACAATCGAATTATTACCGTCTGCCCCCACGAGTTGGCAGGCGGTAACACTTATAGCCATCCACCCCCGCGGGGTAGTTAGCGGAACATACTTCGGCTCGTTATGAGTATGGAAAAGTAAGCCGAAGTAGGTAAAGTAAAAAAAACAAGTAAAAATGTATTTATTGTTTTTTACAAGTGATTTGCTTAAACTAGGGTTGGGAACTTTTCATTTAAGTTAAGATAACTTGTGTTAGAAAAGTCCCCTCTTTCTTAAGGTCATTTAAAAACACTTGTGAGAGGGTTGGGTATCTAGGTAGGTATAGAATAGATAAGTAGGTATTAGAGTAATTAATAACACAAAATAATAAATACACTAAAGTATTAAAAGATACATGAAAGATAAGTATAATAAATAATAATGTATATTTCTCATATATAAAGTAGGTTTATTGCTAGGTAAGATAGATTTTTTTTTTTTTTAAACACTTTCTGAAAATAGGATTTAAATAATCTGGTTAACTTAAGTAGGTACAATTTTTTATTTTTTTTATTATGTTAAAGTTATATAAGTATAATTTTATTTATATTGACTTCATAGTCTGGTTTTAGAAAATCTTCGGTTTGTTCATATGTTAGGTATATTCCGTCTCAACTGTCGGCCGATAGAAAGTCTGCAGTCTGCGAGGGGTCTAATAATTCCCACCTACCACCGTGGCACTTGACGCAGTGGCAGACGGTAAATCCATAAGTATTTGCATTTACATTGTCACTTCTTATATTTGCTGATGTGGCTGATCAAAGTCCCCTCGGAGCGATAAGCCGAGGGTCCTCGAGGAGGCTCTCCGGTTTATATTCTCTGAATCTTAAATTCCAACACTCCAGATCCTGTCGCGCACTTAACACGCTTTTATTATCGGCCAGATATATTTAAACACGACTTCAAACAAGGAGGTTTTGTGCTACGCTGACGTACGTTTTCTAATATCTCATAATTATGGTGATTGAAGGTTGTGTAGTAGGTAGTACCTACACACTTCGAGCAGCAGACATCACTATAATTAATTCGGTCAAGTGTAATCCCTTGCAAAGTAGTTGACGAATAGTAAAATACATTCATGTAAGTTACACCAGTGTGACAATCTGGTGTAACCACGAGTCCGTCACTGTCTAAAAAAAATTTTTCAACCGTTTATGGTTATACGTGGTTGTATCAGTTTCACTTATGTACATTTCATTTCTGAGGGACCGATACTTTTCTTGCAAAACTTTAATTTTCCGACATTGAGTCCGTGAGTTCAACATTGCAGTCAGTTTTATTTTTGATTTAAAGGACATTATTATTCATTATTATTAATGTGATTTTGCTTGCTACTGTCATAGTTTTATTTTCTTGATTGAGCCAATACAGTTCAAATATTGGAAGATTTCCAATGTACTCATATGTTTTGTACTATCATCACTAATATTAGAGATATGTAAGACACGTAGTTAACAAGCCCATAGACCCTGCTACGAAAAAACCCCCGTCACTTCTAGAAAAACTTGACTTAAGGAAGTTAGTCAGATCCCCTAATCAACTATTAAAGAGCTGATGATCTTCAAACGGCTGATCAAGTCATGGTTACCTTACCATATACTTTCAATATCATTGATGTAACACGGTACCAAACGAATCGATTAGACATAAGGAAGTTAGTCAGATCCCCTCATCAACTATTAAAGAGCTGATGATCTTCAAACGGCTTAACAGATTTTCGTGAAACATGGCTAAGAACACTCGGGATAAAATTATCTATGACACAAAAAAACGAAACGAAAATCGGCTCATCAGTTTGGGAGCTACGATACAGACAGATACACAGACACGTTCAACTTATAACACCCCTCTTTTTGCGTCGGGGGTTAAAAAAAAGATTCGTAAAACAAATTAAATTGTATAGCATTGCTATGGATAGCCACATATTAGTTTATGAGGCAAACAAATCATAGCACATGCCTGACATTAGCTAATGCTCGTTAGTCTGACTAATTGTCCAGTTATATCACAACTTGACACACGCACGTGTGACGTAATCATTCTGTCAGCCAGCTTGAACGTGTAGCGGGGGCTTTACCTACGCAAATCTAACAAATACTTAGGGCTAGATTATGAAATCTACTCACAGTATTTCTTCGTTTATCGTGTAGGTAACTACAGTTATTTCCTAAATAGTTAAAAGTTCAAACTGCTACAATTGGCTGTTGGCTATACCTTGCTCATTATGGCCGCTATTAATAAACGTGGTTTAAAGTTACGCCGGGTGTAACTTAGGAGTAATCATACAATTTTTGGAGTTTAATTAAACCTGGCGTAACTTTACACCACGTTTATTAATAGCGGCCTATAACTACATACGAAAATTTGTGGATATGGTTGGATGTTTAATCACGCTCGAACGACGAAACAGACAGTAAAAATAAAGTGAAAAATAGAGAAATAAAAAAAAGTTACAGGTAAGGCTGATTACACCCTAAAATAACATAAATATTATTTTATTTTTATCCTGATAACAATTTTAATAAATATGACTTTCAAAGTGAATTCACTATTTTCTACACGTACATTATCAGGTTATTTTCCAATATTTTCACTATATTTTTATCGTCTTTGTCCTAAAATATTCTCATGCTGACTGTACTCAACCGCAGAACCGATTTGTTTTCAAAATGTACCATCAATAGCATGCTACGAGCTTAATAGTGACGTCATAATTCAGCTACGCCGTAGCGCGTGTCTACGCATCTGCTACGGCACTTACAAGGCAGTGGTAGAGTTATGGGCGTAGCGGCTCGTAGCTCGGTGGAACGCCTATTGGGAGACTACTAGCTCTAGCACGCGGCTGCACCTGCGAAAACAAGTATTGAAAAATTGATTTAATAAAGTTTATATGAGAGTTTAACTCTGATGAAAAGGAAAAAGAAAGGATTTTGTTTGTTTAACGACTTTAACCTGGACTCAAGTATATTTCTTCTTATATAAGCTACCAAATTAGCAACGGAAACTCTTTTAGCAGCCACCCATCAATTTCGTAACCTCGCTGAAAGTAGCTTGTTAATTATTTCATAGCGGTATTTTATGTCAACCAACAGTCAGTGAGTTCAGACTATGTAGAGAATTTAGTCTACGTACATGGTAGACTTACAACCAACCAGCGTAGGATGGGTCCGCGGGGACCGGGCGGCAGGCAACTCAATACCTATAACTTTGTGTGTAGTAAACTTCTCTGAGATACGTATTTCCATATTTTCTTGTGTTTATAAATGTTTGGGATAAAGCTTAAAATAACAGTATGTTTCATCATCATTATCATCAGCCTAAAGTAGTCCACTGCTGGACATAGTCCTCCCCTAATGAGCGCCATTGCGCCCTGTCCTCAGCTCGACGCATCCAGCTTCTACCAGCAGAAGCAAGAAGAGAGTTAATAGGCTCCGAAACTACTGGACCGATTTGAAAAATTCTTTCACCAATAGAATCCTACATTATCCCCGATGAACATAGGCTATATTTTATCCCGGGGAAGTGAAGTTTTCCCGAGGGATCGCGGGTAACACCGCGGCGGACAGCTAGTGTACAATAAAGTGTTTATCTATCTATCTGCACTCGGACGCTATAGTGCCCGGGACATTGTTTGAGATGGAATAGGCATATTAGGCATGCCCAGCACCTACATCATCCTCTAGGATCATCTAGGCTAGTTGTAAGTAATACCTTTGTCTTAATAAACTACGGCACCCTAATACAAACGCTTAAACATACTTCCACCTACGTAACGTGTGCCACAGCCTACAACGTACATATAGGGCTTCTGCGTAATTGGATATTGGATTCAATGAAAGCGATAGGTACCTATGACCTACAAGATCCGTAAATAGGCTGCTCGGAAATATTCGCGAGAATTTTATTATTTCATTTGGAATTAGATCCAATGTTTTTACCTATATCATGATTTGAGGAAAATGCTTATTTGTGATAAGGTGAGGAGCGCTAGGAACCATATATGCAAGAAGAGGATGGCTGAAGAAGATTGTGTTGTATGAGAGATGATATGAATATAAAAGGAGTGGATACACAGTTGAGTGATAGGAGTGAGAAGAGGAAGAAGACACGAGTGCGGACCCATTTAGTATGGTATAAAAGTTCGTTTGAGTTAGTAGCCAATCTGGTGATGGAGTTTTAAAGGCCACCTTAAGGGCTCCATAGCTTAGCGACTTATACCAGCCAGGACCAGGACCGACAATTTATAGGTGTTTTTCGAAGCACAGCAGCGTGTGTTAAGGGCAGGGGATTGATGATTGCTATGCCTGTTTGTGTGAACGTATCCCTTACATCAGCCACGCCAACTCTAGTGGAATCGTTTGCACGACAGAGGCGGGGTCAGTCCATCACTGTCTCACGCAGACCACCCGACCACGCCACACTTATGACTGATGATGTTTGGGGTAGTTTAAGTCTTTAACATTACCCATAATATGTTTTTGATAAATGACCACTATAAAAAGTCGAAGCTAAGTGATTCAGATCGACTCACTGTTAAAATATTATCTAAATTATGTATATATCTTAAACCTATTCTTTCTCTAGTCATACCCCTATATATTTTTCAATTTGTCCATTTATCCATCCACAGGTTGTCTGGTAGAGATCGCTATTTAGCGATAAGACCGCCGATTGTATGTCATTAAGTTTTTTGTTTAGTTTTCTATTTTTGTTATTTTTTATTATGTGGTGTGCAATAAAGTATTTTCTATTCTATTCTATATTATTGCGTTGTCATTGAAGACACCATAAGTGTACCAAAATCACGGAATTCCAAAATATAGCTCAATCGGACAACGGGAAGTGGGTCAAATTCAGCTTGTAAGATTTACCCGGGACACATACAAACATTGCCATATAACAAGCTTGTTAAAAATCTGTTATTTTGTACAATCAGAGTTTATTCATATTTTAGTTTAAAAAGCTTACGCCTGGCTATGCAGATCACGTCTAGACTATGCCCTTCGTGCCCGATTGGATCCTCAATGTCAAAATAGAATAGCTTTCATGATGCTAATAATCATACACAAATCGTTTAAAATAAATTGATCACAACTACAATTTTTAGTTTTTGCGCGCCCAGAATATTTTTGGTAAAGGCTGGAAAGTGTCTACCTACCTGAGCAAAGCCGCGGGCGTTAAGTGTTTTGAGACTAGGTACCATTTTCGTAGCGCTTCGTTGCACACGCTTGATAAGGTCGATGTCTTTCCTAAGTATGGGCTCCAAACCTGGACTGCGTACTCCAACAACGGCCTCAGGTATGTCTTATACAGTTTCAGGAAGAGATCCTGGTTAATGTTAATTTGACGACCTCTGTGGTACAGTGGGTGAAAGCCCGCTTGAGACGCAGAAGGTTACGGGTTCGATCCCGGCCGTGGGATAAATGTTTGTATACTCTGCAAATATTTATCGCGGGTTTGGGTGTTTCTATGTATAATATGTATGAATATTTACAAACAAAAAAAGTATTATGTAATAGGTACTATCAGTTATCTTGTTCCCATACTACAAGCTTTGATTAGTTTGGGGCTAGATGATGCTGTGTGAAATGTCCAGCATTATTTATTTATTATTTTAATGTAAGTGAAAGCCTTCCTTATAATTAGATTATAGAATTGGCTCTTTTTACAATCTCTACAATCTCTCTATTAATACCTGATTATATTCCAAGTAACGTAAAAGTCGAAAGTTGTGTGTCAGGATCGTAGCGACTGGAGCTCCGTGGTTTCTGCCTACCCCTTTGGGAAAAAGGCGTGACTTTATGTATGTATGTAACGTAAAAGTTTACAAGCCTACTTGGAAATACCTATTTGTTCCAAGCAGTAATGCCATCAAAAGAAAAGAAATCGGGGTCTCATTAGCTGGTAGTCATGGCAACCGCGTTGTTCCTTCAATACTATGTATATTGATCGAAGCTTCTGGAAGTTTTCAATGCGTTGCATCGAGCTCATTTAGATAAGATTAACTGATTAGGCTGTTCTACCTACCTCTTATTTACCTACTATTTTAAATGCGATGTACCTAATTAAAACTAAGTAAGTTCGTATGAGTCGGTGGCCAACAAAGTTTAAAGGAATTTATTTTCATACATAACCAATTAACCAACATGTTTTTTTTCCATTTTAAAGCTCTGAATATAAAATTCCAACGGGGCGACACAAAATCTCTTCTATTTCTCGTTTGCTCGTCATCTCATCATCTGAAAATGATCAAATCAAATCAATTTGTTTTCATGTTGAAGGGTGGATCATAGCTTCGTCATGAACCCGGAACCGGATATTAGACTACATCATTTTACATTTGCCACTGTGTGTGTATCGTCAAATGAAAATAGCAGGGTCTATCCAAAAATGGCGAGCGTGGGAGTCAGAGATTAACCTATATCTTTCCGTGGTCTCCACTGAATAGTGAATGCATCAGCTCTACAAATAGACTCCGGCGCTCCATCGATCTGAGCTGGCTGTGTGGTACACAGACCCAGATAGCAACCTCACTACGTACAGAAATTGCACTATTTAGGAACCTACCTACTGGAGCCGTTTATCATTGAGCAATTCCTATCTGTATCGTAGAATAGAGTTAAATGATAAGAGTAGAGAGAAAATGTAGAGATTTTTTTGCCGTAAAGTTAGGTCAATGTCTGTCTATGACTATAATATCTAGATAGTATTTAAAAAACTTAAAGAAAGAGATGGTTGGATTTGGATAGCAGATTTGGGGGCGACAAAAATAATATTTGAAAAAAATAATATTTTGATTTGAATGACGAAAAATCTGATCGTCCTCATTAGTCGTAGTTTTTAAATCCTAGCTAATTATTCGTAAAATATATAAATTTAAAAATTATGTAAGTACCCGCTATTCAGATGGTTATTTTATGACTAGCGCAAGTTATTGTAACTCATGATAAGCGTCGAGCGCTTTGGAAATAAAACTGGCTAATTGAGTCGTTTTCGTACTTTTTTAGACTTAAAAAAAGAAACAAAATTAAACCTATCGCTCTAAATATTCTAAGCTGTTTGATAATTCAACCTATGATTTACCAATGCACAAAAACCAGTTAAAAGCGTACATTTATTATTATTATTTTCAGCCGTTAGTGTCCCACTGCTGGGCAAAGGCCTCCCCCCACTCCCTCCAGACATCTCGGTCCCCAGCAACATCCCTCCATTCCGTCAGAAACTGGTCGAGCTCGTCTCGCCATCTCCGTTTTGGTCTGCCGCGTCGCCTTCTCGCTGGGTCGGTACATTTATAGTCTTCGAATATTTCCAAAACGATATACATTTCTCTCCTTGGCAAAGCCTAATTCAGATAGTGTTGATCCTCACCGTTGGCCGTTGGTAAACTAACTTCATCGCTTACCTATAGCCAGTAATTCCATTACGGCTGATCCGCTCCTACCGGAAGTCAGTAAAGCAATTAGTTTGCTTGTCGGGAAAATAAACAGGAAGCGACTGTAAACTCTGGCCCAATAGTACCTACCTACTAGTAATCGGTACGGTAGTACTATTTTATTTACCTACCTTATATTTTATAAAGGTACTCTACCTATTCAATTAAATTTAATATCTTCGTCCGACTCGCACTTGCTGGCTTATATCTAAATCTCATCAAATATCAATTGAGGTACAATATTTTATGTCAAGGCTCTATAGAGAAGGGGGTAATTTTCCGTCTACCTATGTTGACATGCATATTATTATGTAAACTCATTGTACATTCTAATAAAAAATAATACACCGGTCGATCCGTCGGATAAAAGGAGCTCGTATGATTTCCGTTGTTACGGTTCCCGCCATTCCCAATGACAAGTAAACAGTGATGGCGGATTTTCGTATCCTTCTTTATGCCGATAGAAGTTTAGAGGTCTTGTTTATGTAAATACGTATTGAATATGGATCGGAGCGAAGTTTTATTACTTTTATTTCAATATGGCTTCGATATGGGTCTGATTTTGCTGAGAAATTAGAATGTGAGCCGATATTTCGTCCGATATACAATACAATACAATACCTATGTATATCTTTATTGTAAAACATAAAACAAACAATAACAAAGAAAAAAATATGAATTACAATGGGCGGCCTTATCGCTAAAAGCGATCTCTTCCAGGCAACCTTTGGATGGACAGGATATATGAGTAAGCATTTCATGAAAGTGTGAGTGCACTATTCCTATTTCTTATGTAACATCAGATATGTAGGTAGAGTGAGGTCAAATGCTGACCTATTATACTAATATTATAAAGAGGAAAGATTTGTTTGTTTGTTTGAAATGAAGAGGCTCCGAAACTACTGGACTGATTTGAAAAATTCTTTCACCAATAGAATCCTGCATTGTCCCCGATGAACATAGGCTATATTTTATCCCGGGGAAGTGAAGTTTTCCCGGGATAAAATCCATCGCGGGTAACACCGCGACAGACAGCTAGTTTAATACATACCTATAAAAAAAACTTACGTGCCAAATAGGTAAATGGCCGAATTACAACCGAATTGAAACGGAACTCAAAACAAAGATGTTTTTAATTTGATTTGAAGACGTCGCTGATGATTATTTTGAGCGACAATAATTTTCCGATTAGTTACCCTACCAGACAACAGATGGCGTGGTCATTAACAGACAATTTTCGTCGTCTTGAGATAAGCACTACGACTCGAGTCTACGAATTTTTTACGACAATAAATTTGGCGTTTGAGTAATTTACATTTCCCTAACCTCATTCCAATGATAAGCTACTTCTAAAGCTACTCCTCGCAGCCGCAAAAACCTTCATCTTGAAACCATGCCCACATTTTGAAAAGTTATACATTCTTGACTGGTTACAAACCATAAAAACCGTCTTCTAAATTGCCAAAATATCCGCATTCGTGCCTATTTATTATGTTTCCTTCAACTTAATAGATCAATAATTGGTTTCCCGCGGAGATATCGTGGCATGGCGTGTTGAAACTCCTTGGATGCTAATTCGCTGCCAACCAACCTGCTTGGTTTGTTTTCATTCCATTTTCAAATTTTTCAAAGTACCTCGCCGGGAGATCGCGGCTTACGTTATCATAGTTTTAATCAGAGAAAATAAACCTTTTCATTTCTCTGGTTTTAATCGAAAAAGCTACGAATAGATAGGTGGTATAGTTACTCGTAGGTAATATCGTAAAATTGTGCTAGAAATTTAGCTCTACCTCTTTTACTAGATAATTTTTAGAGCGCCAAGACGAAATCTACGCCTAGGCCTACAATCAACGTCACACTGTAGTGTCTGGAACATTATTTGAAGAAAAGGCTTGGGGATAGAATTGTGATCCGAGGGTTGTTTTCCGCCATTTTAGGAAAAAGCACTGCTCTGCTATTTTATTATCTTTTTCTTGTGTTTTACTTGGTTATAATTAGTACCTAATGAATGAATGAATGAATGAAGCCTTGGATTCGTAAAAGAAGATCTGGCAAATGGGATGGGGGAGTATTGAAGAAGATTTCTCATTTGACAAAAGATTTCCAATTTTCCATTGCAGTTTTGAAGAGAAAAGCCGCCATGTTGTGTTCAAAACCAAATGACAGGACTGACTGACTGACATGGTGCTGACATGATATGAATCTTTAATACATGTCATTAAAACTTGACATTGGCAGAATTATACCTATTATGTGTAGTTGCCATTAAATAAAAGAAGAAGAAGAAGACAATTGTGATCCTATTTTTTTTCTCCAAGACCTTCATGATAACGGTAATGCTAAGTACATAAGATAGCAATGAAACAACCTTGACTTACCTAAGCACCGTTAGGTCTAGGCGCGGGGGTGCGCGAGGCCATTAATATAGAGGGTAGTTCACTAGTAACTCATATATATTTCATGCTGTTTCGTCGGGTTAGCTCCATCAAATAACGATAGTCGATTGAGCCCATTCAAAATCTATGGGTACATAAAAAAATGTTGATACATTATAATAGGTAGGTACTTCCATCTCCATTTTTAGGTAGATTTATGGAAACCACTAAGTAAAGGTGCATTCACACGAGATACCTACGTCCTTGACGGACCGTCAAAAAACACGGTGAATGTTTTATGATTATGACAAACAAAAGGATCGACACGAATCGTGAAAAAACACGATTCAATGTGAACAAGCTCTATAAAGTTTAGGTAAAGTAAGGCTAGCCGGGTCTGAGTCGTCTACAGGGTAATGGCGTCTATTCATCCTCTACCTAATCTATGTATTCATCATCGAAACGCGTAGCATTTCAGGGTAGCCATTCAGAATTCAGCGGAATGCATTCGGTTCGTTCGGTCAGCTGTTCAACCGACCGCAACCAATCACAGTGCAAGAAACGTCAGTTTTGAATCTATTCCTGCACTGTGATTGGTTGCGGTCGGTTGAACAGCTGACCGACTCCGACCCGAATGGCACTGAAGTCTGAATTAGGCAGAACTACTATCGATTTCTCAGTCTTTTGCTGTCAAAGTACAAAAAGTCATCAAATAGATGTTTCGAAACATTCATCACCATAAAATATTATAAAATTTTGTACCTATAGGTTCATTCTTTGTTTAATAAATCGCCATCTTGAATTTTTCATTGCATTTCGATTCTTTTGTGTGCCAACACGCGAATTTAACTTTGAACTTTTTAAACATTGTTTCAATATTAAAAGCACCTTGCAATGAAAAGCCTTGATGAAATCGTATCGGGGAGCTACAACATGAGGTCATTTTGTGGTCCTTCCATATCGCCGGCCGCATCTATGTAATGTGATGAGATAGTGGGATTTATGATCCGATATCCGCACGTTAGGAGTCGTGTTTGGGAAATGAAATACAGTACACCCGAACTGATCAACATAGTGCCACAATACCTAATAACACTAGAATTATGGCGACCTACGTACATATCTACAGCAAAGGAGAACGGGCAAGCATGTATGAAGCGCCGCCCAAGTCAAAAAACGATCGCCCGCAGAGTGGACGTATAGTGGAATGGGTAGACCTTCTAAAACACTACATTTGATTGTATGACAGCAAAAAAATCCATCCTACAGAAATCGAGATATTTGCAGTTAAAGGTGGTGACTTTTACAATCATATTTATTGACTTACAGGCTTCCCGCAGACAAGCCACTATGGGCATTCGATAGAACTTTAGAAGCACTACATTTCATTGTATGACAGCTAAAAAATCCATCCTGCAGAAGTCGAGATATTTGCAGTTAAAGGTGGTGACTTTTACCATCATCTCTTTTAACTTACAGGCTTCCCGCAAATAAGCCATTATGGGCATTCGATAGAACTTTAGAAGCACTACATTCGATTGTATGACAGCTAAAAAATCCATCCTGCAGTAGTCGAGATATTTGCAGTTAAAGGTGGTGACATTTACCATCATCTTTTTTTACTTACAGGCTTCCCGCAGATAAGCCACTATGGGCATTCGATAGAACTTTAAAAGCACTACATTTGATTGTATGACAGCTAAAAAATCCATCCTGCAGAAATCGAGATATTTGCAGTTAAAGGTGGTGACTTTTACAATCATATTTATTGACTTACAGGCTTCCCGCAGACAAGCCACTATGGGCATTCGATAGAACTTTAGAAGCACTACATTTCATTTTATGACAGCTAAAAAATCCATCCTGCAGAAATCGAGTTATTTGCAGTTAAAGGTGGTGACCATCATGTTTTTTGACTTACCGGCTTCCCGCAGACAAGCTACTATGGGCATTCGATAGAACTTTAGAAGCACTACATTTGATTGTAAGATATCTCGATTTCTGCAGGATGGATTTTTTAGCTGTCATACAATGAAATGTAGTGCTTTTAAAGTTCTATCGAATGCCCATAGTGGCTTATCTGCGGGATGCCTGTAAGTTAAAAAAGATGATGGTAAAAGTCACCACCTTTAACTGCAAATATCTCGATTTCTACAGGATGGATTTTTTAGATGTCATACAATGAAATGTAGTGCTTTTAAAGTTCTATCGAATGCCCATAGTGGCTTGTCTGTGGGAAGCCTGTAAGTCAATAAATATGATTGTAAAAGTCGAGATATTTGCAGTTAAAGGTGGTGACTTTAACCATCATACGAGTATTTTTTGACTTACAGGCTTCCCGCAGACAAGCAACTATGGGCATTCGATAGAACTTTAAAAGCACTACATTTGATTGTATGACAGCTAAAAAATCAATCCTGCAGAAATCGAGATATTTGCAGTTAAAGGTGGTGACTTTTACAATCATATTTATTGACTTACAGGCTTCCCGCAGACAAGCCACTATGGGCATTCGATAGAACTTTAGAAGCACTACATTTCATTTTATGACAGCTAAAAAATCCATCCTGCAGAAATCGAGTTATTTGCAGTTAAAGGTGGTGACCATCATGTTTTTTGACTTACCGGCTTCCCGCAGATAAGCCACTATGGGCATTCGATAGAACTTTAGAAGCACTACATTTCATTGTATGACAGCTAAAAAAATCTATCCTGCAGAAGTCGAGATATTTGCAGTCAAAGGTGGTGACTTTTACAATCATATTTATTGACTTACAGGCTTCCCGCAGACAAGCCACTATGGGCATTCGATAGAACTTTAGAAGCACTACATTTCATTTTATGACAGCTAAAAAATCCATCCTGCAGAAATCGAGTTATTTGCAGTTAAAGGTGGTGACCATCATGTTTTTTGACTTACCGGCTTCCCGCAGACAAGCTACTATGGGCATTCGATAGAACTTTAGAAGCACTACATTTGATTGTAAGATATCTCGATTTCTGCAGGATGGATTTTTTAGCTGTCATACAATGAAATGTAGTGCTTTTAAAGTTCTATCGAATGCCCATAGTGGCTTATCTGCGGGATGCCTGTAAGTTAAAAAAGATGATGGTAAAAGTCACCACCTTTAACTGCAAATATCTCGAATACATGATGGTCACCACCTTTAACTGCAAATTACTCGATTACTGCAGGATGGATTTTTTAGCTGTTATACAATGAAATGTCCTGCTTCTAAAGTTCTATCGAATGCCCATAGTTGCTTGTCTGCGGGAAGCCTGTAAGTCAAAAAATACTCGTATGATGGTTAAAGTCACCACCTTTAACTGCAAATATCTCGATTTCTACAGGATGGATTTTTTAGATGTCATACAATGAAATGTAGTGCTTTTAAAGTTCTATCGAATGCCCATAGTGGCTTATCTGCGGGATGCCTGTAAGGTAAAAAAGATGATGGTAAAAGTCACCACCTTTAACTGCAAATATCTCGAATACATGATGGTCACCACCTTTAACTGCAAATTACTTGATTACTGCAGGATGGATTTTTTAGCTGTTATACAATGAAATGTCGTGCTTCTAAAGTTCTATCGAATGCCCATAGTTGCTTGTCTGCGGGAAGCCTGTAAGTCAAAAAATACTCGTATGATGGTTAAAGTCACCACCTTTAACTGCAAATATCTCGATTTCTGCAGGATGGATTTTTTAGCTGTCATACAATGAAATGTAGTGCTTCTAAAGTTCTATCGAATGCTTATAGTGGCTTATCTGCGGGAAGCCTGTAAGTCAAAAAACATGATGGTCACCACCTTTAACTGCAAATAACTCGATTTCTGCAGGATGGATTTTTTAGCTGTCATACAATGAAATGTAGTGCTTCTAAAGTTCTATCGAATGCCCATAGTGGCTTATCTGCGGGAAGCCTGTTAGTCAAAAAAGATGATGGTAAAAGTCACCACCTTTAACTGCAAATATCTCGATTTCTGCAGGATGGATTTCTTAGCTGTCATACAATCGAATGTAGTGCTTTTAAAGTTCTATCGAATGCCCATAGTGGCTTGTCTGCAGGAAGCCTGTAAGTTAAAAAAGATGATGATAAAAGTCACCACCTTTAACTGCAAATATCTCGACTTCTGCAGGATGGATTTTTTAGCTGTCATACAATGAAATGTAGTGCTTCTAAAGTTCTATCGAATGCCTATAGTGGCTTATCTGCGGGAAGCCTGTAAGTCAAAAAACATGATGGTCACCACCTTTTACTGCAAATAACTCGATTTCTGCAGGATGGATTTTTTAGCTGTCATACAATGAAATGTAGTGCTTCTAGGTTCTATCGAATGCCCATAGTGGCTTATCTGCGGGAAGCCTGTAAGTCAAAAAACATGATGGTCACTACCTTTAACTGCAAATAACTCGATTTCTGCAGGATGGATTTTTTAGCTGTCATACAATGAAATGTAGTGCTTCTAAAGTTCTATCGAATGCCCATAGTGGCTTATCTGCGGGAAGCCTGTAAGTCAAAAAACTTGATGGTAAGAGTCACCACATTTAACTGCAAATATCTCGATTTTTGTAGGATGGATTTTTTAGCTGTCATACAATGAAATGGAGTGTTTTTGAAGGTCTACCCATTCCACCATACGCCCACTCTGCGGGCGATAGTTTTTTGATTTGGGCGGGGATGCCCATTCTCCTTTGATGGCGTTATCGTTTGCCCTAGGTAATTCTGCATTCCGGCATTCGTTAATCAAAATCAAAGTCAAAAAGCATTTATTCAGTAGGACCGCTGGGATCACTTTTCACTTCCTGTTCTTTCGCGACCAATACCGTGAATCAGAGCAACAAACACGGTTTGGGGCCTAGCACTCTTAGTTATGTGATCCATCTAGTCAAGCTCCGGTGGGGAGCCAGTCAAACAAAATTGAGGCTCGTCGAGGAAAGTAAGTTTAGATGCTCTTAAACTACAACGTTGTTTTAATCATAAGGTACGTAACTAATTATTTATTTATTTATTATTTATTATTTATTTTAGTCATTTGTGTCCCACTGCTGGGCAAAGACCTCCCCCCATTCCCTCCACACATCTACTAACTAATTAACTAATTATTATTCAAAAATAATTACGAACGGGTAGGTACCTCCACATATACGGTCTTTCATTTTAAACTAACTTAATTCAGGAATTAGGTTTAACAAATATTGTATTAAAAAATATTTATGTCGGTAATGATATTTTTTGGTTTTGTTATGAAAATCTCGAAAAAATCGATAAAGACTATCCGTTTTATTGATTGTTGCTTCTTGTATAACTTTAGTCCATTCGAGCGAGCGTGCAACGTTGTTGATGTTGCTACGTTGCGATTGGTCAACGTCTCTTCTCCTTGAAAATATTATGCAACATGTCATAAATAATCAATTAAATATACTTTTTGAAGTGAAAACTAAAATCTGCTTAGGAATTAAATTGATACGGTCAAACGTCTATTTACAACCCAAAAATGAGGTCTTGTCAGTTTGTGTAGTTACAATGAAAGACTAGAAAACTGGTTACCTATGTAAAGATAGAGAACCTTGAACGCCTGGCGACCTGAATGTTGACCGGGCTTCGGGGATACAGTGATCCTTTAGCCCTGTTTGT
Source organism: Epirrhoe alternata (assembly GCA_963565295.1). Taxonomy (NCBI): domain Eukaryota; kingdom Metazoa; phylum Arthropoda; class Insecta; order Lepidoptera; family Geometridae; genus Epirrhoe; species Epirrhoe alternata. Next base: position 530,471 of record OY751402.1, read on the forward strand.
ACAGTTCCGGCGTCGCCGACATGTCTGGCCGGTATTGATTCATCTTTATCCGCATATTCCCTTACTGGCTTGCTGTGTATCTTAGATGAGATAACTTATTCTGTTGATAGATATTCCCGCCAATACGACCTCCGTGGCTAGTGGATGAAAGCCCGCTTGTGACGCAGAAGCTTGAGGGTTCGATCCCCGCTGCGAGATAAATGTTTGTATGATCTGCTATAGTCTTTTTCACGCCGGAACGTATGCAAGACACTTCGAGATAATGTCAAAATCAGTCTAATAGTAATGTCCTAAAGTTTAATCGAGATTATCAAAATCGATTTTTGTTTCACTACTATCAGTTCATCTCAATCGATTACAAGGTTCATTCATAGACAAAATTACTAAACCAACGATTATTTCTTTACTTATCGATTCATCAATTGTTTCGATTTTCATTTTTGCACTCTCTAATAGATTACGTTCCATTTTACTCAGTACTGTTAATTGGCGGAGTTTTTTAGAAAATGTTTATTGTTTATTTATTTATATTTTATGGCTCGTTTATGATAATTTATGAAATAATTAAACAGGAAATAGACAAACACATTTTTTTTGTATGTTTTATCGTTTAATTTTTTTCTTGACTTTTTTGTTTCAAAATTGTTGTGAGCCACACAACGTGAAACGAAACAAGTTCAATGTGTCTTGCTTAGGTTCCGGCGTGAAAAAGACTATATTAGAATATCGTGTGTCACACGTCACCGACACTTAGTTTATTTTATATATGTCAGCTTAAGGTATTTATGTTATAATATGGGCCGTAATTTTAAGTATTTAACATCTTGTACTTGACTAATGTTGCCTGAAATAAACTTGATTTGATTTGATTATTATTTATCTCTGGTCTGGGTGTTTCAAGTAGTATATCAGTTATCTGGTTCCCTAGTACAAGCTTTGCTTAGTTTGGGGTTAGATGATGCTGTGTGAAATGTCCAGCATTATTTATTAAAATACCAAACCATATTAGGTAAACTAATGTGTAAACCTTCCTATTACACCTTGGATCAACCTCATTCTATTCGTTGCCTAGGTAACCTAGTCTAAAAGATATTACCTAAGTGTAGATACATAAAGGGACAGATTGCGGAGAGCGACGTTGTTTTTATCTCTACACATATGTAGAGATAAAATTTTAGAAGTATTACGTAGGTATGTAATGTAGATAGGTACGTCAACTGTAGGTACATGCAATAACATAAACGTTTTCAGTTCCGACCGCCACAGTTAGAGCTTATCTTTACAGTTAAGCTACATGCCAACAGCCGCGCAACGCCAATGAAGCACAGGAAAGTGGCGCCACCATCGGAAGGGACTAGCTACATTACACTGCTAATTGTTTTTAAAATCGTTTTGGGGATTCAGTCGTGTTTTATGCAAATTAGATAACGAAGTTTATTTAGCGAGGCCGCTGTTCTAACAACAATTAGGCAGATTACTTACTTAGATATAAAACTGCGTTATACAGACAGGAAAGTAATGTATCCTGCCTGAAAACCAGCGCTTCTATGCTTGCTCGTCAGCTTAGTAGTATCTATGCTGAGTCAGAACCTATTTGACTGGCTTAGGCTGCGCAGAGCCTAGGCCTTGGTACCTGTATAAGTTTCTATAAGTAAATTATGTGTTTCCGTTTATTCTTCTCTGTCTTTTTTTTTCATTTTCTTGTGTACCTATTTTTTAAGTTGTTTTATTAATAAGTTCCGTTCTGTGTTGTTTGTGCTTCTCAAATAAAAAATATTCTATTCTATTCTATTCTATCCTGTAAGTACCTAACCTACCTACTTTACCAACTATAGGTAAATTATCATACAAATACAATAGGTAGACTTGTATATCTCAGTACCTAAAGCTCCCAGTTCTCCGTCTGACGACCTCTGTGGCGCAGTGGGTGTAAGCCCGCTTGGGACGCAGAAGGTTGCGGGTTCCCCGCCGCAGGATAAATGTTTGTAGGTATGATCTGCAAATATTTATCTCGGGTATCTATGTTTATCTAGGTGTTTCTATGTATAATATGTATGTATTTACAAACAAAAAGTATATACAAGTAGTATATCAGTTATCTGGTTTCCATAGTAGGTACATACAAGCTTTGCTTAGTTTGGTTTGGGGCTAGATGATGCTGTGTGAAATGTCCAGCATTATTTATTTATTTATAGTTAAATTAAGTTTATGTTAGTAGGAAAAATTACTTAGGTCCTTTGCCTTTCTTAGTCAGTCCCACTTTATTAAGTTCTCCCCCCAAGTTCCATCTAATACAAGTTCCATGTACAAAGTACGAGTAGCTAAGCAACTTTTTTGTTGTTATCCAGGGAGAAAACCAGGAACTTGCATTCCGTTTTGAAATGTGTAGAATCCACAGCAACACGTGACCATCAAAAATGAAACAAGCATTAATCTAATGTCACTGTCACGTTGACGGCACGTTCCCGCGAATTTCTTTTTAATTTTTTTCTCGTCCAGGGTAATTCTGCGTTCCTAATCGCAGGCCATTGCCAGCACATGTCGTTTTATGGGGAAAATATTCTAATTCGATGGTCGTGCGTCCGGTTCTAATAAATCATGCTAAGATTTTGACGGTGAAACTGTTTTTGCATGGGTAATTTTGACACCTGACACATTCAGCCCCCATGAAGGTGAAGCGATCGGAAACCGGTTGCATGCAAAGTAGCTGATCAAAATAAAATGCTTAAAACATTTTTGGATAAAATGGCTTGAAAGACTAGATCTCCATTATTATTGTTATTTTTTAAACCGGGTATTTATCACGTACCTATTGTTATTATTTCTTTTTTCCGACTTTCCATCACGTGCCTCAGCAGTTCATCCGTGACCTCGGGCGCTGCAATGCGTCCGATAGGTACGTGATAAATACCCGGTTTAAAATAATAATTATGTCACCAAATCACGAAAGTTTAAAAAGTTGAGATCTCCATAATTCTCCTTAGGGTTTCATTTGTAGCCTAAATAATGGTTTTCGGCGTAAATTGCTATTATTTTTTTGTTCTGAAAACATGTCTCCGATGAACAATGTGATGAAACAAGATGGCTGATAATCTAGTCAATATCGTGCTTATTAGTAGTGTGTAACTGTGTACACACATCGCAGTATTGTATCGATAAGTAGTGAGACTATGATGGGACACGGGCACGGGCTTGCCGATGCCAGGGCACGCGCTCACATAAACCGTCTCGCCACTATCGTTATTGGATCAATTGTCTCCAACAGATAACAATGAGATGGGCTTAAAACTACCCCGCCTAATTATACAACTTATAGATCAAGTCTATTTGGTTCTGTGTGGGTGGAATGTTCCCTCTGCTAGGTGTATCCTACTTAACCTACCTATCTATGCGCCTAATTTATAAAAAATTATCTACGTTTAAAAAACACCTTACAAGCAGAAATAGAAGAATAAATCAATAGAGCCTACAGAGCTATTAATCAGATCGCTAACGTCTACTAAACAGTTATAGGCACCTCGCAGTAAAATTGCAGACGTCCCGAGGTTGTATTTCAAAACACCCCAGTCCTCAGCCGACTTCAAACACCCCAAAAGGGGTGGAATCAATAAAGCTCTTTACGGTGAATGGTATTGCGCCATCTAGCGGTAGTAGCTTGTACTAGCTGATTGTGTATGCGAAACGTTTTGTTTGAATAAATAAAAAATAGATGGCGTTGTTCAACATTTTCTACAACCATGTTTTTAAGAACCAGAGGTAGTACCACAGGTACTACGATAAGTTGAGCTCTTGAGCGAATGAGCTCTTTGGTATCAAGACATCTATCTAATCCAGCCAGTAACACCCACTGCTGGGTATTAGGCGTCTTCTCTTTCTCGCCACTCCTGGCAGTCTTGGTGCCAGCTGGATCCACTGCTTTCCTTCCGCCCCCACAATGTCTTCTGACCATCATCGGGAAGGTGGCTGGCCTACATAATTATAGTAGATACCTACCTATGATCGAAGGCAGACCTATTATGTAATTAATTTTCTCAAAAATCGTTTTGTGTTGTTTCAGGTAAATGCTACAGTAAAATTTACTTGAAGAGGAAAGCCGCCGCAGCGAGTATGTATGACCAATCTTCAAATAGTAAATATAAATAGGTACTTACTTAGTACCTTGCCTACCTATAATGTAGGTATTAGGTAAGACACAGACACAGACATCAGAAATCTTTAAATCCGTGGTACTCTACCTAGATCTAGGGTCTAGGTAGGTCTAGGTAGGTACTAGGTATCTACTTAGGTACTTACCTAAGTAAGTAGCTATGTTACTACCTATATCTACTTAATTTCACCATTGGTGCTTACCTACCTACAGGTTTTTAGTTCATTTCAAATGAAGACTTTCTGGTCCTAAGTAGTCTAGGACCTAGACTACTTAGGCCTAGACTCTAGGTACGCAGGTAAGTAGGTCCCTACCTAACCTACCTACACTGCAGTTTATTAGGTACCTACACAATAATAATATTTTTTTAATGTGAAGTAGAAAACTCTGCGCATTATAATTTTGTTGGTTCATTTACTAGTTCATAAATCAGGCCATTAAACCGTTGGTTATTACCGAAACAGGCTCGTTTTGGAAAGCCATTACGAGAATCGTAAATAATAGGAACTTTCCTTTCAGTTATAAAACTTTGTTTGGTTGCGGAATAGCTATTTACATCATTTTTATTGCAAAGACATGTCTAAAAGCTGTACTTATTTATTTATAATTGTAAATACATTACACTTTGCACTAAATACATAATAAAAATAACTCTGTGCTAAATACTTTTAAAATGTACTAACTTTGATGTTGATTCTGTTGTTTGCTAACATGATGCATCTTATACGCCTCGTGACGCCAATAAAAAAAAATTAAATGTCGTTGTCATTCTAAAAAAAAAACACAACTGTAGAACGTAATGTTCTTCATACTATAGGTCGCTTCACTGATGCAAAGACACCGGAACCAGTGACTTGAGTCAAATGAGTAATTGTATCATTAACGCTTTATCAGGACTTTCTGCGCTATTAAGCTGGATATCAAACGCAGCGCTTGTTCAATGGCTGGGGTTGGGTTATGATGTATGATTTACTGAGCTGTCATATTCACGGGTGGTCATAAAATGCAGGGATCGACGGCGATGCCGCCTTTATGGTGGAAACTGCTGAGATGATAATCTTTTTGTCTCTTGTTCTCGGCCGAAGGGAGTGTGAATAATGGATGGTTTAGTTGTGGGATTGTTTTCTTTTGGGTTTTACAAGGGTAACAGCTTTGGTAGGTAGCCTTAGCAGATTATGAAGATTACGTAAAAACTGTACTGTACTAATCCATTTTGATTAGGTTATTCTGTCACTATCATCTAGTATCTACCTACTTTGATACGAGGAAGGTAAAATCTACAAAGATTATTGTAAAGGTTTCAATTTCCCCTTGAGATCCGCTATCAATTGCGCCACAGCTCCACTATTTCCAATAAAAAACTAGAAACTAACGACATCCAATCAACCTAGATGGCAAATAATATAATTTTCTCCGCTAACAGCTCAGCATGAACTCTGCAAAAACGGAAAAAAACACAACCGCTTACGTCATCCTTGGAAAATGTCACCGCTATTTGCACAATTTCAATCTTACCGCTGTCAGTTTAAGGTCGTTCTTTTGTGGAAAGTTTCTATTGGTATTTCGTTTTCCTAATGAAGCGAGGCTGAAAAAAGCTACGTTAGGGGACAAAAAGTAGTGAAACTTAGTAATGAGCTCAGAACTGATGTGTCATCAGTACCCACGGCTATTTAGGTTAGAGTTTTTTGTACTAAGGTTCAGCCTTCTCATGCTCTAATGGTATTAGCCTTTTTAATCTAGGATTTTTGCGGCCTATCTCGCGGGACTCCGTACCGATTTTACAGTAAGGGATCACGAAAGATGTGTACCTAGGTGTAGTACCTACCTCATCATTATCAACACCTCATTTGTTAATCTTTATCCTGTCCATCCAAAGGTTTGTTAACTAATGAAACAACCAGTTGCAGTGATAATATAAAAACTGTATTACGCTTTCGGTAATTACATTAGGATCTCAGAATAATTACAAGAATCTCCTGATCTTTCTCACAAAATTTTACATGTTTGTTTTTAATTTATGTTATTCTTCTGGTGTTCAATAAAGCTGTATTCTATTCTATTCTACCTAGTACTTAGGCACCTAACTGTTATTAGATGCAATTATTTTTTGATGTTTTTGGCCATGAAACTACTTTCAATATACCATAGACCGCTATAGCGCAGTGGGCGAAAGCCCGCCTGCGACGCAAAGGGTTGCGGGTTCGATCCCCGCGGCGGGACTAATGTTTGTATGATCTACAAATATTTGTCTCGGGTCTGCGTGTTTCTATGTATAATATGTATGTATTTACAAACAAAAAGTATATAAGTAGAATATCAGTCATCTTAGTGCCCATAACACAAGCTCTGCTTACTTTGGAGCTAGATGATGCTGTGTGAAAAAGTCCAGCATTATTTATTTATTTATTTATTTATAGACAAAGGAATAAGCCGAAATGCCTTTTATTATTTATCGAGCCTTTTTTCGTTGCCACTAGCAAAAAAATATTGTGGGATTCTTTTTTGTAATGGTCAATATTAGAATGAAGAGATGTGTGTGTCAGTAGGTTAGCTGGGTGCTTATGGCTGACAACACAACAAAACAAATTGTTATACCCTTCATTTTCACTGTTGGTTGGAACACAAAAACAGTAATTTCACCATTTCACCCCCTCCCCTAGACACAGACAGATAGCTCCACCCGCAGAAGCTTTTAGCAATGTGGGCTAACGGCAGGATACAGCTTCAATTGAAACTGTGAGCGTTTCGTGATTACTTGCCCACTTGCCCAGCACGTAGGTAGGTACTTATTAATAGTTTGCCAATAAAAAGTACCTAGTTGGTGTACTTAGGTACATCATTTATTTTAACTTCTATGATTTACATCGATGGTTTTTTTACTGAAATTTCAAAACATTCGATTACCTTTTCCTCGTGCAGTCTAGGAAACTCATAATTACTAGGTATATTTTTTTATAGTTTATAAGGCGTGCACCGACTTCACCCGTGGCCGATATAGCTGATGCACTTCTGATTTATAATGTATAAAATTACGTCAAATACGTCAAATTATGATGAAAAAGTTACTTGCAGCAAGGATTCCACAAGTCATTCACACAAACTCATGAAGTTCCTTCTTTGAGATAATGCTACAACATCTTCATCGTCGTTATAGGCCTTCGCGTCTATTTCAGACTTTTTAACACTTATTACTACCTATGAATGTTGATGGATTTACGAGTAGAGGTAGACCAAAGAAAAGATGGATGGATTGTGTGAAGGATTACATGAGTAAGAAAGGAGTGTGTTAATATGAAGGCTGATAGAGCACTCTCCTCTGAGAATGGAAGAAGAACATAATGTGGTGCCGGCTGACCCCATATAATGTGGGAAAAGGGCAGGGAGATGATGATGATGATGAGGTACTAAACTACATTACTTTATTGTTCTAAGATAAATATTTCTGAGTAGGTAATTTCATTTTGTTTGCCGTGGATAAGACCTTGGTTGTTTAAAGGTCCATTAAGACACATGCCCAGAAGACCTTTAGAAATTATGCAGATTTGAGGAATGTCCATGAGGCAAAAATATGTGTCAGGAATCAGGATTGATGGTAGTAAGTGAAAATCCATGGTCTCTGCCTGCCTACCCATAAACGGTAAAGTGGAGTGATTCGGAATGCCTACTCTACCTTCAGTCGTAGTCGTGATAAGTAGTATAGGTACCTACAAGGATAATGAGCACAATTCAAAAGTACGTAACTAAAGCAAAGTCGAACATTGTGGGCAACAAGCACAACCCATGGTCGAAACTCGTAGTACATTATTGATTTCACCCAGCGTTTGGGGCTAACCCCCAAAACGCGTTCCCTCAAACACCCCCAGGCCATCCTATTTCTATGGGAACGAGCTTTTTAAGTAGATAAGCTAAAATGGCTGCCGAAGTAGGTAATTCATCTTACTTATTTATTTATTTAAATACTTTATTGCACAAATTTACAAAAAAATTGCACAATTGGCCAAGCATAATGCCGAAGGCATTTTCTACCTGCTGACCAACGTGTTGTTGGAAAGATATATATGGCGTGCTAACAAATAGAGTAACAATTTAAACCTTTATAACATAACAAGAAAAATAAATATTTTTTAACAATTTAACACTCTTACTTCAGGCATACCTATTACCTACCTACCTACAAATAATAAATAATAGTAATAATAATAACCCTACGCACATATATAAATGAAATTTCAATAGTATCAAAAATAGTTTTATTATACACCATTACAATTAGATACCTAACACACACATTATGAAATGATTCACAGAAATGATCTATTAATAGAACGGGGTGACAGGAAAAGTACCTTTCAATTTCAAGGGTTCGATCGAGGTCATGACCCCGCTAGCGCTAAATAAATATCACAGCCCACTCGAATCTAAATAGCATACATTATTCGTTACGAATTTAGTTTTGATAATCCTCAACATAATACGAACCTTTATTAGCGACTTCTATACTTTTTCACTCCTTTTTCAAATTTAAACTTGCATCAAAAATTTTAAAAATAATGTTGCTGTTTTGACTAACAATAACGCGGTTCCGGAAAATCAATTTCATGGATCAAACAAAAAGGCACGCTAACTCCAATGAAATAAGATCCAAATCTCTTTAACAAACAAGATTAAACCCCCGGAATTTTATTCGCGATCATAACCCCCGGAGAAAATGGCTGTGCGAGTCAGATGCAGCCAAAGATGGCGCGCGCATGCGTCGTCTGCCGCTCGATACATGCACCCTCCGGTTATACGTGCCATTAATCACCCAGTTTTATAAAACTTTACAAATCTATTCACTGAATCACTATCACATCACTGAGGACGAAGATTCCTCATCCCTCCGATCCTCTCGCTCGGAAGCCTCCTCTTGGATGTAACCGGTCAAGAACCTGTGGATAAATACACTTTAGGACACTGTATAGGCACTAGAATATATAGTTTTCTTTGTCTTCTGGTGCTGGAGCTGGTGATGGCGACACCGCGGCCGGCTTGTCCGGTCTCAGCAGTAGAGAGGGTACGTACTGCTGTGACAGGACAATATGGTCGGGGCGCGCGAGGCTGGCGGCGGGCGTCAGGCGTGTGAGCCCGCGTGGTAGCTCCGCCGCGCCCCTGCCTCGCGCACGCGCGGCTTCGATGGGGGCGTACACACCCTCAATGAACACCCTCAATCACCTATCGATTTTCCAACACAAAAAAATGTTTCATGCATCTTCACTATTGAGATGGAAGCTGCATGTGGGTTAGTTCGTTGTCCGATGGTGACCGCTGTGGAAATTGGGTGATACTTATCTTATGGGTAGACGTCTTTTCTTAGCATTGAATTTTCCCTCATAAATTAAGATTACATTGCAGTTTAGCATCACAACACAACACAAGCTTTTTGTGTCAATCCATAAATCCAAGCGCCTCACTTATTCAAATCAGTCTTCAGATCTGAAGTGTTTTTTCCGTAGTTAAGAAGAAGTGTGTCGGCCGATCAACTCAACTCAACCCAATAAGATTATATTAGGCTGATCCAGGATACAGTTGTGATCCTGTAGGTAGGTAGGTACATACCTAACAGAACAGAACATCAAAATGTTTTTGAGTGTAATAATAATTAATCATCATTCTTTGCTCTTGATAGATTATTTCGGCACTCGAAGATTCCATTCGTCATTTTTTGTTGGCAGAAAAAGCGACATTGTTTTGCACTCAGAATATACAATGTCGATCCGTCCAACGAACTCTTCACGCTGTTCTCTGTGAATACTCGCTGTTATTCCCAGAAACCACTTAGGTTGTCAGGATACTTAATAATGATAGGTAACCTACTTTTCAGGGTTCCGATGATAAAACTGAGGATCTACAGACCAACTAAGCACAGGATTTGATTGGTTAGGCTCTTTCAAGCTTCCAATTCCGCAGAGAACTTTACGCATCAGCTTTTGCTGAATGCCCATTCAAGCTTCAAGCCAGATGGGTTTGAGATGACTGATGATGTACAGAGGAGATCATGTACTTTGAGAGGATAAGGAGCAAGACATAAATGAGACTTGGCAATATTATGGAGGAGACCTATTCCATGGAGGGTGGATATGGATTATGGACTCAGCATAATGATGATATAGAGAGGAGGCCTATATGTGGGTGCAACTGGGCTGAATAGATAGATAGATAAAGAATGATGATGAAAAACTCCAAAGAAGAAGTTGGAGTTGCCTTTTTTCAAAGACTTTTCCAGAACCACGGTTAAAAACACAACACCCGAGGACTAGGCAGTATTTAAAACCACAAATCACTTAGCTCTTACACGTGGAAAATATAGCATAAAATTTACAGCTGTGCTTTTTACGCTGAAATTAAAAAACGGAATTTTAGTATGGAATTTTATTTCATTTTAGCAGCGCTTTACATCATTTCGCATACCGCGAGGATATTATAAAAATGCTTTTAAATTTATTTATAACGGTTCTGGGGACGTTAGAATGTTTGCTCTCGCATATTTCGGGACAATACAGAGTTGGTCGTTGTTTTAATTGCTGACTGGACACCAGCTGGTCAAAAACCTGACCAAAAACAAAGGAGAGACTGAAATGAAAACTAGTATCTTACTCATGGACACCAGTCTAGTCAGTAACGAATTCTGGGAAAAATCAATACAGTTCCACCTAATTCGCCAAGGTGATACTTTTGGCGCCAGTTCCAATGACCCCACCCGATGTTTGAAGACAATCAATGTGGTATTTACTCAGAGGATACCTTATTTATTTGATTTCTGAAGATAGATATCCATACAATATTGAACCACGTTTGATTTTGGACATTTTAATGCATATTATCTCAAATGCTCAAACTTTGGGCCTTTCCTTACTAAAACAGTGTTCAGCGAGGGGCTTCAGCTAATCCGACTGTCCTATTTAAAAATAAAATTGATATCTAGAGTGATCATCCTCCTATCCTATAAACCTATCTCAAGGTAAATGCTTCATGTTGTAGCTCTGGTAGCTGATCTAGTCGTTCTTGATGATGTAAATGAATTCAAGCGACCGGCCCTGATCCTGATACCTACCATTCATACCTACTTCTGGGATAGCATAGCATAGCATGTGGCACCTTTAAACTACTGAGTAGTTTTTTGTGCTTCGAGGGCAGGATCCCGGCTAATTTAATCAAGCTACGGAGAACATTCTGCTATGAAATCTGACTCAATCGATACTTACTGAACTGAATCAGTAGGTAGAAATGTATGATCAGTAGTTCTGACAATAGATTTCTAGGTACTTAACGTCAGAGTGATCGTTCTTTATTCAGTTTCACCAGCATTTAATATTTTGCTCGACTTCCTCAATCACAAAAAGTCGACTTTCCCAAATAAGTATCTATTCAACCGAAACGGCAAAAGTTACGATCGACACGAACGTTGACAAATTGCCTCTCACCTTTGATCCGGAGATGGAATTGACGAAACAATCCGTCAGCTGGTCTGTCGATGGGGAAAGTAAAAGCGTGGCTTTGTGCTGTAATGTAACCGCATTCTGTTATAATTCACTTTACCCTTAAAGAACTGGCGCAGTAGGTAGGCAGCTAGGTATTTCTATCATACAGATGTTTTTCGGATCATTTGCAATAATATCTTGATACTTCCATAGTTTCACGTCCCCCGCGTAAATAAAGTAGGACTGGATATCTTTTGGTTCATGCAGAAAGTCGGCAGGCTCTACCATAGAATACCCAGCTACCCACGTTTCGAGGTGCCTAATCTATCATTCTTTTATAAATATGTTTTTGGTTAATGGGTGTGGCCCAAGCCTACGTGAATCTTTGCAAATAGCAAATAATGTATTGTAGGTAAGTACCTACCTATAATCATACCATACCCTAACGATCCTTATACAATCCTAGCGAAATGTCGGTCCATTGTCAACTCGATTGTCAAGGAATAGTGAAACGCAGACCCTGGATTATGTGTGAGCGATAAATTACCAGTGCCCGTCGTGATTTACGAGTCTGCCAGGGAGATTTTCAAGAATAAAAATTGTTACCCTCCCAAGCGCATCCATCAAGCAACTTCGTCGGACTTTCTGCGGTTCGGCTTGGCTTTGGAATCGATTAACAGGAGTTGAGGGTTAAATAGGTTTAAAACCGGTTGGGGTATGCTTCTTAATTACTTACAAGACACTAATAACTTCAGGCAATGCATGTTTTCGAAAAAATAATAAAAAATATTTCTAACCTGAAATCAGACTACAAGCGAAATTCAACGCTAGAATGGATAATTTGACAACTAAATCTGTCTTTTAAATTATCTGTGGTATAGAATTTCGTGAAAGATTGATGGAAACGGAACGTAAAAAATATGTCAGTGTTATCGTACTATTTTTACGTACTTATGAAAGTTTGTAGTCAGTTGGTTTTGTCAGTTGGTTAGGTTAGGTTTGGATAGTGACCATCAATGCGCGAGGCGAGCGAGCAAAGCGAGCGTGCCGCGGCAGCGGCCGCCGAAGCGCCAGAAATCCCTTGCTCTATTATAGTTAAAGTAAATTAAAATGTTTGTTTTTTTTATGATGCATGGGTTATTAGTCTGTGGTTAGGTTATATTCCGCCCCTCTTTGCTAAATGATACGAATTCTGTACGAAATATTTTTTATTATTTTTTCGAAAACATGCATTGCCTGAAGTTATTAGTGTCTTGTAAGTAATTAAGAAGCATACCCCAACCGGTTTTAAACCTATTTAACCCTCAACTCCTGTTAATCGATTCCAAAGTTATACCTGCGGTTCTGTTGTAATGTTTGAATTAATCTTGCTGAAGAATTAGCGTACATTTAAGTAGCGAGAGTTTGACCTGGTTCTATAATTTATCGAGCAACTTAAAATGTTATGAGATTGGCCAAAAATATTTAAGACACAAATCTATGCAAACAATCATTTAAATCAAGCTGGTATTTCTGAAATAACGGACAAACCAACAAATATTTGAAATAACAACCCTCGCGTTCTCCAGGAATGTAAGGAGGTCACACTCAGTGTGAGGGAGACGGTTATACAAATACTTTCGATGTGTGATAGGAATGCTAGGTAAAGCTCAAGGGGTGTCAGAAAAGCGTCGTGTAAGAAAGAGATGAAGTTTTAAGATAAAATGCGCAACACGAAGGGTAATTTTTGTGGGGCAGCTGGCTGGCGCCTGTTTAAGTCCATTTTCAATAAAATAAGAGGTTTTCCGGCGCGCCGCTTCATGCCCGAGTTTTCTATTACCTACGCTGAGTCACATGCATGATAATGTTGCAGGAACTTTACTTTTTTATTTGCAAACTTTGAATAGTAAACGCATAGGTAGGTAGCTAGGTAGTCTGCCATTCTTACTCAAGGCTTACCTACCTATTAAAAAGTAGGTATAAGTACCTACTTATACCTAGGTAGGTACCTACCTACCTATTTCATTCTCCTAGCCTAGGCTGCAGAATGATGATTATTTAGTAGGTAGGTATCGAAATAGAGACCTAGGGGGTACCTAGGTACCTAGTACTTATACCTACCTACTAAAAAAACATTTTATACTTATAGAAAATATTAAGTAAGTAAGTAGGTACTTGCCTAAAACATTATTATTTCCTCTGACTTAGCGAAGAAATTTTAGACAACTAAGTAGGTACCTACCTACTTACATATTAATTTATTTTATTTTACTGTGAGCAAAAGTAATTTACGTTCTATCGTTGCTTGTTCTGTGGTTGCAATCTTCAAAGCTGTGTCAATGCCGGGCTCTGTATTTTCCGAAAAATAGACAAATTATGAGTAAATAGGTTCCTTCTAGGTAAGCATGCTCCATCTTAGACCTCACTACTGCCTATCATAGGCAGAGTTAGGTGAGGTCAAATCTCAGCTCAGAGTAACTTTTAAGGGTCGATTCACATCTGACCGAAGATCCGTCGCGTATTATCGGTCGCGGAACGCCAGAACTGACAAATGTATAGAAAAACACTCGACCGTTCACACTCAACCGATGATACGTTAGTCCGTCAAGTGTGAACGGTCGAGTGTTTTTCTATACATTTGTCAGTTCTGGCGTTCCGCGACCGATAATACGCGACGGATCTTCGGTCAGATGTGAATCGACCCTAAACCACTATAAACTGAACTTTAAAAAAATCGATTTGACAATGACAATTTGAAGTAAACAAAAGGAGTCTCATTCAATTTCGTTCAATTCATTTCAATCATCAATCAGTCACTGGCCGGTCGTGAATTTCGATGTTTTGTTTTGTTTGAATTTGTTTGTGATCAAGTTGTTTTATTTAAATTCCAGTATGATGATAGCATATTTTGAAATGTAATGTATCTACAACTGTGCAATAAAAATCATTTGCTTACAGCAAATAGGGTTTACTAGAAGTATTTCACCTACCTACAATGCATTTAGTTTTACAAACATGTTTTACAGCAACCTAGGTATCTAAAAAGTTCCTAGGTAAAACCAATGCAGCCTCTTTCAAATCCGCTTTATGAAAACACTGAAGTTTGAAAACGGAATGACGCCCGATTGTCAATTCTTTTTTCACCGCGTCCCGCGGTTTTCACACAAACTTTTCACCAGCATTTATCGCGTTTTCTGTTCTTGAAACCAGTTAAATACTGATAAATAAACGGGAAAAGTTTAATTAATAGACGCGCCGACAACAAGTTTGATAGTACAGAACTGTTGCAGAACGGTTTTCTGATTCGCGATATAAAGCTGATAGAACCGCGATAATATCACCTGTTATTACTCTAAGTACCTGGAAAACTCTCGAATTCAGTGTACCTACAAAACAAGATCTGAAAAACCTGAAGAAATTTGGTGAAAGTGCGATTGTGTTGTGACAATGATGGGATTGTATTCCAGCGGAGCGCTGGGCGGCGTCGAGGTGATGGAAGGCGAACTCACGCACGTGCTGAGCGCGCAGGCCGCCGCACATGCCCACGCCCACCAGCAGCAACTACAGCAACAGATCACTATCAGTAAGTTACTCGGTTAATGATAATCAGTAAGTGTCCCCACAGATATGCCACTTATTTGACCATCTTTCCTGCTCATACAGCCACCTGAGTTGAGAATATTAGGTGCTGTTTCTATTCAGTCCTTACAATAATGCAGGCATTGCATCCTGTCTGTAGGCTAATCAATACCCATTGAGTTTGTAATCCTTCGAAGCTTGTTGTTTGGTTAAACATTTCTCATTCATACTGGCCTAAAAACATCACCAGAATTGGTGACTGGCTTATACGAACTTACTTTTCATACAGAAAGCCTTACCAGCCTGATCTAAATAAATAATGCTGGACATTTTCACACAGCATCATGTAGCCCTAAACTAAGCAAAGCTTGAACTATGGGAGCCAGATAACTGTTATATTTATATACTTTTTGTTTGTAATACATATTTATCCCATAGCAGGGATCAAACCTGCAACCTTCTGCATCACAAGCAGGCTTTCTCCCACTACACCACAGAGGTATTCAAAAAATTACTAATGCAGTTCATTAAAACATGAACTCCTCAACAGAAACCTCTCCATCATCGGGTCGCAGCACACCAGTCCCGGCCACAACAGCTCCAGCAGGCTCCACTTCCCCATCACCATCTAAGCTCTTCGTCGGAGGTCTCAGCTGGCAAACGAGCTCGGAGAAGCTAAGAGAGTACTTTGCGATGTTCGGGGCTGTAGCTGATGTGCTGATCATGAAGGATCCTGTTACACAGGTGAGGGTTTATAGATGCTGTAGGGTGAAATGCTGCGATTGTTGATAGTTATATATATTTTTTTCAAATGATACTAGTCTACATTAGTTAAGATAGGTACTATTGTTATCTTTTCCTTACCTATGCCCGCGCTGTTGTCAAGATCAATTAAAAAACTAGACTATGGAATCCTGGAATCTTAGGAGCCTAGAGGAGATTTTAATGATCCTCTTTATTTACACAGCGCCATCTAGGTCCAAATTTAGCAACTTTGTAATAGGAATCTGATTTCTTGTTAGATGTTTAGTTAGTTTACACATTCTAACTTTTAAAACCGTTTTAAAACATTTGTCCTTCTATGGGAATAAAACCTACAACTCATAGCATTGAAGGGAAAATAGATGTCTAGATTTATGATGCCTTTATTTTTGTTATTCTTACACAGTCAGACCAACCAAAGTTTTTCCTATGCAACTCGAAACTTTTAAATTGCTCAAATTTGTCTATTTTTATATATTTGTAAGTTCAAGGAAGGTTTTATGAGACGAAGACAGGAAGTGAGGATGCAGCTAGTGTGCATAATAATTATTTAAAATTACAATCTACTATATAAAAATAAGTCGGGTTTTCCTACCTGACGCTATAACTCCAGAACGCACGAACCGATTTCCACGGTTTTGCATTCGTTGGAAAGGTCTCGGGCTCCATGAGGTTTATAGCAAAGAAAATTCAGGAAAAATCAGGTGGCATCTGGTGGCGAAACGGAGTTCGCCGGGTTTGCTAGTCTACGTATAAAAAGCTGCATTTCACCCTACTTACATTTTTCGTAGTTGTAGCATTACTATAAAAAAAATAATGAACTAGCGAAATGTGGCAACCAACGCCATCTTGTGGCAAAAATCAATAACTTAGGCTCAAGACACATTGAATTGGCAAGCGACGCGTCAATTAGTTTTATAGCGCACCATTATAAACCTTATGAACAATGGCATATAGAAACGCTTGTAGAATGAACGAGATCTGGCGATGACATCTAGCGGGCCGCGCTGGCTCGAGCACTTTCGTGCGGTTCATTCTACAAGCGTTTCTATACTTTGTACCATTGTTCATAAGGTTTATAAGCTTGCCATAAAACTAATTGACGCGTCGCTTGCCAATTCAATGTGCATTGAGCATTAATCTGGTAAAATATTATCTAGTTTCAAAGCATTTTAAGAGAAGAATTGCCACAATTTGCTAAGCCATTTCTAAACAAACTTTTAAATGAACTTCTAACGCATCTTTTTTTAAAGACAGCCCCTTAGGCAGTTTCAGAAGATGCTGTGCCACCACTGGGTCTGTTATTTTGACTACGGTTGTTAGGTTTGGTCTATAGTTTGTAGGTATGTGTGTGTGCAGTAAGGGATGCTGTCTACTTAAGCGTTGACTGAAAAGGTGCTATAAGTTTTTGGCTCTATTCAAAACTGTAGTATAAAAACCACAAAAAGTATAGCTTACCAGTTAGTTGCCTTTGAAGTATTTGTCTTGCAATTTTACATAGTTCATTTATTCCTTAAAAACAGAATACATTGCATGCGGGAATACAAATAGAAATTTAACATGTCAGAAAAAAAAACAAAGATGACAAAGAGGCAACATCAAACAGTTGTGAATCGTCTTTCCAAAAAGAGCCTAGAGAATTTTCGAAAAGTAATAAATTTTTGCATAAGTACAAATACTCATCATTGGCCTGCCCTTATCCCGCTCATGCGGGGTCGGCACAACATGTTCTTCTCTTCCACTCTCCCCTATCACTCGTCATCTCTGTATCAACTCCTTTCTTTTCCATATCTTCTTTCACACAATCCATCCATCTTTTCTTAGGTCTACCTCTACTCACATATCCATTCACATTCATATCCATTCACATTCATATCCATCACCCTTTTAGTTACATGACTTTCATCCCTCCGCATTACATGCCCATACCACGCTAACCTATTGCTCCTCAACTTTTCAGTCACCGGCGCTACTTTCAGACTTCCCCTAATATATTCATTCCTCGCCTTATCCATTCGCGTCCCTCCGCACATACATCTCAACATTCGCATAAGTACAAATACTATGTGTGACTAATTATGCACATTTGAAGTCTCTCTAAAGCTCTGTGTAACCTAAAGCTATAGAAAAATATCACGAATCTCATAAAACTGCTTTTATCAGAGCTGTCAAGATCTTTTCGCACCTTCAAAGCTTCAGTAGCCAGCGGCCTGAATGTGAGCCATGGACAATATTTAACTTCCCAACATACCGTTTTTACATTTATGAATATTCAAACTAGCGTATCTAAGCTTGACCTATTTTTTGCTAGAAAATGAAACCTACCTAGTTAAACAGGTTTTAATACAATAGTTTTTCTGTAAGCTTTTGTTAGTAGCCAAACTGATTCCTTACGCCGCGAGGCCTCCATACTAACTGATATCGACCAACAACGCCATCTCTGTTTAACAGTATGTACTAAGTTCTGAATTGTCACGCCTCAAAGATTCTTAGGTGCAAAAATACTACCCTCAAGATGGTAAAAAGTGTTTTATCATCACTAGCTTCTATCTTTTCGATAGATCGAAGCAAAGATCCCCTATGTCTATATTACAAGTAGATAATACTTAGTTAGAGTGAGGAGTCCATGTCAAGACTTTACAAGTTAAGGTGACAAATCCTTCTTAAATGTACCTACTTAACCTTTTAGTTTAAGTCACTTAAAACCTGATTGTAAAGACTTTTTTTGGAAATAAAAATATTATATTATTATTATTATAACTAGATCGGTGAATTTAGGCGATGTTATGCAGTCACAAAGATGAAACTCACACAAACTTATTTTGATTTGCGTGTCTTTTTTGTTTTTAATCATATTGTCTATGGAACACAGTGTTGCACACACACAAATAGTTGGGCTATGGTTGGCATAAGTAATAAACTAATAAATCAATAATAATAGACGAGATACGCATGCTAGACTCACTAACATTACCTGTTTAGTAGTAAGCGTTGAACCGTACTGGGTGTGCAAGATGTAGTGTCTTATTTGGAAGTAACGGACACCCTGAATAGGCTTTTTATTTTGTATCAGAGGCACATCCAAATACTAGATTCGCTTGGGTATTTAAATAAAATTCTAACTGCCGCATTCAGAGTCGCCAACGGCTACTTAAATCGTTCCTTAGTTAAGGTTATGGGAGATGATGATGATCACCCATTTCGGGGGTAGGTGTTATTCCCCCAATCTATGGCAAAGAGTACTACCTGTACTAAGGTCGGCTCCATCTGGCCCACATACCTTAGGGCTTTTCAGCCGACAGTTAATGTCGGATAGTTCTATATAAGTTCATTTGCCAAGATAATGTTGCTTGCGCGATGTAGAACTTGTGCACTTTTTGTAGGTATTCATAATGTTTCATATTATTTGATCCCAACGCCATCTAGTGATAATGCGGTGAAGCTCTGCAGTAGCTAGGTTGGCAACTCTGTTACGATGCCCTTGTAGTTCAGGCGATCGCGGTTAGAGGTCGCCACAAAGGTTTTCATTTATATTCACCTTATCTATACCTATCTTAATTTTGTCACCATGGTGAAGGAGTTTGAGATAGCCCCGAGTTCGAATCCCAGTAAGACAGTAACTTTTTGCACTTGATTTTTTTGTACTTTAGAACCGTTACCGAAACCTCGTTCAAGTTTTCACTTCTGTCGGCACTCCTGGAGTGCCACGCCACTGTATTTTTTACTAACTTTCCGTCGCGGTCTTACCCGCGGTCGCTCGGGAAAACATCACTTTCCCGGAATAAAATATAGCCTATGTTCATTAGGGATAATGTAGGATTCTAACAGTGAAAGAATTTTTCAAATCGGTCCAGTAGTTTTGGAGCCTATTCAATTCAAACAAACAAACAAATCTTTCCTCTTTTTATTATGTATTATTAGTATATAAGTATAGATGACTTTTGTCTGTCCGTAGTTTCCGAATATCTACTTCTTGAAACACCTTTACGGTACCGCATATTCCTAAACGGGGAGTAAGTTAGGCATAGACAGAATTACTTCAACGGTAGTCCCTTTCTACCATTTTGGCAATCCTCTCCTGTCGTAGACATAGTCTAGTCTCTTGATAGCTAGAAATATTTAGTCTAGCGATCTTATTCATTGCTCTGCTTTGAATATGGGTAGGATTCGTTCTACTAACTGTATGCAGCGCGGAGTGATGGGGTGCTCGGTGTGCTAGGTTTTGCAACTGAGGTCATATGCTTATGCTGACCTATTTAATTAAAAAAAAATAGAGTAAATGCATCCAAGATGCCAGTGGAAGAAGGGAAGTAAATTGTTCAAAGGAGACCATTCATTTTGGGCCCAAAATGCGTTTGCAATGTAAGCGCAAAAAAATGTGTTTTACGACATCACATTAGAAACCTCTTAAATTATCAGTGTTTCTCTACTATATTATGCATGTATTATACATATAAACCTTCCTTTTGAATCACTCTATCTTTAAAAACCGCATCAAAATCCGTTGCGTAATTTTATAGGATTAGATGATAAAATCTGCAACTTATTCTTTTTTTCAAGTCCAGAATAGTAGTCGAGTAAGCCAGTACCAAGAGCGCCCCACTCCTGCGTATTGATTTAGCTACTATCACATAGAGTAGGTACCTACGAGGTATGCTCACGAAAATGGTAGTTACACCATAGATAGGGTCTATATCGACTGCTATAGAACGTGCTAACGTTAGACTGTCCGGTACTTTGTATTATAGATTGTGTGACTGTTTTGATTACATTTCGTTCAATGGATGGCATTCGTGAAGTTAGCCGTTTGTCTGCGCAGAACGCAATTTTGTATGAAAAAGCGTTCACTGCGCAGTAAGGGCTAACTTCACGATTGCTTATATCCGTTGAACAAAGTGCAGTTTCGATGTTGGGCGTTCCATTATTTCGAGAACTTATTCGTTAGTAGATTCACATTATGCAATACAACGTCAGGAGGCAACCTATGCCGACATTGCTTGTCCGTAAATCAAACAGTGATGTTAAATGCATGCTACATTATAAAGTAAACAGTTTTGGACGGTTTAATTAGATTTCCAAAAGCCAATAGAATCATTTTTGATACCTACACCTTTGATTAATGGTGTTTTTCTGTCTCATCTTCGATTTGCTGACGACCTAATACTTTTTGCTGAGAACCTGGATACTCTTCAACAGATGCTGAAAGATTTGAATGAAGCATCTCTGAAGGTCGGCTTAAAAATGAACATGACCAAAACAAAAGTAATGTCAAACATCTCCAGGGCCTCGATTTGCAATATTACTATTGGAAACGAGAACTTGGAGATGGTTGAATCATATGTGTACCTTGGTCATGTTTTATCTTTCGGGAAGGAATTGCAGGCCAAGGAGATATCCAGACGCATTCAGTTAGGATGGGCGGCGTTCAGCAGGATGGACGACATTTTAAAATCCCCTTCTGTTCCACAGTGTCTGAAGACCCGTCTTTATAACCAATGTGTTCTGCCCACGATGACTTATGGCGCCGAGACATGGACGCTCACGAAGGAGACTGTGCACAGGATGCGAGTAGCACAGAGAGCCATGGAGCGCGCCATGCTCGGCATCACGCTTTTAGACCATATCCCCAATACCGAAATTCGCAAGCAGACTAAAGTAAACGATGTTAGCAAGCGAATATTGGGGCTCAAGTGGAGCTGGGCAGGACACTTGGCCAGACGCGGTGATGACCGGTGGAGCAGAGTAATGACCGAGTGGTGCCCCCGGGAGGGCTACAGAAGAGTGGGTCGTCCGGCAGCTAGATGGGTTGACGACATTATAAAAACAGTAGGTCGTACATGGGTGAGACAAGCGCAGGATAGGAAAGGTTGGCACAAGCGAAGAGAGGCCTATGCCCAGCAGTGGGATGAAAAAGGCTGCGGATGATGATGATGATGATGACACCTTTGATTACAACATTTACCCGCTGTCTAATTATAAATGTATAAGTAATATTACTTGAGTGGCTTTTATCTTTAACGTACAATGACACTGAGGATCTTTTAACTGACTTTGTTTAATTAATTTACCTTCATTCAATCACATTCATCACACACATACACACACATGCTCACACACCCACACACTCACACATACAACACATACTTTAATGCATGCTGAGATACCAGGTACTCATACTCTTTCATTGTTCAGCTAGTTATAGTCGGTACAACTTAATAGGCCACATTTGATGTTTGTCAGTTTGAGCTTTCTAGTGAGGTGACCTTCTTAAAAACTTCGATTATGTTCGAAGTCCGTATCGATTCATTCACATGAATTAAAATTTATCGTCAGGTAAACCGTAAACTAAGAGTAGGTAAGATCAGTAAAAAAAAACCGGGTCTGAAAAAAATAGCACACCAAGAACGCAAAGTCACTTTGCACAACGATCAAGACTGCGTCACAACCCCATTACTTTTTTTTTTTTTATAAAAATTGTTCAAAAGTTTATGTTTGTCATGTCAAACAGAGAAAAAGAGTTTTTATGCGATATTCCCGTTGTCCTTTTACAAAAGTACTTTTTGGTATTTAGTAACGTTTTTCGGGATAAAATAAGTTTATTTAAAAAAAAACAATAAGTATTTAATGCGCCATCATCATCATTAAAGGTGCAATATTCCCTTACCAGAAATAATTTCATTCGATTCTAACTCTCAAATTTCGATTATTTTGGGTAAGTGTCAAAAGAGAACAAGGGGTAAACCCTTGTTCTCTTTTTACGCAACATTGTAACAACGTTCAGTTCTCTCTAAAACAGAAATTGTTGTGAAACATAATATGTTTGGATGGTGTATTAGGGAAATAAATCATAAAATTACCTTCTTTTGTCGTTAATACAATAACTTATTTAACCGCAATTGAAAAAAAGTTAAGCAATTGTGCAGTACTAACTTCGATAAAATTGTAGTATTTTATGCCCGCCGGTACAAAGTTACGTTGTTAAATTTTGATGAAATGTCAAATGTGGCCTATTAAAATGGACCGACTATAGTATTTGTTAGGAATTGTCTTTCACTTCCGGAGGAGGGCGTTGTTGTCTGCGACACAGCTTTTATGAGCTACTGCAGGCATCATCGCTTTCAAATGCTTTTGTGCACATTGTTTGTATTCCTTAATAAATATATTTTGATTTAATTAAAAGTCTCCTCTCTTGTTGCCGATATCCGGACCGTAGCAAATCTTATCCCGTATTTTCTCAGTAACAATATTGTCCTACCATCGGTGAGATTGATCTCTTAGCTACCATTCTGTGGTCGTCGTCGCCCATCGTCTCTTGCTTGGTGTCTCATCAATGTTCTCGAAGTAATGGAATAATATGTTGGAATTATACTCAGATTAGTCACGCAAAACTCCGTATAGTAAACCAATCTACGCATGGTATTCCCTCAGTAAAGTACGTCTAGTAGGGGTGATAGATTAAGTAAATACATGTACCTAATATTAGTTTAAATTGAACTAACTTATGTTGAAATACTTATAACGACATGTTGTTTTTCGAGAAATGGATGTCTGGGCTTATCTCTTCATTAAGATTTAAAATAAAACTGCACAATCTATTTGTCAAAGCCCAGTTTGTCGTCGGGAAAAGATTTCTTGATTTTGAGATGAGATAACGAGTAAATAGAGTACTTAATATGATCGTTGGTTTTACGAAGTCTTCTCCCGACGCACATCGATCCAAGTCCAGACATCCATCCCTCCCAACCGGCTCTAACCTCAGCCGCGCGCAGAGATCGCGCGGCTTCGGCTTCATCACGTTCCAGGAGGCAGCCTCCGTCGACAAGGTGCTGGCGGTCCCCGTGCACACGCTGGACGGCAAGCGGATCGACCCCAAGCACGCGACGCCCAAGTCCGCCCCGCGACCCGCCAAGACCAAGAAGATCTTCGTCGGCGGAGTCGGCCAGGACACTTCGGCCGAGGAGGTCAGAGCGTACTTCTCGCAGTTCGGTCTCGTCGAGGACGCGGTGATGCTGATGGACCAGCAGACGAAGCGGCACCGCGGCTTCGGCTTCGTCACCTTCCACTCGGAGGAGGCGGTCGAGCGCGTCTGCGACATCCACTTCCACACGATCAAGAACAAGAAGGTGGAGTGCAAGCGGGCGCAGCCGAAGGAGGCGGTCGCGGCGGCGCCGCTCGCGCTCGGCAAGCGGCTCGTGCTGCGGCCGGGGCGCGGCCTCGTGTACGCGGCGGGCGGCGTGGGCGCGGTGCCGGCGGTGGGGGCGCACGCGTACCGCTACGCGCCGTACGCGCTCCCGGGTGCACAAGCCACTACGCTGGTGGCCCCGCAGCCGCCGCAGCCGCAGCCCGCGATGCCGCAGTTCGGCGCCGCGTACTCGCTCGCCGGCGTCGACATGTCCTCCTTCCAGGGCGTGGACTGGGGCGCGATGTACGGACTGCCGATGGCGTACATCTAGACGGACAGGTTTCGCTTTTGTTTACGAGTTCCTAATTCTTAAGTCTTGCCGTGTTCGGCCGCGATCAGTATTCGGTGGGCTCGGGGCGCGGGCCCGGCGCTCGAACGTTTCGGCTCTGGGGGGTTCGTGTGGAGGTCGCGCTTCCTACTGTCATGCGTGCCCGCTGGCTTTTACCGATAAGAACGCCCTGATTTCTGCGCATTAAATTTATTTCATGACCCTACGCCGCGCGACTTCCACGCTCGGGAATTCTGACCGATCGTATTCCGATGGATACGCGGACGGAAGTTATTCTTGCAACTTTAACTGGGATGGATTTAATTGATCTAAAAATGTTGGAGCGGTCTGCGGCCTGCCGACCCGTAGGTGACGCCCGTGAGGCATCAAAGATGACGCATTTCGAAGTTTTTTTTTTATTTAAAAGTTAGATGAGGTGACCCGGCGCTCGGATGTATGCTTTTTGGGTTGAATTTGAAGGTTGTTAGCATGTTTGGAGCATCACCTCGATATTAAGAAGATCTCAAGTAATTTAGTTGCGTAAAAACACTAATTTTCTTTCCCCTTTTTATTTTTCTTGAATTTTGTAATTAGTACGTAGTTATAGTGCACGTTTTGGCAATACGATATACTTATTACCTAGTATTATATTATACATTTATATAACGACTGTATGAATCTCATCGCAGCTATGTATTATTTATATTATAAGCGTACATTTTAATATAATATTTAGCGGTGTGACGTCGTGTGAACGCATCTTCAGGTATATGGTACGACAGTTTTAGTAATTAGATAATGAAATAATCATTCCAGTATTCAAGTAGTGCCATTCAAATAAAATTGTGCCAAACAAAGTATTAATTGCTTTATAATTTTCGTAATATTTACACGTTTCAGTAGGCTCTTATCTCTGAAATAATTATTTATTTTGATTATAAAATCTAAAATGGTTCCTTGCGCATCTTCCAAAATAATACTTCTAAAGTCCATAGTTGTGACGTTACACACATTGCCTACGCTACGCCACACAACATGACAATACGATCGACTCGATCAAAGTTATGTAATGGTTATACTCTGCGTGTCATTTTTAAGCAAGATAGGCATGCTATGGCAGTTCTATTGCTCATTTTCTTGTAAACTGATATTATAACTAAAATGACCAACGAGACTAAACTTACAAGAGTCAAATACGTAACTCATTTTTTATGCCATAATAAATGACCAATATTATTATAAATTCCTGTCTGTGATCCCAAGATTGCTTAAAATTTCACGCGGATTAAACTACCGTAACCGACATTACTTCTCTCTTGAGTCTCACTACGCTACTCGAAGTAACTACGTCATCGAGCGTAGCGTACGTCACACGGCGTCACCCGCGTCACAGCTCACAATACTCGTATCATACATATCCCAATTTAGTGGAAAGCAATCTCATTACACATATTATTATATTTATGACTTGTAGTCTTAGTTGCCCATGGTGGTGGTGATTTTTGAAACTTGGCCTTGCAAACTGATTTTTAAATCTTTCTTTTTCTTTCAAAAAAATTCTTTAAGTCTTCATTATTATGACTTCGTTTAAATCTGCCGTCACAACACAATAACAAAATATTGAAATGTAAACAAGGGGTATTTAAGATTCGGTTTGTGTGAATTATTTGAAGAAGCTCAATTTAATGTTTTTACAGTATTCTAGCTTCTGGCATCGTTTTTAAATGCTTGCGGTAGGCTAACAAACCATCTGGAAGACCCAGTCTCGAATTGCTTAGTTTCTTCCTTCTAATGACAATATTTTCACGTATTGCTCAATTTAGTATTCTAAAAATCTTCCAAATTACACAGTAGTTTTATGCTTCAAGTAGTGATAGTGACCGCGTAAACGCTGTTGGGATAGTTGCTAATTACAGTAGCGCCATCTATCTGTCAACTGTTCTGACAGCTGTCAGGGACAGTAGTGTCAAAAATCGCCATAACTTGGGTTTAGCAAGTATTAATTAATATTAAAACCTAGTTTATGAGGGAATGCGACTAACACCCCCACTGTTTGACAATAAGCTAAGTATGAAGCAGCTGTAGACTAGCAGCCTGTCTTTGCCTGGATTGAAATTATTTATTTATATTCGATTAAAATATAGGCCTCTTGTAAGAAGCTGTTTCGTTATAGGACTCGTCATAAAATGTCCGAATGCATCTAGATTTTCAAAATTTGATTCCCAAGTCCCCAACGTATAGTGATTAGCCATTTTTATGTGGCATGATGTACTTACATGATTTACTTATAAATCCTAACAGATCTTACAACCTTAATAAAATAGTAGGATTGAAAAAAAAACACCCGTCTTAAGGTGCATTTACACGATGCGATATCAATCATATTCTATTTATTGTTCAACATAGGTTAAAAGACAGGTCGATGAAGTGGTATCTCTATGTTACCAATTTAGGTTTGTGTACAATAGTTTACCTACAGTTCCAAATTATTTAAAGACCAACCAACCCATACGATATCGAATCGCCCGGCAATTTTTCACGTGTAAACGCTCATCGTATGCGATTTGTCATAGTTATCGCGACACTCGTCGACACGTTCAATGGGTAGAGCTTAGCAAATCGTACTAAAATCATCGTGTAAATGCACCTTTTAGTGAAATGAAATACCGAAGTCAACCCCTTAATTTAAAAATCTGGCTCAATTTTACTCGACTTTTGGACAAAGCGTTTTCTAAAGTTACTTAAAATAATCATATTTGTGTAACACTCAATTTTTATATTATAAGTATTATAATTATATTAAAAGTACTTAATTTATATAAAATATCCTAAAATTTAGTCTTATATCGTTCTAAAGCAATATTTATTAAATCCCTGTGATTAGAGAGTATTATTAAAAGACAAGTAAGGTTGTGTTCGTGCAATTTTAGGATTAAGACGGTCTTTCTCTTGTGGACATAGTCCGAACCTTCAGTATTATTACTATTTGGAACTCCAAAAATCTGGTTTTGGCAATAAATTTAAAATCAGGAAGTTCCACTATGTAGGCACTACCATTTACTTAAACTGGTACTTAAATTCTTGGCAAAGACAGGCATAGTGTAGTGCAGCAGAATGCATGTGGTAGCTTTGTCGGCTACATTCCCTTTGCCAGCCGGCATACGATGTAACCTTGACGTGTGGAGACACCATCCTCATTCATACCCTTAATACCCAAAAAAATTGCATTACAAATTTGGCGTATTAATACGCTGCCTAACTGCGCTTAGGATACGATTTCATCCCGTCTTTTTACCCCCTTTTTTAGTTTATAAATATTCCACGCTTTTGTTTTGTTTCCACACGTCACGGCTACCCATTGCTAAGATGTAATACACCTAATTATTGTAGCAGTATTTTTAGCCTAAGGTAGGATTAGAACCTTCTTGAGATTAACCGCGGACATCGCAAATTGCTACCCATTATTTAGCGCTGAAAATACTTCAGGATTTACGACCACAGAATTATTTATCGGATAAAATAACAGAAGTATGTTATGAAAGTAAAAAATATAATTTAAACATTTATTTTTCCTATTTTATCATCCTTGGTATGGATTATTTATTATTAATTGTGATTTAGAAGATTTATTGTTTGCGAGTTGAAGAATGGTTTAGCAATTTGCGATGACCGCTCGCACAGAAGTCGATTACACCTTTGTATATTAGCATTTCCTTGACAGTATTATAATGGTTGACTATAATTTGTGATTTGTTCCGCCACTCCGCATAACTACTTGCCAAAATTTAACCACGCCTTGGGGTGGCGTTAATTTGTACTTAATTATTTTTTTCTTATTAATTGTAGTCTTTGGATTTTACGCGTCCTTTTTCCACCCTTGTATTAGTTACGTTTGGTAACTTGGTTTTTTTGCCGGCGTCCGTTGCTAGGCGCTTTGCAAATGTCGTTTTGTCCCATTGAAGCAAATCTTGTGTTATCTTAGATCTCTTAAGCATGAGAATCTTTTGGCTAGATTGCCAAGGCGAGCGGTACCTATCCACGCAATTGACACATCAATCCTTTTTATTTGTACTTTCTTTGGTATCGAAAACGACACTTTCGAAGACAGTATAGCTTTTATTTTTGGCAACGGACCCCGGTTGTAGGTTAGTAGTAGTATGTACTTAGAGTTTGCCCGTTGTAATGGAGCACCATAGACGTACTCGATGTGTCATTACATGGATATTAGAATAAACGTGTGTTTTATTTAGCTCCCGGAGCGCGGGTAGTTCGGGGTTTCGGTTCATCACTCATTTTCCTGATTAGCTTGCACGTTGGTAGTTGTGTGTTGTAGGCCCCGCGTTGGGCGCCAATGGTGGGTGGTGAGATCTCTCGGTAAGTGCGACGAT
Organism: Epirrhoe alternata; assembly: GCA_963565295.1. Lineage (NCBI taxonomy): Eukaryota > Metazoa > Arthropoda > Insecta > Lepidoptera > Geometridae > Epirrhoe > Epirrhoe alternata. The sequence goes on from OY751402.1 coordinate 559,233, forward strand.
TGAGGCATGAAATGTACATTACAGTATTTACGGTAGAATGCGACTAACTAGATCTCTCGGACGTAAGGCATGGTTGGCATGGACTTATACGTAAATACTTCTTCCATATTCACTGTCAATTTCTTAAGGCGGTACGCCACACGTTGGTTGTGATACGTGCTATTATCTATATTCCTTTTAGGAGGGGTATAACTCCAAAAGGAATATTTTACGTAGACACGTAGTTTATAACTTGTAGTGACGCTTCGCTTGAGGCCTACGGTCTTCCGAATGAGAGATTCATTTGCCAAATTACAGGCCAAAAGTTAGCCAAACATTCTTTTGCTCAAATGAGTCGCAGCTTGAAACTCGCGACTAGGAAAAGCGCGATGCCAAGGCCTAACCAAACAATGTAATATAGGGGGAGTGATGTTCTAATATTGTGATTTCGGGGATGAGACGGCCCCATTAATGTGATCAGTAGATTCTGATTAATATGTACTTAATCAGTGTTGTTCTTTCTTTGTCTGTCGCTGATGTATCTAAAGCAATCATTGCGTGATAGTTGCGTTGGGTGTTCTTGATAGTTCTACTTTTTCGCTCTGCCGGTTTTACCCATTCTGGTATTTTGTTTCGCGTGAATTTGTGACCGGATACCCCAGTTCAGGGACGAAAATTTCCTTAATCGTAAGATTTAAAGATCTGTGCAATTAATAACAGAACTAAAACAAAATTAACCGTGGTAGTATTTCTGGTAGGAGTAGGATGAGAAAAATGAACTATAAGAACCCGTTGTGTGTCAAATGCTACGACGCGATTTGTTGCCAAACGAGCAATTTATCGCTACGTGTAGCATAAGAGTGTGACAATAATTCAGTGGACAAGCCAGCTCAGAAGCTAACTTCGTTAACAGACGAAACATTCCTTTCTAGTCAGTTTAGGTTAACATTGAATATAATCAATTTTGCGGGAAAACAGTCTAATCTTGCTCAAAACTTCTTGCCTAGCTCTGTAGATGTAAGCTTACAGTAGATGATGTGCCATACACAGTACACTCGGTACGCTGAGCACGCGTCATGACGCCTCGCTTGCCACTCTTCCAGGACTTCTGGACCAAACGTTTCACAGCATTCAATGTACTCATAAGTTATACATTAATATACAATTTTTGGATTAAAATATAATGGTTAAACAATATAATAATTATGTTGTGTGGTTTAAATGTATGGCGATGCTAGAGTAGTGACGTAGTGTAGTAATTTTGAAGTTTTACATAAACTATTATAACGTATGACTAACAGAAAGCAATAAAGTTATTATAATGATACAGCACGCGCGCGCTGCGGCTGGGTTGTTTGGAGGGTAGGGTGGTTTTTGAATTCCGAAACGTCACAATGGGAACGTCAAAACCGTTGTCATTCTGACAGCTCGGGCGGTCGTTGTCATGCTCCATTTTGTATTGTCGTAAACACATGGTAGGTAATGAATGGCACAGCAGCGCGCGCTACATGTTAGAATCTAATATAGGAACACACACAACAATATTGAATATATTACAATATTTTTGTATTATAGGTATCGGTGTAATCTGTAGTGAGTTGGTAACTTGTATTTTAAAATTTAATGCGATCACTTGAATGATATTGTGATTCACTTGTTTATAATCATTTAGGGCGTAATAATACGTCTATGCTTAAGGCGTGCGGCCAAATTTCCTAATATAATTTATTAACTGACTGTTTGACAGGCTGAAGATAATGGCAACAGGAATAGTCTTGGCAGGCCTTATTGAGTGCGTACTTGCTTTTGATCGTACGTAATTTCGGCCCTTAAAAGTTTTATTGAAAGTGACAATGCAAGCATCGGTAAGTACTCTTTACCAAGTTGTTTTTAAAAGGCCGACTGTCAGACAATATAATGTGTGCATTCTTGAAAATTGGCGGCACTTCAGAGGATTCAAGCATTCATTTTATTTTTCGCGAGTATTTTTTAAACATTCCTCCTTATTTATGAAATCGTTGCATTTTATTTATGGTAGTTAAAAAATAGATTCATAGACAATTAGATATGGGCTGTTTTTATTATTAACACCTTAATGCTAGTACTTATTGTGCAAAATTGTATTTTGTTCGGAGGTGCCCGTAGATAGGGTTTGGGTTTGTAGTATTAGATGTAATTTTTGACAGCGAGGTCCTGGAACCATAGAAGAATTATGTTTTCTTGTTCCGTATATCTTTTCGTAGTCAAAGCGTTGGATAAAGTAAGCTTTGCAGCGGAAAGTAATTGAATGTTTTGTATAAAAGCGTAAAGTCGTCATGTTTGTAGTTATTTGAATGTAACCAAGAAACGACGCCTTTTTTGATGAACTTCTCTTTACCTACTCCATATATTTATCTACCTATCGCGTAATTGTATACTGCATATTCAAAAAGGGCGTTTAGTACTTAGCCGATAGATTCGGGCTAACTAGCGCCCTCTAGCTAGTGGGTACAGTAGACCGGCCGCGCGCCTCCTTCAACGCATTACAGAATATCTATGGTTCATCTTCACTTAGAAAGAGTCTTAGAAAAATAAAAAAATTGGTGACACACTGTCGTTTTTCATTTATCGCTTTTTCGTACCTTTTTAGTGATAGTAGTATAGTCGAAGCTTCGGCCCCACGTTGGGGCGCCAATTTTGGTAGTGAAGAGTGACGGTGTAGATTTATTTGTAGGTGAGAGTTGGATGTAGATGCATGACGCCGTTTGGAGCTGAGTAGCGGCGCTGCATGAGATCGGTGTCAACGGAGTTCCTGGACCTCGGAAGATCGAAGAATTCATCTTTGTCTACGGTGAGACAATACTGAACTCATCTTCACTTTCAGGCATTATTTAGATTTGATTCAGCTGGTACGACCATGCCTTATTAACTGTTGGATGGTCGCATTTGATAGCAAAAGAAAAAGCTAGTTCGATTTGATCATGCATGGAAAACGAATTCAATGATTTCGGTATTGTCTTCACCAATGCTGTTAATTTCTCTGCTTAGATTTTGACTACCCATCAGTAAAGTGCATCCCAGTAAATAGTGTAGTTATAGTTTCGGGTTTGGGTGCTGGGTTTAATTCATACTGTAGGTACTGTAGCTTAGATACAAAATGCTAAGACTGGTATTGACTACTTTGGGACATCTAAAATTTGCATTATGTATTTGATCCGCAAGGAGGCTGGACGTATTGGAGGCGAATAACTTTCGAAACTCGATGTTGTTTTACGTTGACTCCAATATGTTCAACCACTGGTTGGGCCGTCTTCTCGACTGCCAGTTTCTGGTCCTCATTCAGTTGTTAGTATCTACACACCATAATTATGTATTAAGAATTTTAAAATGTGATAACTCGTTGGAGCTTTGGATTTATTTATTTTCGATCTTGTGTAGTTGAGTGTAGTCTATCGTAGTTCGAATAGTCGAAATTAAAAGCATATCATCAGAGAGACCCACTGACATAGACACAATCGTATTGTGCCTTACGATTAGTTCTTTTAAATAATATTGCTTTGTTAATGTAGAAAATGATAGAAAAGTAGATAACGGACCAAAGATCAATTAATTGGATGTAAAGAGAATATTTTTTGTAACAATTTTAATTTCCCTGTTGAGATCGAGAAGCGTTTATCTTAGTACCTATACAGACGTTGTAGAGCAATTTAGTATGAAAATGTAATATTAACAAGAAGTTAACATTTTGTAGAAGTACAAATTACTAAGTAATGAGGTATTTTGTAATGCATTTGACATTATTGTCTTCCTTTAAAACTATAGACTGACTAGTCACCCATGTATTTGAAATCCCGTTACACTGGGATGCACTAGATTCTGTAGAAGAAAAATGTGAGGGCACTTTTTGGATCGGATTTCATTGTCTATGAATAACTATTTTTAAAACCTTTAATGTTATGTATTTTGTAGTAAAAGCGTAGAGTTTTACAACAGAAAGATCTATAAAAGTGCTTCTTTGTAACGTAGAAGTGTTCAGTAGACGTAAACCCCAGTACAATGAGTACAGAGTGCCTGTGTGTGACAATATGAATCACACTTTGTTTAACGTTGGGTCACTTTCGGATATAGCAAAATGTTCTTAGACATTCCTTTGATGTTTTAACCTGATCGCACACTGTCCGCGCCGTACGGGTCGCAGTCATTTTTCTATATAAAAAATGCTGATGACGTCAGAAAATGCGGCTCGCTTCTGACGTCAGCAGCATTTTTTTCTATTGAATTGATAGTTCGGCGCGGTCTCGGCTGGACTGTGCGACCACCACTAGGCAATAAGTATTTTTAGTAGGGTAGGTTAATCTTTCAGTATAATTAGGCTAACAAGGTATTTTTGTAAAATCTCTTTGTAACCCTAGTTAGCTTAGATTTTCTCGAACACACCATTAGTTAGCAAAAACATGTATCTAACTTTAGAAAGGAATTTTCTAACCTTGCTTTTGACCTAAAGCTTTGAAAAATAGGTAATGGTTTTTTGCAATATCCGAAACCATCAATTTCTTTTCACAAGTGACCCATAGTCTAGTCTAGTCAGCATTTTATTTATTGTCACTTACGTCGTTTTTACATATTTGTATATAATTAGACTTAAGATGTTGTTACTTATCTGTCGTGTAGGTATTTTATAAAAGTAATGAGGTAATTTTGTTTGGGGGTGATTTAGCGTTTCTGAAATATTTCTTCTTCTCTAGCGTATTTGGTAATTAAAAATCTTCCTTCGATTTGAACGTAGATTTTGATCTTTGACTCTTGTTAATGAAGTAAATGATTCGTTGGTATGTAATTTCATAGGTCATTTAAAAATTTTGAGCTATATATTACTTAATATTTCGCCTTTGAAGCTGAATAAGTAAGAAAGAGTTTGTTTTATATGGTCCTTCGCGCCGTGGTCGACGCTACCTCGAATCATTTAGTGCATTAACAATTTAATCTTTGAGTATTTGGACATAATAAAAACGTAAGTGCCCCACGAATTTGTATAGTACCTAACTAAGGTCACATATTAATAACAATATAAAATATTACGATATTTCATATTTACATCATTTATTTAGACGTAGTTTTGTGATTTGTATAATAATTGGAATGTACCTACCTACTTATAGATTTTTTACTAAGTATTAAAGTACCTACACCATGGACGTAGGTGCCCGAGATATTTACATGGCCATTTAGATAAATAATCTCAAACACACACTCAAATTCACTTGGTTCAAAATAACCAACATGATATTTACGAACACCTAAATTTAGGTAAGTTCTATCTGAACTGAGTTTCGGAACATCGACACAGTCCCATCCGTAGTTTAGTAGTCTGATTACAAACCAATAGGTAGTGTTTTTTTCTCAGACGTCAGGTACCTAGTATTTATACCTACCTACGTATCTATAGCACTTGCATAGCCCTGATTTCTTAAGTTTTTTTGATAGAATAAAAATTAAAAGTTTTTCATGTGTTAGTATTATGGCCATGTAAATAATTATTTTCTTATTGCAATACATTCTAGTCATCTGTAGCGTTTTTGCGTACGAGAGTTGTACCTACCTCTACTTAAGTATCGCGAGTTCCATCTGGCTTCCTTCATCTGCAGTCTAGCTAGATAAAAAAAAGCTAGATGCGTTCAGTGTTCATATCAAAGTGCTGAGTCTTGGTTTGCAGTAGGTACCTACATAAAACTATTTTTATGTTCCACATTATTTTGTTGAGTCTTAAACCTGCCTACTTACCTCCCTTTAGGAGTCTCAACTATGACATTACCTAATATAATGAAGGACCTAACGAAAATGAAACACGAAGTGAGTTTTCGTTTTACTGGCTCTTAGCACACCTGCCCTGAATTTTTTTTCCTATCTACCAAGGACTCGGCACTTAGTTAGGATGTTTGGATTTTTGAGCGGATGCCTTTTTTCTTGCGACTGTCTTTTACCTACTTGTAAGTACCTGTACCTACCTAGTTACTTCTTAGTTTTTCTTACTGCGTGCGTATGCGTACCTACTCAGTAAATTGTAGGTAGGTAGTTATCTAATCAGATCGGAATGGGACCTTAGGCCATCAAACGCTAAGTAGGTATTTATTAGTTTAGGTACCTCACCTTAAATCGATAAAAGGCGGGCGTAGGAACCAGGTATCTTGCTCTTAGGTCCACAACATCCAGATCTTCTGTCTCCGAACACAAGTGTCACGGCGCAACAGGGGAAGCTGCGATTTGAATTTCAGGATGAATCGAACAGTTTTAACAATAAATGGTTTACACTTGAGAAACTTTGTTTTATTTCGTGTGGATGGTTGAGTGTGTTGCGAGAATTTTAGAGCGTGCGAGATGCGAGGGCACGGGGAGAGCCAGGCGAGTGCACGTGAAGGGAAAGGCGATTGCAAGTGGTGAGCCAGGGGGTGTACGTGGTTAGCCAGGCAAGTGGAAAGAAAGAAGTGCACGTGGAGAGCCAGGCGGGTGCAAGTGTAGAGCCAGGCGAGTGCAAGTGGAAAGAAAGTAAGTGCAAGTGGAAAGGTGAGTGCACGTGGGGAGTGGCTAGTGTAGGTGGAGAGCTAGGCGAGTGCACGTGGATAGCCAGCCAGGCGAGTGCAAGTGGAGAGCTAGGCGAGTGCACGTGGATAGCCAGCCAGGCGAGTGCAAGTGGAGAGCTAGGCGACTGCACGTGGATAGCCAGGCGAGTGCAAGTGGAAAGAAAGATAAGTGCACGTGGAGAGCTAGGCGAGTGCACGTGGATAGCCAGGCGAGTGCACGTGGAGAGTGGCTAGTGCAAGTGGAAAGAAAGGTGAGTGCACGTGGAGAGCTAGGCGACTGCACGTGGATAGCTAGGCGAGTGCAAGTGGAAAGAAAGGTGAGTGCACGTGGAGAGTGGCTAGTGCAAGTGGAGAGCTAGGCGAGTGCACGTGGATAGCCAGACGAGTGCAAGTGGAAAGAAAGGTGAGTGCACGTGGAGAGTGGCTAGTGCAAGTGGAGAGCTAGGCGACTGCACGTGGATAGCCAGGCGAGTGCAAGTGGAAAGAAAGATAAGTGCACGTGGAGAGCTAGGCGAGTGCAAGTGGAAAGAAAGGTGAGTGGCTAGTGCAAGTGGAGAGCTATGCGAGTGCTCGTGGATAGCCAGGCGAGTGCAAGTGGAAAGAAAGATGAGTGCACGTGGAGTGTGGCTAGTGCAAGTGGAAAGAAAGGTGAGTGCACGTGGAGAGCTAGCTAGGCGACTGCACGTGGATAGCCAGGCGAGCACGCGGAGAGCCTGATGAGTGCAAGGGAATGTTTGCTATTATCCTACTGATAGACTTTCCTGATCCTAGGTAGGTAACTACTGACTCAATTAGGGCTAGGCAGGCATCAAAAATAAAACTTTGTTATAAGGTTAGAAGTCTTTTATTTCACAAAACTATGGCCAGACGTTCTCTTCTATCCACTTGATGTAGGGCAGCACCTTCGTGTAGACCCCTGCGCCTCCAGTGAAGCCGCAGGCGCGCCCGTATGACGTCACTGCCACCACGAACTCCTGGCATGCGCGGTCCCCGTACATCTGCAGGGGCCCACCGCTGTCACCCTGAGGGCGGAAACCAGAAATGAACCTTCGTACACAACACGGTTAACGGATTGGTAGTATTCCGCGAAGTTAACCGATTCACGCCGCTTTTTCATACAAACAAAATTGTAGGACCTGGTACCCACTCCGAATCGAAACGGCTATCTTCACGGATGTCTCGATCCTTGGCCATAATGGCGACGTTTAGTTATCTTAGGGCGCGTTCACATATAACGTCCGTTTAACAGGATCCTTTTTAACGGATTCTGTCGCCCTACATTTCCCCATTTTACTGGACCCGGAATACTGTTTTGTGTGTGAACACGCTCATACAATTACATACGCCATCAAATAACGGACCTGTAAAACGGATCGCTATGTGAATGCGCCCTTATGTTGTGTTCCTAGGGTATTCTTAATTTGTACCTACAACTATTATCTGGGCTACAACAGATAAAAAAATCTCATTCACACAATTTTTGACATGATTTCGATAATTGGATAAATTGGATATCGTTGTAGGTACCTACTTACCTACAAATTAGGCATTTTACGAATTGCCCCAGGAACGGTAGGTTGGTTGCTGTCAACCTACCGAGGCTCAGCTTTTGACAGCAGCTTAAATGTACCTGGCAGGTATCCTTATTGTCCTCCCGGTCTCCGTAGCAGACCTGCGTGCCGGGGTCGAGGCCGAGCGCCTGGTGGCGGTGCTGCGGGTACAGCGCGCCGCACTCCTCGTCAGTGAACCGCTCCAGCAACGCCTGGGAGGTACGGATTGACCAGGGGGGTCAACATAGACACTCTTTCAGGCAGTTTATGACGTTAAGGCTTATTTCAGTTCTGTGGGCACCTTAAGTGCCTGGAAATAACCGTTCTAGCTTCGAACTAGAGACTGTCAAAGTCCAAAAGCATCGAGCAGGACCATTGGTCAAGAAGTCAAACTTATGGTGGTTCCAATCCATATCCATGTGTTGAGTTTATAGTTAATTAGAATCCTTGATTAGAACACTATTAAGGCAAGTCTTACGAGACTATATGGATGACAGTAGAATACCTTCCGGAGTCCATCAGAGCTGGGTTTGTTGTGTCCCTCCGCCCCCCAGCCCTCGGCCTGCGCGGAGGTGGAGACCAGCTCGCGGTCCGCCACGCAGATAGGCAGCACCAGGTGACTGAACTTGATCCTGTGGGTATTATGTAGGTACCTATATTAGGGTTTCACTACCTACCTTGTCTTTGTAACGTTCCTTCCTAACGTAGGTATTCATTAGGCAAGGAAGGTACGTATGGTGGTCTAGTGGTAGCGGTCCCGACTTCCGATCGTAAGGTCGTAGGTTCGAATCCAGTCATGCACTAATGAGCTTTGTATGTGCACTATCCTGTAGGTAGGAACCTAAGGCACAGAATACAGATACTTAGGTGAAGAAAAACATCAAATCAGGCAGAGAGAGTTCATAAGCCGAAAAAAATAATCGTGAAAATACCGGCATGTCGCAAGTAAAAATATTTTTTAACGTAGGTCTAGGTACCTAGTACCTACTTACCTACCTACTTAATTACCTAATAATCCTTAATTTCGTGCTTAGATCTACCTACCTAAAAGTAGGTAGGTAAGGTACCTGAGTTAGGTACATTGAATAAATTAGGTACAGTACGGCCGGCGGATCTAGACCGGTCTGAAGTTGCGCTGTGCGCAGGTTACCCCGCGTCTTACCACCTATTCGACCCTAAAAGTGACTACTGCGCAGCTTAACGCCGGTCTAGATCCGCCGGCCGTACTGTACCTAGGTACCCATACATAGAGTGTACCTACTTGTCTTTAGTCTCGATGAGCGCGATATCGTGGTACTTGCTGGGCGGGCGGTACCCGGGGTGCGGCAGGAACCGGCTCACCTGGTGCCGCTGCCACAGCTCCGCCGGGTCCGAGCGGCGCAGGATACCCAGCGCTACGTAGCGGACGGGGCCGCTGGATACAAAATAAGTCAAAAACACATCCCTCCAAAAATGCATACAGTACATATTATGTTAGGTAGGTACAGTCACGGACAATAAGATGTATACACTCCATACTTTTAAAATTAATATCACACTAAAACTAATAGATGTAGGTTAAAAACAAAAAGCGGAAATTGATTTCACATTGAACTAGTGGCGAAATCAATAAAAATACCAGAACATTGTTGGACATGTTGACCTGTACATGGGTTGAAACATTATGGAGTGTATACATCTTATTAAACGTGACTGTACATAAGCTAAGCGTCACCAATTGGTAGGGATGGAGCTCTATTTTCAACGTTGGTAGCCCTATCATTACCTGTTCTGAACGGCGTATGTCGTAAGATATCTACCTCGAAGGGGGCTTACCAGTTGGTGGCACCTACCTACCTAATATAAACCTCGACTCCTAGGTTCCGTGAGCTGATTCATAGGAGTCCAAACACGGTTTTTTTTTAAACTCAGTTTGCAAAATTGTTCGGAACAAACAAAATATAAAACTTAGCATTTTTTTTTAAAGTTATGAGATCTCTACCAGTAGAGCTAAGCACTGGGGATTGGCTCTACTGGTAGAGATATCATAACTTTTTTACAGTTGAGCTAAGGCGGTAATACGAACAGCCTGGTTTGTTCGGAGCAGTGAGCTGCGGTGAGTATGAACCGGTCGCTGATGACGGAGCCGCCGCACAGCCACTCCGCCGAGTCAGCCTCCTCACCGTAGCCCAGCAGCGCCTGCAACAAAAACATTACTGTCAAGTCCTACTTAAGTACCTACTTACACTTTCATCATCATCATTTCAGCACGTTCGTAACCACTGCCATTTTGGACTAGTGACATTTGACTTTCAGCCTGGGTTACGCTTTCAAATTCCAGCCGAGCATCAATGGATTTGATGATGTTCAAACTAATTCAGAGGACTAAATCATTGTTACATTTTGAATATTTTGATTACTAACCCCTAGAGATATACAAAATACACAATGGACTATACAAAATTGTCTGAAATGCAATAAATAATTAAATAAATGGATTTAACATACATACATACATACATAAAGTCACGCCTCTTTCCCAAAGGGGTAGGCAGAGACCACGGATCCAGTCGCTACGATCCTGACACACAACTTTCGCCTCATTCACTCTCATTCTCATTACATTTTCATACATGCTCGTCGGTTTAGGGTACTTTTGACCTGGCCCTTCTCCAAAATGTCGCCAATTTGATCCAAGAAGGTTCGCCTAGGCCTTCCCCTTCCAGCTGTCCCATGCACACTCGCCTCATACACTTGCTTTGTCAAACGACTGTCATCCATCCTCTCTACATGCCCAAACCATCTTAACATACCTTTTTCGATCCTCAACACTACATCTTCTTTCACTCCACACTGTTCCCTTATCACACTATTTCTCACTCTATCCTTCAACGTTACCCCACAGATACTACGCAACGCTCTCATTTCAACAGCATTCACTCTACTCTGATGTTTTTTCTGCCACACCCAACTTTCACTTCCATACATCAATTTCGGTCGGTACCAACACTCCTCTATGAACTGCCAGTCGTGCCTTGTTGGACACTTTCCGGCTGCTCATAAAATCGTGGAGTGCCCCATTCACTCGATTTCCAGCATTCACTCTCCTTTCGATATCCTCATCGTACTTCCCATCTCTTGTAAACAATGTCCCCAGATACACAAACTCTTTCACTTGTTCCACTCTTTCATCACCTATCAGAATATAATCAAACAATCGTGAGGAAACCCGTCCCATACGTAGGTAGGTATTGATATTGTCTTTCCTGTGAAGGTTGCCTCCTGACGCTGATATTATCATCATCATCATCATCACAGCCATCCAGCGTCCACTGCTGAACATAGGCCTCCCCCATAGATTTCCACAGCGATCGATCTTGTGCAGCCTGCACCCAACGGCTCCCAGCAACCCTTACATATAGACGCTGATATAGCTATACGCTGATATAGATCATCTATTAGAGATGTAAAAACATAAATAGGTAGGTAGGTACTTATAAAAAAATAAACCCCACCATGTGCGGGAACTCTCCACGCTCAGCCAGCTCCCCGATGAGAAGGTACTGACGAGCGACGTACAGGTAGTGGCAGCTACGTTCCTCATCCAGCACCTTAATGAGTCTGCCTCTCACCCCTATCTTGCACGAGTACGGTAGACGCCCGGTGTACTCCAGGCACACTGCAAATCACAAGGCTAGGCTGAAATCGCTATCAATTCTCAATAATTCACAGTTTACAATGAATATGCTCAAAAAATAGGATAACCAGTAGGACCATAGATTAAATTAAGTAGATTAGTAAATAATTTCAACGTATAAAGAAATACGGCACCACAGAAAACCAGCGCTGCAGCACCTTCAAGTTGCTGCAGCACACGCTGAGTGGTGGCCAATTTTGTGTTTAAATAGCTTATGTACTTAGTTTTTAAATTAATGTAAGCTTTTTGTGGCACAAAATAAACTTTTTTCTATTCCATTCTATTCTAAATATTTTCTTAAAAGACCATTGAGATAAAATGAACGTTAGTACATTATAACTCAATGTAAAAGACTGAAGATCTCTACATAATGTTATGAATCCATAAATTATTATTATACCTACTTACTATCATAAGATTTGTTGGTGCCGAGTTTGTATTCAATCCCATCTGTTGTCACCACAATCTTTCTGAAATAAAAAAACATCGTATTGGTCGCGAAGGAACAGGAGTAAAATTCCCAGCGGTCCTACTGAATAAATGCTTTTTGACTTTGACATCATTTTTGATTGCTATTTGCATGAAATATCAACATTTAGGTACTACTTTGTGTCACTGTAAAACAGTTATGAAATCTCTACTAGTAGAGCCAAACCCCTAGCTGAGTTTCTGAACTCCGCGCATCTCAGCCCTCGCTAAGCTTTAGCAGCATACGAATCAAAGCTATGACGGTTCAAAAATACGACGAAGCCCTTCGAGAAGAGTAATTGATAGCGCTTCTTTCTCAATGGGTTCTTTTGGCTTGTCTTGGCTATAAACTGGGGTTCTGGAAGCACCGGTAACTTACGTGACGTCAGTGACATTGCAGTCGGTGCAACACACGACTGGCTCATTGCCAATGAACGAGCAGACCTGGAAAATGATATCGTGAATGAGTGATTCAAAAGTAAAAGCTGTGTTTCATAATCATAAAGTTCTTTGTTGAATAACTTCGAACGATTTGATGAAAGGTAGTGCTAGTTAAGGTTAGCTAAGCTCAAGGCTTGCATGCACATTACACAGTTTTCCTGCTTTTGAGGTTATATGCATGCCTATTTCCTCAAGATTTTTTTTCTTCACCGTACCTAGGACCTACTGGCTCAGCGCATTCGTCCATAATCCATATAAAGAGGCGAATACGAATAAGTCCTTGGACAGTGCACATAAATAAATAGGTAATGCTGGACATTTCACACAGCTTCATCTAGCCCCAAACGAAGCAAAGCTTGTACGTACTATGGGAACCAGATAACTGATATACTACTTATATACTTTTTTTTGTAAATACATACTTAATATACATAGAAACACCCAGACCCGAGATAAATATTTGCAGATCAAACAAACATTTATCCCGCGGCGGGGATCGAACCCGCAACCTTCTGCGTCCCAAGCGGGCTTTTACCCATTGAGTTATTGGATTCATTGCTTTCATTCACCCACTGCGCCACGGAGGTCGTCGAACTTATTGGTGCACATAGAACTCAAAGCTCACTTGGAATGAACTTATTGGTGCACCACTGAACTCATGACCCTAGGAAGTAGGATCTATACCTAGTCTTCCACTAAACCACCAGTGCTCACTATACTCACCGGAGGCTGCTTCGGCTCCCACTCCTTGAGGTCTACCAGCGACACCGTGGGGCAGTAGCGCAGGCGCCGGCACGTGCCGTTAAGACCCTCGCTCATGCAGGGCTCGCCTGCAGGAAACCATTCTTCATCAGACCATACCAGCGGCCCTTTTGCCGGTCAATGTTTTATGGACGCTACCTTCTTATATTCTTTCACATATAATAAGGATTGATAAGGAGTGCTGGGATGTGAGATTACCAAAGACTAGTGGAAATTTCTGAGAACCTTTGCCCAGGAGTGGGACGCAACAGGTCGCACCTATAATTATTATTTCTTTTCTATTGGTAGGTATGTAGGTTCACAGCGCATCCACATTTTGTTTATGGCTTCTCCCTAGACCCAAAGGTTTGCTGGTAGAAAACTCGTACCTACTTTTAAATTTTAATTTTGGTTCAAAAGGTATAAGTACCTTTTTACCTACCTACCTACTTGTGCTTGTGTTTAGGTGACTAACCATTGATGTTGCACATCCGAAATGGAAAGACTGTAGAAACTTGTACCTCTTTAAAATAAGACCTTCCTTTGTACAACAGTTAAGCAATAAAATTATTCTGATTCTGATTCTGAAACATATTGTTTTTGTCACTATTATCTTGTGTACAATAAAGAATTACAGAATTTCACAAAGTTACTTCTCGGAATAAAACAAGAATAACCATACATTTTGACAGTATACATTCAGGAATAACTTTATATCAGACTTATTATGCGGCTTAAAGTTTAAAAATAGCTCTGACCTTCCTCGAGTTCATAATTCGCCTGGACGAAGCAAAATAAGCTCACTAGAATAACTTCGCGGAACATGTTCACTGGCCGGCCGAGCTTGTCAAACTGGTACCTACTAGGTAGGTACCTAGGTACCTACCTAGTGCCTACTAATCGACTTTAGTCCTCTATGTATTCTGTGGCTTTAGTAAGGAAAATATTTAATTACTAGGTAGGTAGGTACTTAACTTACCTACCTTATTTTACACCACCTGCTCAAAAATTAGCTTTATACCTACCTACGTCATGCAAACTTTACCGGAGGTAGGTAGGTAGGTACCTACCTGCCTAACATACATTATTATTATCTATAGTGACCTGAAGGTACCTACGCCGATATATCGTCGATTGCCCAAGGCCGTGTTTTCATTGAACAGAAAATAGGAGTTGCACTAATACCTACTTACCTATAATGCCTCGAACTCCTACTAGTAGTAGATAGATAGATCATTATTTATTGTTACACCATAAAAATTACAAAATTAAAAACTAATTATGGTGACACAATGGGAGGCCTTATCACCTTTGGATGGACTGGATAGAAGAGAACGAGAGAGGAGGTGGTATACCTACCTAAAGTAGTAGGTAGGTTAGGTAGGTACATTAGTAGATTATTCACCAAGGGGATAAAGCAGTGTATTATGTCACGGGCGCCATATTGAATCCCAAGCGCATCGAAGGATTCTTTAGTTAACTCCCGAGCGACAGCGAGGGTGTTTATAGTTAACTCCCGAGTGCAACGAGGGAGTTAATGACTAGAATACTGAGACAGCGAGGGAGTCAAGAGCGCCCAAGACTAAGACAGCTTTATCCCCGAGGTGAATACTCTGCTTTTCACACATAGGTACTGCGAGAAAAATAGTGAATACTTACACCCAGAAAATAGCAAGCAAGTATATTGAACAGGTTTTATAGGTAGAAGAATAATAATAATCTATTCGTTTTTTTTATTCAACCTACACTGTCCCACTCCTGGGCAAAGGTCTCCCCCAATTCTTTCCAACCATCTCGCTTCTTTGATAGCTCCCACCACCCACTATCGAATGAGTCGAGGTCGTCATTCTCAAAAAATATTTTACTGAGGTCGACCGTTTATTCTCAAAATATATTTTATAATTAATATGCAACAACATTAGATCGCTCAATAGTTTGGAAGCACTAACCACACTTTTTCCTTATATTTGAATAAATTCTACTTGGTGCAGGTCTCTATGGTAAACATTTTCATAGAAACATCAAAAATCAATTCGGAAGAAAAAGATTAGTTGCCTAATTATTTTTTTTTCGTATAAGTTCTATTTGGTGTGGACTCATCAAAAAATTTTAATAGAAATGTTGAAGTTCGAAATTCAAATCTCATTACTTATCTGTTCACATGAGGTTCAGAGGGAGAAATGAAATCCCATACAACTATACCTCCCGCCGGCCATTTTGTTTTTTAGGAGGGAGAAATGACTTTCTTTCTTTTAAGACTGTGAGACGAAAAAATTTATGGTTTTCGAGAACCGGGTGTGAAAAGGTAATTTACCTACATAAATAAGGTTCTTATACAGACTAGTACCCAAGATGAAGACTTCATTTTGGGAATACTGCTGACTATTCCCCGGCGTCCAAGCTAGCAGCCTGATTAAATCATATAGCAAACGACACACGTTCACATTACATTCCGTTTCACACACGAATTCCTGCGCGCCTGACTTTGACAGTTGCACAATTTGCCGACAAAATAAAATGCCAGTGCTGCCAACCGTGATTGCCCCCGCCACGAACACAAGTCACGTGACTAGAATTAAATGATTGCAAGAAAATAACTCGGAAAATGCGAGGGGTCATTGGAGCCTTCCATTGAGTTTTAATGTACTACATTTTAACTCAATGGGTCCTTCTTGTTTTTTTTTAATTGTAAGTAGGTAATTACTATCTAGACCTACCTAGATAAATGAATTGATAAAAAATATATATTATTATTGTAAGTAAGTAGGTAGGTAGGTACTTAGGTAGGTAAGTAGGTATTTAGTTTAAAACTCAAAAATTGGTTATAGAACTGAAGAAGTATGTCTGATCCTGCCAAAAACACTTCTTTGTAGTGAAATTGGATACCTACCAAGACTACAAGTTCATAATGCGACTGTTAAAAAGTTATGAAATCTCTACTGGTAGAGCCAAGCCCATAAAGATGCCACACACCTTAGCTCAGTAGGTACCTACCTATCTTTGCCAGTAGATGAAAGGTTAATACCTACTTACCTAATGTAGGTATTATCTGTGCTAAACTTAGACCTTCCGTAAATCCCAATGACAGATAAGTGTACAAACTTACCTACATTTAAGTAGCCTACCTACTTAAAATTGTTTATTTTGGGATTTTTTTATCTACCTAACAACAACCTGATATCAATATCACGTCGTTACCTAGAGCACCTAGAGACGACATAAAAAGCTCTGCATGAACTTGAAACAGACAATCCTCTAAGATGTTCCGAGCCGCGCTGACCGTGGTGGGGGCTTTCCTTGTCTGCGCGCGCGCAGCTAGTCTCACAGAAGGTATGAATGATTCTAAAGTTATTTAGTAAATTGACAAAATAAGTACCTACCTAAATAGTGTCTTGAGTTTTGTAAGAACTTACAAAAAATATTTTAGATTTTTTGTCAGTTGCAATTACTAATTTCTTCGTTTTTTAATTTCTAGCATTACTCATCACATCCCTGCCCTTTTCCCACATTACGTGGGGTCGGTACAACATGTGTTCTTCTTCTATTCTCCTCTATCAGCCGTCATCTCAACAGTGAGTGTTGAGATGACGGCCTTTCTTACTCATGTCATCCTTCACACAATCCATCCATCTTTTCTTTGGCCTACCTCTACTCGTGAATCTATCAACATTAATACGAGCACTCTCCTAGTTACATGACATTCTTCCCTTCTCATTACATGCCCATACCATGCTAGCCTGGTGCTCCTCATGTTTTCATTCACTGGCGCCACTTTCACACTTCCTCTTGTACTCATTCCTTACTTCATCCATTCGCGTCACTCCACACATCCATCTCAGCATTCGCATCTTAGCCACGTGTACCTTTTGTTCATCCCTCCCTTTTGTTGCTTCTATGTTCTATCCCATCTTTACTTTGGCCTACTTACGCTGGTTTTTAGTGTCGAACTTACTAGAGTTTGTGTGGGTGTTTATAAAAACTGCTGTTGCAGGGTCTGCCTGCGAGGACCAGGGAGTCAAAGGAACGTGTCGGAAGGCGCAGTCCTGCCCGTCCTACGCAGTCCTGGCGAAGTACCAGGACAAGCCAGAGGTATGTCGATGTCATTTGACCGTGCTTGCAGCCAGAGTCTCAGGCATCATCATCATCTTCCTGCCTTTGTCCCACTTTATGTAAGGGGTCGGCAGTTTGGCACATCAGCCGTCAGCATTGAAAGTTCAAACACAAAAAGCATTAGTAGGTATAAGCCAGTGCAATAAAACATAAATAGATAAACACTATCTCAAGAATTGAAACTAGTTTTTCTTGTTAGGTTCTCTAACAAAAATAAAAATCAGTGGACTTTATTGTTGTCTATCAGTGAGCTCATTGAGTTTATGTTCGCAGGTGACGGAATGCTACCGGGACGGTACCGATGTGGTGATCTGCTGCACCGACTGTCAGGTTGAAGATGCGAGGTAGGTTGCAAACAACTTAGCAATAAAGAAATTGTCACGAGACTTCGAATCTCAATCTCCGATATATGTTGTTTATGATTGCAGCAACGCGGCGGTGACTCCGGACGGTGTCTTGTGGAAGACTGGAGGGAAACGGAAGATTTATGACAGTACGTCATCTAAAATAACTTACATTTTGGTTTCTTCACGGTAATTTCAAACGGAATGCATCGCATATCTATCTATTCAGCCCGGTTGCACCCACTGCTGAGTATAGGCGGAGGCCACAGGACCGAAAGAGTGGCGATATAGAGAGGAGTCTCTATATCGCCACTCTTTTCGGTCCTGTGCAGTCCTTTCCCACGCTTTCCCAGCTAAATTAACGATGTCATCCGACCATCGGGCGGGTGGTCTGCCTCGTGGTCTTTGTGCATCGCATAAGTAAATAAAAAACATATGTAACTAAATGTCCCACAACTGGTTTGCAAGTGTGGTCAGTAACTGTTGTGACAGCATTTGCCTAAGTACCTATAAATAACGAAGACTGTCAGACATTTCTAGGGGGAGACCTTGCAGGTAGCAACGAGGCACAGTTGTTAAAACTGTATTATTTCAGAATGCGTAGAGTACGCGGCCACGCTGCCGTACCGCTGCAAGGACGGACAGAAGGTGACTCCGAGGAAGGTCTTCGATGAGGAGAAGCAGTGCCACCGGCTGGACGTGTCCGTCGAAGCTGAGGCGAGTCCGGAGAAGAAGAGGGTCGACTTCCCCAGTCTAGTGAGTACCCACAAATACTATGCGCATCGGCAAACCTTGTGCTTCGTATGAAAACGAATTTGTCAGATAAGTTACCTACAACCATAGTTAGCGTTATTCCTTCGCTATCTCAGTCATAACTTCTAGTCATAACTCAAACACCCTCGCTGTCGCTCGGGACAGAATTCTCAAGAATTCTTCGATGCGCTCGGGATCCAATATGGCGCCCGTGCGTGACTGCTAGGTTGAAGACCTACACTGCTTGGATAGTAATGTTACTATTATAAATTAATGTATTATTTCATATAGGCCCTGCTAGGGTTCAAGTACAACGCGACGTCGCAGCCCCACTGGAACTGCCCGGCCTTCATCATCAGCGAACGTTTCCTGCTGACCACGGGGCGCTGCGGCAGCGCGTCCAACTCAATTGGCTTGTAAGCTATGAGCAAATACCTACGCTTATCGCTATGCGCAGTTACCTCAGCCATGAAGTAGTAATCATCTAAGTATAAATGTATACTATAGGGCTTCACATTATCTAAGTATACGTAGTAGGTACTCGGTAGATGGTTTAGGTATACCTATGCCTACACTCAACGGGAAGCTATAGTGAGTACCTGGGGACATTATGTGATGGATTAGGCTTGCCCAGTACTGGAACCATCCTCTCAGCCACAGGAAAGACAAAGTTATACGTGTGGAGCTGACAGCATGAGACTGAAATATGATGATAAACCACGTAGATTATCCGGTTATTTATTATTTTTTGTTGAGTTTGCTGCTATTTTCCATCTAGGTACATTTTACTTTTTTAGATGTAAGTAGGTAGGTATGTACCTACTTACCTATACCTTAAACAACTAAAAATGTTGTGTTCTGTAACCTCAGCGGCCCGATGACCTCGGTGGCGGTAGGAGTGGACAAGCGAGTACCCAGAATGAAAGGCAGCGATGAACCAACGCCTCAAACGCCTGCCACCTGGCAAATATACAAGGTGAGTTTAGTAATTACCTACAAGAAATATAGGTATAGGATTGCACCTTAACTTAGATACATTACCAAGGTATTTAGTTGTGTAATTAGGTAACCTCAGTGGCGGTGTAGCGTGGGTTGGTACCCGGGGTGCTTTTCAATTGAGCACCCAATTTAGGTAGGTACGCTCCTAGTCGCCCAAAGCTCCTTTACGATGGACTATTTATAAAATAATCGCATCGAGTTAAAGGTGCATTTACACGATGCGATATCAACCAATACGATATCGTATCGCACGGCAATTTCGAATTTAGCAAATCGTACGAAAAATCGTATCGTGTAAATGCACCTCCGCAGGGCCGGTTTTAGCACTACCAGCCAGAGCCCTGGGCGAGAGTTGTACGGCACCCCCTAATCGCAATTTTGTAGCGAAGCTTAGAAAAAATCAATTCGATACATCTAGTTCTTGACGATAGTAGTAGGTAGGTACTTACCTACCTACTTCTAGCGAAGCGAGCCTATTTTTTTTTAGAAAAAATCAACACGATTAATTTAGTTCTTGACGATAGTAGTAGGTAGGTACTTACCTACCTACTTCTAGCGAAGCGAGCCTATTTTTTTTTAGAAAAAATCAACACGATTAATTTAGTTCTTGATGATAGTAGTAGGTAGGTACTTACCTACCTACTTCTAGCGAAGCGAGCCTATTTTTTTTAGAAAAAATCAACACGATACATCTAGTTCCTCCATCTAGACCGCCCTCCCCCCCCCCCCCTTACGCCGCCACTGGTGGCTAATGGTACTAACCTACCACAGAATGCTATTCCTAGTTCCTACTTGGTATTTTTTATTTTATACCTACCTAACAATAAAAAGATTCCACTCATTCATTCATCAGGTAAATTATGAAAACAATGTGTTCCAGGTGAAGAGCATCACACTACACCCAGAGTATAAGAGCCCCATCAGATACAACGACCTCGCGCTGGTGGAGACCGACACTGAGTGAGTCTACTTCCTAGTCTGCATACCTACGGTAGAAAAAAGTTATTTGATATCTTCATCTATCTAATACAATAGGTACGCAAATGTCATTTTACTTTATTATACCATTAAAAACTACCCGGTGGCCAGCCTGTATGCATAACGAGGGGCTCCAGGATCTCCTGCGGAACGCGCCGGTGCCCCGCTCGCCGGTAATGGCACCCACAGCCACGCCCGGCACAAACACATACGGCTATTACACCACATGCGCAGAGCTCATGACGACACCACAGTGCTGCTGCCTTCCCGGGATCTGCATGATGAGCAGCCTAAGCCCTCACTCCAACCACCCGCAGACCCAAAAAGTCCCCTGTTGGAAAGGGGATACCACTCCCCCCTCACGGGGCAGGCGGTGCAGGATACCTTACCTACCTAACACAACACGGAGATGTAGAAAGGCCTATTGAGATTCTGTGATGTTGATCAATAAATAATATTATGTCGTTATTTTACCAGGATCAAGTTCAGCGAGGACGTGTTGCCGATGTGCCTCTCCGAGCAGGCCGCTATCCCGGACACAGTGCAAGCACACGTCTTTGGAACACAGGGGAAGAGCGATAACAAAAAGGTTCACTCTTTCATTCATTCTTAGTAAATGTAATGTATGCCCAGCACAAAAGTGTGTGAAGCCACATACGTATAATAGGTACGTAGGGGAGCGCGGGGTATTGAGAACCATCGGGTAATGGGAGCGATGGTGATTGCACCGAACGTATGCACATTTACGCGATCGTTAGCACTCGGTTGCTTCCGTCAACCATCGTGCAACTTCGCCTGACACCCAAGAGTCCTTAGTGCCTACGCAAAGAAAATTGTGAACTGTCTGACGCTAGTCTCGCTGCAGGAATGAAACTGTCTACCCTATTTTTCTTTTCTTTACCAGTAGCGTGAAAAGAAACTAACATTCCGAGCTAGGGGTGTTGTGGTACTACCACATACGTAGCTGTACTCATTGGGTACCACCATGGTGTCTGTTTGATGTAAAACCACAGAGAACAAAATCATTATACATGTTGCTGATGTACTGTCGCCTCGCTCTCTCGCAGGTGCAGTTAGAGCTGCTGAGCGAGAAAGAATGCTCCGACTACATCCAGCCGCACCGACACCTCAAAGACGGCATCAACTACAAACAGTTCATCTGCTACAAGGCATTCATGGAAGCGGAGGATGCCTGCCAAGTAATATGCATATATTTTTAAAACTTAAAACTAGCTTCAAGGATTGTGATAACTTGGTTGTAATGTAACATAACCTATGCCCAATGGTCCTGTAATTTAAACCTACTCACTTTGTTTTGGACATGGTGTTTTCCTTGTAGCAGTATTTCAAAATGGATGGACACGTAAAACAATCGCTAATGATCTTAATTTAACCAGGGCAGCAGCGGGCGTCCCATCTTCGTCCCGGGCTCGGTGCCGTGCGCGGGCGCAGCGGTGGGAGTCACCTCGTTCGGGCGGTCCTGTTCGTCCGACTATCCCACCGTGTACACGCGCTTGTACGACCACCTGCCTTGGATACAGAGCGTTGTGTGGCCTTGAATATCACCTTCCCTTCCATATCCCACTTTAGGTAGCATCACAACCCTTCCTCTTCCATTTTCCTGTCACCCTTTCACACAATCTATCCATACTCTTCTTCGGTAGAGGTAGGCCGAAGAAGTCTCTCTGACAGAATAATATAGAAATAAATCAAAATTAAAACTCGTTTCTTGTCTTCTTTTTGAAAAACCCAGTTGAATCTTCTTGGTAGGTTAGGTAGCTAGGTAGGTATAGCTGCAGCTTTCTAGAACATAGAAGGAGTGCATCTTGAAGAGTGCTTCCAAACCTCCAAGTCTAAAGTTAGTGGGAACCCATATTAAGTAGGTAGGTACTACCACAACGTTAATCAACTTGTGTTTAACTAATAACAAGTGTTACACTTTCTAATTTAAATTTGTTATTATGATCTAATTAATGTCATGGAACGTCGAAATTAAGCAGAGAAGAAATTATGAGAGCGTTAGGCATGTTAGAAGCTTGTGATATCCAACGCGTGGTTGCCGACACCCTAACGGCCTATCAAAACGTAATTTGTAAAAAATGCTGGACTTTTCACACAGCATCATCTAGCTCCAAAGTAGCTGTCGAAGCGGCAACAACGGAGAGGATGACAAAAAGGACTGACCAGAGAAATGGGATACTTACTACTTACAGTAGTAACAGTACCTACACAACATCATTGGGACTGACTTACTGACATGATATGAATTTTTAAACATTAAAACTTGACATTGGCAGAATTAGGTATACTGATAAGAAGAAGAAGAAAATTGAATATATGACCAAAATGTATTATATCTCAATAAAATAAGGTTTCTTATTATACCTAGATTTCAAAAGGAATTATTTATAGTTTTTCTAAAAATCATCGTTAAGTTAAATATCCTTAGACAATATTGATGTGACTTTAGAGTGCAAAAAAAATATCTGAATCCATACTAATATTATACTATATAAACAGGGTGTAAAAAGACGTCTACCGAAGCCGAAAGGGGTATGTACAGCATTCCAACACACAACCAAATCCAAAAGGATTTTCTGAAAAAATCATTACCTACATCCGGAGAAAACAGCGTTTGAAGAGTGCTGTTTGCGTATGTTTTGGGCGCGTTTTTTTACGTAGATTGCTGGATTTTGAGTTTTAATTGTTTTTTTTCTTTCATAAATGCAATTATTAGGTAGGTATGGTCTTGTTATGTCGTACTAGTAGTAAATAACTGAAAATAACATAACATGACGTAAGTAAAAAAAATTTTTGCGTTTTTTTTTTCGCTAAATATGTTTAGAGTCATGGTCTGATTGCAACCCCTCAGTTTTCGGTAGCAGTCTTTTTACACCCTGTATACTAATATTATAAATGTGAAAGTAACTCTGTCTGTCTGTCTGTCTGTTTGTTACCTTTTCACGCCCAAACCACTGAACAGATTGGGCTTAAAATTGACATGGATACAGGTTGTATTTCAGGGAAGGACATAAGCTACTTTTTATCCCGAGGGACCGCGGGTTATACCGCGGGAGCGCAGCTTGTACAAGATATTTTTTTGCACTCTAAAGATTTGCTTAATAATTTATATTCGGGCAAAATTACCCTTGGTGGCAATGTTGGCGTATTTCACGGTAATTATTGGGAAATGAGTAAAAAGACTAATGTCCAATCCAATGTAAAGTTTACTCTATGGCGCAAGCCAACGTTGTTTGGTAGAATTGGTTAGGTTATTTTAATTTTGGCAAAATATTATAAATGCGAAAGTCTGTGTATGCGAATGTTTGTCTTCACGTATCTCCATGACGACTTAACCGATTGCGATGAAATTTGGAATGTAGATTGTTCACATACTGAAATAACATAAAAGCGTATAACATTTTCGAAAATCACCACCTTGCCTCACACCACCCATAAGGGTGTTAAAGTTTGTATGGAAAAAAATATTTCTTGGTCCGAATCACTCCAAACTCGGTAAAAATAAACTTAAAAGTAAATAATGAAACCCGTGTTTTTTATTTTTTCAAAACATCCCTTAGGGGTGGTGTCAGGCAGTTTCAAAGTCGTAAGGTTCGAAAGTCTGTATGTGTAAATGTTTGTCTTTACGTATCTCCGTGACAACTTAACCGATTGTGATGAAATTTGGAATGTAGATTGGTCACATACTGGAATAACTTATAGTATACAACATCATTGGTTAGAGGTTTTATTCGTCTCAAAATTTTTGGTCAAGTGAATATTGACCAAAAAGTTTTTAGACATAAAAAAGTTACTTGTTTAGTCATTTTAACTGTTTTTTTTAGTTTTTTGCTAATGCTAAATGATTTTTCACCTCAAAATTTATACTTGGATTTTAAAATCAGTTTCTTCGAGATCATACAATGAAATTTTACGAATATTGTAAATTTTCACTCGCCCATTTATCGTAATTGGTATCCATCCAACCTCATTAATTTTTTCCTCAAACCATCAACATATCCACAACCACATATCAACATTTGCAC
The DNA here is from genome assembly GCA_963565295.1 of Epirrhoe alternata. Lineage (NCBI taxonomy): Eukaryota > Metazoa > Arthropoda > Insecta > Lepidoptera > Geometridae > Epirrhoe > Epirrhoe alternata. The sequence goes on from OY751402.1 coordinate 583,875, forward strand.
AACCTTTTTTTGGTTATGACATTAATATTATGAAGTAAAATGTCAAAATTCATGATAGAGTATGCTTACTCCATCTCTATACTAGGTTGCACCTAGGCGTAACTCTTGCTCCGAGAGCAGAGTCGGATTAGCTTATTTCCTCCTTGGTCTTTATTTATTAATACAGATTTGACCTACTACTGCCCTATGCTTTGGATTAGCTCTAATCCCACCCAAGTTCGTGTTTATTAATACCTACAGGGTAAGAGTTTTGTTGTCAGCATTATGTAGTACATCTTTCCTAACGTCCAATTTGTTATCCACGACGTCTATGTTTTGCTTGAAATAAATATTTTTACTTTTCTTTCTGTTTTCTTAATTGTGAATACCAAGATGGCAAACGCGTCGTCGTCCGTCACCGGTGACGCCATGGCTACGACTGGCTGGGCTGCGCCATCAAGTATACTTGATCGTGTGTGTTCTATATGGACGCACTGCAAACTGGACGCCGCATCCAGTCCGCTGCAGACTGGAAGGTAGACTTGATCGTGTGTGTTCTATATGGACGCACTGCAAACTGGACGCCGCATCCAGTCCGCTGCAGACTGGAAGGTAGACTTGATCGTGTGTGTTCTATATCGACGCACTGCAAACTGAACGCCGCATCCAGTCCGCTGCAGACTGGACGGTAGACTTGATCGTGTGTGTTCTATATGGACGCACTGCAAACTGGACGCCGCATCCAGTCCGCTGCAGACTGGAAGGTAGACTTGATCGTGTGTGTTCTATATCGACGCACTGCAAACTGAACGCCGCATCCAGTCCGCTGCAGACTGGAAGGTAGACTTGATCGTGTGTGTTCTATATCGACGCACTGCAAACTGAACGCCGCATCCAGTCCGCTGCAGACTGGAAGGTAGACTTGATCGTGTGTGTTCTATATGGACGCACTGCAAACTGGACGCCGCATCCAGTCCGCTGCAGACTGGAAGGTAGACTTGATCGTGTGTGTTCTATATCGACGCACTGCAAACTGAACGCCGCATCCAGTCCGCTGCAGACTGGACGGTAGACTTGATCGTGTGTGTTCTATATGGACGCACTGCAAACTGGACGCCGCATCCAGTCCGCTGCAGCCTGGACGGTAGACTTGATCGTGGGTGGCCGGCATAATTCAGTGTATTTCAAAATATATATTCAGGAGTAGTCAAAAATACGTTCAATAAGCCAAGTTCAATTCAAGAGTGGTAATAGAATAGAATAAATTAGAATAGTGATAAATATAAGTAAGAAGTTCTATCGAAGTGATTGCACAAGCGCAACAAGCTCGAATGTATATCGTATTGTCTGTTAGACGTGGTGAAGAATAAAACCCAAGAAAAAGCCTGCTGTATTTCTATATATCTCCCAACCTGCAATAGACAAACCAGTGATGAAGAAAACCCCAAACCATTATAGTAATAAAATAAGAAGTTGAATTGATTGAAGAGTAATTTAGGTAGGTAAGGTACCTTCATTGTGTACCTACCTACATAGAAAGAGAGGTATGTGTGTACGTAAGTAACTAGCATATATTATACAACATCATTGGTAACTAGCCAACGCATTTTTGTCAGTCCAAAGCCTGAAAAAGTGTGATGGAAAGTCAAACACAAAAAACACAAAGGTCATTGACATGAAGGTAAGTAGGTACCTACAGCTGGTAACCAAATGGTACTTAATGTAGTGTTATTATTTACGTGTAGTAAGTTCAATGGCAGTTATCACTAGGAAAGGTGAATGGCCGTTTCCTTGGATAGCACTATGCAACATGTCCTAAAAAATCAATAAAAAATTAATTGTGACCTGAAAATTTAAATCGGCTTAGTAAATAAACGTCTGTCAGTTTGTGTAGTTTATAATGAAAGATCCTGTATAACCCGTACTTGGCTGGCCCTTTCCTCGTCATCGTTCTACCTTATCCTTCTATGTTCTAGAAAGCTGCAGCTATACCTACCTACCTAACCTACCAAGACCAAGTACTACCTATTGTTTCTTTTAATTTTGGTCTAAAAGGTATACCTTTTTACCTACCTACCTATTTGTGCTTGTGTTTAGGTTACTAACCATTGATGTTGCACATCCGAAATGGATAGACTGTAGAAACCTGTACTTTTTTAAAATAAGACCTTCCTTTGTACAGTCACGGACAATAAGATGTATACACTCCATAATGTTTCAACCCATGTCCAGGTCAACATGTCCAACAATGTTCTGATATTTTTATTGATTTCGCCACTAGTTCAATGTGAAATCAATTTCCGCTTTTTGTTTTTAACCTACATCTATTGGTTTTAGTGTGATATTAATTTTAAAAGTATGGAGTGTATACCTACATCTTATTGTCCGCGACTGTACAACAGTTATGCATTAAAATTATTCTGATTCTGATTCTGAAGAAGGTTCAACTGGGTTTTTCAAAAAGAAGACAAGAAACAAGTATAAATAAATTTGATTTATTTCTATATTATTCTGTCAGAGAGACTTCTTCGGCCTACCTCTACCGAAGAAGAGTATGGATGGATTGTGTGAAAGGGTGACATGACGTGATATTCAAGGCCACACAACGCTCTGTATCCACGGCAGATAGTCGTACAAGCGCGTGTGAAGGGCTGGCAAGTTGAGCCAACAGGACCGCCTCATCGAGGTGATTCCCACCGCTGCGCCCGCGCACGGCACCGAGCCCGGGACGAAGATGGGCCCGTGGCTGCTCTGGTAAAATTAAGATCATTATCGATTGTTTTACGTGTCCATCTATTTTGTTGTACATACTTCTACAAAGAAAACACCATGTCCACTATGACCATTGGGCATAGGTTAAGTTACAACCAACTTACCCATCAAGGTAATAATCTAGAATTTAATACGTTGACTTGTTATTTTATATAATGTAACTTCTCTCTTTGTTATATCATTTATGCATCATACCTACTCGACATCCAATAATTTTTGTAATATTTTTTTTTTCTGCTGTCACCACACTGTATAATCTTGACATACTTTATTAATCCATGTACATTAATTAAATATTGCACGCCATAACATGGCAGAATACAATGGACAAACTATGTAAAATAACATCTTTGTAACATGACATGTATTTCTAGCAATAAATGATACTTTACTTAACTTTACTTTACTTCACAATCCTTGAAGCTAATTTTAAGTTTTAAAAATATATGCATATTACTTGGCAGGTATCCATCGCTCCCATGAATGCGTTGTAGCAGATGATCTGTTTGGAGTTGATGCCGTCATTGAAGTATCGGGGCGGCCGGAGGTGGTCGGAGCATTCTTTCTCGCTCCGCAGCTCTAACTGTACCTGCGAGAGAGCGAGGCGACAATATATCAGCAACACGTTTACTTAATGATTTATTAGTCTGTGGTTTTACACCAAACAGACACCATGGTGACAACAAACCCTGTTATGAATAAACACGAACTTGGGTGGAATTAGAGCTAATCCAAAGCATAAGGAAATACGCTAATCCGACTCTGCTCTCGGAGCAAGAGTTACGCCTAGGTGCAACCTAGTTTAGAGATGGAGTAAGCATACTCCATCATGCATTTAGACATTTTACTTCATAATATTATAGTACATTACGATATTAGTGCGTAAAGATGGTTATAACATGCGAGGCGGAATTTCAGCCCGAGCCGCAGGCGAGGGCGTAATTGAGCCGAGCATGTTATAACCAATACGCACGTATATCGTACGACGTTTTTTAACACATTTGCGAGGAAACAGAAAAAAAAACATTTGAATTATAGTCAATCTGTGAATGCACATTGTTGCTTTCCCGCCATTTGAACAGACTGCCTACTGAGTGGCGCCGCGCGGCGATTAGTTCTCCTTTGAATAGCAACAGCGCGCTGCTCACTAGCTGGAGGCACGACTCCAGCTCGGCGGCGATCAGTTCCATATTTGAAATGGCAAATAATGCTGTTATGGAATTTGTATGGACTATAACATAACTATTTGCTTTGATAACACACGCGTTTGTTATGACCCGCTTTACATATTTAAAACCGGTGGAATTACATCAGCTTTACGAGCAAGGGTGTTAAAAATGTCATAACCGAAAAAAGGTTGTGCAAATAGGATGGATTATGTTAATGGTTTGAGGAAAAATTTAATGAGGTTGGATAGATATTGGATACCAATTACGATAAATGGAGCGAGTGAAAATTTACAACATTCGAAAAATTTCATTGTATGATCTCGAAGAAACCGAATTTAAAATCCAAGTACTTAAGTATACTATTGTACCGCTATACCTGTTTCTGTCACAATAAACTTTATCTTATCTTATCTATATAATATTTTGTGGTGAAAAATCATTTATCAAGCAAGAAACAAAAAGACGGTTAAAAAATGACTAAATACAGTAAATACTTTTTTTATGACTAGAAACTTTGAGAAGAATAAAACCTCTGCCTCTAACCTCTTTGAATAAAACAGATTGTCAATACAATTTATTGTCTATCTCTGTCATTCATATAATTAGTGACAGAGACAGACAATATTTTGAATGATAATGTTTGTATTTTAAATTTTATGTGTTGTCTTAACGCACGCGCTAATCCCGATGCAAGAAATGTATTACCAATTATGTTGTATACTATAAGTAACATGATAGGTTACTTCGATAAAAAAAACAAGTAAGGCAAAAAGGACTTTGAACCTTATCACGACTGCATACGGTCCTTTTCTAATTAAATTTAGGTAAGGATGAAAAACGGTCTTGAGAAGGAATCACTTCAGAACTTAGATGATCAAACGCGGCCGCTCCGGCTTCAGAAGGGCAGTGTCTCTTTTACTCTGTGTTGCCAGCATGATTTAGAGTTGGCGTGGTAGAAACCACAGGAACACTAAATTTTCGTAAATTTACTAAAAAGTCACAATAATAGATTTATTTTCGCAACTAAATCAAACGAAAAAAGTTAAAGAAAAGAAAACTGTAATTTCATACAAAAATGTATCCTCATTATGAAAATAAAATTTGAATATTAAAAAAGAAATTTGATATCAGTAAGCTGGTAACTCATTACAAACTACATGGTGGATGAGGGGAGGTAGGGGTGGATTGGGTAGTTTTGTTTACATAAATGAAATAAAAATTATATTCATAAACAAAATTATTTTTGTCATATCATATTACAGCCCACCCGCGGCTTCTCTTATGACCGGTTTCTATATCCAACGGACATTCGTAGGTAAGAGCTACGACTCGTTTCCACATACAAATTTTGACAGCTAACTTACCGCCGGTTTCTAGCTGTCAAACTTTTGTATGTGGAAACGAGTCGTAGCTCTTACCTACGACCGTCCGTTGAATATAGAAACCGGGGGTTACTGTACCAAGCTAACTTCCGGCCGCAGCTTCACTCCTTGAGGTCCCAACATTTAAAATATATTTTTTTAATACGCTACTCCATGTTACATTCTACGTCTAAAGCTAGAAACATACTATCGGACGTGGCTTACGGACGCGGCTGACAGCTGCGATCTGGATAATGATTGTACACGCTCGCTGTGCAAACTATCGGACGTAAGTCGCGGACGTGTCCTTGAGCTTTCGGACGTCCGACAACGATCTGGCGCATTGGATGTTTTTGTACTGTGCCTATATGCATTTGTATTGTCGCGGCTGTCACTCGCGTCCGTCAGCCGCGTCCGATAATATGTTTCTAGCTTGACTTTTATTCAAATCGGTTCTCTGGTCAAAGCTGAAAACAAATGATTGAAAAACAAACAACTCACAAAACGTTAATTACCCAATTAAATATTGGCTGCCCTATCTCCCCTGTCATGTCACACGTCATTGTGGCTATCGTTGGTTTTAAATTTGTGATTTTTAGTTTTAAAAAAATGCAATTTATATTTTGAAACGAAAATGGTGCAGACTTGTCTTGTAATTGAGTGTATGAAAGAGTCGTATCCAGGCTGTGGGATAATCTTTCATTAGAAATTTCGCTACAATATCAATAGTGTGTCCATTTTATTTTCAATCTCAGGATACATAGTATATATTTTCAGGACTCATCTCTGTGGCAAAGTGGCCTGTGACGCAGAAGGTTACTTGTCCGATTCCCGCGAGATTCTAACATAATGTAGGTACCTACCGTTTGGGGTAGGTTAGGTTAGGTTAGGTTTCCCCCCCCCCCCCGTGGATTCCGATCTTGTCGCGATGGGGGGGCTCATTAGCCGTGGTTTGAACGCTCACGGTGAAGCTAACAGGAATCCCAAGCGGGGACGCTCCGAGTGGGCTTGCGGTTGGGCCCACTCTGGATGCGTCTGAGGCGGGTGCGGAGGACGGAGTAATTTCTGTCCCCCGCAGTCAGGAGGGGTCGCGGGAGAAGAGGCGTGTCGGTGTTTCGTTGCCGTTCGCCCTATCTTCCGCGACCAAACGGTGGCGCACCGTTGTTGCGTTGGCGGTGGGGCCGCAGTGGAAGAGGAGTGTCGGTGTTACGTTGCCGCTCTCCCTGTCCTCTGCGGCCGTTTGGAGGCTTCTCCACGCGCAGCTCTTTAATTAGAGCGCGCAGTGGACGAAGGTAGCGGAGAGCTCTAGTGGTGAGTAGCGGACGCTAGGTGCGGGGGCACCTTCGTCCGCCTTGCACTGCTCACCACGACGCGGGGCCCGCCGTAAGGGCGGGGATCGCCGGAGGGGGATTGGATGTAGAGGCTCTGCCGGTTGCCCGGGCCCCCTCCATTCCAGGCGACGCCGGAAAGGCGCTGGGATGTTTAGTGGGTATACAGGGAGTCCCCGGGAGTCCCACATACCCCTCTTGCCCCCCGGCGGAGGGGATGCGTAACGCATTTTACCCAGCGACAAAAAAAAAAAAAAAAAAAAAAAAAAAAGGTTAGGTTTTCCCCCCCGTGGATTCCGATCTTGTCGCGATGGGGGGGCTCATTAGCCGTGGTTTGAACGCCCACGGTGAAGCTAACAGGAATCCCAAGCGGGGACGCTCCGAGTGGGCTTGCGGTTGGGCCCACTCTGGATGCGTCTGAGGCGGGTGCGGAGGACGGAGTAATTTCTGTCCCCCGCAGTCAGGAGGGGTCGCGGGAGAAGAGGCGTGTCGGTGTTTCGTTGCCGTTCGCCCTATCTTCCGCGACCAAACGGTGGCGCACCGTTGTTGCGTTGGCGGTGGGGCCGCAGTGGAAGAGGAGTGTCGGTGTTACGTTGCCGCTCTCCCTGTCCTCTGCGGCCGTTTGGAGGCTTCTCCACGCGCAGCTCTTTAATTAGAGCGCGCAGTGGACGAAAAAAAAAAAAAAAAAAAAAAAAAAAAAAAACGTTGAGACCCCCCCCCCCGAAGGATTCCGATCTTGTCGCGATGGGGGGGCTTAGTAGACGTGGATTGGTCACCCACGGCAAAGCTAACAGGAATCCCAGGCGGGGACGCTCCGAGCGGGCTTGCGGTTGGGCCCGCTCTGGATGCGTCTGAGGCGGGTGCGGAGGACTGAGTCATTTCTGTCCCCCGCAGTCAGGAGGGGTCGCGGGAGAAGAGGCGTGTCGGTGTGTCGTTGCCGTTCGCCCTATCTTCCGCGACCAAACGGTGGCGCACCGTTGATGCGTTGGCGGTGGGGCCGCAGTGGAAGAGGAGTGTCGGTGTTACGTTGCCGCTCTCCCTGTCCTCTGCGGCCGTTTGGAGGCTTCTCCACGCGCAGCTCTTTCACTAGAGCGCGCAGTGGACGAAGGGAGCGGAGAGCTCTAGTGGTGAGTAGCGGACGCTAGGTGCGGGGGCACCTTCGTCCGCCTTGCACTGCTCACGACGATGCGGGGCCCGCCGTACGGGCGGGGATCGCCGGAGGGGGACTGGATGTAGAGGCTCTGCCGGTTGCCCGGGCCCCCTCCATTCGAGGCGACGCCGGAAAGGCGCTGGGATGTTTAGTGGGTATACCGGGAGTCCCCGGGGAGTCCCACATACCCCTCTCGCCCCCCGGCGGAGGGGATGCGTAAAGCATTTTACCCAGCGACAAAAAAAAAAAAAAAAAAAAAAAAAGGTTAGGTTGAGAACTCTAGTGGTGAGTAGCGGACGCTAGGTGCGGGGGCACCTTCGTCCGCCTTGCACTGCTCACCACGACGCGGGGCCCGCCGTAAGGGCGGGGATCGCCGGAGGGGGACTGGAAGTAGAGGCTCTGCCGGTTGCCCGGGCCCCCTCCATTCCAGGCGACGCCGGAAAGGCGCTGGGATGTTTAGTGGGTATACCGGGAGTCCCCGGGAGTCCCACATACCCCACTCGCCCCCCGGCGGAGGGGATGCGTAACGCATTTTACCCAGCGACAAAAAAAAAAAAAAAAAAGGTTAGGTTAGGTTAGACCTAAGGATAATTACCAAGATAAGAATAACGGTGTTGATACGTTAGAATTAGAACTTATGTGTTGCATAAAATTATTTAAATACATATTGTATTGTTTTACTTTCCACTACCTTCTCTAATAGATTAGAATTTTTGTGAATTCGTTTTTTTTTTTTTTTTAATTTATTTTTCTTATAAAAAAAACCTTACATTGTGGCGTTTAATTGTTTTAAGTGGTAGATTAGGTACCTAACTTAATGAAACAAGGAAACGTCAACAAAAAAATATATAATTATTATAAAAAAAAACAATAAGGTCGGGGTATATTATGCCGGTCTGATTTAGCTCCGCAGATCGGTACTCTCCTGGTAGGTAGCTGCGGTGGAGTCTCTACGGCGGCGGAGAGCAAAGGATGCCGGTGACGTCAGCCGTCGTCGTAGAAGTACTTAGGTCCGAGGAAAGTAGTCCTAAGTTGGACCCCTTGTGTAGGACCCTGTGAATGAAATATGTTCACAATAAAACAATTGCTCTAATCGCTTTCCGTGGATAGAGAACACCCTGTATTGATGAGCCTACGTGGAGAGCCGAGTAGGTAGGTAGTTGGTGCAGAGGTGGTTCTCTATCAGACACGGAGTTACAAAAGCAGAGCGGAAGAAACTAAATAATAAGGCACGATTGGCGTAGGTAATGAAATGAGTAAGCTTAATCAAGTAGGTACATATATGTGAGTGAAATGAAATGTATATGAAATTAAGCCAATGTGCGTAGGTAAATTTAGCGGATAAGAATATGAAAATGAATAGACGATTGCGCTCAAACTTGACAATACGGATTTTATTAAATAGCAATAAAATCAGAAGGTTTGATAAAAGCGCATTAAAAAAAATAAATGCATAAAATTAAGTTTTCACACAAAAAAATAAATTAAACCTAGGCAATGCCCTACCTACTTATAACATGTTCAACACTTACCCTATCGGGGTTCAGCAACACACTTTACTTTAATTTAAGTAGGTAGATAGATACCTAATACTAGTAACGATGTACTTAGAATGAAGATAAGTATTTTTAGGTACTTATTTATAAACACAACTTTAATAAAAATAATTAAACAGGCGAATGTTTGATAAGCGCGTAAGAAGACACTACGTATTTATTTACTAGTGAACGCACTATCTATAACACGACCGTTTCCAAGTTAGGTTGGAAGGCTGAGTGTCAGACCGGCCGCGCTGTACCGCGGCGAATTCCAGTTTTCGGAAACAAAAGAACGGATTAGCCAATCAGTGCGTAGTTAGAATATCACGCCACTTTGTACTGACGCGATAACAAGTGTTAGTAATATTTTGTTGCTATGCAGATTAATTTTAATGATTTTATTTATTTAAGAATTTAGATAAGTAGTTATAAAATTAATTCATGATTATGTTTTTATTTTAGAATAAGTTATTAGTTAAGTGTTTGTTTATTTATTTTTTTAATAAAATTTAGATTTTGTTAGCAATAACAACAACAAATAAGTTACATGTACGTGCAACGTTACATTACCCCCCGCGTCACAAAAGGATTTTTATATATATATTTAGGTATAAAAATCCGCAAAATACTTAAAAAATACGTGGAAATTTTAAAAGAGCTGATAGCGACCTACGTATTAGGGTGATATTTTTTTAATGAAATAAGAGACCCATAATTAATAGATGAAGGTACAATTGGAAAAATAATAATAAAATAATACCTATGATTATAATAGCTATTTATTTAAACCTGTTAATTTTAAATCTTTTATATGCCATGTACCTATGTCTTTACCTGACATATCTTCCAAAATGTAGACTAAGGGAGATCTTTTCTCTTTGACGCGACATTTGATGAATTTTGGAGCCAGCTTTTTGCAAAAGTATTTATCTTTGTCACTCAGAACATAAGTACGCTTCATCACTATATCTCCTACGTTGAACTCTGTTGAGTGTCGACGCAAGTTATAATGAGACGTATTCTTAACATGCGCATGCCAAAGCTTTGCTTGTACTTTATTAAAAATTTCTGAAAGGCAGCCTAAATTTTCCGCATAGCGGTCACGTGGAAGGAAAAAAATTCATCGCCTATGTCGTTGTCAACATAGTGATTACCGCAGACGACCAATTCCCTACCAAATACCAAAAATGATGGAGTGAAGCCTGTTGCCTCATTCACCGAATTGTTAATGGCGAATTGTACCTTGGGGATAAAGACGTCCCATGTACGATGATCATCCTCCACGAATGTTGATATGCAGGTTATGATGGTTCTGTTATAACGCTCGACAGTATTGACCTGCGGCGTGTATTTTGGTGTGTAGTAGACATTAGGAATGTTGTATTCCTTAAAGAGGGACTGTGTAGCAGTACTGATGAACTGGCTACCGTTGTCCATAAATATAGTTTGAGGAGTTCCATGTACTAGGAAAACGGAATCCTGCAAAAACTTACAGACAGCAGCAGATGTGGCAGATCGCAAGGGACAGATCAAACAGAACTTTGTAAAACAACAAGTCACTACTAAGATATAGCTATTCTGCTTCCTAGAGACGGGCAAAGGGCCCATGAGGTCAACAGAGATAGCTTGGAAAGGGCGGCAGCATTGTTTAGGGCGACCCATTTCACCTAAGATTTGGTGGTTTTGAGCTTTATAAGTGAGACATTTTGTACAGGAGTTGATGAATTTCACGACATCACGATGCATGCCTGGCCAAAAATATCGTAAAGCTAGACGATGGTAAGTTTTAAACACACCAAGATGTCCTGCCGTAGGTTCCGCGTGGTTTTCGAGCATGACCTGCTCACGTAGCTCTGCCGGAACTACTTCTTTCCACGCAAATTCTGAAGTTAAGTCAGTCGAGTCATGTTTGTTCTTTGTCAGTCTAAAAAGAGAGTTATTTTTAATAAAGAAATTAGGGAATTTCTGAGGTTTAGTGAGACAAGAATTATAAATGTTTTTGTACCAAGAATCAGAGGTCGTGGAATGGCAGCCTGAAGTGCTAATCGCGTTAACGGGAACGGCTCTACTAAGAGCATCTGGGATGACATTGTCAACGCCGCGACGATGTTTCAGTTCAAAGTGAAATGCGGACAATCGAACACCCCAACGTGCCAGCCTTCCGGTTGGGTTACTTAAAGATAGGAACCACTTTAAGGCACTATGGTCTGTATAGACGGTGAAAGGCTTCCCATTCTCCAAATAACACCTCCAATGTTCTAAAGCTATGACCACAGCAAGAGTTTCACGTTCTGTAATGCTATAGTTTTTCTCTGCCGCTGACAACGATTTGCTCATGTAAGCTATTGGGTGCTCCTTACCGTCCACGATTTGAGTTAGCATAGCACCCACTCCGTAGTTACTGGCATCGGTATGCACCTCAAATGGCTTATCGTAGTCAGGGCAGGAAAGAACAGGAGCGGAAACTAAACATTCCTGAAGCTTACGGAATGCCAAGTCTGCTTCAGGAGACCAGGCAAAAGGAGGTCCACCCTTCTTGCACGAAGTCAACTTATTGAGTGGAGCTGCTATAGTGCTAAAATTGGGGACAAAGCGACGGTACCAGGTAGCTGTCCCGAGGAAACGTTTAATATCCTTTCGACAAGAAGGTGTCGGATAATTAAGGATAGCTTGCACTTTTTCTGGATCGGTACGTAGTCCACCACTATCAACAACATAACCTAGATATTTAAGCTCGCTTCTGAAAAACTTACATTTTTCCAGGTTGATGGTGAGATTAGCCTGCTTCAACTTGTCTAGTACGCGCAGTAAAATAGAGACATGAGAATTGAAGTCATTCGAGACGATGATGATGTCATCCAGATATGCGAAGACTTTTAGGTCAAATTCACTGAAAAGCATGTCAACCAGCCTCTGCTGAGTTGCCGGGGCATTAGTGAGCCCGAATGCGGTACGCTTAAAGCGAAATGTTCCACGATTTGGTACGTAGAAGGCTGTTTTGTCACGGTCATCAGGAGCTATACATATTTGCCAGAATGCCTTGGATAAATCTAAACTGGTTAAGTAACGAGCGTCGCGAAGGTTATCTAAGATCTCAGACACATAAGGCAAGTTGTACGCATCGCGTTTTGTGACTGCGTTCAACTTACGGCTGTCGAGACAGAAACGAGGTTGACCATTCTTTTTATTAACAATTAGAACAGGGGAGGACCAAGCGCTTTCACAGGGCTCGATTACGTCGAGACCTAGCATCTCGTCCACCTGTTCAACAAGAATGCGCTGCTTTTCCGGGGACATCCGGTAGTAGCGTTGACGAATGGGCTGAGCGTCACCGGTATCAATTCGGTGAGTGATCAGTTTGGTCTCACCTAAACCCTTACATTCGGCAGAAATATCTCTAAATTGAGAAATAATATTGTCTGCCACAGATTTCTCTGAATCAGATAAGTGATCGTAAGCTTGTATAAAAGAAGTACGGTCAGTGTGAAGGCTAGCAGTTGTATTATTTGAATTTAAATAAACAATGTTATTGAGGTGATTTGGGAAAATATTGAATTTATGCCAAAAATCTATTCCTAAAATTAAATCAATATTGATTTCAGGTACAACATAAGCTTTCATGACGTGAAGCATATTCTCAAAAGTTATGGGCAAATTCAAATAGCCAAGGCTTGACATTGATTGACCACCTGCCGCTGTGACAGTGATGCTATGATCTTTTTGAAGCTCAAAACCTTGCTGTTCAAAGACACGATGAATATTGTTGCCTATAATTGTTACAGCTGCACCAGAATCCATCAAAGCATGCATTTTCAAATTGTTAATGTGCACGATTGCATAAGGCCTAGGGTCATTAATCGGTTGGTTCTGCAGAATTGTATTTATTTTATATGAGCTGAAATATAAACGAATAGTTTGTAGCCATTTAGCCCAATCTTCACTGTCAAACTTGTTGGAAGTTTTGTCGTTAGTGTAACAATTCTGCAGACTTACTGGTTTTTTGAAGACTCAGAGTTTTTTTTATTGCACGTCGGACATTGTGGAGTTTTAACACCCTCATGACCGCAAACAAAACAAAGTATCTTGTCTTTATTGGCCTTGCATTGACGAAGGTTGTGGGTGTTATTACGACACCTCGGGCAATATAACGTTTTGGGGGTAGGGGACATTGCATGTACATACCGGTTAATATTGTTATCAAAATTGTTTTTGCTCAAGCTTATATTATTGCTAACCGATGGTTTCTGCGATGGATGACCGCTGTACGCGAATTCTGGTGCCATGGTATCAGATGTTGCTTTAGGTGGCTCACGAAAACCAGCAAGACGTGCCTGGATGTTCTCGTAGTTACGGCATGACGATCTCAGTACATCAATACTATTTATATTGGCGACAGAAGCTAAGGTGCTCGCGTAGCATGGTCTGACGTTATGTAACAGGATCTCTAACTTGTCCTCATCAGAAAGTGATTTGGATAGACGAGAGAAAAGACCGGACATTATTGACAGATAAATCGTGATATTTTCTGTTTCACCCTGAGTCCTAGCACGTATCTCCGAGAGCAACCTGTAATCGTAGTCTGCTTGACTAAAATCGTTCTTTAGTATTGAAACCAGTTCATCCCAATCAGAAATTGAATCCTGAACTCCACGGTACCAGTGTAAGGCGTCCCCAGTAAACAGCTCGGTAGCGTAAGTCAATACCTTTGACGAAGAAATATTTCTAGCCTTGCTAAACTCCGAAATGCGCTGTATAAAGGATCGTACACACGATTTCCCGTCAAATTTTATCTTAGTGAGCTCGCTAGTTACTCCACGTTCGCAGGTCACATTAATGTTAAGAGGATCACTAGCTGGTTGATTTGAAGGGCAAGTAGAAGATGATGCCAGTAGAGAATCAACAGCAGTATCCTTGAGCAAATTATGGCGATTAAATAACTCGCGGAATTCAGACGCTAAAGCATCGTAAGCATCCCTGTACTGGTCATCACAAACAAGCCGATTAAGTCGGTGGTATATGTGATGAAGATAATTTTGAGCACGCAGTACAGCATTTTTGTCCGGCTTGGAATCAAGAAGGGATTTTACTTTGGATAGAACGTCACTTATCCCCTTCAAATCCTGACTAATTTTGAGTGGGCAATCGAGAATGTCTTCGGAAAGGAATAAAGGCCCTAATTTCGAAATTTGTTTTCTCAAATCATCAACTGTGTTGGCTGGAGTTTCACCCCTAATAAGCACCTCGTATTCTAATTCTGATTTTTGTAGAGATAAAAATTTAATGGGATATTCCATTTTGCGAAGGTATTTCAAAATCTAGTTAATAACTTTAAAGTATACTAATATATGTATATATAAAAAAAAAAAAAAACCTCAAAAAAGTAAGTGTTGAACAATGCTTGAAGAACCTTCTCCGTTCTGTTACACAGCAAGTAAATTAACGTTATGGTTGGCAAAAATAAATAAATATATCAAGCTATAAAAAAAATTAAAACTGAAAAACATTCACAAAAATAAAAGAAAACAAGCAAAAATGCAACTAATGTGTACACCACGCGAAAGTAAAATTTAAATTTCTTATACAAAATATTTTTTTAACTTAACACTTCTGTACTCGATATTACTTAGACAATTTTTTGTAAGAGTTGCAATTTGTGCATACAGGATGCTCTTAAAAACACAACAACAAAACAATTCAAAATTTAAATTTGGACAACACAATTAGTTACTTAGTATTTTTTTTTAGTGCAGGGTGTACACCTTAGTTACGGGCAACCAAAAAAAAAATAAAATAACGTTTCACAAAAATAAAATTAACACATACACACAACTACTTACGGAGCAAAACCAGACCTTATTTAAAACCACGTTAGAGGGCGCCAGTGTGGCGTTTAATTGTTTTAAGTGGTAGATTAGGTACCTAACTTAATGAAACAAGGAAACGTCAACAAAAAAATATATAATTATTATAAAAAAAAACAATAAGATAGATAGATAGATAGATAGATAGATAGATAGATAGATAGATAGATAGATAGATAGATAGATAGAAAGCTTTATTTGCCAACACACAGAGAGACACATACAGAGAACAGGTACAAAAAAGAAAAAATACAAAAGTAGGTAGGTATGAGGTAAGTAGGTGACAGAGCTATGAAGTTAGGAACCTCTGTGCCTATCCCTACTCACCTACATGCAATCTACAAACAATACACAAAACAAGAAAAGACCTAAACAGCACAACTAAATAAAATTAAGTACAAAAAAATAAAATAAAAAGAGTTATCAGTAGGTAAGAAGTACGGTCTGCGCTGGTGTTAGTCAAAAAGGAGTAGTCTCAGCTTTATGTTGCTCTGCACCGGGGTACAGGGCAACGCTGATTTTCAGACTACTCCTGGTTTGGTGACATCACATCCCGAAGATAGTAATAATAGAGGAACAGAAAAAAGAAAATAGATAAACTGAGATTTTATAAGATAATAACAGTACTATAAGTAGGTACATAGCATAAATAAATTAGTAAATGTGTGAAATATATGGTGTGTGAAGGGTGTGTGTCTGAGTTATTCATTAATCTTAGGTATGCGGTCGGTAGTTACTCTGAGGTGTGTGGTTAGGAGTACGTACGGTAAGGGTGCTGTCAGTGTCGATCCAGCGGTGACAGTGATTGGAAACAAAGTTAGACAGAGATAAAAGATAGTGAGTGAGTGATGGAGGCAGAAAACCAAAACACACGTGCTTACACACGTGCATTACAAAAAACGGACACGTCAGCAAGTCGTTTATTAATGAAAAATTACAAGGAATAATGTGAACTCGTGCTGCAACAAGTTGCGAAGACTAAACACACAGGAGACATTCAGGCTGAGAGGGAGCAAGGCTGTAGGTAAGTGGGAATTGGAAAGGTACCCTAGAGCTATTGCAACTTTTGAATGCGCAGGAGTTCCTGCTTGAGCTTGATTCTAAATGTACCAACTGTTTTCAGGCTCCGAAGTGGTGGAGGAATATCGTTCCAACACTTGGAGGCAGCAAAGCGAAAGGACCCACGGAAAGCGACTGATTTATGTTTTGGCGCAAGCGAAATGAGACCAGTACATGCGCGCCTGGGATACCTGTCATTAGCCCATTTAAGCTTAGAGTAGAGGTAAGCAGGAGTTTTGCCATTGATAAGCCCAAAGAGAAGGGTAGCAAGGTGCAGCTCTCTACGGGCCTTCATTTTGAGAAGGTTTGCTGAATTAAGGAATGGAGTTACATGGGACCTAGGAGGGACACGGAAACAAAACCTTGCGCAGGCATTTTGCACTCGCTGTATCAGATTGACAGATCTACTGAGTAAGCAGGGACCATATACTGTGTCGCAGTAATTGAGCCGGGACAGAACCAAAGACTCACATAGCATGATCCTTACCTCCTCACTCAAATATGGACGGATCTTGTAGAGCATTTTCAAGCGGAAGAGAGATTGGCGGACAGTATCAGCTATGTGAGACTCAAAATGTAGGTGACTGTCCATGGTTAACCCTAGATTTTTAGCCTCAGCAACCCGCTCAACAGATTCACCGTTCACTGCAATATTTATGTTAAAGGTGGATAGTTTATTCAAATTACTTTTTGTTCCAAATATTAAGTACTTGGATTTTTTTGGATTAAGGATTAGAGAGTTACTGGTAGACCACTGAAATATTTGTTCTAAGTCATAATTTATTTTTGCCATAGCACCAGTACAATCTGAAGGATGAAAAGGGAGGAGAAGTTGCAGATCATCAGCGTAGAGATGGTATTCACAGTACAAGAGCTTTTTGATGATGTCAGCACAGTAGGCAACAAAGAGAACTGGACCCAGAACTGATCCCTGCGGAACGCCACGCTTGACTGGACAGGGGGAAGATCTATGTGCCCTGCCATCTGGTGAATGGAGCTCAACACATTGGGATCTGTTGTCAAGGTAGCTGGAGAACCATTTCACAGTTCTAGGGTCAAAGCCATAGTATGACAGTTTAGATAAAAGGAGAGGCACATTTAAAGAGTCGAAGGCGCGGGAGAAGTCAAGGAGAATCATAAGGTCGGGGTATATTATGCCGGTCTGATTTAGCTCCGCAGATCGGTACTCTCCTGGTAGGTAGCTGCGGTGGAGTCTCTACGGCGGCGGAGAGCAAAGGATGCCGGTGACGTCAGCCGTCGTCGTAGAAGTACTTAGGTCCGAGGAAAGTAGTCCTAAGTTGGACCCCTTGTGTAGGACCC
The DNA here is from genome assembly GCA_963565295.1 of Epirrhoe alternata. NCBI lineage: Eukaryota > Metazoa > Arthropoda > Insecta > Lepidoptera > Geometridae > Epirrhoe > Epirrhoe alternata. The sequence goes on from OY751402.1 coordinate 601,412, forward strand.
TGTGAATGAAATATGTTCACAATAAAACAATTGCTCTAATCGCTTTCCGTGGATAGAGAACACCCTGTATTGATGAGCCTACGTGGAGAGCCGAGTAGGTAGGTAGTTGGTGCAGAGGTGGTTCTCTATCAGACACGGAGTTACAAAAGCAGAGCGGAAGAAACTAAATAATAAGGCACGATTGGCGTAGGTAATGAAATGAGTAAGCTTAATCAAGTAGGTACATATATGTGAGTGAAATGAAATGTATATGAAATTAAGCCAATGTGCGTAGGTAAATTTAGCGGATAAGAATATGAAAATGAATAGACGATTGCGCTCAAACTTGACAATACGGATTTTATTAAATAGCAATAAAATCAGAAGGTTTGATAAAAGCGCATTAAAAAAAATAAATGCATAAAATTAAGTTTTCACACAAAAAAATAAATTAAACCTAGGCAATGCCCTACCTACTTATAACATGTTCAACACTTACCCTATCGGGGTTCAGCAACACACTTTACTTTAATTTAAGTAGGTAGATAGATACCTAATACTAGTAACGATGTACTTAGAATGAAGATAAGTATTTTTAGGTACTTATTTATAAACACAACTTTAATAAAAATAATTAAACAGGCGAATGTTTGATAAGCGCGTAAGAAGACACTACGTATTTATTTACTAGTGAACGCACTATCTATAACACGACCGTTTCCAAGTTAGGTTGGAAGGCTGAGTGTCAGACCGGCCGCGCTGTACCGCGGCGAATTCCAGTTTTCGGAAACAAAAGAACGGATTAGCCAATCAGTGCGTAGTTAGAATATCACGCCACTTTGTACTGACGCGATAACAAGTGTTAGTAATATTTTGTTGCTATGCAGATTAATTTTAATGATTTTATTTATTTAAGAATTTAGATAAGTAGCTATAAAATTAATTCATGATTATGTTTTTATTTTAGAATAAGTTATTAGTTAAGTGTTTGTTTATTTATTTTTTTAATAAAATTTAGATTTTGTTAGCAATAACAACAACAAATAAGTTACATGTACGTGCAACGTTACAACATACAAAAACAATTGACTTAGTTCTAAGAAACCACGGAGGTTTGTACTAAAACTAACAAGTCTACACTGATAACTTATGTGCTAAAAAAAAATAACTATTACTTTTAATTTTATATAAAGTGTTCTAAATTGAGAAGAAAACATTTTTTAAGTTTAATTTTGATGTTTTAGTTGCAAATAGTGCAGCCAAAGATATTGCCCGTTTGGCGCCCCCATCACAACAATAAGGGCCGTACCATACCAAACATGTTTGGCTCTACGGCCGAAACATTATTACTGCAATATTGCATCATCTGGCTGGTATGGTTTGCAATGTTGCCGGCCACAATGTTGCAGAAAAATATAGCTTGTCAACTGCAACAAGATCGCTTATTTCGTTATCGCTTAGTTTATAAATTATGGTCGCCCTTTAGAAAGTGACACAAGGTTTTTATTTTTGTTCCTTTCGGACCGCGTTTTGAAATTAGTAGGTGTTCTAGATACTTAAGTATAGAATTCTGTGTGTATTACTGATTCGAGAGAAGTACCGATTTATTAATAGCATTGAATTCATCATGTTACTCCTAGAAGTAACAGTTCAGAAAGAAGTCTCGGATTTAGCTAGAATTAGGGTTTTCTAATTAATAAGGCGGAAGAGTACAGCTACGTATGTGGTAGTACCACAACACCTTAGTTCTTTTCACGCTACTGGCAACTTCGCAAGAAAAAAAAATAGGGTAGACCGTTTCCTTCCTGCAGCGAGTCTAGCGTCAGACAGTTCACAATTTTCTTTGCGTAGGCACTAAGGACTCTTGGGTGTCAGGCGAAGTTGCACGATGGTTGACGGAAGCAACCGAGTGCTAACGATCGCGTAAATGTGCATACGTTCGGTGCAATCACCATCGCTCCCATTAGGTACCCGATGGTTCTCAATACCCCGCGCTCCCCTACGTACCTATTATACGTATGTGGCTACATACTCCTTTGTGCATTGGGCTAGACATACATTACATTTACTAAAAATGAATGAAAGAGTGAACCTTTTTGTTATCGCTCTTCCCCTGTGTTCCAAAGACGTGTGCTTGCACTGTGTCCGGGATAGCGGCCTGCTCGGAGAGGCACATCGGCAACACGTCCTCGCTGAACTTGATCCTGGTAAAATAACGACAATATTATTTATCAAGCAACATCACACAACATCACAGAATCTCAATAGGCCTTTCTACATCTCCGTGTTGTGTTAGGTAGGTAGGTAAGGTACCTACCTAACACAACACGGAGAACGTAGGTAGGTAAGGTACCTACCTACGTTGGGCACTATTGATAACCTTCTCGCGCGCCCCAAGCTGCTTGTGCTTATGAACTAGCTGACCCGCGCGACTTCATCTGCGCACTATTAGGATCAAAATGCAGGAGTCTTGAGTGAATCGAAAAAATATACAAACTATTAAACTCGACAATTTTGTTGAAGAAATTGACACGAAACATATTTTTTTTAAATTTTGTTTTGAATATTGAAATAAAATGATTAACTAACATTGCGTTATGTTTCGCTCGAGATAGAGGTAGGGAAAATCTTAGCCAGATCTTACTTCTCCATCATATTAGGACTATAAACATTATGTCAATCGACAGGACCCCTTATAGCAGTCCACGTCAAAGTCAAGGTCAAAGGTCAAGATTAAACTTCGTTCCAACCGAGTGTTCCACGACGCTCCGATTTTTTTGTGCCAGCCTTTTATTCGGAATTGTTATTATTATTAATTGTTATCATTATGACATTTATGTTTATTTATATCCTCTAAAATTAGGCTAAAGATTGATTATGTATTACAACATTATGAATTAAAATCATTATGCTAAAAAATATGTTATATTTAGTAAACACTAGCTTCTGCGCGTGGCTTCGCCCGCGTGGTACCAACATTTTGAATAGCCTTTAAGCTATTCTAAAGTCATTATCTACACCTATTCCAAGTTTCATCCAAATCGGTTCACTGGTTTAGGCGTGATTGAAACGCAAACATCTTAACAAACTCACAAACTTTCAGCTTTATTATTATGAGATCCTAATATTATTGGTTTTGATATTATGAGAAACATGTTATGGGATGTAAAATTATGAAGAATGTTTTTCGGCGAAACAATGGGGTCCCGATGTACCTACTTGATTTGTATTTTAATTTTTTTTACTAAGCCTAGAAATCCTAGAAATGCTCTTGCGTACTGCGTACTAACAATATAACAATCTATGGACCGTTTTGCGACTGTGCACTTTGCACTGTGACCGACACCATTTGACCTAAGCATGGTGTCGTGACACTAAATCTAACACTTTTTTTCGTCTAGCCACCATGCGTATCGTCCAAAAAGGAACTTATTTCCAAAATTAAATAAATGTAAGGCGACTCCATGTAGTCTTATGTCAACACCGAAAAGCGAGCGAGTTCGACTCAGCCGGGCGGCCGGCGCGCAGCGCACAGCGCGGCTCGGCTGGATGCAAACCGCCTAAAATGAGCAGGGGGTATGAGATGCTTGCGGGAAGCTCATGGGGGCGTGGAGCCTGGTTTCAAATAATTGTTTATCAATGCGTCGCCTTAACCTCTGTTGGCGGTGTAAAACTAAAAAATTCCCCAATAATCGCTCGTGCATTTAACCCGATCAGATCTTTTCCATTATATTAAACCACATTTTACCACAATTTCAAACCATAAACATCCTCTATGTTCATATTATCTACATTTTATTAGGTACAGCGCTTACACCAAAAGCCCCATAACTAAAGCCGGCCGGACAACTGGCGTAATGTATCCCTAGTACGTCTGTAGTCCCTACTAAATGTAGCTAAAGCTACAGTAGGTAGGTGAAGATGGGATAGGTGAAGATGTCAACCCCCCCGTGGATTCCGATCTTGTCGCGATGGGGGGGCTCATTAGCCGTGGTTTGAACGCCCACGGTGAAGCTAACAGGAATCCCAAGCGGGGACGCTCCGAGTGGGCTTGCGGTTGGGCCCACTCTGGATGCGTCTGAGGCGGGTGCGGAGGACGGAGTAATTTCTGTCCCCCGCAGTCAGGAGGGGTCGCGGGAGAAGAGGCGTGTCGGTGTTTCGTTGCCGTTCGCCCTATCTTCCGCGACCAAACGGTGGCGCACCGTTGTTGCGTTGGCGGTGGGGCCGCAGTGGAAGAGGAGTGTCGGTGTTACGTTGCCGCTCTTCCTGTCCTCTGCGGCCGTTTGGAGGCTTCTCCACGCGCAGCTCTTTAATTAGAGCGCGCAGTGGACGAAGGGAGCGGAGAGCTCTAGTGGTGAGTAGCGGACGCTAGGTGCGGGGGCACCTTCGTCCGCCTTGCACTGCTCACCACGACGCGGGGCCCGCCGTAAGGGCGGGGATCGCCGGAGGGGGATTGGATGTAGAGGCTCTGCCGGTTGCCCGGGCCCCCTCCATTCCAGGCGACGCCGGAAAGGCGCTGGGATGTTTAGTGGGTATACCGGGAGTCCCCGGGAGTCCCACATACCCCTCTCGCCGGGATGCGTAACGCATTTTACCCAGCGACAAAAAAAAAAAAAAAAAAGGTGAAGATGTCAAATAAGTAAGACGAGAAAAACTCACTCAGTGTCGGTCTCCAACAGTGCGAGGTCGATAAATTTCCTTGACGTAAACTCTGGGTGTAATGTGATGCTCTTCACCTGGAACACAATTGTTTTCATCATCTACCTGTGAGATGACTAAGTGGAATATTTTTATTGTAGGTAAAAAATAAAAAATACCAAGTTAGTAGGAAAATACAAAGTACTTAGGTAGAAATAGCATTCTGTGGTAGGTCACGTCCGTCACGTCAACAGTTGACGTGACCTTTTTTTTTATTGCGGATAGAAAATCTGCTCACAGACATCTACTTAATTACGTCGAGGGAACGTAATTCGTGTGTGTGGGGTTGTCGAACACTCGACGACCCACTAAAAACTACCCGATGGCCGGTCTCTATGCATAACGAGGGGCTCCGGGACCTCCTACGGAACACGCCGGCGCCGGTGCCCCTCTCGCATTTTGCCTTGAGCACAATCCCGGTAATGGCACCCACAGCCACGCCCGGCACCCACACACGTGGCTGTTAAACCACGTGCGCGGAGCTCACGACGACACCTGCAGAAACCTTTTTTTTTTTTTTTTTTTTTTTTTTTTATAACGTCAGAAAATCCATTATGGATACCCTGCCGCCGTGGGGACAGCGGAAGGGTTATGTCGGACTCTCACCGACTAAAAACTGACGCGTGGCCTGCCTCCATGCATGTCAAGGGGCTCCGCGATCTCCTACGGAACACAGCGGTGCCCCTCTCGCATTTTGCCTAAGCACTGTCCCGGGAATGGCACCCACAGCCACGCCCGGCACCCTCGCGGTGCTTACGGCAGCGCTCGCCACAGAGCGCCGCCGCCCTCCCGGGGTCCGCATCATGGACAGTCGAAGTCCCCACTTCAACCACCCGCGGACCCGGAAAGTCCCCTGTTTGGCAGGGGATACCACTCCGCCCCCTCACGGGGGGGCAGGCGGTGCGGGACGGCCGTTAGCGCCCCGCCTCCGCCTCCTTCTCCGAGCGGGATCGGCCCTCTCACGATCCCGCTCAGCCGCCTCTTTCTGGACCAGAACGGCTTCACAGAAAGAGGCCACGGCCCTCCAGGCCGTGTCGTCTGCCAGCATAGCTGCTACTACGCTTGGCAGACTGAGATCCTGCCCGATCCTGGTGACCAAGACTCTACGCTCCGCGCACCACGCCGAGCAGTGCTCCAACGTGTGCTGAGCGGAGTCGAGATCTGACCCGCAGTGGTGACATTGTGGTGTCGGTTCGCGTCCGATCCTACTCAGGTACTCACCGAAACAACCGTGTCCGGTGAGTACCTGAGTAAGTCTATAGGTGACGTTCCCATATTCCCTTCCCAGCCAGGCTTCGAAGTTTGGCGCCACTGCGCCGACGATGCGTTGGCGCGAGCTCCGCGGCTCGTCGAGCCGCTCGCGCCACATCCCGAGTGCACGCCGGCGCTCCTGCACCCGCACTTCAGCAGGCGCGGCTCCGCTCCCATCGTCCTGGCGGAGACGAACGTACACACGTGCGTCCATCGCCGCCAAGATGTCAAGGGGCGGGAACCGCGCCAAGATGGTCGCCGCCTCGAACGAGATGGTCCGGTATCCTCGCGCGATTCGAATGGCCATAGGACGCTGTAGGCTGCTGTAGAGCTGCCTGTAGCGCCTAACACCCGTCAGCCTCCCCGACCAGACGGGCGCTCCGTAGAGGGCCATCGATCGCACGACCCCGCCATACAGGCGGCGAACACCCTCCCTGGGTCCCCCGAGATTGGGCAGCAGTCTGTGCAGAGCACCCACTACCCTCTGGATCCGGGGGACGGAGCGTCTGAAGTGCTCCCCGAAGTCCCAGCGACTGTCCAGAGTGAGGCCAAGGTACTTGAGGTACGGCCCCACCTGGACGTCAACGTCACCTACGCGAACCGACAAGCTGGGTGGTTCCCTCCCCCTCGGGAGTTTGTGGAACCATAGCGCCTCGGTCTTGTGAGGCGCTATCCGCAGACCCAGCTCGTGGATCTTGTCCACGACACATGCCACCCCTATATCGGCGAGCTCTTTGGTCCTGTCGAAGGAGTCTCCGCCAGCAAGTACGAGTGTATCGTCCGCGTAGCAGACCACTCGTACGCTGGGTGGGAGATCGACGCGCAAGACCGCATCGTACGCGAGGTTCCATAGGAGGGGGCCTAACACGGACCCCTGTGGAACCCCACATGACACCTCCCTCCGTATACGGGTACCGTCCCTGCCCACATACTGCACACATCTGTCGCGCAGGTAGGCGCCGACTATGCGCTGCAGGTAGAGGGGCGCTCCGTGATACACGAGCGCCTCCCTGATCGCCCTCCAGGGCAAGGAGTTGAACGCGTTCACGATGTCCAAGGACACCGCCAGCACGCTCCCGCCCCGGGACACTACCTGGTCCGACAGTGTACGGACGCAGAGAATCGCGTCCACTGTCGAACGCGCACGTCGGAAACCAAACTGGTAATCCGACAATTCGGGACCTTCCCGCGACAGATGCGAGCATAGACGGTCGGCAATTATTCTCTCGAACAATTTGCCGACCTCGTCCAGCAGGCAGATGGGACGGTACGCGGAGGGACAGTCTGCGGCCCTGCCGTCCTTCTTCAAGAGGACCAACCTTGCCTCCTTCCAATCCTGGGGGAAAACACCGGTGCGGAGGCAGCCGTCAAACAGCCGCCTCAGCCTGTCCCCCAGTCCGGCGGATAGAGCCAGCGCCAAGGCCCGACCCGGAATCCCGTCAGGGCCCGGCGCTGTATTACGAGCCTTGAGACGCTTAACGGCTCGGTCCAACTCCTCGTCAGATACCCCCAATTCGTCGATCCAGATGGTCGGGTCCGACGAAGACACGGGGGCATGGGGACTATCCTGGACCCTAGGGAAGAGCGTATCAACCACTCCCCCTACGAACACAGGGTCCAGGGTTTCCGTCAAAGGAGGGACCCATGGTCGGAGCTTGCCCAGTACAACCTTGTACGGGCGGCCCCAGGGGTCCCTCTCCAGTCCCTCGAGGAGTTCGCTCCATGACCGAGACCTGGCGTCCGCTATAGCGGTTTGGAGCGCCTTGGTAGCGTCTCGGTAGGCCCTGTATGCTCCATCCACCTCTTCGGCAAGGGCTCGCCTTCTTCTCCGGGTCCTAGTGTACTCGCGTCGGGAGCGCAGACACGCCTCGCGTAATCGCGTGAGCTCGACCGACCACCAATACACCGCCCGGAACTGGGTGGGCGTGGTTCGGGGCATAGATGCGTCGCAGATCGACGTCATCATTGTCCGGAACCAGGCCGCTTCAGTATCAGGATCGGGCAGGATCTCATGGCCTTCCGGCCAGGCCGCGACGATGGCGGCGGCTTCGAGCAGATCTCTGTCGAGCCGCTTGAGGGACCATCGTCGCGGCGGGCTGCTGTCACGGCGGGACGCACGGTCGGGGGGACGGAGGGCCACATCTAGGAAGATGTGGCGGTGGTCGGATAAAGTGACCACATCCTCCGCCACTCTCCATCCCGACACCAGGTGGGTGGCCGAGGGAGTCGCCCATGTAAGGTCCACGATCGACTCCCCCTGCCACCGCACGCATGTGCTTACGGACCCCTGGTTGAGTAACCGGAGGTCCATACCCGCCGCCCATTCCACAATGGTTCTTCCCCTTGTATTGTCCTGGCGACTCCCCCACTCACGATGGTGAGCGTTGAAGTCGCCCAGGACAAGGACGGGACGCGGAAGGCACCTGCGAATGCAGTTTCCCACCGCGTCCAAGTACGCCTCGTAAGCAGCGAGGGTACAGTTGGGGGAAATGTAGCAGCCCACAACGGCTAGGTGACCCCATTCCGTAGCCACGAAACCCTGTCCCTTCTCCAGAAGGGTACAGGAGGGGTCACCCTGGCCACCGCCCCAGTAAATGGTGACGAGACCCGATGCGTCCCCGAACCAGCGAGGATGGTCCGGGATACGGTAGGGCTCGCTCACTACGGCAAGACCAACCGAGTACTGCGCGAACGTCTGCAGGACCAGGTCCTGAGCCGCCCGGCAGTTCATGAGGTTGGCCTGGATGACTCGTATGGTGTGATCCATTACGAGGCATCCATACCTTCCTGGGACCTGCAGAAACCTAACCTAACCTAACAGTGTCGCCGCCCTCCCGGGATCTGCATGAGATGAACAGCCAGAGCCCTCACTCCGACCGCCCGCAGACCCGAAAGTGCCTGTTGGGCAGGGGATACCACTCGCCCCCCTCGCGGGGCAGGCGGTTTGGGGCTGATGTTGCCAACCCGTTCCCGCCCTCCTCCCGAGCGGGTTCGGCCTCGCTCCGAACCCGCTCCGCAGCCTCCTCATCCAGACCAGGTAGGTAGGTAGGCTATAAAATAAATACTTAGCTATAAATAGTATGAATAGGTACTAAATAATAGAATTTAGTAGTACCTAGGTTATGTAATTCTAATAAATGTAGGTGTATCTAATTGTTTTTATTTTTTTAAGATTTTAATAAAATATCTCATAATGTTAATTAATGTTTGTTACAAACACAAGTTTTATGTTTAATTACCTACTCATAAAATTTTGCGATGTCCTTGCAGGACTCATGACTGTGTTAGCTACTAGGTAAGTACACCTATGCCTAAGACCTTGTACACACACATGTAAGCAAATAAATACTTTGACTTTGACGACTTAGCCTAAGTCGTCTATGGTAGGTAAGGTACCTACTACCCACGGATTGGTACTACCAGTGGTACTACATATGATAAGGTGTGGTCTGATTTCCTATACATTTGCATTTAAAACTCAATGGCATTTTGTTGTAGGTAATACTTACGCCATTACTAAACTCACCTTGTATATTTGCCAGCTGGCAGGCGTTTGAGGCGTTGTTTCATTGTCTTTCTTGCGGGGTGCTCGCTTGTCCACTCCTACCGCCACCGAGGTCATCGTGTTGCTGAGGTTAGTTAGTTGTTTTAGGTATACACACCTCAACATTGTCGAGGGATATTTCATTTCGAAATGATTTGCAAACAAAATATTTGCTATTTAGGAAAAGTTTGTACCTATGTGGAAATAGTCCTTGTTTTTATATTTTTAGAATTAACAAAAAAAATACAAAATACTTTTTAAAAAAAATTAAGAACCTACTGATAAATTTTGTAATATTTTGGTAAGTATTTCATTAATTTAATTTTTAAGAAATTATTTAGTTTTTCTAAAAATCATTGTTTTGTTACCTAGTCATAAAATAGCGGTGTGTAGATAGATGTGAAGCCCTAAAGTATTCATTTATACTTAGGTAGATGATTACTACTATTAGCGTAGGTATTTGCTCATAGCTTACTAGACATTCGAGATGCAGTGCCTCGTGGTCAGCAGGAAACGTTCGCTGATGATGAAGGCCTGGCAGTCCCAGTCGGTCTGCGCAGTCGCGTTGTACGTGAACCTTAGCAGGGCCTATGTAATATAAATATTGTATTAATATACAATATTTATAATAGTAAGATTATGAACCAAGAGGATAAAGCGGTATAGTAGGTTTAAGTCGAGGGCGCCATATTATATCCCGAGTGCATTGAAAGATTCTTGAGTTAACTCCCAAGCGATAGCGAGGGTGCTCGAGTTTGAGTCATTATTATGAGTAGAATCCTGAGAAAGCGAAGGAATAACGCTGACTATTGGTTGTAGGTAACTTATCTGACAAATTCGAATTTTCATACGAAGCACAAGGTTTGCCGATGCGCATAGTATTTGTGGGTACTCACTTGACTGGGGAAGTCCACCCTCTTCTTCGCCGGACTCGCCTCAGCTTCCACGGACACGTCCAGCCGGTGGCACTGCTTCTCTTCATCGAAGACCTTCCTCGGAGTCACCTTCTTCCCCTCCTTGCAGCGGTACGGCAGCGTGGCCGCGTACTCTACGCATTCTGAATATCACAAAGATGAGATATTGCATCGACGAAACTCAAAATGTCAGCTGTTTATGTGCGCATCAGGTGAAGGCAAACACCCGCAGAGGGCACAACTTCGTCACCGCGCTAGTTCATGCGAACTTGGTAGGTATTGCAAAACTGCATGCAGAGCAAAAAGGGACGTACTGTCATAGATCTTCCGTTTCCCTCCAGTCTTCCACAAGATACCGTCTGGGGTCACCGCCGCGTTGCTGCAATCATCAACACTATATGGTAATATGCTTATCAACACGTTACATCGGTTAGTTTCGTGTACAATTTAATATAGTGACAGTTATCTGTTCTGATGATGGAGCCAGAAGCTGTTCTATGGAACTCCTCAGTGAGTATCCGTGTTTGGGCTCATATGAATCAGCTCACGGTCACCTATAAAAAGCTTGTAAGTACCTATAATACCTTCAAAAAAACTTAAAATATTGAAAGTTAAAATATAAGACTTTAACCTACCTCGCATCTTCAATCTGACAGTCGGTGCAGCAGATCACCACTTCGGTACCGTCCCGAGAGCATTCCGTCACCTGGGAAGGGGACAATATAAATTGGTCATACTACTACCAGCTAGGTTAATTACGAGCTAATTACGAGGGTCTTTATGAAGACTCTCCAGGTTCAACAGGCAGTGGCAGTTTTTCTTTCAAAAACTGATACAGGCTGTTGAACATGGAAAGAAAAGGTACCTACCTACCTAAAGGTCCAAAAGCATTTATCAGTAGGATTGGGATGCACCTCTGAAATTGCGAACCCACAACCTTCCCCGATTCCTGACTTCGTGACTACGCTCTAACCAACTAAGCCAGGACAATCAACGCGATGGTTGGTGATTCTGGTGGTTCTTCCTGTTCCATCGCGGCCATACCGTTTCGGTTTCCAAGCTCCAGTAGGGAGCCAAACAAAGCGAGAGCTTCCCAAAGTCATACCTCGTCAGGCTTGCCCATCTTAGAACTGAATGAGCTCCAGTGGGGGGGCAATCGAACAAAGTAAGACCGGACCGCCGGGATCTCTTACGTAGTAGTCTTAAAACTAGGTGATTCTCCTCATGTTCCAACCTTCCCCAGAGACATAGATAGGTACCTCATTCTCGATCTGGTGTTTCGCCAGCACCGCGTACGTGGGACAGAACTGCGCCTTCTGACACGTGCCACTGACGCCGCGGTGCTCGCAGGCAGACCCTGGAACAACAGGTACCTAATACATACTTAGTAGGTGAGTAGAAACATCGCACACTCGATGACTCGACACAACAGAAGTCCACGTATCTTGCTTCGACATTCTTGGATCGTCGGCTTGTCGGTCTAACGTTTTAGAAAATGGAATATAGGTGTCCCAGAAAAATTGTCAAACGGAAGACCAGAATGCAGCACCCCTTGACACCTCTAGGTAGGTACCCGAGTCACTCCCATGGTCTCCTCGCTGCTATTTATTGGTCTCATGGGCCAACCCGCTTATTCATGAATCTGAACCTACAGGTGGTGTCAAATATTCGCAACTTTTTTTAGTATTGAGATCAATGATTTTATACTAGATAGTAGATCATTGATTGAGATGCATTGACAACTGGGTCTAAAGTCTACTTTTACGGGGCGATCCGGCCGAACAAAGGTACCTACCCAAATCTCGAAGTGACACCCTCCTGCCTTGAGCGAAGTCAGGTTTAGGAGCACTAACTGTGTCCCCGAAGTTGGAGTTCAATGTCTTGTTGGCACTGGGTCTAAAAATAAAGTTATTTGTATGTATATATCGAGGGTCCCTAAGTACAGTATGGAAAGACAAAATCGCTACTTTTCAGGAGAGCAGTTTAATTTTTTTTACAGTTATTATTTAATTTCTCGTTAAATACTTATAAGCACTAAATATGCACTAGGTATATTAGGTAGGGTGCTGGGCGTGACTGTGGGTATCATTCCCGGGACAGTGCTTTAGGCAAATGCGAGAGGGGCACCGGTGCGTTCCGTAGGAGATCCCGGAGCCCCTTGACATGCATGGAGGCCGGCCATACGTTAGTTTTTAGTCGCTGAGAGTCCGACATAACCCTTCCACTGCCCCCACGGTGGCAGGGTATCCATAATGGATTTTCTGACGGTATAAAATAATAAAAAAAAGGTATATTAGGTAATAAATCAGTTCGAATTCAAATAGTTACATACACAATGCTGGCAGGATTCGTTCCTAGTTCTGCGCACAGTTCTGATACTTCATCTGATCCATCCGCACAGTCTAGCACCTGTGGAAAACTAGGTCTTAGCTTAAGGAGATATCAGATGGTCTCTCTTGCTCCCAATGCTTCATTTTTCTTTCATTCCATGATCACACGGCTGTGCTGAAGTGCCATATCTACATAAAACATGCACCACTTTCTTTCCACAACTTTGCCGCGCCACGAACTGTTGACCTATTCCATCTCAAAACAATGTCCCAGGCACTACAGCGTCCCGTTAATGTAGGCATAGGTTGCCTCCTAACGCTGTACCTAGGTATAAATCATCGAATATACAGAATGTCCCGTTACTAAATAATCATCATGCGCTAAAGAGTCGCCTCCCTGATGCACCGTGTGCGTGTCAGTTCCAACAGCCTCCTGATCACCGTGGCAGAACGGCTGGATGGACCGTTTCTCAGGCACTGGAATAATTTGCATGTACTGGCATGTAATGCTACGCGGTGTGCTAAGTAGGATGGACACTCCATGTGATATTTAAATTTAAATTTAATTTATTATTGTTGTTATTGACATAATTGAATTTGATTTATAATGTTATTTAATTACTTACTAACAATTAGGCTAAGCATCTTACTAATATAATATGGTGGACTCGTGAAACTGAAATAAATGATTTGAATTTGAATTTGAATTTGAAATACGTAGCTAATGAGTAGATAACCCTTTTACGGGTATCTTTACATAAAAATGCTTATCGACTTTGACGGCTGAAAGATTAGTGGAAGAGAAAACCCTGTCATGCTGCACATAAAAGTAGAATAAAGGGAGATGATGATGATACTTACCCCATTGCACCTAGCCCCTTTGTCAACGCATGCACCATAGTTGCATCTAAACAGATATTTGGAACAACGTTTGCCTGCACACGCCCATACGCTCTCATCGGAGCCGTCTGGACATTCCTTGGTACCGTCGCAATGGTTCGCCGCTGTTATGAAGCTGCCGTCCAGACATCTGAACTGACCTCTGGAATAAGAGGATACAGATTTTGGAAATATCGAAATAATAACTTTCGTTGATGACTGTACCTTAGTATCAAAAGTTTATTAATATAAGTAGGTAGGTAACGTCTCAAAATTTAAGTTTTCATCTTGTATCAGTTTCTAAATACTCAGTCTCAAAATTAAACTTAATAATTACGTCTCGATCCAGAACTCCTTGATGAACTGCTCGTGCTTGAGGATGGAGGTGAAGGCGGTGTAGGTGTTGACGTTGCAGGCGTGCTCGCTGGTGGAGCTGGCGGTGGCGGAGGCCACGCCGCGCAGGAAGTAGCGCTCGACGCCGCTCACTAACGCCGAGAACGCGAGCCCGCCGCCACTGTCGCCCATGCAAAGCGCTGAATTCGCTGCAAAACATTTTATGTCGTTCACACCAAGTTACAAAGGGATAGATGTGAATAACGTCGGCATAATGTTGAAGTCATTAACTGACTAAACCAAATGTTTGGGAAAACGCGTTTGAAGTTTTTATTGCATTGCAACCACGAGCCCATCGTCATCACATACATACATACATTTCCGTCAAAATTATAGAATCTATCCAAAATATTAAGACGCCACTATTTGCATAATTTTGTGCTATTTAAGTTTTTTTTTTTAAACTGGTAAAAAAAATAACGTACTTTTTTTTTAATTTATTTAAAGTAGTGACTTTTTATAGTTACAGACTTGCAATATGCCTACGATAAGTATTACTAAGGGTGCCACGGGTCTAAATCTTAGCTCCCATAGCACCCCCAGGGAAGGGGTGCCAAGGGTCCAGGATGGACTTTCGTGACCTAGGATGCTTACAAGAGACGCGTTATTTTGTTAGACTTTTAGTAAAATCTTTGAGAAACTTTTATACTTATTCAATTACAAAGACATTTTAATATTAACAACTTACTTGACAGCAAACAATTTGGATTTACAAGGGGACGATCAACAACTGATGCCGGTGTTGATCTAATCCATACTAATATTATAAATGTGAAAGTAACTCTGTCTGTCTGTCTGTCTGTCTGTTTGTTACCTTTTCACGCCCAAACCGCTGAACCGATTAAGCTGAAATTAGGCATGGATAAAGAGTATACCCCAGGGATGGACATAGGCTACTTTTTTTCAATTACCATAAGGGGGCGGGAAAATAAGGGTTGGAAGTTTGTATGGGGAAAAAAGTTAAGCAACCCTGGGCGCGGTCATAATAAGGATGGGTGACCGCCCCGAGACCGCCCGGAGCCACTTTTTGCACTCTAAATTTTTTCGTTTTTTTTTGTATTTTGCATAATAAATTATTTTAAAATTAATGATAAACATGTAACATGTGTGTTCCCACCCATCAATATATCCGAACTCCGAAGTTATGATTTTTTGATATTAAAATATTTTTCCTTGGCTATAGTTAGAACGCCATCTACATCACCGAGGTCAAACCTACTTTATACTTTTTCTCCTAGGTGGCGTTTCTACTATAGCTGAGGCACAGCGGAGATCGATCATTTTGAGTTCCGAAAAGTTAATGGAGATTTTTGCTTAGAGTTTTCGATATTTTATATTGCTGACGAAGTCGCGGGTAGGTATTGCCGCTCGCTTCGGCAAATCTGACACCAGTTGCCGCTATCGTGTTGTTCTTAACATTGCAAGATCTGGGTAAGATTTTCCCTACCTCTATCTATTAAGGGATTCTTGAGAGAAACATAACGCAATATTACCTAGTTAATAATTTTATTTCGAAATTTTAAACCACAGTTCTTGCTATAAAAAAATACGTTTCGAGTCAATTTCTTCAAAAACTCTCTCTCTCTTCAAAAACTCGCTGCGCTCGCTTCAGCGATTCTGTACCAATTACCGTATTCGTTTTGTTCTTAGCATTGCAAGATTTTTCCTACCTTTATCTATTAAATAATTCTTGAGAGAAATATATATAAAAAAAATATTATATCATGCGACGGAGTTTTATATTTTGTACTCTCGATTCACTCAAAACTCTTCCACTTTGTTCCTAATAATGCGCAGACGAAGTTGCGCGGGTCAGCTAGTATCTCATAATTTTAATTCTTGGGAAGACTCTCATGATGCGTTTGGTATTTTTTGTGATTTATCTAAAGCATTTGATTATGTACATCATGAAACATTAATTAGGAAACTCTACCACTATGGTGTTAGGGGTGTTGCTCTCAACCTTTTCACTTCCTACATAAGTGACAGAATTCAAAGAGTTGACGTAAATGGGAAGCGTTCTCCGGGGTCAGTGGTGACAATGGGTGTACCACAACAAGGATCAATATTAGGTCCATTCCTTTTTTTAATTTACATTAATGACCTACCAAAACTTGTAAAAGACAACCGCGAGATTGTCCTGTTTGCAGATGACACTTCACTTATATTTAAGTTGAAACGTAAACAGGTTAACTTTGACGAAGTGAACAATGCAATCTCTAAGGTTGTAAATTGGTTCAATGTTAATAATTTATTATTAAACGAGAAGAAAACTAAATGTATTCGCTTCATACTACCAAATGTAAAACCAATAAAAACCAATGTAATAATAAAAAATGAACAGATAGATCTTGTGGACACCACTACATTTTTAGGCATAACCTTAGATAGTAAGCTACAATGGGGCCCACACATAGATGGATTGTCGAAGAGACTTGCTTCTGCAGCATACGCAGTTAAAAAGATACGTCATTACACGGACGTAGATACTGCCAGATTAGTCTATTTCAGCTACTTTCACAGCATTATGTGTATGTATTATGTCTTACGGCATTTTATTGTGGGGGACTGCTGCAGACATTAACACCGTGTTTGTGTTGCAGAAGAGGGCTGTTCGAGCAATTTACAATTTGGATCCCAGAGATTCGCTTAGAAATAAATTTAAAAATATATTCATACTGACAGTACCCTGTCAGTACATATATGAAAATCTAATATACAGGGTGTAAAAAGACGTCTACCGAAGCCGAAAGGGGTAGGTACAGCATTCCAATAGACAACCAAATCCAAAAGGATTTTCCGAAATATGCACTAAATCCGGAGAAAACAGCGTTTGAAGTGTACTGTTTGCGTATGTTTTGGGAGCGTTTTTTTACGTAGGATGCTGGATTTTGAGTTTTAAATGTTTTTTTATTTTATAAATGAAATTATTAGGTAGGTATGTTCTTATTATGTTGTAATAGTAGTAAATAACCGAAAATAACATAGCATGACGAAGCTACGTCAAAAAAAATTTTTGCGTTTTTTTTTTCGCTAAATATGTTTAGAAATCATGCTCTGAATGCAACCCCTCAGTTTTCGGTAGCAGTCTTTTTACACCCTGTATGTTCGTAAAAATATTGAATCATTTAAGAAAAAAGCGATAATCATGAGTTAACACTAGAAATAAGGATAAATTCGCTGTTCCTACCTTTTATAACAAAGTCCCAAGCGAATTGCAAAATTTATCAATCACTAAATTTAAAAATACAATTAAACGTCATCTCTGTAAAAAAGCCTATTATAAGATATCAGATTATTTGGATGACAAAAAAGCTTGGGACTTGCTCCAACTCAATGGATCCATGGATCACCTAAAAAAATGATAGGCCCCAGACCGTGTTTGTTGCCCTGATTCTTCACGGTATTGGTCGCGAAAGAACAGGAGTAAAATTAGTTTTAAGACTATTCTAAGTGATCCCCGCGGTCCTACTGAATAAATGATTTTTGATTTTGATTTTGAGATATTAGGTATTAATTATCTGCACTTAAGAAGTGAGAAGTGGAAGGTTGGCGTGGTATGGGCATGTCATGAGGAGGGATGAAAGTCATATAACACGACGAGTGATGAGTATGAAGGTGGATGGATATACCGGTAGGGGTAGGCCTAAGAAAAGATGGATGAACTGTGTGAATGCGGATATGTTAGTGAAAGGAGTGAGTTCTGATATGACGAGTGATAGAGGGAAATGGAAGAAAGAAACATGTTGTGCCGACCCCACTTAGTAGGATAAGGGCAGGAAGAAGAAGAATTATCTGCACTTAATCTTTATCTTACTTCGACTCGACGTTTCAATCGTTGCACCTAGAATACTTTATATCGGTACAATTAAGATAAGGGTAACTTAGAAAGAAAGAAAATGAATGAATGAATGAAAAACTCTTTATTGTACACAATATTACAAAACATACACAATCAATAAAACCCAACGAGACAATGTACAATGGGCGGTCTTATCGCTTAGAAGCGATTTCTTCCAGACAACCTTTGGAATATATTTATTCAACTAATCAACTAAGTAGGTATGAAAATAAAACAATAATAAAATTAAAAAAAACAAATGAAAAATGACTAACTTACAGTTGAGAGTGCCAGCGCAGATCTTATCGCTAGTGATGAACGCTCTGAAGTCCGGGGGAGAGTTTATGATACACGTGCCGACTTCCACGTAAGGCAGGTCTACCACCTGCAGTACTGCAGAATGATTGCCATCGGCTGCCGTCAAACCCCAGCCTGCCACCTGGGTTGAAAGGCAAAGGAAGAAGACTTTATAACTCACGCTTTTCTAGGAGACAGGGCTTCATTTAGGTAATGGTAGCGCTACTTTAGCGCTACCATGTCTAGTGTCGCAACCAACTGTGGACTCCGTGGCCGAGCGGTTAAGGCACTCCGGCTTTAGGAGGATCGTCTGATCGTCGTGGGTTCGAATCCCGTCGGAATCGAAAACTTTGATAAGACTTTTCATATCTCAATGAAACCTGAGTGTTAAAACTTTGAAAATACAAAGAAAATTATACCTTTCCATTATTCCCCAATTTTAACTGCTGTTTCTCGAAAAGGTATTCGAAGCTGAGGCAGACGGGTCTGATGTGGTTTTTGAACTGAAATGCTTTGGCGGTCACCACCACTGCGATGTCATCCTGGAAGTCAGCCATCGCTCCTTGGAAGCGAGGCGGGAGATGGATCATTTTCACCTGAGAATTGATGAATTTGTTATTCGAGGTAAGAAAATATTAATTTAGTACCTACTTACCCACCAGTTTGATCGCACGCACTTCGAGTCGCCATCAAAGCCTTCCTGTTTGTTCGCGGCCATACCATGAAGAACCAGGGCACTGGCGCTTAGCTGTCTTTTCGCTGATCAATCTTTTTGGATGAATTTTGTGAAAGGTATGGGTAGGAACAGTGAATACGGAGACTACGAGCGATGAGGGGCAAGAGGTGCACACGTGTCGTTGTGTTGGTCCCAGTTTAAAAGTACGTCCACACAAAACCTAAGTAGGTAGGTATCTACAATAGAGCTGCCAACGGTGGTACTAAAGTTTTGCCCCATCTGTAGATGGTTATTGTTATTACACTTACATCAGACTTCTGCGCCTCGTCGTTTGGATCGTTCCAGGGCAGGTACAGCTTGCCGACAGCCACCGCGAACTGTGACGCTGGCAGCTGCTCCTCCAGGTCTCGCCAGAAGCAATGGGCAGCTGGCATAATGTAATCAAAAGTCCTATTGAAACTTGATAAAATGTTTTGTTTTGTTACGGATCTTACCCTTAGGTAATAATAGAAGCTAACTCGCCGGGCATCAGTTCACCCGCGACCACGAGCGTTGCAACCACGGATTTATATCTGGTCTGTGGTTGCAACGCGTTCGAAACGTCGGGCCAAATAAAACAAGTGATAAAAACCCGTTAGTTCAGCACTCACACCCTCTTACTCATATCATCGTTCACACAATCCATCTTTTCTTCAGCCTACCTCTAACTCGTACTCTTCTGGTCACATGACATTCTTCCCTGCATAGATATCCCATAACATACCTGATAGAACAACATTGTTGCTTATAAGCGAGCCTCCACAGATCTGCATATACGGTTGTGTGGTCTTCCTGTATATCCCTGCATGCCAGGGTAGTTCCGCTCGCTTCGCTCTCCGCCCGCCCACCACCAGGCTTATGCCGTCCGAAGTCACCCGCCCACATTCTAAAGAGGAATTCACATTACACCATTTAAATTCCTCCGTCATGGCCTTATTAGGCCGGAACGGACAAGCCTCAAGGACATTCTAATGCAATACATTTGTTTTAATGTCTGATATGTATGCCATATCTTCTGGTTTTAGTAAGTTCCCTTGCAAAATTCTAGAGGTGATTCAATGAGTGAATTTCAGTCCAACTTGTAATTTGAAATGATAGCTTTGCATTGAACGTTGGGAATGCCATGTGCTATACCATTTAAGAATCTCAATGAAGTGTGCAAGTTAAGTATTAGTTGGGCACGCACGCGACCATACATTTTTTTTAATCCACAGCAGTCCAAACTTTTGTGAAAAATTGGCAAAACAAACTTTGTTCACTTTGAATCGTTCTAGTAAAAAAAAAATGTACCTTTGGCATGCAAATGGCAAATATCATTAGATAGCACATTTATCCAAGAATGCTATAAAGAAACCAGATTGAGAAAATTCCTTCATTTGTGATCTTGGCATCGAAAAGAATGGACCAGGGTAGAAAAAATTAAAATTTCTTAAATGTCCAATAACTCGAAAGCCGTGAGTTACTGGGCACAAGTTTTGATTTTCTGGTTCTTCATGATGCCCTCTACCCGTAGTTAAAGGATTATCCACTCATTACGGGACACCCTGTAGATGTAAAGGCCTAAGTTTAAACAAACCTGGGGAGCACCGTGCTACATGATCCCAATATCCACTAAAGCATCGCATGTTGGAGAGAGGCTGCGCGGCGTAGTAGTGAGGCCTCCGACAACGCGGAATAACTACGGTCCCTGGCGGCTCCGAGGCCTCGCAAGCCCTGGTGCCTTCGATGGCGTCCATGCCGATGCAGCGGAACTCCACTGATGGATCTTGTTCGAGACGGCAGTTATCTGGATTATAGGTACTTAGTATAAAATGGTAATTATATGTCGGATAAACATTGATTAGGTAGGTATAGCTAAGTATACCTTTTTTTTTTTTTTTATTGCGGATAGAAAATCTGCTCACAGACATCCAATTACGTCGAGGGAACGTAATTGGGGTGTGTGGGGTTGTCGAGCACTCGACGACCCACTAAAAACTACCCGATGGCCGGCCTCTATGCATAACGAAGGGCTCCGGGTTCTCCTACGGAACTCACGCGGTGCCCTTCTCGCATTTTGCCTTAAGCACAATCCCGGTAATGGCACCCACAGCCACGCCCGGCACCCACACACGCGGCTGTTAAACCACGTGCGTGGAGCTCACGACGACACCTGCCTAACAGTGTCGCCGCCCTCCCGGGATCTGCATGATGAGCAGCAAGAGCCCTCACTCCGACCGCCCGCAGACCCGAAAAGTCCCCTGTTGGGCAGGGGATACCACTCACCCCCTCGCGGGGCAGGCGGTGCGTTCCCGCCTTCCATCCCGAGTGGGTTCGGCCTCGCTCCGAACCCACTCCGCGGCCTCCTCATCCAGACCATACAAGGGACTGGTGCCAAGGCAAGTCAGTCAGTGTATATCCGACCGAGTCGCCAAGGCACCCACATCCCTTGATGCCGGGCAAGAGTAGCGAAGGCGGTGATATCGCGTACCACGCGCTCTCCAGAGCGAATCTTGGAGGTACCACCGCCTTCCACCTCTTCGGTGTTCCGCCGCCTACGAGCCTACCAGCTCGTCCTAGCTTCATCCACTGCGCCATCTGCGAGTCAGAGGGACGCGCGGAGAAGCTACCTCCCGTCAGACCATTGGTTATCCGACAATAGATTCCGGTTTATTGTCGGACTTAACAGGGCACACCGGCCCTTCAACTGCCGTTCCCCCGGTTCCTCCCCGGATCCGTAAGGGACAAGCAGCTTTGGGCACACGAGAAGGTTGTCTGACCTGGGGTGCTAGCCAAGATGACATTGATTCGATTCCATTCTACTGCTGATTTGGCGACTTTGCACTCAGTTTGCACTTGATTATGCCATAGATTGCAAAGAGTATGTATGAAAATAACGCGTCATAATGAACGAAATGGAAAAATTGGTAGCATTGACATGCGCGATAGATACTTTGTTTACATTTTTGGTCGATGACAAGGCGGTCGCAGAAACCCAGTTGTAATCGCCAGTCGCCAGTAGAAACAAAATGGCTTCTTCAGCTTACTTCAAATTGACGTCTTGCCACCAAGAGTTGTATTTTTTATCCGTAATTTCTACATAAAGAGCGTTGCTGTGCTCATAATTGGATTTTCATATTTTTGAAATAATCAACTTATTTCAATGAAGTAACTTAAAGCTTTCGCTTAGAACTTGAAACAAATATTACCTAATAGTAATAGGTACACACACATGAGTTTCCTATAGGGGTAGACAGACAACACTTATTTATACTTGCTTCAATTCTTACGCACATTTCTCGCCTTGTTCCTCATTACATTTTTCATACAAGCTCGCCTAAGACTTTAGAGTAACTACATTCACCTATCCTTCCCTTAGCATCCTTTCCACACATATTCACCTCATACCTATACTCTGTTTGGTCAAACCACTTTCATTCGTCACCTCTGCATGATCTGCATGATCAAACCATCTTAATTTGCCTTTCTCAATCCTTATCAATGCTATTAAGTACCTAATACCTTCTTTCACTCCACACTTCCCTGAACGCACTGTATCTTACTCTACCATTCAAAGTTACTCTAAAAAACACTCGTTGATATTATGCAATGCTCTTATTTCTACAGCAATCACTCTATCTATTGAAACAAAAATATAATCCACTGATATTCCTTCATACTGTTCATACGCTAGACTATGCCCGCCCTTTATATACAAAATATTTATTACTGAATTACAAATACAAAATATTTATTACTGAATAGGTACAATGAAACAGTTTTATTTGCAACACACAGGAGAAAATAGGTAAATATCCACTCCACGGGTTATGTATTATCCTTATGGTTAGCTCCACCCTACAGAAAGCGCAGGTTCCATTTATATGCTGTGATTGAGCTCTTCAAGTTACTCCGGTTCTGGTGTCAATCGATGACTGAGGGTGGCAGACACTTGCGTGGAAAGCAGGAGAAGGCGCAGTGGTCGTTAAATTATATTGTTGAGGTCCTGTGCGTCTCATCTTTATATTTTACCACGGAAATAGTATCGAAAGCACATTTCATTTTGCAATGCTGCGAGTTCATTTTTAATTCGGGTACTGTTAGATCCGATTGTTCTAGCTAGGTACGGATGCTTGGCGTTGGCTATAAGGTCAAGATATATAAATAAGTGCTAATAATTAATATTTGCAAATTCACACAACAACACAGAAAATTTTGACTTTATTTTGACATCGCAAAGATCGTGGACCTCATTGTTGCTTTGTTACTATATGGTATTCTGTGGTAACTATCTATCCTCGCGGTGTCAATTCGACGTTTGATAATGCCAGGAACTCACCTGCCGCGATATCCATATCCATATCCATACTAATATTATAAATGTGAAAGTAACTCTGTCGTCTGTCTGTCTGTCTGTCTGTCTGTCTGTTTGTTACCTTTTCACGCCCAAACCGCTGAACCGATTAAGCTGAAATTTGGCATGGATAAAGAGTATACCCCAGGGATGGACATAGGCTACTTTTTTTTGTCAATTACCATAAGGGGGCGGGAAAATAAGGGTTGGAAGTTTGTATGGGGAAAAAAGTTAAGCAACCCTGGGCGCGGTCATAATAAGGATGGGTGACTTTTTGCACTCTAAATTTTTTCGTTTTTTTTGTATTTTGCATAATAAATTATTTTAAAATTAATGATAAACATGTAACATGTGTGTTCCCACCCATCAATATATCCGAACTCCGAAGTTATGATTTTTTGATATTAAAATATTTTTCCTTGGCTATAGTTAGAACGCCATCTATCGGTCTAGAGGTCAAAACTACTTTACACTTTTTTCCTAGGTGGCGTTTTTACTATGGCGGAGATCGAGTATAATTTTCTTTGATTTTGAGTTTTGGAAAGTTAATGGAGATTTTTGCTAAGAGTTTTCGATATTTTTATATTGCTGACGAAGTCGCGGGTAGGTATTGCCGCTCGCTTCGGCAAATCTGACACCAGTTGCCGCTATCGTGTTGTTCTTAACATTGCAAGATCTGGGTAAGATTTTCCCTACCTCTATCTATTAAGGGATTCTTGAGAGAAACATAACGCAATATTAGTTAATAATTTTATTTCGAAATTTTAAACCACACAGTTCTTGCTATAAAAAAATACGTTTCGAGTCAATTTCTTCAAAAACTCTCTCTCTCTTCAAAAACTCGCTGCGCTCGCTTCAGCGATTCTGTACCAATTACCGTATTCGTTTTGTTCTTAGCATTGCAAGATCTGGGTAAGATTTTTCCTACCTTTATCTATTAAATGATTCTTGAGAGAAACATATATAAAAAAAATATTATATCATGCGACGGAGTTTTATATTTTGTACTCTCGATTCACTCAAAACTCCTCCACTTTGTTCCTAATAATGCGCAGACGAAGTTGCGCGGGTCAGCTAGTTTGATATAAAATGTATGCAGTGCATAGGCAGTGCTATACAAATCGTGCTAAATAATGTTATTCGCCGCACGTGAGTAATAGTCATTATCTGTCTATTCCACTGTCTATTTCTACTTCCATTATGGTGTTTGGCTAGAGCCCCTGGGGTGCTAGCCAAGCTGACATTGATTCGATTCCATTCTACTGCTGATTTGGCGACTTTGCACTCAGTTTGCACTTGATTATGCCATAGATTACAAAGAGTATGTATGAAAATAACGCGTCATAATGAACGAAATGGAAAAATTGGTAGCATTGACATGCGCGATAGATACTTTGTTTACATTTTTGGTCGATGACAAGGCGGTCGCAGAAACCCAGTTGTAATCGCCAGTCGCCAGTAGAAACAAAATGGCTTCTTCAGCTTACTTCAAATTGACGTCTTGCCACCAAGAGTTGTATTTTTTATCCGTAATTTCTACATAAAGAGCGTTGCTGTGCTCATAATTGGATTTTCATATTTTTGAAATAATCAACTTATTTCAATGAAGTAACTTAAAGCTTTCGCTTAGAACTTGAAACAAATATTACCTAATAGTAATAGGTACACACATGAGTTTCCTATAGGGGTAGACAGACAACACTTATTTATACTTGCTTCAATTCTTACGCACATTTCTCGCCTTGTTCCTCATTACATTTTTCATACAAGCTCGCCTAAGACTTTAGAGTAACTACATTCACCTATACTTCCCTTAGCATCATTCCACACATATTCACCTCATACCTATACTCTGTTTGGTCAAACCACTTTCATTCGTCACCTCTGCATGATCTGCATGATCAAACCATCTTAATTTGCCTTTCTCAATCCTCATCACTGCTATTAAGCACCTAATAAATAAATAAATAAATAAATAAAATAAATAATTAATAATGCTGGACTTTTCACACAGCATCATCTAGCCCCAAAGTAAGCAGAGCTTGTGTTATGGGTACTAGATGACTGGTAGACTACTTATATACTTTTTGTTTGTAAATACATACATATTATACATAGAAACACCCAGACCCGAGACAAATATTTGTAGATCATACAAACATTGGTCCCGCCGCGGGGATCGAACCCGCAACCTCTTGCGTCGCAGGCGGGCCTTCGCCCACTGCGCTACAGAGGTCGGAATACCTTCTTTCACTCCACACTTCCCTGAACGCACTGTATCTTACTCTACCATTCAAAGTTACTCTAAAAAACACTCGTTGATATTATGCAATGCTCTTATTTCTACAGCAATCACTCTATCTATTGAAACAAAAATATAATCCACTGATATTCCTTCATACTGTTCATACGCTAGACTATGCCTGCCCTTTATATACAAAATATTTATTACTGAATTACCTACAAATACAAAATATTTATTACTGAATAGGTACAATGAAACAGTTTTATTTGCAACACACAGGAGAAAATAGGTAAATATCCACTCCACGGGTTATGTATTATCCTTATGGTTAGCTCCACCCTACAGAAAGCGCAGGTTCCATTTATATGCTGTGATTGAGCTCTTCAAGTTACTCCGGTTCTGGTGTCAATCGATGACTGAGGGTGGCAGACACTTGCGTGGAAAGCAGGAGAAGGCGCAGTGGTCGTTAAATTATATTGTTGAGGTCCTGTGCGTCTCATCTTTATATTTTACCACGGAAATAGTATCGAAAGCACATTTCATTTTGCAATGCTGCGAGTTCATTTTTGATTCGGGTACTGTTAGATCCGATTGTTCTAGCTAGGTACGGATGCTTGGCGTTGGCTATAAGGTCAAGATATATAAATAAGTGCTAATAATTAATATTTGCAAATTCACACAACAACACAGAAAATGTTGACTTTATTTTGACATCGCAAAGATCGTGGACCTCATTGTTGCTTTGTTACTATATGGTATTCTGTGGTAACTATCTATCCTCGCGGTGTCAATTCGACGTTTGATAATGCCAGGAACTCACCTGCCGCGATATTTGACATAAAATGTATGCAGTGCATAGGCAGTGCTATACAAATCGTGCTAAATAATGTTATTCGCCGCACGTGAGTAATAGTCATTATCTGTCTATTCCACTGTCTATTTCTACTTCCATTATGGTGTTTGGCTAGAGCCCCTGGTGCCCCATAGCTAAGTATACCTACATAATAAATGAAGAACATTTTTCACAATAACTGATTAGTTTGCAAAACGATGCAGTTTTTACCTACAACATGTCATTTTAGAACCTCATTATTGTTTTCTGATATAATGAAATGATTTTTTATATTTATGTCATTGAGCTAAGATACTATTAGAGTTACAATCTGACCAATAAAATGTCCGCGCCAAAACTCGGCGCACTGCGTAGCGTGCGCCGAGTTTTTGTTTTTACGTACAAGCGACCTTGAACACTTATACAAGTGAGATAGCGTCTACTTTCGAGCAAATTTTATCAAAGAACGGTGCTCGGACATTTTTTGAGTGTTGTCAGTTAGAGATTGTGGCTCTTTAGTATCCTAACTCAATGATTTAGGTATTAAAAGTGAATCAACTCAATCCATTCATGGTAGGCAATGATCTTTTACTTTTGTACTAGATCATTGATGGTAGGTAAATAGGTTACCCACCTAGTTACGTGGGTAATGCGTAGTACGCATGGAGTAAATGTAACTTAACCACCTACCTGCCTAGCGGTAACAAATCAGTTTAGTTTCTACCATACGTAGGTACATTTTACTTGCCCGGATATCGTATCGGCGACCGATACCGATATCGGATCGGATAATGTGAATGATGTCCAAGGCTGGTGGGACGTGGCTGGGGATCGAGACAGATGGAAACAACTGGGGGAGACCTTTGCCCAGCAGTGGGAAAGTATAGAACATAAACAGGGTCACGACTGTATCCCCAAGGCGCGGTAGACATTCTCTCAGATCTTTATATTCCAGATCCTTTGAAGATGTCTAAGGGGGTAGTCAGAGGCATGTACAAATACATATTTGATACATGCCCACATCTTGCAGAAGTTAGTATTCCATACGTGACAGGTTGCAAGCCCATCGCCGCCTATAAGAATACTAACTGGTTTCCTCACGAAAGTATAGGTTAGTTCAAAAAATTAAACCGCTTTAAGAGCTCATGGTAAGGCTCCAGTAAAAACTTACCCCGAAAATTAACAAGCTGACCACCGACACACACACAACAAATAAACAATAGAAGCAACATCACACACACAACAAACACATAACTTATTCCGATGTAAATGCTTTAAATTTTACTAATCGGACAAAATGTAGGATAAAAATGACACCTAAACATCGCTACTTATAGTTAGGGGAGAGCGGGGTTCAAAGTGCCGGGGGTAAGCTGTTCCGAGTTCCGCCGCAAATAATAGCAGCGATGGGCTTGCAACCTGTCACGTATGGAATACTAACTTCTGCAAGATGTGGGCATGTATCAAACATGTATCAAAGATGTCTAAGGGGGTAGTCAGAGGCATGTTGGACATGCCTCTTCAAAGGATCTGGAATACATAAAAGATCTGAGAGAATGTCTACCACGCCTTGGGGATACAGTCGTGACCCTGTTTACGTTTCACACATGAATATTGAATCTAAATCTAGAAAAGTAAGTTCGCATCGTCCCTCTCCGGACCCCACGATTCTTTAGAGGTTAATATTATTATGATAGTAGACTAATTATGTAGTTATTTTCGTAAACCATTGCTCTAGATGGTGTAACCCTACCAGTCTGCTCCGATTTTAAGTACCTTGGTTCGCTTCTCCAAAACGACGGCAATATTGACCGGGGCGTAAATAATAGGATGAATGCGGGATGGATGAAGTGGCGACAGGTCTCAGGGACGATTTGTGACCCGCGAATGCCCCTAAACCTAAAGGGAAAAGTCTACAAAACGGTCATCAGACCTGTCGTACTGTATGGATCTGAGTGCTGGGCCACGAAAGCGACGGATGAAAGAAGAGTGCATGCGACAGAGATGCGAATGTTGAGATGGATGTGCGGAGTGACGCGAATGGATAAGGTGAGGAATGAATATATTAGGGGAAGTCTGAAAGTAGCGCCGGTGACTGAAAAGTTGAGGAGCAATAGGTTAGCGTGGTATGGGCATGTAATGCGGAGGGATGAAAGTCATGTAACTAAAAGGGTGATGGAAATGAATGTGAATGGATATGTGAGTAGAGGTAGACCTAAGAAAAGATGGATGGATTGTGTGAAAGAAGATATGGAAAAGAAAGGAGTTGATGACGAGATGACGAGTGATAGGGGAGAGTGGAAGAGGAGAACATGTTGTGCCGACCCCGCATGAGCGGGATAAGGGCAGGCCAATGATGATTTCGTAAAATAAATACTTACATAAATAAATATTAACTATAATACTGACCACATAGGTACCTAATTATAAACTAGAATAAACTCTGCATCTGTAAACTAAACATCTCTCTATTGAACTTAGTCCTGTTTTTGACGTTCATTTACGTGTTGTTTGAAAATCGGCACTTTGAACCCCACTCTCCCCTATAGTGGTCATAGGTCAAAATAAATAAAGATAACTCCAAAATTATGTTTTTTTTTTTTAAATAAGTCCATCCAGGCTTGCTTTGTCGGATCGGATCCAAGGAAATATAATAGGTACCTATTAGGTACTTACAATAATGTATTTTAGTGAGTAGGTCTGGAAGAAATCGCTCACAGCGATAAGACCGCCCATTGTACTTCGCTTTAAATGTTTTCTTGTATCTTTGTTTGTATTTAGTAAAATACTTAGGTAAGTCCAGTTCTATATCAGTGGTCACACACAGCCACACAGGTCAATAGTGATAACTCCAAAATCTTAATGTTCAATAGGTATAAAAATAAAGCTAATAACGTAAAAAACCTGATTTTCCCAATTTTTTCCTACTCTTTTAACGTAGCAAAATTTCAGATTGATTTATTTACTAACTAGCTGCGCCCTCGGGAATTTTTCGGGATAAAAAGTAGCCTATGTCCTTCCCTGGGATACAACCTTTATCCATGCCAATTCAATTCAATTTCGTTTATTGCTTCATGTTAGTTACAATGTCTTAAATATAGGTAGGCGTTTCATAACATGAACCCCGCTGGGGCACTGCAACATTTGGTAGGTTACTTATAAACTAACTTATGTAGGTATATATTGGCTCAGCCCTTAAAGATATTTAATTTAAATATTTGTGGTTCAAGTACTATTAAATAAATTGTTTTCAAGTTTCCAATTTTCAGCCTAATCTGTTCAGTGGCTTGGGCGTGAAAAGATAACAAACAGACAGATAGACAGAGTTACTTTTCATCATCATCATCTCAGCCATCTAGTGTCCACTGCTGAACATAGGCCTCCCCCATAGATTTCCACAGCGATCGATCTTGTGCAGCCTGCACCCAACGGCTCCCAGCAACCTTTACCAGATCGTCTTTCCATCTAGTGGGGCCGTCCTCTGCTACGATTTCTCTGCGCGCGGCTTCGCCCGCGTGGTACCAACATTTTGAATAGCCTATATGCTATTCCAGGTCACTATCTACGCCTATACCAAGTTTCATCCAAATCGGTTCACTGGTTTAGGCGTGATTGATACACAAACATCTAAACAAACTCACAAGAGTGGGGTTATGAATAATGAATATTATGAATGTCAAATTATTTTAAGTGGGGTGCAATTTCAATTACAAATATTATTAAAAATTAAACAAACTTATATCAAAATAAAATCATAAATATATTCAAGCAAACAAAAACAGGTTAATTAAATTATTATTTATTTACATCAAGTAAATAACTAGATTTTTTTAGATATTCTATTCTATATGTTACTGGTAACACACAAACTAGACCAAGTTCTGGGTTAGTAAATAATTATATTGTACTATATTGCTTTGGGTACATTTGGATTATGTAAAAGTCTAATTATAATAATTTAGAGTAGTTATTGCATCTTGATTATTTATATACATTGATGATATGTACAAACTTACAAAGTTATAACAATTTACAGTACATGCCCTAGTTAAGTATTTTTAAGTTTTTATTTATTTCCTAGTTATTATTTATTATGAAAATTTTTGAGTATTATAAGATTATAAAACAATCGTGACCGTGTTAGAAAAATTCAAGTCTATAATAAATAATTCACCTATTCTACTTTTTCTCCAAATTAAAATCAGATTATATGAGAAATATACCCTTTGAAAGTATTGTGACAATCATACAGAAATACAAGCGAATTGCAAACTCTCTCCTTTTTGAAGTTGGCTAATTGTCGGAAACATTATGGCTCAATGCACATTGAATTGGCAAGCGCGCAATAATTAGTTTTATAGCGCACCATTATAAACCTTATGAACAATGGTACGAAAGTGCTTGAGCCAGCGCGGCCCGCTAGATGGCTTCGTCAGACCTCGTTCATTCTACAAGCGTTTCTATATCTTGTAACATTGTACATAAGGTTTATAATGGTGCGCTATAAAACTAATTGACGCGTCGCTTGCCAATTCAATGTGCATTGAGTCTAAGACATTTGCAAACTTTCTTCAAATAGTAGCCAAAACTTAAATACCTAATTAATAAAACATTTAAATAACGATATTCATAAAGGCGGCGATGGACTTGCAACCTGTCATCTGCAAGATGTGGGCATGTATCAGATATGTATTTGGACATCCCTCTGACTGGAAGATCTGAGAGAATGTCTACCGCGCCTTGGGATACAGTCGTGACCGTTTTTTATTTACACTAAAACTCATCACTAGGAACTCCTCTCAAATCAATATCAGAAAACTCTCTCAACGGATCAGACACAATCTCCTCACTCTCCTTAGTCTCTTCCTCCAAGATCTCATTCAAGAACTCTTCTTTATCCTGTGCTTCCATAACACCCTGTATCAAGCTGGGTTCATTGACCTCCACCCAATCAGTCTTCGAGGTGACATCAAGTCTATCCGAGTCGGAACTATAATTTTCAAGCTCATCCAAATCTCGTTCGGTTTCCGTCGGCGTTGTTTCCGATCGGCATTTAGAGGGAGATAGATTCTGCACGGCCGTTTTTGATACTGTTTTGAAGAGCTCAGCCACGTTGGTTTCGTTGGATAGTTTTAAAGCGTGTTCCCAAGCTAAGTAAGACTGTGTGTGACGATGCAACTCTCTGTTAGCCAAGTCAAGAAGGAGAGATTTGATTTCCGCTCGTGTCTTCGGCAGCCAGTCGGAAAGTTCCGAGCGGAGAGCTTCCGATGCTTGTTCTAATCTGTAGAGGAAGTGATAGTTAATATAACGCCATCTAGCGAGCTGTTGTGGAGAATGGATGCTAGTGGAAATTTAAGATAGCGCCATCTAGACGACCTCTGTGGCGCAGTGGGTGAAAGCCCGCTTGGGACGCAGAAGGTTGCGGGTTCGATCCCCGCCGAGGGATAAATGTTTGTATGATCTGCAAATATTTATCTCGGGTCTGGGTGTTTCTATGTATAATATTTATGTATTTACAAACAAAAAAAAGTATATATGTAGTATATCAGTTATCTGGTTCCCATAGTACAAGCTATGCTTAGTTTGGGGCTAGATGATGCTGTGTGAAATGTCCAGCATTATTTATTTATTTTTATTTTTATCTATTGGCGAACTAGGTGAAGCTTTTATTAAAATAATTGAATGTAGTTTTGATGTGTGTTGGTTTTACAAACAAAAACATTGAGATTTACATGATACTATTCTGGTACCCTATATCTACTATACGATTCTTGCCTCACCACAGAATTTAGCTCTAGCTCCGTCGAGTTTGAGAAAGCAAGAGCCAAGAAAACTATGCCAGAAAGTACCGTGTAAATGGTATGATATTTTCGAAGGTTGTTGAGTGACTCACTTACTTGTTATGCATATCGCCAGTAGTACTCGTGCCAGCCACGTAGGCAGCTGGAAGTGAAAAAAATAGTATTATGTATGAGTGACATGAGCTAAGGAAATCCTATAAATTACAGTTTACTAAAATTTATCCATCGCGGTGGTGCCCGCGGTCCCTCGGGAAAACTTCACTTTCCCGGGATAAAATATAGCCTATGTTCATCAGGGATAATGTAGGATTCTAATGGTGAAAGAATTTTTCAAATCGGTCTATTTCGAAGCCTATTCAATTCAAACAAACAAATCTTTCCTCTTTTTTTATATGTATTAGTGTAATGATGATTAGACAAAAAATAATTAAATGATTGTGGTTCTTTTTTAATTTTCATTCGATGGGCCTCTTAATAACAACACAGAAATGGTGTGTAGCTGGCCAACAGCGGCAGCAGGGCGCGGTGCCGGGGCGAAGGCCTAGCGGAGCCCTAGCGCTGACTCACCATGCAGAGCGTCCCTCTGACGGATCTTGTGCACATGCGCAGCCGTGTAGCTGGCCAACAGCGGCAGCAGGGCGCGGTGCCGGGGCGAAGGCCTAGGGGCGGGGGCGGAGGCTGCAGACGCGATGGCCGCAGCAGCCCGGGCGGTGGAGCCCTGCGCTTGAGAGGACCAGACGTCGCAGGTGCGCTTCATGCTGGGGATATAAACAAAGTCATAATTACGTTTATTTTGTTTATTCATTCTTTGTAGGTATATACCATAGGGTCACAGTAGACCATAGGGTCACAGTAGACCATAGGGTCACAGCAGACCGTAGGGTCACAGCAGACCGTAGGGTCACAGCAGACCGTAGGGTCACAGCAGACCGTAGGGTCACAGCAGACCGTAGGGTCACAGCAGACCGTAGGGTCACAGCAGACCGTAGAGTCTCAGTAGACCATCGGGTCACAGTAGACCATAGGGTCACAGTAGACCATAGTCTACTCGACTCGACACGTACTTGGTCAGCTCGTGCGCGAGGCCGGTGGTGCCGCGTTGCAGACGCGAGGTGAGCGCACAGAGGGTCGTCAGCTTCTGTTGTAGTGACGTCAGGTAGTCCGCCTGACTCACCCAGCTCGGATCCCGGACCCTGGGATAATGAGACGCTGGTAAGAAACACAGATTATAAATCCTGAAGTACTGTACGCACAACAATCTCTTTGAAGTAGCTACGCAGAACCCATTTTTGATGGGGCCTAAAAGATGAACACAACGTTGTATAGATAGATAGGTTCAATAAAAAGTAACATACATATTATTCAGAGAGGAAGTGTCTCTAAACTAAAGTAAGTTTGACTAGACACTATGTTCTCGATCTATCACACTATATCTCGTTTTCTCTGGATATAATGTTGGATTTGGTTGTGTGTTGGGATGCTGTACTTACCCCTTTCGGCTTCGGTAGACGTCTTTTTACATCCTGTATACTTTTTGTTTGTAAATACATACATATTATACATACTTACATTATATTATACATAGTAACACCCAGACCCGAGATAAATATTTGCAGATCATAAACATATATCCCGCGGCGGGGATCGAACCCGCAACCTTCTGCGTCCCAAGCGGGCTTTCACCCACTGCGCCACAGAGGTCGTTTTTCTATTTCACGAAAGATATGGTAAGTAGAGTTTAAGATTAGTTACCTGGCGCCATTAGTGGGCTTGTTCTCCGTACTGCCATATAAAGCGTTGCTCAGCCCCCACAAATTCATAGCGCTGTTCTCGCTCTTAAACACCTGGGAATCAAAAAACGTAAACAGGGTCACGACTGTATCCCCAAGGCGCGGTAAACATTCTCAAATCTTTTATGCGCTCCATCGCAGACCTCATTCTTGTATATGTAAGTTTCGAGGTCAAGAGTCGACCCATTCATCATAAAAAAGGTCCTTTGAAGATGACTAAGTGGGTACCTAGTCAGAGGCATGTAAATACAGAAGTTAGTATTCCATACGTGACAGGTTGCAAGCCCATCGCCGCCTGGGAATTAAATGAATAAAATATGTCACTCTCAAGGTCGCTCAACGAGCTATGGAAAGGGCTATGCTTGGTGTCTCTCTACGAGATCGAATCAGGAATGAAGAGATCCGTAGATGTCTGCAATTGTTCTCTCTCGCCACTCCCGAGAGTGCCGAGATGAACTAAAATGCCTATACCTTGAGATAATAACAGAACAGATGAGTGGAGGTTGAGTCGAGATCAAGATAACTTTTTTTTATGATGCATGTGGCGGCTCTTGACCTCGAATCACAGGCAAGAATGAGGTCTACGATGGAGCGAGCCTACAGAAGGTGCCTATTAACTCTCTTAGAAACAACAGGGTCGTAGCTCAGCGGAAACACAGACGCTGGAAGCTGATTCCAAATTTTTGCAGTGTGTACACTAAAATAACTTTGAAAGCGCTAATTAAACTAATAACGACTAAGGCACATTGAATTGGGAAGCGACGCGTCAATTAGTTTTATAGCGCACAATTATAAACCTTATGAACAAGGGTACAAGATATAGATATGCTTGTAGAATTAACGAGATCTGGCGAAGCCATCGGCGCGAGCGGTTCATTCTACAAGCGTTTCTATATCTTGTGCCAATGGTCATAAGGTTTATAATAGCTTGCTATAAAACTAATTTACGCGCGCTTGCCAATTCAATGTGGCTCGAGCCTAAAGATGTCTGTAAATCTCAACCGAGAATAGAAAAATTGTGTGTTATTTAATACCTTATCCAATTCGTCATCTGGCGTCGTTAGAAATATCCTAAAGTCTTCGCTGTGAGTGAATATCGGATGTTTTGCTATGCGATCTGTAAAAAACAACATAATCATGGCGACAGAACGTCAATGTCAAAAAGCATTATTCAGTAGGACCGCTGGGATCACTTAGAATAGTCTTAGAACTAATTTTACTCCACCGACCGTGAAGAATCAGGGCAACAAATAAATGAAGTATGATCAAAATTAACTGATGGGCATTTAAGTACGTACTTGAAGCGCTCGTGGTCGTGCTTGCTTAGTCGTTCTTGATAGATCGTCGAAGTTAAGCAACGTTCGAAACGGTCTGCAAGTGGATGGGTGACCGCCAGTGGCATTTCCATCTGAGCGCTTCCGTGCTTCGGAGGGCACGTTAAATTGTCGGTCCCGGCTATTTAAGGCGTTAAGCCATGACGGAGGCCTTAAGGCGGCCTAAAAACTCCGTCACCAGAGTTGGCCACTGACTCATACGAACTTACTTACTTACGTAGATGATTTATACATCGTCAGGACTCAGGAGACAATCCATGCCTACACTTAATAGCGGCCTTCACACGCACAATCTTTCGCGAGTGAGTGCGCGCGGGAAAGCCTGTACACGTAATCGTGTGTTGTAATGCCTAGGTATGTATTTCACTTGTATAATGTAGTCATCATTTGCCTGCCCTTATCCCGCTCATGCGGGGTCGGCACAACATGTCCTCTTCTTCCACTCTCCCCTATCACTCGCCATCTTCGTATTCACTCCCTTCTTACCCATATCTTCTTTCACACAATCCATCCATCTTTTCTTTGGTCTACCTCTACTCACTTAACATCCACATTCATTTCCAAGTTACATGAGTTTCATCCCTCCGCATTACATGCCCATACCACGCTAACCTATTGCTCCTCAGTCACTGGCGCTACTTTCAGACTTCCCCTAATATATTCATTCCTCACCTTATCCATTCGCGTCACTCCGCACATCCATCTCAACATTCGCATCTCTGTCGCATGCACTCTTCTTTCATCTGTCGCTTTCGTAGCCCAGCACTCAGATCCATACAGCACGACAGGTCTAATGACCGTCTTGTATAATGTAGTGGTGGTTTGAATAAATGCTTTTTCTTTCTTTCTTTCTTTTCTTCCAATCGCGAGTGATAACATTTTTGAAGTTTAAAAGCTACGCGTTCTAAGAATTTGCGTGTGAAGGCCGCTAATGGGACGCTGTAGTGTCTGGGACATTGTTTGAGATGGAATCAGGCGTGGTCCGAGGGGGGGGTCACAGGGGACATGACCCCCCCAAAATCGTACACGTCCAATAGTAAAATCTTGTGTATTGTGCAATAAAGTCTAATATCAGTAAAGTGACCCCCCCCCCCCCAAAATTTCAGGCTGAGACCGCGCCTGGATGGAATAGGCTTACCCAGCACCAAAATTTTATTCTACTCTATGATAAAAACCGTAATGATTACCTAAGAATGCGTGCAGAGCCAATGTCCTGACAGCGACGAAGGAGGCGGAGTACCGGTCCAGCTGTTGTCGCGCCGAGTGCAGCGCGGGCAGCGCGGGGGCGGCGCGCCACCCCGAGCCGTCCGACAGCCGCTTGTGGAGTAACTGGACAAAACATTATCTATTCTATTCTGTACAACAGGAGCACACAAGTGCCGAGTGCAGCGCGGGCAGCGCGGGGGCGGCGCGCCACGGCGAGCGGTCCGACAGCCGCTTGTGGAGTAACTGGACAAAACATTATCTATTCTATTCTGTACAACAGGACCACACAAGTGCCGAGTGCAGCGCGGGCAGCGCGGGGGCGGCGCGCCACGGCGAGCGGTCCGACAGCCGCTTGTGGAGTAACTGGACAAAACATTATCTATTCTATTCTGTACAACAGGACCACACAAGTGCCGAGTGCAGCGCGGGCAGCGCGGGGGCGGCGCGCCACGGCGAGCGGTCCGACAGCCGCTTGTGGAGTAACTGGACAAAACATTATCTATTCTATTCTGTACAACAGGACCACACAAGTGCCGAGTGCAGCGCGGGCAGCGCGGGGGCGGCGCGCCACGGCGAGCGGTCCGACAGCCGCTTGTGGAGTAACTGGACAAAACATTATCTATTCTATTCTGTACAACAGGACCACACAAGTGCCGAGTGCAGCGCGGGCAGCGCGGGGGCGGCGCGCCACGGCGAGCGGTCCGACAGCCGCTTGTGGAGTAACTGGACAAAACATTATCTATTCTATTCTGTACAACAGGACCACACAAGTGCCGAGTGCAGCGCGGGCAGCGCGGGGGCGGCGCGCCACGGCGAGCGGTCCGACAGCCGCTTGTGGAGTAACTGGACAAAACATTATCTATTCTATTCTGTACAACAGGACCACACAAGTGCCGTCGTGCTCTCACTGATAGTGTGCAAGCGAGAGGACATGATAAGCGCCGCTTTTTCAGATAAACTGAAATGGAACTTATCTACAGGAAAGACACAGTCAATGCGTGGAGCGCACTGAGCTGTAGCTTTCCTCACGATGTACCTATTCCTCCACCATTTAATGATCCCACTCATATAATAAATCTGAAAGTTTGCAAAAGGTTTGCTGGTAGAAAACTATTTTAGGGTAAAAGTAAGTTCGTATGAGTCAGTGGCCAACTCTGGCGACGGAGTTTTTATGCCGCCTTAAGGCCTCCGTCATGGCTTAACGACTTAAATATCCGGGACCGACAACTTAACTAAGCCCTCCGAAGCACGGAAGCGCTCAGATGAAAATGCCACTGGCGGTCACCCATCCACTTACAGACCGTTTCGAACGTTGCTCAACTTCAACGATCTATCAAGAACGACTAAGCAAGCACGACCACGAGCGCTAGGTTAAACTCGCCTTTGTATATGTACTTTTTAACATATTTTTTTTTCACTGTTCTCTTGTGTTCAATAAACAATTACAGAATTACAGAAAGTTTATGAGTATGTTTGGATGTCTGTATGTTTGTGTTTCAATCACGCCTAAACCAGTGAACCGATTTGAATGAAACTTCGCTATTCAAAATGTTGGTACCACGCAGGCGAAGCCGCGCGCAGAAGCTAGTTTTCATATAATTGTAGGAACTACCTTGAAATGGTTATACCGTCGTCGCACGGCCGGCGGGCTCGGCCAGCGTGCGCATACGCAACGTACGCGGTACGTTACAAACGTCTCCAGAGTGGACAGCTGCTTCATTGGCGCATCTACCTGGAAACAAAGTATTATAATCCACACTAACATACAGACCATGATTCTAAACATATTTAGCGAAAAAAAAACGCAATTCTTTTTTTACTTAGCTTTGTAATTTTATGTTATAACGGTTATTTACTACTAGTACAACATAATAAGGCAATACCTACATAATAATTTCATTCATAAAAGAAAAAAACAGTTAAAACTCAAAATCCAGCAACCTACGTCAAACAACGCGCCCCAGAAGTACTCTTTAAACGCTGTTTTCTCCGGATATAACGATTTTTTTGGAAAATCCTTTTGGATTTGGTTGTGTGCTGGAATGCTGTACCTACCCCTTGTGGCTTCGGTAGACGTCTTTTTACACCCTGTAGTAGGTAACATTTTACATGCTAGTAAGCTGAACAAGGCTGTGCATATATTTTCCTCCAGTCATCTGTTTATTGTTAACCCTTGTTTCGGAAAATAAATGAATTTGAATTTGAAAATGTGAAAGTAACTGTCTTTTCACGCCCAAACCGCTGAAAAGATCATGCTGTTTAGCATTTATCCATGCTAAATTGTTGAGAAATGAAATGTCCATCATTACGATTGGCCACTAAAGCTCAATGCACATTGAATAGGCAAGCGACGCGTCAACTAGTTTTATAGCGCACCATTATAAACCTTATGAACAATGGTACAAGATATAGAAACGCTTGAAGAATGAATCGCACGAAAGTGCTCGAGCCAGCGCGGCCCTCATTCCTCTACAATTCATTCGTTCATTCTACAAGCGTTTCTATATCTTGTACCATTGTTCATAAAGTTTATGATGGCTTGCTATAAAACTATTTGCCCGTTGCTTGCCAATGTGCATTGAGCCTTAGGCTGCGCGCCTAAGGGGAATTTTTGTAGTAATGCTGATTTGTGTGTGATTAATACATGTGATAGTAGCAATACAGCATCGCTACAAGTCCAAAACCAAACTCATACAAACTATGAATAATATGTATTTACAAACAAAAAAGTATTTATTTATTTATTTATAGGAAAACCAACAGCTACATTAACTGATAGATTACTTAGATAGAAGCAGAAAGCCAATAACAGGTTTTCAGGTATAGGAAACAATTTAGGATACAGTAAGGTCGTGGACGCTAACAAAAACAACTAAGTAACAATACATTTTGTAAACTAAAAACAGAAAAGTAACTAACACAAACCACTAATCTAAAATATCACCAACGCCAAAAAAGTCTCTGCTCAACTGCTGCCTAGCCGAACTAACACTCGTACAGAATAGATCAAGATCCAAACGCTTACACAGCTCATTGAAGTCATTGCTTACCTGCACCATAAATGAGTTTTGCCTGTAGTTTGTACTAACTAAAGGAATGTAAATAGGGGGATTCAATCTTAGAAGTCTAGGTGTATAAGTAGTATATCACTCATGTAGTACCCATAACACAAGCTCTGCTTACTTTGGGGATAGATGATGCTGTGTGAAATGTCCAGCATTATTAAACTCATTATATAATGTTGTTATTATGAGCTATGTACAGTCACGGACAATAAGATGTATATATACACTCCATAATGTTTCAACCCATGTACAGGTCAACATGTCCAAAAATGTTCTGGTATTTTTATTGATTTCGCCACTAGTTCAATGTGAAATCAATTTTCGCTTTTTGTTTAACCTACATCTATTAGTTTTAGTGTGATATTAATTTTAAAAGTATGGAGTGTATACATCTTATTGTCCGCGATTGTACATTATTTATATACCTTCACAGCGATATCATATCCTGGCTCCATCATCAGTGGAACAGCTTCTCTGGCATCGTCGGTGACGCTTGGAGCCTCTGTGTCCTCCGTGTCTGCATCATTCAGGTCCAGCATCGCTGAGCTACTCTCACTTGCCATGTTACTAAAAATATAGTTTTTACAAGAAAGATAATTAAAAAATACTTTATTGTACACCACATTATTATTTACTAGCTTCTGCGTGCGGCTTCGCCCGCGTGGTACAGTCAGCAAAATAAGTGGTTTACCACCCTACGGTTGAGATCCATATGAACGTCATGAATCAACAAGGTTGATTTTCCCTTGCAATACTATTTACGTCAGCAAAGAATTAGAAACTATGTATGACAGTTATCATTGCCCTGTTTATAATTTAATCTATATCTATAAAAAAGCTTAACCTGACTGACTCATCATCGCGGAGCCGAAACCGCTGAAGCTAAACTGAAAGAAGGGGTAGCTTTCTTTTATAACATAACCCACTACCTATTATGGCGGTTTCGGAAATCTTCCCCAAAAGGGTTGAAAACGTTTTGTATAAAACTTTTTATTGCGTTTATCGATTTGCTTGAACAGTATTTCAGGGTTTTTCAAAACATCCCTTAAAATGGGGTTAAAAGGGGTTTTAAAGTTTGTATAGGAACATTTTGACTGAAAACTATTGGCTTGACACTCGATTTGGATACATTATATTATAAAATAAATGGACACGTGTTTCAGGGGTTTTCAAAAGAACCCCTAAAAGGGATTTCAAAGTTTGTGTAAGAACTTTTTGACGGGAAGCTCGTTTGACTTTTTAAATCTAGGAACACTAGGTTCTGATGACGTGTGATGCAATCGTTGATAGCCCAAACTTGTTGACGATGCACAGTCAAGGCGATATTCGATTTTAACGCGTACGAAGTCGCGGGTAACAGCTAGTATTATGTATAATTACACTTCAATAGTGAAGTGGGGTAATTGCGACTAAAATTTTTCCTTCGCGCTACTAATGTCCAAAATCAAATGTTAAACTAGAACTAATGACCAACACGAATTTTGTCCAATATGAATTTTATCCAATATCGATTTCGTCTAACACGAATATGGTCCAATATGAATTTCGTCCAGCACAAATTTTGTCAAATCTGAATTTGTCCATCTATGAAAATTATCAAACTTAAAATTAATTTTAGTATCTACGTTTCGAATTAGTTACAATTACCATGGAGTTCTAACTTCATCGCTTCAT
Organism: Epirrhoe alternata; assembly: GCA_963565295.1. Lineage (NCBI taxonomy): Eukaryota > Metazoa > Arthropoda > Insecta > Lepidoptera > Geometridae > Epirrhoe > Epirrhoe alternata. The sequence goes on from OY751402.1 coordinate 642,533, forward strand.
CGAGAAAAAATTATTTATTTATATCAAACCTGTTGAAAATTGTGATATTAGTTGAAATTATCAGATAGTTGCCATAACCCCACTTTACCTTAAATATTTATTACGTTGACAGTAATACAATGACACTTGTCAGAGATATTTTCTTTTTCAGATGTAAAAAGTTTTTCTCAAAAAAGATCGAACTTGTGTTAATTGAATGAAGATTTTATTTTAATTGCAAAAAAACAAGCTATTGCGTTGATAATAGAGCTCAAAATAACCAAATTATCCAGTGACTTCAAAAATGTCAAACATATCAGTTAGCGGATATTACGTCATAATTGTGCAACTCTTCTCCGTTAGAAAAGTAAACCGTAGCGCTAGTAAGATTTCACAGAAACTTTTGTCCAAAGTGGTAAACCACTTTCTTTGCTGACTGTACCAACATTTTGAATAGCCTATCTGGGGGCACGGTAGTGCCCCCGCCAAGACGAGCCAAGCGAAGCGCAAGCGCAAGGGCACTACCTACCTTTTCTCGAAGCGCTTCGTCGTATTTTTGAACCTTCATAACTTGAGTTTGGGTTATACCAGATAAACAAAATTTTCAGGATATAATGTCAGTGGTAGACTTAATAAACCTCTAAAGTTTCAATTGCATAGCTCTTATACTTTAGATTTTATTGATATCTAAAATACCCCGATTTCGTCACTCACTCACTGATGATCAACAAAATTCTTAAGGTACTTCCTGAAGTCCTAGAAAACTGAAATTTGGTATGTAAGCTAGTATTAGTACCCAAACAACAAAAAAATCCTAAAACTTGGAACTTTTACCCCCCAACCCCTTAAACTAGGGGGTGAAAGTTTGTTCGAGACTTCCGCAACTTTTGACGCTAGAGGTCTGAATGCGGCCGCGGAGGGGTAAAAATCTGAAATAGGGAAACTTAATTCCCTATTTCCTGCTTGAGCAACCTACAAAAAGAAATGAAATCCCACAAAAACATTTCATGTTAAATGTTGCCAAGACGAGACCATATAGCTCGCACTGTCAAAAAGTAATCAGATCCCGTGTAGAGCCAAGTTTCTAACCCTACATGCCCAGACCTAAATCGATAAGCCCTAATTTCACACTCAAGTTACGGGGAAATTCTACAGCCATAGCTCGTACTGCGTTGTTCGTAGCGCGTAGCAGAGTTTTTACGCTATAATCTCGTAGGCGTGCAAACCTTGGACGTAACTGGCGAGATGGCCGCACGGAAAGAGTTTAGAAGATTGAATAGATTTTTAAGCTCAAGCCCATATGACGAATAGCAAAAAGTCCGTGCGGCCGACTCGCCAGTTACGTCCAAGGTTTGCACGCCTACGAGATTATAGCGTAAAAACTCTGCTACGCGCTACGAACAACGCAGTACGAGCTATGGCTGTAGAATTTCCCCGTAACTTGAGTGTGAAATTAGGGCTTATCGATTTAGGTCTGGGCATGTAGGGTTAGAAACTTGGCTCTACACGGGATCTGATTACTTTTTGACAGTGCGAGCTATATGGTCTCGTCTTGGCAACATTTAACATGAAATGTTTTTGTGGGATATGCTATTCCAGGTCACTATCTACCAAGTTTCATCCAAATCGGTTCACTGGTTTAGGCGTAATTGATATACACAAACATCTAAACAAACTTTCAGCTTTATTATATGAGTGGGATTATTTTAGCCTATATTGTCCCACTGCAGGGCAAATGCCTCCCTCCCTTTTTTCCAGGTCTTTCTATCCATGGCTGCAGTGGGACAATCTGGAAGATGCACATCTAACTTGTCCCGCCATCTCCGTGGTGGTCTGCCGCGTGGACGTCTTGCGTTGGGCACCCATTCAGTTGTGGTCTTTGCCCACAAGTCGTCCGACATGCGACAGACATGGCCGGCCCAATCCCACTTTAGCTGGGCGGCTTTTTTGCTTTTGTACACCACATGGATATTACAAAATACAAACAAAGATACAAGAAAATCTACACTATATATATTATAAAGAGGAAAGAGTACCGTAAAATCAACAATAGGCTAACTTCTGAAGTAAGAAAAGCAAGAATTAAATTTGAAACCCAGGTCGTCCATAGCGGACCCAAGTCCTTCTATGGTTACATACGCCAACAACTAACATCCAAGGTATCAATACCACCCTCACTACTGGACGACCAAACTGGTACAGTGACAAGAGATCATAAAGGAGTGGCGGAACTATTTGCTAAACAATTCCACAAATCATATGTTAGGGAGCCGTCTCATATACCCATTCCAAAAATTCAAGGACCAAGAGTTGTGGCATCCTTGGACAGTGTAGATTTCTCACCAGACTCTGTCAGAAAAGCCATCTTGACCTTTAAAGATGAAACTGCTATGGGGCCTGATGGAATTCCTGCTATTTTGTTAAAGAGATGCAGTGAAGCCATCTGTACAAGGTTGGCGGCCATAATGACCACCTCATTTGACCAAGGAGAACTCCCTCATGACTGGAAGGAAGCTATTGTAACGCCTATCTATAAAAAAGGAAACAAAAGAATCGCAGCCAATTACCGTCCAATAAGTCTCACTTGTCTTATCTGCAAAACTATGGAGAAGATAATAGCCACAGAGGTTAGAAGCTTCTTACACAAGGAAAAAGTGCTGTCTGATAAACAACATGGCTTTATACCAGGCCGCTCAACAGTCACAAACCTACTCACATGTTTGGACATGTGGACACAAGCATGGGACAAACATCAACCGACTGACATTATATACCTGGACTATGAAAAAGCCTTTGACAGAGTTCCAATTAAGAGGCTTATTTCCAAACTAGAACACTTTGGTATCCGAGGCAAGCTTTTGAAATGGATAGAGGAATTCCTATCAGGGAGAACCTTTAGAGTTCGGGTTGGTGAAGCTCAATCAGAACCTCATGAAGTAAGCAGTGGGGTACCACAAGGATCTGTACTGGGACCAATCCTTTTTGGGGTATATCTGATAGACCTAGATCAGCACATTGAATCTCGGCAATCACTCTTTGCTGATGACACCAAAATCATGGGAAACCCACTCCTCACTCATAACATAATTCAGAGAGACTTGGACAGAATACACCAGTGGACCCAAGACTGGCTTATAACCCTAAATGAAAAGAAATGCACAGTGTTACACATAGGAAACAAAAACCCAAAATTAGACTACTCAGTAAATGGAAGTTTGCTTGAAACGGTAGACAGACAAAGAGATCTTGGAGTTACAATCACAACTAACCTTAAATGGGATGTACATATTGTAGAGATTGTAAAAAGAGCCAATTCTATAATCTATATTATAAGAAAGGCTTTCACTTACATTAACAAGGATCTCTTCCTAAAACTGTATAAGACATACTTGAGGCCGTTGTTGGAGTACGCATTCCAGGTTTGGAGTCCATACTTTAAGAAAGATATCGACCTTATCGAGCGTGTACAACGAAGAGCTACGAAAATGGTACCTATTCTCAAAACACTGACTTATGAGGAACGACTTCAGGAACTTGGACTAGATACCCTTCAGCAACGTAGAGAGCGCGGAGATCTTATAGAGACATATAAAATCCTAAACAACCATTATACTGTACCAAATTTATCAGAGACACTATATACCATGAACAGAAATGAAAGGTTGAGAGGACACTCACTAAAGCTGCATCGTGGGCCAAGTACCAGCAATCCCAGAGAGCACATATTGCCCAATCGCGTCGTGCACAACTGGAACCGGTTACCAGAGTCAGTGATAAGTGCCCCCTCAGTGAACTCTTTCAAGAATAGACTGGACAAATATTTAAAGCGCACTGACAAGGACTAAGATATACACGCATCAGCTCTGAGAGCTGCCTGTGTATTATAAATAATAATAATAATAATAAAGATTTGTTTGAATTGAAAAGGCTCTAAAACTACTGGACCGATTTGAAAAATTCTTTCACCATTAGAATCCAACATTATCCCTGATGAACATAGGCTATATTTTCCGCGGGTAACACCGCTAGTATATAAAGCAAAGTACAATGGGCGGTCTTAATGCTGTGTGCGATTTTCCATGCAACTATTGATTCAAATTGGTTGGTATTCAATATTACAGAAAAAAATTTGCACAAAGATTCTTCTTTTGTGAAAGTTACGTTTCTGCAGAACGTAACTTTCACAAAGGAAATCGAAACAATGACTATTGAAGGTAGATACATCATAACGAGTCAAAAGGGGCGTACTGAATACTGATCTGTTACTGATGTTGATACTGTTTGTGTAGTGTACTTATTTAGCCCCGCGCGTAAAGCACGAGCGGAGCAGGAAGCCTCGCCGTTATCGCGTTTTACAAATCCAATTACGGGGTGAAATGCAAAAATGTATGCGCCCTACTTCGACAAAATTGGATCAATAAAAACTGCAATGTAAACATGCTGTCGATGAAAAAGCTAGAACCATTAGAAATTGTTGCTAGATGTCGAATGATAACTCCAAGAACACTTACGCGTATTTGTATTTGGTTTATTGTCCACGATTTACAGATAATTTCAGATAAAAACAAATCAATCCGAACGTAGAAATTCTTAGTTCGAGTCACTTCGAGTGAATCCGTCCGTCCGACTCCGTCAGAGATCTCGGCTGACATTGACAGACAGCGAAGTCGCATCATGTCAATGTCATAACTCTCAATGACACACACTCTTATGCTGGGGCCACACTGTGAGGGCCAAACCAACAGGATTACGGGCTAAAAAAAAACCACACTTGTTTACCACATTTACAATGCCGATGCCGCATGCCGCCGCGCCGCCGCAGCCGCCGCTTCACGGCGAGTGGCGGTACATCAGAGATTATCGTGATCGGCGATGATCTTAGATTTTGTCTGAGGCGATGATCAACGCGTTGAAGCGGCCACACTGTCAGTGTGTGCAATGTAGGCCACACTAAAGCTAGAAACTTAGCAGTACTGACGCGGCTTTGGCCACCGGTCCAGATAAGTTTGTGGCACTCTATGTTGCAGTATTTCGGAGTTTGGTATCGGTTTTGCCGAGTAACTACTTAGATAGACTATATAGTCCTGCCATCGCGCGCGAAGGTTATGGGCACCTCATAGGAAATAGGTACCTACATGGCGTGGCGACCGAGAACCTCTTTCCAGATGTGATGTGATCACCAGAGACATGCAAGTGATCACTTAAAATACTGTCAACTCGTAATAAAAACAAATGGGATAAAATAGTTCCATAGAAATTATAAACTTCTTAGTTTATTCACGTAATGTTCTCTGTGCTCTTACTTGTAGTAGGTGATACCTACCTACCGATTTAATTTGCCAGCATAAAGACCCATAGATATCTTGGAGTATTTGTTTGCTATCAGATAGAGCATCCAAATAAGCAAAAAAAAGTTACCAAAATAGTAAATTTCCTCGAAAAATAAACAACTTTTTAGTTTTTTGTAAATGCAGTTTTTATTTTTTCAAAATCGAGCACGTAACTCCTCACATAACTTTTAGATAACTCTCACGGTTTCAAATTGACCCCCAGTAGCCCTGAAGAAAACTCATCTGTACTTATGTTTTAACTTCAATCAAGAAATAGGTACTTAACTTACCTAGGTACCTATTTTTCGAAAGGAATCACATCATCAATCAATTATAGGGATATCCTAGAAATATACAAGTATTTATATAGGTATGTTAACTTACTTATGTCGATGTATTTATTTAGATTGTGGGTATGGAGAAAAATTCTCACAATTTGCTTTGTTTGTGTTCGCTGTTGTAAGGAACTTTGATTCTATGTTTCTACAGCCTAACCAGTTTTTATTGAGAAATTAAATAGGTACCTAATTAATGAATTATTTAAGTTCAAGCAATATTTCGCGAACGTAAAAAAAGTTAGTTAAACTCTCATCTCCTTTGCTTTTTTTAAAAAAAAAACTTTTATTACCTACACATACATCGCAGGCATTATGTCCCTTCTTCGGTGTGAGTCCTCATGTGCGCAGTCAAATATTTCTTTTTAGAAAAACCTTTATCACATACATCGCAGGCATGCGGCTTTTCTCCTGTGTGAGTCCTCATGTGTACAGTCCAATGTGCTTTTCGAAAAAAACTTTTATCACATATATCGCAGGCATATGGCTTTTCTCCAGAGTGAGTCTTCTTATGTACAGTCAAATCAGCTTTTCGATAATAATTTTTATCACATTCATTGCAGGCATATGGCCTTTCTCCTGTGTGAGTCCACATGTGTACAGTCAAACATGTCTTTTGAGAAAAACTCTTTTCACATACATTGCAAGCATATGGCCTTTCTCCTGTGTGAGTTCTCATGTGTGCATACGGTTTTTGAGAAAATCTCCTATCACATACATCGCAGGCATATGGCCTTTCTCCAGTGTGAGTCTTCATGTGTATAGTACAATTTCCTTTTTGAGTATAACTTTTATCACATACATCTCCAGTGTGAGTCTTTAAATGTGCAATCAAAGGTGCTTTTCCACAATATTTTTTATCACATACATCGCAGACGTATGTTGGCCTTTCTCCAGTGTGAGTACTCATATGTGCAGTCAAATGTGCTTTTCGAGAAAAACTTCTACCACATACATTGCAGGTGTATGGCCGTTCTCCAGTGTGAGTCCTCAAGTGTCTAGTCAAACATGGCTTTTGAGAAAACTTCTTATCACATACTTCGCAGGCATATGGCTTTTCTCTTATGTGAGTTCTCGTATTATGTATAGTCAAATGTGCTTTTCGAGAAAAACTTCTACCACATACATTGCAGGTGTATGGCCGTTCTCCAGTGTGAGTCCTCAAGTGTCTAGTCAAACATGGCTTTTGAGAAAACTTCTTATCACATACTTCGCAGGCATATGGCTTCTCTCCAGTATGAATCCTCATGTGTCTGGTCAAACGCGACTTTTGAGAAAACTTCTTATCACACACATCGCAGACATGAGGTTTCTCTCCTGCATGAGTTCTCATGTGTTTAGGTAAATGAGGTTCTTCTTTGCTGTGAGTATAAAATAAGTGCTTTTTTAAAAAATATTTACTTTTGAATTTTTCATTACATATATTACAGGCAAAAGTGACTTGATTGTGATTCTGAATGTGGGCTGATAGTCTCTTTTTCAGAGAGAACTTTTTACCACATTGGTTGCTCACAAGTATTTTTTTACTAGTTTTATATGAGGCCAAACTATTAATGTTTTGTGATGTATTGCAACACCGACCCGCCCTTTTGTCTTCGTGATTCGTGCTCTCAGACGAGTACTTTGTGGGTCGGTCGACCATAGCTGGGAAATCTACTGCTGCAGCTACTGGATCCTCTTCCGTAAATTCGTCATTTACAACAAATTCTTCCATATTGGATACAAATTCTTCTTTCACAACCAATTCTTCATTATTGGTGACTAATTCTTCTTTTACAATAACATCTTCCTCACTAGTGAATAATAATTCTTCTTTGTTACGAGGAGAATGAACACTATTTTCGTTATTAAGAGCCATTACCTTCATAGTGAATACTGACAGGCTACTTCGTATTGTGGGGTTGAGATTGAGGATATTTTCATGTGATGCCTGAAAATAAAAATAATATAATGCTTCATCATAATAGCCCCCTTGGCTTAGCACAGCGATTGTCTTTGTACCAGAGAATATTACACAAGCTATGGATAGTGGTCATCAGGTAGACGTCATTTACACTGACTACAGTAAAGCTTTTGACAGGATTGACCATAACCTGCTAATCACCAAACTCCGCTTTATTGGTATACGGGGAGACCTGTTGAGGTGGCTTACATCATACATTGAGAACAGATCTCAGGCTGTTGTGGTGCATAATAACATTTCTAGCTGGGTTACTATTCCTAGTGGTGTACCTCAGGGATCGCTACTCGAACCCCTGCTCTTCTTAATTTTTATCAATGATATCCCTAATTGCTTTCTCAATAGCCACTTATTATGTTTTGCAGACGATATGAAAATTTTTAAAATTATTGATTCCCTTGACGATGTTTCCCAGTTGCAAGCTGATTTGATGAGACTGGATACCTACATTACCTACTGCTCCCTCAATAAATTAGACCTTAACTCTTCGAAATGTTCATTGTTACTTTTACTCGTACGAATATAGTTCACTCTTCATACTCACTCAAAAATCATGCACCGGAAAAGGGCACTGCGCCTTTCCAGCGCGTAAGGGACCTTCATGATTCTAAACTATTATTTAAAGATCATACTGATGCAATCATTTCCAAAGCTTCTAGGGGCTTAGCGTTTGTTATGAGGAGCTCAGCTAACTTTATTATAGCCAAAACGTTTAAGATTCTTTATTGTACTTTTGTTCGTAGTATACTTGAGTATGCATCACAAATATGGAATCCTCAATATGATGTCAGTGAATTGCCAACACGAACTTGAAATATTCTACCCAATAGGTAGTTTTCGATCCACTTGAGTAGTTGTCCACATATTCCGAAGTGTTCTAGCTTCAGAAGACGTTGATGTGGAACCTTATCAAAAGTGCGTTCCATAATTCGTCTGCGGCGCGTTCAAAGTCAATGTATATATCCATAGGGTTATTGTTGTCAAGTTCTTTACTGTGTTCTATGAACACAATGTTAATAGGTTTGTGATAGTTGATCTTTTCCGAAGAAAACCATGCTGCTTCACTGTTAAGATACATTCTTTATTGAAAAAATTGTGTCAGCTTATAACAAATAATTTTTTCCATTATTTTCAGTACAAGACTTGTGAGACTTAATTAAATACTGAATTTAAGTCGAGGCAATAAGCAAAATTTTGTTAAACTAATCGCCTTTGTTGCTTGGGCAATATTCTTTTATCACATACATCGCATGCATTTATGTCCCTTCTGTGTGAGTCCTTATGTGATCACGCAAATATTTCTTTTTAGAAAAACCTTTATCACATACATCGCAGGCATGCGGCTTTTCTCCTGTGTGAATCCTCATGTGTACAGTATAATGTGTTTTTCGAAAAAATCTTTTATCACATATATCGCAGGCATATGGCTTTTCTCCAGTGTGAGTTTTCTTATGTACAGTCAAATCAGCTTTTCGATAATAATTTTTATCACATTCATTGCAGGCATATGGCCTTTCTCCTGTGTGAGTCCTCATGTGTATAGTCAAACATGTCTTTTGAGAAAATCTCTTTTCACATACATTGCAAGCATATGGCCTTTCTCCTGTGTGAGTTCTCATGTGTGCAGTCACATATGGTTTATGAGAAAATCTCCTATCACATACATCGCAGGCATATGGCCTCTCTCCCGTGTGAGTCTTCATGTGTATAGTCCAATTTGCTTTTTGAGTATAACTTTTATCACATACATTGCAGGCATATGGCCTTTCTCCAATGTGAGTATTCTTATGTGAAGTCAAATGTGTTTTTCTATAAAATGTTTTACCACATACATCGCAGATATATGGCTTTTCTCCAGTGTGAGTCTTTACATGTACAATCAAATGTGCTTTTAAAGAATATTTTTTATCACATACATCGCAGACGTATGATGGCCTTTCTCCAGTGTGAATATTCATATGTACAGTCAAATGTGCTTTTCGAGAAAAACTTTTACCGCATACATTGCAGGTGTATGGCTTTTCTCCAGTGTGAGTCCTCATGTGCCTAGTCAAACATGGCTTTTGAGAAAACTTCTTATCACACACATCGCAGACATGAGGCTTCTCTTCTGCATGAGTTCTGTGTTTAGTTAAATGAGGTTTTCCTTTTTTGTGAGTATAAAATAAGTGCCTTTTTAAAAAATATTTACTTTTGAATTTTTCATTACATATATTACAGGCAAAAGTGACTTGATTGTGATTCTGAATGTGGGCTGATAGTCTCTTTTTCAGAGAGAACTTTTTCCCACATTGGTTGCTCACAAGTATTTTTTTACCAGTTTTATATGAGGCCAAACTATTAATGTTGTGTGATGTATTGCAACACCGACCCGCCCTTTTGTCTTCGTGATTTGTGGGTCGGTCGACCACAGCTGGGAAATCTACTGTTCCAGCTACTGGATCCTCTTCCGTAAATTCGTCATTTACAACTAATTCCTCACTGGGGACAAATTCTGCTTTTACAACAAATTCTTTCTTATTGGTTACAAATTCTTCTTTTACAACCAATTCTTCATTATTGGTGACTAATTCTTCTTTTACAACAAATTCTTGTTTTACAATAAAATCTTCCTCACTAGTGACTAATAATTCTTCTTTGTTATGAGGAGAATGAACACTATTTTCGTTATTAAGAGCCATTATCTTCATAGTGGACACTGACAGGCTACTCCGTATTGTGGGGTTGCAATTGAGGATATTTTCATGAGATGCCTGAAAATAAAAATAATAATCATACCAACCCCCTTAGCACAGCGATTCTCTTTTATACCGGAGAATATATGAAAAAGACATTAGATAAGTACACCAACGTCAATGGAATGGGGGAGTTGGAGTTTTGAAGACACAAGCCGCCATGTTTTCTTCTGAGTGCTGGGCTACGAAAGCGACGGATGAAAGAAAAGTGCATGCGACAGAGATGCGAATGTTGAGATGGATGTGCGGAGTGACGCGAATGGATAAGGTGAGGAATGAATATATTAGGGGAAGTCTGAAAGTAGCGCCGGTGACTGAGGAGCAATAGGTTATTGTGGTATGGGCATGTAATGCGGAGGTATGAAACTCATGTAACTTGGAAATGAATGTGGATGGATATGTGAGTAGAGGTAGACCAAAGAAAAGATGGATGGATTGTGTGAAAGAAGATATGGGTAAGAAGGGAGTGAATACGAAGATGACGAGTGATAGGGGAGAGTGGAAGAAGAGAACATGTTGTCCCGACCCCGCAAAAGCGGGATAAGGGTAGGCAAATGATGAAGCTGCCATGTTTTCTTCTAAACCAAATTGACAGGACTGACTGACTGACTGACTGACATGTTATGAATTGTTAATACATAAAACTTGACATTGGCAAAATTATACTGATATCACAATTAGAGTGCCACAAACTATCTGAACCGGTGGCCAAAAGAGAAACTAACGAATTTTATATGAAAATTTATTTTTCTGCCAACACTAAATGCGATAACAGCGCCTCTCTCATCGGTCAGATAAGTTTGAGGCACTAAAATTGCCATCACTACATAGTATAAAACAAAGTCGCTTTCTCCGTCCCTATGTATGGTTAAATCTTTTTTAACACCCTTGCTCGTAAAGCTGATGTAATTCCACCGGTTTTAGATATGTAAAGCGGGTCATAACAAACGCGTGTGTTATCAAATAATAACAAACGCGTGATTTATATTGGCCCGACAGGAAAAGGTTGCCAAATTTGTTTTACGAAACACTTACAAACCTCTTGAAATTCTTGCAACAAAAATATAAGAAAAAAGAAATTATAATTGGAGGCGATTTTAATGTAGATGCTCTAGATCAAACAATTTCCTCCCCCCTTCTAAATTTGATGAATAGTTTCAATTTCCATCAACATGTTAAAGAACCAACACGAATAAAGCTATCAAAAAAAACTAACACAATAAAATACTCTTGCATTGATCTCGTATTTACAAACTTCAAAAATAAAGGATTTGCTACAAACGTAAAAGAATACGGTTTCTGTGACCATAAAGGCGTACTTATAAACATTCCAATAAAAAAAGTGGATACACGTGAATACTGGTTCGAAGAAAAAAGAACATTCAATGATAAAAATATTCAATCATTTATAGCTGAACTAAGAAACATTGATTTTTCAAAAATATTAAACAATGATAGCGACGTACATACAAACTATAATTCATTCAGCGAAACAATCATACAATTACTTGATATACACATACCCAGAACATTAATAAAAATAAAAACTAAACACAAAAAACCATGGTTAACGACTGGTATAAAGAAGTCTTGTAAGCACAAAAGATCCTTGAAAATCGTTGCATCACACTTTGATAACCCCATTCTTAATGAAAATTATAAACAATACGAGAAAACTCTAAGAAAAACCGTTATGACTTCCAAAAAATTACAAACTATCAAAAAAATCCAAAAATCAGATAATATTGTTAAAACAATGTGGAACATAGTAAAGAAACAAACAAATAAGCTACCACTAAAAAACAAACAAAATATAAAATTAAAAATAAATAATAAGATATCACAGGATCCAGTATTAGTTGCAAATACCTTCAACGACTTTTTTGCATCAGTGGGTAACCATGTAGCCTCTACAGTCCCTATTGGTCGACCAGTCATTTCTCCAGCAGAACAATCAATGTACATACAACCTGTTACTGTCAAAGAAGTCACAAAATCAATACAAAACCTCAAAAATAAACGAAGCTGTGGATACGATGAAATTCCTCCAATGCTCTTAAAAAAATGTGCTAAAGAAATAGCAGAACCCTTGACATATCTAATAAACCAATCTTTTGTAGAAGGTACCGTCCCAGATTTATTAAAAATATCAATAGTCAAACCTCTACACAAAAAAGAAGACAAAACAGACTGCAATAACTATCGACCTATAGCACTGCTACCTACCTTTTCGAAGATATATGAAAGCGCGATGTCAAGCCGTTTATACTCTTATTGCGAAAAATTCCAGATATTCAGCGACAGCCAAAATGGATTTAGAAAAAAACGATCCACATCCCTAGCTGTTTATAAATACATGCATGATATATTAAATGTAATTAACAATAAAGAACACGCTATTGGTATACTATTGGATATGAGCAAGGCTTACGATAGAGTGACATACGAAATATTACTTACGAAACTTCACGGTATAGGAGTTAGAGGCTTAGTTCACGAATGGTTTAAATCATATCTTAAAAACAGGAGTCAATACGTTGAAATAGAACACTTTAATAACATAACAGGACATATAACAAAAGTAAAATCAAACAAAATCGACATCACAAATTCTATTCCCCAGGGTAGCGTTCTAGGCTGTATACTATTTATTATATACATAAACGACTTGCCAAAAAATATTAGTAACTCATGTACTCTTTTCGCAGATGATATATCAGTAGTTATCCCTACAAAATCTATCATAAACTTGAATAAAATATTAGACACTACCTTAACAGACATAAAAAGTTGGCTAGACGAACACAACCTTCAACTAAATTTCAAAAAAACCAAATTAATGCAGTTCTATCCATACCAAAAAAAACCACTAAATATAAATTACTCATTTCAAAATAACCCACTAGAAACCGTGAACACTTATCCTCTTTTAGGTATGGAAATAGACTCTAATATAAACTGGAAAACACACATCAAAAAAATAACATCTAAACTCTCAAGATTTACTTATGCTTTATACGAACTAAAAAAATTAACAGATGAAAAAACAGCAACCTGTGCATACTATGCTTATGCACACGCTTGGCTCCAATATGGTATTATTCTTTGGGGCAATAGTTCAGATGTCCACAAGCTTTTTATTTTACAAAAAAGATGCTTACGCATAATATATAATCTAGATGCAATGGAAAGCTGCAGACCATATTTTAAAAACAAAAAAATTCTAACAATACATAGTTTATATATCCTAGAAGTAGGAACATTTGTAAAAAAACATATAGACCTTTTTAAAATTTACACCCGCCCCCAAAATCTACGACAAAAAAATAAATTAGACTTTCCTTTTTCGAAACTTCAGATGATTCACAACGCTCCTTATGCAATGTCTACTAAAATATTCAATCAAATTCCCCAAGAAATTCAAAAACATAATCTCCCAAAATTCAAATCCATCCTAAAAAAATATTTAATAGAAAATAGCTTCTATTCTTTGGAAGAATTCCTTTCTAAATAATTTACTAGGTATTTTATAAAAATAAAATACCTAAAAATAAATACTTAGCTATAAAGTAGTACTTAGGTTATCTAATTCTAATAAATGTAGGTATATCTAATTGTTTTTATTTTTTAAGATTTTAATAGAAGATCTCATAATTTTAAGAAATGTTTGTTACACAAACACAATTTTTATATTTAAAATTTTGCGATGTCCTTGCAGGACTCATGTGTTAGCTATTAAGTACACCTATGCCTAAGACCTTGTACACACACATGTAAGCAATAAATACTTTGACTTTGACTTTGACTTTGACAAAGCAAATAGTTATGTTATAGTCCATACAAATTCCATAACAGCATTATTTGCCATTTCAAATATGGAACTGATCGCCGCCGAGCTGGAGTCGTGCCTCCAGCTTGTGAGCAGCGCGCTGTTGCTATTCAAAGGAGTACTAATCGCCGCGCGGCGCCACTCAGTAGGCAGTCTGTTCAAATGGCGGGAAAGCAACAGTGTGCATTCACAGATTGAGTTTATTTAAATGTTTTTTTTTTCTGTTTCCTCGCAAATGTGTTAAAAAACGTCGTACGATATACGTGCGTATTGGTTATAACATGCTCGGCTCAATTACGCCCTCGCCTGCGGCTCGGGCTGAAATTCCGCCTCGCATGTTATAACCATCTTTACGCACTAATATCGTAATGTACTATTTTAACACCCTTGCTCGTAAAGCTGATGTAATTCCACCGGTTTTAAATATGTAAAGCGGGTCATAACAAACGCGTGTGTTATCAAAGCAAATAGTTATGTTATAGTCCATACAAATTCCATAACAGCATTATTTGCCATTTCAAATATGGAACTGATCGCCGCCGAGCTGGAGTCGTGCCTCCAGCTAGTGAGCAGCGCGCTGTTGCTATTCAAATTTCGAACTAATCGCCGCGCGGCGCCCCAGCAGGCAGCGCTAGCGCGCTGTTAAAATGGCGGGAAAGCAACAGTGTGCATTCACAGATTGAGTATAATTAAAATGTTTTTTTTTCTGTTTCCTCGCAAATGTGTTAAAAAACGTCGTACGATATACGTGCGTATTGGTTATAACATGCTCGGCTCAATTACGCCCTCGCCTGCGGCTCGGGCTGAAATTCCGCCTCGCATGTTATAACCATCTTTACGCACTAATATCGTAATGTACTATAAAACTACGCAACTGATTTTGATACGGTTTTTTTTAATAGATAGAGTGATTCAAGAGGAAGGTTTATATGTATAATATATATATATATTTTTAATTAACTTATAATAATGATTTATTAAACCCTAATAATATTACAATCTGGCCAAGTAAGCCAATGAGCAATTTGTCTCTGACATAGTTTTATAAAGAATAATATAACTAAGAATGTGTCCAATGGCACTTTTCTTACTGTCTCTAATTAAGGGGAAGACACTTTTTTCTTGTGTTCTTTAAAATACTTGAATATTATTAATAATTTGAATGTTTTTAACACCCTTGCTCGTAAAGCTGATGTAATTCCACCGGTTTTAAATATGTAAAGCGGGTCATAACAAACGCGTGTGTTATCAAAGCAAATAGTTATGTTATAGTCCATACGAATTCCATAACAGCATTATTTGCCATTTCAAATATGGAACTGATCGCCGCCGAGCTGGAGTCGTGCCTCCAGCTAGTGAGCAGCGCGTTGTTGCTATTCAAATTTCGAACTGCGCTGTTAAAATGGCGGGAAAGCAACAGTGTGCATTCACAGATTGAGTATAATTAAATTGTTTTTTTTTTCTGTTTCCTCGCAAATGTGTTAAAAAACGCCGTACGATATACGTGCGTATTGGATATAACATCTTTACGCACTAATATCGTAATGTACTATTACACTACACTAACTCAAACGGTTTTGTTCGTTTGAGTCTTCTCACTAAGTCCGTGTTATCGAGGAGCTGGATAGCCTCGACGTTCACATGGTGATGAAGTCTTTTTTCGTGAGCTTCTGCATATTTCTTAATAATTTTATCAACGAAGTCTATTTTAAGGTCCCGGTGCAGATCTTCGTTTCTTACGTACCAAGGAGCAAATGAAATGAAATGAAATGAAATGATTTATTAAAAAACACGATGTCCTCTATTTTGAAATCGTTGGATTATTAGGATATTACTTTTTTTGGTACAGCCCCACAGCTGTATACCATAGGTCCATACTGGCATCAGGACTTGTTTGTACAGTATCATCTTGTTATGTACTGAAAGTGCAGATAGCCTTCCAAGGAGCCAGTGCAACTGTCTGTATCGTAGCTCCAACTTTTCTCTTTTTTTCTTAACGTGGGATTTCCAGCGTAGCTTTGCGTCAAGCGTCATACCCAAGTACTTGGCTGTATTTTCATATGGTATTCGATGCATAATATAGTAGAGAAATTTAGTATCAGCATTGCAGCCGTGCGAAGCCGGGGCGGCTAGTTTAATATAAGAAGACGAAGTTATCGGCAACATCAATGCCCATCAACGCGATACTTATTGGGACAAGGCAGTGTAGGCAGGTTCCTCTCTGTATTCTGTGGTGTACTTAACAAAATTTTGTTTTAGTCAGACTTATAATTTTTGAGAAACTCATTGTTGTTTTTCCCTGTCGTAACATAATCTAACCAACTGATTTGGTTTTGGATACATTTTAAGTAAAATTCAAAAATATATATTCTGTCTCTGGGACAGGTGCAGTTAGAAGGCAAAAATACGGAAATATTTTTAACACACAATTTACTTTCTAAACATACCTTTTTCTCGATTTTAATTTAAAGTATGAATCAAACTATATAAGAGTATTTCACGAAAATCATTTTTCTTTAAGACTCTTTAGTTTTCCAGGAATTAAATTAATTCACTGGCACATTTCGTCGATTTTCTCAAAAACATTAAGTCAGACAATAAAAAAATTATCGGTAAAAAGCTTTTTTTTTACGACTTCTATAAAAGTACATAGTTTAGAAAGAAAAACACTTGAATAATATTAATAAAAAATAAAAAATTACGACGTCTATAAGAAAAGTACTTAAAAAATATTAATAAAATATTATTTTTTAAGTTCCGGCTGCCTACAACACGTCCGCTCCCGTCGCGGTCGCGGTGCACACTGACTAACATGACAGAGTAGGCTTGTGTAGTTCCTGAACTAAGTACTAATAGGAATTAATTCCCACAAGTGTACTAGTTGTCCTAGTTCACATAACTCGGTCCTAATAGGACTATTAGTACTCTAGTACACTAGTTCATTCGATCGTTTCGTTAAGGAAATTATCATAACTGCGCCTTCCTGCACTGTAATAAGGTTCAAATCGGCATGCGTATCTACCCTTGTACTAGGACGGAATGAAAAGAACTACACGATCCTATTAGGACTCTAGTTCATTCGATCGTTCGGAAAAAGAACTGTTAGAAATGTATTCACATGTCAGTGTCTGATTGGTTTGTCAAGCGCAGACAGAGATAGACTCATTAGGCGAGTAAGCGGTAATAAAAGAGACAGAGATATCACGGTGGCGGGCGTTTCATTCGATCTTTAGTTTAGTACGAACATCGTTCATGTCCTACAAAACACAAAGCTAGTACGTAGTTCAGGACCGACCGACCGACCGAGCGACTCATTATACAAAATACAAATACAAAATCGTTTATTACCTAATAAAATGTGCTTACAAAGTGGAGTTGAGACTCTGTTTTCTGTTTTAGTTTAAGTATAAACTGTATTACAGACAAACAGTGCTCTTCCCAGTACATTGCTTACATTTTTTATCTAAAAGTAGATTTATAGAACCGAAGATCTACTGTACTAGATGTACTAATAGTACTAGAAGTCCGATCTAGTTCTTCACAACGATCGTACTAGTACGGAGCGCTCTCTGTACTGACCGAGCAAGCACAAGCCTATGACAGAGATCACCGAGTTCACTGACATGCGTACTTAGTGTGGCCGCATTCATCATCCGCAGCCGTATAAAGTGGCCACACCAACATTCAACGTCTATCAACACGTTAATCAACGGCATTTCCCGTTGGTGTGGTGTGGCCCCAGCGTTAGAGTGTGGATAAAAAGTAGTTTTTGTTGTGAGTGCTGAGTTTGAATCCTGAACAAGCGATGGATTCTATAATTGAATCACGAGCGCAGCGAACAATTAAGTTAGATGAGTGTAGTGAGGGATTCAAAAGCACAAACAACAACAACAATAATTTAGCTCTCGTGATTTATACAACTTTTCACTTGCTAGCGTAAAGATACAAGATGTAAGGAAAACCAATTCCCGCAATTATTCCTTTTTTATTGTCCCGCAAGTAGCAGGCTAAAGCACAGAATACAGATAGGAACAGAAGGCTCACTTCACGAAAAATAATTAAATAAATAGCGACTCTTGCGGCGACGCAATAAAGTTCAATTCGATTTAACTAAATTCCGAATATAGCTAAATTTCGGGAGTGACACCCCCCTGGCTAAAGTCCAAAAATAAGACCTTGCCCGCCGCTGCACCAGGGCGCGGCGCTGCGACCTGTCAGCACTCTGAACAAAAACTAAATTTCCTCTCTTGTACAGTCACGTTCAATGAGATGTATAACACTCCATAATGTTTCAACCCATGTCCAGGTCAACATGTCCAACAATGTTCTGGTATATTTATTGATTTCGCCACTAGTTCAATGTGAAAACAATTTCCGCTTTTTGTTTTTAACCTACATCTATTAGTTTTAGTGTGATTGATTATAAAAGTATGGAGTGTATACATCTTATTGTCCGTGACTGTGCACAAGATGCAAGAATGTACACACTCTAACTGCGGAAAGTTTTAACTGTCATTTTAATCTATTCTCCGGTACAAAGATATTCGCTGTGCTAAGGGGCAGAATACAGGTTGTCGCAAACATTTACAACATATACAGGGCGTCCCAAACTTATGGGACATGAAGGGGAAGTACCTTAAATATCGTAGATAGTGTATTTTGCTTAAAGAAGACTTTATGTTATTTTTAAAACTTAGTAATTCCGCATTCATAGATTTTCTAAAAATTACTTGCTTCGTCTGGGAATCGAACCGACTCAAATGTCAAAAAAAAATCACCCTACTTTTATGATGCCAATCGAAAGAATAGCTAAAAAATAATAACTCTGCTTAGGTAACATTGTATTTTAAAAGAAAGGAACAACGTAAAATTAATCATTTTAATCAACATAAAAACATACATGTAACTGCCGTAGTCAATTAAGTGGGTATTTTTTTGTAAATTAATTAATTAAATGCTCAAAATGTGATCCCTCTTGTCTTACGCAAATCGCCAATCTTTTAATGAGTCCGCTACCTGTTGATTTTCTTATCATTTTATGGTGAACACTCGATGTGATATGGCACAATTCAGTTTGAACGTCGTCGACGGCAATAAATAACTTTCTTGAAATTTGACTCATTCAAAACTCATTTTACGTTGTTCCTTTCTTTTAAAATACAATGTTACCTAAGCAGAGTTATTATTTTTTAGCTATTCTTTCGATTGGCATCATAAAAGTAGGGTGATTTTTTTTTGACATTTGAGTCGGTTCGATTCCCAGACGAAGCAAGTAATTTTTAGAAAATCTATGAATGCGGAATTACTAAGTTTTAAAAATAACATAAAGTCTTCTTTAAGCAAAATACACTATCTACGATATTTAAGGTACTTCCCTTTCATGTCCCATAAGTTTGGGACGCCCTGTATAACACAACAACATAACAACATACATGTAACATATATTGTAATATAAAAAAATAAAAAAATTATAATAATAATAATATGTGTGAATGTTACTATAATACGGATAAATAAAAATGTAAATATACTAAAAAGTGTTTAACTGAACCAATTTAAATAGGTCGGTTGGTGTCACAAATTCTAAAAAAGCTAAAGGAACAAAAACTCTCGGGCGCCAGACACCAGACCGATAATATATAAATAAATAGAAATAAAAATAAGAATACCTGGATAAAGCTCTGCGCCAGATGAACTTCTAATCTTAGGGCGGGGGAAATGATACAATCTGATGTTGTTATTGTACGAGTCTTTTAATGCATAGATAGTTCCATAGATTTTATGATATGTTCAGGGGGATGGCAATAATTATATCAATTTAATTAAACGGAAATTACATCTAAAAGAAAAACAGAACTGAAATTATATCTAAAAGTAAAACTGAACCAATTTGAAAGAAAAACTGAAGTTACATTTAAAAGAAAAACTAACCTGAAGCTGAAGCTGAAGCTATTGCAATCTTGTAAAATTTTAAAGGAAAGGTTATCCGTTTAAGACGGCCTAATTAAATTTATTTTTATTCAAATTTTATAATTCACCATAGGTCGAACAAATTCTGCTGCGTCGGAAGTGTCTCCATAATTTTAAATTCCATAAATTTTAACCCAAAATTAATTCCAAAGTAAAATAAACACCCGTTTGTCTGAAACAAACAAACTCCGTTCAGAATACAAAAGTGGAAACCAATTTATTTGCCCCTAACTGAAAGATGTTGAGATAACTTACCCGGGCCAGACTTTTAAAACAGCTCCAATCAGTATTGCATCCGACTCAAGCTTCTGTTAACGAAAAAACAAACTATTTGAATCCGCCATTTTCCACACAAACACGACATGTTTGCATGTCATCGAAAAATTCACTCACCAATAAATCATCGCTCCAAAATCTAAATAGTCTATCGCCTTTAGGCGATTATAGACCCAAAATCAGCAAACCATTGTTTAGATGAACACCAAATCGATCAAATAAATTGAGATTTAAAATACAAGAAAAGCATTCGATTAGAACGCCGGGAAGAAAGTGACTTCTGCTTCTTTTGCAGAAATTGAGGTTAAGAAAAACTGTCAAACAAATCAAACTTCAGATGCCTGGCTGTCAAAAATGCTACTGTCACTTGAACGTCAAGCAAGACAGATCGCTTCCACTCTGAGCACTGGTCAATTATGATGTTTCTGTAATAGTTGGAATAACAACGTTACATTACATACCATCCCAAAAAAAATAAAAGAAAGGACTACTTTCTTTTATGCCAAAAAGACTCATAAAAGATTCTACAAAACTCTACAAAAAAGACTATAAAAAAACTCTCTAAATGACTCTACAAAACTTTATCAAAAACTCTACAAATGACTCTACAAAACTTTGTCAAAAACTCTACAAAACTCTATCAAAAACTCTACAAAACTCTATCAAAAACTCTACAAATGACTCTACAAAACTATACTAAAAACTCTACTAATGTGGACTTGCACGCTCTGAACAAGGAAGTGCTAGAGAGACAAGAACACAGAAGATTCCAAAAACACCAAATCTTATCAAATCTAAACTAGCTAGAAAGACAAAACTCTTAAACACATGCAACCAATAGAAAACTCTATCAAAGAATTTCAAACCTAAACTGACAATCACAACAAAACGTTTCAAAAGTGCGACTAGACAACTTTGTCGTCGACTCGGACAATTTTAATGTAAAGGTCACAAAAATTAAATTGCAACAAATGATCCCAAAAGAATCTTAAAGTGCGGTTAGACTTCCTAGTCACCGACTTAAAGTGATACAATTCATTTAATTTAAATTTAAACCAAAACATGCAAATAAATAAAATTACATTCTGACCATAATATGAAGTGCGGTTGGACACCTACGTCACCGACTCGGTACAGAAAGTTACCAAATTACCAAACCAAAGTCAGTAAATTCTCACATGGGAAAAATGTGATTTCAAAATTTTTGTCCGACACACGAAAGTGTGCAAACTCGAAAAAATTTGTGTATTGTGATCGGCTCAACTCTACCAATTTTCCGGGCACAATACAACAAAAGGTTGCGGTATTCAAACGGAAAAGAATGAACACGCCAAAAAAACAACAAGAGTACTGTGATCGGCTCAACTCTACCAACATTCCGGGCACAGCAGCACTTGGGAAAAATTGATTGTGAATATTGTGATCGGCTCAACCCTACCAATTTTCCGGGCACAATAACACGCAAAATAGACAGAACCAGAGGGAAAAATCTGAGAACCGTGTCCAAAAATGTTATGGAATATTATTCCAAAAAATGTCTAATCAGGGTTATATCAAAATGTCAAGTCCGAGAAAACTAATCTAAAATTCAGACTATCACAAACAAACGACAAAAACTATCCTAACAAATATAAGTCAAACAGACTCATCTAAAATTAGTTTGAGAACAACCGAACAAAGTTCTCTAAAAATATACAAAATATACAGAATATACAAAATATACAATAAGATCTTTCGATGTTGACAATAATGAATGAAGCTAAAAGTTATTTAAACCAAAAATTACCTAAGTTATTTTTTGAAACTTAATTGCAAAGTTTGATATATTCATAAAAAATTTCCTATCATTCATCCTCATACAAATAGCTATATCCAAACATACATCAATCTACAATCTTCTTCTACAAAAGCTAAATCAAACAAATACATCAAAACCAAGTTAAAAAGTTTAAAGGCCAAAAAGTTTAAATTTTAATATTTAATAATATCTTTAATGTAATAACGACCAGAGGTGTTTTTATTGAGGTCTTTCAAAAGGTAAACATTATTAGAAATCTTTTCAATAATTTCGCATTTAACAAACTTAGGCGCAAATTTTGCCGAAAAATATAAAGGAGCATTAGACTGAACAAAACTTCTCCTCCAAACTATATCACCTACACCAAAAGAAATGACTTTCCTCC
Organism: Epirrhoe alternata; assembly: GCA_963565295.1. NCBI lineage: Eukaryota > Metazoa > Arthropoda > Insecta > Lepidoptera > Geometridae > Epirrhoe > Epirrhoe alternata. The sequence goes on from OY751402.1 coordinate 665,130, forward strand.
CAATATTATAATACCGAGCGTTACGCTTATAAGCTTTTAATAAGTTAGCTTGAACTTTAACAAAAATATCACTAAGTGATTTAAGAGAAAATGCAAACGAATTTCTTTCACCAAAACCAAGTTGACTTAAATTATCCAACGAATTACTAAAACGGTGTAAAGAAGCATCAAAAATTAATTCTCTCCCAAACATGAGAAAATTAGGTGTGAAATCTGTAGCAAGATTTTCACTATTATTTAAAGCTAATTGAACATGGGGCAAAAATTTAGACCAAGTTCGTTGATCGTTCATGACAAAACATGAAATACAAGTTTCTACAGTTTTATTGTACCTCTCAACAGGATTATTTTGTGGAGTATACAATGTATTATAAAATATTTTGGTTATATTATAACTTTTCATGAAATCTACAAAATATTTGGCAGTAAATTGAGTACCATTATCACAAACTATAATTTTAGGACAACCAAATTTAAGAAATATCTCTTTTTCGAATAATCTACAAATAGTTAAAGTTGTTGCTTTTATCATAGGAAATATCCAACAATACTTAGTGAAAACGTCCACAACCGAAAGAATGTATTTATGACCAGAATAACTTTTAGGCAAAATTCCAATTATATCCACCGATAACATAACCATGGGCCGATCTACTTTTTTAGGATTAATCATTAAACCAAAAGGTGGAGATGTCGAGTGTTTGTAAGCTTTACAAATGTCACAAGACTTAATATAATTTTGAACATCATTAAACATTCCGTTCCAAACATAATGTTGTTTTAATTTTTTCAAAGTTTTGTGAATTCCAAGATGACCTGAATTAATATCATCATGGTTTGACCTAATTGTATCCAAAATATGTTCTTTAGGAATAACAATTTTCCAATTTAATCTACTATCAGGATTGAATTTATTCTTACAGAATTTGTATAAAGTTTTATCATCAACTCTGTAATTTTTATATCTACAAGGAAACTTTTGACAATTAACAAATATCTTCTTATACCAAGGATCATCAATATCATCATCCGGTGAAACGATTTGAATAGAAGAAACTAAGATTGTGGCAACCGAAATCCTTGACAAAGCATCAGGAACTAAATGTAAAAAACCCTTTTTATGAATTATATGAAAAGTAAACTGAGAAATTCTAGCAGCCCATCTAGCAAGGCGTCCACTAGGATTATTTAATTTCAAAAGCCATTTCAAACACGCATGATCTGTAATAACAGTAAATTCCATTCCCTCCACATAAGGTCTAAAATGTTCTATTGAATCTAAAATTGCTAACAATTCTCGTTCTGTGGTACTATAGTTTTGTTCACATTTATTAAGAGATCTAGAATAAAATGCGATAGGATGTTGTTCACTATTATCATCCTCTTGACTCAAAACACTACCAATTCCAACAGAACTAGCATCACAATGTAGAAAGAAAGGTTTACTAAAATCAGGGCAACTCAAAACAGGCGAAGAAATTAAAACTTCTTTAAGATTTTGAAAAGCAATTTCTGCGTCATCGTTCCAAACAAGAGATTTCTTCGAGTTTTTACTACCAGCAGTTAACTTAGTAAGTGGCGAAGCAATATCAGCGAATTTATAAATGAATCTACGATAATAAGAACACAAGCCAAGAAAGCTTAGAATTAGCTGAAGGCAAATTCCCTCTAATCTGCTCAATCATTGTGTCGAAAGAATGCAACAAAGTAGGCACACAAGCTGAAGAAGTGTGAACGGCCAATTTAAGAACAGCACAACGAGTCCTCTCAGATTCACCTTCCTTTTCAACAGAAAAGGCAGAAGAAAACAGAGCAGGCGAAATTGAACTCTTTCATCCATAATGAGAACCAACCAAAAACAACCGCAAACAAAAGTTCACGACTTCGAAGCAAAACCCCCAAAAGCCTTCAAAAATTCCGAAACAATTCCCTAAAATAATTCCCAAAAATTCCCAAAATAATTCCCAAAAATTCCTAAAATAATTCCGAAGAAATTCCCAAAATAATTCCCAAAAATTCCCAAAATAATTCCTAAAATAATTCCCATACAATTCCCAAAATAATTCCGAAGAAATTCCTAAAATAATTCCCAAAAATTCCCAAAATAATTCCGAAGAAATTCCTAAAATAATTCCCAAAATAATTCTGAAAAAGGTTTAAGTTCAAAAGTTTCGATTCAAAATGTTATCAAAGTCAGGTGTTCGTTAAGGTTTCTAACCGAGATTGCAATAACCACTCACAAAAATATTCTTACCTGGTCAAAGTTTGAACCTTCAAAAAGAAGTGTGTGAAACATTCATTAAGTTCACTATCGTTGAAAGTTAAATAATTTATAAGTTGAACTACTTTTAAATTTACACAAGTTAATTTTAAATTCATAAAAGTTAGTTTTAGTTTACAAAGTTAAAAGAACTAATTATGTTTATGTTAATTTTAAACGACAAAATATTACAAGTAAATTCCAAATACAAAGTGTTCTAATAAAAAAGTTACTTGAAAACTTTTAGGTTACCCGTTCAACAATGAACCCATGTACAATAAGTTATTTTCAAGTTCACAAAAATCAAAGGTTAAACGATTAATGTATAAGATGTTTTCAAGGTTACACAAGTTTTACACATGTTGGCATGGAATAAACTGCTTCACAAAAGTTTTATCTAAACTAAATTATCACTACAACATATTAAATTGTTTTTCAAAATAAGTTTTCCACAAATATCCATAAATGAGTGCACAATACACTAAGACACTGTATTGTTATTCGTTTGTCAAGAAAATTAACCTCCTGTGATGAAAGTCACAAGGATTCAAAAAAGTTCCGGACCAAAGTTACAAAAGTTGTAAACAAAACTGTACTTAGGTCTAACAAATATAAGGTTGCAATAACTTACAGTTCCCCTGAATAACACATAGAATCCATTTCAAGTCCCTGTTCGGGCGCCAAATTGTAATATAAAAAAATAAAAAAATTATAATAATAATAATATGTGTGAATGTTACTATAATACGGATAAATAAAAATGTAAATATACTAAAAAGTGTTTAACTGAACCAATTTAAATAGGTCGGTTGGTGTCACAAATTCTAAAAAAGCTAAAGGAACAAAAACTCTCGGGCGCCAGACACCAGACCGATAATATATAAATAAATAGAAATAAAAATAAGAATACCTGGATAAAGCTCTGCGCCAGATGAACTTCTAATCTTAGGGCGGGGGAAATGATACAATCTGATGTTGTTATTGTACGAGTCTTTTAATGCATAGATAGTTCCATAGATTTTATGATATGTTCAGGGGGATGGCAATAATTATATCAATTTAATTAAACGGAAATTACATCTAAAAGAAAAACAGAACTGAAATTATATCTAAAAGTAAAACTGAACCAATTTGAAAGAAAAACTGAAGTTACATTTAAAAGAAAAACTAACCTGAAGCTGAAGCTGAAGCTATTGCAATCTTGTAAAATTTTAAAGGAAAGGTTATCCGTTTAAGACGGCCTAATTAAATTTATTTTTATTCAAATTTTATAATTCACCATAGGTCGAACAAATTCTGCTGCGTCGGAAGTGTCTCCATAATTTTAAATTCCATAAATTTTAACCCAAAATTAATTCCAAAGTAAAATAAACACCCGTTTGTCTGAAACAAACAAACTCCGTTCAGAATACAAAAGTGGAAACCAATTTATTTGCCCCTAACTGAAAGATGTTGAGATAACTTACCCGGGCCAGACTTTTAAAACAGCTCCAATCAGTATTGCATCCGACTCAAGCTTCTGTTAACGAAAAAACAAACTATTTGAATCCGCCATTTTCCACACAAACACGACATGTTTGCATGTCATCGAAAAATTCACTCACCAATAAATCATCGCTCCAAAATCTAAATAGTCTATCGCCTTTAGGCGATTATAGACCCAAAATCAGCAAACCATTGTTTAGATGAACACCAAATCGATCAAATAAATTGAGATTTAAAATACAAGAAAAGCATTCGATTAGAACGCCGGGAAGAAAGTGACTTCTGCTTCTTTTGCAGAAATTGAGGTTAAGAAAAACTGTCAAACAAATCAAACTTCAGATGCCTGGCTGTCAAAAATGCTACTGTCACTTGAACGTCAAGCAAGACAGATCGCTTCCACTCTGAGCACTGGTCAATTATGATGTTTCTGTAATAGTTGGAATAACAACGTTACAATATATTTTCAAAAACTGTTATTATAAATAAATAAATAATAATAAATAAATAAATAATAGAAAGCACTATGCAGTTGTTTTTATTTCTACAATAATATTATAACGAGGAATGATTTGTTTGTATGTTTGAATTGAATAGGCTCCGAAACTACTGGACTGATTTGAAAATTTAGAAGGCTAAAACATCGCAGGGATAATGGTAGTCAGTATCTCTCACCATTACAATCCTGCATTATCCTTAGGTAATAAATTATCTATGGATAAGGCTACATTTAATCCTGGAAATCCGTTTTTCCAAGGGACAGCAGTTAACACCAAGTACCTATTCAATATAACAGTCTTGAACCAATAATTAATATTAAAATTTTAAATGCATTTTTCATTACCTCAATGCCTTTTTCTAGCAAATCTTGAAGTATTTTCTCAGAGCAGAGAGCCATCTCGGCGAACCTGTGGCATCTCTGCAGCAGCGAGTGGCAGATGTAGCACACTGCCTGCGGCCCGCGCGCGCTCAGCTGAAACACGCCGATTGAACAGCTCGGTGAGGCTAGACTGAGGCCTCGGGGGGTTAGGTGGAGCTCGAGGAATTTCGGATTGTTGGTAGAACAGACTTACCGTATTCGTGAGTTTCTCATAGATTTCCAAGATGCGGTTTTTGAGAGAATACATTTTCACATCGCCCACTAGGCACACTCTGCACACAGATGACATTACTTTGTTTGGTTTGTTTTTTCGAGAAACACAAAGCCGTGTGAATTCCGATTGCCGACCGAATACTAGAAAAATACTATTAATTTTTCATTAGATCTAATGCACGCAGCGCGCACAAGCCTAGGCGAAAGAATAATTACCTAAAGAGCTAGAGCATTTATTTTAGCAAATAAATAGTACTTTTCTCTGACCTATAGCGAATAAAATATAAATAAATCAATGGTGTTGTTACTGTATAGTCTTTTTCACGCCGGAACGTATGCAAGACACGCAGGCAGTATCCCTAGTACGTCTGTGGCAAGACACTTCGAGTTAATCTCTCTCAAAATCAGTCTAATAGTAATGTCCTAAAGTTTAATCGAGATTATCAAAATCGATTTTTGTTTCACTACTATCAATTCATCTCAATCGATTACAAGGTTCATTCATAGACAAAATTACTAAACCAACGATTATTTCTTTACATATTTTATCGTTTAATTTTTTTTCTTGACTTTTTTGTTTCAAAATTGTTGTGAGCTACACAACGTGAAACGAAACAAGTTCAATGTGTCTTGCATACGTTCCGGCGTGAAAAAGACTATAGTATCCCATTTCTCTGATAAATATACAATGAAGAAGAGACGGGACTTCCATGACCGAAACAGAAAAAAGTTATAAAGTGTATGATTTGTATGAATGAAATGAAACACAAGGACTGCTCCAGTGCCAACATACCAAAATTATGACAAATTATCACAGAGTTAGAATTATGTGGAATTATTACAACCAGAGAAATGGGATACTACATAAAGTAGTAACATATACAACATCATTGATTAAAACTAAAGACATTATAAATGCCTTGCGTTTCATAGAACGTTTTATTTCCATTGAGTTTCGCCAGACTGATCTCTAATCGAAGGAGGGATATTATTTTACTGTGGCCAGCCCTAGCGGAGCGGTGGCGTTCGATCATCTATAGATCTATAGCTCGGACCAACAATCATAATCTATAGTCTTTTTCACGCCGGAACGTATGCATGACACATTGAACTTGTTTCGTTTTACGTTGTGTAAAACAACAATTTTGAAACAAAAAAATGAAGAAAAAGAATTAAACGATAATACATACAAAAAAAATGATTTTGTCTATTTCCTCTTTAATTATTTCATAAATTATTTTATACGAGCCATAATATATAAATAAATAAGCAATAAACATTTTCTAAAAAACTCCGCCTAATAACAGTACTGAGTAAAATGGAACGTAACCTATTAGAGAGTGCGAAAATGAAAAGAGAAACAATCGATGAATCGATAAGTAAAACAATAATCGTTGGTTTAGTAATTGTCTATGAATAAACCTCTAATCGAATAAGATGAATTGGTAGTAGTGAAACAAAAATCGATTTTGATAATCTCGATTAAACTTTAGGACATTACTATTTGACTGATTTTGACATCATCTCGAAGTGTCATTCAAAACGCACAGTCCGACTCATTAGTTCAGCTAAATCTGTTATGAATATTTCAAAGAGGTGAGGAGCAAGCACGGTGCCTTGTGGCACACCACTTACAACTGGTTTTCTCTGTGACAGTGAATTGCCAACACGAACTTGAAATATTCTACCCAATAGGTAGTTTTCGATCCACTTGAGTAGTTGTCCCAAGTTGTCCACATATTTCACTAGCTTCATTAAAAGACGTTGATGTGGAACCTTATCAAAAGCGCGTTCAAAGTCAATGTATACTATGTCAATAGGGTTGTTGTTGTCATGTTCTTTGCTTGTTGCTCTTTGTTGTGTTCTATGAACACAATGTTAATAGGTTTGTGATATTTAATCTCTTCCGAAGAAAACCATGCTGCTTCACTGTTAAGATACATTCTTTATTGAAAAAATAGTGTCAGCTTATAACAAATAATTATTTTCACTACTAGACTAGTGAGACTTAATTAAATACTGAATTTAAGTCGAGGCAATAAGCAAAATTTTGTTAAACTAATCGCCTTTGTTGCTTGGGCAATATTCTTTTATCACATACATCGCATGCATTATGTCCCTTCTGTGTGAGTCCCCATGTGTTCACGCAAATATTTCTTTTTAGAAAAACCTTTATCACATACATCGCAGGCATATGCCTTTTCTCCTGTGTGAATCCTCATGTGTACAGTCCAATGTGTTTTTCGATAAAAACTTTTATCACATATATTGCAGGCATATGGCTTTTCTCCAGTGTGAGCCTTCTTATGTACAGTCAAATCAGCTTTCCGAGAATAACTTTTATCACATTCATTGCAGGCATATGGCCTTTCTCCTGTGTGAGTCCTCATGTGTACAGTCAAGCATGCTTTTTGAGAAAAACTCTTTTTACATACATTGCAAGCATATGGCTTTTCTCCTGTGTGAGTTCTCATGTGTGTAGTCAAATATGGCTTATGAGAAAATCTCCTATCACATGCATCGCAGGCATATGGCCTTTCTCCAGTGTGAGTCTTCATGTGCACAGTCCAATTTGCTTTTTGCGAATAACTTTTATCACATACATTGCAGGCATATGGCCTTTGTCCTGTGTGAGTGTTCTTATGTACAGTCAAATGTGTTTTTCTAAAAAAAGTTTTATCACATACATCGCAGGTGTATGGCCTTTCTCCAGTGTGAGCATTCATATGTCCAATCAAATGTGCTTTTACACAATATTTCTTATCACATACATCGCAGACGTATGTTGGCCTTTCTCCAGTGTGAGTACTCATATGTATAGTCAAATGTGCTTTTCGAGAAAAACTTCTACCACATACATTGCAGGTGTATGGCCGTTCTCCAGTGTGAGTCCTCATGTGTCTAGTCAAACATGGCTTTTGAGAAAACTTCTTATCACATACTTTGCAGGCATATGGCTTTTCTCTTGTGTGAGTTCTCATATTGTGTACGGTCAAATTAGATTTTCTAGAAAAACTTTTACCACATGCATTGCAGGTATATGGCTTTTCTCCAGTGTGAGTCCTCATGTGTTTAGTCAAACATGGCTTTTGAGAAAACCTCTTATCACATACTTCGCAGGCATATGGCTTTTCTCTTGTGTGAGTTCTCATATTGTGTACAGTCAAATGTGCTTTTCGAGAAAAACTTTTACCACATGCATTGCAGGTATATGGATTTTCTCCAGTGTGAGTCCTCATGTGTATAGTCAAACATGGCTTTTCAGAAAACCTCTTATCACATACTTCGCAGGCATATGGCTTTTCTCTTGTGTGAGTTCTCATATTGTGTACAGTCAAATGTGCTTTTCGAGAAAAACTTTTACCACATACATTGCAGGTGTATGGCTTTTCTCCAGTGTGAGTCCTCATGTGTCTAGTCAAACATGGCTTTTGAGAAAACTTCTTATCACACACATCGCAGACATGAGGTTTCTCTCCTGCATGAGTTCTCATGTGTAAATGAGGTTTTTCTTTGTTGTGAGTATAAAATAAGTGCCTTTTTAAAAAACATTTACTCGTGAATTTTTCATTACATATATCACAGGCAAAAGCGACTTGATTGTGAGTCTGAATGTGGGCTGATAGTTTCTTTTTCAGAGAGAATGTTTTACCACATTGATTGCACACAAATATTTTTTTACTAATTTTATACGAGGCCAAACTATTTATGTTCCGTGATGTATTGCCACACGAGTACTCCATGGGTCGGTCAACCACATCTGGGAAATCTACTTCTGCAGCCACTGGATCCTTCTCCGTAAATTCGTCATTTACAACAAATTCTTCATCACTGATGACAAATTCTTCTTTTACAACAAATTCTTTCTTATTGGTTACAAATTCTTCTTTTACAACCAATTCTTCATTATTGGTGACTAATTCTTCTTTTACAACAAATTCTTGTTTTACAATAAAATCTTCCTCACTAGTGACTAATAATTCTTCTTTGTTATGAGGAGAATGAACACTATTTTCGTTATTAAGAGCCATTATCTTCATAGTGGACACTGACAGGCTACTCCGTATTGTAGGGTTGAGATTGAGGATAGTTTCATGTGATGCCTGAAAATAAAAATAATATAATGCTTCATCGTACCAGCCCCCTTAGCACAGCAATTGTCTTTGTACCAGAGAATAGATAAAAATGACAGTGCAGTAATGATATTATTATTTATTTATTTATTATCAATTCAATTGAGAAAAAGCCTTTTTTCTACAGAAAAATGACTGCGGCGCGTACGGTGCGGGCAGTGTGCGATTAGGTGTATCCACACTCAATTGTCTGCATTTTTATGCATGTTTCATTAGCTTTACCTACCTCAATGCCTTTTTTTAGCAAATCTTGAAGTGTTTTCTCAGAGCAGAGAGCCATCTCGGCGAACCTGTGGCATCTCTGCAGCAGCGAGTGGCAGATGTAGCACACTGCCTGCGGCCCGCGCGCGCTCAGCTGAAACATGCCGATTGAACAGCTCGGTGAGGCTGGACTGAGGCCTCGGGGGGTTAGGTGGAGCTCGAGGAATTTCGGATTGTTGGTAGAACAGACTTACCGTATTCGTGAGTTTCTCATAGATTTCCAAGATGCGGTTTTTGAGAGAATACATTTTCACATCGCCCACTAGGCACACTCTGCACACAGATGACATTACTTTGTTTGGTTTGCGTTTGTTTTTTCGAGAAACACGAAGACAGACGTATTATTTTTCTCTTAGATGATAGATTATAAAGCACACACTACTCTTGTCGCGCGCAACTCCTCCGTCCGCGCAACGCAAGACATATTCTGTGCCACAGATTAGGTAGAGTTCTGTTCGGGCCCGGGCCCGGGGCCAACTTCACACAAGAAAAAACCTGTTCGCTTTGAGTTTAAGGGTCGATTCACATCTGACCGAAGATCCGTCGAGTATTATCGGTCGCGGAACGCCAGAACTGTCAAATGTATAGAAAAACACTCGACCGTTCACACTTGACGGACTAACGTATCATCCGTCGAGTGTGAACGGTCGAGTGTTTTTCTATACATTTGACAGTTCTGGCGTTCCGCGACCGATAATACGCGACGGATCTTCGGTCAGATGTGAATCGACCCTAATTTTCTTTGGCTTTGGAGCACACAGAGAAAGTTTAGATTATTTAGCACAGAGCTAAAATAAATAAAAGGTAATACCCACAGAGTAAGTATAGCGTAATACCATTATAATCTGTGCTAAATAATGACTCCAACTCTTTCCAACAGACAGACAGAACATTTTGACAGGTCGAGCAAATGGCGGCAAATTCAAATAATAATAATAATAAGATAATTGATTTCATAAACATTGTTAAATTACATAGGACACTTAGGTGTAATTATACAATGGACCCCACACTAGGCAAAGCCTGTGTCGTGGGCGTTTATGTGATTTTTTTATAATAAAAATAAATGTACATTAATTTCCCCGAGGCTCTGCCTCACTGTTCTGCCCACTTACTAAGCCGCAGCAATCTCGGTCCTCAGAGTAGGTAACCACAGATTATGTAGGTATGCAACTTTAGACTAGCTCACAGAACGAACAGACAGACTACCTCAAGTCATTCATTCATAAATAGCATCGGTCATTTTGTGATTCTAACCTATTTTCGTGATTGTTTTTACGAAAGTTTGGTGAAAATAAACAAAGTTTACTGCTTCTAGATGCTTGTGTTTTGTGATTTTTCTCTAAAATAAACCACCACCATGGCTGACGCGGCTGCGAGACAGTTGCAGTACGAGTACAAAGCCGTGAGTATCAATTTGTTTGTGTTCGATATATTTCGTGTTAATGTGCAATATTCGCTTCGAATAGCCTAATTTACTCATTTTAATAAACTTTCTATCGACCAGCCGTCCAACAATATGGCGGAATATCAGGAAGGAATCTTTTCTTTTGCAGAATTCCAACTTGGTGCTCCAAGCGGATGTAAGGCTCATAGAACGCCGTGGACGCGATGAGGCGACAGGAGAAGTGCTGTCCCTGACGGGAAAACTCACTGGAACCCGTATGGGTGACCGGGCTCAGCGTACCAAGCCTGAGAAGGCCGAGGAGAGGAAGGCTAAGTACGAACTATAATTTCAGGATTTACCATGATTGAATAATATGAAAAAGAACGAAATAGACCTTTAAATCCTAAATAAATATATAAATAGTGCTGGACATTTCACACAGCATAATCTAGCCCCAAATCGAGGATACAGTTAATGTAAATGTATAATCCGTCTCACTAGTCTTCACGAAACAGGCTTGCCTAGTGTGAAGACCGCTGAAATAGAATAAGTCAATAAATTTTAAGCTACGGCAACACCATACCTTCTGCCTAACTGTCTGTTGTAAACTGTGTTTGCTAAAATAAATATTTTTTCATTTTCATTCATTTTCAAACTAAGCAAAGCTTGTACTATGGGAACCAGATAACTGATATTCTACTTATATACTCTTTGTTTGTAAATACATACATTTTCTACATAGAAACACCCAGACCCGAGATAAATATTTGCAGATTTGCAGATCATACAATCATACTTTTTGCATCCCAAGTGGGCTTTCACCCACTGCGCTACAGTCATCGTCATATTCTTTTATGTCTTTTAATAATCTCTTACCCCATTCATCCCACATGGTGGTAGAGTCAGCCTACCTAAAGAACTAAGCACTTTCAAATTTCTTTCATTATGCGCACTGCACTCCATGGCACAAAGGGCCATGGAGCGTGCCATGCTCGGCATATCGCTGCTTGATAGAGTCCGCAATACGGATATTCGTAAGAGGACAAAGGTAGCAGATATCGGAGACCGTATTGCGAGACTTAAGTGGCGCTGGGCAGGACACTTGGCCAGATTTGGTGATGGCAGGTGGTGTAAAGCTCTGACTGAGTGGTACCCAAGAGGAAGCGCTAGGAGCCGGGGCAGACCAGCAGCCAGATGGGTGGACGACATAGAGGCCATAGAGGGAAAGAGTTGGATGAGATCAGCGCAGGGCCGATTGGAGTGGCGTCTGAGGGAGGAGGCTTATGTCCAGCAGTGGGCTATCATTTGAGCTGCTGATGATGATGATGCGCACTGCAAAAATTTGGAATCAGCTTCCCGCATCTGTATTTCCGCTGAGCTACGACCCTGTTGTTTTCAAGAAGAGAGTTAATAGGCACCTTCTGGGTAGGCTCGCTCCATCGTAGACCTCATTCTTGCCTATGTAAGTTTCGAAGTCAAGTGCCGACGCATTCATCATTAAAAAAACCTATCCATAGGTCCTATTAATAATAATTCAATTAAATATTTCAGGCGTCAAAAGCGAGATGAAGCTTCATACGACCTGTCAAAGTCTAAATCAGCTCGTGTCACATGGGCTGATGACACTCCGGGAGTACTCTACCGTCCCAGGGCGCAACACACGCGCCACGCCTACGAGCTGCTGCTGTCTTTCATGCAGGGCTCGCTCGGAGACCAGCCGAGGGATATCCTGTGCGGAGCTTGTGATGAGGTAACGCAGTACCATTATTTAGTTTAATTTAAGTTTTTTTATCAACATACTCATACTCATTTATTTGAGATGACGGCTGATAGAGGAGAATGGAAGAAGAGCACATGTTGTGCCGACCCCACATGTGGGAAAAGGACAGGGAGATAATGTGTGAGTTGTGAGTGAGTTTCAAAATATGTTATTTTTTACAGGTGCTAGTTGTGTTAAAGAATGACAAACTGAAGGATCATGATAAGAAAAAGGAGATTGAGCAGCTGCTTGGACCAGTGGCAGACGAGAGATTTGCACTACTTGTTAATTTAGGTAAGAATTATGTATACATTAGTATTTTTACTTTAGGCTATTTGACTGAAGGCTCAATGCACATTGAATTGGCAGACGAGACGCAAAAAGACATTATAAACCTTATGAACAATGTAACTAGATATAGAAATGCTTGAGCGAATGTCCGACGCGCGATCGCGCGAGACTGCTCGAGCCGGCGCGACGCCTCTTTCATCCTATACCTTGTTTCATTGTTCATAGGGTTTATTTTGTCTTGTTAGATCTCGTCGCGTTGCGTCGCTGTGTGACTTAATGTTTGTTGAGAATGTCATATTGAATTTCATCACCAGACTTCGTAGCAAACTCTGATTTTTGGGGAAGTTTTAGACCTCGCAGACTATCGGCCGATAGATGAGACGGAATATACTTCGGCTCGTAATGAGTATGGAGAATATACTTCTCCATACTCATTACGAGCCTTTTTTTTTTTTTTGGGGGGGAGTGGCACTCCCGGTATACCCACTAAACTACCCAGCGACATTTCAGCATCGCCTGGAATGGAGGGGGTCTGGGAATCCGGCAGAGCCTTTTCTTCCAGTTCCCCTCCGGCGATCCTCGCCCTTAAGGCGGGCCTTTCACATCCCTCCTCGTGTTAAGGAGGGACCTCGGGGACGCGCGACCGTCCCGCCCCGCGTCTTGGTGAGAAAGAAAGGCGGACGAAGGTGCCCCCGCACCTAACGCCCGTTACTCACCACCGGGCGGGAGAAGGCGGTCGTACATCCGCCTTCTCCTACCCCTACGCAGCCTGCGGTGCGGTGGCGCGAGAGGGTCCACCTCTCGCGCACGCTCCGCCGCCTCCTTCTGTGTTATGACGGCTTCGCAGAAGGAGGCGACTGCCGCCCAGGCGTCCTCGCTTCCCAGCATCCCTCTAACTACGCTGGGAAGCGAGAGGTCCCGCCCGACCACCGCGACCAGGTTGCGGCGCAGTTCGGACCACGACGGGCACACCTCAAGGGTGTGCTGCGCCGTGTCCTCCGCCGCGCCACAGTCATGGCACATCGGTCGCTCCTCTCTTCCGATGCGGTGCAGGTACTTGCCGAAGCAGCCGTGCCCCGACAGCACCTGCACCAGGCGGAAGGAGAGGAAGCAATGCGGCCTATCGAGCCAGTCTTGTAGTACTGGCCCGATAGCGTCAAGCGTCCGGCGACCAAATACGGCGGAGGCAAGGTCCTCCATCCAATGCAGGACGGTGGCCTCCCTCGCCTGTCGCCGGACGGCCTCCCGCAAGGAGAAGTATAGCCTGTCTCAACTATCAGCCGACAGAAAGTCTGTAGTCTGCGGGTAGGCTTAAGGCAGTGCTTAGAACTCATTAATGGCTAATGCAGTTGTCCGACCGCGAGCGTTGAAGCGAATATAGTGCTACCACGGGCTATGACTTTTTCATCGCTCGGCGTGAGATTTGCGCCGCATGTACGTTGAGCGAAATTTTTCGCCTGCGACAATACTTTTGTCGCCGTGATAAAACTTTTACCGCCGGCGGTGGAATCTATATCTTTTGCTCGACTCTTGAGCGATAAAATTGCTGATCGCTTGCCGCTCACTCGCCCGCGGGCGGAAAAGTGCCCTAAGGCTGTGACCGACAAACATACTCTCTGATTGATAATGCCACCAGCAGTCACCCATTCACTTTGTGACTTATGCTACTTAACTTATGCCGGTATTCACAAACATTAATTTGACGTTTCCAAGTGTGCGCGGACGCACAGGGTCCCAAAATCAGTAGGTTTTTGGGACCCTGTGTGACCGCGCGCACTGTGAGACCTCATAGTAGTGTTTGTGAATACAGTGGTGACTGATGTTACAAAACTTCCACAATCTATCAAGAACAACTAAGCTATGCCACGTTAATAAATCATCATTACAGGCAAGAAAATCACCGACTTCAACATAAGCTCTGCCACCGAGGGCAATGCGGAGATCGATGAGACGTACGGCATCAATGTACAGTTTGAAGAGTCTTCCGAGGAAGATGATGAAGATGCATATGGAGAGGTAAGACTGTCTTTTAATGGGCAACCAATTACACCAATTATAAGTAATGTCAATTTAAAAACTAATAATACTGTCTTTTATACCCCCTAATACCCCTTAGTGTTTTGCCATTAGGTGCGTGAGGATGAAAAGGAAGAGGGAGAAGGCTCAGACAATGAGGCAGAGAAGGAAAGCTCCGGAGAGGACAGCGATGCTGAGGGAAAGAAAAACGCCATCCACGCCAATGTAAGTTATTTACATAATCTATACTAATATTATAAAGAGGAAAGATTTGTTTGTTTCTATGTATGGGTGATGATGATGATCACCCATTTTGGGGGTAGGTGTTATTCCCTACCTTTACTAAGATCGACGCCAACTGGTCCACATATCTTAGGGCCTTTCAGCCGACAGTTAATGTCTGATAGTTCTATTTATGTTCATTTGCCAAGATAATGTCACTTGCGCGATGTAGAACTCGGTACACTTTTTGTAATATTTGATCCGAACGCCATCTAGTGATAATGCGGTGAAGCTCTGCAGCAGCTAGGTCGGCAGCTCTGTTACGATGCCCTTGTAGTTCAGGCGATCGCGGTTAGAGGTCGCCACACTATGTTTGTTTGAATTGAATAGGCTCCGAAACTACTGGACCGATTCGAAAAATTCTTTCACCATTACAATCCTGCATTATCCCTGATGAACATAGGCTATATTTTATCCCGGGAAAGTGAAGTTTTCCCGAGGGATCGCGGGTAACACCGCGACGGACAGCTAGTAATGAATATAATTTCACTTAGCTATCAGAGGAGCAGTCCCAAAAGCGGCGGGATCAGAACCTGCACCCTATGGACATTGATGCGTACTGGCTGCAGCGACGGCTGTCCAAACACTTCTCCGATGCCATGGTCTCGCAGGTAATAACTTAACTAAATTTTAAAAGCTTTTAATTAACTTGCAATGTTTGTATGTTTGTCCGGGTCAAATCTTGCAATCAATTTGACCCACTTCCCGGTGTACGATTGAGCTGAATTTTGTTACACTTAAAAGTATTCGGCGACAATGCACTATATCTGTGGCGCAGTGAGTGAAAGCCCGCTTGGGATGCAGAAGGTTTGGCATAAATGTTTGTATGATCTGCAAATATTTAAATCTGTAAATATTTGCACCCAGGTGTTTCTATGTATAATATGTATGTATTTACAAACAAAAAGTACATGTATAAGTAGTATATCAGTTATTTGGTTCCCATAGTACAAGCTTTGCTTAGTTTGGGGCTAGATGATGCTGTGTGAAATGTCCAGCATTATTTATTTATTATGGTGACAGTTAGCTGATGCGATGATGGAGTCAGGAGCTGTTCAACGGAACTCCTCCAAAAATAGGTTGAAATGAAATTTCGTACTTACATCTGTGAGTGCAATCAGCTCACGGTAACCTATTAAAAGCTTGTACTTGCTGATTTTTTTTCCAAAAATCTTATTAACTAAAACATTTAGTTAATTGTGTGTGTAAACCAGCATTCACTAAACCGGTTTAGTTATCAACTTGTTTACTAAAGCACTAAATTGCTGGTTAAAGCACTAAAAAGCGGTCAGTAAGTAAATGAGTGACCACTAGTGTCGGAAGACACGCTATATCGGTCCCGTCTGTTAAGTCGTTAAACCATGACGGAGGCCTCAGGGCGGCCTAAAAACTCCGTCACCACAGTTGGCCACTGACTCGTACTCACTTATGAACTATTGTTTCCAGGCGAAGTCTAGCGAGGTGCTGAAGGCATTAGCCGAAGCGGCAGACGACCGAGACCTGGAGAACAGACTAGTGCTGCTGCTCGGTTACGATTGCTTCGAGTTTGTTAAGTTGCTCAACAAGTATAGATACACAGGTAATACAAAAATATTAGAGCTGAGATTTGCTTCATGCAATTTTCTCCACTTAGGCTCAAACGCTTGTAGAATGAACGAGGTCTGGCGAAGCCATCTTGCGGGCCGCGCTGGCTCGAGCACTTTCGTATAATACGTCCCGTTTTATACGGAATACTAAAAACCTCATTATTGTAAAACTCATTTCAAATGAGCTCGCCATTGTACAAGTACTCAAAGCTTTTGTTAGTTTTATTTCTACCATAAATAATTTTCTTTTAAAGTTTTTAGAACGTTATTACTTACATACATACATATATAAAATCATGCCTATTTCCTGTGTCCCATACACACTCGCCTCAATTATTTGATGTCTATTAATAGACTTGAGGATGTGGCGGGAACGACGTGGGCTAGAAAAGCAGGAGACAGATCTCTATGGAGAACTCTTGGGGAGGCCTATGCTGAAAAGCAAGACAATTAAGAAACCGGTGACTTATAATATTGTGTATTGTGTATTTTAAGATTGTTAATAAAGGCTATCATTATCATTATCAATGATACGAAGCGAACGAAGAACAAAGCGCTCGTGGTCGTGCTTGCTTAGTCGTTCTTGATAGATCATCAAAGTTAAGCAACGTTCGAAACGGTCAGTAAGTGTATGGGTGACCGCCAGTGGCATTTTCATCCGAGCGCTTCCGTGCTTCGGAGGGCGCGTTAAATTGTCGGTCCCGGCTATTTAAGTCGTTAAGCCATGACGGAGGCCTTAAGGCGGCCTAAAAACTCCGTCACCAGAGTTTGCCACTAACTCGTACGAACTTAGTTTTACTTTATCATTATGAATAGAGTTGAACGTTGTTTGTAGTGCTATACTGCACCAAGCTGGCGTCGTCTCAGTCGGAGAGCGAGCGCGCGGCGCTGCGCGAGGAGATGGCGCGCCAGCCGCACCTGCAGCGCATCCTGGCGCAGCTCGACACCGGGAAAGGAGAGGAGGAGGTTAGTTGCACTCATCATCATCATCATCCACAACAAGACGATCTCTGTAGCGCAGTGGGCGGGACAAATGTTTGTATGATCTACAGATATTTGTTTCGGCTCTGGGTGTTTTCTATCTATACTAATATTATAAAGAGGAAAGATTTGTTTGTTTGTTTGTTTGTTTGTTTGAAATGAATAGGCTCCGAAACTACTGGACCGATTTGAAAAATTCTTTCACCAATAGAATCCTACATTATCCCCGATGAACATAGGCTATATTTTATCCCGGGGAAGTGATGTTTTCCCGAGGGATCGCGGGTATCACCGCGGCGGACAGCTAGTGTATAATATGTATGTATTTACGAATACAACAAGCTCTAACACAAGCTCTGCTTACTTTGGGGTTAGATGATGCTGTGTGAAAAGTCCAGCATTATTTATTTATTTATATTTATTATTTATTTTCTCTCGCGTTTTTGTTGTGTTGCAATCGTGATTGCGGGCGGAAATAGAATATACATACATACACTCAAACACCTACTTATTTACATGCTACATAATACATACACATATTACTCACATACCCAGACACGAACACGTGCTAATAAACGAACTTTAACTTCAATGAAGTTTCCCTAGATGGCGCTATTCTCAATCCTATCATCCCACAGGCAAAAGAACAGTCGGAAGCGCCTCGCAAACGTCTGAAGGCGGAGCCCGAGGGCTCCACGGCCGGCGCCGGCCAGCCTGGCGGGGCTAGACGATTGTTACAGCTGGAAGACCTGGTGTTCGCTGCTGGCTCGCATTTCATGGCGAATAAGCGGTGCCAGCTGCCGCCTGGCTCGTTCAGGAAGCAGAAGAAAGGTTACTTAATCATCTTTGATTAATTATTTTACGTATAAAACATTTTTAACAAGCTATTTAGTAGCTATTTAATAAAAAAAGCCGTGTTGGCTGAATGGGGTTGTACCTGGACTTTCAATCCGAAGGTCGTGGGATCGAATCCCGGCCGTGCATCAATGGATTTTGCGTTTCGTGAAATTTATATGCGCTTTAACACGTGCTCTGAACGGTGAAGGAAAACATCGCGAGGAAACCAGTTAGTATTCTTAAAGGCGGTGATGGGCTTGCAACCTGTCACGTATGGAATACTAACTTCTGCAAGATGTGGGCATGTATCAAATATGTATTTGTACATGCCTCTGACTACTTTAGACATCTTCCAAGGATCTGGAATATAAAAGATCAGAGAATGTCTACCGCGCCTTGGGGATACAGTCGTGACCCGGTTTTTTTCGTTAACAAATATAACCTCTGTGGCGCCTCTTTGACGACCTCTGTGGCGCAGTGGGTGAAAGCCCGCTTGGGACGCAGAAGGTTGCGGGTTCGATCCCCGCCGCGGGATAAATGTTTGTATGATCTGCAAATATCTATCTCTGGTGGTTTCTATGTATAATATGTATGTATTTACAAACAAAAAGTATATAAGTAGTATATCAGTCATCTGGTTCCCATAGTACAAGCTTTGCTTAGTTTGGGGCTAGATGATGCTGTGTGAAATGTCCAGCATTATTTATTTATTTAATGTTTTATCACAGGTTATGAGGAAGTACACGTGCCAGCTTTAAAACCAAAGCCATTTGATGAGGGAGAAACACTAATGCCCATTGAGAAGCTGCCCAAGTATGTGCAGCCAGCGTTCGAGGGTTTCAAGACTTTGAATAGAATACAGGTGAATGTTGGATGGAAAATACAGTACATACTTTATTACAGTGCCACAAACTTATCTGAACCGGTGGCTAAAAGAGGAACTAACCCCTCACCGAATCAGATAAGTTTGTGGCACTCCACATACATTTTGGTAAAGTACTTTGTTGAGGCGTTATAGTCTTTTTCACGGCGGAATGTATGCCTGACACATTGAACTTGTTTCGTTTCATGTTGTGTAGCTCACAACGATTTTGAAAAACAGTAAACAGGGTTACGACTGTACTGTTGGATTGCGACGTCAGTGATTCCGTGGCCGAGTGGTATCGTCGCGGGTTCGATTCACGTCGGAATCGAATTTTGATAAGATTCATTTCTCAATGAAATACCTAAATATGGTTTAAATTATTTCCAGAGTCGCATATCCAAAGCAGCGTTGGAATCTGACGAGAACCTGCTAGTGTGCGCCCCGACGGGGGCCGGCAAGACGAACGTTGCCTTGCTGTGCATCCTGCGCGAGGTCGGCAAGCATGTCAACGACGACGGATCTGTTAATGTGCAAGACTTCAAGATGATCTATGTGGCGCCTATGAGATCGCTAGTACAGGAGATGGTAAGGAATAGTGCTGGATATCACACAGCATCATCTAGCCCCGAACTAAGCAAAGCTTGTACTATGGGAACCAGATAACTGATATACTTATATACTTTTTGTTTGTAAATACATATAATAGAAACACCCAGACCCGAGATAAATTTGCAGATCATACAAATATTTATCCCGCGGCGGGAATCGAACCCGCAATCTTCTGCGCCACAAGCGGAGCTTTCACCTACTCCGCCACAGAGGTTGTCGAAATGGTCTCATAGTCTTTTGATCCCTATATGGCTTGTCTCAAAAATCTAATATAACTCGCTCATTTCGTTTTTCATCGTATTAACCGTTTTTTTACCTTTGTCCTTTAACCGATAAATATGAGCTTATTAAAACTTCGATTGCTACGTCAGTGATTCCGTGGCCGACAATTTTGATAAGACCTTTCATTTCTCAATAACAGGTGGGTAACTTCAAGAAACGTCTGGCTGCGTACAATATGACGGTTTCCGAGCTCACCGGCGACCATCAGCTCACTAGGGAGCAGATTGATAGCACACAGCTCATTGTATGCACACCTGAGAAGTGGGATATTATCACTAGGAAAGGTATGTCTTATGTCTTAGAAGATAGGGTTTAAAATAGCGTGAGAAGTGGGACTTCATCGCAGGAAAAGGAAGGTCTTGTATGATTCAATATAGCATAGAGATTTGTTAAAAATATATTTATAAATAAATAAATAATACTGGACTTTTTCACACAGCATCATCTAGCCCCAAAGTAAGCAGAGCTTGTGTTATGGGTACTACATGACTGATATACTACTTATATACTTTTTTGTTTGTAAGTACATATACATATTATACTAAGAAACACCCAGACCCGAGACAAATATTTGTAGATCATACAAAAATTGGTCCCGCCGCGGGGATCGAACCCGCAACCTTTTGCGTCGCAGGCGGGCCTTCGCCCACTGCGCTACATAGGTCGTAATTTTTTGTGGTTTCCGAACCATAAAATCGATTAGACAAAAGAACAATTAATTGTTTAGAAGTACATAATTTTAATTTACATTTTAAGCTATCCTAATAATATAATAAATCTGATAGTTTGTGAGTATGTTTGGATGATTGTATATTTGTGTATCAATCACGACTAAACCAGTGAACCGATTTGGATGAAACTTGGAATAGGTGTAGATAATGACCTGGAATAGCATATAGGCTATTCAAATTGTTGGTACCACGCGGGCGAAGCCGCGCGCAGAAGCTAGTCATTCATATATCTCACATACGATGCAATGCTGTGAAAATGTCTACTACTGTAGCTTAATTTATTCAAAATCTACAAACTCACTGCTAAGCCATAATAAAATCATTAGTTGATAACAGCGTCGCCCTGATTGTGGGTTCTTATCCCGCATTGCTACAGTTATCCATCTGAAAGTAACTCTTGTCTGTCTGTTTGTTACCTTTTCACTTTGAACTTAACCGACACTTACGGTTTCTCAAACGCAAATCATCTTCAAAGCTAACTAATCATTTGTCAAATCTGTCATTCGACCAATGAGGACCAAGTATTTCAAGATAAAGATTATTTATTTGCATAAACATGTGTAAATGGGATGATAACATATTAGGTAAGTTTTGTAACAACATGTTTTACCGATTTCGGTGCGAACCGAGAGAATGGCATGCTTTAGTGACGGATCAAAATAAAATTAAATGTTAGGTGTAAGGTCAAATAATCATTAAAGTCAAAGTATTTCATTAAACAATGGAAAAAATAATAATAACAATGTAATTTCAATTAAAATTTGTCATTTAAGAAATCGTCAACCTTATAGTAGCATTTTTCAATTAATAGTTTTAATCAGCTTGTCAATTTGAAAAGCGTTCGAGAAACCGTCCGTTTTAATTCTAATCAAGAAATCAACACTAAAATACTGTAACAGTAATACAACGCAAAAATACAAAGCTCCTAGCACTACAAGACATCCGTCGTGTCCGAAAGCTAAGCGCAAAGTGAGTGCGCGCTGCCTAGGGATGCCTAGAAGATCGATTCACGGCAATACGATCTTCCGATTTTTTGAATCGATTCAACGGCCATGCGATATAGCTAGATCAAATCGTATTGATCAGAAGATCGTATGAAAAAATCCTACCAAATTCTGGTTGGACTTTATTGTTTGGCTTTAAAATGTTTACGCATAGCCGTAATAGGCTAAATCTGGAACGTTTATGCAAATTTCTACATATTTTATACAAGTTTTCAAATGTAGACAGTCTGTAGACACTTGCCACTACGATGTAAATGAAAGAGTTTATTTACAAACTTACTTGAAATAACCTATTACGTAAAAATTTATAATATTGCATGCATTTCTCTTAACCATTTTGCACAAACGAAAATTACGATACGATATTCCGAGATCGAAAACATCGATTCAATGCTATACGATTTCGATTGTGAATCGATTCACGTTGTTACAATCCAAAAGATCTAATTTCTTTCTAATTTTTTCTAACTGGCCCACGTGGTCATTGTGACGTCACCAGGACGTCTCTAACAATATTCACAATATTACATTTGTTGCTTGTGCTTTTGAATCCCTCACTACACTCAGGATTCTAACATAGAATCACTCGTTACGCTCGTGATTCAAATATAGAATCTTTCGCTTGTACGAGATTCAAACTCCTGCAACAAAGACGAATTTAGCTCTCTATTCACAGGTGGCGAGCGTTCCTTCACCCAGCTGGTCCGTCTCATCATAATAGACGAGGTGCACCTGTTGCACGACGAGCGCGGGCCCGTGCTGGAGGCGCTCGTGGCGCGCACGCTGGGCGCGGCTGAACAGGCGCAGGAAGAGGTCAGGGCCACCTTCTCTGCAGAAGTCATTTTATTTTATTGGAAAACTAGCTGTCCGCCGCGGTGTTACCCGCGATCCCTCGGGAAAACTTCACTTCCCCGGGATAAAATATAGCCTATGTTCATCGGGGATAATGTGGGATTCTAATGGTGAAATAATTTTTCAAGTCGGTCCAGTAGTTTCGGAGCCTATTCAATTCAAACAAACAAACATAAAAACATAGCGGTACTGAATAAATGCTTTTTGACTTGTGGCGACCTCTAACCGCGATCGCCTGAGCTACAAGGGCATCATAATAGAGTTGCCGACCTAGCTACTGCAGAGCTTCACCGCTTCATCGCTAGATGGCGCTAGCGCACTTCCAACGGAATAATTCAAATTCTAGAACGCGCAAGTAACATTATATTGGCAAATTAACATATAGAACTATCCGACATTATATGTGGGCTGAAAGGCCCTAAGGTATGTGGACCAGTTGGAGTCGACCTTAGTAAGGGTAGTACTACCTCTTTGCCATATATTAGGGGAATAACACCTACCCCCAAATGGGTGATCATCATCATCATCACCCAAATTTGAAACTAAACTCAGTGTTCTCTCAGCAGGGTGCCCTTTAAATTCGTTCACTCGTTTCAGACAATGATCCATTCAAACTTTCACATATATAGTTTTATTAATAAGAATATTTTCACAGGTGCGTCTTGTCGGTCTGTCTGCAACGCTGCCGAACTACACAGATGTAGCTGCTTTTCTGCGCGTGAAGCCGGATAAGGGACTGTTTTACTTCGACAACTCATTCAGGTTAGTCTTTCGATTTAGACAAGACCTACATAACCTTTTCATTTGTAATTAAAAGGTTTTGTTCTCTGGGTTTATTGTGAAGCAAAAAACAACATTAATGAATGTAATCTGGCGACCTCTATCCATATCGCCACAAACTATAACGAGTACTACTTCAGCGCTTGTACCACTAGATGGCGCTGGGATCACTAAGCAAAATCCCATACATTGGACGCGATTTGTACTAGATCCTGAATCGCGCAAGTGACATAATTCTCGACAACTAACCAATATTCCGACATCAACTGTCGGTCGAAAGGCCAGCTAGGTAAGTGGACCAGTTGGGTCGACCTGGTTAGGTGAGATCTCTCTCTTGCCATTAATTGGGGAAATTCCACCGACTCCCAAAATAGTGACCCCGTTTTTGCAATTTGCAAACAACCATAGATAAAATAATGATACAGCATAGAAATTACATAATATTATAAAAAAATAAGTACTTAGATCTCAAAAGACGCTGTTTTCAGGAACACTTTTTCTTATAAATGTCTATATGATCTGCAAATATTTATCTCGGGTCTGGGTGTTTCTATCTATAATATGTATGTATTTACAAACAAAAAGTATATAAATAAATAATGTTGGACTTTTCACACAGCATCATCTAGCCCCAACTAGCACCCAGCATCATCTAGCCACAGCAGCATCTAGCATCTAAGCAAAGCTTGTACTATGGGAACCAGATAACTGATATACTACTTATATACTTTTTGTTTGTAAATACATACATATTATACATAGAAACACCCAGACCCGAGATAAATATTTGCAGATCATACAAACATTTATCCCGCGGCGGGGATCGAACCCGCAACCTTCTGCGTCCCAAGCGGGCTTTCACCCACTGCGCCACAGAGGTATAAGAAGTAAATCAGTTATCTGGTTCCCATAGTACAAGCTATGCTTAGTTTGGGGCTAGATGATGCTGTGTGAAATGTCCAGCATTATTTATTTATTAGGTAACTTACCAAATCGTAAGTTTTAAAATAAGTTTTTCCATACCATTCCTATGAAATGAACACGAACATATAATCAACAGGCCAGTCGCGCTAGAACAGCAGTACATCGGCGTGACCGAGAAGAAAGCGCTCAAACGCTTCCAAGTCATGAACGATATTGTCTATGAGAAGACCATGGAACACGCTGGCAGGAATCAGGTGAGTTTATTGATCATAAAGTTTTTAAAAAACTGAGTAAAAACGATAGACAATGAGTTTCTTACTTTTGTGGCGACCTCTAACTACAATCGCCTGAACTACAAGGGCATCGTGCCAATTACAGCAACCTAGCTAATTCAGACCTTCACCGCTAGATGGATTATTATGTAATTACTAGCTGCGCTCCCGCGGTGTAACCCGCGGTCCCTCGGGATTTTTTTGGGATAAAAAGTAGCCTATGTCCGTCCCTGGGATACAACCTTTATCCATGCCAATTTTCAGCCTAATCTGTTCAGTGGTTTGGGCGTGAAAAGGTAACAAACAGACAGACAGACAGAGTTACTTTCACATTTATAATATTAGTATGGATTATTATAGAACTATCCGACTTTATCTGTCGGCTGAAAGGCCCTAAGGTATGTGGACCAGTTGGCGTCGACCTTAGTGAGGTGAGATAGACTCCCTCTTTTTGAAAAGTTAAAAAAAACTGGCACAAACATAGGGAGGCCTATACCTAGCAGTGGATGAAGCAGGGCTGTGGATGATGATGATTAGTATTGAACGTATGCCTCGCACGTTAAACTTGTTTCGTTCGTTTTCGTAGTTTGACTACTAAATTACTTGCTACTCGACTATACTACTAGCCTAGTCTACACTAGGCATTGGTTACTTATAGCGCTACAAAGATATCTGGACCGGTGGCCAAAAGAGGAACTAACGACGCCATTTTGAAATGTCAATATGTCTTTTCCAGTGGCCATATCCGCCATTGCTTGTTTGCTCGGTGTGTTGTGCTTTGGTCCCTTGCTTACCCGCTTTACTGTAATTTTTTTTTTGGCAACACCAAATGCCATAGACATTTACTTTCTCTATGCCAAATGCGATAGCAGCGCCTCCCTCACCGGAACAGATATCCTTGTGGAACTATAAGATAGACATAAAGTTTCTAAAAAACGTAAGTAAGTAAAAACCACAAACAACGAGTTTCTTACTAACTTTTCATCTCACTTTTTAGTTTATACAAGGTGTAAAAAGACAACTACCAAAAACTGAGGGGTTGCAATCAGACCATGATTCTAAACATATTAAGCGGAAAAAAAACGCAAAAAATATTTTGACTTAGCTTAGTCATTTTATGTTATTTTCGGTTATTTACTACTGTTACAACATAATAAGACCATACCTACCTAATTATTTCATTTATAAAAGAAAAAAACAGTTAAAACTCAAAATCCAGCAATCTACGTAAAACAACGCGCCCAGAACATACGCAAACAGTACTCTTCAACTGTTTTCTCCGGATATAATGATTTTTTCGGAAAATCCTTTTGGATTTGGTTGTGTGTTGGGATTTATTTATTTACTTATTAACAAAATCCATAGCTCTAAACTTAAAGATGTAACCTACAACCAATAATGGATTTATATTGTATTATTATTATTTTTGGTAACGATTTATATCGACTCAGCTCTACAGAGCTGGTAAAACCCAAGGAGCACGGGCCTAAGCGAAGTACACCTCAGGGGTTTGTATGGGTATATTTGAGATAGAGAGTTGCATTTCAGGTGACAGATCGGTTTGCAAAAACTTCCTAACAATCCTGCAGGTATTTAAAATAACGGACTTCTGCTAGTGCTTAGGTAAATCTAGGATATTGAGAGACTGGAACAACTGTTTGGGTATTACACCCGTTGAAGATAAAACTATAGGGACTATTGATACCTTTTCCAATCGCCACATTCTAGTGATTTCGTCTTTTAAATCTTATTTTTTTTTTTTTTTTTTTGATGGATGCTGTACCTATCCCTTGCGGCTTCAGTAGATGTCTCTTTACACCCTGTATAAGTCATAACTTAAACCACGTTTATTAGTAAGGCTGTTAATGTTTGTCATATGATTTCCAGATCCTAGTATTCGTGCACTCGCGTAAGGAAACAGGCAAGACAGCGCGAGCTATTCGCGATATGTGCTTGGAGAAGGACACGCTTGGACAGTTTCTGAGGTGAGATTTGTACTGATCTTAGTTTACACCGCTTAGCTCAAGACACATTGAATTGGCAAGCGACGCGTCAATTAGTTTTATAGCGCACCATTATAAACCTTATGAACAATGGTACAGTCACGGACAATAAGATGTATACACTCCATACTTTTAAAATTAATATCACACTAAAACTAATAGATGTAGGTTAAAAACAAAAAGCGGAAATTGATTTCACATTGAACTAGTGGCGAAATCAATAAAAATACCAGAACATTGTTGGACATGTTGACCTGTATATGAGTTGAAACATTATGGAGTGTATACATCTTATTGTCCGTGGCTGTACAAGATATAGAAACGCATACAGGCTGTTCAACTTTGTATGGTAATTTTTTTTTTTGTTTTATTCACTCCAAACTCGCCGTGTTTTTATACAGTTCTTGCTATTCAAAAAAATTTACCTTAAAATTATTTTTGTATCAAGCGAGGGAGTTAAATAGTTTGTATATTTTTTCGAACTCCTGCAATTTGTTCCTAATAATGCGCAGACGAAGTCGCGCGGGTCAGCTAGTCATCTAAAAAGGCCTAAGTTTTGTATGAAAAAGTTCAAACTTCATGAACGTACCGAGTTAGATAATGTAACCTGCTATATTGGTGGTGAAGGGAATTGAACCCGCTAGCTCTAGTTCTAGATAGTTCGCTTTCCCCTAGTCTTTTGATTGGCACACCGCCCCTATACAATTATAATATAGGGGCGCATTATACTTGCAGAGAGGGCTCCGCCAGCATGGAGGTGCTGAGGACGGAAGCCGAGCAAGTGAAGAATCCGGAGCTGCGCGAGTTGTTGCCGTACGGCTTCGCCATACATCACGCCGGCATGAGCAGGGTAGACAGGACGCTGGTCGAGGATCTGTTCGCGGATAGACATATACAGGTAACAATAAGATAAGATCATTTAGTTCATAAATAATTTACATTAAGTAAAGCTTGTGTCACGGTAGGCCCCGAGTAATAGTTTTCATAATAACATAAAAAATATTTATTTCAGACATTTTTGTGTCCATATTTCTTATTACTAAGTACACGTACACACTTATACTAATGAAAAAATACTAAATCACAGTACTACACAATGTTTAGATGTTTGTATGTTTGTATATCAATCACGCCTAAACCAGTGAACCGATTTGAATAAAACTTGGTATAGGCATAGATAGTGACCTGGAATAGCATAGGCTATTCAAAATGTTGGTACCACGCGGGCGAAGCCGCTTGTATATAATAATAAAAACAATTTCTGAAGATCAGACAAAAAAATATCGAAAAGTTGAAAAATTATTATTTTTAAAATCAATTCTTATATTATAAAAACAGTGACTCCTAGATTTGTTTTCTTAATGTAGGAAATAAGATATTAACCCCCAATAGTTGTGTATTAAAAACTTGCTGACAAACAATTTTCCAGGTGCTGGTATCAACAGCCACGTTAGCCTGGGGAGTGAATCTTCCAGCTCACACTGTCATCGTGAAGGGAACGCAGGTGTACTCGCCAGAAAAGGTATGTTTTTGTTTTCCTTGATGATCCTTGATTCCTTGATTTCCTTGACTTCGCGATCCAATGCAGCAACAGGTCATGTTCTAATGTGTGAGTCCAGCTCGTCTCGCCATCTCATTCTGGGTCTTCCACGTCTGCGCGTCACATTTAGTGGGGTCCACTGTGTGGCTCGTTTTGCCCACAAATCAGGCCCAGTTCCATTTTAGGCTGGCGGCTTTTTTAACCGACTTCAAAAAAGGAGGAGGTTCTCAATTCGCCTGTATGTTGTTTTTTTTCGTATCTTGTTACGCGATAACTCCGCCAATTGTGGACCGATTTTCATAATATTTTTTTTGTTTGAAAGGGTGAAAGGGTTTTGGGTGAAAGGCTCCAGAGTCGGTCCCCATATAGATTATTCCGGAGGGTTTGATAGTTTTCCCGTAAAACTCTAAAAACCTTCCCTCCTAGCCATTGTGAATCGAATCGACAGATCACTATAGTCTTTTTCACGCCGGAACGTATGCAAGACACTTCGAGATAATGTCAAAATCAGTCTAATAGTAATGTCCTAAAGTTTAATCGAGATTATCAAAATCGATTTTTGTTTCACTACTATCAATTCATCTCAATCGATTACAAGGTTCATTCATAGACAAAATTACTAAACCAACGATTATTTCTTTACTTATCGATTCATCAATTGTTTCGATTTTCATTTTTGCACTCTCTAATAGATTACGTTCCATTTTACTCAGTACTGTAAATTGGCGGAGTTTTTTAGAAAATGTTTTTGTTTATTTATTTATATTTTATGGCTCGCTTATGATAATTTATGAAATAATTAAACAGGAAATAGACAAAAACATTTTTTTTTGTATGTTATATCGTTTAATTTTTTTTCTTGACTTTTTTGTTTCAAAATTGTTGTGAGCCACACAACGTGAAACGAAACAAGTTCAATGTGTCTTGCATACGTTCCGGCGTGAAAAAGACTATAACTCTCTATGCATTATGTCAAACTGACGATTTACTAATGTCACACGTGCCGCAAAACTTTACATAAAATGTATGCAGAGACGCCGGTGGAGCCTAAGCATTATCAGTCGATTTGATTTCTTTTTCTTATTTCGATTTTTATGGATGGCTTATTGATTCCCTGAGTCACGCCGCGTGTAGAGTCGAACATTAAAGTCGGTTTTTCTTTTAGTTTTAAAACGTATCACGGACATTTTTTTTAAGATTATAGGAACGTAAAAAACAGGGTCACGACTGTATCCCCAAGGCGCGGTAGACATTCTTTCAGATCTTATGTATTCCAGATGCCTAAGGGGGTAGTCAGAGGCATATATCAAATACATATTTGATACTAGCTGTCCGCCGCGGTGTTACCTCCGCGATCCCTCGGGAAAATTTCACTTCCCCGGGATAAAATATAGCCTATATTCATCGGGGATAATGTAGGATTCTATTAGTGAAAGAATTTTTCAAATCGGTCCAGTAGTTTCGGAGCCTATTTACTTCAAACAAACAAATAAATCTTTCCTCTTTATAATATTAGTAGTAAGAAGTAAGATAAGATTAGTATAGATATGCCCACATCTTGCAGAAGTTAGTATTCCATACGTGACAGGTTGCAAGCCCATCGCCGCCTAAAGATTAGTTGAACTAAAATGCTATAAATATTATACAGGGTCGTTGGAGCGAGTTGGGAGCCTTGGATGTACTACAGATGTTGGGAAGAGCTGGAAGACCGCAGTACGATACCAAAGGCGAAGGTAAATGAGGGGTATTGAGCTGAATTTTGGTACACTTCTGACTCCTCGGTGACAATGCAATAATATGGTAACAGCGAGCTGATCTGATGATGGAGTCAAGAGCTGTTCCAGGGAACTCCTCAGTTAATCGGCCGATTGAGTTGAAACTCGGTTCGTAGATTAAGTATCATCTAAAATTTTCAAAAATGGTGACAGCGACCTGATCCGATGATGGAGAACGGAACTCCTCAGAAAATAGGTTGCGGGTTCGATCCCCGCGGCGGGACCAATGTTTGTATGATCTACAAATATTTGTCTCGGGTCTGGGTGTTTCTATGTATAATATGTATGTATTTACAAAAAAAAAGTATATAAGTAGTTCCTATATCAGTCATCTTAGTACCCATAACACAAGCTATGCTTACTTTGGGGCTAGATGATGCTGTGTGAAAAGTCCAGCATTATTTATTATTTTTATTATTATTGAAATGAAATTTTGTACTTACATCGGTGAGTTCAATCAGATGACGGTAATACATTAAAAGCTTGTACCTGTTGAAATTGAATTTTTTTTTTATTATTTATTGTTTAAACTCAATTTTTCCACAGGCATACTGATAACAAACCATTCAGAGCTCCAATACTACCTCTCCCTCCTGAACCAGCAGTTGCCCATCGAGTCCCAACTGCTGGGCAAACTGCCGGATATGCTGAATGCTGAGGTGGTACTGGGCACGGTCCAGAGCATCCGGGACGCGGTCACCTGGCTCGGTGAGTGGGCAAACTGGGCATATAGCTGGGCAAACTGGGCTGTATGCCCAGAAAAATAAGCTTAGGGTCGTTAAGGTTTCAGGTGGTATTCATTGATTTTTTCATTGAATTATCAGCTAAAATAAAAATAACCCAATTTGTTTATTCTACGGCATTTCCTAACCTATTTAGGTTTACGAATGACTAAACAGGCAATAATAATTATTTTGGGTCAAATTGCTCACTCTGGGAATTTTCAACTGTTTTTGACTTGCAAAAACATGTTCTCAACAAAGGCTTGGCTATTTCCCCCCAGGTTACACCTACCTATACATCAGAATGCTACGCCAGCCCGCTCTGTACGGCATATCGCCCGCTAAGATGCAAGAGGACAACTTATTAGAGCTGCATCGAGCGGACCTTATTCATACCGCAGCAAGTTTACTTGACAAGTGAGTTGAATTCTCTTAGACATGGTCCCACAAGGATATCTGTTCCGGTGAGGGAGGCGCTGCTATCGCATTTGGCATAGAGAAAGTTAATGTCTATGGCATTTGGTGCCAAAAAACATTCACAGTAAAGTGGGTAAGCAAGGGACCAAAGCACCAAACGAAAAAAAACACGCGGATGTGGCAACTGCAAACGAATGTCAGACAGATTGACATTTCAAAATGGCGTCGTTAGTTCCTCTTTTGGCCACCGGTCCAGATATCTTTGTAGCGCTATAGGTAAGAGGATGGTGTAACAGTCACGTCGAGTTTGATATTTGTCTCCCATCTCCAAAATGCATAACGCGCCTAAAGCAGTCACTTCAACAACTAAGATGTGACTTACTTTGACGACCTCTGTGGCGCAGTGGGTAAAAGCCCGCTTGGGATGCAGAAGGTTACGGGTTCGATCCCCGCCGCGGGATAAATGTTTGTATGATCTGCAAATATTTATCTCGGATCTGGGTATTTCTATGTATCAATTCAATTTATTCATAAAACTTAATACATAAATATTACAATTGTTAAAAATAATTTTCCACGAACCCTGCACTAGGCTGAGCCTGTATCGCGGCAGTTCGAGTAATTCTTAACAATATAACTAAGTACATATATAAAATAAATATACCTTATAAAACATAATAATTTATAACATATTTTATAAATAACTAAACTAAAATTGTTTACGTATTTACAGACAAAAAGTGTTATATCTATCAGTTATCTGGTTCCTATAGTACAAG
Source organism: Epirrhoe alternata (assembly GCA_963565295.1). Taxonomy (NCBI): domain Eukaryota; kingdom Metazoa; phylum Arthropoda; class Insecta; order Lepidoptera; family Geometridae; genus Epirrhoe; species Epirrhoe alternata. The sequence continues at coordinate 697,053 of OY751402.1, forward strand.
CTTTGCTTAGTTTGGGGCTAGATGATGCTGTGTGAAATGGCCAGCATTATTTATTTTTATATCCTAATAATATAATAAATCTGAAAGTATGTGAGTATGTTTGTATGTTTGTGTAACAATCACGCCTAAACCAGTGAACCGATTTGGATGAAACTTGGAATAGGCGTAGATAGTGATCTGGAATAGAATAGAATAGAATATAGCTTTATTGTACACCAGAAAAATAACATAAATTAAAAACAAACATGTAAAAATATGGTACAATGCACTATTCAAAATGTTGGTACCACGCGGGCGAAGCCGCGCGCAGAAGCTAGTTATAAATAACTAAACGATTTTCAGAGCCGGCTTAATAAAATACGAGAGGAAATCCGGCCATTTCCAACCAACGGAACTGGGAAGGATCGCGTCACATTTCTACTGTACGTACGAAACAATGATGTCATACAACCAGCTGTTGAAGCCGACGTTGGGAGAGATCGAACTGTTCCGGGTGTTCTCCCTCTCCGCCGAGTTCCGGCATGTCGCTGTGAGAGATGAGGAGAAACTGGAGCTGCATAAGCTGATGGAGAGAGTAAGTTATGATGATGATTCCAGTTTTTTTTTTTGAATTTTTTATAGTGCTAATTTAAGCGCTAATTGAAGCTAATTGAAGCGCTCGTGGTCGTGCTTGCTTAGTCGTTCTTGATAGATCGTCGAAGTTAAGCAACGTTCGAAACGGTCAGTAAGTGGATGGGTGACCGCCAGTGGCATTTTCATCTGAGCGATTCCGTGCTTCGGAGGGCACGTTAAATTGTCGGTCCCGGCTATTTAAGTCGTTAAGCCACGACGGAGGCCTTAAGGCGGCCTAAAAACTCCGTCACCAGAGTTGGCCACTGACTCATACGAACTTACTTTTTTTATAGTGCTAATCCACACTTGGTATTTCATTAAGAAATGACAAGTCTTATCAAAATTTTGGATTCCGACGGGATAAATATGAGCTTATCAAAGATTTGGATACTGACAACTAGGATTCTGTGGCCGAGCGGTAAGGCACTCCGGATTTAGGAGGATCGTCTGATCGATGCGGGTTTGCATCCCGTCGGAATCCAAAATTTTGATAATACTTTTCATATCTTAATTTTATTATTGTTTTATTCTTACCTAGTTTTGATTTGTTGAATAAATGTATTTTCTTTGTTTTCTTTCAAATCCCGACTGACCGTGAGTCACACCGGAGCGCATATAATAATCTACGATACTTTTTTATAATAAACTTCCTGAAAATGCGACTAAACTGCCTATTCGAAGATTTAAAACTTACATAAAAAAAGCTTATTATTCACTTAAGGATTATATTAATGATAAATGCGCGTGGCCTGATGTCGCTCTGCCCCTCGACGGCTGATGTGTCCTCAATGTCTTTGCTATCTTGTATTATATAATTTAAGCAATTGGTACCACCTAAGTAAGCATAAGCTTATATTTAAGATGGATCACCTAAAAGAAAGCTAGGCTCCAAACCGTGTTTGTTGCCCTGATTCACGGTATTGGTAGCGAAGGAACAGGAGTAAAATCATCTAGTTTTAAGACGTTTCAAAGTGATCCCAGCGGTCCTACTGAATAAATGCTTTTTGACTTTGACTTTGATCTGTTACAATAATTCCCAGGTGCCAATCCCAATAAAAGAGAGCATAGAGGAACCATCTGCGAAGATTAACGTGCTCCTGCAAGCGTACATATCGCAGCTCAAGTTGGAAGGGTTCGCGTTAATGGCCGACATGGTGTACGTGACCCAGTCCGCTTGTCGCCTGTTGAGGGCTATCTTTGAGATCGTACTGCATAGAGGTGAGAAAAAAATAATAAACAGGGTCACGACTATCCCCAAGGCGCGGTAGACATTCTCTCAGATCTTTTATATTCCAGATCTTTTGGAGATGTCAAAGGTAGTCAGAGGCATGTACACATATTAGATACATGCCCGCATAGAGGTGAGAAAAAAAAAAAAAATTACAAAAAAATGCACAATTGGCGAGCATAATGCCGAAGGCATTTTCTACCTGCTGACCAACGTGTTGTTGGAAAGGTATAAATGGCTTAAATTTAAACATCACGTGATTAATGGACGACCCCTAAGTTATAGAAAGAGGATGGTGTCCATACAGTCACGTGATGTGAAAGATGATAGACCTATGTATTTTATGTTATTTTTTTCAGGATGGGCCCAATTGGTGGACAAAACGTTGGCACTTTGCAAGATGGTGGACCGGAGAATGTGGCAATCCATGTCACCGCTGCGACAGTTCAGAAAAATGCCTGAAGAGGTAATTATATTATTACTTCTGCTTCTGTCTTCGGCTGGATTTCTGCGTTTGCTTTGTTGAACGAATTCAACGAACCTACGTTTCGAAAAATTAGTGAGATCGAATTAAAGTATGTAAAGATATGTAAAGTAAAAGTATGTAAAGTTGAATAGAGTAAAGTGACATTTGAAGTAAGGTAAAAGTATTTGAGGGTAGGTGGAATTCTCCCAATGTATGACGAAGAGGTAGTACTAACCTCACCAAGGTCGACACCATCTGGTCCACTTACCTTGGAGCCTTTCGGCCGACAGTTAATCTCGGATAGTTCTATATGGGCTAATTGCCAAGAATAATGTTACTTGCGCGATTTAGGATTCAAATCGCATGGGTTAAGCGCGCCAGCGTCATCTAGCTGTACAGCTCTGAAGTAGCTAAGTCGCTGTAATTGGCAACTCTATAACGATGCCCTTATAGTTCAGGCGATCGCAGTTAGAGGTCGCCACAGGATGCATATCAAAAGTTCGTGATCTAAATAATAATGCTGGACATTTCACACAGCATCATCTAGCCCCAAACTAAGCAAAGCTTGTACTATGGGAACCAGATAACTGATATACTACTTATATACATTTTGTTTGTCATATCATTCATAGAAACACCCAGACCCGATATAAATATTTGCAGATCATACAAACATTTATCCCGCGGGATCGAACCCGCAACCTTCTGAGTCACAAGCCGGCTTTCACCCACTGCGCCACAGAGGTCGTCAAATAATAAAATCATTGTTCCAGATAATAAAGAAATTAGAAAAAAAGAACTTCCCCTGGGAGAAACTGTACGAGCTCGGCCCTAACGAGATAGGCGAGCTCGTGCGCGCCCCAAAACTCGGCAAAATGATACATAAACACGTGCACCAGTTCCCGAGACTCGAACTCGCGACCCACATCCAGCCGGTCACACGCTCCACGCTGCGGGTTCAGCTCACACTCACGCCTGACTTCCATTGGGACGAGAAGGTAAACATACATTGTCTAACTTTACATCCATTCCCAGTTGTCATCCCAATAGAGCTCAACCAATCACACAGAAAATGACGATTGAAGTCCAGGCTGGATTTCAAACGTCAAAATGAAGCCGATGTCCATTTTCAGTTGAATAAGCTGAAAGTTTGTGAGTATGTTTGGATGTTTGTATGTTTGTGTATCAATCACGCCTACACCAGTGAACCTATTTGGATGAAACTTAGTATAGGCGTAGATAGTGACCTGGAATAGCATATAGGCTATTCAAAATGTTGGTACCACGCGGGCGAAGCCGCGCGCAGAAGCTAGTAATAAATAAATAATGCTGGACATTTTCACACAGCATCATCTAGCCCCAAAGTAAGCAGAGCTTGTGTTATGGGTACTACATGACTGATAAAAAAAACGTAAACAGGGTCACGACTGTATCCCCAAGGCGCGGTAGACATTCTCTCAGATCTTTATATTCCAGATCCTTTGAAGATGTCTAAGGGGGTAGTCAGAGGCATGTACAAATACATATTTGATACATGCCCACATCTTGCAGAAGTTAGACTATGACTGATATACTACTTATATTCTTTTTTATTGTAAATACATACATATTATTATAAACTAGCTGTCCGTCGCGGTGTTACCCGCGATCCCTCGGGAAAACTTCACTTCCCCGGGATAAAATATAGCCTATGTTCATCAGGGATAATGTAGGATTCTATTGATGAAAGAATTTTTCAAATCGGTCCAGTAGTTTCGGAGCCTATTCAAACAAACAAACATACATATTTCCTCTTTGTAATATTAGTATAGACAAACATTTTTCCCGCGGCGGGCATCGAACCCGCCACCTTCGCATTCGGACCTTCGCCCATTGCGCTACACAGGTCATCAAATAATTGAATTGACTACCGACCGCATACCTCAGATTAATGAATAACTCAGACACACACCCTTCACACACCATATACTTCACACATTTACTAATTTATTTATGCTATGTAGATAGATAGATAGATAAACGCTTTATTGTACACAAAAACATAATACAGAGAATACATAAAAATAGACATTGTACAATGGGCGGCCATATCGCTAAAAGCGATTTCTTCCTGGCAACCATTTGTATGGACAGGATAGTCGAATACAGAAATACAGCGGTGTACAAAAGTTAATCTCACAAGAAAACAGTAACACACTAGCAGTGTCACCAATAAACACTATGTAAAGTTTTTCTTTAGTTCAACTTAAGAATAAGCAACATGGCTACCAATAAACCAATTAGAAAGTTCCACCTTGCATAACTTTGACATTTCTTTCATACAAACGCTATTCCGAAGTTCCACCAGCTAGCACCCTTGTTTAAATCTAGTGTAACCACAGAATACATATTAGTAGGTACTGTAAAAATATTTTCATAGGTACCACCAAAGAGTTCGTATATATTTTACTCGTACATACCAAGGAGTTTTTGTTTAAGTACTTCCAGATAAATTTACAGGAGAAAAAAATAACTTTATCTGGAACAAATCTTACATTCCAATAGAAGAGGTAGCATGGCGAGAAGGTTTTATAAAATAAAAATCGTAATTTGATAATAAAAACGAGCGCGGAAACCAAAAATGATTTTGTAATAAAAAAATTACATGTGAAATATTGGCGAATGCACAAAAAGTGCGAAGCCATTATGAGAAAAAAAACAAGAATAACAAACAAAATGACCAATTCAGTCAGCTTTCATAGACAAAATGATACTTATTTTGAGGTTTCTACTTGGATGCGACGTTGCCGATTTGTGCATCTTCACGTATCAGAAGGATAGCTACACCTTGTATTATTGGTAAGAATTTTTTTCTGACTTATTCTGAATTAACGCAAGGTACAGCTATGCGATGTGTAAATTTGATAGAACTTCGGAATAACTCGTTTTTATTGGTGAGACGGTAAGTAACTACCTATACACACACAACACAACACACAAACTACACATAGAGCACTGTAAAAGCAAACCTACAAATAACTTACTTACTATTAAACAATACGAACAGTTAGCAGTAACCAGACATGGAAAGATAATGTTCACAGACACTGGACTTACTTATAGTACTGTTATTATCTTATAAAATCTCAGTTTATCTGTTTTCTTTTTTTTTGTTCCTCTAGTATTACTTTCTTCGGGATGTGATGTCACCAAACCAGGAGTAGTCTGAAAATGAGCGTTGCCTTGTACAGTTGTACCCCGGTGCAGAGCAACATAAAGCTGAGACTACTCCATTTTGACTAACACCAGCGAAGACCGATAACTATTTTTTTCTTATTTTTGTACTTAATTTTATTTCGTTTTGCTGTTTAGGTCTTTTCTTGTTTCGTCTATTCCTTGTAGATTGCATGTAGGTGAGTAGGGATAGGCACAGAGGTTCCTAACTTCATAGCTCTGTCACCTACTTACCTCATACCTACTTTTGTAATGTACCTGTGTCTGTGTGTTGGCAAATAAAGCTTTCTATCTATCTATCCAGGTGCACGGCCAGTCGGAAGGTTTCTGGATCCTGGTGGAGGATGTGGACTCGGAAGTGATCCTGCATCACGAGTACTTCCTGCTTAAGGAGAAGTACTGTAAAGACGAGCATCAGGTCAAGCTGTTTGTGCCAGTGTTTGAACCGCTGCCGCCGCAGTACTATCTAAGGGTTGTGTCTGATAGGTGAGATGTTTTATTTAAACTCATTGTGGTTTTTAATAGTTAAGGTTAAGGTCCCCGCGGCCGTCTGATGGTGTGCTGGCCGGCCCGCGCACTATTACACTGAACTTTATTCATAAATGTATTTTTTGCTACAAAATAATACTCCTTGGCAATTAAATAATTCCGTAATCCTCTACAGTATTTACAGACGAAATTTCATTAAAAAAATTAAATAACCAGCAAAAAGATTTAGAGGTAAATTTGTATTTTTTTTTCTGTGTATTGATGTGTATGTGTGCTTATGCAGTAAATAAACAAATAACTAAGTCTAAACAAAAAAAAAAGGTTGCGGGTTCGATCCCCGCGGCGGGACCAATGTTTGTGTGATCTACAAAATATTTGTCTCGGGTCTGGGTGTTTCTATGTATAATATGTATGTATTTACAAACAAAAGTATATAAGTAGTATATCAGTCATCTTAGTACCCATAACACAAGCTCTGCTTACTTTGGGGCTAGATGATGCTGTGTGAAAAGTCCAGCATTATTTATTTATTTAAACGTCTATTTACAACCCAAAAATGAGGCCTTGTCAGTTTGTGTAGTTTAAAATGAAAGACTATATAAAAATCTTATCTTTATTCCCAGATGGATAGCAGCAGAAACTCAGCTCCCCGTCTCATTCCGTCATCTAATTCTACCGGAGAAGAACCTCCCTCCGACGGAACTGTTGGACCTCCAGCCGCTGCCGATATCCGCGCTGAGGAACCCTAAATACGAAGAATTGTACGCCGAGGCGTTCCCTCAGTTTAATCCTGTGCAGACTCAGGTTAGTTATGGTGCTCGTAAACGGGCTAGTTTTTTTGGCAATTTCTTGCTGCAGTGGTATAGCCGCCAAGTTGCCGATTATCGCTCGCAACACTCTTTCTAAACTTAAAAATATAAAAGGACAAAAAAATTAAGTGCAAAAAGTTACTGCCCTTCTCTAGGATTTGAACCCGGGGCTGTCTCAGAGGCGAACTCTGTCTCACCCATAGAATCCCACTCATATAATAAAGCTGAAAGTTTGCGAGTTTGTTTAGATGTTTGTGTTTTAATCACGCCTAAACAAGTGAACCGATTTGGATGAAACTTGGTATAGACGTAGATGACCTGGAATAGCATATAGGCTATTCAAAATGTTAGTACCACGCGGGCGAAGCCGCGCGTAGACGCTAGTTTTTTATAGTTCCTAGTCTCACCTCGACTATTATGACTACAATGTGCGACGAAATTAAGGTAGTTAGATAAAGTCGTAGTCGAGTTTGATATTTTTCTCCCATCTCAAAAATTCCCAACGTGCCTAAAGAAGTTTCTTTTGTGGTCAGGTATTCAACGCGGTGTACAATTCCGACGACAATGTATTCGTGGGCGCTCCCTCCGGCTCAGGCAAGTATCATCATCATTAGCCTCGTGGTCGTGCACTTAGTTGTTCTTGATAGATCGTCGAAGATAAGCAACGTTGTAAACGGTCTGTAAGTGGATGGGTGATCGCCAGTGGCATTATCTGAGCGGTTCCGTGCTTCGGAGAGCACGTTAACCTTTAACCGGTGACGTGGGGCCTCACAGGCCCGATAGATACCACTAACATATCATTATTTCAACCCTTTCCCCGCGCATACTGGGTTTCGATAGCAAATGGAAGGGATATGTGAGGCTTGCACCCACTAAAAACGGCGGGGTTCTCCGCGAACGCCATAGTGCCACCACCACCACGGCCCCGACGGCGTTGGTTCTAAAAGAGCACCTCCAATGGGTGAGGCAACTACCTCCCACCACGTCTCTTGAGAGAGCCTATCCTGGGCCCCGACACCCCCCGGTGCCGCTGCCATGGCCCCCGCGGCGGATCAGGTCTTTGGCTCCGCCGCCAAAACGGAGAGGACACCGACACGCCTCTTCTCCCGCGCCCCCTCCTGCCTGCGGGGGACAGAAGCTACTCCGTCTTCCGCACCCTCCTCAGACGCATCCGCAAGCCCACTCGGAACGTCCCCGCCTGGGATTCCTTTTGGCTTCGCCGTGGGTGACCGATCCACGATCCACGCCTTCACCGTTCTTTTACAGGGACTTCAGACGCACAGCTCACTATCATCTACACCTGGTTGATATTCCACTTATTAGAACTAAGCGCTTTCAAAGTTCTTTTATCATGCGCACTGCAAAATTTTGGAATCAGCTTCCCGCGTCTGTATTTCCGCTGAGCTACGACCCTGTTGTTTTCAAGAAGAGAGTTAATAGGCACCTTCTGGGTAGGCTCGCTCCATCGTAGACCACATTCTTACCTATGTAAGTTTCGAGGTCAAGAGTCGACCCATTCATCATAAGAAAAAAAAACTACTGAGCCCCCATCGCGACAAGATTGAAATCCACAAGGTTTTACCTGAGGGGGAGTTTAGACCTGTCGTAACTTTACACCACGTTTAATAATAACCTTAAAATGCATGTATGTTTCCAGGCAAGTCAGTGATAGCAGAATTAGCGTTACTGCGCATGCTTTCTGCCAACGCATCCGGCCGCTGCGTGTATCTGCTGCCCAAGGACGCGCTGGCTGATATCGTCTTCGCTGACTGGTACCACAAGTTTGCCAGCAAATTCAACCTTAAGGTAAGCCTTTGACGACCTCTGTAGCGCAGTGGGCGGAGGCCCGCCTGCGACGCATAAGGTTGCGGGTTCGATCCCCGCGGCGGGACCAATGTTTGTATGATCTACAAATATTTGTCTCGGGTCTGGGTGTTTCTATGTATAATATGTATGTATTTACAAACAAAAAGTATATAAGTAGTATATCAGTCATGTAGTTAGTACCCATAACACGAGCTCTGCTTACTTTGGGGCTAGATGATGCTGTGTGAAAAAGTCCAGCATTATTTATTATTATTTTATTTTATTTTATGCGATTTCAACCCACGCGATATTGTCGCACGGCAATTTTTCACAAAAATGTCTTTGAATGTGTCCACAGGTGGTGCAACTGACGGGAGAAACAGCCACGGACCACAAGCTGTTGAACAAGGGACAGGTGATCGTCACCACGGCTGATAAATGGGACGTGCTCTCGAGAAGGTCAGACATTTTAACTAAACAGGGTTATTCTGTGGCCGTGCTGGCCGAATGGAGTTGTACCTCGACTTTCAATCCGAAGGTCGTGGGGTCGAATCCCGGCCGTGCATCAATGGATTTTGCGTTTCGTAAAATTTATATGCGCTTTAACACGAGCTCTGAACGGTGAAGGGAAACATCGTGAGGAAGTATATCGGATATTAGTATACCTATGTATTCGATTTACAATGGCTAGGAGGGAAGGTTTTTAGAGTTTTACGGGAAAACTATTAAACCCTCAGGAATAAAATTTATATGGGACCACCTCTAGAGCATACCCTTTCAAACAAAAAAATAATTTTGAAAATCGGTCCACAATTGGCGGAGTAATCGCGTAACAAGATACAAAAAAAAACAACAGGCGAATTGAGAACCCTCTTTCTTTTAAGTCGGTTAAAGATATAAAAATTGACTATTGTGTTTTGTTACAGATGGAAGGTGCGCAAGAGTGTGCAAAGCGTGTCATTGATGATAGTGGACGCACTACAGTTGTTGGGAGGGGAGGAAGGGCCCGTGTTGGAGGTCGTTTGCTCCAGGATGAGATATATCGCCTCGCAGATCGGTCAGTAACAATCTTAGGCTGTGTCCCCAGTAGGCAAACTGTTAGCGGCCGAGTACTGAGATAGTCGGCGCGCGTAACGCTGCAAACTGCGTACAGTGAGCGCAAAACTAGCAAACTGTGGACACTCCATTTCAAATATATGGAAGGGCGTACTAAATCGATACGCCGCAAACTCAGTCGGCCGCTAACAGTTTGCCTACTGGGGACACAGCCTAAATGTAGAAACTCCGCCTCCAGAGTATTCGCTCATACTAACTTTTTATCATCAAATGTTTTATTTTAACAGCTTTATTTAGACTGCCATTTTTTCTGCGAGAGACTCGCTTAAGGTGATGTAGGTCCCAAAACCCACGTTTTGACTGTACGTCAAGTCATTTTTAATGCATAAAAACACCGATGTTTTTATATTTTTTGATGACAATGAAGTTTAGGATATTAGTTTATTAGTTACTAGCTGCGCTCCCGCGGTGTAACCCGCGGTCCCTCGGGATTTTTGCGGGATAAAAAGTAGCCTATGTCCGTCCCTGGGATACAACCTTTATCCATGCCAATTTTCAGCCTGATCTGTTCAGTGGTTTGGGCGTGAAAAGGTAACAAACAGACAGACAGACAGACAGATAGACAGACAGACAGACAGACAGAGTTACTTTCACATTTATAATATTAGTATGGATAGTATGGATGGGAGTTGAAACACGATTGACTTAATTTGACTCGATAGAAAAAAATCACTCTAAATCTTCATCATAAAGCAGTTTCATTTGCTGGTTATTTAAAATATTTTAATGAAATTTAGTCTAAGTGTTTCCTAATAAATACAGTAGAGGATTACGGATTTATTTTATTGCCAAGGAGCATTATTTTCTAGCAAAAAATACATTTATAAATAACGGTCAGTGTAATTGTGCGCGGGCCGGCCAGCACACTATCAGACGGCCGCGGGGGGCTAGGGGGGTGGCGAGCGCGGCGTAAGCCAGAGCTCACTTCGCTTTAAGACCTATATTTTCATTTCATACAAACTTACTTTTTTTCGACCAAACGAATTTTAGCTCTAATTTCTTTTCCGTCTAAATTCTCTTTCAGGCAATGTCATGAACTGTTTTCGACAACTTTTTTCTTAATTCCTTATTGTTCATTGTCCAGGCAAGCCCATCCGTATAGTAGCCCTGTCGCTCCCCCTGGCGGACGCCCGCGACGTGTCCGCTTGGCTCGGCTGTAACGCGCACGCCTCTTTCAACTTCCACCCGAGTGTTAGGCCATTGCCGTTGGAACTGCATATACAGGTAAGATATAATCCAAATAACTTATAAATGTCACGGCGGCTGTTTTGACGTCACAGCTCACCACCCCAATAGCAAAAACTACGTGCATAGACACCTCAAAGGAAACAAAAGGCGCAGTTTTGATCTATTATATTGAGTAATGACGTCACGCGCTCTGATTGGCGTACAGCTATCATGGCGGATTGTTGGATTTTGTAGATATATTTTATAAAATAATTTAATAATCTCGATATTATTAGGACAATAAATGCATTTTTCTCAATCCTTGAATTCTATTTAGTTAGACCAATTAAGTATTTTGGCGAAACTTGATTACTGTCATCATGCCTATTGCCTAAATCGCTCCTGCACACTCTTATGTGCTTTGAGAGCTCTTTAAGATGCATTTATCCTCCATCGTATGAAAATACATAGCAGTGTTTACAATAATATAATGTAACAGGGCTTCAACATAAGCCACGCGGGCTCCCGCTTGGCGTCGATGACCAAATCCATCTACAACGCGGTCACACGCCACGCCGGCGCACGCGCAGCCGCCGTCTTCGTGCCGGGTATGTACGCTATTTCTATTTATTCATAAAACCTAATACATCAAATTACAATTATTATAAATAATTTACATGGAACCCCGCACTAGGCTAGGCCTGTATCGCGGCAGTTCGACTGTATTAATTTATTTATTAAATAAACATATTTATAATAAATACCTTAATATACATAGAAAATATAATATATAGATTTTGAATAAACTAAAATTATGACGACGTACGAACTGTACGCACAAACGGGCTGTCTCGCAGGCGCCCACGGAACCGTCTGAACAGAACACCCTTCTAACATAAACAGGGTAGAAGAGTCATATACAGGGTATAAAAAGACGTCTACCGAAGCCGCAAGGGGTAGGTAGTACAGCATCCCAACACACAACCAAATTCAAAAGGATTTTCCGAAAATATCATTATATCCGGAAAAAAAAAAAAAATTATATCCGGAGAAAACAGTTGAAGAGTACTGTTTGCGTATGTTTTGGCCGCGTTGTTTTACGTAGATTGCTGGATTTTGAGTTTTAATTGTTTTTTTCTTTTATAAATGAAATTAGTAGGTAGGTATTGTCGTATTATGTTGTACTAGTAGTAAATAACCGAAAATAACATAAAATTACTTTTTAGCGTTTTTTTTTTCGCTAAATATGTTTTAAACCATGGTCTGATTGCAACCCCTCAGTTTTCGATAGTTCTTTTTACACCCTGTATTCAAAACACATTTTTGTATGGAAATGTTTGTGAAATGAAATGTAAACAATGGTGTATGTGTCAGGTCGGCGCCACGCGCGCCTCCTGGCGGCCGACCTGCTGGCGCTGGCGGCGGCGCACGGCCGGCCCACGCGCTTCCTGCACGCGCGGCCGGAGCTGCTGCAGCCGTTCTTGAAGAGGATACACGATAAGGTACATTATAGATAGCTAGAATGTATGTGGCAGGTCGGCGGCGGCGCACGGCCGGCCCACGCGCTTCCTGCACGCGCGGCCGGAGCTGCTGCAGCCGTTCTTGAAGAGGATACACGATAAGGTACATTATAGATAGCTAGAATGTATGTGGCAGGTCGGCGGCGGCGCACGGCCGGCCCACGCGCTTCCTGCACGCGCGGCCGGAGCTGCTGCAGCCGTTCTTGAAGAGGATACACGATAAGGTACATTATAGATAGCTAGAATGTATGTGGCAGGTCGGCGGCGGCGCACGGCCGGCCCACACGCTTCCTGCACGCGCGGCCGGAGCTGCTGCAGCCGTTCTTGAAGAGGATACACGATAAGGTACATTATAGATAGCTAGAATGTATGTGGCAGGTCGGCGGCGGCGCACGGCCGGCCCACACGCTTCCTGCACGCGCGGCCGGAGCTGCTGCAGCCGTTCTTGAAGAGGATACACGATAAGGTACATTATAGATAGCTAGAATGTATGTGGCAGGTCGGCGGCGGCGCACGGCCGGCCCACGCGCTTCCTGCACGCGCGGCCGGAGCTGCTGCAGCCGTTCTTGAAGAGGATACACGATAAGGTACATTATAGATAGCTAGAATGTATGTGGCAGGTCGGCGGCGGCGCACGGCCGGCCCACGCGCTTCCTGCACGCGCGGCCGGAGCTGCTGCAGCCGTTCTTGAAGAGGATACACGATAAGGTACATTATAGATAGCTAGAATGTATGTGGCAGGTCGGCGGCGGCGCACGGCCGGCCCACACGCTTCCTGCACGCGCGGCCGGAGCTGCTGCAGCCGTTCTTGAAGAGGATACACGATAAGGTACATTATAGATAGCTAGAATGTATGTGGCAGGTCGGCGGCGGCGCACGGCCGGCCCACACGCTTCCTGCACGCGCGGCCGGAGCTGCTGCAGCCGTTCTTGAAGAGGATACACGATAAGGTACATTATAGATAGCTAGAATGTATGTGGCAGGTCGGCGGCGGCGCACGGCCGGCCCACACGCTTCCTGCACGCGCGGCCGGAGCTGCTGCAGCCGTTCTTGAAGAGGATACACGATAAGGTACATTATAGATAGCTAGAATGTATGTGGCAGGTCGGCGGCGGCGCACGGCCGGCCCACACGCTTCCTGCACGCGCGGCCGGAGCTGCTGCAGCCGTTCTTGAAGAGGATACACGATAAGGTACATTATAGATAGCTAGAATGTATGTGGCAGGTCGGCGGCGGCGCACGGCCGGCCCACACGCTTCCTGCACGCGCGGCCGGAGCTGCTGCAGCCGTTCTTGAAGAGGATACACGATAAGGTACATTATAGATAGCTAGAATGTATGTGGCAGGTCGGCGGCGGCGCACGGCCGGCCCACGCGCTTCCTGCACGCGCGGCCGGAGCTGCTGCAGCCGTTCTTGAAGAGGATACACGATAAGGTACATTATAGATAGCTAGAATGTATGTGGCAGGTCGGCGGCGGCGCACGGCCGGCCCACACGCTTCCTGCACGCGCGGCCGGAGCTGCTGCAGCCGTTCTTGAAGAGGATACACGATAAGGTACATTATAGATAGCTAGAATGTATGTGGCAGGTCGGCGGCGGCGCACGGCCGGCCCACACGCTTCCTGCACGCGCGGCCGGAGCTGCTGCAGCCGTTCTTGAAGAGGATACACGATAAGGTACATTATAGATAGCTAGAATGTATGTGGCAGGTCGGCGGCGGCGCACGGCCGGCCCACGCGCTTCCTGCACGCGCGGCCGGAGCTGCTGCAGCCGTTCTTGAAGAGGATACACGATAAGGTACATTATAGATAGCTAGAATGTATGTGGCAGGTCGGCGGCGGCGCACGGCCGGCCCACACGCTTCCTGCACGCGCGGCCGGAGCTGCTGCAGCCGTTCTTGAAGAGGATACACGATAAGGTACATTATAGATAGCTAGAATGTATGTGGCAGGTCGGCGGCGGCGCACGGCCGGCCCACGCGCTTCCTGCACGCGCGGCCGGAGCTGCTGCAGCCGTTCTTGAAGAGGATACACGATAAGGTACATTATAGATAGCTAGAATGTATGTGGCAGGTCGGCGGCGGCGCACGGCCGGCCCACGCGCTTCCTGCACGCGCGGCCGGAGCTGCTGCAGCCGTTCTTGAAGAGGATACACGATAAGGTACATTATAGATAGCTAGAATGTATGTGGCAGGTCGGCGGCGGCGCACGGCCGGCCCACGCGCTTCCTGCACGCGCGGCCGGAGCTGCTGCAGCCGTTCTTGAAGAGGATACACGATAAGGTACATTATAGATAGCTAGAATGTATGTGGCAGGTCGGCGGCGGCGCACGGCCGGCCCACGCGCTTCCTGCACGCGCGGCCGGAGCTGCTGCAGCCGTTCTTGAAGAGGATACACGATAAGGTACATTATAGATAGCTAGAATGTATGTGGCAGGTCGGCGGCGGCGCACGGCCGGCCCACGCGCTTCCTGCACGCGCGGCCGGAGCTGCTGCAGCCGTTCTTGAAGAGGATACACGATAAGGTACATTATAGATAGCTAGAATGTATGTGGCAGGTCGGCGGCGGCGCACGGCCGGCCCACACGCTTCCTGCACGCGCGGCCGGAGCTGCTGCAGCCGTTCTTGAAGAGGATACACGATAAGGTACATTATAGATAGCTAGAATGTATGTGGCAGGTCGGCGGCGGCGCACGGCCGGCCCACGCGCTTCCTGCACGCGCGGCCGGAGCTGCTGCAGCCGTTCTTGAAGAGGATACACGATAAGGTACATTCATGAAATGAAATGGAATGAAAAAATCTTTATACTTATAATAGAGTAATTACATAGAACCATTGGTTGCAATTGACGGTCTTATCGCTAGATCGCGATTTCTTCCAGACAACCTTTATACTAAACTAAGCTACAATTTAAGCTAAAACTAAATTTAAACAATAAACATTCTGGGACCCCTCCGCTGACTGCAAAGTTGAGCAGTGAGGACTTATCCTGGCCCTCTAACTAGTGTAAAACTGTATCTCGAGGGTCGGTTTCTAAATCACGTTGCAAGCCTAATTTTCAAAAGATAATTCCGAAATTGAGAACTTAACTCAAACCTTAATTATTATCTAATGTTTTGTCTGTTTGTCCGAGCTAAACGATTGAACTGATATGTCAGCGCAGTTGCATAACAATCCATTATGTTGGATTCCCATTACGTTGAATCCCATTATGTTGGATTCCCATTACGTTGAATCCCATTATATTGGATTCTCATTATGTTGAATTCCCATTTTGTTGGATTCTCATTATGTTGAACTCCCATTATGCTGAGTCCCATTATACGCCATGATCACGGAAGAACTGTTACTTAAATATTTTCATACCTATGATAGTTTGAAACGTTATTTAACCAACTGTTCTCTTTACAGATGTTAAAAGAAACTCTATCAGCGGGCGTGGCTTACCTGCACGAGGGCGTGGACGCCGCAGATCGGCGGACCGTGCAACAACTTGTAGAGAGCGGGGCGGCACAACTTGTCGTAGTAGCGGCAGAACTGGCCTTCGCGTTCGCAGCGCACGTACACACCGTCATTGTGGCCGATACTTACACGTGAGTGTACACTGTCAGACACACAACTTGTCGTAGTAGCGGCAGAACTGGCCTTCGCGTTCGCAGCGCACGTACACACCGTCATTGTGGCCGATACTTACACGTGAGTGTACACTGTCAGACACACAACTTGTCGTAGTAGCGGCAGAACTGGCCTTCGCGTTCGCAGCGCACGTACACACCGTCATTGTGGCCGATACTTACACGTGAGTGTACACTGTCAGACACACAACTTGTCGTAGTAGCGGCAGAACTGGCCTTCGCGTTCGCAGCGCACGTACACACCGTCATTGTGGCCGATACTTACACGTGAGTGTACACTGTCAGACACACAACTTGTCGTAGTAGCGGCAGAACTGGCCTTCGCGTTCGCAGCGCACGTACACACCGTCATTGTGGCCGATACTTACACGTGAGTGTACACTGTCAGACACACAACTTGTCGTAGTAGCGGCAGAACTGGCCTTCGCGTTCGCAGCGCACGTACACACCGTCATTGTGGCCGATACTTACACGTGAGTGTACACTGTCAGACACACAACTTGTCGTAGTAGCGGCAGAACTGGCCTTCGCGTTCGCAGCGCACGTACACACCGTCATTGTGGCCGATACTTACACGTGAGTGTACACTGTCAGACACACAACTTGTCGTAGTAGCGGCAGAACTGGCCTTCGCGTTCGCAGCGCACGTACACACCGTCATTGTCGCTAATACTTAGAGTAAGAGATGGTGTCGCAACAGTCACGTGACTGAGTTTGATATTTTTCTCCCATCCCAGCAATCCCAAAATCCTCAACACTACATCTTCTTTCACTCAACACTGTTCCCTCATCACACTATTTCTCACTCTATCATTCAACGTTACCCCACACATACTACGCAACGCTCTCATTTCAACAGCATTCACTCCAGACCGTGTTTGTTGCCCTGATACTTCACGGTACTGGTCGCGTAAGAACAGCAGTAACATTAGTTCTAAGACTATTCTAAGTGATCCCTGCGGTCCTACTGAATACATGCTTTTTGACTTTGACCTCAAAAATGCCTAATGCTCCTAAAAAAGTTATCACTTCAAAAATGTATAGTTATAAATTTTCAATTTCATCATCATCATCTCCCTGCCCTTCTCCCACATTATGTGGGGTCGGCACAACATGTGTTCTTCCATTCTCCTCTATCAGCCGTCATCTCAACACTCACTCCTTTCTTACTCATGTCATCCTTCACACAATCCATCCATCTTTTCTTAAATTTAAATTATTTAATTTATCTTTTTAAATTTTCAATTAATTAACATATATTTATTCCAGTTACAACGGCAAGAATCACTCGTACGAACAGTACCCAGTGACGACAGTGCTGCAGATGTTAGGCCGCGCGTGCAGACCGCTGGAGGACGACCATTCCGTGGCGGTGTTGATGTGCGCCTCGCACCAGAAGCACTTCTTCAGCAAGATCCTCAACGACTGTCTGCCGCTGGAGGTTAGTCAGGGCACGTCCAGGAGCGAAGATCAGTTTCAATAACAAGAAACCTTATGAACAATGTTACAAGATACAAAAACGCTTGATAGCTCGCGACCGCCGCGAGGCTTCGCCACATCTCTTGCATTCTATATCTTGTTCTTAGGGTGATGTAGCAAAACTCACGGTTTGACTGTACGTCAAGTAATTTTTAAGACATAAAAACACCGATTTTTTTAATATATTTTTTTGATGACAATGAATAGTTTAGGATATTAGTTTATTAGTTATGGAAGTCGAAACACGATTGACGTAATTTGACTCGATAGAAAAAACATCACAAAGTTACCTCTAAATCTTCATCATAATGCAGTTTCATTTGCTGGTTGTTTAAATTTTTTTAATGAAATTTCGTCTACGTGTTCCCTAATAAATACGGTAGAGGATTACGGATTTATTTTATTGCCAAGGAGTACTATTTTCTAGCAAAAAATACGTTTATAAATAACGTTCAGTGTAATTGTGCGCGGGCCGGCCAGCACACCTTCAGACGGCCGCGGGGGGCTAGGAGGGTGACGAGCGCGGCGTAAGCCAGAGCTCACTTCGTCTTAAGGTTTAGATTGTTTTTAGGTTTATCAGTTATCTGGTTCCCATAGTACAAGCTATGCTTATTTTGGGGCTAGATGATGCTGTGTGAATTATTTGATATATTAAATATTTTATATGAATCCTCAGAGTCACTTGGACCACCGCCTCCACGACCACATAAACGCTGAGATCGTCACAAAGACGATCGAGAACAAACAGGACGCTGTGGACTATCTCACGTGGACGTTCCTCTATCGCCGGCTCACGCAGAACCCTAATTATTACAATCTACAGGGGGTTACACACAGGTAATACATACTGTATAACAAGTATTACAATTAAAAAATCTAAAAATCTACTGCAAGACAGTCAACTTTTGAGATATATGTGTAAGCAGGCGCGGTCGCAGCCTGAAATTTTGAGGGGGGGGGTCACTACAGAAATTTGGGGGGGGGGTCATTACACTATTATTAGGATTTATTGCACAATACTCAAGATTTTACTATTTGACGTGTACGATTTTGGGGGGGGGGTCATGTCCCCTCTGACCGCGCCTGTGCGTAAGTAAATACCTAATGTAGGTACCTATGAATAAAACCATGTGCATTCATTGCCAATTTGTTATTCAAAATTAAGTTAAAAAAATTATATAGATTTTTGTAATCTCTTTTTAATTTCGTTCATATTGATCCCCCACTCGATATGATTGGCTAATTTTTTTTTCTTAACGTGTTACTGTTTCGCGCATAAAATCCGAAATAATTGTTTTGTTTTTTTTCAAAATAAAATCCTTTGACACTCTGATTTTAAGACGAAGCTAATGATACCCTAAAGTCGTTTGGAAGATACGAGGGAACAAAGAAATTTAACGCATTACATACAAGAACGATTTGTGGGCAAAACGAGCCACACAGTGGACCCCACAAAATATGACGCGCAGACGTGGAAGACCCAGAATGAGATGGCGGGACGAGCTGGACTCTCACCTGAGAACTTGGCCTGTTGCTGCGTTAAATCGCGAAGAGTGGAAGGAGGGAAGGGAGGCCTTTGCCCTGCAGTGGGACGACACGGGCTAAATAATAATAATAATACAAGACATTTTTTAATTCAAGTTTTCACTTCTCTAGACACGTATTTTTTCGGTTGTTTAAAATTTTTTTTTTTTACTTAAAAAAACGTAAACGTAAACAGGGTCACGACTGTATCCCCGAGGCACGGTAGACATTCTCTCAGATCTTTTATATTCCAGATCCTTTGAAGATGTCTAAGGGGGTAGTCAGAGGCATGTACAAATACATATTTAATACATGCCCACATCATGCAGAAGTTAGTATTCCATACGTGACAGGCTGCAAGCCCATCGCCGCCTATAAGAATAACTAACTGCTTTCCTCACGATGTTTTCCTTCACCGTTCAGAGCTCGTGTTAAAGCGCATATAAATTTTACGAAACGCAATATCCATTGATGCACGGCCGGGGTTCGATCCCACGACCTTCGGATTGAAAGTCGAGGTGCAACCCCATTCGGCCAACACAATTTACTTAATTTTGAAAAATTATACCTATTCAACCCCATTTTCGAAAGACTAGCTAACACGACAAAAGGAAGATGATCCCCTATTGTTGGGGATACTCAGTGGATAGATGAAATAAAACAGTGGACTGTAAATTAGGTCTTTGGTTTGTATTGAACATTAAGAGACGCGCGCCTAGTTGGTCCCGTGATTTGTGTAGTAGTGCAGTGCGCGGCTCGATGCGGTCTCGCGGGGCGCCTCGTCCCCCGGACCCCGCTCGCTGCGTCTCATGGGCACGGTGGCGGGCACTGCGCTGCCCCCTTACCATGGCGTTTGTCTAGGTACCAGAGAATAGAAATAAATGACAGTAATGACATTATAGTGTGGATAAAACGGGTAGAAAAGTAACTTTTTGCCACTTTCTACGCGTTTTATCCACACTTTAATGTTATTACTGTCATTTATTTCTATTCTCTGGTACCTAGACAAACGCCATGGTACGGGGGCTGGTTTGTCTCCAACACTATTAATAATCAATTTTTTGTTGTCAGACATCTATCAGACCATCTCTCGGAGCTGGTGGAGACGACCCTGACGGAGCTGGAGCAGTCCAAGTGCATCTCCATCGAGGACGAGATGGATGTGCAGCCTCTCAATCTGGGCATGATCGCGTCTTACTACTGCATCAACTACACTAGTATCGGTGAGGAAATTTTACATTTTTTGGCTTTAAAACTTCTCACAAAATGTAGTAACGATGATATTTTTATAGTGTTAACACACTTACGCTCAATGCAGACAGAATAGGCTATTTTACACCATATAAGAAAACACATAAAAATGCATGTATACCATAGGTTTCGTTACAAGTGTGGCGGCTATAGCCACAAGTACCTATTCAATAAGCTGACGCGTATATTTCCAACAGCGCGTCAAACAGTCGCGTCTAGTCGCCCTAGTGAGTCAGTCGCATCGGTACTCCCCACTCACTAAATACAGCACCATGTAACTCGTGTTTATTGTGAGAATACAAATTCAATATTCCAAAATTAAGAGTTATCATTTTCACTCCACCACTACCTTCTCACAACTAGTAGGGACAGACAAACACACACATACCTACTGCCCATACATCTCTACACAAGTATTGTTCACAAAACAAACCACAACCGCAACCAAGGTTGCGGGTTCGATCCCCGCCGCGGGATAAATGTTTGTATGATCTGCATATATCTATCTCTGGTCTGGGTGTTTCTATGTATAATATGTATGTATTTACAAACAAAAAGTATATAAGTAGTATATCAGTTATCTGGTTCCCATAGTACAAGCTTTGCTTAGTTTGGGGCTAGATGATGCTGTGTGAAAATGTCCAGCATTATTTATTATTATTTATCAGCAACAAAATCCATCGCGAGGAAACCATTCTTATAGGCGGCGATGGGCTTGCAACCTGTCACGTATGGAATACTAACTTCTGCAAGATGTGGGCATGTCAAGATGTGGGCATCAATATGTATTTGTACATGCCTCTGACTACCCCCTTAGACATCTTCAAAGGATCTGGAATATAAAAGATCTGAGAGAATGTCTACCACGCCTTGGGGATACAGTCGTGACCATGTTGTTGTTGTCATTTTTGAAACCATTCAGTTCAATTTGTGTCAAATTTAAATATGAAGTAATTTTTTCTTATAAATCGATGGCATGTCTCCTTTGACGACTTTTCTCTTACTCATTTTTTCGGACTAGCCCATCACCGCCCTTCTAAAACAACCACCCTGTATATTATAATGTTTGTTTACAGAGCTGTTCAGTCTGTCACTCACAAGCAAGACCAAGATCCGTGGGCTCCTGGAGATCATATCCTCGGCGGCCGAGTTCTCGGAGCTCTGCATCAGACATCGCGAGGAGAATATCATCAAGGCGCTCGCTGCTAAGTAAGTCACATCTTAGTTGTTGAAGTAAAGAAAGAAAGAAAGAAAGAAAGAAACTTTTATTTTGTGCCACAGACAGAAGAATATTATAATGCTGGTACATTGTAATATTATTGAATTAAAATAAGTTAGACATAATCTGATTAGTACCTACAGTCTTAACTTAAATAACTATAAGTGACCGCAAAATAGGTCGTCACTCAGCAACATGTTACGGCAGCCGAAGCTAGTGTCTTCTTTAGGCGCGTTAGGCGTTTTTGAGATAAAGAAAAATATCAAACTCGACGTGACTGTTACACCATCCTCTTACCCATAGCGCTACAAAGATATCTAGACCGGTGGCCAAAAGAGGAACTAACGACGCCATTTTGAAATGTCAATCTGTCTGTCATTCGTTTCCAGGCACATCCGCCATTGCTTGTTTGCTCGGTGTGTTGTGCTTTGGTCCCTTGCTTACCCACTTTACTGTGATTTTTTTTTCGGCAACACCAAATGCCATAGACATTTACTTTCTCTATGCCAAATGCGATAGCAGCGCCTCCCTCACCGGAACAGATATCCTTGTGGGACTACCTTAATTTCGTCGCACATCGTATCGTCATAGTCGAGGTGAGACAGACTTCGCCTCTGAGTGAGACAGCTCCGGGTTCAAATCCTAGAGGAGGACAGTAACTTTTTGCATTTTTTTTTTTACTTGAATTTTTTTAAGTTTAGAACTGTTACCAACACCTCGTTCAAGTTTTCACTTCTCTCGGCACTGTTTTTTTCTTAGATATTTTTTTTTTGTATCTCGGGAATACATTTACTTATCCGAGAGCTGAATTTTGGAAAATTAAACAGTTACACTACACTGATATTATAAAGAGGAAAGATTTGTTTGTTTGAATTGAATAGGCTCCGAAACTACTGGACCGATTTGAAAAATTCTTTCACCATTAGTATCCTACATTATCCCTGATGAACATAGGCTATATTTTATCCCGGGGAAGTGAAGTTATACCGAGGGAACGCGGGTAACACCGCGACGGACAGCTCGTGCATTAAATAACAAAAGTAAAGATTGTACAGTTATCTAACACTAGCTTCTGCGCGCGGCTTCGCCCGCGTGGTACCAACATTTTGAATAGCCTATATGCTATTGAATTGATTCAGGCGTGACTTTGCGGAAGTCCATTGTAAGATATTAAAAATGGTAAGGAAATATATAGTAACAATCCGCTAATCTATTCTCAAACAAAGGTTTTTTTTAAACTAGTACTCACCCCAAAGCCACCCAACTACCCACTAACCTCTGCCAAGCCTCCTACAACTTAGGTTCGGCAATCTGGAACCGTGAGCAGCACCGGGGCGCAAGCAAAAGAACACATTCATTTGATTTCGACACGTGTTTCGCCCCTCCACGGGGCATCCTCAGGAATAAACTTGACAACTTCCGTGCAAACGCAGACGTCTTGTCGCTACGAGCGCCGAACGAAAAGTGAGCCAGCTCCCTCCCTAACCTCTATTTATATTCGCCTGAAAGTTGCCAGCTCCTACCGTCAACTCGCCATTTTTTGCAAATAATCGTAATAAAGGCGATCTTGGTGTACCAATGTTGATTTCGTTCAGCAAAGTAAATCTATTAGTGTTGTGTTTAGTTATTTCTAAGCATTCTAATACTGACATTCTAAAACCTTTTTCACAAGTGTGTAAAATATTATATGAATGATTGTTATTTAATGTATGACCTGTATCTATTAAATGTTTAGCAAAATGAGACTTTTCTGGATAGTTATTTCTGTGTGCTGCCATGTGCTCTTTATATCTTGTTTCAGAATTACGCCCTGTTTGTCCTATATAAACACTACTACATTCATCGCAGACGAGTTTATAAATACCAGATTTTTTATTATTTTCTAATTTATCTTTACTATTACAAATCTGTCTGAGTGAGTGATTTGTCTTGAAAGCCACTCTAATCTCATTCCTAAACAATGTTTTTGAAATTATCTCACTAATTGAACCTAAATATGTTAAACTACCCACATAATTTCGAGATTGATCTGGAAGTACTGGATACAAGAGTGAACGTACTATAGCACGGCGTTTTCCTTTAATTAAACCATCCACCATACTCCTATTGTAACCGTTTTGTTCAGCTATGCAATATATTATATTTAACTCTCTATTGTAATTTTCTTGTGAATCTGGTATTTATAAACTCGTCTGAGATGAATGTAGTAGTGTTTATATAGGACAAAAAGGGCGTAATTTTGAAACAAGATATAAAGAGCACATGGCAGTACACCGAAATAACTATCCAGAAAAGTCTCATTTTGCAAAACATTTAATAGATACAGGTCATACATTAAATAACAATCATTCATATAATATTTTACACACTTGTGAAAAAGGTTTTAGAATGTCAGTATTAGAATGCTTAGAAATAACTAAACACAACACGAAACACGTGTCGAAATCAAATGAAGGTGTTCTTTTGCTTGCGCCCCGGCGCTGCTCACGGTTCCAGATTGCCGAGCCTAAGTTGTAGGAGGCTTGGCAGAGGTTAGTGGGTAGTTGGGTGGCTTTGGGGTGAGTACTAGTTTAAAAAAACCTTTGTTTGAGAATGGATTAGCGGATTGTTACTATATATTTCCTTACCATTTTGAATAGCCTATATGCTATTCCAGGTCACTATCTATGCCTATGCCAAGTTTCATCCAAATTAATTCACTTAGGTTTAGGCGTGATTGATACATAAACATTATTATTATTATATTATTATAAGCCTTTAATCAGAAAAGTTTTTACAGTGATTACTTGATTAGCATGCATACTTAGTCGACATCGGCAACTTGGTCTGTTTGCCTTTTGGCAAAGGCCTCCTCCATTCCCAAAAAAAAGAAAAAACAAAACATGTAATAAATCGAAACAAGTTTACCATATCGCAACATATAATACCCTTACATTGAGATTAGAAGAAAACCTACAAGAACTAACATAAACATACAAACATGCAAATATCCAAACATGATGAGTGGGGTTATGTACAGGGTGCCCCACAAGCCGATGTCAGCGTCAGGTCCCGTCCGGTACAACGACCCGCACGTGAAGGCACATGTGCTGCTGCAGGCACACCTGTCCCGGATGCAGCTGCCCGCGGAACTGCAGGCGGATACCGCAGTGGTGCTGCTCAAGGTATTTACTATTTAGTTCTTAGGTTTGAAATTAGATGGCGCGACTAAAAATGAGCAGTTTCTAGATCGCGCTGACGAAAGCACGCAGCTATCTGTGTGGTCAACGAACTATCATACATTATGTAGTGCGCAATGCATTATGTTTGTAAATGTATTTGAAAGATTGATGGATGAAGACAAAGCGTCGGTTCATCGGTTGCATTGAGCACATTCCTAATAGAGTGGCCGTGTTGGCCGAATGGGGTTGTAACTCGCTCGACTTTCAATCCGAAGGTCGTGGGAACGAACCCGGCCGCGCATACGAGCTCTGAACGGTGAAGGAAAACATCGTGAGGAAACCAGTTAGTATGCATAAAGGCGGCGATGGGCTTGCAACCTGTCACGTATGGAATACTAACTTCTGCAAGATGTGGGCATGTATCAGATATGTATTTGGACACACCTCCTTGGGACGACCTTAACAAATATTTGGTCGATTGGGAAAGCCTTATGCCGGCCACCCACGATCAAGTTTACCGTCCAGTCTGCCGCGGACTGGATGCGGCGTCCAGTAAACTTGACGGTGTATCGGGTGCCGACTTGATCAAGTTTGCAGCGCTGCAAACTGGACGGTAGACTGGATCGTGGGTGGCCGGCATTACAAGATCCAGACTTCTGGAGAGAATCTGGAGAGGCCTTTGCCCAGCAGCGGCAATAGCCGCTTAATAACTACTATTTATAGTGTTTTTTTAGTTGAATAATGTGTATTCCAGGCGATCCGCCTGATCCAAGCCTGCGTGGACGTGGTGAGCTCGAGCGGCTGGCTGGCGCCCGCCGTGGCCGCCATGGAGCTGGCGCAGATGGTGACGCAGGCGCAGTGGGCGCGCGACTCCTACCTGCGCCAGCTGCCGCACTTCACGCCGGCGCTCGCGCAGAGATGCAACGATAAGGTGACGCGTGACGGCACCCTGCGCCTGTTCTGGATTACATTAAACATGGCGCAGCCAGCAGGATAAAAAAATATATTCAGTTCGCTATACTCTAATACTTCTCTGTAACCTTCTTGGATCAAATTGGCGACATTTCGGAGAAGGGCCAGGTCAAAAGTACCCTAAACCGACGAGCATGTATGAAGAATGTAATGAGAGTGAATGAGGCGAAAGTTGTGTGTCAGGATCGTAGCGACTGGAGATCCGTGGTCTCTGCCTACCCCTTTGGGAAAGAGGCGTGACTTTATGTATGTATGTAATGTTATCCTAATCTACTAATATAAAAAATGTGAGGATGGTGTGGATGTTTGTTCCTGAATCACGCAAAAACTACTCAATTAAGTTTGATGAAAGGAGAAAAGGGCATTCCCGCCCGAATCAAAAAACGATCGCCCGCAGAGTGGGCGTATGGTGGAATGGGTAGACCTTCAAAAACACTACATTTCATTGAATTACAGCTAAAAAATCCATCCAGCAGAAATCGAGATATTTGCAGTAAGAGGTGGTGACTTTTACCATCATATTTTTTTGACTTACAGGCTTCCCGCAGACAAGCTACTAAGGGCATTTGATAGAACTTTAAAAGCACTACATTTCATTGTATGAATATCTCGATTTCTGCAGGATGGATTTCTTAGCTGTCATACAATCAAATGTAGTGTTTTAGAAGGTCTATCCAATCCACTATACGTCAACTTTGCGGGCGATCGTTTTTTGACTTGGGCGACGCTTCATACATGCCTGCCCATTCTCCTTTGGCACACAAATTATAGTCTGGAATAACAAATCACTTTAAATCCCGTTCGTGCGCACATTATTTGTTATTATTTGTATAAATAAATTCAACAGGCTCAATTATAAGTTTATATTTTGTAAAATTCATAAAAAAGTAGCCGTAGTGGCTCTGAGTGCGGCCGTAAAATAAAATTAAATTTGACTACAAGATTGGTTCCATACAATGATAAATTATTAAATTTACAAAAACTTTGACAATGTCTCTAATAGACAAGTTTCTCCCCAGGGCGTGGAGACGGTGTTCGACGTGATGGAGCTAGAAGACGGCGCCCGCGCACGTTTGTTGCAGCTGGCGCCCCCCGAGATGGCGGACGTGGCGCGGTTCTGCAACCGATACCCTAACGTCGAGCTTAGCTATGAGGTACTGGTGCTAACTCACCCCTTCACTCATTATTTGGAAAATATAAACCCTGTCTACAAAAAAGTTAAGCATCTGTTGAACACCATGTCAACACACGTTTAGGTAGGTGGTATTCCCCCAATCTATGGCAAAGAGGTAGTACTAACCTCGCTAAGGTCGACACCATCTGGTCCACACACCTTAGGGCCTTTCAGCCGACAGATAATGTCGGATAGTTCTATACAGGGTTGTTTGTAAAACACCGGTAACCTAGCAGGACTGTTTACTATCATCATAAGGAACAACTTTTGTTCTATGACTTTTATTAGCTACTTATTTTTAAATTTTTATTATTATTATAAATTTTAATATACTTACTTATGTATTGAGCATGAACATGCGTGTGCAGCTGTTGCCACACATGGACTCACCGGCGCCACAGAAAATCAGCGCTGCAGCAGCTATAAGTTGCTGCAGCACATGCTGAGTGGTGACCTATTTTGTGCTTAGTTATGTTAGTTCGTAAATATTGTAAACCTTTTTTTGCACAAAATAAATGACTTCTATTCTATTCTATACTTTTAAAAATTCATCATTATTTTTTTCATGAGATTGTCATAAAATAAAAATATTTAAATTGAACGCTCTAAATGTTCAATGTGTGTCTCTAAATGTTACGAAGTCTATGCGAAACAAGAGAAAGCGATAGTACAAAGCGAAGGGAGCGGGGTTAGGCCGGCAGGGGCTGAAATGTGTTCGGTAAGTAAGCGAAAACTTGAATGTTTGTTTCTGGTAAATGTATGTTTTGTAAAAAATCATAGAACAAAAGTTGTTGTTTATGATCCCACTCATATAATAAAGCTGAAAGATTGCGAGTTTGTTTATATTTGTGTTTCAATCACGCCTAAACCAGTGAACCGATTTGGATGAAACTTGGTATAGGTTATTATTGACCTGGAATAGCATATAGGCTCAAAATGTTGGTACCACGCGGACGAAGCCGCGCGCAGAAGCTAGTTAATAATAATATTGTGTTACAGGTGAAGAATGCGCAACAGTTGCGCGCCGGCAAGCCGGTGGTTGTCGAAGTGGTGTTGGAGAGAGAGGACGAGGGAGCTGGACCTGTTATTGCACCATTCTTCCCGCAGGTAACACTCACATACATACATTCTTACATACTCTATGGCTCAATGCACATTGAATTGGCAAGCGACGCGTCAATTAGTTTTATCGCACCATTATAAACCTTATGAACAATGGTACAAGATATTATAGAAACGCTTGTAGATAGTGACATGAAATAACATACAGGCTATTCAAAATGTTTTTACTACGCGGGCGAAGCTGCGCGCAGAAGCTAGTTAATAATAATCGCACATCTTTTAGCAAATAAATCATAATCTGAGTTTGGTATGTGTGCCGCTCTATTCAAATGTATGAAATTGTAAAAAAACATAACATAACCTTAGTGCTATTATGTAAATAGATATAACGAATTGATGATAACTGTAATGTTATATTTTATGTGTATGTAAATAAATAAATAAATACATACAATACAACTTATAACCTCATCCTTATTTTGAAGTCTGATAAAAGGTATAAGTATCTCTAAAAATCACACAGAAAACAACACACACAAATACACAGATTGTAGTCTCACGGGGTCCAGTGACTATGAGGGCTTCGGCAGAATACCAGCGCCTTACCACTTGTCAGTGGGACGGCAGAATGCTGAGTCGACGCCTTTTTGCTGCTGTGACACACAATCACAATTCTTCAACTTTTCATTTTTTATTTTGATTTTTTTTATTCTAGTGATTGTATTGTGTGTCAAAGTGGTGAATAAGCCATGACGGAGGCCTTAAGGCGGCCTAAAAACTCCGTCACCAGAGTTGGCCACTGACTCATACGAACTTACTTATGTCTGTCTATGTCTTAAAAATGCATTTTATTTCAGAAACGCGAGGAGGGCTGGTGGGTTGTGATCGGAGATCCGAAGAGCAACTCTCTGCTGTCCATCAAACGGGTGTCACTCGCGAGGCAAGCCAAGGTACGCCGTCCCTTACATAACTAATCACATTTTGCTATTTATCACAGGAATAGCACACTTTTTTGGGTGGGTTTTGTCAAGAAACCTACAAGTATTTCTTAGCAGTAGACTGTTAGCGCTGTACGCCGCGCTCGTGCATTTTGTACATATTTAAACATAGTGATTATAAAAATAACTTTATCAAGCCAAACTCTGCGAATTTGTATAGAAATAATTCTATTCTTTAGTTTAGTACAAAAAACAAATGTAAAATATCAGTCGTTCAGTCACAATGTTGAAAAAACGTAAAAAAGAGGTAACTTTGGGGCTTTTTTAAGCAAGTTAAGTTTATTAAACCTTGTAATTTTGACTAGATTATATAAATAAATAAATAAATAATGCTGGACAATTTCACACATCATCATCTAGCCCCAAACTAAGCATAGCTTGTATTATGGGAACCAGATAACTAATACACTACTTATATAATTTTTGTTTGTAAATACATACATATTATACATAGAAACACCCAGACCCGAGATAAATATTTGCAGATCATACAAACATTTATCCCGCGGCGGGGATCGAACCCGCAACCTGCTGCGTCTCAAGCGGGCTTTCACCCACTGCGCCACAGAGGTCGTCAAAATATATGCTTAAGTAATATATATATATATTTTACAGACTTCTAAACTCGTATATTCCATGTCTAATATGATTTTTAAAATCACAAAAGTGCGGTCTCTTCCGGAATACAGGCCGTTAAGTTGTCTGTAATTTTTCGATTGGTTGTTTAATTACCTTGTGTTTTAGCGCCGTAAATAACGTTGCGTATCCATAGCTCTGTACTCCTCACACGCCGAACAAATCACACTCGCTGTCCCGCTCACAAAATGACGGCTCCTGCCCAATCTTATAGCTATAGTAATCAAAATTTCTTGTTATTCAGGTACGCCTGGACTTCGTACTGGGTTCCGCGGGCCGTCACGCGTGTACCTTATACTTCATGTCGGACGCGTACCTCGGAGCCGACCAGGAATATAAGTTCCAACTGGACATACTGCCGCCAGCAGACAGCGATAGTGAAGACGATTAGATATTAAGTGCATTGTATTGTTAAGATAAACAATGTGTTTCAATAAAGGATTGATTTGATATTTTTGTTTCATTAAAGATTTATTTATTTATTTATTAGTTCACCAACACAGAGTACACCTTAACATAAAATATGGAAACAACACAACAATTATTTCTTAGTGTCTCTACACTTACAGGTGAAGACGGCATGATTTGAGTATTAGCGAGTAACATAATGATAATATACAAGCGATGACACAGAAATATTTACAGGAATACCTACACTAGAAGATGCTAGAATTAGTAAAACTACAGGTTAAACATAAATAAAAAAACGGACAAGTGCGAGTCGGCCTCGCCCACTGAGGGTTCCGTACCAAGGATTAAGTAGGTACGTATAACAGTGCAAACTGTTAGGTACACCAAAGTTAAGTCTAAGACTAATCTAAGTGATCCCAGCGGTCCTACTGAATAAATGCTTTTTGACTTTGACTTACATAAGAAGGGATTTATTTAATTTTTCATCATACATCGTAAACACTAAAAACTAATGGTTCTGTGAGAACAGTAGACCTCGTGAATTAAATTCAAATTTACCACCTACATAATTATGCTTAGGTAAACTTTTAAGCAAAAGAGGGGGATAACTATTAGTTATTACTCGCGTCCCGTCCTAGGAGGTCGAATCTGGTGTCTACGGATTCGTCTAAGGCGGAAAGGAATTCGTAGTCTGATTGGTATAGGTTGGTATAAAGTTTACGAAAAACGTCCTTTTATTTATTTATTATAACAGTTTTTGATAGAAAGCTTACAGTAGAACACCAAAGCGCTAACTATCTAAGATTAAAACTTAAGTACATTCTCAAGGTGTTAAAAATAATGGAGAGATTGTCATTGAAAATGTCGACATGTTGGACCTCATGCAAATAGGCACTAAGCAATGTGAGAGCCCTCAAAGTTGGAGCATTGTTCGCATAATTGGTACGCGGGGTGTGGCATGCGAACAGAGAATGATAGCGCCGGCCACAACGTACGTAGTTGTCGGGCACATAGAGTGAGATCATGCTCAGTATGGTTGGATTATTGACTTTGCCACGGAGAATCAAGAAGTAGTTTATAACGCTTCCCGCCGCCTTCCCCCGTTCCACCTCCCCCTTTTGGATTTTTTTTTTCAGAACATCTTGTGTAGAATGAAATGTAGCTGTGAGCTTCAGTCCTTGGATACGGTCTATTATTGTGGGGTAACTCAGTGAATGTGGGAAGAGTCTTTAGAATACAAAAAAGATGCCTAAGAGCAATGAACAGGTCTTGGCTCCATGACAGTTGCAAGCCTCTCTTCAAAAAATGTAACATCTTGCCTCTACCATGCATGTACATAAGGGAGGTATGTATCTTTGTGAAATCACATCCAGCTTATTTCAAAAAGCGTAAAGATGTGATAACTCGGCAAAAAAGAGCCAAGTTTAACAACCTACTCTATAATCCCACGTGCCACAAAGATATATATAAAAGAAATGCTTATAACATGTGCATAACTATTTATAATAAATTACCAGAACTAATCAAGGAACTTAATGGAATTATATTTAAGAAAAAATTGACTAATTGGCTACTAATTAATTGTTTTTATGATGTTGACGAATATTTGAATTTGTGATTATTTTTAGTTATTTAATTTTTTTAATGTATGTGGACCAAATTTGTAATTTTTGAAATTTTATCTTAGTTTATAATATTTATAATGACAACCTTTTGATAACCTGGACTATAAATTAAAAATGAATAACATTTGCACGCCTGCATGCAGGTTGAATACACAATCCCATCAGAACTACCTAGTTTAAGATCTTGACATTATTATGTACTGTATTCTGCAAATAAATGATTGATTTGATTTGATTTGAAAAGTCCAGTGTTATTTGTTATTTGTTAATTTCTATTAGTTTTTTACGATTCAATAAATAATAAAACGTACAACAATTTCAACAATTTTATTAACTTATCTATAAAATAACAAACATTAAACTACTGCCGTCTATGTTCTAAGCAGTTTGTCTCTTCCTAACCGGTTCAGTTTTCAACTCTCTCAGCTCGTCCAAAGTGAGGAGAACTGGGTTCGATTCCCGGCCCTGCCCCGTTCTGTGCAGCTCGTATTTCGGTGTGGAGTCTAAGGCCGCGCGGCCTACCACGATCACATTAGGATACCCCATTCTATGGACAAAGATGAATGTATGATATGTATGTATTTACAAACAAAAAGTATATAAGTAGTACATATATCAGTTATCTGGTTCCCATAGTACAAGCTATGCTTAGTTTGGGGCTAGATGATGCTGTGTGAAAATGTCCAGCATTATTTATTTATTTATTTATTTATGAATGAATGAAAATTCTTTATTGCACACCATTAATAAAATTAAAACAAAAGAAAAACCAGATACAATGGGCGGCCTTATCGCTAAAAAGCGATCTCTTCCAGGCAACCTTTACAAAGATAATTAATTACATACCCGACTACGGCAGAAAAGGGTTATGTTTTTTGGATTTTGTTAGTTTATTGTCGACACGGGCGATATCCTACTATAAGAATGTTTGTTTGTATAAAATTTGTGTTTCAAATCACGTTTAAACCAGTAAACCGATTTCGATGAAACTTGGAATAGCCGTAGATGTGTGTGGAAGGCGACCTGGAAGGCTGAAAATGTTGGTACCACGCGGGCAAAGCTGCGCGAAGAAGCTAGTGAAACATACATAAATCGATATACTTGGGTGCAGTGTCAGCTTACCTGTCAGCCATCAACAATCGTTTTCCGATAGTGAGATGTTGTCTGTCGTCAACAATAGCGTCCCGTCCCGACAGCGTCACGGTATTGTAAACGTCCCGAACACGATCCTCGCAGACGGAGAATTCTTTTGAACCTTCCTGTAATAGAATCCATACTTTAATGTACCTCTGTTTGTCACCACGCCCAAGCCACTGAACATTTAATTAGGCTGAAAGGAATGGATAGGACCATAGGCTACTTTTTATCCCGCAGCTAGTAATAAATATAGGCCCTTACTAATAAACATTGCATAAATTTATGTCTAATTTTTTTGTAGTTTTTATAGTGTTACACTTGGAAATGAAAAGTCTTATCAAAGTTGTGACGACCAAGGGTTCCGTGGCCGAGCGGTAAGGCACTCCGGCTTTAGGAGGATCGTCTGATCGTTGCGGGTTCGAATCCCGTCAGAATACAAAATTTTGATAAGACTTTTCATTACTTAATAAATTTATGTATTGCTTAAACTAAAAATATGTATGACTAGCAAACCCGGCGAACTCCGTTTCGCCACCGGAAATTTTCTTTGCTATAAACCTCACGGAGCCCGAGACCTTTCCAACGAATGCAAAACCGTGGAAATCGGTTCGTGCGTTCTGGAGTTATAGCGTCAGGAAGGAAAACCCGACTTATTTTTATATAGTAGATTATTCATAGGTTAGGCATGACGTAACTTTATGAAACGTTTATTATTAATAGGGTCTATTAGCTACAAAAGTCAAAGTCAAAAAGCATTTATTCAGTAGGACCGCTGGGATCACTTAGAATAGTGTTAGAACTAATGTTACTCCTGTTCTTGCGCGACCAATACCGTGAATCAGGGCAACACACGGTTTAGGGCCAGCGTTCTTTTAGGTGATCCATCCACAAAAGAAAAAACGTCTACCGCGCCTTGGGGATACAATCGTGATCCTGTGTCTGTCACTTACCTTGGGTCCAATAATAAGTGTGTGAAAAGGTGCGATGCATTCCGGCCAACGTAGTGCTGTCTCACTCGACAGAGCTTCCAGTCCGGCTGCTAACAATCTGACAAAACCATTAAATAATGCTGGACATTTCACCCAGCATCTAGCCCCAAACTAAGCATAGCTTGTACTATGGGAACCAGATAACTGATATACTGCTTATATACCTTTTGTTTGTAAATACATACATATTATACATAGAAACATCCAGACCCGAGATAAATATTTACAGATACAATACAATACAAATACATTTATTACCCGAAAAAAGAAAGCACGCATACAAAAATTAACAAAAACAGACATAAAAATATTCGGCAATCAATTCATACAAACACTTATCCCGCGGCGGGGATCGAACCCGCAACCTTTAGCGGGCTTTCACCCATTGCGCCACATCATAATTTACTTATTATTATAAGTTATCTGGTTCTCATAGTATAAGCTTTGCTTAGTTTGGGGCTAGATGATGCTGTGTGAAATGTCCAGCATTATTTATTTATATTATTAAATCTTTATTGAACTCAATGTGATGAAAAATAATGAAAGTTAAAAACACATAACACAGATCCCACTCATAGGTATAATAAAGCTGAAAGTTTGTGAGTTTGTTTAGATGTTTGTATGTTTGTGTATCAATCACGCCTAAACCAGTGAACCGATTTGGATGAAACTTGGAATAGGCGTAGATAGTGACCTGGAATAGAAAAGGCTATTCAAATGTTGGTACAGTCACGTTCAATAAGATGTATACACTCCATAATGTTTCAATCCACGTACAGGTCAACATGTCCAACAATGTTCTGGTATTTTTATTGATTTCGCCACTAGTTCAATGTGAAATCAATTTCCGCTTTTTGTTTTTAACCTACATCTATTAGTTTTAGTGTGATATTAATTTTAAAAGTATGGAGTGTATACATCTTATTGTCCGTGACTGTACCACGCGGGCGAAGCCGCGCGCAGATGCTAGTTTATAATATACAGGGTGTAAAAAGACTGCTACCGAAAACTGAGGGGTTGCAATCAGACCATGACTCTAAACATACACTCAAAGGCACAATTAACCGCCCGCCTATATTTTTCGTCACCCTGATTGTTTATGTTAACTGTGGCTTATCGAATGTTTTGTTTTAAGTTGAGGGGGTACTTTAGCAATAAACTAACACCTATTCAGATGAATAAACCTGTGTCAATGAAACCTTTTTGGAATTTAGTGAATTTATTCCTTGTTTGAAATTGTTGCAATTGCGTTACCGTGTTTACATTTCTCTTTCTTTTCTGCCATCGTGTGCGAATATTGTTTAATTTGAGTTTTTAGTGTATTCTTGATTCTTTGTGACTGAAAAAAATGCCTCTTGATGCAACTGGTGCTGCTAGGGCAGTAGCTTTAGCTGACGCTGGTTATAGCCAACGTCGCATCGCTCATACACTCGGAGTACCTCGAACTACGGTACGGGATGCCATCAGACGCTTTCGGGAGACTGGTTTATACACGAGGAAGCCAGGTAAAGGTCGACATCGGTGTACTTCAGCTCGGGATGACCACTTTGTTGTCAGTAACGTGCTCAGAAATCGCTTTTGCACCGCTATTCAAGCGCGTACACGTCTTTTTGAGGTGAGAAATGTCAGTGTGAGTGAACGTACCATTAGAAGAAGACTGGCTGAAAGGAATCTGAGGGCTTTTCGTCCAGCTTGCGCTCCACAACTGCTCCCACAACACCGTAGAGCTAGACTTGCCTTTGCGCGAGAATATGCTGACTTTACTGTAGAGGATTGGAAGAACATACTGTTCTCGGATGAAAGCAGAATAGCCTTAAGTGGTCCAGATGGACGTCAACGTGTATACAGGCGCCAAAATGAACGGTTTGCTCCATGCGCAATAACTGAAACCGTAGGATATCAGGGAGGGTCAATAATGGTTTGGGGTGGCGTCTCTAACGAGGCTCGTACCGATCTTGTGGTGTTTAATAGAGGCAGTGTGAACACACAAAGATACGTGGAGGAAGTCTTACAAGACCACGTCATACCTTTTGCACCATTTATTGGTGAAAACTTCAGATTAATGCACGACAATGCTCGTTGCCATACCGCAAGATCTGTAACTCAATACCTCGATGAGGTCGGGATTCAAGTTTTGCCATGGCCGGCACGCAGTCCCGATCTGAACCCGATTGAGCACATTTGGGACAACCTAAAATGACGTATCCGAGCAAGAGTACCGGCACCTACGACCCTAGGAGAGCTCAAGACAGCTGCGGTAGAGGAGTGGCACAATATCCCTCAGTCGGATATTCAACACATCATTGATGGATTGTCAAACCGGCTCCAAGAAGTCATTAGGGCCCGAGGTGGTAACACACATTATTAAAATTGAAATAAAAAAAAAATGGAAGATTTTTTTCAAAATTAAACAAATTACATTTTCATGTAAATTTTTTACTGTTTCGATTTTTTGGCATATGTTTTTAAATAAACGGATTTTTTTCAAGACTTTTTTTAATTTTATTTATTCTAAATGATTGCTTTTAATATCACTTCCATCAAATGTTGTCCTAATTTTACGATTACTGTAAACTAAACGAAATACCACGTGGGCGGTTAATTGTGCCTGTGAGTGTATTTAGCGAAAAAAAAACGCAAAAAAATATTTTGACTTAGCTTCGTCATGTTATGT
Organism: Epirrhoe alternata; assembly: GCA_963565295.1. Classification (NCBI taxonomy): domain Eukaryota; kingdom Metazoa; phylum Arthropoda; class Insecta; order Lepidoptera; family Geometridae; genus Epirrhoe; species Epirrhoe alternata. The sequence goes on from OY751402.1 coordinate 733,424, forward strand.
TATTTTCGGTTATTTACTACTAGTACGACATAATAAGACCATACCTACCTAATAATTGCATTAATAAAAGAAAAGAACAATTAAAACTCAAAATCCAGCAATCTTCGTAAAAAAACGCGCCCAAAACATACGCAAACAGCACTCTTCAAACGCTGTTTTCTCCGGATATAATGATTTTTTCAGAAAATCCTTTTGAATTTGGTTGTGTGTTGGGATGGGGATGCTGTACCTACCCCTTTCGGCTTCGGTACACGTCTTTTTACACCCTGTAGTAAGATAGATTTAAAAAAAAAATATATATATATATATAACTAAGATTAGGATTACCTGCTGACTCCAATTCCGTAACAAGACATGACGATTGCCTTCGGAGCCCCGGATGTTGGGATGTAGTTCGCCCCGAGAGCCTCCGAGTATTTAGTGCCTAGGATAAATGTGTGCCCTACCTGAAATAGTAAGTTCGTATGAGTCAGTGGCCAACTCCGGTGACGGAGTTTTTAGGCCGCCTTAAGGCCTCCGTTATGGCTTAAAGACAATTTAAGCTGCACGATGCACGGAAGCGCTCGGATGAAAATGCCACTGGCGGTCACGTGCGAGTCACGTGACTGCTCACCGACACCCACCCAGTAGCGCCATCTAGTCCTGTACTCGCTAAACTTTACGGCAATATTTTTACCTACAAGCTAATTTAATAACTTAAGATAAGATAATTTATTTCATAAATATTGTTAAATTACATAGGACACTTAAGTATAATTATAGGAACAAATTACAATGGACCCCACACTAGGCAGAGCCTGTGTCGTGGGCGTCTATGTGAATTTTTTATAATAAAAATAAATGTACAATATTAAAATGTTTAGGACTATTGCTATTATAAATATTATGTTGTTTTAAAATAAATAAACTAAACGGGTGAAGTCATTATCTTTCGATATTTTCAGATTTCCTGACGATTCATAAAATACACTAGGCACATAATTGTTTAACTTTTTTATTTTAGTTTTCACTTCTCTCGCCGCGCGGGAGTGACGCATTTTTTTTCAAAGTTTTCTTTGGGTTATAATAGATTGTCAGAAAAACATTTATTTTGTAAATAAAAAAACTATATGTGTAAAATAACTAGTGTCCGACCGAAGTTTCGGTTTCGGCCAGTTTCGGCCAAAAAAACGGGTTTCGGCCATAGTTTCGGTTTCGGCCAAAAACCGGCCGAACCTTCGGCCGTGCCGAAACTCAGTGTTAGAGGAGTATTGCGTTACTTTCGGATAACTTTTAGTGAGTTCGTGGCTAGTGTTTATCGCCAGTTGAGCCCGCGTGCTGGTGCTGGGGGTAGTTGTGTTGGGATTGGATGTATTTTCTGTTCTCTCGCACATAGAAAATGATTTTGTTATCTTATTTTATTTGATATCTTAGCATTTATTAAGTACTACGTAAGATACGAAGTGAAGTTCTTACTATGCCGTTTCACCACCGCTTCGATCTTGCGCCGTGTCGGTTTCATAATAATAGAAGAGAGGTAGGTATGTAGAAATACTAAAAGACTGCCCTGCTCGGTAAACTTGTCAGCATCTTAGATACATCTTGTTAAACTACTATACCCATAAGTGTTACCGTCTGCCAATGTGTGGGGGTGGTATGTGGAGGGCAGACGGTAATAATTGTTCCTTGTCTCGTGTTGTCCAAGTTTGATATAGTTTGCCTCAACTTTCAATGGAAAGGCTGATCTGAAGCGTGCAAATTCAGGAAGTGAAATGGACTTTCGGAAAATTTATATGTACATACACATTTTAACACGAGTTCGAAACGGTGATGGGAACCTCTCACGTATGGAATGGTAACTTCTGCTAAATATTTGAACGTGTCACTGACTACCCCCATTTGACATATTTAAAGGATCTTGACTTTGACTAATTAGATCTAAGAGAATGTCAACTATGTTTTGGGAATTCAGTCGATAACCGGTTTATATTATTCGTTAAGTACCAATAAAGTTTATATTTCCTTATTTAAACCAATAAAAAAATCAAAAAACCGTCTGCCACTGATATGATACCTACATAATATTTTTGAAATAGTCTGTTCATTAGCTTTCATTTGATGCCCATAATGGTATTGTAAGAAAAAAACCCTCCCCCCCCTTTTTGCATTTGTGGGCACCATTTTCAAAATTTATATTGCCTAATCACTACCACAATTCTGACAAATTCAACGACACCTCATATGCCAAAATCCTTAAAGCCGTTTGGGCTGTAAGGTGTGCCAAAGAAATGGACTTGCATACTTACATACATACATACATACTTACAAACCTACATACATTCGCTCGAAAAACAACCCTCCTTCTGATGCAGTCGGGTAAAAACACTTATTTTCTGGCTTCAACAATTTTTTTTCTACATGTGTATGTAAGTTTCGGTTTCGGTTTCTGTTTCGGCCGAAACTGGAGTCAAAGCCGAAGGTTCGGTTACGGTTTCGGTTTCGGCTGAAAACCTTGTTTCGGTCGGACACTAAAAATAACTATTTGCATTACCTCAATACTATTCCTCTCTTCCGTCTCCCCCCCACACACGCATGTTGTCTCGCTCTCTCTTGTTACGTGCGAGCAGGACGCACATACCCTCAGCGTATCCTCTCCCGCATGAGCACAGAGCTGCCATTCATGGGATAGAGAACCACCCATATCACCACCAGGAGCTGACACTAAAAATATTCATTTATGTTGATTTTTCGATGATGACTGCACTTCAAAAGTACTGATCAAGAATGAATGAATGAATGAATGAAAATACTTTATTGCACAATGCACACCATACTAAAAAATACAGTGGAAAAGAGAACTATAATAAAAATGCACAATGGGCGGCCTTATCGCTGAGAAGCGATCTCTTCCAGGCAACCTTTGGATGAAAGGAATGTAAATGCATGGGTGCAAAAAATTTAAGGAATCAAGACTCAAATTAGACTAGATAAATAAATAATGCTGAACTTTCCACACAGCATCATCTAGCCCCATAGTAAGCTGAGCTTGTTATGGGTACTACATGACAACTACTTATACAGGGTTATTTGTAAAACACCGGTAACCTCACAGGACTGTATTACTATCCTCATACGCAACAACTTTTGTTCTATGACTAAAAATGCATCATTATTTCATCAGATTTTCATACAAAAATATAAATATTTAAATTGAACGCTCTAAATGTTACGAAGTCTATGCGAATCAAAAGAAAGCGATAGCACAAAGCGGGGTTAGGGTGGCGGGGGCCGTAATATATTCGGTAGGACAATCAGAGGTCGTAGATAATTATAAAAATGCCAATTTTTTTACATTTCAATTTGATTTCAATCCCCACATTTGGACTGTACGAATTTTTCCGTTCACCATTTGTTACCTCTATGCACCTTCAACTGTAGCTTCTCAAATAGGGTCCTATAGGCCTCCGTAAGGCCGCTGTAGGTCGCCTCTGCACATTCCTCTGTACCATGGATACCGTACGCGTCCATCATGAGGAATTCACGAGCTCGGAGTAAGCCATGCTTTGGCCTGTGTTCATCTCGGTATTTGTTACTTAGCTAAAGGGAAAATATTAAAAAATACGTTTATATAATAAATAAATAATGCTGGACATTTCACACAGCATCATCACTGGCCCGCTCTGCCACGGAATCCTTAACAAAATCCTTAAAAATGTCAATTGCGACGTTAAGGATTCCGTGGCCGAGCGGTAAGGCACTCCGGCTTTATGAGGATTGTCTGATCGTTGCAGGTTCGAATCTCGTCGGAATCGAAAATTTTGAAATTTTGTAAACTATTTTGACCTTATACTTATCAAGACCTTAAGAAGAGAAGCAGTGGGACACAATAGGTAGTTTTCTATATTCACCTGATATAGTATAATGGGTAGTTGTTTGTACGACAAGGGACCCACATCCGCCAGCAAGTCAGCGATGCCCTCTTCATGGGTCTGAAAGGAAATGTCAGTATGAGGCGTCGTCGTGAGGTAGCGAGTTTGTCGGTCTTCTACAGATTGTACTACGGTGAGTGTGCCCAGGTGCCAACCTTATTCCCCCTTCAAGCTTCTTTTACAGGGACTTCAGACGCACAGCTCATTATCATCCACACCTGGTTGATATTCCACTTATTAGAACTAAGCGCTTTCAAAGTTCTTTTATTATGCGAAATCTTTTTTAGGTCTGTGGTCATACTTTTTGGCTTATTAGGAAAAATGTACCGGTGCCAGTAGATATTTCTTCCCATGTCGATCATCAAGCTTCAACAGTTCCGCCGGAGCTGATTGTAGTCTACCACTAGCCTCCCAAAGACTAGATGAAGACAAAGCCGGGAGCGATATCGGCTGGGCTCCGATGTCTTCTAGTGCAGTTCTGATGAGGGCCTCCAGCTTCTGCAGTGACCTCCGAGCCAGAGGGAGAAGGGCGAATAGACCGGAGGATGTTGGACGGACCAACCCACATTCTAGTAGTAACTGTGATAAAGAATAATGGTGTTACATTAATTTAAATTCAAAAGGTTTATTGCTTTGTTATTACTATGTTTATTAGTAGGTAGATTTCGAGTTTAACATATAAGTTTAAGATGATCGGACACATGCGCTGGTATTTTTTCAGACAGTACTGAGCGTGAGTTCGATGGAAACATAAATTCTATGTACTCATTTTTGATAAAAACTTTGAATGATGCAGCCAAGCAAAGTATACCACTCATAAGAATCTGTACTAATCCATCTCAATCGTTTAGACCTAAACATTATTGGACCCCATCTGTATCCCATGCCATTGCTAAGCGCCGCCTAGCTTTAAAGAATTTCAGAAAAAATCCAACGCCTACTAATTTAGATATTTTGAATAGCAAAGTTGCTGAGGCTCAGAGAATATTAAGACGAGCTGTGTCAAGTAGTTGGAAGAGTTTTTGTGGAGGAATTGATGAAACAACTAGTTCGCCAGAGATGTGGCAAAAAATGCGATGGATGAAAGGTGTCAGGAGTAATAGAGTGCATGCCGCAGACGAGGAGAAAGAGCGACTTTTGCGCTCTCTTGCCCCCGACTGTGTGCAACCTCCTAAGCCGGTCTTCAGTTCTCAGAACGTACAATTGGAAAGTGAATTCTCACCACAAGAGCTCTACAACTGCTTAAAGAATAAAGATACTGCACCTGGTGAGGATGATATTACATACTCAATGATATATCATCTTCCAGTAGAGGGTAAAATCTTTTTACTAAAAATGTATAATCTCATTTTCAAACATGCAATAATTCCAGAACAGTGGCGAAATATTAAGATAATACCAATACCTAAACCTAATACTGATAATAATCTACCCAAATTTAGACCAATTTCACTTATTTCATGCTTATGTAAAACTTTTCATACAATGTTAACTAGACGTTTAGAATGGTACGTAGAAAAAAATGGAATTTTGGAACAGACAACATCCGGCTTTCGTAGAGGTCAATCTAGCGTTGATTGTGTCGTTAGATTGGTCTCAGAAATACAGATTGGATTTGCGAGAGATGTGCCTACGTTGGCATGCTTTTTGGATATAGATGGTGCATATAATAATGTTTTGGTAGAGCAACTAGCTCTAGCTTTAGATAAACTCAAAGTAGGGACTACAATTTGTAATTATTTATATGAATTTCTAAAAAGAAGGTGTTTAAGAATTATGGACGAAAATGAGACCAAATCATTTGTAAGATGGACTGGTAGAGGCCTAGCGCAGGGCGACCCTATTTCCCCTATACTTTTTAATATTGTAACGGCGGGAATAAGTCAGTCCGTGGACGGCGAAGTTAGAACGTTGCAATACGCTGACGATTATACCTTCTATGTACATAGTCCTAATATAATGAGCAGTATTAGTAGTATGCAAAATAGTATTATATCCGTCTCATTAGCACTTCAGGAAATAGGTTTAGAAATGTCTCTCGCTAAAACAAATTTATGTTTATTCAGCAGAAAACGAAGAAGACAAATTGTGGATATCGTAGTTGATGGTCAGACATTGCCAGTTGTTGAATGCATTAAATATCTAGGTACTTGGCTTGATAGGTCACTTCGATGGAGCAGACACATTAAGGAAACGCAAGAAAAAACGATTAAGATGATTAATATTATTAAAATCTTAGCTGCCGCATCCTGGGGGTTACATCCTAAACATCTTCGTAGGATCTATATTTCACTCATAAGAAGCAGAATCGATTATGCTAGTTTTATTTATGACAGTGCTGCTAAAACCCATTTGGTGAAATTAGATAGAGTTCAAAATGTTGCACTACGTGTAATAGGGGGGTTTATTAAAACCACCCCTATTCACGTAATGGAATGTGAGTTATGTTTACCTCCACTACATATAAGAAGAGAGTATCTCGCAACTAAGTACTGCTTAAAAGCACAATCTTGGTCTAACAATTTAACGATTGATTTAATTAAGGAATTATCAAATATGGCGGGATCACCGTACTTTAGTAGAAATAGAAACAAAATTCCCTTACTCTCCTCTGTGTTCAGCAATACAAAAATGGAAATTATTAATACCTGTAACCCTTTAAACATGTTTACCTTGGGTACCTGGATGTCCAATGTAAACACTGATTTCATAAAGACTTATGTTGATGATATAGTAGAGCCTAAGCGTAGATACGATAGTAGAATTTTAAAACATAATACCCTCCATATGTTATATAATCAATATGATGGATGGCATAAAATATTCACTGATGGATCAAAAACTGGCGATAGTAATGGCGCAGCCTATTATGATCCAGTACTTAATATTAAGGAAAGTTTTAAAATTGTAAATAATTCAAATTGTATCATGTCCATAGAACTTTTTGCGATATCAGAGGCGTTGTCGCACGTTGTCAATACCAAATTTAAGAAGGTTGTTATTCTGTCGGACAGCAGAAGTGCCTTACAGCATGTGGCTCGATGCGCCTCTGGTCTCAGAGGTGCATCGATTGCCTACAAAATAATTAGGAAGGTTTCGGAGTTGACAGCCGCGGGAACGTCTCTGAGAATCCAGTGGATCCCTTCACATGTAGGCGTGCGTGGCAATGAAGTTATAGATGTTCTGGCCCGTGAGGCGGTATCTGATGGTCCTGAAGTTTACCTCAAGCCAGAATTCGCTGAAGTGTTACACAAGTATAAAATAATTGTAAGAGGTAAATGGAAGGAATATTTTGATATCGTCTCGCGGGAAAAGGGGATATGGTACAGGACAATACAAAGCGAGCCGCCTCATGTGCCGTGGTTCGCGAATACTAAATTAAGTAGAGAAATAATCGTGACAGCGCACAGGCTTCGCTCTGGACATATACCACTTAACGGGTTTAAATATTTAATGCGGAAGGTGGACAGCCCCAACTGTGAAATATGCCAGGTTAAGGAGGACGTTTACCATTTTCTTGTGGAGTGTGTGCGGAGTGTCTCAGTGAGAAGTTCTTTGTCTGACATAGGTAGGATAAACTGGCTGGATGTGGGTGTGTGGCAGAGTGTGCTGGCCGCTCAGACATCTGATGCGGCCGTCATGCTCTACCGACAGACCCATAGACTCTTGAAGGAGTGAGTTTAATGAAAGACCTATGGGACCGGCATGCTCGAGGGTCGATCAAGGTCCCTAAATTAAAAAAAAAAAAAAAAAAAGATGATCGAGGCCTTTACATCTATATTTATCTTAGACCTCACTACTGCTTAACATCAGGCAGAGTGAGGTCAAATGCTGACCTATTTAATTAAAAAAAAAAACATTAGATGAGGAGGCAACCTATGCCTACACTCAATGGGACTGTAGTGCCTGGGACATTGAGCTGACTGAGCTGCGGGTTTCCTCACGATGTTTTCCTTCACCGTTAAGAGCGCGTGTTATAGTGAGCCATGTTGGCCGAGTGGGATTGTGTTTCGACTTTCAATCCGAAGATCTTGGGTTCGAATCCCGGTCGTGCATCAATGGATTTTTCGTTTTTATTTCGCAAGTTTAAGAAGACGTGTCGTAACAGTATATAGTAAGTAATTAGTACGGTACTTTTTTCTATTTTATTATCTTTTTCTAAACGATAAGTAATAAAATGATAACATTATCTTACCTTCTGGCTTTTACAGGTTATATCTGTACTTTTTATTTTGGCATTCTTTGGTATCGTGATAATGGGCTGGAAAACTTTGGACAAACATCGCATTGTTTCAAAAAAATCCTAATCTAAGCTAGAATGTATTTGTTTGGTGTAAGTTAAGTTTATTTATTTACGTAGATTTTCAGCCCAGCACCCAAACAAGCTATTTGCACTCCTCATGCATCATTGATTTAACGCTATTTCTATTTCTCCGGGAATTTGTCAATGTCATACTGTTCACGGTGTTTGTCACATTACAATACCGGTTTAGAACATAACTGCTGTGTTTGCTTCTGTGATTGATTGCCAAAATACGAGCCATCCCTATCTCATTGAATGAATGACAAATGAATTGCTTACTCTGTGTTTGCGACTCCAATCAATGGCTTTTTGGTTTGCGACGATTCCATTTTTAGGGTTCCGTACCCAAACAAAGGGTAAAGCGGGACCCTATTACTAAGACCGCGTCTGTCACCAGACTGTATCTCATGAACCTGATTTAGACATTTATTTACAAAAGCTAACTTTACAGATATACTCATATCTAAGGCATTAAAATTAATGAATTGATGAACCGTGATAGGTAGTAAAACAGTTGAAATTTTCCCAGATGATGTATTTATGTTGCCGCTTTAACAACAAATGCTAAAAAACAGAATAACATATATATTTAAGGGGGCTCCCACACAACAAACGTGGATATTTACCTTGATATAGATATACGTACGTATCTATGGAACTTTTCGTGCACGAGTCCGACTCGCACTTGGCTGGTTTTATCATTCATTTCATTCATTCATTCACTATTTCATGCAGTGACATGTTGATGCGGCGTTTCGCTGTTTGTTTCTTTTCGAATTAAAAGTGATAATTCCGAATATTCATTTCCTAATGTAATCTAAAGAAGTGTTACACCATGGCGTCTGACTCTAGCGACAAATTTTACGTCTACGGCGGCGGTCGATGGCGGGAGGTAGACACCGGCTCAGGAATGATAGATGGTTGGGGCAAAGCAAATTTTCTTGTGACACGAAACGGAAAGCTGGAAGTAACGCGGTCTAAATCAGTATTGAAAGCTTTACGTGCACTGGCTGATAACAAACCTTCAGCCGCTAAAGAAGGTCCACCGCTACCATCCATGTAAGTTTTTCGTTTTCCCGCCTATTTTCTAACATCGCAAAAGTGTTATGCGGCTTGTAAACGAAGGCAGCACCATTAAGCAGCAAACAGCATGCTCAAGTGCCCTCGTGTTCAAGCTCCGTTAAAAAACATTAAGAAATGAAAGTCATCAAAATAATTGATAAGCTCATATTTATTATTTATCAGGTTTTTTGTTTGTAAAAACATTATGAAAGGTGGTGAATAGATCAATAATCTCTGTTCAGGTACCCTCGTCACAAGAGCCAGGAGAGAGGTCACCAATGCTGTCATCACAGTAATTCTAGGTAAGTAAATGCAATTTTTTTATTACTTTTTGACTACATAAATGTAAATCTGATTACGTATATGAACTAGCTGTCCATCACGGTGTTATCCGTGTTCCCACGGGAAAACTTCACTTCCCCGGGATAAAATATAGCCAATGTTCATCGGGGATAATGTAGGATTCTAATGGTAAAAGAATTATTCAAATCGGTCCAGTAGTTTCGGAGCCTATTCATTTCAAACAAACAAACAAATCTTTCCTCTTTATTTTAATAGTATAGAAGTATAGATGTGTTATTCTATCGTGACAACCTCTGTGACGCAGAAGGTTGTGGGTTCGATCCCTGCCGCGGGATAAATGTTTGTATGATCTGCAAATATTTCTCTCGGGTCTGGGTGTTTCTATGTATAATATGTATATATTAACAAACAATGTATTTATGTAGTATATCAGTTATCTGGTTCCCATAGTAGTTTTGCTTAGTTTGGGGCCAGATGATGCTGTGTGAAATGTCCAGCATTATTTATTTATTGTTTGCCATAGCAAAATTGATTCTAAGATCTGCTGGCTGCAATTGTTTGTTATGTTGACTGCTACTTATCCCTCTTATTGGAGATTCCTACCCCACTGAAGTTGGCACATCATACTCCCTTCCAATCTCTCCTATTTATTAATTACTAGCTGCGCTCCCGCGGTGTAACCCGCGGTCCCTCGGGATTTTTCCGGGATAAAAAGTAGCCTATGTCCTTCCCTGGGATACAACCTTTATCCATGCCAATTTTCAGCCCAATCAGTTCAGTGGTTTGGGCGTGAAAAGGTAACAAACAGACAGACAGACAGATAGACAGACAGACAGACAGAGTTACTTTCACATTTATAATATTAGTATGGAAGTATGGATAAACTATATCTCTTGTCTTCTCAATCTAGGCCTAACTTCCTATATCCTCAGTCACAAGGTACCCTCATCTCTGACTAATGATCATCATTCATTTCCCTGCCCTTATCCCACTTTTATCTGGGGTCGGCACACCAGGTTTTCCTCCTCCACTCCGCTCTATCAGCCGTCATCTCAACTCACTTCTGCGGCGACCTCTGTGGCGCAGTGGGTGCAAGCCCGCTTGGGACGCAGAAGGTTGCGGGTTCGATCCCCGCCGCGTGATAAATGTTTGTATGATCTACAAATATTTATCTCGGGGTCTGGGTGTTTCTATGTATAAAATGTATGTATTTATAAACAAAAAGTATATAAGTAGTATATCAGTTATCTGGTTCCCATAGTACAAGCTTTGCTTAGTTTGGGGCTAGATGATGCTGTGTGAAATGTCCAGCATTATTTATTATTTAATTTATTTATTATTATTTATTCTTTCTTACCCATATCATTCTTCACACAGTCCATCCATCTTTTCTTTGGTCTGCCTCTTCTGCTACATCCCTCCACATTCAAACCTAACATTCTTCTCGTTACATTACTCTCTTCCCTTCTCATAACATGCCCATACCACGACAAACTCCTCAACTTTTCTGTCACTGGCGCAACTTTCGAACTAATTACTTCATCTGAAAAATAAAAAAATAAATAAATCTCTGATTATGTAGATCCTTCATTGCAATATTTTCTTTTTTCATGCATAGTTGTGGAAAGCAATACATAATAAATAAAATAAAAATAAAATAAAAAGCCTTTATTCCTATTGCTTACCTAAATTACAAATGATTGTTGCTATACTATACTTAATTACTATTTTACTGTTCTTCAGCAAAAGTCGCCTCTACGGCGTAGGCCTCTCCTAAATCTCTCCATATGTCCCTTTGTCTCGCCTTCCTCATCCATTCCGGTCCGCATAATTGGGTAAAAATGTCTCTCCATCTTCTTTTCGGTCTTCCTTGCTTGCGCTTACCATCCAGTGGAATCCATTCGGTTGCTCGTTTTGCCCATTTATTGTTTTCCAATCTGCAAATATGTCCTGCCCACTTCCATTTCAATTTTCGTATATTTGTTTTTAAATCTGTTACTTTTGTTTTCCTCCTTATTGTTTCGTTGCTGATTCGGTCCGATACTTTTAAACCCAACATACTCCTCTCCATTTTTCTCTGACACACAGCTAGTCTTTCTTCATCCTCTTTCCTTAAGGCCCAAAGGAAAGCAATACATATGTAAGGCAAATAATTTTTATCATCACCTTCTAGCTATCATACACTTAATTACAACTTTTTTAGTTTTACATGCATTTATGTGAAATACATTACAGGTAAGTAAAATAAACAATTATTCAAAATTAATAATCCACGAGCTGTCCGTCGCGGTGTTACCCGCGTAACTTCACTTTCCCGGGATATAATAAAGCATATGTTCATCAGGGATAATGCAGGATTCTAATGGTGAAATAATTTTTCAAATCTGTCCAGTAGTTTCGGAGCCTATTCAATCCAAACAAACAAATCTTTCCTCTTTATAATATTAGTGTAGATTAAAATGCGATTCATAGGTTATTAAGACATTTTGTTACTCTTTCAAGCGCTCGTGGTCGCGCTTGCTTAGTCGTTCTTGATAGATCGTCGAAGTTAAGCAACGTTCTAAACGGTCCATAAGTGGATGGGTCCGTAAGTGAATTGTCGGTCCCGGCTATTAAGTCGTTAAGCCATGACGGATGTCTCATTATAGCCATTTATTCCCAATTGATAACTTATTTTTACATAGAAATCACAATTCACAAAGTATTAGCATGCAATAATATGATCATTAATTATAATTGAATTATACAATAAGTTAGCTCTATATAGTTTTGTTATGTATGTATCTTGATATGGTTCAATTATTATTGCTCCGAATTGGGCACCTATTTTTGGGTGAAGGCCTCCTCCATCCATTTCCACGAGAGTCTGTCTGAGGCATGTCGTGTCCAAGTGACACCTGCCACGTCCTCGATGTCATGCCGCCAGCGTCTGCACGGGCGGCCGCGCGCTCTCCTGGCGTCGTCGCCGCGGCCTTAAGGCGGCCTAAAAACTCCGTCACTAGAGTCAGCCCGACTCATACGAACTTTTTTTTTACTTTTTCATGTCTACTGCAATTTGGATTTTTTTTTTTTTTTTTGAGCACACAGAAAATTTTGCGTGGATTAGCGTAGGCTACTTATATCCCTGAAAAGCGAAGTTATTTCCGTGGTAGTGTCACAGAATACAGATAGGAACAGAAGGCTCACTTCACGAAAAAAAAAAATACCGACTCTTGCAGCGACGCAACAAAGTTCAATTCAGCTCGCATGACCGCAAAACGTCCTTGAGTTAGTTGCCTAAACATAAACGCTTCCAACTCGTAAGCACTCGTAGCGCTGTCCCTTTCTGGGGCGTTGCGGCGTATTTCGTAATCCTGTGCCCGATACTCAAGAGTAGCGCGGCCCAATACACCTAATTCGGGAGTGCCACCCCTCTTGTAGTGCTGAGCGCAGCTTTTTATAATTGAAAATGTTTATTTCAGAGCTTGTACAAAACCAACTGAAAAGAAAGCAAGTATAGCTATTCAATGCAACAAGGTAGAATTACCAACTAAAAATGCCCAGTTAGACACGACTACACACAATCAGAAAAACAACACAACTACCCAAAACTCGACTACACATGAAAAACCGATGACGGCTAAGAATGACGATAAAACTGATAATTCTCTTCGAAAAAGGAAAAGATCCAGTTCAAGTTCCGAAGATCTTTTCCACACGAAGATGGTGACAGTTGCCACAGTCCATAGTCCGAGGAAACCAGAAAAACGACGCAGGATCACTTCAAGTTCTGATGATAGTGGGTCTACCATAAAATTAGCTGCAACTAGTCCCCGTCTTCAACTACAAAGACCGAGGCCCTTGAAGCGCAAACACAGCAGCTCAGAATCTATCATACTTAAATCTAAATCAAAGCAGCCGAGAAAGGTAAGGAAGAAGAGTTTGAACGAAAGTTTGCCTAAAAGATCTGCTCGTAAGAATTTTAGTATAGTCATATCAGATGACTCGGATGATTCAAAAAGTGATGGATCAAACGTTGTTGATCCAGGTCCTAAACGAACCAGTGAAAGATCTTCCACAGATGAGCCTATTAAGAAAAAGCTAGGTCCTAAAAGGACCAAAGTAAACACTTCAAATGAGATACCAAAAAGTGGGTTATCTCCAAAACGAGGCATATCTTTAAAAGATGAGTCGATCAAGCACATGCTAGGCTCAAACATAGAGGAATCTTCTGATGAGCCAATCATACGTAAGTTAAGTCCAAAACGGACCTTAGCTTCTTCGAAAACTGACTCAAATAAACACAAGTTAGGTCTTAAGAGAACCACGGAAAGATCTAGTGAAGAGCCAATTATGAAAGAAACTCGAGAGTCATCTAAAAATAAAATAAGTCCGAAAAGAGCTGAGAGGTCTTCAACTGACGAGCCTGTGAGATCTATGCAACTCCGTCCAAAACAGAAAGCTCAGTCGCGCATACTGGGTCCAAACAGTTTATTTGAAAGGATGCATACAGTGTTTAATGATAAAAATCATAGTCAAGAAACATCAAAGGAACTTATTATAGACGAAAGTGATGTAGAAGTACTTCGTCTATTTCTACTAAAACATTATCCAGACGAAGATTTAGTAAGATTTGATACAGATGACGAATACAAGAAAATGCATTTTTATCAGATCAATCCGCTCGTCAATCTTGAGAGGTGTCCGCTAATAGCGAAAATGATCCAAGATAACGATAAGCGTAGTCTGCTTGATTTCGCTTCGAAACTCGGCTTAAGATCGGTATCAGAAGCATCTTCCGTTAAAAGATATCGGACTAGAAAAAGAGTGGAGAAGAATTATTCTGACGCAAGAGAAGTTAACGCAGATGACATAGACAAAGAGAATGACAGAACAAATAAAGTAAATGTGAGAAAAGAGAAGAAAGTAGATTCTGTAAGAGAGGAAAAGAAAGTGAATTCTGAGAGAAGAGAGGAAGATAAAGTGAGAAAAGAGAAGGATAGGAGGGAGAGAGATGACACAATATATACTTTAGAGTTGAGCAGTGATAATGGAAATAAGGTTGAAGAAAAAGTGCCGAAGAAGAAAGCCAAAGTTGCATCAAAAAGGTATGTAAAGTAATTTGTATTCAGCTTGACAAGTTATAAAATAAAGGCGCATTGGGTGTAAGCCCGCTTGGGACGCAGAAGGTTGCGGGTTCGATCCCCGCCGCGGGACAAATGTTTGTATGATCTGCAAATATTTATCTCAGGTCTGGGTGTTTCTATGTATAATATGTATGTATTTACAAACAAAAAGTAAAGTAGTATATCAGTTATCTGGTTCTCATACAAGCTTTGCTTAGTTTGGGGCTAGATGATGCTGTGTGAAATGTCCAGTATTAATTTTTTTTTATCACCCAGGCCACCTCTCAACGAGTACTCCAATCTAGAAGATCATGCTATAGTATCCTGGGTGTCAGTCGGAGGCCGAGCTTGCAGCGTCAATGGGAACAGAATCTGGAGAGATCTTCAGGATCAGTACCCAAAGATCACTGGACATGGTATTACATTTTTTTTTTGGTAAACTACACACACACATACAGCTATAAAACATTCAAATAACACAATGTAAGGTAAATCATGCCAGCTTAGGGCCAATTAAAATATTATAAAAAAAACCGGCCAAGTGTGAGTCGGGTTCCGTACTATACAGTGGGATGGTAGTGTTACGTGCTGGGGTTCGTCGATTCTGAAGATAAACACTAGGTATCACTTTCGAAACTTTATTACACACTAATTTACTCAAAACACACTTTAAAGTTATGAACAGTCGCACTGAATATCACTGGTCACTATTCACACAAGTTAACACTCTCGTAATTCACAAAGAACTTAACGTGACGCGCAAATCGCCCCTTTATATACCCGAACAGGACGTCTAGAAAGATCGCCGAAAGAACTCTCTACAAATAAACAGGAAGCTTCTATAAATAAACAACAACACGTGACAAGCGACCTTGAACCTTATACACTTGTAATAAGGTCGCTTGTCAGTAGCGCCAGACAAATATGAACCTTAAGTCTAGGTATTACGATCCAATTGTTAATTCGGTATGTCTAAGCGAGAATGTTCGTGAAATCTATCCTGCGCGCGAGTCTTCCAGAACGTTCGAGTGCTTGTACGTTACAGTAGTATAATAAAGCTGAAAGTTTGTGAGTTTGTTTAGATGTTTGTATGTTTGTGTTTCAATCACGCCTAAACCAGTGAACCGATTTGGATGAAACTTGGTATAAGCGTAGATACCTGGAATAGCATATAGGCTATTCAAAATGTTTATACCACGCAGGTGAAGCCACGCGCGAGCTAGTGATTCATATTTTCTGTAATTTAATCATCATCATCTCAGCCATCCCACGTCCTCTGCTGAACATAGGCCTCCCCCATAGATTTCCACAGCGATTGGTCTTGTGCACCCAACTCCCAGCAACCTTTACCAGATCGTCTTTCCATCTAGTGGGTCCGTCCTCTGCGATTTCCGGTGCGTGGCTTCCACTCGAGAACTTTTCTGCCCCAACGGCCGTCAGTTCTAGGAGCTATGTGCCCCGCCCTCTGCCACTTCAAAGTATAATTAAATTAAGATCGATCCCGAGATTCGGGATCCCGGGATCGAATCCTCTAGTAGGGATCCACTAAGAAGGCATTTTTTGAAATTCATCCCCTAAGGGGGTGAAAAGGGCTAAAAACGTTTGTATGAAAAATCGTATTCTTGGCACTTACAGATATGAAATTTGAAACTATGATAGTTCAACGGTTAAAATGAAAGTCTGCATTAAAAAAAATTCAAAACTATCCCTACAAGGGAGTGTAGGAATAATCTTTACTTATAAAATCTATGTCGACCTCTGTAGCGCAGTGGGCGAAGGCCCGCCTGCGACGCAAAAGGTTGCGGGTTCGATCCCCGTGGCGGGACCAATGTTTGTATGATCTACAAATATTTGTCTCGGGTCTGGGTGTTTCTATGTATAATATGTATGTATTTACAAACAAAAAGTATATAACTAGTATATCAGTCATCTTAGTACCCATAACACAAGCTCTGCTTACTTTGGGGCTAGATGATGCTGTGTGAAAAGTCCAGCATTATTTATTTATTTATTTATGAACTCTGAACGGTGAAGGAAAACATCGTAAGGAAACCAGTTAGTATTCTTATAGGCGGCAATGGGCTTGCAACCTGTCACGTATGGAATTCTAACTTCTGCAAGATGTGGGCATTTATCAAATATGTATTTGTACATGCCTCTGACTACCTTAGACATCTTCAAAGGATCTGGAATATAAAGATCTGAGAGAATGTCTACCGCGCCTTTTGGATACAGTCGTGACCCTGTTTACGTTTTTTTATAAAATCTATACTTATAAAATGCTGTCCTGAATGACTGACAAATCAACGCACAGCCTAAACCGCTCATCGTAGAGACTTGAAACTTGGAGGGTGTGTTCTTTGTATGACGTAGAGATCCACTAAGAAAGGATTTTGCTATATTTTATCCCTAAGGTGGTGAAAAACTGGGGCAAAGTATGTATGGGACAACGTGATTCCTTGGTCCAATCTGCTATTGATTAGTACTTATATGCCAAAACAACGTTTGCCGCAGGTTAGTTTAATATATAACCTTATTTACAGAACGTACATGGCATTCTCTACGTAATCGCTACCTCCGCTATATACTACCGCGCCTCGGTGCACTCGCCTTACCATCATCTTTACAGACAAGACTGAGGGCTGCTGCAGCTACAGGTAACAATTCCAACCTAATATCCTAAGTAAGTTCGTATGAGTCAGTGGCCAACTCTGGTGACGGAGTTTTTAGGCCGCCTTAAGGCCTCCGTCATGGCTTAACGACTTAAATAGCCGGGACCGACAATTTAACGTGCCCTCCGAAGCACGGAAGCGCTCAGATGAAAATGCCACTGGCGGTCACCCATCCACTGACCGTTTCGAACGTTGCTTTACTTCGACGATCTATCAAGAACGACTAAGCAAGCACGACCACGAGTACTAATAATCATTATTAGGAAATTAGGAGTAGAGAAAGAGAACATGTTGTGCCGACCCCGCATGAGCGGGATAAGGGCAGGCCAATGATGATGATCCTAATAATATAATGGCCCCGATTTTGTTGTTCACTGACTAAAGTTAACTAAACTAAAATGCTTCGTTCTTATTTCGTTAACGATAAAGTCCAAAATGGAATGGAATGACAGTGGCATTCTTAAAATTTCTTAATTTTAGTAAAAATGAAGTATTTGTGGGTAGATTTAGTCAAGACCATTTTGCTTGCCGTGTAAAACAGCTACTAAAGAAGCTCAGAGGCGCCATTTTGATTATACTTTTAGTTATGTCACTTTCAACGACTTGCCATTTTCGTCTTTATTGAGAACCAAATAAGAACGTGCCAGTTTTAGTTTTAATTAAGTTTAGTCAGTGAACAACAGAATCGACGCCAATAAATTTGAAAGTTTGTGAGTATGTTTGTGTATCAATCACGCCTAAACCAGAACCAATTTGGATGAAACTTGGAATAGGCGTAGATAGTGACCTGGAATAGCATATAGGCTATTCAAAATGTTGGTACCACGCGGGCGAAGCCGCGCGCAATAGCTAGTACTAATATTAGATGTGAAAGTAACTGTCTGTCTGTTTGTTTGTTACCTTTCACGCCCAAACCGCTGAACAGATTAACATAGGCTTCTTTTATGACGACCTCTGTGGCGCAGTGGGCGAACGTCCGCTTGTGAAGCCGAAGGTTGCGGGTTCGATCCCCGCTGTGGGACAAATGTATGATCTGCGAATGTTTTTCTCGGGTCTGGGTGTTTTCTATGTATAATATGATGTATTTACAAACTAAAAAGTATATAAGTAATATATTAGTTATCTGGTTCCCATAGTACAAGCTTTGCTTAGTTTGGGGCTAGATGATGCTGTGTGATATCCAGCATTATTTATTTATTATTTCAGGAGAGCTGAAAGCAAAGCGTCGCGTCAACAAACGCAACTCTATCTTCAAGCCGGCGATCCGGGGGGCAGCCTCACGTCGACCAGGGCAGTTGGAGAGAACGAGAGAGGAGAGTGAGAAGGAAGATGATCACGAAGGTATATAATGGAGTAGTCTGAAAATCCCTGTACCCCGGTGCAGAGCAACATAAAGCTGAGACTACTCCTTTTTGACTAACACCAGCGCAGACCGTACTTCTTACTGATAACTCTTTTTTTTTTTTTTTTTTTTTTTGTACTTAATGTTATTTCGTTTTGCTGTTTAGGTCTTTTCTTGTTTTGTGTATTCCTTGTAGATTGCATGTAGGTGAGTAGGGATAGGCACAGAGGTTCCTAACTTCATAGCTCTGTCACCTACTTACCTCATACCTACTTTTGTATTTTTCTTTTTTGTACCTGTTCTCTGTATATGTAATGTACCTGTGTCTGTGTGTTGGCAAATAAAGCTTCTATCTATCTATCTATCATAATACCTAAAACACACATAAAATACTAGCCACCGCGTGGCTGGTCCCGCGTGGTCTCAACATTTAAAATCCATACTAATGTTATAAATATGAAAGTAATTCTGTCTGTCTGTCTGTTTGTTACCTTTTCACGCCCAAACCACTGAACAGATTAGGCTGAAAATTGGCATGGATAAAGGTTGTATCCCAGGGACGGACTTAGGCTACTTTTTATTCCGAAAAAATCCTGAGGGAACGCGGATCACACCGCGGGAGCGCAGCCAGTTCATAAGGTTTATAATGTCGTGTCGCTGCCATTCAATCTGCACTGAGCCTAAAATTTCAACAATTTGGTCCAAGCAAATGCTTGCATTCTCGCTTCATACGAAGTCTAAAACGAATTTCTAATGCAAATGACACAAATGAACAGATTAGGCTGAAATTTTGGCATGGATAAAGGTATCCCAGGGAACATAGGCTTCTTTTATGACGACCTCTGTAGCGCAGTGGGTGCAGGCTCGCCTGCGACGCAAAAGGTTGCGAGTTCGATCCCCGCGGCGAGACCAATGTTTGTATGATCTACAAATATTTGTCTCGGGTCTGGGTGTTTCTATGTATAATATGTATGTATTTACAAACAAAATGTATATAAGTAGTATATCAGTCATATTAGTACCCATAACACAAGCTCTGCTTACTTTGAGGCTATGTGAAAGCCGAGTGATGATGCTGTGTGAAAAGTCCAGCATTATTTATTTATTAAATGTCGTTTAATTAGTATACTAACATTCTCATAATTAATTAGTCTATTTACATTCAACAAAAAACAAAAATTCTGTCGTCCGGTGTAAAGTCGCAATGCAATTATCGCCGATACCCTCATAACTGTTTTCTTTCTGTAGGTATACTCAAAAGTGTGCAGGAGCGATTTAAGCAATTTTTAACAGACTTCAAAAAATATATATAATAGGTATACTCCAGAGGTGGTCCCATATAAATTTTATACCTGAGTGTTTGATAGTTTTCCCGTAAAACTCTAAAAACCTTCCCTCCTAGCCATTGTAAAACGAATCGACAGATAAGTCTAAGACTCATTGATTCCCTGAGTCACGCCGCGTGTAGAGTCGAACATTGAAGTCGGTTTTTAAAACGTAATTTTGTAGTTCGAAATCGTTATTTATCTCAGAATCTGTGAAAGCTACAACCTTCATATTTAGGTAAATGATACTTCATCGTTTTATCTTGGATTAGCAAACCCAGCGAACTCCGTTTCGCCACCAGATGCCACCAGATTTTTCCTGAATTTTCTTTGCTATAAACCTCACGGAGCCCGAGACCTTTCCAACGAATGCAAAACCGTGGAAATCGGTTCGTGCGTTCTGGAGTTATAGCGTCAGGAAGGAAAACCCGACTTATTTTTATATAGTAGATTACGTGGTTTAACAATACAATTGGTGACAGTTTTCGAGATGATATATTTTTGGAAAAATACATGTTTTTCTCACATTTTGCTATTTATCTCAGGAACAGCACACTTTTTTTGGTGGGTTTTTGTTTTGTCAAGAAGTATTTCTTTAGTTGTGTCTTAATTTTTCGATTGGTTGTTTAATTAACTTGTAATTAGCTAAAAAGTGTTTTAGCGCCGTAAATAACGTTGCGTATCCATAGCTCTGTACTCCTCACACGCCGAACAAATCACACTCGCTGTCCCGCTTACAAAATGGCGGCGTATGGCACACCCTTCATCTTGTTTTTAGCACAAAGTAATCTTGACTTATATTTATTTCAGAATCACCCTCCCGTACGCAACGAGCCCCTACCCCGCGTTACTCTGACGTCACGCGCAGATTCGCACAAACACATCGCTACTCCAGTGAGCGATCTACCTCTCACGAACCACACAAATCCAGGCACATATCGCCTGATAAATCCAGCAACAGATCTCCGAGAAAATCCAGGAACAGTAATAAAAGTGTTAGTGAAATGTCTGATAGCAAACGTGGACGCAGATCTAGGAAGTCTAGTGACTCTGGTGATTCAAGAAAAAACTCTGAGAGTCCAAGAAATGATAAGAAATCGAATGTGAGTGAGACTAGGAGCAGAGACAAATCTAACTCGCCAATTCTTAAATCTAGGCACAGCAAAACTGTAAAATCTAGAAGTCAGTCTAGAAAAAGCACACCGATAGACAAACCAAACAAAAGAAAAGAGAGTCCATCGCCTAGGAGAAAGAATAGATCTTCGAGTGATTCAAGTGATGTACGTAGGCAAGATTCTGATACGTCCAGTGACTCTGATTTTGATACAGATATACCTAGACGGAAGTCTAATCGCCTAAGGTCATCTAGTGTCTCACTAAGTCGTAAAACAAACAACTCACCAAACAGACGATCGAATAGAATCAACTCGCCGAACAGACGATCAAATAGAATCAACTCACCAAACAGACTTAGGTCACCTAGTGGCTCACCAAGGCGTAAAACAAACAACTCACCAAACAGACGAGCAAATAAAGTCAACTCGCCAGATACACGATCAAATAGAATCAACTCAACGAACAGACGATCAAATAGAATCAACTCACCAAACAGACTTAGGTCATCTAGCGGCTCACCAAGGCGTAAAACAAACAATTCGCCAAACAGACGAGGAAATAAAATCAACTCACCAGACAGACGATCCAATAGAATCAACTCACCGACCAGACGATCTAATAGAATCAACTCAACAGAATCGAAGCTTAAAAGTAGGATCAATTCGGAATTAGATTCTGAATTGAGGCGTAAATCGAATAGGATCAACTCGCCAAAGATAGTACAAATTAGAGACAGTTCGAGTGATTCTAGTTCTTTTGAAATAAAACACAAATCAGAAATGAACGGGCGTAAGTCTAATAGAATAAAATCACCAGTTAAAAACGGTAAATTAACTGAAGAATTTAACACGCGTAAGTCTAGAAATTCGCCTATTGAGACGAGGCGTAAACAAAACTCACTCGGTGAGTCAAGACGTAATCACGCCGACTCACACAGTGAGTCAAAGCATAAACGGGATCACTCACCTGAATCTAAAAGATCACAACGCAGATCGAATCGGTATAAATCTGATGTTACAGCGAGCGCTAAAGAAATAAACAAAAATGATGATAGAGAGGAACCCACAGCTAAACGGACGAGAAAACTGTTCAATCCTAAAGAAATAATGTGAGTTTTTGGGTACATTATAGGGAAAGATGTTTATTTGGACCCATCGAGCACATGCCCAAGAGGAAAGTAATTTTGTTTGACAAAAATTCCGCCAAATGACTGCGGCGATGCACTCCGACTGGTGTCGACTTTTGACTCAATGTGCTCTCTCGCTCACTCCGGCGACACTGCACTCCGATTGGCTGAATCAATGTCTTCTCTCGCTCACGAGCGAGCGAGACTAATGTCGGTTCAAACATTACTTTGACGTTTCCAAGTGCGCGCGGACGCACAGGGTCCCAAAATCAGTAGGTTTTTGGGACACTGCGTCCGCGCGCACTGTGAGACCTCACAGTAATGTTTGTGAATACTGGCATTAGT
Organism: Epirrhoe alternata; assembly: GCA_963565295.1. Lineage (NCBI taxonomy): Eukaryota > Metazoa > Arthropoda > Insecta > Lepidoptera > Geometridae > Epirrhoe > Epirrhoe alternata. The sequence goes on from OY751402.1 coordinate 756,031, forward strand.
ATTTATTAGTGATAACTTACTGATGTATTTCGGAATTTATTGGACCACATTGCCACTATTGGGTGCTCAATGCAACCAACTGACGCATTGTCTTCAGCCATCAATCTTTCATATACATTTACAAACAAAATGCATTGCGCACTACATTATTAATAGTTCGTTGACCACACACATCGCCGCGTGCTTTCGTCAGCGCGATCTAGAAACGCCTCGTTTTAGTCGCGCCATCTAGTTTCAAACCTAAGAACTAAATAGTAAATACTATTGGGTATGTGCTCGATTTTAGGACCATACCAGTTTGTCAGTACAAACTTTTTTTGTCTCAGATAGATCTGTCTTGCTCTAAGGCACAATGCACATTGAATTGGCAAGCGACGCTTGCAGAATGAACGAGGTCTGGCGGAGCCATCTAGCGGGCCGCGCTGGCTCGAGCACCGTGCGGTTCATTCTACTGTGCGGTTCATTCTACAAGCGTTTCTATATCTTGTACCATTGTTCATATACATTTCATAAGGTTTTCATAAGGTTTTCATTGTTCATAAGGTTTATAATGGTGCGCTATAAAACTTATTGACGCGTCGCTTGCCAATTCAATGTGCATTGAGTCAAACAGCAAATTTCGCATTTTCAGATGTTATTAGAATTTTTTCTATGTTCTACTTGTGTGTAGATTGTGTGACACAATAAATACCTGCCTTAGCTTGCGTCTTACATGGGCGACTCGACGCGAACGCGATTGCGAAGCGATGGGATGCGGCGACTCTGTCCTACGTGCGTGCGAATCGTCCTATGAATGATGCCCTCTTATGCCCGGTTTCTATATTCAACGGGCATTCGTAGGTAAGAGCTACGACTCGTTTTCACATACAAATTTTGACAGCTAACTTACCGCCGGCTTCTAGCTGTCAAACTTTTGTATGTGGAAACGAGTCGTAGCTCTTACCTACGAATGCCCGTTGAATATAGAAACCGGGGGCTACGAGTAGAAGTGTCCGTCAACGGTGAATCTTGTTATCTCTGGTAGTGAGCTCTAAGATGGCTTGCAAAGCCAACTTAGTTTTAAAGTTTCTGTCACAGGGTGCACAGTGTAAAGGCTTGGGTCGGTTCTTAGCAAGGCGTTTGGTATCGAGCTCTTTTTTGCTCAACGTTTTGCGTTTTGTACACAAATGACTGGCATAGAGACTATGCTGGTTAAGGGGCAGTTAAGATGAATGAATGAACACTTTATTGTACACCAAGAAATTAACAAAAACAAAATATTTAAAACAAAAACAAGTTCTTAGTACAATGGGTGGCCTTACATAGTGTCGAATTCGTAAAAAACCTGATCGCGTTCAATACGCGCGGCGCCGCTGCGCACCGCTCACGTGAACACTTCAATAGTAAATCGACGGTTTGTTTCCGCGCCGCACCGATTTCGCCAGATCGCCCACGTAACGCAGGATAAGATGGAACAAATTTAACCTGTACTTGGTTAAAACAGAAACTATTTGTGGTTTAATTATTATTTTTAACCGGGTATTTATCACGTACCTATTGTCGGAAAAAAGAAATAATAACAATAGGTACGGGATAAATACCCGATTAAGTAAAATATTTGTGGTTTATTTGTAAATAATGTTTATTTTAGTTTAATCGTTCTATCATGTCACTTGGACTGCCGATTTTTTTTTATATACTCATGTCGCTTAGACTGATAAAATTTTATTACTTATATGAATGAATGAATGAATGAAAATACTTTATTGCACAATGCACACCTTATAACTACAAAATACTGTCGAAAAGAGAACCATAATACAATGCACAATGGGCGGCCTTATCGCTGAGAAGCGATCTCTTCCAGGCATAAGGCTTCTATATAAGTGCGTCAATATATTAGAGGATGTAACGCACAAGTGATCATGTTTTTTTTTACATTTCACACAGCATCATCTAGCCCCAAACTAAGCAAAGCTTGTACTATGGGAACCAGATAACTGATATACTACTTATATACTTTTTGTTTGTACTTATTATACATAGAAACACCCAGACCCGAGGTAATATTTGCAGACAATACAAACATTTATCCCGCGGCGGGGATCGAACCCACAACCTTCTGCGTCACAAGCGGGCTGTCACCCACTGCGCCACAGAAGTCGATTGGTTTATCATGCTGGACAATCCGATCGAAACGTCGGCCGCGCCGATGTAAGGTAATATTTGACGACCTCTGTGGCGCAGTGGGTGAAAGCCCGGCTGCGACGCAAAAGGTTGCGGGTTCGATCCCAGCCGCGGGACAAATGTTTGTATGATCTACAATTATTTGTCTCGGGTCTGGGTGTTTCTATGTGTAGTATGTATTTACAAACAAAAAGTATACAGGGTTATTTGTAAAACACCGGTGACCTCTCAGGACTGTATTACTAGCATCACACAACAACAACTTTTGTTCTATGACTTTGTACAAAACATAAAACATTTACCAAAAACAAACATTCAAGATTTTATTTTCCTACTAGCTGCGCTCCCGCGGTGTAACCCGCGTTCCCTCGGGATTTTTTGGGGATAAAAAGTAGCCTATGTCCTTCCCTGGGATACAACCTTTATCCATGACAATTTTCAGCCTAATCTGTTCAGTAGTTTGGGCGTGAAAAGGTAACAAACAGACAGACAGACAGATAGACAGACAGACAGACAGAGTTACTTTCACATTTATAATATTAGTATGGATAATGAATTAACTACTAAGTACCTCAAAATTTGCGTGCCTCAAATTTTGGCAGGACATAGAATGGACAAATAGACTAATTTTAAGACCTTATTCTAACACATGTGTTCGTGCAAATAAATTTCATTTATCATTTATAAAAAACATTGTCCTATCGAACACATTTCGGCCCCCGCCGCCCTAACACCGCTCCCTTCGCTTTGTACTATCGCTTTCTTTTGTTTTGCATAGACTTCGTAACATTTAGTATTCAATTTTAAAAATAATGAGAATTTTTTCAAAGTCATAGAACAAAAGTTGTTCCTTATGATGATAGTAATACAGTCCTGAGAGGTTACCGGTGTTTTACAAATAACACTGTATAAGTAAGTAGTATATCAGTCATGTAGTACCCATAACACAAGCTCTGCTTACTTTGGGGCTAGATGATGCTGTGTGAAAAGTCCAGCAATATACTAACAGGTTTTCTTACCAATCACGATGTTTTCCTTCACCGTTTAGAGCTCGGGTTAATGCGCATATAAAATTGTATTTCATAAATTATATTTTATGTGTTATAAATTTTATTATTGACAAGTTTTGTCTTTGTTGTAGAAGATATCAATAATCCTATAATCCTTCCTATAAATATTATAAAGGCGAAAGTTTGTAAGTATGGATGTATGGATGTATGGATGTTTGTTACTCTTTCACGCAAAAACGGCTGGACCGATTTGGTTGAAATTTGGTATGTAGATAGGTGATACCCTGGATTAACACATAGGCTACTTTTTATCCCGATATTCCCGCGGGAACGGGACTTACGCGGGTGAAACCGCGGGGCGCAGCTAGTAATAAATAAAATAAAAAACTTTTATTTTCCTTACACAATGTTTGACTATACAAAAAAGCTTAATTAAATTTAAATTGTTTTTAAAATATATGTACATACTTAGTTTTATTAAATCTATTTAACTTAGGTGTGTTGTGTGAGGACCGCCTTCAGCGGTAAAAGCCTCCTCCAGCTCTTTCCATTTATCTCGCTCTCTAGCGACTCTGCTCCATGTTTTACCGGCTATTTTCACGATATCATCGTCCCATCTCTTAGTCGGTCTTCCTTTCCTTCGTTTTTTGTTTATGGGGTCCCAATTCATAATAATTTTCGACCACCTTTCATTTTGTACTCTCTGTATATGTCCTGCCCATTTCCATTTCAGCGATAGAACCTTATGGACAATGTCTTTTGCCTTTGTTTTTAATCTTATGTCCTTGTTTTTGACTTTATTTTTAAGTTTAAGGCCCAAAAAACTTCTTTCTATCCCTCTCTGACAGACTCGTAATCGTTGTAGGTTTTGTTTAGTTAGAGACCACGTCTGGCATGCGTGAAGATATCAATAGTTTGCTAAAATTGTACCATTTCAAACTTGGCCGATGTAACTACATGTGTGTAGGCTAGCTTCTGTGCGCGGCTTCGCCCGCGTGGTACCAACATTTTGAATAGCCATATGCTATTCCAGGTCACTATCTACGCCTATACCAAGTTTCATCCAAATCGGTTCACTGGTTTAGGCGTGATTGATACACAAACATCTAAACTCATAAACTTTCAGCTTTATTATATGAGTGGGATTTTTCATTTAGACTAATGTCGGTACCCAGAGTTACATACTAGTAAGTAACGATTTTTATGGAAAATCTTAGGAACGATTTAAGATGCTATTAGTGACTCTGATTGCGGACGTAAGTTACATTGTATTTCATTGTCTGTTTAATTAATTATGTTTATTATCGCATTTCAATTTTGTTTATTTTTCGTTCATGTATGTTTAAAATCAAACTGAATTTCAAATGTATATTAAAATTGTTAATAATTCTACATTTATGAGTTTTTTCTTTAGTCTTAATCACCTTCTTGGATCAAATTGGCGACATTTTGGAGAAGGGCCAGGTCAAAAGTACTGTAATATTAAAATATTTAATTATGTTCATCTGGAGGTCTCGTTGAGTGAAACAGCTTCATTATGTAGACGTGTTTATTCTTTGGTTGCCGAGTGTGAAGTCTTACATTGATTCTGATATTAACTATGGTTACATAAAAATGCGCTGAGCTTGCGCGCTCACACTACAGTACCCTAAACCGACGAGCATGTATGAAGAATGTAATGAGAGTGAATGAGGCGAAAGTTGTGTGTCAGGATCGTAGCGACTGGAGATCCGTGCTCTCTGCCTACCACACAGGGAAAGAGGCGTGACTTTATGTATGTATGTTAATCACCTCAACCACACCTCAACTCAACTTCCAAGTGCAAATTGGATTGCTTGCTCTTAAAAACTCCACTCTTCTTCTTCTTCTTCCTGCCCTTATCCCACTAAGTGGGGTCGGCACAACATGTTTCTTTCTTCCATTTCCCTCTATCACTCGTCATCAGAACTCACTCCTTTCACTAACATATCCGCATTCACACAGTCCATCCATCTTTTCTTAGGCCTACCCCTACCGGTATATCCATCCACCTTCATACTCATCACTCGTCGTGTTATATGACTTTCATCCCTCCATGACATGCCCATACCACGCCAACCTTCCACTTCTCAATTTGTCAGTCACTGGCGCTACTTTCAAACTTCCCCTGATGTAAAAACTCAACTCATTCTTGCGTTATTATATTTTCTTAGAAACGAACTGTTATCTCAAGGTACAGCGCCACAAACTTAACTGGATCGGTGGCCAAAATAACGAATTTTACTAATATTTTTCTGCCAACACCAAATTTATGCGATAACATCGCCTCGCACCGGTTCAGATAAGTTGGTGTTGCTACAGTGCCACTCACTCGCAGCTAGCAGTACATACAGTACGGCCGGCGGATCTAGACCGGTCTGAAGTTGCGCTGTGCGCAGGTTACCCCGCGTCTCACCACCTATTCGACCCTAAAAGTGACTACTGCGCAGCGTTGCGACGAACTTAACGCCGGTCTAGATCCGCCGGCCGTACTGTACACTAGTGAACTATAAGTGTCACGCGTGAAAAAGATTATAAGGATTTTGTTATTGAATAAAACAATGTTTATATCTAACATCTTTAATACCTCATTAATAAATAAAGTTATTTTATAAAAGCGCTATGCCGAGCGGCAACCACTGAAGCAACACATCGAACTAAGTAAACTCAGCTCCAGGAACATCTAGAAGTAAACTTATCGATATTTTTTTATTTGCAGCGAAAAGAGAAAAAAAAACTAATAAATATATTTCATTTCGATAGTGCATGATACAATATGCTACAATATGCATTTATAATTCTTGTTAGATATTTTTGGAGCTGATTATACTATAACTTAAAGCTTAATACCTTATTCTATTTAAATTGGGTATATATATAAATAAAATATAGGTAATTACCATTAGGGTAGTCGGACCAAAAGATGACCACCCCCCAGTAGATGACCGAAACGCACATTTTCTCGAATTATAAGAATTGAGTGGTACTCCCTGTAGTGGCGTATTTTTTCTTTAGAAGCGGCAACACTGTTCCCTCTTTTAAAAATTAATACATCGTCATTGGACCCTCAGTCATGCTCTAGGACCTCATTTAGTGCCGACGTGTTTCGGCCATCGCCATTTTGTATGGACAACGAGCTAAGGTGAGTAAACCAGTTTCTTAAGCTTATGAGTGGATTGCCGATTTCTTGATATAATTAGGCCCCATTTATGAGTTCCCCTGCATTTATGACTATTATCTCAAGTAGAAAATCAAAGAAAATAAGTAATTTTTAATAAGGTTTTCGAGAAATTTGCTGTTCAATTACTGGTCTAAAAAAGATACATAAATCCTATTTGTGACCGAGCGGTCAGAATTAGCTCCGACCTGCAAATTTTGTTTTGATATTGTAGATTGTATCTTTGATTTTTTATTGATTTTTTACGTTTATCTTAATGGTTTTGGATACATAATTCTATAAACCAAAACATGACCGGAGGTTAATTACAGAAAAATCGTTGTTTTGGGCTGTTATTTTTTAGCTGGTCATTTATTGTTCCAAACGCTCTATTTGTGACCGAAGAAATTTGTTCGTTCATAATTTGGACCTCAAAACCTAATTGTGACCGACTGATTTTGACTGTTGCAATAAAACTGTGGAATTTTACTAGGGTTCTTCGTAATCAAAAGTAAACCAATTTCGTTGGCCTTACAAACTGTTGTCATCATTACATTACTTGCTATCATAGTTTTTCTTTAATACATAAATAAAATAAATTACATTTTCCTAAACGGCGGAGGGGGAGGTATGTTTTTTTGCGGAGCTGTGTAGAACAGCTTTGGGTGATCTAGGGAAAATTTCGAATTTTTGAGAATTGATGAATTTTTTCATAGGGGATGTATGGAGGGGGACAACTGATTTTGAACACAGTAAATATTTTGACCCCCCCCCCCCCTCTGCCTCCCAAAACCACCCATTTTGCAATTAAAATTATGATAAGTACCTTAGTATTATATGCAGACAAAATTATGTATACGGAACCCCACTTCTTTCAAATAAAGTCTCTTGTTATGAAGAATTTCGCCTTTTATTTGGTCGGTCATAAATAGGGCCGATTTCGGTCAGAATTAGTTCCAAACCGGTCACAATTAGGGCCAAAGTCATTTTTTTGATATTTTTGCAATTTTAACTTATTTACAAATAGTTCAGAGTAAAAACAGTTTATCTAGTTGATGCACCAAATATCTACCTACGTATACAACCAAAAACATAAAATATTCCTTGAATAGGAGTTGAGATAAAAAATAAAATAACTTGAATTCCGCTTAATCAGTCATCTATTGGTCCGACTACCCTACTTCGTATTTATTATTCTTTTCAATCTCGCTTTATTATTGGAAAAGTATACTACAAGCTGTGTCACCCTATATTTTCGGGAAATATTTTAATAATTGTGAAGAGTTGTCGCTTGTTGCATAATCATAACCAAAGGAATGACGTCATAGACGCGGTACCCTTTGAAGGCGACATTTGGATGAGATTATGCAAGAGGCAATCAATATTTTTTTAAACTATATTACTTTATTCTGATTGAAGTTTTTTTTTACATATAAATAGGTAGGTACTGATTATTTTTTTTATAAATTTACCCAATTTAATTAATAAAACTTTAATACTGACATAATTAGGTCGTTAAATGCGATGTACAGTACCAGATAAGAGTTCACAATAACGCATAAAATATAATTAATTACGGAATGCCTAAATTATTTCTTAAATACTGATGATATCATACAAAATTCTACAATCTAATAATTTACAATTTATAAGAACTAAGTGCCTTATTCATAAAACTGGTTTTCTTATTTTAGGTATAGAAGATTTTTTTTATGAATAAAGCATTTAAATATTATCCAAGCTTGCACCCGCAGTTGGGTTTAAATAAAATATAAATAGATATTTCATTGTTTTTTTTTATAAAAATCATGTTCATGTCAAAGGAAATTAGACTCTATGGGCAAGAAACAAGGTACATGGCAGCTTCGTCTTATTCCTAAGTAATTAAATCTACTTACACAAATAATAATAATAAATAAGTTAATTATGAACACAATAATTAATTAAAACCCGAACTTTGAGTACATTTTTTACATTTAAATACGAATCTTATTTGTCTACGTTTGATTATATTTTGATATATGGCAACAATTTTCTTTTTTTCTTGCGGCAATGTTGTCTGAGCTTGTCTACAAAGTGTTTATTTAAAATAAGAATAGAAATAACTTTAAATACTTTGAAAAGGTTTCAAGTAAGTTTACTAAAAAATATATATTTATGATTTTGCTAGCATGGTATGGGCATGTAATGAGAAGGGAAGAATGTCATGTAACTAGGAGAGCTTGGTGGATTTACGAGTAGAGGTAGGCCAAAGAAAAGATGGATGGATTGTGTGAAGGATGACATGAGTAAGAAAGGGGTGAGTGTTGAGATGACGGCTGATAGAAGACAATGAAAGAACACATTATTGTGCCGACCACACGTAATGTGGGAAAAGGGCAGGGAGATGATGATGATGATGATTATTTTAAATCTAAAGAATGTTGCCATATTAAATTTATCGAAAATACACTAATCAAAAAGTGGGGGTCTACGTAGGCCGCTAATTGGTTAAATTCATGCTTAATTTTAAATTCGTTTATTATTGTTTAGATTTTACAATAATATTACTTTTGATGAAACTAATGTTGCCTGATTCTTTTTACGAAGAACAAATATTGATAATAAAATCACTCATTAATAAATTAGTTTCTAAGAATCTGAGTATTGTGGATATTTTGTGTCGTGGATTTTATCTCAGTGCTCAATATTAAGTATCGTGGATATTGCAATGGATGTATCTGAGCAACCAGTGTAAACAGTTATGCAATAAAATTATTCTGATTCTGATAAGATAGAAAATGTGTTGATAGAAATCTCAAAAATTGGAGTATGGTGGATATTTTGAAAATGTAAGACATATTTGTGTTCATATAACTATGAATGTATTCGAGAGGCTTGTGCTAAAGAGAAATAATAATCTCAATCTTGAAAATAAATTCATCTCTGAGTATCGTGGATTTGACTGCGATGGATATATCGGCTAGTCCGAGTAGGCTCACACTCAATCGCGATCTAGATTGATAATGTACGAATTAGATTGACGGATTCAAATATCTAGATCTGATCTGATGAAATACCTACATATTTTCGATCACAATCCAGACGATCGAGTGTGTACCTACGGGACGTGTCGTACCTAGACTATATTTTAGTGTCATGGATATTTCTAGTGTCAGTCTCGGATATTTATGTCGTGGATATGAGTGCGATGGATATATCGGCTAGTTGTGGAGGTTAGTCTGAGTATCGCAGATATTTTATAGTGTCAAGGATATTTCTAGTGCCACAGATATTTGTGACGTGGATATAAGTGCGATGGATATAGCGGCTAGTGCAGGAAGGGGCTATTGCGCGGGCATTTCTTGCCGCAGGCGCATTTGCGTACTATTTCTATGTCTTTGGTGTAACGGGTGCCGTCTGCGCAGACTAGGCGGATCTGAAAGAAAATAATATGATGAACATTAGATGGCGACACATAAAATTTGGTCTTGCTATCTTTACATTTTGAGTAATGTGAGTCTTTGTCTCCTAAAATATATCTGTTTATATCTCATAAAATCAATGGCGATGATAGTAGCGTTCGTTTTGTAGTATAGCTTGTAAGCCTGAAGAGTCGTGTTGTCGTTATCGAACAGTCCATTCTGCTGGAGTGAGTTATCATTGGGCAATTTTTAAATTTAATGATAACAAAACTTGTCATTCCATTGTCCCCACTGACGATATTGTTTTTTTTTTATTAAAAAATAATTGAGCCTACCTATTCAACTCTGAAAAATTGCAAATCTCAAATATTTAATTCTGAAAATGTCTAGTTCAGTTTATTTTATTTTAAATGATGAGTATTGTATAGTGGATATGAGTGCGATGGATATTATATCGGCTAGCCTGGGTATCGCAGATATTTATAGTGCCACGGATATTTTTAGTGTCACGTCCCATGGATATTTGTGACGTGGATATGAGTGCGATGGATATAGTGCAGGAAGTATTGCGCGGGCATTGCTCACCTTCCTCTTCTTAGTCTTCCTCGGCGCGCAGCAGTGGCCGCGCGCGCAGACCGCTCGGACGCAGCGCGCGCCGCGCACTGCCCGCCGGCTGCGGCACGCTCCCTCCGTTATGAACTCGCGTGTAGGCTCCTGTGTGTTATATGTTGACGCTCGTGACCAAACTTATTAACAGTTTAGGTTTTTGATTAGGTAGGATCTATGCTACTTCTTTTTGATGTCTTAACATCGAACATCTTAAACTAGTGTATTGGGGGTACTAGTGTATTGAAGTTATTATTACTTAGTACTTTAGGGTGGTCGCACAGCTCAGCCGAGCCGATCGCGCTAAACTGTCAATTCTATAGAGTAAATGCTGCTGACGTCAGAAGCGAGCCGCATTTTCTGATGTCATCAGCATTTTTTCGGACCGGACAAGTGTGCGATCCGGTTAAGTGTGAGGTTAGGTACCATAAAATATTATTTTTGCCTGAATCCATTTGTAATTTGAGGCAAATATGCAATATTTTTAACATGAGGCTAAAGCAGAAATGGGAGAACAAGTGGGATGAACGTGGAACTGTGAAGGTATACCTTCCTGCAGCCGCTGATGGAGGAGTTGGAGGAGTGTTCAGGAGACATCTGCTGCTTGTGGGACGGTGCCGCTGGAACAAAGATTTACGGAAACTTAGAAACTTCAGTAATTTGTACCTTACTTCGATCAACAATATTAGGTAGATATATTTAGGGTCAGCGCAACAAAACCGTCCTCTATAAATAACAGCTCGCGACGTTATTTTGTTTAGCATTTTGTCGTAATGATCGTAAGTTTATGATAAAGTTTTGAGGATTTGTGCTAGTAAATAAGTGTAAAAAGACAACTACCGAAAACTGAGGGTTTGCAATCAGACCATGATTCTAAACATATTTATCGAAAAAAAAAACGCAAAAAAATTGTTTAGGTAAGTACTTAGCTTAGGCATTTTATGTTATTTTCGGTTATTTATTACTATTAGAACATAATAAGACCATACCTACCTGATAATTTCATTTATAAAAGAAAAAAACAGTTAAAACTCAAAATCCAGCAATCTACGTAAAAGAACATACGCAAACAGCAATCTTCAAACGCTGTTTTCTCCGGATATAATGATTTTTTCGGAAAATCCTTTTGGATTTGGTTGTGTGTTGGGATGCTGTACCTACGCCTTTCGGCTTCGGTAGACGTCTTTTTACACCCTGTATATCTTAGATTAACCTAGGTATCTATGTTATAATATGGGCCGTAGTTTTAAGTATTTAACATCTTGTACTTGACTAATGTTGCCTGAAATAAATTTGATTTGATTTTGATTATTATTACCTACTAGGTGCCTTTGCACCTATAATCACGCGGACAGAATTTAGCTTTGTTGTACGCCATGCTATAGGTAATATTGTTGATCGAAAATACTTACCACCTATTTTGTTCAAGAAATATGTGCGCAAATTCTATGCAAATTATTTTTTCAATTGTGTCGATTGAACTTTTTTGGCAAATCTTGTACCTAGTTTCCAAAACCTTAGGTATAGGTATTGCAGACCATACAAACAACACGGAAAGGGAATCAAACCCGCAACCTACACCTATTTCGTCACCGAGATTAGTCGATAAGTGTGTTAGAGGATATTATGGAGACTATTACCTGGTGAAGCTTGTACATTGCTAAAGACCTGCTTCCGAGGTGGTAGCTTACTCTGGCTGATGACGGGAGCGCCGCCTGGTGGACAAAAAGGAAATAAATCTTTAAAAAGTTCGTACTATGAGTGGCCAACTCACACAATTTACATTGTGAGTGGACATTACAGTTACAGCACATATAGGTACACATATAAATAAATAAATAATACTGGACATTTCACACAGCATCATCTAGCCCCAAACTAAGCAAAGCCTGTACTATGAGACTGATATACTACTTAAATACTTTTTGTTTGTAAATACATACATATTATACATAGAAACACCCAGACCCGAGATAAAGATTTGCAGATCATACAAACATTTATCCCGCCGCGGGGATCGAACCCGCAACCTTCTGCGTACCAAGCGGACTTTCACCCACTGCGCCACAGAGGTCGTCACGTAACACATATAGGTACACCGTGACCCTACCCCTCTCCCCTCCCTCTAAGGCGACACTGAAAAACAGCGCCTGATCCCTGGATCTAGGCAAGTTGCTGAGTAGCCTTTTCAACAGTAATTTTTCATCTGTGTTAATATTATTATTGTTTTATTTTCTTGCTACTTGGTTGATTTGTCGAATATATTCTTAATATAGTTAAATAGAAATAATAATAATAGAATATATGTTAATAGTTAGTTAGTTAGAATAGTTTGTATTTTCTTTCTTTCTTTCAACTCTGGTGACGGAGTTTTAAGGTGGTCGCACAGTCCAGCCGAACCGAACGCGAAGAACTGTCTATTCAATATAAAATGCTGCTGACGTCAGAAGCGAGCCGCATTTTCTGACGTCAGAATGGTCGATGCGACTTCCGCCTCTGAGTTAGACAACCCCGAGTTCAAATCCCAGTAGAACAGTAGCTTTTTGCACTTTAGTTTTTATGTTTTTTGTACTTATTTTTAAGTTTAGAACCGCCGAAATTTCGTTCAAGTTTTCACTTCTGTCGGCACTCCTGGAATGCCACTGTTTTTTGTAGAGAGGATGTTAAAGGTGCTACCTACTAGCCTATTTCATCTCAAACCTAGGTATATCATCCCAGGCAGTAATATAGTTGGTATGGTCGCCTTCAGGCCTACGTTTTTTGTAATTGTGCAATGTGCACCTATATTAAGTTTTTTTTTATGATGAATGGGTCGGCTCTTGACCTCGAAACTTACGTAGGCAAGAATGAGGTAATGAGGAATGAGTATTTTATAATTATTAAAAGATATCGACCTTATCGAGCGTGTACAACGAAGAGCTACGAAAATGGTACCTATTCTCAAAACACTGACTTATGAGGAACGACTTCAGGAACTTGGACTAGATACCCTTCAGCAACGTAGAGAGCGCGGAGATCTAATAGAGACATAAAATCCTAAACAACCATTATACTGTACCAAATTTATCAGAGACACTATATACCATGAACAGAAATGAAAGGTTGAGAGGACACTCACTAAAGCTGCATCGTGGGCCAAGTACCAGCCAATCCCAGAGAGCACATATTGCCCAATCGCGTCGTGCACAACTGGAACCGGTTACCAGAGTCAGTGATAAGTGCCCCCTCAGTGAACTCTTTCAAGAATAGACTGGACAAATATTTAAAGCGCACTGACAAGGACTAAGATATACACGCATCAGCTCTGAGAGCTGCCTGTGTATTATAAATAATAATAATAATAATAAACATTTTATCAAGAATTATCTTTATTCCACATAATAATTATGAATTAACCATTCAGTAGCATGTAGGTAGGTATAAAATAAATTATCCTACCTGGCCCTTATAGGTATACCCATCTCACCCACTTAATTTTTACTACCACCGACCTAATAATCTTGCTTTTTCATCAACTTTCACTCTTTCAATTCTCGCTCCCAACATCCTCAATTTCTCATGAAACTTATAATACCCTCTATCGAGATATTCTAAATTGGTTACTCTCGTCACACCTTTAGCTTTCAACCCAGCTAGAACCAGAGCTGCAGCTGCCCTTAGATCACTGGCTTCTACATCATTCCCAACAGTCTCACCTCCTACGATAGTTGCTGTATCATCTACCACTCTTACATCAGCATTGAGTAGCTCCATCTCTTTCAAATGCTGGAATCTATCTTCATAAACAGTTTCCTTGATAACACTAGTTCCGTGAGCTGATATTTGAATAGCTGATAACGGTGCTTGCATGTCAGTAGGAAACTCTGGGTGTGGTCCTGTTGTGATATCCACAGCGTTGATGATTTTCTGACCTCTCACTCTAACACCGTCTCTTTCTTCTCGTACATCAGCTCCCATTTCAACCAGCTTTGATATAAGCTGTCTGTTATTCTCCTGTTTTGCTTTTTCAATGAGTACATTACCTTCAGTCATAGCTGCAGCTATCATAAACGTGCCGGCTTCATGTCTGTCTTGTTCTATATTAAATTCAACTCCTTTTAGTGTCTCAACGCCCTTGATTTGTATGACTTCTGTACCAGCGCCGAAGACCTTAGCTCCCATCTTGTTTAAGAAGTTAGCTAGTTCAACTATTTCTGGTTCTTTGGCCGCGTTCTCTATGGTAGTTTTACCTTTAGCTTTCACAGCAGCCATCATGATATTCTGTGTTGCTCCAACGCTTGGGAAGTCTAGGTATATATCCGTTCCAACTAGCTCATTAGCAAATGCTTCTATGTATCCCTTGTTTTGGACGATTGTGGCTCCTAGCGCTTCGAATCCTTTTAGGTGTAGATCGATAGGTCGCTTGCCTATTGCGCAGCCTCCCGGCATAGCTACCCTTGCATGGCCATGTCTAGCCAGCAGTGGTCCCATTACAAGAATGGAAGCTCTCATTCGACTTACATACTCAAATTTTGCTTCAGATCTGAGCTTCTTTGTAGCATTGATTGTAACTCTATTGAATTCTTCATCGAAATCAACTTGTGCATTCAATTGTCGTAGTACTTCGTTCATTGCAAATACGTCAGAGAGTATAGGGACGTTTGTGAGTGTGGTAGTGTCCTTGGCAAGAAGTGTAGCAGCTAGGACGGGTAGTGTCACATTTTTTGCTCCTTCGATTTTAACACTACCATTTAGTTTAAATCCGCCACACACTATAATTTGCTCCATATTGTTTTTTGTGTTTGTTACTTTCAGCTTTTGTAAATTTTTATTAAAATCTTTTTATTTTAAGTATTTCTTTTCGATATTTGCTTGTTCCGCCTTTAAATGTAAGATACATACTAATTCTCAAACTGCGACATTACCTAATTGAATATTACCTATTAATATTAATATAGAAACCAGTTTAATAAGTGGATCCAATGATCTTGCTTGATCTATCAATTCACGTTTTATCACACTGATAATTAAAATCGAAAGTTTGTGTGTTTGTATTGTAGTGTGAGCGCGCAAGCTCAGCTAATTCTTGTACAGTCACGGACAATAAGATGTATAGAAAAAATATTTATTAGCAACAGCAATAAATACCAAAAAACCAGAAAAAATACAATGTGTGTATTTTTTCTGGTTTTTTGGTATTTATTGCTGTTGCAAATAATAGTAGATTATTCACCAAGGGGATAAAGCAGTGTATTATGTCACGGGCGCCATATTGAATCCCAAGCGCATCGAAGGATTCTTTAGTTAACTCCCGAGCGTCAGCGAGGGTGTTTATAGTTAACTCCCGAGTGCAACGAGGGAGTTAATGACTAGAATCCTGAGACAGCGAGGGATTCAAGAGCGCCCAAGACTAAGACAGCTTTATCCCTGAGGTGAATACTCTGCTTTTCACACATAGGTATCTACTGCGAGAAAACTAGTGAATACTTACACCCAGAAAATAGCAAGCAAGTCAGGTTTTATAGGTAGAATAATAATAATCAATTCGTTTTTTTTATTCAACCTATACTGTCCCACTGCTGGGCAAAGGTCTCCCCCAATTCTTTCCAACCATCTCTCTCCTTCGATAGCTCCCACCACCCGCTATCGACGGAGTCGAGGTCGTCCGTTTATTATCAAAAAATATTTTACTGAGGTCGTCCTTTCGTTCTCAAAAAATATTTTAGCATTAATATGCAACAACATTAGATCGCTCTATTAGTTTGGAGGCATTAGCCACACTTTTTCCTTAAATTTGAATAAATTCTACTTGGTGCAGGTCTCTATGGTAAACATTTTCATAGAAACATCAAAAATAAATTCGGAAGAAAAAATATTTTCACACCCGGTCGTCGAAATCCATATATTTTTTCGTCTCACATTCTTAACAGAAAGTAAACCATTACTCCCTCCTAAAAAACAAAATGGCCGGCGGGAGGTAAAGTTGTATGGGATTTCATTTCTCCCTCTGAACCTCATGTGAACAGATAAGTAATGAGATTTGAATTTCGAACTTCAACATTTCTATTAAAATTTTTACTATTGAGTCCACACCCAATAGAACATATACGAAAAAAAAAGAAAAAATGTGGCAACTAATCTTTTTCTTTCTTTCTTTCTATCATTCGGACGAAGTCGCGGGAAACACAAGTGTAAAATAATTTACATAAGCAACTTGACAAGTTAATTATTGGTATGTTGATTAGCTGCCTATAGATTATTTATAGATTGATTTATTGGTGTTTATGAACCGACAACAGAGATCCGAGATGGAGCATATTAACCCAAGTACCTACCTACCTACATTTAGGCACTTGTCCCACTGCGAGCGAGTGAGCGGTAAGCGATCAACTATTTTATAGCTCAAGATACGACCAAAATCATATGTAGTATAAAACAAAGTCGCTTTCTCTGTCCCTATATCCCTATGTATACTTAAATCTTTAAAACTACGCAACGGATTTTGATGCTGTTTTTTCCATAGATAGAGTGATTCAAGAGGAAGGTTTATATGTATAATACATGCATAATATAGTAGAGGAACACTGACAATTTTAGAGGTATCTAATGTCATGTCGTGAATTACTAATACGTTTTTTGCGCTTACATTGCAAACACTGGCTAAACCCTAATATTTAGCATCAGCATTACGTGCGAAGCCGGGGCGGGTCGCTAGTAATAAATAATCCGTGTCAATAGAAGAGACATATATTTTTCCGGGTGTGTAACCATAAAATTGGAGTTTAGACCTGGCGTAACTTTACACTATGTTTATCAATAACGGCGGTGACAAAATTTGCGCGGCGTTCAAAACTCACGCCGAGCGATGAAAGTCATAGCGCAGCGAGACAGACAGACAGAATTACTTTCACATTTATAATATTAGTATGGATTCAAAATAGTACATACCACGAGCGAAGCCGCGCGCAGTAGCTAGTATTACATTTAATAATAAATAAATAAATAATGCTGGACTTTTTCACACAGCATCATCTAGCCCCAAAGTAAGCAGAGCTTGTACTATGGGTAATAAGAGGACTGATATATACTTTTTGTTTGTAAATACATACATATTATACATAGAAACACCCAGACCCGAGACAAATATTTGTAGATCATACAAACATTGGTCCCGCCGCGGGGATCGAACCAGCAACCTTTCGTGTCGCAGGCGGGCCTTCGCCCACTGCGCTACAGAGGTCGTCAATTGATAGGATGACGTTTTTTGTACCAAATCTATATTTAAATTCCACTTACCAAGCGAAGCCCTAAGTTCACACTGAGGCCCAGCAGTCCCAGGTCCACATCTGCAGGTGTAGTCAGACTTGGAGCCTTCCTCTCTGATGCAGCGTCCGCCTCGAGCGCAAGGGTTCGGCACGCAAGGGTCCTGGTGGAAGAAAGCATTAGCTTTTTAAAAGCTTTTAATCAAATCAAAATTATTCATTCAGAACAAAGTACATAGAAAACATTGATTACAATAGAACGATTTTTTTTAAATAGAACGATTAATTAAGGGCGCGTACTACCTCAAAACTGCTTCGACTCTGGATCATATCTATAAAAGTATTGAACCAATATTATTGAAAAAAATATATATTATAGTTGAGGATATAAACTGTTGCTCCATTGTAGTGAAAACACGATTGCTCAATATTTTCTCGATAGAAAATAATCACAAACTTCCCTCTGAATTTTACTTAAAATCAAAAGTACTCAATAAATACTTTAGCTAGACTAGTAAAACTTTGTATCTAAACTCAGCTTAGTACACTACGTGGTCCCGTTGTTCCGAATTTTGATCTTTTTTGTTTTTGTACTCTTAATTAGCTAAAAAGTGTTTTTAGCGCCGTAAATAACGTTGCGCATCCATAGCTCTGTACTCCTCACACGCCGAACAAATCACACTCGCTGTCCCGCTTACAAAATGGCTCTTAACTTGCAATGTTTGTATAGTCCGCTACCTAATTAAGTATTTTAACATTTTCCGGTCCCAAAACGGCCTTAACGGAAGACCAGCGCTGGTTGTTCACAACCCAGCATATGCTGAGTTAAGGCCCGTTTTGCAACAAAAAAAAAAGTATGTTTAAAAAAGTCAGTTTGTATGTTTGTAAGGGTCAAATCTTGCAAGCTCTTTGACCCACTTCCCGGTGTCCGATTGAGCTGAATTTTGGTACACTTATGAGTCTTCGGTGACAATGCAATAATATGGTGACTGAGCTGATCTGATGATGGAGTCAGGAGCTGTTCAACGAAACTCCTCAGATAATCGGCCGATTGAGTTGAAACTCGGTTTCTAGATTAAGTATTATCTAAAATTTTCAAATATAGTGACAGCGACCTGATCTGATGATGGAGAACGGAACTCCTCAGATAATAGGTTGATTGAAATTTTGTACTTACATCGGTGAGTTCAATCAGCTATTGAATTCTTTTTTCAAAAAAACTTATTTACAGTTAGAATCCACTCGTGTATGGAAGTTCCATGGTAGTCTACTGACCTGATGATGTCTTCCATCCTCCTGAATCTGTACTCCAGGTGGTGTGGCAGCCAGGGGCTCCTCCTCACCACAGCCAGCGCTGGTCCTCTGAACTCGTGCTGCGTTCGTGAAGTCCACACGTTTGTGGTTGATCCAGGCTTCTTTGAGACACCCTGAGGAGATATTGGTTTAGATTTTTGGAAAAATTAGGGACTTGGGTTAAATTATTATACAGGGTTATTTGTAAAACACCGGTTACCTCGCAGGACTGTATTACTATCATCATAAACAACAAGTTTAGTCAAAGTCATAGAACAAAAGTTATTGTTTATGATGATAGTTTACCTTTGAAGCTGGTGATGTTCCTCAAATGCCACTTGGAGAAGGCGTCTTTGGCCACATCTTCAGGTACCCCACCTAGGAACATCGGTCTTTCCAGGCGGAGGAACTCTTTGCTGCCTGAGAAATATAATAAGCATATGAGATAAATTGAGGATAGATTGATGGATTGAGGAAATGGGTGGATAGATTGAACAGACAGAGGCAGATTTTTGACTTTATTGAGGTCATATCTTTTCTTTTTTCTTCTTCTTGTCGTTTCACCAGTCAAGAGTCAAAATATATGGATTCATGTAGGTAATGAGGTTTATATGGAAAGAGAGACGGGTTTAAGGAAGACTCGCTTGTAATTTTCTACGTGGAAATTAAAGTCAATTTGCTTTTAAAATTACCTATCGATTTTTATCTCTCTCTCTCTCTCTCTCTCTCTCTCTCTCTCTCTCTATCGCCACAAATACTAGCTACCACCTAGCTAAAAGACTAGGCCTACCTACTTCAGAAAGTAGGTCGCTACACCTTTAAAAATCGATAACTTGTACCACTGGATGGCGCTGGGATCACAGATAAGCGGATTCCCATACAAATGACGAGATTTTTACTGAATCCTAGATCGCGCTTACGATGTTTTCAAGCACATCTAAGCTAATAGAACTATCTGACATCAACTGTCGGCCGAAAGGCTCCAAGGTAAGTGGACCAGATGGGTCGACCTTGGATGAGGCGAGTACTCCCCACCCCCAAAAAGGTATAATATGAATGTGTAGAATGTTTTATGAAATTCTACTATTTGATAATATACGTGGTCACTTGAATCCAGGAATTAAAATGCCGAAATATTCGCTCTAGCTTTGTTATTGGCTTGAACAAGTTACTCAGAGGCCTTAAGGCGGCCTAGTGTCCTACCTTCATTGATGATAGACCGCGCGGGACCATCGTCGACTCGCAGCGTGAAGTTCTTCTTGATTGCAATCAATTCTGCTTTGTGGTAGTTCCCATCGGACACCATCTCGAAACTTGGAACAAAGTATTTTGATTCAATATTTTAAAAGTTTAAGTGTATGATCTATACTTACCTATAATATTATAAAGAGGAAAGATTTGTTTGTTTGTTTGTTTGTATGGTCACAGCCTGAAATTTGGGGGGGGGGGGGGGGAACTACTGAAATTTGGGGGGGGGGGGTCACTACACTAATATTAGACTTTATTGCACAATACACAAGATTTTACTATTGGACATGTACGATTTTGGGGGGGTCATGTCCCCCGTGACCCCCCCTCGGACCGCGCCTGTGTATGTTTGTTTGTTTGAAACTACTGGACCGATTTGAAAAATTCTTTACACCATTAGAATCCTACATTATCCCTGATGAACATAGGCTATATTTTATCCCGGGGAAGTGAAGTTTTCCCGAGGGATCGCGGGTAACACCGCGGCGGACAGCTAGTATTAGTATAAAAGTAAAAGCTTAAAGCTTTGTGCGATAGGGCCGCCCATTGTGTCACCGCAATTAGTCTTAAGCAATTGGCCAACTCTGGTGACGGAGTTTTTAGGCCGCCTTAAGGCCTCCGTCATGGCTTAACGACTTAAATAGCCGGGACCGACATAACGTGCCCTCCGAAGCACGGAAGCGCTCAGATGAAAATGCCACTGGCGGTCACCCATCCACTTACAGACCGTTTAGAACGTTCCTTAACTTCGATAAATCAAGAACGACTAAGCAAGCACGACCACGAGCGCTTCTAACAATAAAGAGTTATCTATCTATCTAAAAGTATAGACAAACAACATACCTGTACATAGTGGAAGTGGGATGGTTCCCCACATCATAGCTGATCCGGATCCTGCCGTTGAAGAGTTCCACCGCCAGGTGCTCGTTGTCTCCGAAATACATCAGCACTCCGTGGTGTTGGCTGGTGCTGAACACTGACAAATACATTCAAATCACCATTAAGTATATCTAACTAGCAAACCCGGCGTTTCGCCACCAGATGCCACCAGATTTTTCCTGAATTTTCTTTGCTATAAACCTCACGGAGCCCGAGACCTTTCCAACGAATGCAAAACCGTGGAAATCGGTTCGTGCGTTCTGGAGTTATAGCGTCAGGAAGGAAAACTCGACTTATTTTTATACAGGGTGTAAAAAGACTGCTACCGAAATCTGAGGGGTTGCAATCAGACCATTATTCTAAACATGTTTAGCGAAAAAAAAACGCAAATATTTTTTTGGCTTAGCTTCGTCATGCTATGTTATTTTCGGTTATTTACTACTATTACAACATAATAAGACCATACCTACCTTATAATTTAATTTATAAAAGAAAAAAAACATATAAAATTCAAAATCCAGCAATCTACGTAAAAAACGCGGCCAAAACATACGCAAACAGTACTCTTCAAACGCTGTTTTCTCCGGATATAATGAATATTTCGGAAAATCCTTTTGGATTTGGTTGTGTGTTGGGATGTTCTACCTACCCCTTTCGGCTTCGGTAGACGTCTTTTTACACCCTGTATAGTAGATTAATATCCCACTCATATAATAAAGCTGAAAGTTTGTGAGTTTGTTTGGATGTTTGTATGTTTGTGTATCAATCACGCCTAAGCCCCCTCGCAGACTACAGACTTTCTATCGGCCGATAGTTGAGACGGGCTATACTCCATACTCATTACGAGCCGAAGTATATTCCGTCTCAACTATCGGCCGATAGAAAGTCTGTAGTCCGCGAGGGGGCTAAACCAGTGAACCGATTTGGATGAAACTTGGAATAGGCGTAGATAGTGACCTGGAATAGCATATACCTAGGCTATTCAAAGGTTGGTACCACGCGGGCGAAGCTAGTAAAGATAATGCTGGACATTTCACACAGCATCATCTAGCCCGAAAGTAAGCAGAGCTTGTGTTATGGGTACTAAGATGACTGATATACTACTTATATACTTTTTGTTTGTAAATACATATATATTTTACATAGAAACACCCAGACCCGAGACAAATATTTGTAGATCATACAAACATTGGTCCCGCCGCGGGGATCGAACCCGCAACCTTTTGCGTCGCAGGCCTTCGCCCACAGCGCTACAGAAGCCGTCATGAATATATCCTAATGAAAGACACAGAGATAGATTACAGAGTAGGGTATTCTGTTTTTTTTTAGTTTTAGGTACGGGAAAAGTATCAATTCCTCAGGAAAAATTCAGTCAATTTCTTCCAGACAACTTACCAAGGGTGACGTTTGATTGTGGCAGTGTTCTAAGCGGCTCCAACTCAACCAACGAGTCGTTGTGGATGAACGTCAATGACGTTAGGTACTCGCAGAGACGACCTAAAAATAAGCCAAAGTTAAGGGCCTATAATACGCCAACATTTTGTAAGCAGGACAGCGAGTGTGATATGTTCGGCGTGTGAGGAGTACAGAGCTATGGATGCGCAGCGTTATTTACGGCGCTAAAACACTTTTTAGCTAATTAAAAGTATAAAAACAAAAAAAGATCAAAATTCGGAACAATGGGACCACGTAGTGTACTAAGCTGAGTTTAGATACGAAGTTTCACTAGTCTAGCTAAAGTATTTATTGAGTACTTTTGTTTTTAAGTAAAATTCAGAGGGAAGTTTGTGATTATTTTCTATCGAGAAAATATTTAGTAATCGTGTTTTCACTACAATGGAGCAGCAGTTTATATCCTCGACTATCCTATAAATATTATAAAGGCGAAAGTTTGTAAGTATGGATGTATGGATGTATGGATGTTTGTTACTCTTTCACGCAAAAACGGCTGGACCGATTTGGTTGAAATTTGGTATGTAGATAGGTGATACCCTGGATTAACACATAGGCTACTTTTTATCCCGATATTCCCGCGGGAACGGGACTTACGCGGGTGAAACCGCGGGGCGCAGCTAGTAATATATATTTTTTTCAATATTATTGGTTCAACACTTTTATAGATATGATCCAGAGTAGAAGCAGTTTTGAGGTAGTACGCGCCCTTAAAAACATTAATTAGTAGTAGGACATGTATTCTGTGGTGATTCTGTGGTGAGTAGGACAATCTCGCAGTCACTTAAAATCACCATTTTTTTTTGAAGCGCTCGTGGTCGTGCTTGCTTAGTCGTTCTTGATAGATCGTCGAAGTTAAGCAACGTTCGAAACGGTCTGTAAGTGGATGGGTGACCGCCAGTGGCATTTTCATCTGAGCGCTTCCGTGCTTCGGAGGGCACGTTAAATTGTCGGTCCCGGCTATTTAAGTCGTTAAGCCATGACGGAGGCCTTAAGGCGGCCTAAAAACTCCGTCACCAGAGTTGGCCACTGACTCATACGAACTTACTTACCATTTTTTTCTAAAAGAGATCGCTTTGATCGACAAGGCCATAGTGTTAAAGTCTTTTTCACGCCGGAACGTATGCATGACACATTGAACTTGTTTCGTTTCACGTTGTGTGGCTCACAACAGTTTTGAAACATAAAAATCAAGAAGAATTAAACGATATAGATAAAACTTACAAAAAAAAATGATTTTGTCTATTTCTGTTTAATTATTTCATAAATTATCATAAACGAGCCATAAAATATAAATAAATAAACAATAAACATTTTCAAAAAAAATTCCGCCAAATAACAGTACTGAGTAAAATGGAACGTAACCTATTAGAGAGTGCGAAAATGAAAATCGAAACAATCGATGAATCGATAAGTAAAAAAATAATCGTTGGTTTAGTAATTTTGTCAATGAATGAACCTTACAATCGAATGAGATGAATTGACAGTAGTGAAACACAAATCGATTTTGATAATCTCGATTAAATTTAGGACATTACTATTTGACTGATTTTATTTATTTATTTATTTATTTATTTAGAGCCACCAACATCTTGTCATGCAAAAATGGTACACTATTTCTTACAAACTAGTTAAATGTTATTATAATTATAGGCGACAGATAATAATTAGATTTTGACATCATCTCGAAGTGTGCATACGTTCCGCCGTGAAAAAGACTATAGTTTTAAGCTTTTTAAGTTTTAAAATTGTCTATATTGGTGTATAAGAGGGTTAGTATCTATCCAGATCTAAGGTACTTCAAAGGTCTCAGAAGGGTAAATATTTGACGAAACTTTATTTAAAAAAATATGTTGTACCTGAATATCCCGGAGCGCATTTGCAGAGGTAATCGTGAGGGGTGGAAATCAGCGGCCTTTCCATTATGATATCATCCTGAAGCAAAGAACATTTTTGAAATGAAAAATTCTTTAGGCGTGTTTGAGATGGGCAAAAATCATTGCACTCGCGAGCGACCCGTTCATTTCCCAGTGTCTGATTGAGCTGAATTTTGGTACACTGACGGCCGCTTTCTCGAACGCTTTTCAAATTGACAAGACGATTAAACTTGGAATACTTGGCCTTTATGTTTGGGCTCATTTTAATCAGCAGTATAGATATAAAGGTTTGGTGTATTTCCCCCAATCTAAGGGCAAAGAGAGAGATCTCACCTCAGTAAGGTCGACACCAAACTGGTCCACATACCTTAGGGCCTTTCGACCAACAGTTTATGTCGGATAGTTGTATATGCATTTATTTACAGAAACTAAGAAACTAAGCTACTACGATATCTACATAAAAAATTATCTAAAGATAGCTCAACTGATCCAGGTCACTGCCAGTCAGAAGCTTGCCCAAAATACTGGCGGCATTGCCACGCTGAATTGCAACGCTGTTCATTTGCTACTTTGTCGGAAAACATTGTTTGCGCGTTCTAGGATTTCTTGATTATGTTTCAGCGCCATCTAGCGGTACACCTCTGAAGTCACTGTTCTTCCGGTGGTTGTTCTCTTTTATTGGCAACTCTATTACCGTTGTAGTTCAGGCGATTGTAGCTAGAGGTCGCCACAAAAGCGTAAGTTTAGCAATTCTTACCATATGTGGTGTAGGCGGCTGTGGAGGTAGATAACAAACGCCATGTACACAGTCATGGTGTGCACATGGAGATGTACCGAGCGCAGCGTGCGGCGCAGCCTCACAGTAACGACCTGCGTAGCCGCCTGCGCACGCGCATCGGTACTCGTCTAGACCATCTACGCATGTTGCGCCGTTCTGGAAAGAATGAACAAAATGATGACAAAATGATTAGAGATTTTGAAATGTACAAAAATTGCACCCTTAGGCTCAATGCACATTGAATTGGCAAGCGCGCGTCAATTAGTTTTATAGCAAGCCATTATAACCCTTATGAACAATGGTACCAGATATAGAAACGCTTGTAGAATGAACCGATCGCGCCGGCGCGTCCCGCTAGATGGCTTTTCAAGAACTCGTTAATTCTACAAGCGTTTCTATATCTTGTACTATTGTTGATAAGGTTTATAATGGATTGCTTAAAAAACTAAAAGTCGCTTCGCTTCCCAATACAATGTGCATTGAGCCTAAGGCTCATGAACCTCCACCGATCTGTGGTAACGATTATTCATCAGAGTCAATATGGAAAGTCGATGCGGTTCTGTCCGGAGTTTTGGGGTAGGCGCACGTGTGATCCGGTAAAAAGTATCAAAGTACCCGGCTTGATAGACCATAATATATAGTTCGAAGGACCTTAAACTACGGTTCGAAGGACCATAAAACCCAGTTCGAAGGACCATAAAACCCAGTTCGAAGGACCGTTAAAACCGATTCGAGGACCATAAAATCCGGTTCGAAGGACCATAAACTTCAGTTCGAAGGACCATAAAACCCAGTCCGAAGGACCGTTTAAACCGATTTGGGGGACCATAAAATCCGGTTCGAAGGACCATAAAACTAACCTGGCACTGATTCGAGGGACTATAAAATCCGGTTCGAAGGAGCATTAACACCGGTTCGAAGGACCATAAAATCCGGTTCGAAGGACCATAAAACTAACCTGGCACATATGGTTGAGGCAGTCGTCCGCGTTGACGGTACAGTTCTGTCCGGAGTAGCCCTTGGGGCAGGCGCAGGTGTAATGGCTGCCGTGTTCCGTGCACACGGCTCCGTTGGCGCAGGGGTTGTATTCTCCGCTGCAGAATGGTATTTTACGCTCGCAGTATTCGCCTGTGGATTAATATATTCATTTATTTAGGTACAACCAAAATATAATCTACACGGAACATTATGTGATCATGATCAGGGTAGCGATTCAGAGTTTATTCGGTTCGGAAAAGGTTAGCTGTTCAACCGCAACCAATCACAGTGCAAGAAACGTCAGTTTTGTATCAATTCCTGCACTGTGATTGGTTGCGGTCGGTTGAACAGCTGACCTATTCCAAACCGAATGCATACCGCGGAACTCTGAATCGCTACCCAGGACAAAAAACTCAACTTGAATCTCTAAGGACTAAAAATCCGGTTCGAAGGACTACTTACCCATGTATCCTGGAGCACACTGACAGGAGTACCCTTCAAGATGGTCGATGCAGGTCGCGTTGTTTTGACAGGTGTTTGACAGACAGTCGTCAATATTGACCTCGCAACGTACGCCTGTGTAGCCCGCGTGGCAGGCACAACTGTAAAAAAGGTTTTTTTGATTTTAATAGGTTACCGTGAGCATCAAATGAGCCCAATTAGGAGTTATTGACGTGACAACGTCTTATAATTCGATAGAGCCGGCTGCACGCACGAAAAAATGCGGCGTTACCTCGCTCTGAGGCGTTCCATGTAAGGCTTGAAGTGCAAGCGAGAGCGCGGAACGAGCGACAAAGAAGCACAAACGTTGTCACGTTCAACTATCGTCAGTAAACCGACTTTACAGACAACCAATTTTTTCATGTTGAACACCATACTCGATCATTAGATCAGCTCACTGTCACCATATTTTTAAATTATTTAGGTACTCGACCGATATGCCGTAAGTCAATCGGCTTCGTTCCATTGAACAGCTCAATTTCCAATACCACTAAAAACTGGTTCGAAGGACCATAATTTAATTTACTCTTTTTATGAGATGTTTGTGTACCAATCACGCCTAAACCAGTGAATCGATTTGGATGAAACTTGGATATAGTATAGATAGTGACCTGGAATAGCATATAGGCTATCAATATGTTGGTACCACGCGGGCGAAGCCGCGCGCAGAAGCTAGTCTTAATAATAATAATGCTGGACTTTTCACACAGCATCATCTAGCCCCAAAGTAAGCAGAGCTTGTGTTATGGGTACTTAGATGACTGATATACTACTTATATACTTTTTAACCGACTTCAAAAAAAGGAGGAGGTTCTCAATTCGCCTGTATGTTTTTTTTTTTGTATCTTGTTACGCGATTACTCCGCCAATTGTGGACCGATTTTCAAAATTATTTTTTTGTTTGAAAGGGTATACTTCAGAGGTGGTCCCATATAAATTTTATTCCTGAGGGTTTGATAGTTTTCCCGTAAAACTCTAAAAACCTTCCCTCCTAGCCATTGTAAACCGAATCGACAGATAAGTCTAAGACTCTCTATGCATTATGTCAAACTGACGTTATAGACACGCCGCGTGTAGAGTCGAACATTGAAGTCGGTTTTTCTTTTAGTTTTAAAACGTAATTAGTGTTTGTAAATACCTACATACATATTTTACATAGAAACACCCAGACCCGAGACAAATATTTGCAGATCATACAAACATTGGTCCCGCCGCGGGGATCGAACCCGCAACCTTCTGTGTCGCAGGCGGGCTTTCGGCCACTGCGCTACAGAGGTCGTCAAAAGTCTAATAAAGATGTAGCCTAAGTTTTTTTTGTTTTTTATCTCTCTTCCATCTTAATCCATGAGTAACTTTTTGCGTTTATAGTCTAGGCACTCACTGAAATCTCCCTTCCTCCAGCACTTCACAAACACCATGAGCACAAGGTGACCCATAGCAAGCATCGATCTGATGCTGACATGTCTCTCCATGGTACCCTCTTGCACAGGTACATATGAACCCGCCGCCGTTGCTGGCTGAGCAGCGGCCATTGTTGAGGCAAGGGTTGCTATAGCAACGGTCGCATTTCGATATTATTTCTGATGGGGGTTTTTCTGAAAAGAAACATTTTTGTTCATTTGTAAATCAGTTATGCCTATCTGTAAAATGCAGGTAATGGAAAGCCAGCTATAACAGAAATCAGGGTTTATTAAATCACGTCGGTATTGTACAGGTCAGGTGTGTGTTGTATGGAAAAAGGTTCAGCCCAGACCGCGTTATCTTTATAGTAACTGGACAGCGCCACTGTGGCGACTGTCCGAACTAATTTGCAAAGGTATCTATCGGTTAAAATTGTCTAGGACCACCTAGAACCAGGAGATACCAATCTAGGTGGTGTCTAGGTGGTGTCTAGGTAGTGTCTAGGTGGTGTCTTGGTAGTGTCTAGGTAGTGTCTAGGTGGTGTCTTGGTATTGTCTAGGTAGTATGTAGGTGGTGTCTAGGTAATGTCTAGGTAGTAGGTACTAGGTAGTGTACGGGGTAGGTGGCAGTAACTCACCATTACAGAGGAATGCGCTAGAATGAGTGCTCAGTATCAACTTGTCCCTCATAGACGCAGGCGCAGCACATCTTGCGATGCCCGCCTCTACATACTCTCCTGCTGATTTTACCCATTCGGATAGCCAACGGGTGCTGCAGTCGCAGAATAGCGGGTTCGAACCTAGGGCCCTGTTGGAAAAATATTAATACTTTTATAATACTTTTATCCCTCTAATATAATATAATTATATATTTGATATACTTTAATAATTACTAAATAGATTATAAAAAATTAATGACATGTAACCATGGTGTTATGAATAAATTCTGTATTTCTGTATAAGTTTATTTTAGTAAATATATGAATAATGCTGGACTTCACGACTGTCTGTCTGTTTGTTACATTTTCACGCACAAATCACTAAACAAATTAGGCTGAAAATTGTCATGGATAAAGGTTGTATCCCAAAGGACATAGGCTACTTTTTATCCCAAAAAATCCCGAGGGACCGCGGGTACATCGCGGGAGCGCAGCTATATAGTAATACTATAAATAATAGGCTATTTTACACTTTTTGAAAACTGTTTTAAATCAATTCGGAGGTCATAATAAACCAGTAGAATTTTTATTAAAAAAATTTAAACCCGTAACATGCCTTAAAAATGCATTTTAATTTATGATTTTCAGTTGTCGCACGAAAACGCGAGCCGCCATGTTGTGACGTCATATGGTTTGGTTTGTGAACAATACGACTGTAAAAGATAAACTTTTTGTTCCTAACTGAACAAAGAGACGTCAAAAAATGGCAGACGGCGTTTTTGGTGGCTTGAAGATTAGATAGAGAATTATAAAATGTTTATTGCATTTTTATGAATAAATATCGACGTTTATCGTTTACTTGTAACGAAACCTATGGTATACATGCATTTTTATGTGTTTTCTTACATGGTGTAAAATAGCCTATTATGGATATTACTTACACATGGGAAATAGATAGAAGATCTCTGAACAGTCCTTCAGCTAGGAGAGAGATGTTGTTTCCATGGAGAGATAGAACTCGAAGTTGAGTTAGGCCTTTCAGTGCGTCTCGCTGTAAAATAAAAAATACGAGTACATTAAGAGCCTATAATACGCCGCCATTTTGTAGGCGGGACAGCGAGTGTGATTTGTTCGGCGTGTGAGGAGTACAGAGCTATGGATGCGCAACGTTATTTACGGCGCTAAAACACTTTTTAGCTAATTAAAAGTACAAAAACAAAAAAAGATCAAAATTCGGAACAACGGGCGGGACCACGTAGTGTACTAAGCTGAGTTTAGATACAAAGTTTTACTAGTCTAGCTAAAGTATTTATTGAGTACTTTTGATTTTAAGTAAAATTCAGAGTTTGTGATTATTTTCTATCGAGAAAATATTTAGTAATCGTGTTTTCACTACAACGGGGACTCAGTTTATATCCTCGACTATAATATATATTTTTTTCAATAATATTGGTTCAATACTTTTATAGATATGATCCAGAGTCGAAGCAGTTTTGAGGTAGTACGCGCCCTTAAACACTCAGACAAAAAAAGTAAACTACTGAAATTCCTCTTAGAAAATTTTCTGTCGATGTTTGCGAGGGAGGTAGCACACGAACGCATTTTACACAGACTCATAAATAAAAACTGACAATAAAAAAAAAAGTTTTTATTTCGGACTCTGGTCCATATCTTAACATTAAATTAAATAATACACCCATATACATATAATTATTACAATACATCCTCATTTTTACGCACGCTCTTGCAAATTTCCTATGACGTACGTACAAGACGCACATGATCCGGAATCATGTACATTTTGGCAGAGGGGAAATTTACAAGGTAAGCCTCATCCCGTCTAAATGATTTAAGATAAGATAAACATCATTAAAAAATAGGAAAATGACTATAGCCCTGAGGGAGTTCAAAATCTTTAACTTTATCTGACATTTCAAACTAAGTATAATAAAAAAAACCGGTGCGAAGGACCAACCTGCATGCATCTGTTGACTAACTGATTATCCCAAAATGTATTACATATTGCAATGTGAAGGATCGCTTGATCCGGTGATTGTTTATTGTGTTTATTCCGGTACGAAGGACCATTATGCACACATTTCAATAGGATACAACTGATTTTTGTTTTATTAAAATTGTAATGCTAGATCGCTTGATCCAGCATATTGCAATGCGGCATTTAGACGGACCAACCTATATCACTGTTATAACTGATTATTATCGAATTTAGAATAAGCTGACTAAATCCAGCACGAAGGACCAACCTAAATTATCGCTATACCAATCATTATCGAACTTAGTTACTTAATAATTTCTTAAATAATTCAACTAAGATGAATAAATCCGGCACGAAGGACCAACCTGCATAATCGTTATACCAATCATTATCGTACTTAGTTACTTAATAATTTCTTAAAAAAAATCAACTAAAATGAATAAATCCGGCACGAAGGACCAACCTGAACGCATCTCAGCCGGTTGTAACTGACGATCAAAGTGGACAGCTTGCTGAGCCCTTCAAATGTGTTGTTTCCAAGCACTGTGATCTTATTGTTGGAGATATCGAGGCGTGTCAGTTGAGTGAGGTGCCGGATCTGTTCCGGCAAAATGCTTGCTATTTCGTTTGATTCTAGGTACCTGGAAATTATGAGAAGATAGTGGTAACAGAGTGTGACGACCTCTGTGGCGCAGTGGGTGAAAGCCCGCTTGGGACGCAGAAGGTTGCGGGTTCGATCCCCGCGGGATAAATGTTTGTAAATCTGCAAATATTTATCTCGGGTCTGGGTGTTTCTATATATAATATGTATGTATTTATAAACAAATACAGTATTTATGTAGTATATCAGTTATCTGGTTCCCATAGTACAAGCTTTGCTTAGTTTGGGGCTAGATGATGCTGTGTGGAATGTCCAGCATTATTTATTTATTATCTGCAGCTTGTTGTCACCCACTGGGCATAAGCCTCCCAGCTACGCCACTTCATTCAGTCCTGTGCCTCCTTCATCCAGTTTTGCCCTTGCATGGTCACAATGTCGTCCATCTGACTGCTGGTCTGCCTAAACTTCTCGTATGTCCTCTTGGCCACCATTCCGTCAAGACCTTACTCCACCTACCATCACCTTGCTAAGTCTCCTGCCCAACTCCATTTAAGTGAGTATAACATTAATTATTATTTTTAAACCGGGTATTTATCACGTACCTATTGTTATTATTTCTTTTTTCCGACGTTTCGGACGCATTGCAGCGCCCGTGGTCACGGATGAACTGAGGCACGGCGAGTTAGCTTCTATTATTGAGAGTAGATTGCGTCTACCCTCAATTCGTCTTCAGAATCCGATAAGGCCAGATTCACACCGCGACACACGACACTGATTGTATCAACTTGCGGCAAACACGAACCACGACTCACACACTTATTAATAACAGGATTCCACGAGGCCGAGAGTCGAAAACCATCTTCACGGTTGAAATTCGGGTGTTTTCTGATCTCAATCGCTTCTCGGACCATCCGTTTATAATAATGGCGTTCCCTGGAGAGAACCTTAGGATCATGGAGCTCAATCCAATGGTTCGTTCATTCTGAAGACGAATTGAGGGTAGACGCAATCTACTCTCAATAATAGAAGCTAACTCGCCGTGCCTCAGTTCATCCGTGACCACGGGCGCTGCAATGCGTCCGAAACGTCGGAAAAAAGAAATAATAACAATAGGTACGTGATAAATACCCGGTTTAAAAATAATAATTATGTCACCAAATCACGAAAGTTTAAAAAGAGTATAACATTACCTATAATATACTTTTACATACATACATACATATTATACATAGTAACACCCAGACCCGAGACACCACACCAGACCAGACAGAGAGATGATGATGAAAGTGATACTCACAGCTCCGTGGTCTGCTTCGGTATGTTGGGCGGCAGCGCGGTGAGGGCTGCGCGCGCGCAGCGCACCACGGTGCCCGCGCACGTGCAGGCGCGGGGGCAGTAGTCGGCGGAGAGGCAGCCCGTGTCCTCCGCTGAGGATAATATACATTTATATTTTACTAGCTGACCCGGCAAACGATGTTTGCCATATAAATATGTCTAAAAAATAAAAAATAAAATTTAGGGGTGGACTACCCCTAACATTAAGGGGGATGAAAAATAGATGTTGGCCGATTCTCATAGATACCGGATAAGTACAAAAAATTTCATCAAAATCGGTCAAGCCGTTTCGGAGGAGTATGGCAACGAAAACTGTGACACGAGAATTTTATATATTAGATTTATTGAAAAAAATCCAGAGCCTTGATATTAACAGTAGATTCATCTTAACTAACAGCCAATAAAGGATTTACATAAAAATAAATAAATAATAAATAATGCCGGACATTTCACACAACATCATCTAGCCCCAAACTAAACAAAGCTGTCCGCCGCGGTGTTACCCGCGGTCCCTCGGGAAAAATTCACTTCCCCGAGATAAATATGTATAGGGCATAATGTGGGATTCTATTGGTGAAAGAATTTTTCAAATCGGTCCAATAGTTTCGGAGCCTATTCATTTCAAACAAACAAACAAATCTTTCCTCTTTATAATATTAGTATGTATAGATAAAACATAATAATCATGATATTGTTTTTTCGACAGTTTGAATATGAATTTTTGTACTTACGTGTGCACTTAAAATGGTGTGGTTCAATCTGCTGTATTGGTAGAGACGCGAGCGCAGGCGGCGACCGACACGTCGCGGCCGGAGCCAGCCCTCGCGCGGACAACCAAGTGCCTAGCCAGGACAGCTGGCAGGAACAGTGCAGGGGGTTCGTAGATAGACTCCTGGGAGAGAGAGAGAGCTTGTATCAATCGAGACAAAATACATCTGGAGATATTACAAAAGACAGCAGCAACAAATAAGAGGGGACACAGTCAGAGTTTGTAAAAACAGACTCTTGGCAGAGTTGAAGTAAAAGACACATGATACTGTAATAAGAGGAGACATCGACATCGCCAGAGTAAGAGGAGTAGATGGAGGAAACCCTCGTGCTACCAACCAAGTGCCTAGCTAACAGCTGGCAGGAACAGTGCAGGGGGTTCGTAGATAGACTCCTGAGAGAGATAGCTTGTATCAATTGAGACAAAATACTCCTGGAGATATTACAAAAGACAGCAGCAACAAATAAGAGGAGACACAGTCAGAGATTGTAAAACAGACTCTTGGGAGAATTGAAATAGAAGACACATGATACTGTAATAAGAGGAGACATCGAAAAGACAAAGGAAACTGAAAAGGAATGAGTGTAAGAGGAGTAGATGGAGGCAACCCTCGTGCTGCCAACCAAAGCCAGGACATCTGGAAGGAACAGTGTAGGCGGTTCGTAGATAGACTCCTGGGAGAGAAAGAGAGCTTGTATCAATCGAGACAAAATACTCCTGGAGAATTACAAAAGACAGCAGCAACAAATAAGAGGGGACACAGTCAGAGTTTGTAAAAACAGACTCTTGGCAGAGTTGAAGTAAAAGACATTATACTGTAATAAGAGGAGACATCGACATCGACAGAGTAAGAAGAGTAGATGGAGGAAGCCCTCGTGCTGCCAACCCTAGCCAGGACATCCAACAGGAACAGTGTAGGGGGTAGGTAGATAGACACCTGGGAGAGATAGCTTGTATCAATTGAGACAAAATACTCCTGGAGATATTACAAAAGACAGCAGCAACAAATAAGAGGGGACCACACAGACAGAGTTTGTAAAAACAGACTCTTGGGAGAGTTGAAATAAAAGAAACATGATACTGTAATAAGAGAATACATCGACAGAGTAAGAGGAGTAGATGGAGGCAACCCTCGTGCTGCCAACCCTAGCCAGGACATCTGGAAGGAACAGTGCAGGGGGTTGGTAGATAGACTCCTGGGAGAGAGAGAGAGTTTGTATCAATTGAGACAAAATACTCTGGCAGATACAGGGCGCAATCGGACGTACGATTAACGACATACCGTGTGCCCTAATTTGTGCTTTATTTCCATGCATTTAGACTGATATTTGAGTGGAATAGGAAAACGCCCAAGACGCCCGATAAGTGGGGCCTGTGGCTAAAATTGAGGACCTGCCAGAACTCAATAGATGAGATTTTAAGGAGGAAATAATAGTAGGAAGAGTACGAAAGTACTTACAGTGTGGAAAGCATGGTGAGATGGTCGAACGCTCCGGGTGTGATGCATTTTATCTTGTTGCCCGTCAGAGACCTGAAATAATAATCATTCATTTAGCACAAATATTAGAACAATAGAGGTTAAAATTATTAGTTAACATTCTTGTGGCGACCTCTAACTACGATCGCCTGAACTACAAGGGCATCGTAATAGAGTTGCCAATAAAAGTGACTTATGCCCGGTTTCTATATTCAACGGACATTCGTAGGTAAGAGCTACAACTCGTTTTCACATACAAATTTTGACAGCTAACTTACCACCGGTTTCTAGCTGTCAAACTTTTGTATGTGGAAACGAGTCGTAGCTCTTACCTACGACTGTCCGTTGAATATAGAAACCGGGGGTTAGCTACTTCGTAGCTGTACCGCTAGATGGCGCTGGGATCACAGAAATCGTCAATCGCGCTTACGATGTTTTCAAGCGCATCTAACCTATATAGAACTATCCGAACAACTGTCGGCCGAGAGGCCCCAAGGTAAGTGGAACAGTTGGCGTCGACCTTAGTGAGGCAAGTACTTTCTCTTTGCCATGGATTGGGCAATTACAGCTACCCCCAAAATTCTAGATTGTTCATAACGCCCTGAGGTTTTACGGTGAAGGAAAACATCATGAGCAACCCAGTATTTTAAAGGTGGCGATGAGCTTGCAAACTGTCACGTATGGAATGCCAACTTCTGCAAAATGTGAGCATGTATCAAATTGTATATGGAAGGGCCTTTGACAATCATGAGACATCTTCAAAGGACCTTAAACTCCCTTTAGAAATAATTTCTACTATCCCCTGTCGATACACTTTTAATACGATATACTTACAGAACGCTTAAGCTGTGCAACCCGAAGAACATTTTATCCGTGACAGTGGTTAGCAAGTTTCCATCTAACAGCAGTTCTTGTATGTTAGCAGCGCCGTCAAAGGCGTTATCTTCAATTACTGTTATACCTGAAATGGAAAGTCAGATGTGTAATTGTTCGGGCGAGCGCAGCGAGCAGCAGAGCTATGAGCGAGCGAAGCGATCCATGGTAAGTTACAACGAGAACAAAAGCATTCGTCCAAAAAAGGAAATTAAATTAAACCGAAGAGTGTTTTTTTTTCGAAATTCACAAAAAAACATACTTAGTAAAATTGTAGTTTTTGGTCGTCTGTGACAGATTAGATACACTTACCATTATTTCTGAAGTCCAACTTAGTCAGATCGGGTAGTCGGCCGAAAAGTCCATCCGATTTGATCTGCCCTAGACTATTGTCTGGCATGATTCTGAAAATAAATTTTAGGTGATAAGTACTTTTTGACAATTTTCTCAGGAATAACAAGTTTGATAGAATATCATCGACATTTTTTACAGTAAAATGTGGGCATGCTCCAAGTAAAGGCTGACTTTTACCTCCGGCAAGCGTTGGCGTTATACTTATAGTACTAGTTTTGGGCGTCTTTAACCGTTTTAATGTTGGGCGTCTTCATATTTATCATATTGGGCGTCACAATACACTAATATTGGGCGTTATACTCACAATGCAAGCGTATTAACAGGCAGGTCTCTAGGCACGTGCGTTAGTTCCGCGCGTGCGCACTGCACGCTGACCGCGCGTGCGCCGTACTCGCAGGTACAGGCGCGCGGACAAAACGCTGACGCACCGCATGCATTCGGCGTGTCTTCACCCGCTGAAGAAAAATTTTACTAGAATTGTAGGTAGTAATTTTGTCACTAAAACTTTTTGTTTGTATAGCGACCTCTATCCGATATCGCCACATAAACTAGCTATACCACCTAGCTAAAAAGAGTACTTCAGTATCAGTATCACTAGATGGCGCTGAGATCAAAGATAAGCAAATTCCCATACAAATGACAAAATTTGTACTGAATCCTAGATCGCGATTACGAAGTTTTCAAGCACAACTAACATATTATATAGAACTATTCAACTTCAACCGTTAGCCATAAGGCCAGCCAGGTAAGTGGACCAGATGGGCCGATCTGGTGAGGGGAACTCTACCTCTTTGGATTAAATTGGGGGAATTCTATCTACCCCCAAATTAGTAATCACTAGATTTACACAAGTTTCATTACTTGCCGTCACAAAGGAAGTAGTGCAAAAGACGAAGCAGAAAGAAAAATCAAGAACTAGGACGAAGTACCTATAACCAAAGAAGAGGGAAGGAGAAAGAAAACTCACGTTTGCACTTAAAGTTCTCCTCTCTCAACGCGTCGATTCTCTTCCGACTCATTCGTTTGGGCGACTCGCACTTAGCCCCCGATGTCTCGATCGGGTTCTTGCGAAGGTACGCAGCTAGCCAGCGTAGCGCGCAGTCGCAGGCGAACGGATTGCGGCCTAAATGTCTGGGGAATAGAGTTCAAATTGCCTTAAATATTTTGATAACATATTGTACGCAGCGACTCCGCGTAGGGGACAGTTTGAATATTTTTGACATGTTCAAACTCAATAGATGTATTTTCTGAGGAGTTCCGTTAAACAGCTCCTGACTCCATCATCAGATCAGCTAACTGTCACCATCAGTATTTTTTCACCCTATTGTGTCTTCAGCTCAATCGAACACCGGGAAGTGGCTCAACTTCAGCTTGCAAGATTTGCCCAGCGGGTCAAATTCAACTTGCAAGGTTTGCCCAGCGGGTCAAATTCAACATTCAAAATTTGTCCAGCGAGTCAAATTCAACATGCAAGATTTGCCCAGCGGGTATAATTCAGCTTGCAAGATTTGCCCAGCGGGCCAGATTCAGCTTACAAGATTTGCCTGGACAAACATACCTATATAGACTTTGCAAGTTCAATAAAAGTTTGTAATAAAAATTTTTGAAAAAAAAATTAAACCGACTTCACATAACACAAATAGACACTAAGAACCTTCTATGTACCTACACTAAAAAGAGAAAAATAAGAATATACACATGCAATTATTACTTACAGTATTCAAATAATAAATTATTATGTTATATTATATTTGAAGTCGGTGCCAACTACCTATGCATTTACATCTAAAAAGAAATTACGAGTACAATAGAACTTGGGTGCAAAATTGTATGGAGTAGTTAGAGTAGAATAGTTGGCACCGACTTCAAACATAATATAACATAATAATTTATTATTTGAATACTGTAAGTAATAATTGCATGTGTATATTCTTATTTTTCTCTTTTTAGTGTAGGTACATAGAAGGTTCTTAGTGTCTATTTGTGTTATGTGAAGTCTGTTCAATTTTTTTTTCAAAAATTTTTATTTTTCAATTTTTAGTGTAAATAATATAGTAGGTTAGGTTAGATATTGGAATAGTCAAGATTAAAGAAGTTACAGTGAGAATCCCTCAGGAATAAAATTATATGCGATCACCTCGAGCGTATTTAAACATGTCAAACTATTCAATGTTTGACTCAGATTTTGTAGTGAGAATGAGGTTTTTTGAGATTTACAGGAAAACTATCAATCCCTCAGGAAAAAAAAGTATGAGGACGACCTAGATATGGATACCCTTTAAAGCAAAAAAAAAAATTTTGGAAATCGGTCCACATTTTTCGGAAAGATCGGTGATTTTTTGAGTATTAGGGGAAAACTATCAATCCCTCAGGAGTAAAATTTTTATGGGACCACTATGGGAGCATACCCTTTCAAACAAAAAAACAATTTTGGAAATCGGTTTATAACTGACGGAGATATCGATGAACATACATAAAAAAAAAAAAAAACATACATACACTCGAACATAGAACCTCCTCCTTTTTTTGAAGTCGGTTAAAAAGAGACTTCTTAGAATAAATAAATAATGCTGGACAACTTACAATGTCTGTATTCCAGTCAAAGCGTCGAATGTTCCATTGGGAAGTGACCGAATGTTGTTATCGTAGAGAGACCTGCAATAAACCAGTGTTAATACTTAGTAGTGTAGCGACCTCTATCCGATATCGTCACAAAAACTAGCTGCTACCTAGCTGAAAGACTACAAGATGGCGCTGGGATAACAGATAAGCGAATCCCCATACAAATGACGAGAGTTTTACTGAATCCTAGATCGCGCTTACGGTGTTTCCAAGCACATCTAACCTATATAGAACTATGCAACATCAACTGTCGGCCGAAATGTCCTAAGGCAAGTGGACCAGATGGGTCGAGCTTGGATGAGGCAACTCCTTTGCAGTAATTGGGGGAACCCCAACTACCCCCAAAGTAGTGGTTGTTTTTAAAAATGAGTTTTGCTTTCTCACCACGACGGTGGGTTAGTTTTGTGTGTGTGTTTCTGTGTAAGTGATACCGAGCGCTCATTACATGAAGCGTACCTTACGCACACATAAACACCGTGCATGTGAAACACACACAAATAAGACTAAGACCCCTCGCAGACTACAGACTTTCTATCGCCTGATAGTTGAGACGGGCTATACTTCATACTCATTACGAGCCGAAGTATATTCCGTCTCAACTATCGGCCGATAGAAAGTCTGTAGTCTGCGAGCTGTCTAACGAGAGAAGAAAAAAATTTTTTTATCGGTTTCAGATTATACTTACAATAGTTTTAAGTTCTCCAAATCTCTGAAGGTGTCTTTCCTGACACAAGTGATTTCGTTCGAATTTAACAATCTGAAAATTTAAAAAAAAATTATAATAAATAATGCTGGACATTTGACAGCATCATCTAGCTCCAAACTAAGCAAAGCTTGTACTATGGGAACCAGATAACTTATATACTACTTATATGCTTTTTGTTTGTAAATACATATTATACATAGAAACACCCAGACCCGAGATAAATATTTGCAGATCATACAAACATTAATCCCGCGGGGATCGAACTCACAACCTTCTGCGTCCCAAGCGGGCTTTCACCCCCTGCGCCACAGAGGTCGTCAACTTTATGGTCAGTATAACTTCCAAGTAGGTAAGTAGTTTTGAACAGCTGTGGCACTCCGGGAGTACCAAAAGAATGAACGAGGTTTCGGTAACGATTCTCGTTAAAAAAAGTACCTGCTTACAAAAAAATTCGGTGCAAAAAGTTAGTCCTACTGGTATTTGAACTCGCGGATGTGACATTGTGACGAAATTAAGGTATAGTAAGAGATGGTGTCGGTATGGGGGCGTCCATAAATTACGTGAGGCGTTTAGGGGGGGGGGGGGGCGGAGGTCAAGCCAAATCTCACGTGGGGGAGAGGGAGGTCTCGGCAAATCTCACGTAATATTTTTCGACAAGAAACAAATGTAAAATTGGGTTATAAGTAAAATTTCTTCATTAAAATATCAGTAATAGGAACATAAAAATAAAATTGTCTTTTCTGTCTGTGATTTCAAAATAACTGTGTTTTTTCAAATGCAATATGCAATTTGAAATCTCACGTGAGATTAGAGGGAGAGGGAAGTCAAGCTAAATCTCACGACATCTCACCAAAGGGGGAGGGGGGGTCGAAAAATCGCCAAATTTGTCTCACGTAATTTATAGACGCCCCCTATTTCGGTAACAGTTTAATGACTCGTGATTCGCAAGTTTGATGGTGTTTTCCCATCTCAAAAATGCCCAACGCGCCTAAAGAAATTTCACTTCAAATAACTTACAAAAGCTGAAGCGACGACAGTCCGTGAAAGATTCCCGAGGGAAGGTCCTTTATTTTGTTCCCATACAGCACTCTGTAAAAAAGTTCTTATATTAGTGTGGGACTGGAAGTATTGGAACGT
Source organism: Epirrhoe alternata (assembly GCA_963565295.1). NCBI lineage: Eukaryota > Metazoa > Arthropoda > Insecta > Lepidoptera > Geometridae > Epirrhoe > Epirrhoe alternata. The sequence continues at coordinate 796,568 of OY751402.1, forward strand.
AAGGAAAGGAAACGGTTGAACGATTGAATGGATGAACGGAGTGAACGACTGGAGCAAATGAATGACTGAATGAAAGAACGGGATTATGGCCGGTAAATTGTTTGCGGAATGAGGTTTTGTTTCAACTAAATTATTGCTAAATTAAATAGACCTAAGAAGATTAAGCTGATCGTGTTTCTGTTGGCTCCCCCCATCTTACATTAGAATCTATTCTCAGTCACAAAATGGATGGGTGACTGTTATTTTATTTGTAAAGATCACAAAACAGATTACAATCCTATAGAGTTCATACATTATGGTAGCAATTTGATACGTTCTAGATTCGTAATCAAAATATGTGAACACAAAAGAGTTAAATGTTGCAAGCACTAAAACTAAAACGTAAACACGTAAACAGGGTCACGACTGTATCCCCAAGGCGCGGTAGACATTCTCTCAGATCTCTAATATTCCAGATCCTTTGAAGATGTCTAAGGTAGTCAGAGGCATGTACAAATACATATTTGATACATGCCCACATCTTGCAGAAGTTAGTATTCCATACGTGACAGGTTGCAAGCCCATCGCCGCCTTTATGAATACTAACTGGTTTCCTCACGATGTTTTCCTTCACCGTTCAGAGCTCGTTAAATAAATTACACACACTAAAACTAAATTACCCTAAAAACTAGAACGTGAGTGTAGGAAAAATTATACATTACAAAAACAATTAATTATTAGAGTTTTATGGATACATCTTTTGAACCGGCCTTCATGCGAGTCAAAAGTTTTTTTTTTAATGCTGGACTTTCCACACAGCATCATCTAGCCCCAAAGTAAGCAGAGCTTGTGTTATGGGTTCTAAGGGTACTAAGATGACTGATATACTCAAAGTCAAAGTCAAAGTATCTTTTATTGCTGCTTTTATACTACTTATATACTTTTTGTTTTGTAAATACATACATATTATATATTGAAACACCCAGACCCGAGACAAATATTTGTAGATCATACAAACATTGGTCCCGCCGCAGGGATCGAACCCGCAACCCTTTGCGTCGCAGGCGGGCCTTCGCCCACTGCAAATCATGTTTGGACTATTGGATAGGTCTTATCAACTGAGCGCTTCCGTGCTTCGGAAGATAAGTTAAATCGGTCTCTGGTAGTCGTTATGCCATGACGGTAGATAGATATTTATTCAATAAAATGTAACATACATATTCAGGTAGGTAGTGTCTTTTGTTTGGATAAGTTTGACTAGACACTAAGTTCTCGTTACAAAAATAAGGTAGGTAGGTAATACACAATAACACATGATTTGAGTATGACACAATGACAAAACAACATTCACGCACACACACACACAGACGCGAACACATTCATGATGAGCGAGCATCATGAATGCGTTTTGCAGCGCAAGTCAAAATATGTTCTTTCGTCGTTTGCGTGCGACCAGAGCGCCACATCCGTGTGTGAGTGCACCAGTCTTAAATAGTACGTACGTACGTTCGAACTTACTTAGCAAGTTCGTGTAAGTTACAAATACGAACTTACTTGGTAAGTTCGCATGATTTCGCAAAATATTATCATGAAAAGGAATTACGTTACTAATTTAAGACTTTTTTTAACTTCGTTCGTTGAACAAGTTACGTAGGTTAGGTACCTAGTACCTACGTTGATGGCTATGTACTTACAGTGAAGTGAGGTGCGTAAGGCCAGTGAACGCATCCGCTGCTAACTTCACGATCTTGTTGTTTGACAGGTCTATCCTCGCCACTCTCTTCACGGCGGAGAACGCGCCTGTACCGACCTCGGTTATCTCGTTCTGTTCTAGCCGGCTGGAAAGAGAGAACAGTATTTTATAATTTCCTTGGAATTATTTAATCCCCCCCCCCCTGGATACTGTCGGAGATTTCTCTAAAAGTTTTCTTGCTATGTAAACGCGACCAAAAGGAGACGGAAAACCAGGTAACCAAATGCCATTTGACGCTGGTGGAGTCTCAGCGTTATCTGTTGATTCGATTTTTATTATTGTGATTTATGACATGGCTAGGGGGGCAGGTATTCTGATAAAAGTAAAGTAAAGGTTTATTTTGCTAAATTTGTGGTAGGTACAAATTACAAGGTACAAGTTACATTCATGTTATTAGCAAAAAAGGTTACCACTCAGCTAGGACTGATAGGCTGCGATGGTTGCATGTTGTTACGTGTTGCATAGGTTTATTTCCTCCAATTTGATACAAATAGACACTTACATTTCAGTGGCCCTATGAGGGATGGTAGCTGGTAGTTCAGACAGCAACTTCTCCCTACAGTCTACGGTGCCTTCGGGGGTGCAACGGCATGGCGGTGGGCAGCGCGGCTCCGCTGAACACTCCCCGGGAGTCGAACTTACCGGCCCTGAAATAATGACATTCAGAAACCCCAGAACGAGACAGAAATAATGACAATTCAGAGAAAGGTCAAGTAGTAATTTTAGTTTGAATGAGACATCCACCTAAAATGAGCTGATCTTCAAATGTTACTCTTACCGCTGCAGATCAGCTCATGGACTTCCAGATCTGTGAGAAGTGCGCCTCGTAAAGCAGCTGGGGCCTGGCATCTGGAAAACCATCATAATATTAATTTAAAAGAACTACACTAACGATGGGAACGGGGTCGTGTAGTTATCTATCGTGTTGACGACCTCTGTAGCGCAGTGGGTAAAGGCCCGCCTGCGACGCAAAAGGTTGCGGGTTCGATCCCCGCGGCGGGACCAATGTTTGTATGATCTACAAATATTTGTCTCGGGTCTGGGTGTTTCTATGTATAATATGTATGTATTTACAAACAAAAAGTATATAAGTAGTATATCAGTCATCTTAGTACCCATAACACAAGCTCTGCTTACTTTGGGGCTAGATGATGCTGTGTGAAAAAAAAGTCCAGCATTATTTAAAAGTCCAGCATTATTTATTTATCTAGTTTTTTGGAATCTGTAAGGATTGTATGCTACATTACAAGTTCACGAAAGGAGTTCCCCTTTCCTACTTGGTTTCCACGCGATGTTTTCCTTGTTTGAGAGTTACTGGGTACACACCATACCTACAGAAGCACTAAACAGAAAAACTCATTGTCCACACAACTACATTCAAACCCACGACGAAGGATGGGAATACAAATGGCTGAATGCGTCTCAAGTATATTTTTCAGTAGTAGGTACCGTATTGCGAGACTTAAGTGGCGCTGGGCTGGACACTTGGCCAGATTTGGTGATGGCAGGTGGTGTAAAGCTCTGACCGTGTACCCAAGGGGAAGCGCTAGGAGCCGGAGCAGACCAGCAGATGGGTGGATGAGGCCATAGAGGGAAAGACTTGGATAAGATCAGCACAGGGCCGATTGGAGTGGCGTTTGAGGGAGGAGGCTTATGTCCAGCAGTGGGCTATCATTTGATCTGCTAATGATGATGTGAGGTAGTCTTAAAACTAGGTGATTAGACTCCTGTTCCTTCGCGACCAATACCGTGAAGAACCAGTAGGTACTAGATGCTCTTCATACCTGGCTCCAACACCCAGGATCCCAGCAGACTTGGCAGCAGCCGCCAGCCTGGCCATACGACAGTCGCAGACCACAGGGTTGTCAGTAAGCCGCAGGGTATTCAACCTGGTCACTGCTACCGGTTCCAGCGCTAGGTAGGTCAGGTTGTTGTTGTTTAAGGTCCTGGAAGAATGAGATGTAGCACCTTAGTTTTGTACCTATTATGTTCTGGAAAAGGTTGCTGGGAGCCGTTGGGTGCAGGCTGCACAAGATCGATCGTTCTGGAAATCGATAGGGGAGGCTTATGTTCAGCAGTGGACGTTATTACAACTGAAATGGTGATGATGATTGTGTTCAGAGGAAAGGGAGGCTTTTGCCCTCAATTACAAAAACTACCATATAATACCATAGAATACCTACTGCGTGAAGGTGTTCCCCAAAGTTTGCTACTGGTACTATCTTTGGCGATTTCCCACCATTCCTCGAACTCATCGAGATCCTTCTCGGATGGCCTCGTTGCCTTCCGTTCTCAGACACCCGAATGTTAATTTTAGCTCGTCTAACATGTCGAACTTAGTTCCACAAACATCGGCAAGAGAGACCAGGGGCCATATTCGCGTTCATTTTTTTATTCGTTTGCGTTGGCGGCAAGGCCGCAGTGGAAGAGGAGTGTCGGTATTTCGTTGCTGATCTCCCTGTCCTCTGCGGCCTTTTTGAGGAGTAGCTTCTCCTCACGTTTCTCTGACTCGCAGAGGACGCAGTGGATGAAGCTAGGATGAGCTAGTAGGCTCGTAGGCGGCGGAACACCGAAGAGGAGGTACTCTCACTCCTCTGGAGAGTGCGTGGTACGCAATATCGCCGCCTTCGCTACAGTTGCCCGGCATCAAGGTACGTGGGTGCATTGGCGACTAGGTCTTACAGAAATCGTGGTGGGAAGCATGCGAATATTCATCAAACGAACGAAAAATGGAACACGAATACTGGCCCAGTCATTGAACACAGCAGATCATATATAAAATAGCACTAATTCGATACCGAATGATTGAACTACTGAATAATATTTTACTTACAGCACTTCCAGACTCTTCAAGTTCTCCAGGGCCTTCTCGTCGATGCACTTGAGCTGGTTTCCATCTAGATGGAGGCTCTTCAGTGCAGTCAGGCCGCGGAAGGTGCGTCGACTGATCGCAGTCAGCTCATTACGGCTGAGGTCTCTGTAATGTGTATGACAATTGATGAAAGATTTTCTACTGTTGTATGCTTCGCTAGATGGTGACACACACCAATTCCACCAAAATTTATAAGTAGGTACGAATTTGCGTAGGTACTTTTTGCGTAGGTAAGGTATTTCAATGGCCCACTAAGTAGGTAAGTATTTTTTTTATTTACGGAACGAACAGTAATAATTAGTTTTGTCAACATTAACACCTACCTAAGTAAGTATACAGAAATACATAAAACCAATAAAGTTCCCATTTATGTAGGTATGTAGCTTAAGGCTTAAGCCATAGCTAGCTGAAAATGTAAAGCGTATTTTAAGTTCGAGCTTTGCCGTCAAACTATTGTTGCCTAAGTGCCTCTTTTCCCGAAATCACTCTAAATCTCCAGCGTATTGTCGGCTTACGCCATTTTGTTTTTCGCCAGTTTCAAGATGGCGGCTGCAAAGCTGTTGAAAGGTTTTTGTTATTTTAATTACAAATTGGGGAAATTGATTGGGATTGTTTACTGAGAGGTTCACTTTATATTTGATATTTTAATTAAGGAAATATCTTAGCGATCAAGTCAAATGAACTCTCAGGGTGACAACAACTTCCTATAATGGCGACTTCCGAAAAGGACAATTTCAATAAAGGAGTCTGCCAATTTCAAATCTGCCGGTAGGTATGTATGTAGAGCGCCACAAACATATCTGAACCGGTGGCCAAAAGAGGAACTAACGAACTTTACTTTAAAATTCATTTTTCTGCCAACACCAAATGCGATAACAGCGCCCCCTTCACCGGTTCAGATAAGTTTGTAGCACTCCACTCATATTTAAGTCTTCTTTTGACAGAATATAGATACTTACTTACCTAGATTCCTTACCAGTTATGCAAAATAAAATCGAATCAATTGAAAATAAAGCTGATAAAACGATAGAAATACGATTTTTGCTAAATGTTACAAGTGTGAAAACAAGCATTGAAACACCAAGGTTTCAAGAATCAAGGAAAGATACCTACTTGTTTGTCGATGTGAATGTTGAATTAGAACACTAATTAGGTTTTCGCACGTTTTCCTTTAGGTAATCTACTAATTTATTATATAATTATGGTGAACTATCTATAGATCGTTTTTACGACGTTCCTTAGATAGCTTGAGCTTGATACATAAAATTACAAAATACAATAGAATCGCTATTGTATTTTGTAATTTTATGTACATATTTGTAGTAGATTAGTTTCTGTAAATAACTTAATCTTCTAGAACTCAGTTATATTCTGCAATGTAGGTAATATAAATTTTTAATGAAAACTCTATAGTCGAAAAAACACGAAAAGTGTGTCAGTTCCACCCATCTCGTCCTACGCTCGTTAAAATTTAATATTTAATACAATCGCGTGCAAGCGAGTTTATTGACCATTTCGGCGCAACTACAACCATTAAAGCTTGTTATACTGTAATTCTGCCAAGTTAAAATGGGAGTGGGCAGGTCATGTCACCCGCATGCACCCAGACAGGTGGGCCAGAGTGGTGACTGGTTGGATCCCGGTGGATGGCAGGCAACTCCGGGGCAGGCTAAAAAAGCGATGGCGCGATGACCTGGACGCCTTTGAGAACGATTGGGGGAAAATCGCAGAAGATCGCGAGGTGTGGAAGGTGACGGGGGAGGCCTTTGCCCAGAAGTGGGACAGTTTAGGCTAATTAAAAAAAAAAATACAGGTATAGGTAGGTGCACTGGGGCACAGGGGCTACCAGTTGGTGACGCTGACTGTACGTACTACCTAGTGTACAGTAGAGCCTAGTTGAGGGATACTACACTGATACCAAAATGGTCATGATCCTTTAAATGTTAAAGATTGGCGACGCGAGGTGGCATGCAACATCGAAAAACGGAAACAGGAAACAGACAACCGACATCCTCTGTTTGAGTGTCAACCTCCACCCGTCCGACTCAAGAGCCGCAAAAGTTTTTTAAGACACTCGAGTTCTTCAAATAAGAGCGCAGTGGAAGCAAGATGCGAATTATGGAAGAGCAAAAACCCCCCTCCTCTGGACTTTGTTACCCCGGCAGAACGCCTGCCCCCCGGCCATAAACTGCATTGGCCAATCTGGAAGTCGCTCAATAGACTTCGCACACAGGTTGGTCGATGCAAAAGTAACCTAGCCAAATGGGGTATAGGGGATCCTTCCCAAATCCAGTGTGAGTGCGGAGCCCCAACACAAAATATGTCGCATCTCCTTTCCTGCCCTTTGTGCCCAACCAGCTGCACCCAGGAAGACCTTATTGCGGCTTCAGATAGGGCCATAGCGGTGGCTTCATTTTGGAGCAAACAAATCTAATATGTATGAGCACATTGATACGATGAATGAATGAATGTTAAAGATTTTATAATGCATCGGAAAATTGCACTCATGCGGGATGAACCCGCGATTTTTATCGACCCTGAGCCAATGGGTCATCAATGCGTTGATTAAAAAAAAAAACAATTTATCGCAGTTTGTAAAATAAAGCTCTTGCGGACCAATCACAAAGCTCGATCGTGGTAAGTAAAACCTCGAAATATCGCTCAAGCTTTCTGATTGGTCAATCAATCAAACAAGTCACGTGACGAATCAAACAAGGCATATCAACTAAATACTTATACAGGGTGTAAAAAGACGTCTACCTAAGCCGAAAGGGGTAGGTACATCATCCCAACACACAACCAAATCCAAAAGGATTTTCCGAAAAAATCATTACCTATATCCGGAGAAAACAGCGTTTGAAGAGTACTGTTTGCGTATGTTCTGGGCGCGTTGTTTTACGTAGATTGCTGGATTTTGAGTTTTAATTGTTTTTTTCTTTTATAAATGAAATTATTAGGAAGGTATGGTCTTATTATGTTGTACTAGTAGTAAATAACCGAAAATAACATAACATGACGAAGCTAGGTCAAGATTTTTTTTTGCGTTTTTTTTTCGCCAAATATGTTTAGAATCATGGTTTAATTGCAACCCCCCAGTTTTCGGTAGCAGTCTTTTTACACCCTGTATTTAACAAACCTCACCTAGTTCATTTACGACGATTGACGACCTCTGTGGCGCAGTGGGTGAAAGCCCGCTTGAGACGCGGAAGGTTGCGGGTTCGATCCCCGCCGCGGGATAAATGTTTGTATGATCTGCAATTATTTCTCTCGGGTCTGGGTGTTTCTATGTAATAATATGTATGTATTTACAAACAAAAAATATATAAGTAGTATATCAGTTATCTGGTTCCCATAGCACAAACTTTGCTTAGTTTGGGGCTAGATGATGCTGTGTGAAATGTCCAGCATTATTATTATATTATTATTATTATTTCTTTTCACGCTTTCACTAAATAAATACTTAGGTATAGAATAGGTATCTTAGCTTCTCAGCACTTTTCATTTCTTATTTTGGCGGTAAAAATTAGCAACAAAACACTCAACAAACTCGATTACGTACTTCCGGCCGCCATTCCGCGGTTACACAAGATGGCGTCACTTCCGGCGAATTACGCGGCACTCTCAACTAATTAGGCAAATTAGTTGTCAAAGAGAATATCAATTTACGATGTAAGGATGGAAATTAGTAAATGGAACGTTCGTTACCTGTAGAGGTAAGTAATGTGGGAGATATTTAACCTAGTGACGGTCTTCCATCTTCAGTTAAGTAAAGGAGGTCATTCATTTTGGGCCCAAAAGTCAAAAGTGCACAGCCAACGAAAGAAAAGGTGTCGCCACTATTGGGGAAGTCAATAATTCGAGTATTTTTCAATATGGCACCAAGTTTCTAAGACTACTTCAAATTATTTTTTATGTCAAAAAATGTAATGTTTTTCAACTGAAGAAATTTTTATTCTTTTGAATTTAGTTCATACTGAAAAATACTCGGATTGACATTCCCAATAGTCGTGGAGACTTAATTTTCAATGGCCGGCACTTTTTTGTATTCTTTCAGAGGAGGGCGTTGATATTTTCGATACAGTTTTATACTTTTGCAGATATCATCGACTTTCTATGTTTTTGTACCAATTGTTTATTTGTTCCAATAAAATTTATTTGATTTGATTTTGTTTTTTTTTTAACTTTTGACTTTTGGGCCCAGCCTTGTAGGAGCTTGAATGGCCTCCTTTATATTTTTCCTTCTATAACCAACAATAAACATCATAGAATATCGGAATGATGGAGAAAAATTATACATAGTCGCGGCTTCGAATCCCAGCTATGCTTTAATTAATTTTCCGTTAGAGAAAAATTACAAATTCTAGAGATTTGAGTCTCTTGAAGACTTCTGTCAACACAAGAAATGTTAGGTTCTAGTTCTTTAAAACAAGTGTGGTGAAAGGTTTGAAGTGCGCCTCAAAGTAGCTCCTTTAACTTAAGCAAACCTAAAAATTAAAAAATATTTATTTGCAGCTAAAACTTGAAAGTTTTCGATTTTTTAGGTTATTATGTCGTTGTGTGCCCGCATTTTTCATACGTGGGGATGGATAGCCATAAGTGTTACCGTCTGCCACCGCGTGGGGGCAGACGGTAATAATTCGATTTCTTCAGGTTTTCCTTCGCCGTCACTTTGGACAGAACGACTCATTGGTGCACAACAAGATTTGAACCTACGACTTCGTGCCAGTTCTATGGGAGCTTCTTAGAAAGCTGATGATAATGTTTAAAAAAAAGGGAGATGATAATGTTTAAATGCCGTTTCAATAAACAAACAAACATGACTCACACGGCTATGCATAATGAATCACGCTAACTGAGCCAAGGACAATCGATTGACTTTCGAAATTAGGTAGCATAAAATACCTACATAGTTTTACTTGTTAACACAGACAGATAAAGCAGTGTATGTCACAGGCGCTAATTGAGTCCCGATTCTGAGAAACGAGGGATTGGAGAGTTTAGCCCGAGCGAAACGAGGGAGCTATGACTGAAATACTGCGTCCTAACTTTACCTGCTGGGATTTAAATCCAAAATCTAATTATTAAATACTGAGTTACTATTAAATTAAAAAAAACTGGCCTAAACCAGAGTTTTTTAGTCTATCTTAATTTTTTTCATATAACAGTGTTGAAATAAAATAAATAATGCTGGACATTACACACAGCATCATCTAGCCCCAAACTAAGCAAAGCTTGTACTATGGGAAGCAGATAACTAATATTATACATAGAAACACCCAGACCCCAGATAAATATTTGCAGATCATACATATATTTATCCCACGGTGGGGATCGAACCCGCAACCTTCTGCGTCCCAAGCGAGCTTTCACCTACTGCGCCAAAGAGGTCGTCAGATGACGGCTGATGGAGGAGAACACATGTTGGATGAAAGATAGTTTAACTTTAGAATTGTTTTTGTTTTTAATTGAGTTTATTTTTTGTTTTGATTTTAATTAACCTTTAACTTATATTGGGCACGCTTCCGACTGGCAGTGACCTGGATCAGTTGAGCTATCTATAGATCGTTTTTACGACGATCCTTAGATAGCTTGACTGATTCTATTGTATTTTGTAATTGTATGTACATATTGTAGTAGCTTTGTTTCTGTAAATAAATGTATACTTACACCTTTAACTTATATTAGCTTTTTAGCGGTTGTCAGTTCCTAATACTTATTGTAAATGTTGTGCATGCCTGTAATGGGTGTACATTCTATAGAGTGACTGATTTAAAATGTTCCTACAAAATGTGTATTATGTGTTGCCTATAGTCTTTTTCACGCCGGAACGTATGCAAGACACATTGAACTTGTTTCGTTTCACGTTGTGTGGCTCACAACAATTTTGAAACAAAAAAGTCAAGAAAAAAAATTGAACGAAACAACATACAAAAAAAAATGTTTTTGTCTATTTCCTGTTTAATTATTTCATAAATTATCATAAACGAGCCATAAAATATAAATAAATAAACAATAAACATTTTCTAAAAAACTCCGCCAATTAACAGTACTGAGTAAAATGGAACGTAATCTATTAGAGAGTGCAAAAATGAAAATCGAAAAAATTGATGCATCGATAAGTAAAGAAATAATCGTTGGTTTAGTAATTTTGTCTATGAATGAACCTTGTAATCGATTGAGATGAATTGATAGTAGTGAAACAAAAATCGATTTTGATAATCTCGATTAAACTTTAGGACATTACTATTAGACTGATTTTGACATTATCTCGAAGTGTCTTGCATACGTTCCGGCGTGAAAAAGACTATAATAAATAAATAAATAAAGAACACATGTTGTGCCGACCCCACATAACGTGGGAAATGGGCAGAAAGACGATGATGATCATGATGAACAACTCTGTGAATCACTTGAAATCTTTTCAACATTGCTGATTCGAAAGAATTAGACCCCTCGCAGTAGACTTTCTATCGGCCGATAGTTGAGACGGGCTATACTTCTCCATACTCATTACGAGCCGAAGTATATTCCGTCTCAACTATCGGCCGATAGAAAGTCTACAGTCTGCGAGGAGGCTTAGTGACACGAAAATAATTCTTAGTTTTCCACAAAATACAATTAGACCCTGTGTGAACTACCAGGTATTTGAAGTTATCTGATCAACTTTAACCTAAGTAGTTTGAATACAAATTGTCCAGTTGACGTGGAAACCCGCAGCTGAGTCAGCTGATATTGATTACCTATTGTTGTTTAACCCGACCCAAAATAGTATTGCATAGGTGTCTGTGTTTGTTTATCTGTGTCTGTGGCCTTATCTACTAATTGAGCTTTAAGTAGGTACTTCGATCAAGAATATTATGGCTCAAGCCACATTGAATTGGCAAGCGACGCGTCAATTAGTTTTATAGCAAGCCATTATAAACCTTATGAACAATGGTACAAGATATAGAAACGCTTGTAGAATGAACCGCTCTCGCCGGCGCGTCCCGCTAGATGACTTCGCCAGATCTCGTCAATTTTACAAGCGTTTCTATATCTTGAACCATTGTTCATAAGGTTTATAATGGCTTGCTATAAAACTAATTGACGCGTCGCTTCCCAATTCAATGTAGCTTGAGCCTATAGGTGTCACGTACAAAATCAAAGCTAAATTCTGTCCGCGTGACAAAAAGTTTTAAGTTTAACCGAATTACACCCTTTACACCTAGTAATAAAGTCACAAATCCTCAAAACATTATGATAAACTTGCGATCATTCATCACCAAAAACGTCAAAATGCTAAACAAAATAACGGCGCGAGCTGTTATTTACCGAGATAATTTTGCTGCGTTGACCCTAAAGGACTCGACCAATGTAGGTGATTCTTAGCTTTTCACTTGTCGAGCTCTTTTATCTTGCTACTCAAGTTAAAAAAAAACAAATCGCACAATTTCAAAGACATTTCGTTTATTTAAATACCCCTTTGACAGAATTCCCGTATCACCCCTTTTAAGCCGTGCAGTCAAGTCTCAATACTGCACGCCAAAGGATCCAATAATCACGTCCGCCCCGGATGGGGTTCAGACGCGGAATGAGCTTGAACGAACTTTTAGCAGGAAGTGAGCTCGCCGCAGCCGGAAGTTACTGAAGATTAATGAGTTCGCGATGGTTTCATTGTTTTTGGTTGTAAGTTTTAGGATATTGATGACTGAGTTATTGAACTAGTAGGTACACACACATAGATATTATTTTGTTAGAAGGTACGTAAGTATTTTTATAATATGTACACTGTACTTAGCCCGACATAGCCCACAGTATAAGCAAGTTGAAGTAGCAGTGGGCGGGGCACATAGCTCGTAGAACTGACGGCCGTTGGGGCAGAAAAGTTCTCGAGTGGAGGCCACGCACCGGAAATCGCAGAGGACGGACCTACTAGATGGAAAGACGATCTGGTAAAGGTTGCTGGGAGCTGTTGGGTGCTGCACAAGATCGATCGCTGTGGAAATCTATGGGGGAGACCTATGTTCAGCAGTGGACGCTAGATGGCTGAGATGATGATGACAGTTCACATAGATACCTAGATAAACGGTTAGACCCCCTCGCTCGACTTTTGCATTCATTCATTTAGTACAAACTTAGTTATTTGAGAAATAAAACTTACTTAAGTTCAATGCCTCACCTCTTGTTTCTATCGGAGACGCAGATCAGATGTCCGCCTGACACTTCCTATCTTTCTTACCCAGGCTATAGCCTGGAGCACAAATTTAAGCAACGGGCAGGCGTATGTGTATATGCTCGGGATGACATCTGTATTCGGCGACTTCGAAAATTTGAAGACCCCACTTTCTCAGTACTTTGGATTCTTGTTGACACTGGCATAGACAAGATTCTTTATGCCTTTGTCTATCGTTCACACAGTGGAGACCTGGAGACAACCAGGCTTATAGAATACCTCAGTGAGGCTGCAGACTCAGCTCAACAGGAGTACCCGTCGGCCCAAATGGTGTTTCTGGGGGATTTTAATGCCCATCACCAAGATTGGCTTTTCCCATACCGGGACACCGATCATGCTGGTTATGAAACACGTAGGCTTGCCCTCACGTTAGATCTTACCCAGCTGGTCCAAAGTGCCACACGAGTACCCGATGTTCATACACACACAGCCTACTGCCTGGACCTTTTGCTGACAACAGATCCAGACCGCTACTCAGTGTCAGTTTCTTCACCGCTTGGCACTTCTGACCATTGTCTGGTGAAATCTGTATCCGTCTACTCCCCCCCTGACCCCAGCCCTAAGGGCACCCGGCGGTTGTGGCGGTACAAGTCAGCGGATTGGGACGAGATGCGGTCGTTTTTTGCATCGTTCCCATGGCAGCCTGTTTGCTTCGCTTCTAGTGACCCCTCTGCTTGCGCCGACGCCGTGACCGAGGTTCTACGTCTGGCAATGGAATATTATGTTCCATACTCTGACGTCACACAATCGGATAAAGCTCGCCCATGGTTTGGGCCCGAATGTGGACGTGCTGAGGCACTGAAACATCAGGCATACCTGGCATGGGCTGATGCTCGCGGGCGCAAAGCATCGGATATTCACGCAAAGAAGCAAGCCTTTAACAAGGCGTCCAAATCCTGCAAAAAGGCTCTTCAGAAGGCACGCTTTGACCACATTAGGCGTATTGGGAACAAACTGGCTTCCTACCCAGCGGGTAGCAAGGCATTTTGGTCCCTGGCTAAGTCGGTCGAGGCGAATTTCTGTCGCTCCTCACTGCCTCCATTGCAGAATCCTGATGGTTCCCTGGCTCACGCCGCTGAAGAGAAGGCTAATTTATTTGCCTCTCTTTTTGCGGAATCTTCTCGTCTTTTTACTGGTAGCGCGGTCCCTCCCACACTTCCTAACTGCGAGTATGTCATGAATGACATCCACATTCGCCAAAAAGAAGTTCTGAGGACACTGCGCAATCTGGACGTGAATAAGGCCAGTGGACCTGACGGTATTCCTGCTGTTGTCTTGAGAACTTGTGCCCCTGAGTTGTCTCCAGTGTTAACACGCCTATTTAGGCTCTCTCTTGAGAGTGGTCAAGTGCCGAGCTCTTGGAAGCTGGCTAATGTGCAACCTGTGCCCAAAAAAGGCAGTCGTGCTGACCCTACCAACTACAAGCCCATTTCGGTTACTTCCATACTCTGTAAGATGGAAGTGGAACGTGTCTTGAACCGCAGGCTCCTGGCATACCTGGAAGCAAATGATCTCCTCAGTGACCGGCAATATGGCTTTCGCCGGAACCGGTCTACTGGGGATCTTCTAGCGTATGCTATCCACATCTGGAGTGAAGCCATCGAGAAATACGGAGAAGCGTTAGCTGTTTCTCTGGATATTTCCAAGGCCTTCGACAGGGTCTGGCATGACGGTCTTATTAGTAAGCTTCCATCCTACGGCTTGCCCTCTGGTTTCTGTGCGTGGATTTCTGACTTCCTAAAGGATCGATCGCTACGAGTAGTCGTTGACGGGTGCTCGTCCGATCAAATGGCAATTAATGCCGGTGTTCCCCAGGGGTCAGTACTCTCAGCAACGCTCTTCCTGCTGCATATAAACGATCTGCTGAATCCCGGTATCTTTGGGTATGCAGACGACAGCACGGTAGTCGAAAGCTACACGTCTACTTCGGGAGCCAGTGGGCCTGAGATAATGTCACTCAGAGAGGCCATGGTCGAACGATTGAACTTGTCACTGAAAGCTGTCTCCGATTGGGGTGACGCCAACCTGGTCGAGTTCAATGCCAGCAAAACACAGGCGTGTTTATTCTCTGCAAAAAGGAGACCTTTCCAGCTGGCTCCTTCTTTTCGAGATGTGTCCGTACCGATAACAGACCGCCTCGAGCTTCTTGGTGTCTCTCTATCATCGTCGCTAAATTTTGGCTCGTATATCGAGTCAAAAGCTCAGATAGCCTCAAAAAAGTTAGGTATCCTCTCAAAGGTGAGGCGTTATTTTACTCCTATGCAGCTGCTCACTTTGTATAAAGCGCAGGTTAGAGCCTGTATGGAGTACTGCTCTCACCTCTGGGATGGCTCTGCCAAGCACCATCTCCAGGCATTAGAGTCGATTGAGAGGCGAGCCAAGAGGCTAATAGGTGATGACACTCTGGTTGAGTCTCGGCTTCAAAGCCTTGAGCATCGCCGTAGAGTCGCGTGTTTGTCGGTCTTTTATCGACTTCATTTCGGAGAGTGTGCACAAGAACTCCATAATTTAGTTCCACCATCCCCATTCTATTATCGGGCCAACAGGTTCCCGGAAAGACGCCACTTGTACATGGTCGACATTCCCAGAGTTCGTACAAAGCGTTTTGAGTCCACATTTTTCATACGCACCGCCAAATTGTGGAACTCATTGCCGGGCTCTGTATTTCCCGAAAAAAACAATTTAGGGGTCTTCAAATCAAGAGTAAATAGGTTCCTTCTAGGTAAGCATGCTCCATCTTAGACCTCACTACTGCTTAACATCAGGCAGAATGAGGTCAAATGCTGACCTATTTAATTAAAAAAAAAAAAAAAAAAAAAAATGCGTACGGTCTTCTAAAGTGAAGTCTCTATTCTTAAGCTTTTAAGTAGAATATTTGCATGCTTAACTTTGGCAGGGCATAGGTCATTTTAAGAATTGTAAGGGGATAGTATGTAGTACCCCTTATTTTATTGATAGTTTGTAGTTATACCGAGAATGCAAATAATTCATGTGTAGTCTGTGGTCTCCGACATCTCTTGTCTATGGTTCGAGTAGGCGGGAAAGAGAGATGTCGGAGAGGGATAGAAGATAGTTTCCAAATTCAAGTCAGTCGAATAGAGTCAAAACGGCGGGAAACATTCTCCCAAGTCCAAGCTTTGTAATTCTCAAGATGTCGGAGACCACAGACTACACATAAATTATTTGCATTCTGGGTATAACAACAAACTAACAATAAAATAAGGGGTACTACACACTGTCCCCTTCCAGACCTAATCATAAACACAATATTATGTTCTCGAATCAATTGATTTCATTTTGATTTGATTAGCATCTACCCACTACTGTAGATACCTACTATTTTGTACAAGACACATTGCTTGGTTTTTCGGGTCTCTTTTATAGTATTTTCATTCATTCATTCACTCACTTAAGTTCAGTTGGTTCAATCTATTTCTACCCCTCTACGTGACAGTTTTAGGGTTCATTTTTCACCCCCATTCTATCCAGACTGTTACTTTTTATTTCACTGCGAACACAGGAAACCTTTCGACAAAATGTTTTTATGTGGTGACGCTTAGACACTTTTAGAGAAGAATGAAATAAGTTACTTTTAAAAGCATATTAGGCAAAACTGGTTGTTTTTTAGGGCAAAACGGGACCCTAATACTAAGGGTGCTCGCACAGTGCAGCCAAACTGTCAATTCAATAAATAAATAATAATAAATAAATATAGTGTCCGACCGAAACAAGGTTTTACCGAAACCGTAACCGAACCTTCGGCCTTGACCCCAGTTTCGGCCGAAACCGAAACCGAAACCGAAACTTACATACACACAAAAAAAATTTGTTGAAGCCAGAAAATAAGTATTTTTACCCAACTGCATCAGAAGAAGGGTTATTTTTCGAGCGAATGTATGTAGGTATGTAAGTATGTATGTATGCCAAAGTATGTATATACAGCCCAAACGGCTGGAAGGATTTTGACATATGAGGTGTTGTTGAATTTGTCAGAATTGTGGTAGTGATTAGGCTTATTTGATAATGGCGCCAATGCGATGCACAAATGCAAAAAGGGGGGGGGGGTTCTTACAATACAATTATGGGCATCAAATGAAAGCTAGTGAAAAGACTTTCAAAAACATTATCATATCAGTGGCCGACGGGTTTTTGTTTTTTTTCTAACTAAAGTTATATCTTATCTTAACTTATCGAATAAGATAAACCGGTTATCGACTGAATGCCCAAGACATAGTTGACATACTCTTAGATCTAGTTAGTCAAAGTCAAGATCCTTTAAATATGTCAAAAGTGACACGTTCAAAAACTATGGCCGAAACTGGCCGAAACCGAAACCGAAACCTCGGTCGGACACTATAAATAATGCTGGACATTTCACACAGCATCATCTAGGCCCAAACTAAGCAAAGCTTGTACTATGGGAACCAGATAACTGATATACTACTTATATACTTTTTGCTTGTAAATACATAGAACGAATATTGCAGATCATACAAACATTTATCCCGCGGCGGGAATCGAACCCACAACCTTCTGCGTCTCGGGCGGGCTTTCGCCCACTGCACCACGGAGGTCGTCTACCCTTTCGCACCTTCGAAAAACCTCTTGAGTTCTCTATAAAAAGTGTCTCAGAGTATCTACATCACTTCTTCTATGAAGTCTACTCTATACGTTTTCAAAGCTAGAGCCAAATGAAAATACGTTTTCAAATTCAAACTTGGAATAGAATTTGGTGTCCATTGATATTCAAATGCCTTGGAATTCCCAAGTTGCCTCTCGCTCATGCTATCGCCATCTCACTCTAGCCTTAGGGACCGTGCATATTGTATGCAAGGGATAGGGCTGGCAGTTTCAATGGTGTAAGTATTTTTCTTCAGGGATTTTCTTTCAGCCGACTTAAAAAAAAAAGGTATATGTACTTGAAAACAAAAGTATGAGGCGAGTGTGTATGGGACAGCTGGAAGGGGAAGGCATAGGCGAACCTTCTTGTATCAAATTGGCGACATTTTGGAGAAGGGCCAGGTCAAAAGTATCCTAAACCGACGCGCATGTATAAAGAATGTAATGAGAGTGAATGAGGCGAAAGCTGTGTGTCAGGATCGTAGCAAGTGGAGATCCGTGGTCTCTGCCTACCCTTTCGGGAATGAGGCGTGATTTTATGTTATGTCTTTACTAATACTAATATATTATACTGTAAGCTAACTACTGACTTCTGAATAAATAAAAATAAAAATAAAATTATAAATTATAAAATTATAAAGAGGAAAGTTTTGTATGTTTGTTTGTTTGAAATGAATAGGCTCCGAAACTACTAGACCAGTTTGAAAAATTCTTTCACCAATAGAATCATACATTATCCCCGATGAACATAGGCTATATTTTATCCCGGGGAAGTGCAGTTTTCCCGAGGGATTGCGGGTAACACCGTGGCGGACAGCTAGTTATACATAAAAGCATTTTATTTAGTTTGCATCATGGCTTATTTCGTGGCTTAAAGACTAGCCGGGACTGGTAAAGTGAGATCATTTATAATGCCTTATGCCACTAGCAGTCACCCATCTACTTTATGACCGTGTAGACCGTTGCTTAGCTTCGACGATCTATCAACGACCAATCAACTACACCACGATCTATCAAGAGCGTTTTAGAGACAACCCTACGCTAACACCCTCTTTCTTCGCAAAATTAAAATGGCCATACTAAATAATAAAACGTTGTTTGTTTGTATGTCACATTACATGCCCTTAGGGATGCTACTGCCTTTCCTTTTAGTGTTCCGTAGGGAGATCCTTTGTGCAGGTTTTTTTAGGGAACTCTAACCAAAGTTTATTCGTGTTGGAGTTTTTTAAGAAAATGTTTTTACGACAATCTAATTTTGTCGCTTAGTACCTAGCTTCTTGAATCGTCCGTATTGTACCTAGACCTGAAAGCTTTCAGCCTCTGTATTTCGGCTGAGCTACGACCCTGTTGTTTTCAAGAGAGTTAATAGACACCTTCTGTAGGCTCGCTCCATCGTAGACCTCATTCTTGCCTGCGAAGTTTCGAGATCAAGAGCCGACCCATTCATCATAAAATAAGTTTTTTTGAACAACAAAAACAAGCTTAATAGGTTACCGTGAGCTGATTGAACTCACCGATGTAAGCACAAAATTTCATTTCAATCAACCTATTTTCGGAGGAGTTCCGTTCTCCATCATCAGATCAGCTCGCTGTCACTATATTTTAAAATTTTAGATAATACTTGATCTACAAACCGAGCTTCAACTCAATCGGCCTATTTTCTGAGGAGTTCCCTGGCTCATGACTCCATCATCACATCAGCTCGCTGTTACTATATTATTGCATTGTCACCGAGGACTCACAAGTGTACCAAAATTCAGCTCAATCGGACACCGGGAAGTGGCTCAAATTCAGCTTGCAAGATTTAACCCGGACAAACATTGCAAGTTAATTAAAAGCTTTTAAAAAGTACCTAAAGCATTCTCTAGGAAACGCGGGTAACACCGCGGAGCGCAGCTAGTGATGTATAAGTTAACTTTTCATCTCTTACCTACACTATTCACAAAGATTTTCCGCTTTGAGATCCAGTCGCGTGTGCTCGCGATAATATTACTCGTACACTGACTGGCAAGAAAAGTGAAAATAACCGGCTTATTTCTTTTTGACGTGACAACTTCTTATAATTCGATAGAGCCGGCTGCACGCACGAAAAAACATGACGTCATGCGGCGTTACCTCGCTCTGAGGCGTATCATGTAAGGCTTGAAGTGCAAGCGAGAGCGCGTGACGCGCCTCCGATCCGGCGGCGCGGGCGCGGAGGACGCGGCGCAAGCGTTGTCACGTTCAACTATCGTCAGTAAACCGACTTTACAGACAACCAATTTTTTTTATGATGAATGGGTCGACTCTTGACCTCGAATCTTACACAGGCAAGAATGAGATCTTCGATGGAGCGAGCCTACCCAGAAGCTGCCTATTACCTCTCTTGAAAACAACAGGGTCGTAGCTCAGCGGAAATACAGACGCTGGAAGCTGATTCCTTTTTGCAGTGCGCATAATAAAAGAACTTTGAAAGCGCTAAAATATTATATTTTTCGCTACTGTTTAACGTGCCGGCCATTTTAGAGCCGAACGGTATCGCACGAGATGATGGCCAAAGGCCCGATGGTATGTCTTTGATTCCTTGGAACCATGGTTCCTTGGAACGCTTGCGTCGATACACTGGCGGCCTCTCACCTGTCGGCAACCTCCAGGACAGCTGGTGCGGCGGCGGCATCAGCAGAAAAAGGCGGAAATACATATCTATCGGTGATGGGTATATATTTCTGCCTTTTGGAGTGGAAACTTTAGGTCCATGGATCCAGCGGCGTGGCTCCTTTTCAGAGAATTATCTAAGAGGTTGATTGACGACACCAATGGCCAAAGGGCTGGTGCTTACCTCGGTCAGAGGATAAGTATAGCCATCCAACGAGGTAATGCTTCCAGCCTTTTGGGCACATTACCTCCGGTCGGTGACTTGAACACTGTTTTTAATCTTTAGTTTAATTAAATTTTCGTACTTATGTATTTTTATGTTTATTGTTTCAAATAGTATATTAGGAATTTCTGTAAAATTTCGAGTCTCTAAAAAAATCTTCAATAAAAGCGCTTAGTTCTATATATAGGCGAATATCTCAACGTCTTGGCAGCCCGATGGGAGACGTGGTCGCGGTCGGCCGAGGAAGCGTTGGCGGGACGACCTCGACTCCTTCGAGAGAGAGTGGTGGCAGATTTCGAAGGAGAGAGATGGTTGGAGGGATATGGGGCAGACCTTTGCCCAGCAGTGGGATTGTATAGGTTGACAAAAAAAAAGTTCTATATGTGGAATATCAATCAGTTAATTATCAACAGCGATAGCAAAAAATTTAATTTGATTTCATGTCCCGCAGTGTACAAGCTTCCATTTACGATCAGCCATGCGTGCGCCTTCAGAGCGTTCTTTGGGCGTAAACCCATTGCGAACTCCTTTAGAGAGCCAATGTAGCTCCTTTATGTTTAATGTGTGGAAGTCTAAAGGCTCTTAGTAGTGTAGTGAGTTAATTTAGTACAGCTACTACTAAAAAGAGCCATGTTGGCCGAATGGGGTTGTACCTCGACTTTCAATCCGAAGGTCGTGGGATCGAATCCCGGCCGTGCATCAATGGATTTTGCGTTTCGTAAAATTTATATGCGCTTTAACACGAGCTCTGAACGGTGAAGGAAAACATCGTGAGGAAACCAGTTAGTATTCTTAGAGGCGGCGATGGGCTTGCAACCTGTCACGTATGGAATACTAACTTCTGCAAGATGTGGGCATGTATCAAATATGTATTTGTACATGCCTCTGACTACCCCCTTAGACATCTTCAAAGGATCTGGAATATAAAGATCTGAGAGAATGTCTACCGCGCCTTGGGGATACAGTCGTGAACCTGTTTTTTTTTTTTTTTGTTTTTTTTTTGTTACTACTAAAAAGTCAGGTATCTGGGTGTTTCTATGTATAATAATGTATGTACAAACAAAAAGTATATAAGTAGTATATCAGTTATCTGGTTCCCATAGTACAAGCTATGCTTAGTTTGGGGCTAGATGATGCTTTGTGAAATGTCCAGCATTATTTATTTATTATTTACCGCCATTTTTAACAATTTCTAAAAAAACTACCTACCTATAAGTACCTACCCTAATCTTTACTAATATTATAAAGAGGAAAGATTTGTTTGTTTGTTTGAAATGAATAGGCTCCGAAACTACTGGACCGATTTGAAAAATTCTTTCACCAATAGAATCCCACATTATCCCTGATGAACATAGGCTATATTTTATCCCGGGGAAGTGAAGTTTTCCCGAGAGAACGCGGGTACCACCGCGACGGACAGCTAGTCTCTTATGTTTTACGAAAATTTTTAATAATAAACATTATAAAATTTAATCAGAATGATTTTCTGTTTTAACCTTTTTCATGAAACTACAATAATATCCACTATCAAACCTACATCTTATCTCCAAAGACATGTCCCCACTACGCCAAAGGAGCCACAATCATAGAAGTAGAGCATAGAACATCCGGACTTACATTCACATACACATATATCATGATCTGTCACGAAGGTATCTAAGATTCGGCGCGTACGCATCTAGGGGTGGGAGTGTATCGATGATTTTATCGATAAATGCGTTAGTATCGATACAAATCTCCGCGCTGTTCGATGATGACTTTAACTTACACTGAACGTAAAGACGAAAGTGTGTATATCAGTGTGTTTTCAATTTTAATGTAGATGCTAACAGGCATTGTACGATGAAAATGTCCATTTATACTAATATTATAGATGTGAAAGTAACTCAGTCTGTCTGTTTGTTATCTTTTCATGCCCAAACCACAGATTAGGCTGAAAATTGGCATGGATAAAAGTATACAACTTTTATCCATGGAAGGACATAGGCTACCTTTTATCCCGTAAAAATCCTGAGGGACTGCGGGTTATTCATAAAGTTTAGGTCTCCTGGATTAACGCAAAGGATTTTCCACGTATCTGTAAGCAACACTTTTCATTTGCTATGATCCTCACACATCACTAAAAGAAAAGTTTACTTTTTCAATGTGCAAAAGCAATTTTGTATTAAAAGGCACCTTATTACGCGTTGAAACGGCGAAACTTCACGAATACCCAATTCCGTTGAGCGTACTGTCACCAAAAGTAATCTTTTTAACCGACTTCAAAAAAAGGAGGAGGTTCTCAATTCGCCTGTATGTTTTTTTTTTTTTTTTTTTGTATCATGTTACGCGATTACTCAGCCAATTGTGGCCCGATTTACAAAATTATTTTTATGTTTGAAAGGGTATACTCCAGAGGTGGTCCCATATAAATTTTATTCCTGAGGGTTTGATAATTTGCCCGTAAAACTCTAAAAACCTTCCCTCCTAGCCATTGTAAATCGAATCGACAGATAAGTCTAAGACTCTCTATGCAATATGTCAAATTGACAATTTACTAATGCCAGGAACTCACGTGTCGCGAGACTTGACATAAAATGTATGCAGTTTTGGTAATTATTGCCTTTAGACGCCGGTGGAGCCTAAGCATTATCTGTTTAGCATTATTTATTTCTTTCTTTCAAGCTTATCTGATGATGGAGTCAAGAGCTGTTCCAGGGAACTCCTCAGACAGTGGGCTGATTGAGTTGAAACTCGGTTCGTAGATTAAGTATCATCTAAAATTTTCAAAAATGGCGACAACGAGCTGATCTGATGATGGAGTCAAGAGCTGTTCCAGGGAACTCCTCAGACAATAGGCCGATTGAGTTGAAACTCGGTTTGTAGATCAAGTATCATCTAAAATTTTAAAATATAGTGACAGCGAGCTGATCTGATGATGGAGAATGGAACTCCTCAGTTAATAGGTTGATTGAGTTGAAACTCACTACATCGGTCAAGTATCATCTACTAATTTGAAATATGATGACTGCGAGCTGATCCGATGATGGAGAACGGAACTCCTCAGAAAATAGGTTGATAGAAAAGAAATGTTGTACTTACATCGGTGAGTTCAATCAGATCACGGTAATCCATTAAAAGCTTGTACTTGATGATATTTAAAAAAAACTTATTCTTATTTAGATTTTTATGGATGACTTATTGATTCCCTCAGTCACGCCGTGTGTAATGTCGAATATTGAAGTCGGTTTTTCTTTTAGTTTTAAAACGTAATTATTAAATCCTGCAATTACAACTCTGTAGTATTTGTATTAACAAATGTTATTTCTATCAATAAAAAGGAAATAACACCCGGCAGTCCACAACTACGCACAGAAGCTACGACATTCATAAATCAGTTTCAATACCTATTGTGCGAGCGAAATCGCAAGAATGAAACCGCTCGCACGTTCTATCGATGATTGTATTATATCGACATGAACTATCGACTAATCCCCTCCCTAGTAGCGCGGTCACGTACTGTTCAATAAAAATCTTGCATTGTGATTGTAATTCATATACTTAGAGGCTTCCGGTCGACACGTGATCAAACTGACCTGAGTAGGATCAGATGGACCTTAGCATTGGTTTAGTGGAAGCCATGTCATAAGGTAAGAATGGACAAGATAGGAATGAGTACATCAGGGGAAGTTTGAAAGTAGCACCAGTGACTGACAAATTGAGAAGTGGAAGGTTGGCGTGGTATGGGCGTGTCATGGAGGGATGAAAGTCATATAACACGACGAGTGATGAGTATGAATGTGGATGGATATACCGGTAGGGGTAGGCCTAAGAAAAGATGGATGGACTGTGTGAATGCGGATATGTTAGTGAAAGGAGTGAGTTCTGATGGCGAGTGATAGAGGGAAATGGAAGAAAGAAACATGTTGTGCCGACCCCACTTAGTGGGATAAAGGCAGGAAGAAGATGTCATCGTAAGGTCGTGGATTCGTACGCAATCATCATCATCATTTTCTGCCCAAAAATGCGAATACGCCAGTTAAACGTTGAAGGAAAACATCGTGAGGACATTGTCTGTAATTTTTAGTAATTTTTTTATAGTGTTATACACACTTGGCAGATTAAAGCGACATCTTTCCGTCATTTGATTCTGAATGTAACTTCGGACAATGAGCATGAGTTCACTAGTGAAACGTGTAGATGGCGCTAACCGGTGCTTAACCGATAAATATGAGCTTATCAAGAATTTAGAGTCTGACGTCAGGGTTCCGTGGCCGAGCGGTTATTTTTTGTTTTAAATTAAATAGGTCAGCATTTGACCTCACTCTGCCTGTTGTTAAGCAGTAGTGAAGTCTAAGATGGAAGAAGGAACTCCGGCTTTAGGATTGTCTGATTGTCGCGGGTTCGAATCCCGTCGGAATCGAAAATTTTTCTTTTTTCATTTCTTAATGAATGTCCGTGTTTAAATCAACGATATTCAAGTGCGTTACTAAATATTGTGAATTTTTCTAGCAGTCTAAAAACATGGCATAACAGTTTTCCAGTTATTGTAAAAAATATATACATAGGTTTTTTTTTATAGGTTTACATAGCTTCCTAAAATCTTATGTTAGCTTAGGAAAACTATAGGATACTTACAAGTTTACTAGCTTATTAAAATATTTTGTTAAAATACCTCATTTCAAGGTTACGTCGTTTAGCATTTTTGCTTTTGCTAAAATTAGGAATAACCTTCAAAAATTGTTTTTTGATTTTGATTAAATGGCCAATCAATTTTACTAACAGAAAATAAATACAAAATTGTCAATGCAAATAAAAAAGTTTATTTTAAATAAAACACTTCATTAATCGAATTTATTTTACTTAGGTAACTCTTAAACGACTCCCAACTTCTTAATAGTCTTTTCACTGGACGTCTTTTTTAAATAATTATGCGCCATCTTATCAAAAGTAAATTCTGAAGAATATTCCTAAGCAATGTTGCTAATTATTATAAAAGGTATTAGCACTAATAACACCATAAAAAGCCCATGAAGGGTCAGCCTAGCACCACAGCAAACGGAGAGGGGGGGTAATATTAAAGGGGGGAGGTAGTAGGGTGTAAGGAAACCACTCCCAAAACTAAAACAATTCAGACCATGGTTTATTTTTATTATTTATAAACCAAACCAGCTTTACGTCTTATTTTACGTATATCGAACTCGTACTCGTACTAATTTTTAACCCCATTAGCTGAGTAGGTAAGTATTTTGAACAAGGAACTATTTCAATTTCATAAAATTTTAGCACAATTATTTTTTTTAGTTTTTTTCAGGTATTTTTCATCAAGGAAATCTGAAAAATTCAATTGGCTTTTTGAGAATGGTTCCTTCTGTATAGCAATATGGGGGTAATGGGGTAATAATAGGAGGTTACAGCAATAAGTATGGTAACCCGACAAGGGGAAGCTTAAGGAGAAAGCTTTCTGTGTAACTGGAGTTAGGTGTTATGTTGCGTGAAATAAGAATTATTAAGCCTAGATTAATATAAGTTAAAAGGATAGTTTTTAATGAATTAACATTGCACTTTATTATAATTTTAAGGAAACGAAGGTTTTAGATAAAAAATATTAAAAAGTTGTCATACTATATCTATCCCAGTTCCATGATCAAAGACTTGACTTTGAATTGAAGTAATCTAATATTTTGAGAAAATAAATACTTAGTGTTTTTTGTCAATGGAAAGAAAATGCCGAAAGCTTATAGGTCGGACCACTACAATTATAATTATGTATTAAATAATAGTTTTTTATAGTATCTACATTTTGCACCTTTCCCTCAGTTACAACAGAAAGCGGAAGTCAAGCGAGACATTGAGAACCCATGAAGCATGAGCACCGGGACCACAGTTATACTGCTTTGTAGTTGGAGCTGTCTTTGCCTGTGCTTTTATCAAAATTATATTAAGTAAGGAATATTTACAAAATTTATATTAAATTTATATTTGTTTTTAGATTAGACTAGATTGAACTACCTTCATCAACAGAACTATTTCATAAATTAAATTTAATACTTCAATTTTAATTTCGTACCTAAGTACAAAATATCGCATGATCATTTCATTATTTACCAAATTTTACAAACACCAATGTCTTTATGTAGTGACAATATAATATTTAATTATTTAAGTTATTTTCAAATTCATTAAAACTATTTATATTTTAAATAATATATTTTTTTGCATCATCAAATAAGGATTTTTTTTTTATATGTAAAAGGCACAGGAAAGAAACGCATCCAACGCAAAGCAGCAGCGGGGAGGATCGTACCAACTACTCACAGTCGCTGCAGGTGTCTCAACCTGACAAATAGCCCATCGGGCAAGTGGCCGAGTCGGTTATTGCTCAATTTCCTGCAATCAATTAGTTTTCTTTTAAACCTAATGTAAAAATCGGGGTATGGGGTTTTTTTATCTGAAAAAGGATTTAGGATTTTTTAAGAATAAAGATTTTTTGAAAAATTTAGGATTTTTTTGTAAATTTTAGGAAATTTGGGGTTAAGGTTGTTTTTATCAAAAAGAATATTACTTATAGGAATGTGAATTGGATTTTTTTTAATATGAACTTAGTATACCTAATATATTTTTTAAGAGGAAGAGGGTTTTGGTCTTTCATTATCTGAATGTATAGGATATGGGAATGTTAGCTGGGTTTTATCGATAAAAAAATGAATGTAATAAAAAAAATAAAAATTCACTAATTATAAAAGGTTGAATAACTCTGAAAACATAAAACAAAAATTATTGGGTACTAAACGGTAAATTATAAGTTTCTCTGAAGAATAACTTCTGCAGTCGTAAAGACGTCGTTACAAAGTTACTGCGTTCAGTTCAAGGCCATTTTTTTGAAAAAATGTTAAAGGCTTTAAGACTTATTATAAGTACTTACAAACGTTCCAGGGCGTTTAATTCAGAGAGGGCGTCGCGTTCGATTGTATGAATGTGATTTTCTGATAGTTGCCTGAAACAGAAAACATTTTATTTTCACGAAATCTTTAAAAAAGGGTTAGGGAAATTATTTTTTTTAAGTTAATTAAAAAAAAAATTTTTTTGGGTTAAAAAAATACAGTCAACCTAAAAATTTGGTACAACTCGAAAAAACAAGTTGGTATCAATCGACGCTATTTCATACGTAACTTACTAAACGATGGCAAAAATTGCAAACATTTTTGCAAACAAAATATTTTCTATAAAAATATTTTTTAAATTTTTTTATATAAATTGGTACCGCGAGCAAAGTCATGGTTACTCGCTACTACATACATACATACAGGGTCACGACTGTATCCCCAAGGCGCGGTAGACATTCTCTCAGATCTTTTTATTCCAGATCCTTAGAAGATGTCTAAGGGGGTAGTCAGAGGCATGTACAAATACATATTTGATACATGCCCACATCTTGCAGCAGTTAGTATTCCATGCGTGACAGGTTGCAAGCCCATCGCCGCCTATAAGAATACTAACTGGTTTCCTCACGATGTTTTCCTTCACCGTTCAGAGCTCGTGTTCAAGCGCATATTTTTACGAAACGCAAAATCAATTGATGCACGGCCGGGATTCGATCCCACGACCTTCGGATTGAAAGGTACAACCTACTCGCTAGTAATACTTATAATTTGGGATTCAAGATAATGTTCTAGACAAGAAAGTCGGTAGGTATAGTAGGTAAGGTACTCACAAAGTTTTCAACTCCTTCAAGTTCTGGAAGTCACTTTGAAATATTATCGTGATGTTGTTTCCTTGCAGGTCTCTGAAACAAAATAAAATCATATTAAATGAAATAAATAATAAATAAAATAAATATTTTTTTTTCTTTGTACCGGTTCTTTGCATTAATTATTTCTATCGACTGTCACATTTTTAGCCAAAAACGAGAACACCAGAAGATAATAAAAAAAATACGCAAAATACTTTTATGATGATTACTAATCACTACATAGTATAAAACAAAGTCGCTTTCTCTGTTCCTATATCCCTATGTATGCTTAAATCTTTAAAACTAGGTACGCAATGGATTTTGATGCGGTTTTTCCATAGATAGAATGATTCAAGAGGATTATATGTATAATACATGCATAATATAGTAGAGGAACACTGATAATTTTAGAGGTATCTAATGTGATGTCGTGAATTACTAATACATTTTTTGCGCTTACATTGCAAACGCTGGCTAAACCCTAATATTTAGCATCAGCATTACACCCGTGCGAAGCCGGGGCGGGTCGCTAGTTACAGAAATAAGCTACAATTTTATTTTTCATAACACCTACACTAGAATTCATTGAGCCATTTGGGTTATTAAAAAAGAATTACCCAGGGCACTGACATTAAATGTTAGAATGTTCAATGATTTTTGTAGCCGACTATACCATCTTACTAGGCCAACACAACCCTTACTTTTATTATTATTAGGTCAATATCTATAAAGCTAGGCGTCCATTGTCGACGGGCCGGGCCGGGCCGCATCGGCGAGCATTTTTGCGTACTGCGTCCATTATAGGAGACGGGCCGGGCCGCATCGGCGGATTTTTACAGCCATTCCTACGTAAGACAAGCTAGCAAGCGGACGATGGATATCATGGATAGTTCTGACGAGGAGTTATTTTTATTTATGATGTTGGATGAGGAGTCCAGTCCCACATAATGTGGGAAAAGGGCAGGGAGATGATGATGATGTTGGATGAGGAGGATGAGGAGCAAAAGAAGAAACGCAAACATACAGTGTGGGTTCACGATATTTGCAAGAAAAGAAGATGTTGTGGAGAATTTCACCACTTATTCTATGATCTAAAGAATAGTCCGGTGAAATTTTTTGAGTTTCTTTTATAACACTGCCTATTTCAGCCCATATATTACTCCTCCGTAATTCGTCATGATACCTTCTATCACCAGTATCGTACAATTCCGAATACTGCTGTAGGTACCATCGATATCAGTAGTTCCTCGTTCATTTTTCCTCTATGCGTCCGCTCGCAGCAATGATCTCCAAAAAATGCGGCGCGCATTGCGTCCACTAGAGGCGGGGCGGGGCGGACCGGGCCGCATCGGCGGAAAAATACGCTCGCCGAGCGATCTGCCGACGGATTTCGATGCGGCCCGGCCCGATCCGCCTGTAGTGGACGCAGTTTCATACAAAATGTATAGCAGGCGGATTTTTCTCCGATGCGGCCCGGCCCGTCCGTCCGCCTAATGGACGCGATGCTTAAAAGTGCAATAAAGGATTTACTGCCCCACAAGATTACTATGACATGGTTGCATGCTATAATAATACCACTTGAATCATGAAAACTTTTTCGTACATTTTAGATATTGACACCTAGGTTGAGTGTTAATTCGAAAATCATTTTTTATATTGAAAATATTATTTATTTCATTTCCTTTTTTTAATTTTTTTTAGATATAAAATAGATTTTTGTATAAAATAGTTTTTTGTAATTTTATAGTGTTAATCCACACTTGGTACTTATTTCATTAAGAAATGAAAACTCTTATCAATATTTTTGATAAGAGTAACCCGCAACGATCAGACGATCCTTCTGAAGCCGGAGTGTTTTACCGCTCGGCCACGGAACCCGTCGTCACAGTCCAAATTTTTGATAGTTGTCCAGTTGCGGGTTCGAATCCCGTCGGAATCCAAAATTTTTAAGATTAGTAAAATTGTTGTTTTTTTTTTGAAAATGTCTGTTCCATATCTTATTAATTAGATTCTTGATGACGTATTTATTATTATAATTTTTCCCGTAAAACAAAAAAAAATCTCTTTTTCCCTATCGATTATTTCTTATCGATTTTTTTAGTTTTTAAACGATATTAAGTAGACCGTATCGTATAAGAGTCAGTATGAGTAAACCCTAAACATTTCTCACATTTAAACCACTCTAAATGAAAGCTAATTATCACCAATTAATACTTGATGTCCGAACAACATAATTCGATTTCAATAATCGATTATATCATTCGATTGCGGCAATTGCAACGATTATCGATACGAGCATAATTGGATCATAATTATTGGATTAACCAACATGGCGACCGTAGTGATGGTAATTGTCGATTAAAATAACACAAGACTAGATAAATCTCGATATATTGTTGACACTATTTTTTTACAAGCAATTACTAATTCTCCAGTCCTAAGAGCCAGAACCAGGATTAACAGTTTAATACCTTAACTGCATTTACCTACCTACTTACAACTTTTTTAATTCAAAAATTGTTACGTTGAAACATGTTTCTTATTTATGGGAGCTGCTGTAAAACCATTTGACATTATTAAAATCTTAAGCCGAACGATATTTTATCGATATAATCTTAGTTTGAGCAATGCTTGTTTGACATTTAATATCTATGATCAAAGTGCGTGCTACTGGGCCATTTATTATGCGAATTGAATGGACCAATTATATATTCATACACGACAGGCATAAAGTGAATTTATACAGGAATTGATATCGGAAAACATAAAAAAGGCCAGTTCATTGATTTAGAGGCTAACTCTAGTGACTGAGTTTAAGCCGCCTTTAGATTTACGAGTTAATAACCGGGGCATCTTGTAATTCACATCCATACCATCATCATCATCTCCTTGCCCTTTTCCCACATTATGTGGGATCGGCACATCATGTATTCTTCTTCCATTCTCCTCTATCAGCCGTCATCTCAACACTCACTCCTTTCTTACTCATGTCATCCTTCACACAATCCATCCATCTTTTCTTTGGCCTACCTCTACTCGTAAATCCATCAACATACATACCAAGTACTCTCCTAGATTACATGACATTATTTCCTTCTCTTTACATGCCCATACCATGCTAGCCATTTATTTTAGCTATTATCCCATACTGTGATTCTTATTATTAATATTATAAATGTGAAAGTAACTCTCTCTGCTCTGTCTGTTTGTTACCTTTGCACGCCCAAGCCACTGAACAGATTAGGCTGAAAATTGGCATGGATAAAGGTTGTATCCCAAATACTTTTTATCCCGAAAAAATCCCGAGGGACCGGTTACACCGCGGGAGCGCAGCTAGCCTATTTCAAACGGCTATGAATGATTTTCTGTTTTCTGTAAGTATTTAATCGAATCCAAGTATTGTAAGTATATAAGTGTCTATTGGTTTTTATTTATCGACATTTCAGCTTTATCTGCTAGTGTTTAATGTGGGTACTTATTTAAGAGTTAAATTCATAAATAAATTGGAAATTGATGTTTATTACAAAGGTGTGTTTAAGGCGTGTTTCAATTACTTAAGGGATATGAAATTGTAATTAATGAACTATAATTTCACCACTAAACACACAAGTCTAGCTTACTCATTATTTATTGTCGATCGAAACAAGTTTTTTTATCGATATTTACATAATCGATAACTTACATCGAGTTTTCTCATCTCTATAAACAGTACATTAAAATGAAAAGTAGGTAAGGTACATAATGAATAGATTTACTGGTTACACATTTTAAACTTTCGCGACTTGAAGACATTTTAAATTTTATAACGGGACTTAATCGCGTAGGTATAACATTTGTTTATTTACCTCGACGTTTCAGTAGCGTACTCGTTCAGTCGGTCGCGAAGTACCGGCGGGCAGTCTTCTCGTGACCACGGTAGCTGTAACGCTACTGAAACGTCGAGGTAAATAAACAAATGTTATACCTACGCGATTAAGTCCCGTTATAAAATTTAAAAAGATTTACTGGTTGCCTTTTGAGCCTGATTTTCACTCTCCAAGATTTAAATTTTTGCAAAAGTTATTTTGTATCGATAACTTCCATCGACTTTTCCCATCCCTAACCCCCACATTGTAAGTAATTCAAGAGGTTTACTGGTGGCCGGCTATTGAGCTTAATTTCGTTTTGATTGCAAACATCTGAACATCATCTAAAGATTCCAAGATGGCGTCCATTCATGGTTTAAAATGTTTTTGATTTAATCTTCCTACTAATTATAGCGAGAGTTTGTAAAGATGGATGTTTCTTTTCTCGCAAAAACTATTGTAATGGATTTGGATGTAGGGTCCGAATTAATAAATAAGTTTTTTGAAAAAAAAAACAACAAGTATGTACAAGCTTTTAATAGGTTAACGTGAGCTGATTGAACTCACCGATGTAAGTACTTTCATTTCAATCAACTATTTTCTGAGGAGTTCCGTTCTCCATCAGATCAGCTCGCTGTCGCCATATTTTGAAATTTTAGATGATACTTGATCTACAAACCGAGTTTCAACTCAATCGGCCTATTAACTGAGGAGTTCCGTTCTCCAGATTCCCTCCATCATCAGATCAGCTCACTGTCACCATATTTGAAAATTTTAGATGATACTTAATCTCCAAACCGAGTTTCAACTCAATCGGTCGATTCCCTCCATCATCAGATCAGCTCGCTGTCGCCATATTTTGAAATTTTAGATGCTACTTGATCTACAAACCGAGTTTCAACTCAATCGGTCGATTATCTGAGAAGTTCCGTGAAACAGCTCACGACTCCATCGTCAGATCAGCTCGCTGTTACCATATTATTGCATTGTTACCCCTCGGTAGCTCGCATGCGAGAAACTCTCCTTGTGTAACAGCAGCTTTATTTAGTAGGTACAGACGAATTAGCCTAAGGCTGTGTCCCCAGTAGGCAAACTGTAAGCGGCCGAGTACTGAGATAGTCGGCGCGCGTAACGCTGCAAACTGCGTACCAGTGAGCGCAAAACTAGCAAACTGTGGACACTCCATTTTAAATATATGGAAGGGCGTACTAAATCGATACGCCGCAAACTCAGTCGGCTAACAGTTTGCCTACTGGGGACCAGACCAGCCTAAGCCTCCTCGCAGACTGCAGACTTTCTATCGGCCGATAGTTGAGATGGAACATACGCTCGTAACGAGTATGGAGAAGTATAGCCCGTCTCAACTATCGACCGATAGAAAGTCTGCAGTCTGCGAGAGGTCTTCCCTCCTCCTCCTTGAGTCGTATTCCTCAGTGCGGAGGGTCGTGACCTCCTTTAGGTATCACTTTCTCCCTTATTATGTCTCTCCATCTTCCTCTGTCCCCGGCAGTATGAAGAGCATTGTGGATCGTGGTGTCGAGAGTGGTGCGAATTTGGTCAGACCAGCGCATCGAACTTCGCCCGCGAGGTCTTTTTCCTTCTATTTTTCCGGTCACTATCAGCTTCTCTAGGTTGTCCCCATCTTTCCTTGCAATGTGACCGAAATACTCGAGGATTTTACGCAGACACTCGGATGATAGTCTTTTGGTGATCTTGAGTTCCGGCGCTGACTCCACGAGCGAGAGAATCGCGACGAGTCCGCCCTCATATCGTCGGAGAATCTCCACGAAAGCGCGATAATCTCGCCGCGTATCGTCGCGAGTCGTAACGGAATCGCAGCGTTTTCGCGGCGACTCGTAACGGTATCGCCGCGTTTCCTTGTCGAAATGTCCTGGCAACGCTGAAATGACGCTGCGTTTGACAGCGCGCCCGCTAGTCGCGACGGGCTAGCGAGGATGTAACGACGTTTCGCGCGCTTTGCCACTCGTCGCATCGCGGCGATAATATCGCCGTGTGGAGACGGCTTCTAGAGAGTGTATAGAAATACGTGGCACGACGATAATATCGTCGCGATTCTCTCGCTCGTGGAGACAGCGCCATTATTATGGATATGTTGGTCCGATGTGCTGTCCATGGAATTTTTTTATTTATTTATTTTCAGCCCACTGCAGGGCAAAGGCCTCCCTTCCTTTTTTCCAGTTCTTTCTATCCATGGCTGCAGTGGGCCAATCTGGAAGATGCACATCTAACTCGTCCCGCCATCTCCGTGGTGGTCTGCCGCGTGGACGTCTTGCGTTGGGCACCCATTCAGTTGTGGTCTTTGCCCACAAGTCGTCCGACATGCGACAGACATGGCCGGCCCAATCCCACTTGAGCTGGGCGGCTTTTTTGCCGACGTCGTAAACTTTTGTCTGGGAACGCAGCTCTGAGTTCCGTATTCGGTCTGTTAACCGAACGCCTAGTATGCTGCGTTCCATAGCCCGTTGACATACTTCGAGTTTGTACTTTTGCTGAGCAGTCAAAGACCAAGTTTGAGCACCGTAGGTGAGGATGGGGAGAACGCACATGTCCATGAGTTTGCGTTTGAGGCAGAGTGGAAGTTCGCCTTTCATTAGTTGTTTCATCGACCAATATCTCCTCCAGGCGTTTTCGGTGCGTCGAGCAACTTCTTTGTCTTGTCGCGCCTGCTCTTTGTCTTGTCCATGGAATGCGAAGCATTTTTCTCCAGCACCACATCTCGAAGGCATCAATGCGTTTGCGATCAGCTGCTCTCAGGGTCCAGGTCTTAGTAGGCGAGAGGTCTTAAGTACGTAGGATAGGAGATGTAGGTCGTAGGATACAAAATACATACTTTCCGCTTTGCCACAAAACATTGCAATGCATTAATAATCCCAAAATAACGTGTTACGCACGCTTTCAATTGCTCTACATGCATAATTCGATTGTTCTCGAATGGTTGTTAAAACGATGTCATAATATTTA
This sequence comes from Epirrhoe alternata, assembly GCA_963565295.1. Lineage (NCBI taxonomy): Eukaryota > Metazoa > Arthropoda > Insecta > Lepidoptera > Geometridae > Epirrhoe > Epirrhoe alternata. The sequence continues at coordinate 831,399 of OY751402.1, forward strand.
GTTTTGCTTAAACAACTTCACGCTTTTTATGTCTTTATAAGCTGATCGCATAATTGTCCACGCCGTACGTGCTGCAGTCATTTTTCTATAGAAAAATATGATGACGTCAGAAAATGCGGTTAGCTCAGGTCTCAGCCAGGTCTCAGCATTAGGTATATTGACAGTTCGTAAATAAATGCTTTTGACCTTAGATCATTAAAGACGGGATTAGCCTTAGGGCTGGTTTCACCAAAAGTCAATCTAACAGCTGGTTAGTTCAATTCAATTTATTCATAAAACTTAATACATAAAATTGAAAAAATAATTAATCGCGGTTAGACGTTGTTGCAACATATTTTTAATTTTCTACGATGTCAACTGTCAGTGAGCTAACCGACCGCCGACCAGCGATTAGATTTAGCGGCTTGTTAGTGAAGATTTCCTTTGAAAAGAACACAAAACATCGTAACGGTCTGTTAAAATCTTAATTCGTTGTTAGTTGTCGTACTAAATTTGGTGTCCAATTAACTAACGATCTGTTAGACAAAGTTTGGTGAAACCAGCCCTTAACCTTGTATTTCCTCTCTGCCAAAATGTACACGATTCTGAATCATGTACGTCTTGTGGTATTACGTACGTAGTTTATGAAATATGCAAGAGTGTGCGTAAAACTGAGCGTGTATTGGCATTTTTTATGCGTTCATGTGCTACCTCGTCCCCCGCAAAAAATGTTGAAAGGGGAATTCTATCAATAACTCGTCCATTCTATTTTGTCTGAGCTTTTGACCGAATACCAATTCACTGGCTTTTGACTTTGATCGCAAAGGGATTTTCTTCATTAAAAAAATTACGTCTACCACGCTTTATGGATACATGTCTATCGTGCCTTGGCCATCATGATCCAATTTTTCAAAAAAGTTCAAGGAATTGTTCCCGGAACTCATTAAAACTTAAGTTGTTCAACTTAGGAATGTACAGGCGAAGAGAGGAGTGCTTTGCTATTTTTAGATCGCTCATTATTTTAACCAACTGCTGAATCTATGAAGGCTATGTTTTTGTATCAGATATTATGGTTTACAATTATTTTTGCTACTTACTAGTTTGTAAGTTTGTTTGTATGTTTGTGTTGAAATCGCTTCCGTGCTTCGGAGGGTATGGTAAATTGTCGGTCCCGGCTATTCAAACCATGACGGAGGCCTTAAGGCGGCCTAAAAACTCCGCTACCAGAGTTGCCCCATAATGTACTAATGTACCCCATAATGTATGCACCATGCACCATCCCTGATGAACATGCTATATTTTATCCCGGGAAAGTGAAGTTTTCCCGAGGGACCGCGGGTAACACCGCGACGGACAGCTAGTCATCTAATATAGATTAAAGGCACTCTTGTGGTGCCTCTCCGACTAGCGAAGATTGGCAGTCAAAATGGCATATACCTCGATCGAAACAGTTCGACAACACACAATTATGTTACTCGCTAATACTCAAATCATGCCGTCTTCATCTGTAAGTGTAGAGACACTCAGAAAGAATTGTTGTGTTGTTTCCATGTTTTATGTTAAGGTGTACTCTATGTTGGTGAACTAATAAATAAATAAATAAACACTCGCTATCCCCGACCACTCTCTGATGTTCCGCAACCAAGTTTTAATTTTGTAGTAGCAGTTTCGTCGGTAACTGTACCACCCCAGACTAAAATTACTTAAGATAAATTTGAATAGTTCTTAAGTTGTCTAAAGTTTAAGTTGAAGGCTTTAAAAAGTTTAAAAGCAAAAAAAGAGAATTTTAAGTGAAAGAGATAATTTTTATTGCTAATTACTTTACAGAAAGTACTTGGCAGAAGACCGTGATAGATGGAAACAATTGGGGGAGACCTTTGCCCAGCAGTGGGAAAGTATAGGTTAACAAAAAAAAAAAAATTACTTTAAGTTGTAAGTCTGGAGGAATGATACGACGATTTGAAGATCTGCAGGTTTGAATCCCGAGCAAGAACATTACCTATACACACGGCGAAAAGCTGTTTATGTACTAGTAGGTATAAATAAATAAATAAATAATGCTGGACATTTCACACAGCATACAGCCACATAATTTTAAACCGTTGATGTCGATTGCCTATTAGCTTAGTTGGCAAAACATCACCAATGGCAAGGTCGTAGGATCGAATCCTGTATGAATGCAATTTACTGTAGGTACTACCTAAATAGGCTTTCGTAGGGTTAGTCAGAGGCACGTATATTTCGGAACATCTTGCTACTGAATCGTTATCAGATGGGAATCGAACCCACGACAACCTAACAGGACAAACGTACACATTTATCTTACAAAGCCCGGCAAGTGAAAATGGAATTAAATGCGATGCAATAAAGCTTAATTTCAATTAGATGTGACGTTGGCGGAGTTCCAAGCACAGCATTGCAGTTCATTTATCAATGAATTTAGTATTATCACGTTCTAGCTGCAGTATTGGACGTGACTCTGCCTACACCCAGATCTGAAGATCTGAGTCGATAAGTAAGTAAGTTCGTATGAGTCAGTGGCCAACTTGGTGACGGAGTTTTTAGGCCGCCTTGAGGCCTCCGTCATGGCTTAACGACTTAAATAGCGGGGACCGACAATTTAACGTGCCCTCCGAAGCACGGAAGCGCTCAGATGAAAATGCCATTGGCGGTCACCCATCTACTTGGAGACCGTTTCGAACGTTGCTTAACTTCGACGATCTATCAAGTCGATGATGAATGATCACTACATAGTATAAAACAAAGTCGCTTTCTCTGTCCCTATGTATGCTTAAATCTTTAAAACTACGCAACGGATTTTGATGCGGTTTTTTTCCATAGATAGAGTGATTCAAGAGGAAGGTTTATATGTATAATACATGCATAATATAGTAGAGGAACACTGATAATTTGAGAGGTATATAATGTGATGTCGTGAATTACTAATATATTTGCGCTTACATTGCAAACACTGGCTGAACCCTAATATTTAGCATCAGCATTACACCCGTGCGAAGCCGGGGCGGGTCGCTAGTAATAAATAAATAATGCTGGACATTTCACACAGCATCATCTAGCCCCAAACTAAGCAAAGCTTGTACTATGGGAACCAGATAACTGATATACTTACATACTTTTTGTTTGTCATATCATACATAGAAACACCCAGACCCGAGATAAATATTTGCAGATCATACAAACATTTATCCCGCGGCGGGGATCGAACCCGCAACCTTCTGCGTCCCAAGCGGGCTTTCACCCACTGCGCCACAGAGGTCGTCAATTGAAACTAAAAAGAAAATCGACTTCAATGTTCGACTCAGGTAGAAACATACCTACAAACTGACAAACATACAAAGCGCAGTGGGCGAAGGCCCGCCTGCGACGCAAAAGGTTGCGGGTTCGATCCCCGCGCCGGGACCAATGTTTGTATGATCTACAAATATTTGTCTCGGGTCTGGGTGTTTCTATGTATAATATGTATGTATTTACAAACAAAAAGTATATAAGTAGTATATCAGTCATCTTAATACCCATAACACAAGCTCTGCTTACTTTGGGGCTAGATGATGCTGTGTGAAAAAGTCCAGCATTATTTATTTATTGCAAGTTAATTAAAACTTTTAATAAATGACGATGATTTATATCAATCTCTCAGGAAAAAAACATGGCACCACTCTTTCTTTGTTTGAAAGGGAAAAATAGTTCCCGTATTTTTCCTTTTCAAACAAATAAATAATTTTCCAAATCTTTCCAGGCGTCTTCGAGTAATCGGGAAACATATAAAAAAACATCTTTTTTGAGACAAATCTTGTTCGAAATAAGTGGAAAATACGGAAATACGACCTAATAAGTTGGCATATTGAGCCCGAACAATTCAAACATTACGCGGTATTGAGCGGAAGTGACGCTCAATGCCGACTTCCGGTTGGGGTGACCAGCGTTTCGGAACTAACGGGATATTATCTTAGTTTTCCGGACTTTTGTTTGATAGATTTATTTGTATTTATTTATTTAAAACATAACATCTATTCATAAATAACCTAATACAATAATAATCTATACTAATACTAGCTGACCCGCGCAACTTCGTCTGCGCATTATTAGGAACAAAGTAGAGGAGTTTTGAGTGAATCGAGAGTAGGTATATACAAAATATAAAACTCCGTCGCTTGATATAATAATAATATTTTTTTTATATTTATGTTTCTCTCAAGAATCCCTTAATAGATAGAGGTAGGGAAAATCTTACCCAGATGTTGCAATGCTAAGAACAAAACGAATACGGTAATTGGTATAGAATCGCTGAAGCGAGCGGCAATTTTTTTGAAGAAATTGACTCGAAACATATTTTTTTTTTAATACTTAGCAAGTACTGTATGGTGTTGAATTTCGAAATAAAACGATTAACTAATATTACCTACCCGCGACTTCGTCAGCAATATAAAATATCAAAAACTCTAAGCAAAAATCTCCATTAACTTTTCAAAACTCAAAATCAAAGAAAATTATACTCCTTCGTATTTCGATCTCCGCTAGAAACGCCACCTAGGAGAAAAAGTGTAAAGTAGTTTTGACCTCTAGACCGATAGATGGCGTTCTAACTATGGCCAAGGAAAAAATATTTTAATATCAAAAAATCATAACTTCGGAGTTCGGATATATTGATGGGTGGGAATACACATGTTACATGTTTATCATTAATTTTAAAATAATTTATTATGCAAAATACAAAAAAAAGTAAAAAAAATCTAGAGTGCAAAAAGTGGCTGGCGGCGGTCACCCATCCTTTTTATGACCGCGCCCAGGGTTGCTTAACTTTTTTCCCCATACAAACTTCCAACCCTTATTTTCCCGCCCCCTTATGGTAATTGACAAAAAAAAGTAGCCTATGTCCATCCCTGGGGTATACTCTTTATCCATGCCAAATTTCAGCTTAATCGGTTCAGCGGTTTGGGCGTGAAAAGGTAACAAACAGACAGACAGACAGACAGGCAGACAGACAGACAGACAGACAGAGTTACTTTCACATTTATAATATTAGTATGGATTATAAGGAGGAAAGATTTTTGTGTTTGTTTGTTTGAATCGAATAGGGTCCGAAACTACTGGACCGATTTGAAAAAATCTTTCACCATTAGAATCCTACATTATCCCTGATGAACATAGGCTATTTTTTTTATCCCGGGAAAGTGAAGTTTTCCCGAGGGACCGCGGGTAACACCGCGACGGACAGCTAGTTAATAATAATAAGATGATCGAGTATAATGATAAGCACCGGTGTAGTAATCAATGGAGTTTTTAAATTCTTTATTAATTGTTTGTTTGATTGTTTTATTCATTGTTTGTGTAAACATCGGTTAAGTTATAAGTTTGCAAATATATTAAATTGCAAAAAGTTACCGTCCTACTCTGGGAAATGAACCCGGGGCTCTCACCTCGACCATTATGACGATACAACTACAATGTGCAACGAAATTAAGGAAGGTATAGTTAGAAAAGGTCGTAACAGTCACGTGACTGAGTTTGATATTTTTCTCCCATCTCAAAAATTCCCAACGCGCCTAAAGAAGTTTTCGCTTAAAAACAAAGTAGGAGACAACTTTTATTTATTACTTTTATATAAAACCAGCATTATTTATTTATTATTTATTTATAACTTTCGGTAACTAATACTTAAGTAAACTAAGTAAGTTCGTATGAGTCAGTGGCCAACTCTGGCGACGGAGTTTTTAGGCCGCCTTTAGGCCTCCGTCATGGCTTAACGACTTAAATAGCCGGGACCGACAATTTAACGTGCCCTCCGAAGCACGGAAGCGCTCAGATGAAAATGCCACTGTCGGTCACCCATCCACTTACAGACCGTTTCGAACGTCGCTTAACTTCGACGATCTATCAAGAACGACTAAGCAAGCACGACCACGAGCGCTTCGTAAAACTAAATAGCATGGTCACCCATCCTATAACCACAGCCCGGGGCGCCCTCTTTAATAAAGCTCTATTTCATTGCACAGCAATGGGAGGTAATCCCTCCGTTATCTTCACGGTGCCTGCAAGTGGCCAGAGCAATATAACTGAGGTTGACTGTACTCTGTATATAGTTGTAGTAGGTACATATAAGAAAAAGTTTGTAAAAAGAACTACCTACTTAGGACTGAGAAATCGTCGGGGATAGAGAACTAAAAATCGACCTCTGTAACGCAGTGGGCGATGGCCCGCCTGCGACGCAAAAGGTTGCGGGTTCGATCCCCGCGGCGGGACCAATGTTTGTATGATCTACAAATATTTGTCTCGGGTCTGGGTGTTTCTATGTATAATATGTATGTATTTACAAACAAAAAGTATATAAGTAGTATATCAGTCATCTTGAAGCGCTCGTGGTCGTGCTTGCTTAGTCGTTCTTGATAGATCGTCGAAGTTAAGCAACGTTCGAAACGGTCAGTAAGTGGATGGGTGACCGCCAGTGGCATTTTCATCTGAGCGCTTCCGTGCTTCGGAGGGCACGTTAAATTGTCGGTCCCGGCTATTTAAGTCGTTAAGCCACGACGGAGGCCTTAAGGCGGCCTAAAAACTCCGTCACCAGAGTTGGCCACTGACTCATACGAACTCACTTACTTACTTTTATCAGTCATCTAAGTACCCATAACACAAGCTCTGCTTACTTTGGGGCTAGATGATGCTGAGTGAAAAAGTCCAGCATTATTTAAAAAAAATAAAGAAGCTCCTGGATGAAAGAAAGTCTCTCCTTAAAAGTTAGGCAAACTGCAGATACGCGGTCTCTTTCGGCATACCGGTATTGCACTATTCCCGACGAAATTACTTATCCGTATTGTTTTATCTGTGTTATAAATAATCTACTTCATAAAATAATAAGAATGGTCCAACAAGCAAGACGAACGTTAGGGTCGATTCAGATCTGACGGATTATACGTCGAGCGTATTCAGCAGTCTTCGTTTATCATCATCGCATATAATCGGCTAAGTGTGAAAGGTTGAATGTTTTATTAATATTCTTCTGTTCTGATGTAACGCGACGCATTTTCCGTTGGATGTGGATCGACCCATATGCGATTTTTATTTTAACGATATTAGTTTGTTGTTATCATAATTGGAATTCGATCATAGTTAGGAACCTAGTGTACCTGCTTAATATAATGGTAGGTATTACCCGTATTACCTACCTACTACGTTTTCATTTGACTACTAGCTTTTCCTAAATGATTCTGATTTATGGTTAACCTCGTATCAATTTTGTAAAAAGAATAAAATTGGAATCGATCGATTCAATTCGAAAATGGAACAAAATTATTGTGAAATTAGAAATAATATTCGACATTCTATTTTCAAAACCAAAGCACAGAATATAAACCGGTTCCTGTACCGCACAGATAGAGGCGAAATTTGCAAATAGTGTTGGACAAAATTCTTGTTGGTCATTATTTCTAATTGAATATTTTTGATTTAGGATATTAGCCGTGCAAAGGAAATAAACTACACATTCTTTTAGACAAATTTCGCCGTATATTTGGGTCTTATAACATGACTTATTTGTTTTTATTCTCTGCAGGCTACGTGTCTGAGGGGTGGAGTATATTAGCATTATATTGGCGAGACACGTGCGGCTGCAATATGTCTTCATAACAGACAAACATTTTGCTAGATAATATTGAAAATGTGGGGAAGACGACCTGTTTTGTTGTAAAATTGGTATCATTTGGTAGTTTTACACCACATTAGGGAATTAAAGTTGAATTGCCGTAATAGATTAGGTACATAATCGATTTACAAGACGTTAGGTGTAATTTTATTGTCATAATTCACTTTTCCAATTTTGTTATTCTCAATAAGTACTGGAATTATGATAGCTTTATCACATCAAAAGTCATCAGTTACCCTTGATGTATTATTACACGTATTCTTAAGCATAAGAACCCACTAACTTGAATACTTATATCATAAAAAAATAACCATTAGAATCGCTTAAATTATGAGAATATCAAACTCCTACTAAGTAGGTGCCTAGCCTGCTAAGATAAATGCTTTTTTACTTTTACCTTAACTGAAATTCTAAAAATATTTCCCAAAGAAAACTAGCATTAGAAATTCCTTCTTTTTATGCCACTAAGATATCGGTCACACGAGAATTTTATAAAAATTGGCTATAACAATGAGTTATCGCATAAAAATACCAAAATTGCAAGTTCATAGAAAACTAACACCCGTTGTCACATAAAACAAGAAAAATCGTCGACCATTTTGCGGAAAATAGATATTTTTATGGCCTTTATCACATAGAGCCGCTCTAGCACGAGAACTTTATAGACATAAACTACGAGGATATAGATTTTTATTTTCAAACTTTCTATCGCCTTATGTAAGACTAAAAATTAACACCAATAGGTAGTAGGTAATACTTATTTTATGATTATATTTTATCTACCTTTTCGATTGCATTAAAACACGGATCACATTGCCATGGTCATTCTTAGTGAGTGTGAATTATGTTTTTATTTTCACATTTCAGATTATTTTCTAGCTTCATTTCGTGGCAGGACTATAATATTTTGCTCTTCATTATATAAAGGTATCATTTTAAATAAGACCAGACCAGAATGTCAGCTTCGTAGCTCAATTGGTTAGACTAGCGAGTTTATTAACTATGATTGGGTGCAGACGGTAGCAAGTTATATTATTACTATTATTATGATTATTAAGATGGGGGTAATGACATTGAATAACTTACACTTTGAAATAATGTGCAGAGAATTTCCGCTTCCGCATAGTAAATGCTACTTAAAATATTTCATAGCACTTCGAAATGATGGGGGATGGAGTAAATGTTGAGACGGCTGATGGAGTAGAAGTGCAAGAGAAAAACCTGTTTAGCTGAACCCAAATAATAAATAATAATAATAAATAATGCTGGACTTTTTCACACAGCATCATCTAGCCCCTAAGTAAGCAGAGCTTGTGTTATGGGTACTAAGATGACTGATATACTACTTATATACTTATTGTTTGTAAATACATACATATTATACATAGAAACACCCAGACCCGAGACAAATATTTGTAGATCATACAAACATTGGTCCCGCCGCGGGGATCGAACCCGCAACCATTTGCGTCGCAGGCGGGCCTTCGCCCACTGCTCTACAGAGGTCGTCAAATAGGTAATAGCAGGAAGATGACTGTTGTACAAGCCTTAAATTAGCTTACGCTGCACTACGATGCACTTTACAATAGCGTGAAACAATAAAATCAGTCTGAAACAAGTACTCATCGTGTTCGGTTATTTTTACTGTCCTCGGACTCACCCCTAGCTAGCTACCCTTAGCTCTTACGCTCAGCTTTACGTATTGTTGGTTAACCCCAACACTGTAATTTGAAAGAATTGGTGACACGACCGCAGTGTAGATCTAGAGATAGTTAGACACTTGTAAATGAAGCTGTTATTTTGACTCAACATATACCTACATAAAACATAATAATAATAATAATGTCTACTACGCAGAAAAGTCTACTGCGTAAACTAGTTAGTAAGCACAGCAGTACTAGAATCTAGAAAACGATTGAATAGTTTTCTTTTGTCTACTGAGTAGACAATTTCTGGAATATCATGCTAGAAGACAGTGGTGTGAGGGTGATGTATGTAATTTGGTGAAATTGAGCGGGAGAGTGTATAGAAATTGACTCCCTTTATAGAGCTCATTTTGTTGAATGTTTGGGAACGCGGTGGAATAGGGTATTGTGTTGGGATATTGACGGCGAAAGGGGACGGTTTGTGATAGGATTCTGCGTTACATCAATATTTTAAGGATTTTTGAAAGGTGAGGAAATGACAATAGGTTGTTTTTAGTAAAAAAGGAGAGATCTGTTTTGAATGAGTCTCACCTGACAGTTATTTTGCCAATATACAAAAGGTTGTTCTTTGTGTTTTTCTTCCCAATTAATGAAGCGCTCGTGGTCGTGCTTGCTTAGTCGTTCTTGATAGATCGTCAAAGTTAAGCAACGTTTGAAACGGCCTGTAAGTGGATGGCTGCCAGTGGCATTTCCATCTGAGCGCTTCCGTGCTTCGGAGGGCACGTTAAATTGTCGGTCCCGGCTATTTAAGTCGCCATGACGGAGGCCTTAAGGCGGCCTAAAAACTCCGTCACCAGAGTTGGCCACTGACTCATACGAACTTACTTACTTTTTCCCAATTAATGCGGAGTTGTTGTTTTAAACTAGCACACCTAGGTAGGTACTATAGAAGCATTCTAAGAGGCTAGCCTTATACAAAATGTATTTAGTACCAACCTACATTGGTGTTTATTTTTCGCGATTCATACTTCAGCGGAACGCATGATGCGTTCCACGACAAAACCGTTCTGCTGTTATACCGACACCATCTGTCGCAGGAAACGTCAGTCTTGAAAGAATTCCACGGAGCGGTTTCGTTGGTTGCGTTCCGCAGAAGTATGATAATCAGAGAACTTGGTACTACCATGTCTTGGGTAACTGTGACGCTGTTTACGTTTAGGGACTTGTTTTATTTTGTTCCAAATAATTAAGTGCTTAGAAGAATAACTTACAATCTATGCGTATCAGTGGGCAGCCGCTTCGGCGCGTGCAGTAGCCCGCGGTGCGCGCAGTCTGCGGCTGCACCGCGACACGCGCAGGCCCATGGGCACGCGCATGCAAACCGCAGCGCGCATGCGCACAGCGCGGCCAATAGCAACGCGCGCAGCATCGCGCCGGGGGACATCGTGATGGACGCGGTTAGGTCATGGCTGAATCTGGAAAGAGAAAAGAGAAAACAAGGTTACTAAAAACTTAGACCTTACTTAGGATCTTTACTATAATTTATACCTACAGCGCCAGGGGAGGCAAGAAGCTGGGAGGTCTATGTAGCGCCTGGGATATTGTTTCAGATGAAATAGGCTAGGCCAGCACTATCCCCAAAACCAAAGGTATCCATTCTTGCCTTTTGTTTTCTCAATCTCAACGGACCAAGAGCTAATATTCTGTAACACGAGGCAAGAATGGTACCTATGCTAAAATGGTATCGTCAGTGGCGTAGCTACCGGAGGGCTAGGCGATGCTGTGCACTGGGGCCCCCAAGCTCACGGGACCGTCGAACTCGAAAGAGTTTTATAAAAAAAAATTAAAAAAGAAACACTAAAACACAAAATAGTTTTTTAAGAACAAAATCTTCTAACTACAAAAGAAAAGTAGCTGCCCTCAATGTTGTAAAATAGTGCCATACCCTAAACCGTTCAGTTAGGGCCCCAGTTTTTCTGCACCAAGGCCCTTGGCTACCTAGCTACGCCACTGGGTATCGTGTTATTGGCGTTTAAGTTTTTAAAAACACAATAAAATCTTTAGTACAGGATAACACAAATTGATTCAAACAAAAACTCGAATATTTTACTCTTCCTGAGCAGTATCTTTAAATATCTATCATCAGATGTTATTATTGTGGCACTGGATATGATGGGTGTGTTTGTGTAGGTTTGCGCCTCAATTTTACAATCTGACAGTTATGTCCATTGCTGTACGTATTTAAAATTCCGCTTACCTACATATTTGTACATTTTCACCTCTATGCGAGTGCAACATGATTTTACCATGCACTATGTAGAGGTTCTAAATTCAAATTCCGTTTAAAATTAGAATTAGTTTTTTTTTAAACACTGATTAAAAACTATTTTATAATTCCACAAAAAGTAGTATTTTTTTGCAGCAGTCTCAAAATCGAGATATATATAAATAATTATTACAGACAGACAAACAGACCAGAGACAACAAATCAGGGCCTATTAACCCGAGCATCGAACCCATAACTCAATTTCGAAGACAATTGAGCATTTTGAACTCGCGACCTCGCAATTGATTTTTATGATGTCACTTTGACAACTTTATGAAGCGTCAAACGTACATTGCGTTTGGGTTACACGCAGGTCGCGGGTTCTATCCCCGCCGCGGGACAAACTGTTTGTATGATCAACAAGTACCTATTAGTCTCGGGTCTGTGTGTTTCTATGTATAAATGTATGTTTTTACAAACAAAAAAAAACCTTTACTAGGGTACTATTTAAGTAGCCGTTAGTGACTGTGAGTGCAGCTGATAATAAAAATAAAAATAATGCTGGACATTTCACACAGCATCATCTAGCCCCAAACTAAGCAACTAAGCTTGGACTATGGGAACCAGATAACTGATATACTAACTACTTAAGTACTTTTTGTTTGTAAATACATACATTCATACATAGAAACACCCAGACCCGAGACAAATATTTGCAGATCATACAAACATTTATCCCGCGGGGATCGGACCCGCAACCTTCTGCGTCCCAAGCGGGCTTTCACCCACTGCGCCACAGAGGTCGTCTGATGTAAATCTATCGTCATTAAAAACAATATCATATTTCATTGCAGACGAAAAAATCCTTTCCCTTCGCCGAATAACAAAAAAATGTGGTCAAAATTGAGCCTAATGTTGTTTTTTTACCATGTCATGTCAATCTAGTGGCGCCCTCTGCAGGGGGTCTCAAAATGTGGTCGGCTATGTTCAATATGAACCTTAAGAATCACTACATAGTATAAAACAAAGTCGCTTTCTCTGTCCCTATGTATGCTTAAATCTTTAAAACTACGCAACGGATTATGATGCGGTTTTTTTTAATAGATAGAGTGATTCAAGAGGAAGGTTTATATGTATAATACATGCATAATATAGTAGAGGAACACTGATCATTTTAGAGGTATCTAATGTGATGTCGTAAATAAATATATTTTTTGCGCTTACGTTGCAAAAGGCTGAATCCTAATCTTTAGTATCAGCATTGCATCCGTGCGGAGCCGGGGCGGGTCGCTAGTCGAATATTGTGATCCCAGTGGTCCTAAAATAATCTTTTTACTCGACTGTCAGAGGAAGGATTATGTTTTTGACTTAGAAAAATTTTTCGTAACCCAAAATCCATTGATACACGGACTGAGAAACGAACCAACGACCTTCGGATTGCAAGTCGAGCTGCACCCCATTCGGCCAATACTTACTCCAATGAAGCGTCGAAATTAATTAGTGGTTCAAATGCATTGATATGAAAATGAACGTGAGTTCACTGACCTTTCATACAAGGGGTGAACACAATGCCCTAGGGATTTGATATTGGATTAGAGTTCCTCAGTGGCTTAGTGGAGTACTTCGATTAATAGTGGGTTCGATTCGAATCCCACCCTGATAATGTAAAATCGGTGTAAAAGTCTAGGGACTATCGAAGCGCTCGTGGTCGTGCTTGCTTAGTCGTTCTTGATAGATCGTTGAAGTTAAAAGTTCGAAGGGATGGGTGACCGCCAGTGGCACTTTCATCTGAGCGCTTCCGTGCTTCGGAGGGCACGGTAAATTGTCGGTCCCGGCTATTTAAGTCGTTAAGCCATCACGGAGGCCTTCATCATCATCATCAGCCTATAGCAGTCTACTGCTGGACTAGGCCTCCCCTAATGAGCGCCATTGCTGTCCTCAGCTCGACACATCCAGCTTCTGCCAGCAACCTTTCGCAGATCGTCACTCCACCTGGCCGGAGGCAAAAATCTCCGACACTAGAGTTGGCCTGGCCACTGACTCATACAAATTTACTTAGGGGACTATTTTTAATAATCTTTGTGCCGTCCATTGATTCAGTAATTTTTACATGAAAGAGTACCTCACAATCATCCATACATCCATTCATAGGTACTATATCATCACAAACTTTTGCAATTAATATTGTAGACCTAATAATCAATAATAATAACCTAATAATCAGGTCAAAAGTACCCTAAACCGGCGAGCATGTATGAAGAATGTAATGAGAGTGAATGAGGCGAAAGTTGTGTGTCAGGATCGTAGCGACTGGAGATCCGTGGTCTCTGCCTACCCCTTTGGGAAAGAGGCGTGATTTTATGTATGTATGTAGGTAATAATCAATAATCGATTTTCCCAACGGCCCCACCAACCGCCCCACTAGTGGGGCAGTTGGGAATACGTCGCAACGACACCACTGCTCTCTGATAAACACCACAGTAGTTTATTATGAGTGCTGACAACAATCTATTGTGGAATGAAATAAAATTAAAAATAATAAAAGTAAATAACTAAAACTAGCTGATCGTATCAATGCGGTCGGGTTACGCAGGGCTGCGTAACCTTGGGCTCGAAATACGTGTCGTTTCAAAAAGTTGTTACAACATAAACCTATTCTATTCTATCCGAACCAGCCCCCCTAGCCATGTAACCAATAAGTATTTTAAACTAGAAATCGAATTGACAGATAAAACTAAGACTCCACCTGCGTCTAATGGTAACAGCATACATTTTTATGTCAAGTATCGCGGCAGGTGAGTTCCAAAATCTATAGTTTGACATAATGACAATGACATTTCTAGTCATACCTACCTAAAGGCACAGCAAAATACAATTTGTTTATCTATACTAATATACGAATAATATTATAAAGAGGAAAGATTTGTTTGTTTGTTTGAATTGAATAGGCTTCGAAACTACTGGACCGATTTGAATAATTTTTTTCATCATTAGAATCCTTCATTATCGCTGATGAATATAGGCTATATTTTATCCCGGGAATGTGAAGTTTTCCTGAGGGACCGCGGGTAACACTGCGACGGACAGCTAGTTGAATAATAATCATAAAAGTTAGTGTGCTGAAATAAAAAGGTCCGCGTCAAGAAATCTCAATAAGTAAGATCTCTTATTTTTTTCCACTTTGATTCTGATAAGCATCTTGGCTGGCTTTCAAAACGGTAGTTGAATTAACTGGCAAGTGCCAATTTTTTTGCGTCAGTGCTGCCAACTTGCCAATTTACACGATGTTAGGTCGGCTTGTACGAGTTGGCGTATTTTTACGGCGTCTGTGCCAAAGATAACGATATTTTAAACTTTTTGGACGTATCGAAGTGTGAATACTCGTAGAATCGTTCCTGGATTCTATAACGAAGCAAACATACTGGGATCAAATCAGAAAACAAAACAGAATCCCTTTTTAAAGATTTTATCTTCAAAGGAGACGAAAAAGTGTAAAGTAATTGTATGTATTTCCAAAATTTAAACAGAGCGTCGATTGATTATCAGCTGGGCAGCACATGGCCACTGATATGCATATTTATGCCAAATTAAAAAGAAACAGCCTGCAAACAAATTGTACCTAATTATAAAATGTTGACGACCCCTGCCCCGTTTAGATCAAGTGATGGCATGCGTTAGGAGTTCCCGGCGGACGTTTTCAACTCGATCTTTAGTTTAGTTAGACTCTCGATATTATAATATTTTCTGTGTACGGTCAGCGACAGAAGTTTATGAACATTTCGATGTTTACGATTACGAAACTTCTAGGTACTTATACAGGGTGCCTTACCAGGCCAACCTTATACAGGGTGTAAAAAGACAACTACCGAAAACTGAGGGGTTGCAATCAGACCATGATTCTAAACATATTTAGCGAAAAAAATACTCACTGCGTCATTTTATGTTATTTTCGCTTATTTAAGTACTTACAAATAAGTAACCTTATAACTTGTTTTACTGCAATAAATATGTTTTCATTTTTCATTTTTTCATTTTCAACTCAAAATCCAGCAATCTACGTAAAACAACGCGCCCAGAACATACGCAAACAGTACTCTTCAAATGCTTTTTTCTCCGGATATAATGTTTTTTTCGGAATATCCTTTTGGATTTGGTTGTGTGTTGGGATGCTGTACCCCTTGCGGCTTCGGTAGACGTTTTTTTACACCCTGTATATTTGAACCATTTGGGGTCCAGACCCTGGGTCCGTGGGGTTCCGGGGCCCATCGCGTCTTCAAAAATCTTTCAGGGCGTCTGGTCTAGACGTCACGTGATTCGAGAGCTGGCGATTTTTTGGCACAGAGAATCAGCATTGCCATTCAGCGTGGCAATGCCGCCAGTATTTTGGGCACGCTTCCGACTGGCAGTGACCTGGATCAGTTGAGCTATCTATAGATCATTTTAACGATCCTTAGATAGCTTGACTGTATACTATTTTGTAATTTTATGTACATTATAGTAGCTTAGTTTCTGTAAATAAACTTACTTATACCTTAATTTTAAATTTGAATGAACTCTAATCGTTGACTGTACAGAACCCTCCCTATTTTAATCCGACTAGCTCTTAGCCAGTTTAACATTCTTTTCTTAAATAAACTTTTTGTATATAACCTATGTAACAAGATAGGTTAAAAGAATTGGCCCCTAAATGAAGCACTGACCTCTAATTTTGGGACCTAGATATTTTAGTCATTAATTACTAGGTTATTCACACCATACTTACGTACCTACCAATAAATTCCAAACACCCACAATATACAATATACAGAACACAATTGCAGAAAAGCTTTCAAAATACGTTGATCTCAAAAATGAAATAACCCGCATGTGGAGACTGCAAAAAGTCACTATATTCCCGATAGTTCTGTCATCCACCGGTGTTATCCCTACACAACTATTTCAATCTATAGATTTCTTACATTTACCAAAACATACATATATCCTTTTGCAAAAAGCAGTAATTTTAAATACATGTAGAATTGTGAGAAAGTTTTTACAAACGGAACATCTAACTGAAGTTCAACCTTCTATTGAGTCACACTTAGCCTAGGCCCGTGCGTCTCAGTTAGTCCCAGTTTAAACACTGAGTAGATAAAGATCTAAAAACAAATAATAATAATAATAAATAATAAATAATGCTGGACATTTCACACAGCATCATCTAGCCCCAAACTAAGCATAGCTTGTACTATGGGAACCAGATAACTGATATACTACTTATATACTTTTTGTTTGTAAATACATACATATTATACATAGAAACACCCAGACCCGAGATAAATATTTGCAGATCATACAAACATTTATCCCGCGGCGGGGATCGAACCCGCAACCTTCTGCGTCTCAAGCGGGCTTTCACCCACTGCGCCACAGAGGTCGTCAAATACCACAGAATACCCTATCCCACTACTTAATAGCTGAAAGTTTGTAAGATTGTTCAGATATTTGGATAAATAAATAAAATAAATAATGCTGGACATTTCACACAGCATCATCTAGCCCCAAACTAAGGAAAGCTTGTACTATGGGAACCAGATAACTGTTATATACAGTGTTATTTGTAAAACACCGGTAACCTCTCAGGACTGTATTACTAGCATCATAAACAACAACTTTTGTTCTATGACTTTAAGGCCCGGCGCCCATTATCGGCATCGGTACGACTGAGGATTTTAGGTGGCAAATAGCAATATACTATAACATAATGGCAATAAAGTAGAAATTTCCGTGATATGTGGTCGTAATAACAAAAATACCGCTTCGGTATGCTTGAGGCTGCTGTCGGCAGCCTTGAGAATGCTTCGGGATGCTTCGGCATCCTTCGGTACGCCGCCGGCGCCGAGGCAACACTCGGGGGATAGCTTGCCCTGCATCCTTAAGGACGCCTCGTCATCCCTAAGAACGTTGCAGCATGCCAAAGCATAATTGCCGATAGTGTGCGCTTGCATGTAGGATGCCGAAGGATCCTTTTCCTTGCCGATGCCGATAATGGGCACCGGGCCTTAGATAGGAAAACGAAATCTCCGAACACATCTCGGCCCCCGCCGCCCTAACCCCGCTCCCTTCGCTTTGTACTATCGCTTTCTTTTGTTTCGCATAGACTTCGTAACATTTAGAGCGTTCATTTTTAAATAATTTCATTTCTGTATGAAAATCTGATGAAAAAAAATAATGATGAATTTTTAAAAGTCATAGGACAAAAGTTGTTCCTTATGATGATAGTAATACAGTCCTGAGAGGTTACCGGTGTTTTACAAATAACCCTGTATAGTTAGATACCTGCCTCTGAGTATTTAACTAATTTGAAGAGATCTAAGAGAAAGTCTACCATACCTACGTGATCCTAATTCGTATGCAAAGGGTAGATTAAAACAATACTGAATTATCCCTAATTAATTCATAATAGATTTTAAACTTTGGTACGTGACTGTTCCAAGATGGCGGTGATCACGGGCTTAACCCAAATTCTAAGTATTATTGAATTAATCTACATTAATAAGTACTTTGTTGGCCGGGAATACCCTTACTTTCCATTCGGTCGTGGGTTTGAATCCAGTCGGGCACCAATGAGTTTTTCTGTCCAAATACCATCATCCATCATACCATCATCATCATCATTAGCAGCTCAAATAGCCCACTGCTGGACAGAAGCCTCAATTCAATTCAATTCTATTCCAATCGGCCCTGTGCTGATATAATATATAATATAATATGCTGGACATTTCACACAGCATCATCTAGCCCCAAACTTAGCCACGCTTGTACTATGGGAACCAGATAACTGATATACTACATATATACTTTTTGTTCGTAAATACATACATATTATACATAGAAACACCCAGAACCCGAGATAAATATTTGCTGATCATACAAACATTTATTACGGCGGGGATCGAACCCGCAACCTTCTGCGTCCCAAGCGGGCTTTCACCTATTGCGCCACAGAGGTCGTCAAAGACGTGATCTTATCCAAGTCATTCCCTCTATAGCCTCTATCTCATCAACCCATCTGGTCTGCCCCGGCTCCTAGCGCTTCCCTTGGGTCCCACTCGGTCAGAGCTTTACACCACCTGCCATCACCAAATCTGTCCAAATACTTAATGATAAAATGGCGCTCTTAAACATACATACATACATACATAAAGTCACGCCTCTTTCCCAAAGGGGTAGGCAGAGACCACGGATCTCCAGTCGCTACGATCCTGACACACAACTTTCGCCTCATTCACTCTCATTACATTCTTCATACATGCTCGTCGGTTTAGGGTACTTTTGACCTGGCCCTTCTCCAAAATGTCGCCAATTTGATCCAAGAAGGTTCGCCTAGGCCTTCCCCTTCCAGCTGTCCCATACACACTCGCCTCATACACTTGCTTTGTCAAACGATTTTCATCCATCCTCTCTACATGCCCAAACCATCTTAACATACCTTTCTCGATCCTCAACACTACATCTTCTTTCACTCCACACTGTTCCCTTATCACACTATTTCTCACTCTATCATTCAACGTTACCCCACACATACTACGCAACGCTCTCATTTCAACAGCATTCACTCTACTCTGATGTTTTTTCTGCCACACCCAACTTTCACTTCCATACATCAATGTCGGTACCAACACTCCTCTATGAACTATATGAACTATGGCGCTCTTAAAAACCGTATGAAAGAAAATAATCCGAAAGATGTTACGAAATACACGAAAAGAACACGCACATTAAAATACCTACTTTCATCATACTTGTTTAAAACTAGTGACACTGCAAGGTTGCGTGGAAGAAATCGCTTTCAGAGATAAGGCCGCCCATTGTACTATTGAACTTGTAATTCAATGTTTTGTTTTCGTTAATTTCTTGGTGTACAATAAAGTGTTCATTCATTCAAGAGAGAGATTGAAAAATGGCCGGATAACCAGTTAATGAAAAAATCTCAAAAAGCCGGATGATGAAAATGTTCGAAAAGTCGGATGATGAAAAATGCCCGAAAAGACGGATAATTTAATCTCTATCTACGCCCACGTATCTCTGACATTGTGATGGATCACATTCATAATCTAGTTAGCTCAGTTAATTTACATACTGGGTGTAGCAGTGATGCTCTCAAAAATTGAATGATAAAAAATTAAAAATGGTTTAGAAATTATTTATCAGTTAAACTTTTTAAACTTTCGTGATTTGGTGACATAATTATTATTTTTAAACCGGGTATTTATCACTTACCTATTTTTATTATTTCTTTTTTTAGACGTTTCGGACGCATTGCAGCGCCCATGGTCACGGATGAACTGATTTATCTATTTAATCTACTATTTATCAGTTTCTGTGAATGGACATAAATCGAAGAAAGAAATACTTAGTTTAAAGATTATTGATTTCTAAATCTAAAAGATATTCATTAATATTGATTTTTTTTCTAAGGTCTGAGAGAATGTCTACCGCCTTGGGGATCAGAGTCGTGACCCTGTTTTTTTTTTTTTTTTTATTTATTATTTAAACGTAACTTATTTCAAAACGACTAAGATATGGGTAAAATTAACGCCTGCTGTAAGTACCATATAAAACAAATGGGTTGTCATTAACTCTTCAACAATTCGTCTTACTAGAAGCATTTTACGCTTAGATTCATAATAAAACCGCATAAGCTTATTTTTCTAATACCTTTTACGATCAGAGTTCAAACCCATGACCTTCTGATTGAAATTCTCAGCCTTATCAGCCAGTTTTAATATTTGATCTTCGATTTTATGCCACACATTCATTCAATGAATGAATTCCATCATTGTACACTCGCAAACAGTTTTAGAGCAATGGCGAATTGTATTAGCCATTGCTGCATCAAACTATTAGCCTTACAGTGTGATACAGCAGTAATAGTTGCGAGGAAAACTGTTAGAAAGCAAGTGGATCACCTAAAAGAATGCTAGGCCCCAAACCGTGTTTGTTGCCCTGATTCTTCACGGTATTGGTCGCGCAAGAACAGGAGTAAAATTAGTTCTAAGATTATTCTTAGTGATCCCAGCGGTCCTACTGAATAAATGCTTTTTGACTTTGACTTTGACAAGTGTTGAATTATATTCCAAGCCTGCTTCCGTCGATATGGTATCCAACATCTAATGTATAACGATAAATTATGAGTTTATCAAAAATTTGGATTGTGACGACTAAGGGTTTCGTGGCCGAGCGGTAAGGCACTCCGGCTTTAGGAGGATCGTCTGATCGTTGCGGGTTCGAATACCGTCGGAATCTAATATTCTATTCTATATTTTGATAAGATTTTTAATTTCTTAGTGAGAGTAATACAAAACTCATGAAAATTCAAAGGTTTGTGATTTTGAGTTGTTATCATATTTGAAAATCGAACCGAAATGTTCTCTTTTTAAAATTTGAATAACGAATTCGAAATCCAATGTTCGAATACTTCGAATGTACCTTTTAACGCATGCGCGTGTCGGCTGTCTCTCTCACTTAGTCGCCCTCCGAACAAATTACTCCAATTTGCTTGTGACATCCTACTGGGCTCTGACTGCCTGGTACTTTGTCGATAAATTCCATACTACTATTCTTGCATTTCTTTCACACCTTTTAATTTAGATCATACAAACACATATTTAAGCATCGCCTCTTTCTTAGGTATATTTATTTATTTATTTAATCAACAACATAATCAACATTTGCACTTCCGGACAAATCTTCGTGGTTTTTGGTTTGCACTTTATTAATGTAATTTAAGTAAAGTTTAAATAAATAAATAAAAAAAAAAAAAAAAAACTTAAATAGGTAGGAAAGTTCATAATTAAAGTAAACAGCGAAATTGCAAAAAAACGTAGTATATGCAGCAGATTTCCATTTGCTATGATCCTGACACAAATCTTTCGCATAAATTCACTCTCAAAACATTCTTCATACAAACTCGCCTGGTTTAGTTACTTTTGACCAACAAGAAATAGAATAGAATTAGGGTTTGCTGGAAGAGAACTCTTTTTAGGGTTAAGCTCGCTATTGCCATTAATTTATGTCAATTTTTATTTGTGCAAAAAGAATAAATAAATATCGCCAAAGGAATAATCATAAAAATCAGATAAAAATGTACAATGGGCAGCCTTATCGCTAAGAAGCGATCTCTTTCAGGCAACCTTTGGACGGAGAGGAACATCAGTGAAAAGAATTACACTAAATCTAAATAGTTTCCTAACGACACTTAAAATTTACCGCCATTTTGCGGAAGCATAAACTCACGCTTCAATTATTAAAAAAACTTTTGAATGCATCTGTTCCTCTATACATAAGAGGGTTAAAAAGTAAGCTCAAGTGGTATTTTTGTCTATGGATTTTATAGTTACGTCAAGCGAGAGTGTTTTTATTGATGATGGGTTCACTTTTAGAACACAAAAAATTGCATAAACGATTATAATGACACGTCATTTAGACGTGCCTCCGGCTACCCCTTAGAAGTACAGTAATACTTTAAGCATTAGTAGGCAAGAAAATTTGAGCGGAAATCTGCCTGGGGATATAGCCATGAGTTTGTTTTTAAAGATAGTCCCTTTATCTCGGTTTTAAGAATGAGCTCATCATAATCTCGGCTTAAATAAGAATATTGTGCAAAAGGAAGCCCCGAATTTAAAACAAGATGGACGAGTTTGATAACGCGGAAGATTTTTAAAATAAATGTTTGTCGGATTTTTAAAGGAAATTGCTCAAAGAAGTGGAAGCTTTTGATGAAAGAGCTTCTTAAGTAACTGATCGCTTTTTGAAGTAACTTGAAATCGAGGAGGTAAAGTGATATCGTTATAAAATGCTGGTGGATATCCAGCCATCTTGAATTCTGTAGATTTTAATGAATCATGATGGCACTCATTGAATTTTGAAATAAAACCTAAATTTTTTAAGAAAATTTGAAATATTTATGGCTGGCTTGATATTAGTTGAAATGTATCGTAAGATTAGTGTTTACGGTGTCTTTCGCCATTTTTGGAAAAGATTGTTGCTCTGTAATTTTTTTTTTCTCGTGTTTTACTAGGTTTCATTATGTAATTTCGGTGGCATTTTACTAATGAAGCCTTGGCAGGAGATTTGGAGAATGGAATGGAGGAATATTGAAGAATATTTCTCATGTGACGAAAGATTTGCTGGAGTTTTGAAGCAAGCCGCCGTGTTTTGTTCTAACTTCTAAACCAGTGACAGGACTGACTGACTGACGTATGAATTGATACAATTATTCCTACTTGACATTGGCAGAATTATACTGATACTACAGTTAGTTGCCATTTAATAAAAGAAGAAGTGTTTACAGTTGTAAAAAAAAAACATGAAATATTTATAAAGCACACTCATCATCATCATCAGCCTATATCAGTGCACTGCTGGACATAGGCCTCCCCTTATGAGCGCGATTGCGCCCTGTCCTCAGCTCGACGCATCCTGCCAGCAGCGTTTCGCAGATCGTCACTCCACCTGGCCGGAGAGCGTCCTACACTACGTTTGCCGAGTCGCGGTCTCCACTCAAGAACTCGTTTACCCCAACGGCAATAATACCCAAAAAAAAAAAAAACCCCAAAATAAAAAACACTACAAAAGACAAATTCCACACCCTATTATAACAATAATAGCCAGAACGAAACAACGGTAGTGATTGTGTAAATCTGAATAAAAACAAGTGCATTGTCAATTCTCAATAAGACCTGTTGTGTCTGCAAATTCCAAAGGCGTTTCTTAAAAAAACTTTCTACAAGACCACCTTGACCCATATTGCAACTTGAAATGTCCGTCAGTTTTTAATTATGGTTTTCTTATGACCACAATGGAACCCTACTGCCACTGCCTACTATTTGATGGATAGAGTTGTACTGTATTCATATTTTATCCGGACTTATGAATAACCGGAAATAAAAACCGCCCAGATTTATAAGCGTAGGTGTACTACAGCTCTATAATATATTTTTATTTCGGAGATAACGACAAATGCAAACAATTGAACCAGTTAGACAAATTCATAAAATAAATATAAAAGTAAATAAGTATAGGAAAAAAATTAATGAAGAGACTTAAGTCACCGACATAGCCCACAGGATTAGCAAGTTGAAGTGGCAGTGGGCGGGGCACATAGCTCGTAGAACTGACGGCCGTTGGGGCAGAAAAGTTCTCGAGTGGAGGCCACGCACCGGAAATCGCAGAGGACGCCCCCCACTAGATGGAAAGACGATCTGGTAAAGGTTGCTGGGAGCTGTTGGGTGCTGCACAAGATCGATCGCTGTGGAAATCTATGGGGGAGGCCTATGTTCAGCAGTGGACGCTAGATAGCTGAGATGATGATGATGATGATAGGAAAAAATGTGCAAGTGGAACGGTCAGAGCACGCTACAGCGCAGAAGGTTTTAAAGTATTTTGTCATTAACAACAAAACTACGCATACGTTCCGTAAGTAAAGTCAAAAGTCCGGCCATCTTAATCATCTGAGAATTTGTCCCATCTCTATCAGCACAAAAGCGCGCGAGGTGTGAATTCTTGTTTGAAAATCGAACAATAGAGTTTGACAGCTCAATTCTTTTTTCAAACCGAACGCGGCAAAGAAGTACTACTGCTTCTTTTATTGTATTGTTTTTTTTCTGAACAGTGGTAGAATGATTTATGATTTTCACGCTGCGTTAGGCATTTTGTTTTAATTTGTCGATTTTTAATTAAAAGTTTTAACGTGAGAATTTTGTATAAAATTGAGAAATTAGGCTTTTCTCATGGTTAGAAGTTCCAGTGTCGAAGTAGGTACTTAAGTACTTTAAAATTATGCCCTTAGCTAACTTTATGCTCCTTGAGTAAGTAAGTAAATAAAAAATAACTCGTTGTTACATTGAAAATTCCGATTATTAGTTCTAGGCCAAAGAATAATCTGAACAAAATAATGCATAAAAAATGACAATACACTCTCATTTTTACGCACACTCTTGCAAACTTCGTTTATTACGTCCGTAATACTACAAGACGTTACATGACTCGGAATCGTGTACATTTTGGCAGAGGGAAGGTAAAGGCTCAGGTCATCCCGTCTTTATTATCTAAGCCAACTGATCTAGGTAAATTTCATGATATACAGGGTTATTTGTAAAACACCGGTTACCTCTCAGGACTGTATTACTATCATCATAAACAACAACTTTTGTTCTATGATTTTTTACAAAACAATAATTTACACTTACCAAAAACAAACCTTCAAGATTTCGTTTTCCTATCTAAAACATTGTCCTATCGAACACATTTCGACCCCTGCCGCCCTAACCCCGCTCCCTCCGCTTTGTACTATCGCTTTCTTTTGTTTCGCATAGACTTCGTAACATTTAGAGCGTCCAATTTTTTTTTTATATGACAATCGGATGAAAAAAAATAATGATGAATTTTTGAAAGTCATAGAACAAAAGTTGTTCCTTATGATGATAATAATACAGTCGTGAGAGGTTACCGGTGTTTTACAAATAACCCTGTATAGTGTTTTCAAAAACAGTTATTAATCTAAAGACAGTCAGTAAGACTGGCTGGAAACAATCCTACAGAAAAGAAAAATAAAATCTTATCATTAAGCTGATAATACAACATCTGAAATAAACGCGATGTTGCGCATCATTTGCTGTGGAGTGACTGAAAATTGTGAAAACATGAAAAATTAATGCAAAAGCAGAGCTAATCAGTAAGAAGTTCTAGTTGAGCTAAAATCAATGTTTATAGGTAATTTTTTACAGAATAATATTTTTTCGCTGATTTACAAACACGGATGCACAAAACGGATCGCGTTTTTTTCGCATGCCAAAACTTATTATTTTAAAAATAATTTATTTTTGGATTATTTTTAAAATAATGTTTTTTTTGATGTATTACGGCCAGTATTACCTACTTTTATAATTTAAAAAGGTTAAGACAACAAATCTTAGGTCTTAATCTCAAGATAGGAAGGCAACCTCATTTCATGCACAGTTTTTTACTTCTTTTCTTAATTCTTCCCCCCACTGTATAATGAGCCGTGATAGTTACAATGGTTTTTATTTTCGCCATTTTAGGAAGCACTCTGCTATTTTCTTTTCTTTTTCTTTAATTTCTTTAAGCGGAAAGATTTGTTTGTTTGTATGTTATTACCCCGAAACTACTGGACCGATTTGAAAAATTCTTTCACCAATAGAATCTCACAATATCCCTGATGAACATAGGTTATATTTTATCCCGGGGAAGTGAAGTTTTTTCGAGGGAACGCGGGTAACACCGCGGCGGACAGCTAGTATGTAATACAATCGTGATCCAGTTTCTCTGTCTGTACGTAGCCATCTGCAAGTTTAAAAGCATTACTGATATCGTAAGTGCGTCTTAAGTGGTGCATGTTTTTTATCATTATGACTCGAGATTGAACTATAGGACTCCCTTTTAGCTATTAAAACGATTATTACAATGTACTTTTAGAATATTTAACCTGAATTTGATGTTTAAATGGAGGCAAGGAACTATAAAAAACCGGCCAAGTGCGAGTCGGACTCGCGCACGAAGGGTTCGCGTATCATCTATAGTTTCTATACTATCATCATCATCATCATTGGCAGCTCAAATTATAGCCCACTGCTGGACATAAGCCTCCTCCCTCAAACGCCACTCTAATCGGCCCTGTGCGGTTCTCATCCATGTCTTTCCCTCAATGGCCTCTATATCATCCACCCACCTGGCTGCTGGTCTGCCTCGGCTTCTAGCACTTCCCCTTGGTTCTATACTATACAGGGTGTAAAAAGACGTCTACCGAAGCCGAAAGGGGTAGGTACTGCATCCCAACAGACAACCAAATCCAAAAGGATTTTCCGAAATATGCACTATATCCGGAGAAAACAGCGTTTGAAGAGTACTGTTTGCGTATGTTTTGGGCGCGTTTTTTTACGTAGATTGCTGGATTTTGAGTTCTAAATGTTTTTTTCTTTTATAAATGAAATTATTAGGTAGGTATGGTCTTATTATGTTGTAATAGTAATAAATAGCCGAAAATAACATAACATGACGAAGCTAAGTCAAAAAAAAAACGGTGCTTTTTTTTCCGCTAAATTTGTTTAGAATCATGGTCTGATTGCAACCCCTCAGTTTTCGGTAGTTGTCTTTTTACACCCTGTATATAATATTATAAAGAGGAAAGATTTGTTTCAATTGAATAGGCTCCGAAACTACTGGACCGATTTAAAAAATTCTTTGGTACGGAACCCTAAAAATGAGGTAGATACTTGAATAAAATGAGTTGAAGCGTTAAATTGCAAGTAGCGAAAGCCGCGGGCTGCACTTAGCTCTAAACTATTGACCCTCGGTACCACCCCTGTCAATATAGGGGTGGGTTTCAGGGTGACAACGCCTCATGACAAACATTAACCAAATAATGTATTTACCTAAACTAGTTCATAGTCTATAAGTACAGAAACCACCTACCTAAATTGTGATTTAATCACACCCACTCGTATGTAATATTTATTATGTCCCTAACAATTTTATTTAGTTTTTCTTTTGATCTCATTGTTTTATTATGCCAATTTTAATACTTGTTTTTAGATTTTATCTCTTTGTAACTCATTAATGTATAATGTTAGAAATGCCTATTTTAGTTTAGTTGAGTCCATATTATAGTGCATGCTGTGGCGTCCTATAACTGGGAAAACACTAGATTTAAGTAGCTTAGTTAAGAAATTGTTAATACTTTGTGATTTTTCCGTTGGATGTCCATAAATAAATAAATAAATAAATAAACATGGACACAACTAATTTAATGTTAATGATACTGACACTGGAATTATAAATATAATCATTGTTTGAAATTGATTTAATTGAACATTCATTGTAAATTGTAATGTGATGTTACACACAAACTGACAGGGCTTCATTTTTGGGTTGTAAATAGACGTTTGACCGTATCAATTTATTCCTAAGTCAATTTTAGTTTTCACTTCAAAAAGTATATTTTATGACATGTTGCATAACATTTTCTAGAACAGACGTTGACCAATCGCAGCGCAGCAACATCACGTCGCACGCTCGAATGGACTAAGTTATACAAGAAGCAACAAACAATTAGAAGGATAGTCTTTATCGATTTTCACGAGATTTTCATAACAAAACAAAAAAAAACATTACATAAATCTTTTTTAATTTATTTCTTGAACCCAATTCCTGAAAATAAGTCAAAGTCAAAGTCAAAAAGCATTTAGCATTTATTCAGTAACACCGCTGGGATCACTTTGAATATAGTTAGTATAACCCTATATACTATATTATGAAAAATATATAAATAATGATAATTTTTTGTTGGTCTTTTTTAGCAGATTTTATTTTGATGTTAAATTAATTGCTATGTTTAATTATTAGCTGTTTCTGTAAATAAATGTATATTGCTATGTGCATTAGGTACTTACATTTAATTGTATAATATAATTTTTTTTCACATATTCGCTAAGGAGTAAATGATTAAAAACGGTAAAAACTAAATAAGTATCTAATATACCTACCTACTAAACTTTTCCTAAAACATTTTTATCTAGAACCTTGAGTATTCAAAAAAACATAATATACCTTAGTCTTGCATGAAAACTGTAATCCTGTATTTAAGCTTTAAAAAATCCATTATCCCGAAAGTTCACAAAAAATGGTCACCCCTGCGTCACGTGCGCGTTCCCGGGCGACCACACTGTCGGAATGCATCCGTTATTACGTCACACATCAATCTTGCCTCGACTGTTTTTGATGAAACTGAGTGTAATTGATACGATATTTTAGCATGCTGTCTTTTAAATTCTTTCACTTTATGGCTGTCACCATCCACTGACCGTTAAGAACGTTAACTTCGACAATTGACAATGATTAAGTTACACCACGAGTAAAGCAAGAAACATATTATCGGACGCAGCTGACAGACGCGAGTGACAGCCGCGAATGATAGGTATGCACAGTACAATAACATCCAGCGCCAGATCGTTGTCGGACGTCCGAAAGCTCAAAGACACGTCCGCGACTAACGTCCGATAGTTTACACAGCTCAGTGTACAATCATTATCCAGATCGCGGCTGTCAGCCGTGTTCGATCTTCTTCTTACGATCGTATCACGATATTCAGGGACCAGTTCACTACATCCACAGCGTTGCGAGCAAGCCATGAGATCTCCCAAAATGCAGGTGTTGAGGCGTAATGGACACTTGTGACAAAGACTGCAACTGGGCAGTAATGGACACACGAGCACTTGTGACAAAGACTGCAATGCAACCGGGCACCACTTCGTGTTTCGTTTGGATAGTTTGTTTCTAGCTTAAAACCGCGTTTATATTTGGCTGACGTGTCATGCCGTGATGCATCAGAGAGGTATCGGTTTCAATACATCGTTCACACTAGAATGACGTTCCGTTTCGTGATGGTCGCTGACGTGACGCGTCAGAAGCAATCCCGGTCCACGTCAGGCTTGGCGGGGGGCTGGGCAATGACGCGACACGACACGTCAGTCTAGTGTGCAGCCAGTGTTGTGTTGTGACGCGTCAGAGCCGAGACAACGCGTCTTTTTCTATCTATTGGATGAATTCAATATCTTTTTCTCTTTCTTTGTTTAATTTGCGTTGCCAGTGCTTATAAATAAATAAATAAATAAATAATGCTGGACATTTCACACAGCATCATCTAGCCCCAAACTAAGCATATTTTTTGTTGCATATTATTAACTAAATTGTTACATACCTACGTGAAAACCTGTTATTGGCTTTCTGCTTCTAAGTGATATTAGTTAATGTAGCTGTTGGTTATCCTATACTTAAATAAATAAATAAAAATATCTTCTTCATAATCTGAATCGGATGATTCATGAAATAACATTGCGATGTGTAAACTCTCTGAGAGTCGAGACGGTACTGATTGAAAATGCGTCAGAGCGCGTCACGCGAAAGTGATGTAGCCACGTCAGAGACCATCACGACACGACACGTCAGTCAAATGTGAACCAGGCCTAAGGCCTAAGTTAAAGGTCATTAACCCGTAGCCATAAAAGAACCAGTGTTACAAAGGCCATACATTTTCCCAAGAGAACAAGCTTTAAGAATGCTAATGGGATTAGCAAACACGCTTAAACACACTGTTTAGTTATCTACACCTACTTATGCTGTGTTGGCTGAGTGGATTGCCTCGGTTTCGGTAATGGGTTCAAACCCCGGTTGTACAAATAGATTTTTCGTTTTGGATTTTTTTTTTCACAAAATGTCAATGTCAGCTGCTCACTGATATCCGCTCAGACAAAATAGAATGGATGGGGTTGTTTTTCGCCATTTTAGGAAGAAGCACTGCTCTGCTATTTTATTTTCTTTTTCTTGTGTTTTACTAAGTTTTATTATGTAATTTCGGTGGCATTTTACTAATGAAGCCTTGGTTTTGAAACAGGAGATCTGGAAAATGGAATGGGGGAGTATTGAAGCAGATTTCTCATTTGACGAAAAATTTCCGTTAGTTTTGAAGAAAACAAGCCGCCATGTTTTGTTCAAACCATCGACATTACTTGACTGACTGACATGACTATAAATCAATATTTAAAACTTGACATTGGCAGAATTACACCTAGTTGTGTAGATTGCCACTAAATAAAAAAAGAAGAAGAATAGAATGGACGAGTTATTGATAGGATTCCCCTTTCAACATTTTCTGCCGGTTTTTGTGGGAGACGAGGTAGTACACGAACGCATTTTACACAGACTTATGCATAAAAAATGACAATACACTCATTTTTACGCACACTCTTGCAAACTTCATTTATTACGTCCGTAATACTACAAGACGTACATGATTCGGAATCGTGTACATTTTGGTAGAAGGGAAATACAAGGCTCATCCCGTCTTTATGATCTAAGGATATCCGTCGCTACCTCAGAGGTCGCATCCAAAGAGTACCTATGCATCTGCATGTCTCTTCGTCGCCTTCTCAAGATTGCCAACATAGATAATTAAGTTATTTGATCTGGCCCATTGGCTCAGTAGAGCATTACCCCGGTTCAAATCCCGCAATTTATGAAAACGCTAAATATTTTAGACCATGGTTTTGAGATTCATTGTCAAGACTTTTTTTGATTTGACTGGACCTGAGTCTACCGCGCTTTGATACTTACCTAATTTTTGTCATAAAAGGGAATTTCTACTGCACTATGTTGATATCCGTGATCCTATTACTTCCAAAAACGCCATGATATTTCATTCAACGTTTTTAAGTAACAAAAATAATATTTTCTTTCCAAAATCGGTCTAACAGTTGCCAAAACAAACAATCAATTGACTTCCGTCTGTCTGTCATGAGTTCAGTTGATGTGTTGGTTTCCGTCGCTCTATTTAAATATATAGTGAAAATTCTTCAGGTATTGGTCGCGAAGGGACAGGAGTAAAATCACCTAGATTTATGATGAAAATCAGTTGAATTTTTCATCGCTTGGATTTTTCTACGAAGTATTTTTTTATTTTGTTGACGACCTCTGTGGCGCAGTGGGTGAAAGCCCGCTTGGAACGCAGAAGGTTGCGGGTTCGCTTCCCGCCGCGGGATAAATAATGAATAATGCTGGACATTCCACACAGCATCATCTAGCCCCAAACTAAGCAAAGCTTGTACTATGGGAACCAGATAACTGAATGTTTGTATGATCTACAAATATCGGGTCTGGGTGTTTCTATGTATAATAATGTAAGTATATACAAACAAGAAAGACGACGTCAATACATGTGGAGCTGACTATAAGCTGCGGGTTTCCTCACGATGTTTTCCTTCACCGTTAAGAGCTCGTGTTATAGTGGACCAGGCTGATTAAGCTGAGAGGATGGTTTAGGTACAAGCCTCCATCTCAAACAATGTCCCAGACACTACAGCGTCCCGTTCAGTGTAGGCATAGGTTTCCTCCTGGCGCTGTATAGATCATCTAATGTAGATGTACCTATAGGCCTAAGTTTATACAAACAAAAAGTAAGTATATAAGTAGTATATCAGTCATGTAGTACCCATAACACAAGCTCTGCTTACTTTGGGGCTAGATGCTGTGTGAAATGTCCAGCATTATTTATTTAATCAATCAAGTATTACTTTTATAAATGAGTGTTTCTTAATGCTTAAACACGACCCAAAGTTAAGCTTTACCGTTGTTTTATACGATCTAACATCTTGTTCAAGCAGTTTTAAAACAACATTGGCAGAATATTTTATAATATATAAAATTCTCGTGTCACAGTTTTCGTTGCCATACTCCTCCGAAACGGCTTGACCGATTTTGATGAAATTTTTTGTGCTTATCCGGTATCTATGAGAATCGGCCAACATCTATTTTTCATCCCCCTAAATGTTAGGGGTAGTCCACCCCTAAATTTTATTTTTTATTTTTTAGACAAAATTTTTAATTTCTATTTTTTTATGATACAACATACAAAAATACATACAATCCTCAATTTTCACCCTTCAACGATCAACCCTTATTTTTTAATAGCCATTTTAGTAATTTAATCATTTTTCCTCTCCGGTCGAACACTGATCAATCGTCATTTAATTAGTTATTAGTTATCCCCATGGCAAAACAACGTTTGCCGGGTCAGCTAGTAATTTATATTATAACTAAACGGTTATAAATATTTTCTTTTATATCTACTTAGATAGGTAAGTATCCTATTAATACGAAGCGCTCGTGGTCGTGCTTGCTTCGTTCTTGATAGATCGTCGAAGTTAAGCAACGCTCGAAACGGTCTGTAAGTGGATGGGTGACCGCCAGTGGCATTTTCATCTGAGCGCTTCCGTGCTTCGGAGGGCACGTTAAATTGTCGGTCCCGGCTATTTAAGTCGTTAAGCCATGACGGAGGCCTTAAGGCGGCCTAAAAACTCCGTCACCAGAGTTGGCCACTGACTCATACGAACTTACTTACCTTAATAGGAAAAAGATCCTACTGTAGATGTGAGTAGAGGTAGACCTAAGAAAAGATGGATGGATTGTATGAAAGAAGATATGAAAAAGAAAGGAGTTGACACAGAGATGACGAGTGATAGGGGAGAGTGGAAGAGAACATGCTGTGCCGACCCCGCATGAGCGGGATAAGGGCAGGCCAATGATGATGAGGTAAAAGATCCTACTATCATAAACGAAATCTAATGTCAGTGCGGAGTAATATATAGCGCACCATTATAAACCTTATGAACAATGGTACATATAGAAACGCTTGTAGAATGAACGAGGTCTGGCGAAGCCATCTAGCGGGCCGCGCTGGCTCGAGCACTTTCATGTGGTTTATTCTACAAGCATTTCTACATCTTGTATCATTCATTTTTTGTAATATTTTTATATAGTTAAATCCACACTTGGTATTTCATTAACCGGTGCTTTACCTATATATGAGCTTATCAAGAATTTCGAATCTGACGTGAGTGGTTCTGTGGCCGAGAGGTCGAAGGCTTTAGGAGTATCGTCTGATCATCGCGGGTTCGAATCCCGTCAGCATCGAAAATTTTATAAGAATTTTCATTTCTTGTACCATTGTTCATAAGGTTTATAATGGTGCGCTATATAACTAATTGACGCGTCGCTTGCCAATTCAATGTGCGTTGAGCCTAACACCGGTATTCACAAACATTACTATGAGGACGCACAGGGTCCCAAAAACCTACTCATTTTGGGACCCTGTGCGTCCGCGCGCACTTGGAAACGTCAAAGTAATGTTTGTGAATACCGGCATAAGACTTTTAGAACTCAAATACTACGAAGCATAGTGGTGCTAGCTTTAGTGACATAGTATTAACAAATGCTAACGCTGACGTGTTCTATCAGAATACAGAACTTTTTTTTGCCGGCAAAAAACTTCTTTCTGGACTTGAAAAGAGTTCTAGATTGTAGTACTGATTCTGATCTGTGAAAATCAAAAGAGTTCTGGCCTCTCACCATCATTTGAGATGATGAAATCTGTGACATTCGATGTTTTGGACTTTTTTCGACTTATTTGACCTTTAGGTATGCTCTGCTGGCACTGGAACGTGAGTTCTGGACTTGAAAAGAGTTTTAGATTGTAGTTCTGATTTGGATATGTGAAAAACGAAAGAGAACCGAAAGTTCTAGCTGGTTAGAAATGTTTGAAACAATGAAATTTTTACAATTCGTCATTTAAATTTTGCTTCCTTGATCCCCTGGTATTCGAACGTGAGTACAGAACTATTCCTGAAAAGTATCAGGAACTGTAGAACTCATTCGCATGCGAAAAGAACCAATTTTTTTTTCCAATCTGCTTCAAATGATCTGCTACGGGAAGTTGGCAGATCATTTTGTCCATCGTGTTTTTTTAGGTTAAAACGCCAGAACTATTTCTAAAAAGTATCAGGAACTGTAGAACTCATCTGCATGCGATAAGAACTCACTTTTTTTTTTGATCTGCTGGACAATGATCTGCCAAGTTCACCAACATAAAATGGATGTCCTTTCTCAAAATAACCGCATTTTCTAAATATTTGCTCCAATGGGGTGTCAAGTACTCCCCTATTTGAGGCTGTAAATCAGTCAGACTGACAGATTTATATGTTCACATAATTTATGATTCATGTTGCATCATAACCACTTTCTTAGTTTTGCATTCTAGATATTTCTAACTTGATTTGAGGCAATACACATTGAAATGTCGGTCCCGACTCCCGGCTTAAAGACGTTAAGCCATGACGGAGGTCTTAAGCTGCCTAAAAATTCCATCACCAGGGAGTTGGCCACTCATACGAACTTAGTTTACCTTAGCTACTCCAGTACTAGTGGTACTACCAGACAGGTTGGTAGTACCACGGGCAAAAAATGTTTCCCGTGGTACTACCGGAAGTAGGTACCATCGGTAGGTCCACGGGTAAGTAGGTAGTACCTAGCCTACCGAAAAGAAATTAGAAAGAGGCACAATAATAATTAACCTATATTTTTTTGTGAAGTACCTACCTTCTTACCTAAATTAGGTAACGGTTAGGATAAATTAGAAACAAAAAGTGCATTGTTGCACGGGAATCAAACCGAACATATTCACAGTTTGATGCTAAATATGGTGTTTATAAATTAAATCATATAGATCGTTATACAAAACAAAATGGCCGATTATAATAAAAGAAAGACTGTCGTAATAAAAACGTGATAACACGGCCATTGTTGGAGCCTGTATGCGCAGGCGCAGCGAAACTTTATGTTGTGCGTGGGCGTCGATTGATATACAATGTTAAGGGGAGAAGTTTAATACTACGGCAAAATAATTTATACATTCGTGAAGTTAGCCGTTCCGATGCGCACTGTACAGTACATTTCACTGTAATAAAAGTTGTGAGATCTCTACTAGTAGAGCCAAGCTCCTAGCTGAGCTCCGGTTTGTGTTGCGAGGCCGTTGTAGATTCAGGAGCTTAGCTTATCTAGAGTTATAGCAATTTTACATGGGACGTTTTTGGTGGGATTACTTTAACCAAAGCTGTATTTCTATCAATTTTGAGCGCGTTTCGTCTACACTAATACTTATTATAAAAGAGGAAAGATTTGTATGTTTGTTTGAATTAAATAGGCTCCGAAACCGCTGAAACGATGTAAAAAATTCTTTCACCATTAGAATCATGCATTATCCCTGATACATAGGCTGAACATAGGCTATATTTTATCCCGGGAAAGTGAAGTTTTCCCGAGGGACCGCGGGCAACACCGCGACGGACATCTAGTTAGTAATAAAAGATTAAGATACCTACCCTTAACAGTTAAGACGTCGTATTAACTCAGTTTGTTTATGGCTTAATATCATTTGCAAGACGCACAATACGAAATGGAAAACGAAAGTAGGTATCTCGAAAATAAGGAATTTGTTTCATTTACGTGGCTCGTAGAGCTGACGGCCGTTGGGGCAGAAAAGTTCTCGAGTGGAGGCCACGCACCGGAAATCGCAGAGGACGGACCCACTAGATGGAAAGACGATCTGGTAAAGGTTGCTGGGAGCCGTTGGGTGCTGCACAAGATCGATCGCTGTGGAAATCTATGGGGGAAGCCTATGTTCAGCAATGGACGCTATGATGATGATGACATGGCATAGTAGACATCATCAATTGATCTTCAGTGCCTTGACCTTAAAACAATAAATAATGCTGGACTTTTCACACAGCATCATCTAGCCCCAAAGTAAGCAGAGCTTGTATTACGGGTATTACATGACTGATATACTACTTATATACTTTTTGTTTGTAAATACATACATAAAACTTAGAAAACACCCAGACCCGAGATAAATATTTGCAGATCATACAAACATTTGTCCCGCGGGGATCGAACCCGCAACCTTCGGCGTCACAAGCCGGCTTTCACCCACTAAGCCACAGAGGTCGTTTTTTGGTATGATTAAAACTTGGGTATCCCCTGTTCGTCAGAGTTTAAAATTAAAAGCTGTTTGAAAAGTTTCGTCTGAACCTGCGGCCGAACTCAGAGTCAAAAATGGCTACTTAAATCATTCCTTAGGTTTGCTATACAAAACCGTTACTAAACAAACAACTGATAATTAAGAGTGACTCTGCGTACCGACATAAATGAAAAGTTCTAATTTTGAAGGTTAGTACAAATCCGGAAACCACAGACAATACAGACTGAAACCAAAGACAAAAACTCATTACTCCGTCATCACGTTTGACAGCGTGATGACAGAATTATGATCGAGAATATTTATAGCTTAAGATCTTTGCAGGATTGGGAAACGCATTTCGTTTGAGTCATTTAAAATCGCTTAAGTCTTGGATAAGTGTTTTGGTCGATTTGTACTGAAGCTTTGTTGTTATAATGAGGTTACACGCCGAAAAAAAAAGATTCTCCCGAATCGTTAGATAATTTAAGATCTTTAGAAAATGAAGTATAAGAATATAATAGTGTAAGGAACACTACCCCAACTGCAGCTTAAACAACCAACTAAAAGTCATTAGGACATAAACTAATGATCTTATCATTTGAATACTTACAAATGAGGTATTAAAAGTCCTAATTTGGAATCAAAGACAGCTTCCGACGTCATAGATCACGACTTTTTATCCAGCTATTCAGTTTTTTACTCCTATCAAGTTTACCCATAGACAATTATAATAAATTTATAGCTCACCTTTTATCAAATAGCATCATAAATAAAATGAGGCGGTTTTTAGATGATTTATTTTTTGGGGTTGCTGAGGGGCCACTGCTTGGGCCCATGCTGTACTAATTATATGTTAGTGATTTGTGTTTTATACAGGGATGTATTCAAGAAGTGTTTGGTAGTGCCTCGAATTTTTGTTCATGGGTTTGAATCCCAGCCATGAATCAATCAAAAGAAAAATATATACAGCTCTTATTGGTGAAGGAAAACATCAGGTCTTTCCTGTGGACAAGGCCGAATCTGAGATGATGTTTAGGTGCTACAAGCCTCCATCACAAACAATGTCCCAGACTCTAGCGTCCGTGTGTAGGCATAGGTTGCCTGACGCTATATGTATAGATCATCTAGTATACTATTGTAATTCAAGATTACATCCCTGGTCGTGTTATCTATAATCTTAATGTAATGGGTTGATGAATTAATTTATGTGAGAGATTGAATGTTGATAGTTTATTTTGCTGATGAAAGTTGTATCTCTACTTTATAATTAGGTATTAGAATTAATTTTAGTAAAAATAATGTGAATTAAGTCTTCTTTTCGTGTCACATCACATCACACATCATCATCAGCAGCCTATAGCAGTCCACTGCTAGAAATAGGCCTCCCCTAAAGAGTGCCATTGCGCCCTGTCCTCAGCTCGACGCATCCAGCTTCTGCCAGCAGCCTTTCGCAGATCGTCACTCCACCTGGCCGGAGGGCGTCCTACACTACGTTTGCCGAGTCGCGGTCTCCACTCAAGAACTCGTTTACCCCAGCGGTTATCGGTTCTTCGGCAGATATGGCCAGCAAGATATGGGTAAGAAAGGAGTGGATATGGAGATGACGAGTGGTAGAGGAGAGTGGAGAAAGAGAACATGTTGTGCCGACCCCGCATGAGCGGGATAAGGGCAGGCCAATGAATGAAAACACCCAGTCCCGAGATAAATATTTGCAGATCATTCAAACATTTATACCGTGGCGGGAATCGAAGACGCAACCTTCTGCGTCACAGGCGGGCTTTCACCTACTGCGCCAAGGTCATCTAATGGCAGATCGTTATAGTCGTTATAATAAAACTTCTTCTCAAATTAAAAAAACCAGGAAAAATATTAAATCGTATAAAAACCAGGAAATATTTTCATCAACTCATCGCTACGAACTAACGAAGCGAGACGAAACGAACAAAAAACGGCTTAATTCCATTTGACGTGACATTATCGAATCTGACAGCTGTCAATGTCAAATGTTCACTAGTGATGTGCGTAGTCGATAACTATTATAGTACGCACAACCGATCTTTAGCTCTCTGAAGTAGCTGCGCAGCACCCATTTTTGATGACGCCTAAAAGACGAAGACAGCGTTGTATAGCTGCCTCGCTCACTCGCTTAGTTTGTTGTATCGTCCTATCTCGCCTACTCTACCAAACCTGTATACACCTGGTGACAGACGGAAAGACAGACGGACAGACCTTAGTAATAGGGTCCTATTTTACCTTTTGGGTACGGAACCCTAACTAGCTAACCTCAATAAACCTCGAGACGATTAACTTGTACCTTGTACTAACAAATCGTATTGTCTATGTCAATCGTCAAGTTTGTTTGTTTAAAAGGTCAGTCTCACACAACACGTTTAACGGCCGGTTTCTCGAACGCAAATGATCTTCAAAATTAACTAATCATAGATCAACTCTGTCTTTCGACCAATGAGGACCAAGTATTCCAAGTTTAATCGGCTTGTCAATTTGAAAAGCGTTCGAGAAACCGGCCGTAAGAATAACTTAACCATGAGTTAGTTGTTTTAGTTTAACCGCTTAACCACTCGTGGTCGTGCTTGCTTAGTCATTCTTGATAGATCGTCGATGTTAAGCAACGTTCTAAACGGTCAGTAAGTGGATGGGTGACCGCCAGTGGCATTTACATCTGAGCGCTTCCGTGCTTCGGAGGGCACGTTAAATTGTCGGTCCCGGCTATTTAAGTCGTTAAGCCATGACGGAGGCCTTAAGGTGGCCTAAAAACTCCGTCACCAGAGTTGGCCACTGACTCATACGAACTTACTTTAACCGTTGTCGTTCTTCGTGGTTCAAACAGTGGCCCTCCAGGAGTGCCGGAGTGAAACTTGAACGGTTCTAAACTTGACAAATAACCCGGTGTCGGTGAGCAGTCACGTGACTCACACGTGACCTTTTAAAGGCGAATCCCATAATTTTGTCTCATCTCAAAACTGCCGAACGCGCCTAGAAGTTTTCACTTCAAAAATAGATGGGCGACCGCGGCTTATAGCATTAGCAACTAAGCGGTTCAAAGGCACGATTGAGTCAGGTTGTTGATATTTGTTAAGGAGGCCTACCGGCGGCCTAAACCAGCCTCACTATTAGGCCGCGTAGAAACGCAACAGATAAAACAAGACTCGAAATTAGGAACCGTCACGGTGGTGTTGACCGAGCGAAGAGCACTCGACAGGATCGATATGTCAATATTTGTGCTAGGGATGGGAGTTATCGATAGTTTTATCGATATAAACTATTTTGATGTGTATGATTTTAATGGTTATTAATTTAGATAATGAGTATGATTTTTTGCAATAAAAAATTAATATTAGAAACTTATATTAAATAAATAAAATTGGGACAGTAAAATTATTATCCATGACGTTAATAATTATAAAAAGTAGGCGTGTACCGACTATATAACATACAGTAGGTATTGATATGGTTGGTTAGGTATTACCAGATTATGGCGAAACACTGTGAAGAGGCTTTGCTTACCTGAAACAAAAAAAGTAAATTAATAAACATATCCATATCACGTGGCATTTGCAGACAATCCATCCGTCATTTGAAAGATTTTAAATCGAGCGTAACCTATTCAACAAGTATACATAAGATACTCATCGAGAGTGGGTAAAGAAAGCTCGATGTAAAAGTACATTTAAACGAGTGATTATCGATGTTACTATCGATGATCGACAGTGACATCACTAGTCACAAGAGCCAATAAGCGAAGACGTGACACACGCATTAACACCATACGACAACCCATTTTTTCTCCACATTATTTGTAAAGCTATTTAAACTCAATGCATCTTTTACTTTTTGGGATCGTGTTTTGAAAGCCTATTAAGATTTATTCATAGTTGTCATGAGCGTCATTTGACAGAAACTTGTTCATACTTTTCATAAACGTATGAAAAAAAAAAATGAAAAAATATTTATTTAAAAAAGCGATACAATACAGTTGCATATTTATCAGCGGCCTCCACACTAGGCAAAGCCTGTATCGTGGGGACCAGTAAAGATTTTATACAAACGAAGAATCGGACTACTTAAAATAGATTTCGCAAGTATTGAGAATAAAAATAAAAACAGAGCTTAACAGAGAAAAAAAGGCCATAAATAATCACACGTGCAAAAAAGAAGAATAAAACACGGAAATTTACTTATGAGTACACAAACAAATACAAAAATACAATTATGATTACTGACACATTAACAAAGGAATAAAACGTATCAACAAATATAAAATTTAAAACCTCAGAAATCTCTTTCGAGACGATTTTTTCTCAAAAAATAAACGTTGAACTCTTTCCACAGTTTTCTAAGCCTAACTTTAGAAGTAAGAAATATACAACGATCTATTAAAGGTATTTGATAGCTCCCATTCAAAGCATTAATTGAAATAATTTTGTCTACCCGCGCAAAAATATGAACAAC
The DNA here is from genome assembly GCA_963565295.1 of Epirrhoe alternata. Taxonomy (NCBI): domain Eukaryota; kingdom Metazoa; phylum Arthropoda; class Insecta; order Lepidoptera; family Geometridae; genus Epirrhoe; species Epirrhoe alternata. The sequence continues at coordinate 871,823 of OY751402.1, forward strand.
ATGCTTGCTTAATTAAAAGGGAAGATTCCTAATTTAAAATGCACCGCGCTCCTGCCGCCATTTTTTGTAATAACTGTCAAAAATAATCGCCTTTGTACCGTATTTATGTCAAAATTTTGCTAAATCCTTAAAAAAGTTAAGAAAATTTAATATTTTTATAAAAAAAATATTAAATAGGATAAAGCAATCTCATCATTATTCCCTTGCCCTAATCCCACGCCAAGTGGGGTCGGCACAGCATGTATTCTTCCTCCATTCACTCCTATCACTCGTCAACTGTTCATCCACTCCTTTAATTATCGAAGCGCTCGTGGTCGTGCTTGCTTAGTCGTTCTTGATAGATCGTCGAAGTTAAGCAACGTTCGAAACAGTCTGTAAGCATGGGTGACCGCCAGTGGCATTTTCATCTGAGCGCTTCCGTGCTTCGGAGGGCAGGTTAAATTGTCGGTCCCGGCTATTTAAGTCGTTAAGCCATGACGGAGGCCTTAAGGCGGCCTAAAAACTCCGTCACCAGAGTTGGCCACTGACTCATACGAACTTACTTTTTTTATTATCATATCCTCTCTCACACGATCCAACCATATCTTTTTCAGCCTTCCTGCATACGTCTCAATCTATTTGAAGATTATGCCCTCTATGGCGTAGTGGGCGAAGGCCTCAAACCGTGTTTGTTGCCGGTTCTTCACGGTATTGGTCGCGAATGACTATTCTAAGTGATCCCAGCGGTCCTACTGAATAAATGCTTTTTGACTTTGACTTTGAGTACGCACCATAGCACCTACCATAGATCCTAGGGCTGTAAAAGTTTCCGTAAAATTATTTCCGTATCTACAAAAACTAAGCCCGAACGTATTAAATTTTTACGATCTCTCAATCGAGCTATCTCTTTAGTTTTACGACATTTATAATTTGTTTATTTAAACAAACATTTTTACATTTGAATCGTGTGTTTATGGTAATATACTGTTGAGTAACATTTAGTAGGTGGTAAGTGTAGTTTGGTTTTAGTGCATGCGACTATGAACCATGAATACATGGAGATAGCGGTGCTAATTGTCTGAATTTGACAGGAAAGTAGCTAATTGTGTGACAAACTAAAGAAAATTTATTGCAGATGGTAAATTTTATTATACTTATACAAACATCATGTCGTATCTAGTGTACCTACCTACATACAATTTTGTAGCGGTAGAGGTAGTATTGCATAATATAGGTAAGTGGCTTTTGTTTTATAAGCCTTTATTTATTTATTTCAGATATTAAATCCATAGTTACACAAAATTCAATTAAATATACATGTCAAGGATACAAAAATAAAAAGCAACACATGAATATTTTTATGCAACCCCTTCCTTTTTCTAGTTTATAGATACTAGCTTCCAACAACATTTTGAATACTTAGCCTAATGTTATCCAGGCTATAATCTATTCCAAGTTTCAACGGCGTTTTAGGGTGACATGTTCAAGAAAATCATCAATCGCTCGCCCATATCCCACGCTAAGTGGTGTCTGGACAGCTTTTATTTTTCCTTCATTCTCTCTATCACTCGTCAACATGTTCCATAAGAACAATCCCTTTAAAAAGAAAAAAAAGACAAACATACGAACTCACAAACTTATTACTTAGTAGGATTCTGTTTTAGCTATTTTTTACGTAGCGCTCGTGGTCGTGCTTGGTTGTTCTTGATAGATACGTTCGAAGTCTGTAGTTAATTGGATGGGTGACCAGTGGTATTTTCATCTGAGCGCTTCCGTGCTTCGGACAGCACGTTAAATTGTCGGTCCCGACTAGTCATTAAGCCATGACGGAGGCCTTAAGGCGGCCTAAAAACTCCGTCACCAGAGATAGCCAATCAACTCAAGCGAACATACTACTTATATACAAATTATACCTAACTATATATTTTAGCTTCTCTTAGTATTTAGTAGGTAGGTACGCTGTTAATTTCTAAAAACAATTTGTCACATGATATCGATGTTTTTGTATTCACAGTTTGCGATGCATTACAGTATCAGGTTACAAATATTGTTGGAAGACACCTGTTCAACAAGAATGTATGAGAGCTATAAACCATGCTATTTTCGATTTTTTTTTAATATAAAGCCTATACCCTACTAGATGATATACAGCATCAGGTCAGGTCAGGTCTTATGCCCGGGACGGTGCTCTGGGACATTGTTTAAGATGGAATAAGTTTGCCCAGCACCTAAACCACTATGCCATCCAGGAAAATGGTTTTGTAGATTTTGCAAAAAAAGAATCAATTTTTTACATAATTTGTAATGGCTACCTATTTATATAAATAAATAAATGATAAATAAATGATGCTGGACAATGTCACACAGCATCATCTAGCCCCAAACTAAGCAAAGCTTGTACTATGGGAACCAGATAACTGATATACTACTTTTTTTTGTAAATACATACATATTATACATAGAAACACCCAGACCCGAGACAAATATCTGTAAATCATACAAAAATTTGTACCACGGCGGGGATCGAACCCGCAACCTTCTGCGCCTCAAGCGGGCTTTCACCCACTGCGCCACAGAGGTCGTCAAATATTTATATGACCTGCCAAACAACAAAAGAATCATCAAAAATCCATAATTGGCGGAGTAGGTAGTAAGTAGGTACCTAACCTACCTATACTTTAGTATCCAACTCTGGTGACGAAATCCCTGTGTGAGATGAACGCAAAAAACAATTCTTTTTAAGTTGGTTTAAAACAATTTTCTCCCCTAAACTCACTCGTAGTCTGTTTCACATAATGTATGTTTAAGAGTCTGTCTGTGCGACAACTCGATAATATTATGCAGATAGAATGCAAGCGCATCACTATTTGCTCGGGTTATCGACTGCACCCAGCGAATACATTTCGCTCGGGTAGTGATGGGACAATTTCAATTTACTTATCCTGATACTAGCTGTCCGTCGTTGTGTTACCCGCGGTCCCTCGGAAAACTTTACTTTCCCGAGATAAAAAATAGCCTATGTTCATCAGGGATAATGTAGAATTCTAATGCTGAAAAAACATTTCGAATCGGTCCAGTAGTTTCGGAGCCTATTCAATTCAAACAAACAAATCTTTCCTCTTTATAATATTAGTATAGATTACAAGTAGAAAGAAAGAAAGAAAGAAAATATTTTTATTTACTTAAACACTACTTACACAACAACAAACACAATAAACCTAAAAATACAGCTAAATTACGATTAACATCAACTTAGTTGTGCGCAGCAGAGTCCAAGCAAATAAGGCTTTAACTCAGCATTGTGCTGGATAAGTACACACGTATGCCTACCCAGCGCTGGTTTTCAGTTATAGAACTAAATACTAGAGCTTGTTCAGTTTTCACAGTCGGCTGACGATTTACATGGACGCATTGATTCAAACTTCTTCGTTGTTGAGAGCACACAGTGTTTTAGACATTTAGACATTTATTTATTTATTTACAACTTATGCTAACATAACAGATACTTATATCTAAGGCGTTAACCTAGTGAGATCAAAAATAAAAAAGATAAAAATAAAAAACAAACAATATAAAGGTACATAGAAAAAAATAAATACAGTAGAAAACACGAAATAAGAAGACTAACCTACCATAGCATCAAAGAGCTAGGCTCTTCGCTATAACTCGGACACTCCCTGTTGAGAGCAAGAAGCCTTTTTGAGGTGTAAAATTCTTTCAACGCACTGGTTTGAAAACTAAACTCGAAAGAAGTTAAAATTTTGTGAGTATTGACCTCTATAAAATTGTATCATTCTTGTTATACTTAGTAATAATTGCCCTTAATCGTTTCAAATATCAATCATTACCTTAAATGGCTTACAACCAACCGCTTATACATATTAATATACAATTATTTATGTTAATTCTGTCCAAATCGCTTCTTAATTCGTTACAATTCATTGACAAACATCGCAGCGTGGTACAAATCGATTTATATTTACATTTATTGATTGAATTTTAATAATATTTATTTATAAAAAATGTGTGAATTATTTATTCAAATATTATAATTATGTCTTTAGAAATCAAGATTATTCAAGAAATTTTAACGTTGTTTTAAATATCTATTAAGATTGTGTAATCAAGTGTTTAACCGACTTTAAAAAAAGAAATTAATTCGGATGTATTTTCTTACATATAATCATTCCTTAAGCTATAAGTGCTCGCGCTGCTAAATAAACAAAATCTACCTACTCACATAATTTGAATTTTTAAAGATTGCCAACTTTCCCTATAAAATAACTCAAAATTGTCATGTTGTCGAAAGAAAGATGATGATGTTGTCGAAAAAAGTATACCTTACATTTTCAAATGTAAATTTTGCTTAAAAAATCGATAGATTTCATCGACTCTACCCCATCCCTAGCCCCTAGTTACGGACCGAATAATTAGGCGCTATCTCACCAGCTTTGTTTACGCACAACACTATCTAAAATGTACATCCCTAGTATGATTAGTCTAGCACTAGTCTACGGATTAAAAATTGGTGGTGTACGGATAGATGTTTTATTGTGTCTAATGTCGTGGGTTCGATTATGGTCGTGAGTTCATAAGTTTTTTTTGTTCTAAAAAAGTGTGCGCAAGGAGCATTTTTGGGCGCATTTTAAAAAGTAATAAATAAATAATGCTGGACATTTTCACACAGCATCATCTAGCCCCAAAGTAAGCAGAGCTTGTGTTATGGGTACCACATGACTGATATACTACTTTATAAACTTTTTGTTTGTAAATACGAGTACATACTAGAAAGTCAAAGTCAAAAAGCATTTATTCGGTAGGGCCGCTGGGATCACTTAGAATAGAATAGTTAGAACTAATGTTACTCCTGTTCACTCGCGACCAATACCGTGAAGAATCAGGGCAACAAACACGGTTTGGGGGCTAGCATTCTTTTAGGTGATCCATCTTAAAACTTAAAAGTCAAGCTCCAGTGGGGAGCCAGTCAATCAAAAAAAGAAAACACCCACCACCCGAGACAAATACTTGTAGATCATACAAACATTTGTCCCGCGGTAATCGAACCCGCAACCTTCAGCGTCGCAAACGAACCTTCGCCCACTGCGCTACAGAGGTCGTCAGTAATAGTTCCGACAGAATTGAATTGAATCAATGGGTGGGGCTTAGCAAATCGTACGAGAAATCACATCGTGTAAATGCATTTAAGTATTTTCTTTGTTTTCGCAAGAAAAACTTGGAAATTCCACAACAAAATATCAAAGATTCAATTTATCCAGAATGAGATGAGCATCCTTCCTGTCTAGACGGCACAGATGCTGTGTGAGCATAAACTGCTTAACAACCTCTGTGGCAGAAATATTACATTATGTATGGCGATATTTTTGCTTTTAAAGGAAAACATGAGGAAACAGGCAGCTTAGTCAGCATTGACGTTGTCTTTCCTGTGGACAAGGCTGAAGCTGAGAGGATGGTTGAGGTGCTACAAGCCTCCATCTCAAACAATGTCCCAGGAACTAGCTTCCGAGTATAGGCATAGGTCCTGAGTCCTGACGTTGTCATAGATCATCTAAGGACGTCGTGCGACTCGTCAAAATCGTTTACATTTTGACATAGACCCCTCGCAGACTACATACATTCTATCGGCCGATAGTTGAGACGGAATAACTTCGGCTCGTAATGAGTATGGAGAAGTATAGCCCATAGATACGGCTTAGGTGTACCTAACTACTATTTAAATGTGAGTCGAGGTAGACCTAAGAAAAGATGGATGGATTGTGTGAAAGATATGGAAACAAAGGAAGGAGGGAAGGGAGGAGAAAGGAAGGAGGTAAGAAAGGAGTGGATACGGAGATGACGAGTGATAGAGAGTGGAGGAAGAGAACATGTTGCGTCGACCCAGCATGAGCGGGATATAAAATAAAATAAATAAAATAAAAATAGCCTTTATTCTACTAATATAACTAATACAATAGGTTCTTAGGTTACACGACACGTTTAAAACTTGCTACTTAATAAAATCTGTTTCTTACTTTTTACTACATTTAAATACTTACAATTAATTTGAATTAATATTAGTTTGAATACACATTAGTAGTCGCCTCTGCGGCGAAGGCCTCCCCCAATTCGCTCCAGAGACACCTTTCTCTGGCTTTCCTCATCCAGTCTGTGCCACATTTTTTTATAAAAGTATTCTGCCATCTAATTTTTTGTCTTCCTCTCCTCCTTTTGTTTTCCCTTGGTATCTGTAATGTCGAGATATTTAGTATATTCGGAGATCATTTATTAATAACAACAATCGGCTCATCAACACTTCATCACTCATACAGTCACACACCCGTTCTGTCCAACAGCCATGTTGACAGTGACCACGTGACGTAAGCGCTTGAGACAATAGCTATACATTACATCCCTTTTTTGTTTTAATTATAATTTTAATTAAATAGGTACGTAATAGACCCTTAACACTGGTTACCTATTTGGTTATATACTTAGTAATAAAACTTTGTAGTTTAAGTAAACTTAAATTTTCAATCAGTTGTTTATTCTAGTCATCTTACTTACCTGCACTTACACATGCACTTATGGAGATCTCATGGCTTGCTCGAGCAACGCTGTGGATGTGGCCTCCTACTGGTAGCTGGCTCTGAATATCGTGATACATCGACTCGATAAAAGTAGAAGACTTACTTACCAAACATACCAACATGTTGTTCTGATGTAGGTACTTAGGTAGATAAGTAGGTAGGTACATACAAATTTATTTTAGCCAACTTTTTGTTGTTTCTTCATTAGCTGTTCACACTTTCCATTCGCCTTGAATCTTATTTTAGATCTAAGTAGGTACCGCAGATTTTGAAATGTCCATGTGGTATACAATAAAGTATTTCCCTATCTATCTATCTACCACATTTTTCCTTCTATGTGTTTGGCCAGTCTCGTCGCGACGTTTCGTACTTGTACACCTCCAACAGTATTTTTCTGTACTGTGTGTTGTTGTATCATAATTTAGGCTTAGTTTATTTTCCTTTTTCATATTGTTAACATCTTATCTCCTGGCATTAAGTCACAGTCTTCAGCTTTCCTCTTTCTGTCAGCATATTCTTTTCCCTTTTTGTTTCATTTTTGATCTCTGTCTTTCACCTCTGTATGTGTCACTGGTTCTTGGGAGATATCTCTTATCATTAATCATCAGTAATTCTTCGGCATTATCTTAATTTCTTTATAACTACTGTAGCTATCAACCGGTAAACAACCACAAATAGGAAATCTCCGCTTGGTAATGGCCCCATCAGATCAATAGCAATGTCAACCCATAATTCTTTTGGTTCTTAGGGGTTGGTGGATTTGGAGTACGTAGATACTAAGGTGCACTCTTTGCACGACTTGACTTAATTTTCAGCATCTTTGTCACATTTTGGGCACACACCGCCACATCTTTGTCACAACTTTCGTTCGTAGTCTGTGTTTCATTGCTACTATGCCGGAATGTCCTTCATAAGCAGCTTTTAAAACACGTTCTCGTAGTTGGGTCGGAACGGAATACCAATTTTAGTTTCTCTTAGTAACATTAACCTTCGTAGTAACACGTCAGTTCACTTTGAAAGATCTTGTACATTTTTACACCGTCAACTCATACGCCTTCTTTGACTTAAATTATTTCCTTATCTTCCCTTGAACAATCTATTTTTCTTTGAGCGACAACGCCACTGGTCTAGCAAGTTCGACAATTTGACAAATATGACTGTCTGTTAATTCAGTAGTCAAAGTCCTTATACCGTCGCATATCCTCGATATGGAATCTGTCGATAAATAACATTATAGGTATTTTTACGACTGCAGATCTTTCTATCCAAACACACGGTTTCCATTTAATGCCAAATATAACGCTTGTATGCTGTCTGTGACAAGTTGGGACTCTTTACCATATAAAAATATATTATGGAAGTGTTCTACAGCCCACACCAAAGTCAATGCATCTTTTTCTGTCTGACAGTAACGGCCTTCACAATCTGTTAAGGTTTTGTTACGAAGTAGCTTTTTCAAAGGTTCCGTTGCGTAGTTGGTGATCCATGTGTTCACATAGTTTACGAGCCTCAGGAAGTCCTGTAGTTCCCTGATGGTATTTGGTGATCTAAAACCTTGTATCGTTGAAATACAGAGGTTTTACGTCATCTTCTGATGGTTCAATGATTCAATGGTGTCCCAAAAATATATACCAATAAATTAAATATTATAATATTGTAAGGAAGCGTTAGATTATGCTATCTTCTAATAACGAAAACAGCTGAATAATAATTAAGTAAGTTAAACATTTATTAATAACAGTTCTTATTTACGTATTACCTGTTAAGGTTTCGACACGGGTGATACAGACTCATCAATTAGGCTAATAATCAATTTGTTGTTTTATAAATTTGTTCAGTACTCCTTTGAGCTTAGGGAAGGTTCCCCATTTCGACTTGATGGACTTCCTCCAGGTTTAAGCCAATCCTGAGTATCCCAAGTGTCATCGCTGTAGCATTTCCCAGTAGGTTTCTTGTAATAATGACAAAACCAATAATGACATAGAATGTGGATTTCTTTGTTTTGTTCCCAATTTGTATGTTCGCCTCGAATGAGTCTATAATTTTCAAAGGTGTCACTTCCGTATGCCGTGAATTTTACATCCGGATTTTCTGAGTCAACCAATATTTTTTTTTTTCCAATAGTGCAGTCAAACTCTACGTCATCATCGATATGGAATACGTATTCTGTTTCTCTCTCCTCTTTGCAACTTTCAAAATCACTCACTTGATTCACCTTCGATTTAGTGGCATAACTTCTTTTCCTTGTCTCGTACGACAATACTGTCTGAATTGTCCTATTAACTCACATTTTCAAACAATCTTTGTTTCTAGCTGGACAATGGACATTCCATACTGTGGGAGGCATGCTCCAGATTAACACATCTATTACATCCTTAGTCATTTGTTTTTCCATTTAGATTTTTCCATTTATTTTTCGTTTTCCCTTCAATCTTATTGACGTCCTGAACGTCATTTTCATGTGTGGTGTTTCCAAACTCACCTAGTCGTTTATAAACTGCTTCGAACGTATTAACTCCATCAAATGCTATATCATCTCGCTATCTCATTTCTGTCACTTGGTCAATAATATTTGCATTGCAGTCTTTAAACTGGCATTTATCAGCTTGCTGAATAAACATTTCAAACTTCTCGTTAGGTTTTTGTTTGAGAAGCTTGAAAATATGTATGTCGTTCGTATACTTTACTTTGTTTTGGGGAACAGTATCGGTTGAGCTTGGATATTGCCATTTGATACCGTAGCGTTTGCTCCAGGTATGTTATAGAACACGTCTTGTAGTTCCATGCCACCGAAGTGTTATTACTCTTCGGTGTTATTACACTATAATATTAGCTTGCTCTGTTCTTTTCATTTTTTCAATATTAGATGCCTTTAGGCCCATCATCATCGCTCCCACCTTACTCCTACTAAAGTAGGATCACCTTCACAGTAAAACTTGTCCAGTGATACTGCTAGTCACATATTTCTTAGGGCGACCAGAAACGATCAATTTAATGATTCAGATTAAATAAATCTGCTTTAGGTATTTCAAATCAATTTAATGATTTAGACTTAATAAATCTGCTTTATTTCATAATTCAGATGTAATACATCTGCTGTGAGTATTTCGTACCAATTTAATGATCCAGATTTAATAATCTGCTAACAATCAATTTAATGATTCAGATTTAATAATCTGCTTAAAATCAATTTAATGATTCAGATTTAATAATCTGCTAATAATCAATTTAATGATTCAGATTTTAATAATCTGCTTACAATCAATTTAATGATTCAGATTTAATAATCTGCTAACAATCAATTTAATGATTCAGATTTAATAATCTGCTTAAAATCAATTTAATGATTCAGATTTAATAATCTGCTAATAATCAATTTAATGATTCAGATTTTAATAATCTGCTTACAATCAATTTAATGATTCAGATTTAATAATCTGCTTACAATCAATTTAATGATTCAGATTTAATAATCTGTTAACAATCAATTTAATGATTCAGATTTAATAATCTGCTTAAAATCAATTTAATGATTCAGATTCAATAATCTGCTAATAATCAATTTAATGATTCAGATTTTAATAATCTGCTTACAATCAATTTAATGATTCAGATTTAATAATCTGCTTGAAATCAATTTAATGATTCAGATTTAATAATCTGCTAATAATCAATTTAATGATTCAGATTGTAATAATCTGCATAAAATCAACTTAATGATTCAGATTTAATAATCTGCTAATAATCAATTTAATGATTCAGATTTTAATAATCTGCTTACAATCAATTTAATGATTCAGATTTAATAATCTGCTAACAATCAATTTAATGATTCAGATTTAATAATCTGCTAACGATCAATTTAATGATTCAGATTTAATAAATCTGCTGTAGTATTTCCTTTCCTACCCCATTTTTTAACAATTTAATGTTCAGATTCAATTATCTGCTTGTTATTTATTTCATAACCAGTTGGCATACATAGCCACTGCTTAATGTAGGTAGGTAGGTACTTGCTTAATAATCCAATTGAATGGTCAGATATTTTCTGCTACCACTGTTCATATCAGCTACAACATAGCTAACAGTTTACCAACGATGAATTCCAATTTAATGGTCAGGACAAGTCCTGCTTTCACACATAGGTAATGTTATAGGTAGTTTGCATGTGCGATAGGTATCCTTAATTTCTAAAAAGTAAGTAAAAGTTATATTTCGCTACTCAGATGAGTAGGTATTTAATTATTAGATAAATGAGAAACAGTTTTGGTTCATCGACCTTTGTGGATGACTGTACATGCTTGAGCATTCGTAAAGAGAGCCTCTATTACATTATCCAGAAATCTGTTTTTTTTTTACATTATAAAACACAATCAGTCACGTCGGGTAGAATCTCAGAGTAAATATTGTACCGGTAGAATGGTAGAATCACGGTAGGTTAAAAGTGTAAATGAATACTCCTTCGTTTCTTGAGGTTTGTGAAGTAGGTTACGAACTCTTTGGTCGGATACTTATTTTATCTGTATTGAGTGAAATAGAACGAATGAAATAGACGTTTCGTCGTATAACTGGGTCTAGAATATTTTTTTTTTTTTTTTTAACAAGAAAATAAATTGTATTTTCCTTTTGCCGCCATTTTTGCGCAATCTCTTCTTCTTCTTCCGGGCCTTATCCTACTAAGTGAGGTCGGCACAACATGTTTCTTTTGCCATTTTTGCGCAATATGACATCAATAAAATCTCTGGTATGAGCAAATAAAACGAGCTAAGTATTTCAGTAAACAATCAATTAGGCTAGGAATACAAACACTATTGTGGTATTAAGCCCACAATACCAAATAAAATACAAATCGTGCAACCTGGTCAAATCTCTGTGAGGTTTGCAAAATGATTTATCAGTAAATTATTTCCTTCACGCAGGAATGCAATTATGTAGATATTGTAGGTATCTTAAATATCTACAAAATAAATATCTGGTTGGTTTCACGCATTCAAAACAGGCAGGTAAGTAATTGCATGTTTATAGGGAGAAACATCGTCATTCCCTTCCCCCTGTTTTTTTTCTGCAACCATACAAATCTCCAATATGTGCCTACTTAGTCAAGTACTCACGTTTGTCCTCGTCGCCACATGTAATGTCGAGATATTTAGTATATTCGGAGATCATTTATTAATAACAACAATCGGCTCATCAACACTTCATCACTCATACAGTCACACACCCGTTCTGTCCAACAGCCATGTTGACAGTGACCACGTGACGTAAGCGCTTGAGACAATAGCTATACATTACAGTATCCATTTAGTAACTCTTTTCGTCCATCTACTGTTGTCGAGTCTGCAAACATGTCCAAGAGCGGGATAAGGGCAGGCCAATGATGACAGCAGCAGGAGGCAACCTATGCCTACACTCGGACGCTAGTGCCTGGGACATTGAGATGGATAGGCTTGCCATACCTACATAGAAACACCCACAAAATTCAAGATATTATTAAAGACTAGCAACCCGCCCCGGCTTCGCACGGGTGCAATGCTGATACTAAATATTAGGGTTCAGCCAGCGTTTGCAATGTAAGCGCAAAAAAATGTGTTTATTTACATCACATTAGATACCTCTAAAATTATCAGTGTTCCTCTACTATATTATGCATGTATTATACATATAAACCTTCCTCTTGAATCACTCTATCTATTAAAGAAAACCGCATCAAAATCCGTTGCGTAATTTTAAAGATCTAAGCATACATAGGGACAGATAGCGGGAAGCAACTTTGTTTTATACTATGTAGTGATACATTTCAGAAACTTTTGCGTTTTTTTTTTCAAACAACACGGTTAAAAGCTACATTAACCCCAAAATCCTTATCAATCCGAACTTGAATCATCAAAATTGATACAGCTCCGATAAGATATCGGAATTATTGGTTTTATACGTCAAATGTTTGCGTTCTCACGTTACAAGCTTTTTTATTTATTTATGTTAATAATTTTAACGGATTGTTGGATCGTTCGATTTCACTCAGAACGGCACTCTTCCGGCAGACCTGGATCAGTTTAGCTATCTATAGATTGATTTAAAAGACCTTGGGCCTTACTAAACGGGGTCTTCTTCTTTCGTGTCAGTGGTACATTGATTTAGATGTGGGTTGAGTAGAACCCCGCCACCATCACTCCATCGTCCGTGGCATCAATGAGGTCCTTCCTTGTGCAGGTGATAGGGCACAAAGGGCAAACGATCAGGTGGGACATCGTTTGATTAGGGACCCCGCAGTCACAATAGGTCTGGGAGGGGTCGCGACAGCCCCACCTGCACATGCTCTCCCTACATCGACCGACTTGGGTCCGCAATCGGTTGATACACCTCCAAACCGGCCAGGGCAGATCACGTCCTAGGGGCAGTTGTTCCTGTGTGATGAAATCAGGTGGTGCTGGATGTTTCTGCTCCCAGAGAGTGCGCTTAAGTGTCGCTGGATGTTCGTCGGTAGCTTTTGTTTTGCGCAAGAAGCTATTACGGCTTTTCAGTCGCGCCCCTTGGAGGCTGCTGTCCGTAGAGGGGGTGTCGAAGGTCTCATTCTTGCTTCGACTTCTCAATCGCACAACTAAACGGGGTATAACGTTATGACTGGTATTAGACCTAATACCAGTCATAATAGATAACCTTATATATCATTTTTTTTTAAATTTTTACCTATCATTATGTACCACAGATTGAGTAAGGAATGAATCGTCTTCACTGTCACTTTTTTAACAAGAAATAAGATATTTTAAAATCAAGTGAATAAAATTTAATCTTATTTAAAATTCTTGGGAATAATCGGATTAGTTTCATCTCAAAGGTTACATTCTTTTGAATTTAAGAAACAAAAACCGGCCAAGTGAGAGTCTGGCACGAAAGGATCGGTTCGAATTCTATCTATTAAAAGAGCATTTTTGCTGTAGATGTAGGTAGCCAGAGTAGTCTACTTCGCCTTCTTTCAGAGCACTATGTCTTACGGCATTTTGTTGTGGGGGAATGCTAAATTGCTTTTTGACTTGGAGTTATTTATCAGAACCTTACTACCCAGAACAAAATTTGCAGATCTAGTTTTTTTTTAAATTGTCACCCTCTAAAAAAACACCAGTCCCGAGACAAATATTTGCAGATCATACAAAAATTTATCCCGCGGCGGGGATCGAACCCAACCTTCTGCGTCCCAAGCGGGCTTTCACCCACTGCCACAGGACGTCAATGTTAATCGACTTTCGTTGCCGACTGTACCTACGGAACTTAGAACACTCAAGTGACCCGCATGTACTTTAAGAGGGGTCCTAAATTGGTCTTGAGAGCGTGCTGGCTTCTTGAAGCACCATTCTGCGTGATGACAACAGATGGGTGACTGGTAGTGGTATACGTGCTTTGGTGTTTTTTTTTTGCCGACCATGGCGCAGTGGGCAAATGCCCGTCTGCGACGCAAAGGTTGCGGGTTCGATCCCCGCCGCGGGATAAATGTTTAGATCTAGGAAATTTGTCTCGGGTCTGGGTGTTTCAATGTATGTATTTACAAACAAAAAGTATATAGGTAGTATATCAGTCATGTAGTACCCATAACACAAGCTCTGCTCACTTTATGGCTAGATGATGCTGTGTGAAAAGTCCAGCATTATTTATTTATGTCCGAAACCAACAAGGTTCACGGCTGGGAGTCGAACACGATACCTAAGTGGGTAACAAAGATCTCGACATAAATAAAATTTAAGAAAATTATTATTTTAGAGAAATAATAATAAAATTAATACCTACACCGCCATTTTTAAACGTTTAACAATTAATTAATAATTGGATTTTAATTTTAGCTCGATGCTGGCAATTAAACAAGTATTTGATAAGTATTTGACGACCTCTGTGGCGCAGTGGGTGAAAGCTCGCTTGAGGCGCAGAAGGTTGCGGGTTCGATCCCCGCCGCGGGATGTTTGTATGATCTGCATATATTTTTCTCGGGTCTGGGTGTTTCTATGTATAATATGTATGTATTACAAACAAAAAGTATATAAGTAGTATATCAGATATCTGGTTCCCATAGTAGTATTGCTTAGTTTGTGGCTAGATGATGCTGTGTGAAATGTCCAGCATTATTTATTTACTTTATCGGTATAGTAAAACAGTGGCACTCTAGGAGTGCCAGGGTAAAAACTTGAACAGCATTAAAAGGAGGTAGCACAAAAATATTATTTTATTTTTAGAAGAATAAAAAATAATCATTTCGAAAATAGAACGGTTTGGAGATTTGAATTTTGGCACGCACTACAGGGTGTTGAAAAATTTCCAATATTAGGTAGGAACATACCTACGTAGGTATTGGAGCCACTCGTGTCCGCAATTTTTTTTTAATTCTTATTCTCATCTGTGTTGCCAGTGGCTAACTGTACGATACCAGATATGAAACGTAAAAACATACAGAATATTACCACATAATTTCTCAACTTGTTTGTTGAAGTGAGAGAAATTGATTTCTACATAGTGTTAAAAATATTATAAATTCCTCACTTGAATGCTACATTTTTATTGCCTAACAACATACAAATTAATAATATCGAAACCGGAACTCTTTTATTAATAGGCACTTGAGTTTAGACTATTTCTAATTAGAATTACTTATAATTTTTAATCTTATAATTTTTAAAGATCTGAGAGAATGTCTACCGCGCCTTGGGGATACAGTCGTGACCCTGTTGTTGTTGTTGTAAAAATAAAAATTGGTTCCAATTTGTGTTACATTATTATTAATTACAGCTGCATAAATTTACCCACGTACGTTTAAATTAATAAATTAACTTAAAATGTTACCCGTTAAATATTTTATAATCGGGTAACATTAAAAAAATTACATATTGAATAGAGCCAATTTTGTAAACATCATCGCTTGCAATACCAAACTCTACATTCAATTCATTACCAAACCGCAGTCGAAAGGACCGCCTCTACATTACAAAAACAAACAAGCTTACCTCAAAATCAGCACAAAAGCTTCGATCACTAAAACAAGAATTTTACACACAACACAATTGAATTTACAGAAAACCTTCACAGGGAAACACCACGATTACGAAGGGGTAGCAACGCGTCAACGCCAGGCGAGGGGTGAACACGAACTAGCGAGGAATTTTTGTGGGACCCAGTCGTTGTCCTCTGTGCTGCCAGCTTTTGAATTCAATTCACCTTGATATTTCTGTTTGGATTTGGGTAAAATCATAAAAAAATACTTTAGGTAGGTAGGTAGGTAAGTTAGGTACTTATGTAAAATCTTATTTAGTTTAACATTTAGGTACGAAAAAATACCTAGTAAAGTATCTTAAGCTTGATTATTTGTTGGTCATTGGCTTATTGCATTTAAAGTGTTGAATAATAAAAAATTAGGTAGAATAAATAAATAAATAAATAATGCTGGACAATTTCACACAGCATCATCTAGCCCCAAACTAAGCATAGCTTGTACTATGGGAACCAGATAACTGATACACTACTTATATACTTTTTGTTTGTAAATACATACACCACTCCTTTATATCTCAAAGAACGTTTTGAGTTCCTCCATCTCTCCAATACCCGTTCCTTGCGATCCTCTGACAGTCGTCAATTAAAAACTCCTGCCCATTGCACTGATTTTTATGGGAAGTCTTTTTCTATACAAGCTGTCAAGCTATGGAATGCTCTTCCCGTTTCAATCAGATTTGCAAAATCGCATACTATTTTTAAAAACCTTGTTCGTCGTCATTACTTATCATTGTAGTTGTTCTATTATTATTATCATTATTCCATTGTTATATTTGTTTATAAGTGTATTGTGCTTAGGAATTTATGTATTTTATTGTATTGTCTATATATGTATTTCTGTCATTATTAGGTATATGTAAGTTAATTAAGTATATATTACAGTTTTTATATCATTTATTAAATTTAGCCTACTCATTCATCTTAAAATATTCATTGCTTTTTATGTATGCCCCCGTCCTCATCAGTCAATTTTTATCCTGTCCATCCAAAGGTTACCTGGAAGAGATCGCTTTTAGCGATAAGGTCGCCCATTGCTCCACTTAATATTTAAGCGAAAACTGTTTTATTTGTTGTTTTTTTTCTCATGGTGTGCAATAAAGCAATATTCTATTCTACATACATATTATACATAGAAACACCCAGACCCGAGATAAATATTTGCAGATCATACAAACATTTATCCCGTGGCGGGGATCGAACCCGCAACCTGCTGCGTCTCAAGAATAAGTAGGTAAGTACCTATCTACATACCTAAATGTTGAGATCCAAAAAAAAATCCTTACACTAAGGGTACAACGTGACCCTATTGCTAAGTTTCCGCTGTCTATCCGTCTGTCTGTCTGTCTGTCCGTCTGGCACCAGACTGTATCTCATGAACCGTGACAGTTAGACAGTTGAAATCTTCACAGATGATGTATTTCTGTTGCCGCTATAACAACAAATACTAAAAAACAGAAGAAATAATTATTTAAGGGGGTTCCCATACAACAAACGTGTTTTTTTGCCTTTTTTATAGATAGTGGTACGGAACCCTTCGTGTGCGAGTCCGACTCGCACTTGACCGGTTGATTTATTGACCTGGTTGTCAGCTGCTTGTTAACGTCATTTAAAATATAATTTCAAATTTTTGTATCTAATGACACATTAAGTCACCCATCCAATTTGAATTATATGTATACCTACAGCTCTGGATATTAGAGTAGTCAACCGATATTTTATGTGTCTAAAAAAAGGTATGCAGTAGGTTAAGTACTCAACTAGGTATAATTTTATATACCTAGTTTAATAGTTTAGTTATAATAGGTATATTAAATATACCTAGTTGAGTACTTAACCTACTGCCTACCTTTTTTTAGACACATAAAATATCGGTTGACTTCTCTAATATCCAGAGCTGTAGGTATACATATAATTCAAATTGGATGGGTGACTTCATGTGTCATGAGATACAAAAATACTTTTAGGAATTCCTGCAAAAAATCCCCAAAAGTTGGGTAAATTCCAGCGCTGGCTCTCCAAAACATAATACCTGTATACGCACACAAACAAAACTGCTTTCACAGGGTCTCATATTACAACAAAGGGCGCACACACACACAAACGAACACGTTTGTTAGAGCGAGATAGAATATAGGGACTTGAAATTTTGACCGACCACCGGCCTTTCATTTTATGATTGTACGGAAAATGATTAGGAAGGTGAGGTACTACCTACATTATAAATAGGTACCCGAGGTACCTTAATATTATGTAGATACCTACCTACTATTTAGATGAGATAATATGAGACATGAGAGTAGCGGAGGGGGGGGGGGGTATTCCTACATATTTTGACTTTCGGAGGTAGGTAGTAGTAGGTTCTAGGTAGAGTAGGTAGTTAGTGGCTGTGCTTATTCCTAGCTATTTGCCCGGCAGTGGGTCGATATTGGATAAATAAAATAATAATAATATAGGTACTTACTATCATTTCATTGAGAAACAAAAAGTCTTATCAAAATGTTCGATTCCAACCGACGGGATTCGAACCCGCAACGATCAGATGATCCTCCTAAAGCCGAGTGCCTTAAACCGCTCGGCCACGGAAAATACGTATGGTTTAACGTGGGTTTAACACTTTAAAAAATTATAATAACTTAGTAATAGTACCTAGGGGTTTTTATGTTAAATAATAATTATCTAATAATAAAATCTTTATAATGCACGACACAATAAGGTATACTTAAATAAATAAAGCCAGCGAAATAACATTCAGGCGAGTTCTGACAAATCTAAATCGAATTATTTTGTATAGTACCTATTTTATGAACATCCTGTATTACACATCTACTAAAAGTTGGTATATACCTAGGTACCTACTCACAACCAATGCTTAACAAAAGTTCGAATTTCGAATGGTTCGATCAAATTCCTTTGATTTTTTTCGGTTGGTATAATTGTGAATCAAACTTCAGAGATCATGGCTCAGAGTCCCACTCCCAACAATGCATGATCAAACATTTTTTATAGCAAAAACACGCTCACTCTTGACCGATCCACATTCACACGTCAAAAATGTTTTTCTCTACTTTTTCCCACCAAAGCTCGATTTTTCCCGCGCGTCATCTGTCAACGTCACCAACACCGCCATTTCCGGGATTTATGAAATCATTCCATTCAGCCATTGGCCTATTTGCTTGCATTTTATTTCAAACATTTTTTGCTTATTTTTTGTGAAGTTATTGTCTGTTTTGTGTTTTTTAGAATAGAATAGAATAGAATAAATTTTTATTGTAAACTGTTGAATTTAACAAAGATGGTCGGTTTGTTATCAAATAAAATGTACAAACAGTTTGCCCTTTTCGGACGTACAATATTAATAGTACTTAAAACTAAACAAATGTTAGGTAAACTATTTACATTCATTCTCCATGTAGTATTCTTCCAAATTGTAGAAGCCTTTGGTAACTAACCAGTTCTTTAGTTTGTTACCAAAAGCTTTAGACTAGTTTGTGCCCTCGACTTTGTGCGTATGGGCGGTAATCATTAGTTTACCTGGTTTTTCCCATGTAAATCCTGAATTCCGGAATAAAAAGTAGCCTATAATGCCCTACAACCTCCAGTGAAATGATATCCTTACCAACGTTAGAAGCTGGTGGATGGAAGAAGATGGATCACCTAATAATGTTTGTTGCCCGTTCACGGTATTGGTAGCGAACAAAGGAACAGGGTGCCTATTTTTTACGCGTTCACCTAATCTGTGGTATCGACGCCGTAAACGCAGATTTGTGTGGGAAAATAGCAGCGCCATCTTTTGGTACTCGCTCATTACTAATGAAAACCAGTACAAATCCGCGTTTACGGCTTCGGTACGTAAACGTGGTGACACTCATACTAAGCCCTCAGAACAGGAGTAGCATCACATATAGTGATCCCAGCGGTCCTACTGAATAAATGTCTTTCGACTTTGCCTTCACGCGGCCTAAAAACTCCGTTGGCCATCGAGTGAACACGAGTGCCAAAACCAGTCACGCACTGCGAGTGACGATGACAGACTGGAATATTTATGACACAATAAAATATACTGCATAGCCTACACCTCAATGCACAGTTGGTTATACTCTGTTGTGGCCGTGGGATCGATTCCCAATTTTGCGTTGCTCTGGTTGTGGTTGTGTGTTCGATTACCAAGAATAAAATTTTCTTTTGAATAATGTTTCCGTCGATGTTTGGGCCTACATGTCACGTGAGGATAATACAAAAAAAAACTAATTACCGAAATGCATAATTTTTTTTTATTTAATTTTATTTTTATTTAATTTTATTATAAAAATATATATAAAATATGTATAATATATATATATATATAATATTTTTATATAATTTTTATTAAATTAATGCAACTAAATAATTGTTTACAACGCCATCTGTGGTATAATTATGCAACTATAATCAGAACATCATTCATTGGTAACAACAACAGCTGCTAGTTTTGAAGTATGCTATAAGATGGCGTTGTTTTAAGAGTTTAATTTTTTTAATTTGTCATCTGGAAAATCTTCAAGTAATTGGGGTATATTAGTAGCTCAGATAAATAATACCTAATAATTAGTAGGTAACCAAAATAAGTGGATAAGGCTAAAAACAATACCTACTTACTTATTTACTTAATTTAAAAAATATTTCCAGTAGAAAACTACAAGTCCCAGATTCTGAGAAACAAAATAAAATCCAATATTATTTCCAAACAACATCTTCTATCCAGTCCACGTAGGCCTCCACATCCGTGTAGACCCCTGGAGCGAAGCCCTGCGCGAAGGATCCCAAGCCGACCACTGAGTACATGCAGTGGAAGTTTCTGTTCTCTATTTGGAGGATATCTCCCCAACCCTGAAAATAATGATAAATACATATTTACCTATTATATTAATTCCACTATCCCATCCCACTTCCCACTTATACAGGATGTCCCAGGAATATTGTCGAGCGGAAGTCCAGTGATACAGCACCCCTGTATATAAATAATAATAATAATAATAAATAAATAATGCTGGACATTTCACACAGCATCATCTAGCCCCAAACTAAGCAAAGCTTGTACTATGGGAACCAGACAACTGATATACTACTTATATACTTTTTTTGTTTGTAAATACATACATATTATACATAGAAACACCCAGACCCGAGACAAATAGCTCTATTAAATAATATTTAATATTATAGCTAAATGTTTGTGTTTGTTTAGATGTTTGTGTTTTAATCACGCCTCAATCAGTGACGAAACTATAGTGAGGGTGTCGGTATTTTGGTAACAGTCACGTGACTCGCGACGCGAGTTCGATGGTTTTTTCCCATCTTAAAATTGCCCAACGCGCATAAGTTTTCATTTCACTTCAAAAATATATCGAGAAGCCGAGAACCACATTAATTTTACTTTTATTATGAGTAGGTAAGGTACAAATGAATTGCGAACCAATTGTTTTTTTGTTATTTAAGTAGGTAAAAAGATCATTGAATTTACCAGAATAGTAGAGTTGCTAAGGTCCTGGAAGCACATCTGGTGCCCCCCAATTGCCTTCTGCGTGAGCTGCGGAGGAAGGGAACTGATGCAGACTGACATTGGCTGTTGTCGCACCCTGAACTAGAAACAAAAATAAATACCTTGATAGTTGGGATCCGTGGTCTCTGCCTACCCTTCAGGAAAGAGGCGTGATAATTTTATCCTAACTAAAACCTCTCCTCACCCTTTGCAAACGTTCAGAGTTCTTGAACGCGAGGTCCCAACCAGCGATGATGCCCTTGATTTCCTTTCTAACATCAACCGGCAGACAAGCTGGTACCGTGAACTGATCTAGTTGCACTCTGAAAAGGAAACATCCATATAAAAATGAATTGCTGTTCGTTAGTCTGCTTAAAACTCGAGAACGGCTGAACCGATTTGGTTAATTTTGGTCATGAAATATTCATGAAAGTCCAGGGAAAGTTTAAACGTTGAGAAACATAAATAATAATTAACAGAAAATAATAAAAACGATAATTTAGTTTTCCATTACAAAATGTTCCTGGCTATGAAATGAGGTCCGATCACTTTGCTCTGTTCCTAGCTGTGAAGTGAAGTCCAATCTCTATAGCCAAACAACGTTTTGCGGGTCAGCTAGTTTAAAATAAATATTTGGGGGAATAGGTAGTTGCAAAGGGAGATCTCACTTCTACCAGGCTGACCCATCTGGACCACTCGCCGGGTGGTCTCTCGACTGATAGTTTATATCGATCAGATGGTTTGTATTACTAGTATTACTAACTTCGATGTCGAGAAATTATTCACTTGCGCGATGTAGAAATTCATGAAATGAAATGAAATTTATTTTGCCAGAAGCATGGTCATAATAGGTAGTAAGTCAAATAGATTATATCGTAAATTGTTTCACATACATCACTGTTAGAATTTGTATAAGAGTCTGTCTATGGGCTAACGGGCCCGCGGCGGGGATCGAACCCGCAACCTTCTGCGTCCCAAGCGGGCTTTCAACCCACTGCGCCACAGAGATCGACAAGTTGAAACTCGTCTAGTTACGTCTAAAAATATGGTAATATGGTACTTACGATTTATGCAACTTTAACAGAGCGATATCGTTCCATCGAGCGGGAGGCCGGTACCCTGGGTGCTGTATCACCGTCTCCACTGTGTGGGTGACGTTGGACTCCAGAACTACTCGTGTCACTGGTGTTCTTGGGAAAAAAACCTTTATTATGTAAGTACACCTATTCGAGAGACTGCGCTTAACACCGTAATCTTAATTAGATAAAAAAAGCGTGAGGGTGTTGGGAGATCACGAAGGAGAGAGATGGCTGAAGAATTATGGATCCCTGCCCAGCAGTTGGACTATATAAGAAAAACAAAAAATACCCTCTTATGTTGGTGCAATGCGCAGTAGTGAGTACAAATGTGTCACTGATGAGTGCGCCTGCACAGCTCGCTATCCATTCGTCTTTGCCTTCCTCGTCAGTTGTGCCAAGACGCACCTGAGGAGAGGAACATCATTAAAAAGACTAACCTTGACTACAAAGAAGAGCTCAAGAAAAGCTCCCCACAGCGTAGTCAATCAGCTCCACAGTCCACTCTAAGGCTCAATGCACATTGAATTGACAAGCGACGCGTCAATTAGTTTTAAAGTAAGCCATTATAAACCTTATGAACAATGGTACAAGATATAGAAACGCTTGTAGAATGAACGAGATCTGGCGAAGCCATCTAGCGGGCCGTGCTGGCTCGTGCGGTTCATTCTACAAGCGTTTCTATATCTTGTATCATTGTTCATAAGGTTGTCGTGGTATAGGCATGTTATGAGGGAAAAGAGTCATGTAACGAGAAGAATGCTAGATTTGAATGTGGAGGGATGTAGCAGGAGAGGCAGACCAAAGATAAGATGGATGGACTGTGTGAAGGATAATATGGGTAAGTAAGGAGTGAGTGTTGAGATGACGACTGATAGAGCGCAGTGGAAGAGGAAAACCTGTTGTGCCGAACCCACATAAAAGTGGGATAAGGGCAGGGAAATGAATGATGATGAGACTTGACCAGGACTTACCAAGTGTGGAAACTCGTGCTCAAAAGCTTCAGGGCTCCACGGTATTCCTTTGAAGTCCCTCTGGCACCGGCTCCGCCTCAATGTGACCCCCAGACCACTCTCGCAAGGATATACCAGATCCTGATATTCTAGGCATTCTGAAAAAAAAACAGATTTCAAACTTCCTTGATAAAACTAGTGCCTACAATTTTTCTCTTTTACACATCGCGCATTCTTGCTATTCAAAAAACAGAAGGCGCTAACTGCCTACCTAAGTTTTGCACTACAAGGAAGTTTCATAAATCTATTACGGTATCTAGATGTTTTGTTTTGTATCAAGCCTTCGTCAAGCCATCGAAGTAAAGCTATGTAGGTAGGTACTTACTCTCCCAAGCTATTCGTCCAGTCTTCGCAGTCGTATCATCCGTCAATGCAATATGTGGAGGATCGCAGCTGCCAGGACTGTGAGATGGTTTCGCTGCTGATCTAAAAAGAGTGATAGACATAGACATACGTTTATTCGCAGTTGTACAGAACAACAATTTTTACAAAAAAAAGGTATTAACAGTGAACACAGAAGAAAGAGAAAAATACAAAGGCCAGCTGGCAATTAGGTACAATATAATTGAACAAACTAACAAACGAAGAAAAACTTATCATTAAAAAAACTTATAATTAAAAAAGTGTGCACATGCAAGGCGTGTACCTACAGCTAAGCGAAAAGTCTTGAGCTCAGCATGTGCGGGCGCGGATGGGTTGTGCGACCACCTTAATTTCGAAATTGAGCAACTTATACGGTCACGGACCGCTTTTGCAGTCATAGTCAACAGCTTGAAGCTATAAGTCAAAGTCAAAAATCATTTATTCAGTAGGACCGCAGGGATCACTGAGAATAGTCTTAGAACTAATTTTACTCCTGTTCTTGCGCGACCAATACCGTGAAGAATCAGGGCAACAAACACGGTCTCGGGCCTAGCATTCTTTTAGGTGATCCATGGATCCATTGAGTTGGAGCAAGTCCCAAGCTTTTTTATCATCCAAATAATCAGATATCTTTTTACAGAGATGACGTTTAACTGCTGGAGCAGCTGTTGAATGCTCGTAATTAAAATCGGTAACATGAATTTTGAGGAAGAAGCACGTGGAATGATGAGCACGGCCGGAGGTAAATAAAGCTTTCTCCGCCCCTGCGCAGTTCTGCGCGAGAACAGTCTGTGTATGCCTAGCGAGGTTAAAAACCCGAATCAGTTGGCTCGAGCGGTTTTGTATTAGGTATGTGTGTACAGTCACGGACAATAAGATGTTTACACCCCTATTTTTTAATTACCAAAAAAAATTTTAACATGGTCTCGGTGTCTGTCACTGATCACATTTATGTAGTTAAAACTCAAAAAAAGAGAAAAAAAAATTTATAACCTCAAAAGGAGACGAGACGAGTCAGACATGGATTTATGCTAGCTACTGCGGTTTTACTGACTGGGGATGATACGAGAGCATAGTTCGAATGAGAGTCTGTACGCGATTGTTGTCTATAGTAGGTACTTATTTGTACAGTTTTCAGCAAATTTTGTTCAGTTTTGGTTGACTACAATCCTCGATAACTTTGTGATAGTTCAATATAAAAAAGTTCTGACCATGCCATTATCATTTTCTGCATCTGCTGCAACTGTCCTTAAATTTTTTTTGGTAGTCATAAAATAGCGGTGTATACTCCATACTTTTAAAATTAATATCACACTAAAACTAATAGATGTACCTAGGTTAAAAACAAAAAGCGGAAATTGATTTCACATTGAACTAGTGGCGGAATCAATAAAAATACCAGAACATTGTTGGACATGTTGACCTGTTCATGGGTTGAAACAATATGGAGTGTATACATCTTATTGAACGCGACTGTACTGCGTAGATGCATGCAGTCGCAGCTTGAAGCAGTTCATCCGGAGGTTGGTATCTACAATTATGGTCGACAGATCCAGGCATTCCGGATCATGACAAAGATAGATGTTTTGATGAGCAGTAGACAAATTTCTTTTTATAGTCTTTTTCACGGCGGAACGTATGCAAGACACTTCGAGATAATGTCAAAATCAGTCTAATAGTACCAAATGTCCTAAAGTTTAATCGAGATTATCAAAATCGATTTTTGTTTCACTACTATCATTTCATCTCGATCGATTACAAGGTTCATTCATAGAGCCATGACAGAGGCCTTAAGGCGGCCTAAAAACTCCGTCACCAGAGTTGGCCACTGACTCGTACGAACTTACTTACTATTCATAGACAAAATTACTAGACCAACGATTATTTTTTTATTTATCGATTCATCGATTGTTTCGATTTTCATTTTTGCACTCTCTCATAGATTACGTTCCATTTTACTCAGTAGGTACTGTTATTTGGCGGAGTTTTTTAGAAAATGTTTATTGTTTATTTATTTACATTTTATGGCTCGTTTATGATAGTTTATGAAATAATTAAACAGGAAATAGACAAAAACATTTTTTTTTGTATGTATAAAACGTTTAATTTTTTTTCTTGACTTTTTTGTTTCAAAATTGTTGTGAGCCACACAACGTGAAACGAAACAAGTTCAATGTGTCTTGCATACGTTCCGGCGTGAAAAAGACTATAGGTATCAAAAAAACTTAAAATTCCAGGTTAGGTACTTACCTAGGTAGGTTACTTACGTCGTCAAAAACATTGTTGCAACCAAAACACAACTTATGTATTCTTTGCACTCAAAAATATTTTTTGCAATGCTAACTATCAAAATTAACATTTTGAATTATACACTTATGCGTCCGTTCTTGGTGAGTCTTTGCACTAACCTTGTTGCCTCTTGAGTAAACCGGTTGAGCGAGCGAAGCGAGTTCATTTGCTGGTTATTTAAATTTTAATGAAATTTAGTCTACGTGTTCCCTAATAAATACGGTAGAGGATTACGTATTTATTTTATTGCCAAGGAGTATTATTTTGTAGCAAAAAATACATTTATAAATAATGTTCAGTGTAATAGTACGCGGGCCGGCCAGCACCCATTCAGACGGCCTAGGGGGCTAGGAGGGTGGCGAGCGCGGCGGAAGCCAGCCCCCTTACCATGGCGTTTGTCTAGGTACCAGAGAATAGAAATAAATGACAGTAATGACATTAGAGTGTGGATAAAACGGGTAGAAAAGTAACTTTTTGCCACTTTCTACGCGTTTTATCCACACTATAATGTCATTACTGTCATTTCTTTCTATTCTCTGGTACCTAGACAAACGCCATGGTACGGGGGCTGAGCGCACTTGACGATTCGGCTTGTTCGGCTCGGCTACACTGTGTGAGCACCCAAATGTGCGATCAGGTAAAAAGTTTTGTTTGAGAGAACTATAAAAGATAAGAATGATTTATTCATAAAACATAAAAATATTTACACGAAACAATAAACATAAAAATACGTACGTAATTTAATTAAACTAAAGATAAAAAACAATGTTCAAATCACCGACCGCAGGTAACGTGCCCAAAAGGCTGGCGGCATTACCTCGTTGGATGGCTATACTTATCCTCTGTCCGAGTAAGCACCAGCCCTTTGGTCATTGGTCACGTCAATCCACCTCTTGGATAATTCTCTGAAAAGGAGCCACGCCTCTGGCTGGACCCCATGGACCTAAAGTTTCCACTCCAAAAGGCAGAAATATATACCCATCACCGATAGATATGTATTTCCGCCTTTTGTAATTTTCTGCTGATGCCGCCGCCGCACCAGCTGTCCTGGAGGTTGCCGACAGGTGAGAGGCCGCCAGCGTATCGACGCAAGTAGCGTCCCACACTAGAGGCTTACCATGGTTCCAAGGAATCAAAGACATACCGTCGGGCCTTTTGCCATCATCTCGTGCGATACCGTTCGGCTCTAAAATGGCCGGCACGTTGACGGTGGCGAGTGCCCGACGAATAATGTCGTTGAGGCTGGCATGGCGGGAGAGGCGGCCTGCGCACCGCCGACAGGAAAGGCCGTGATGGCCTTGGCGATCGACGGGGCTGCCGCAATTACATTGGTGGGGTTCATTGGTTGTGGCTCCAATTCTTAAGCTAACTGCCAATGAAAAGGTTATGTTATCCAAGAGGGTACCCAAGTTTGCGGATGGCAAAGCTTGAAGCCAGAAACCAGATTCCCGCCAGAGGCAATAAGACGCGCCTTCTCGGCTAAAGTATTTGCAGAGTCTATAAGACTCTGCTGTATTTTTCTACAAATAGGCTCGTCCCAATGCCTCTGTAGGTATAGTTTATCGGGAATGGTTTCGGATGGACGGACCAATGTCCAAGCATTCTTAGCCTCGTCCATAGCATTAATTTTGATATTTCCTAAAGAAGCATTTATAATTTTTGAAAAGAGTGCCGAAGTGAAGTACAGAAGATAAGAACGCCGGAAGAGAGATACTAGAAATTTTGCGTATGCCTAGACCACCAAACCGTATAGGAAGAGTGGCCTGACACCAGGAAACTTCGGTCATGGGACAATTTAAAATTTTGACCACCGCATTTTTTAAAGCGTCGTCTATATGTATATATAAATACCAACCTGGGCACTAAGTTGATCCAGCCCGACTGCCGTGCATTCCTGACTCCACCTTTTCCCCCATATTACTCGACTCCGGTTGCATAGATCTTGCCCGGAGTGGCAACGGCGCAAATTTTCGGGCGACGTTGCCAAACGTATTCATGGAGAAATTGATGTACTCAACATTTTTATTGCTAAGATCTCGAACTTCATCGACTCCGTAACGGCCGAAATTCAGAAACCCATAAACACTTGTTGGCTCCGTTTTATATACCAAATCCAAAGTCGTATGTTGATCAGATCCATTTATATTATCAAAATTACAGCTTTGTTTGATCCGACAAAACGAAACTGTATATTAAGTAACGTAGATTAATTTTTCGTAAACACTACAGTATTTGTTGGCTCCGTACACAATATGTGCAATGTTCCATACATTGCTAAATCCGCCTAGACTTGACGAACTCGACTCCGTAACGGTTCAAATTTTGAAATGCTCAAACACTTCTTGACTCCGTTTTATATACCAAATCATAAGTCGTATGTTGATCTGTTCCATTTATATACTCAAAATTACCGCTTTATTTGATCCGACATAAAGAAACTATAAGAAACGGAGGAAAAATTTTCGCATAAACTTCAGTATTTGTTGGGTCCGTATAAATAATATTTGCAGTGCTCCATACATTACTGCATCCGCCTTGAAATGTGAAGGGCGCGGGGGCCGGGGCAGAATCGGATGAACAAGTTGATAAAGGTAAAAGACGTAAAACGATTCACAAGAAGTGGAGCAAAGATGAAGTAGACGCAGTAATGCGTCATCTGAAAAAAATCATAATCCTGGTAAAGCTAATTGTGAACAAGTACTGCGAAAGGAACCAGTACTTCATAACAGAACATGGATGCAAATAAATACTTACATTAACAAAATTTATAAAAAAAAGCCGTAAAAACATCAACAGTAAAATGTACAAACAATATTAATTAAACACACAGTACAAAAAATATTGATTTTAAACACACATTACAAAAAATATTAATTAAACACACAATGGAAGGAGAATTTTCACAAAAAAGGAGATTTTTGATAAATTTTAAATTACGTGTAGTGATTGGTTTTGTACTGTGTGTTTAATCAATATTTTTTGTACTATCTGATTAATTAATATTTTTTGTACTGTGTGTTTAATTTATTTATTTATTAATTACTTACAACCTAACAGCCTAGGCCAAAACGTTTGTAAGCCACTTAAAATATTCTACATAGATAACGGACACAGATCAACTAAAAAAACATACACAAACAAAGACAAATAAATGAAGTTTCATGTTGAACACATCTACATCCGGTTCCTGAGCAATCATCGCGTTGAGTAGTGCAAGTGCACTCGCTGTCGGTGCATACCTCGCGGTGTTAGTCCGGAACCCGGGTGTCGCAAATAGAGGATGAGTGCGCGCGCGCAGGTATTTATCGGGAACGAATAAATTACACCGAGTCAAGGCAGTGGGGTTGTCGATGTGGCCCCGCAGTATTGAAAAATAATGTGACATTTTAAAACAGTTACGACGAAGTTCGAGCGTATTTAGCTGCACCATACCACAGATAAAAAGAGACGGATATAAATAAGGATAGTATCCATAAAGCTTTTTGTACAGGTACCTGCCAAATTTCTTTTGAACTCGCTCCAACATAAGCTTGTACTTATCTTCATGCGGGTCCCATATTAGCGAATTATATTCTAATTTCGATCTCACAAACGCATAAAACAGCGACACAATAGTCCTTCTGTCAAGAAATCTAGCTGACTGCCTCATAACGAAGCCCAAAGACTTGGATGCTCTATTGCAAATGTCAATTATGTGTGAATTGAAAGTCAGCTGATTGTCCAAGGTTAGGCCTAGGTCTCGAATCTGGGTGACGCGTTCCATCGCGACACCGGATATATTGTACGGATGCGTTAGAGGGGAAAAGGACCTTGTAAAAGTGATGGTCTTGCATTTGGCAGTATTAAATTCCAGGCAATTCCTTTCACTCCATTCTACAACGCTATCTATATCACGCTGCAACGCCTCACAGTCTGCTACGCTATCAACCGCCAGAAACAGCTTTAAGTCGTCAGCGAACATTAGACATTCAGCCGCTCTAACAACACTGGGTAGATCGTTAATCATTATCAAAAACTGGGTCGGACCGAGGTTGCTTCCTTGACTGACACCAGATAGTGTCAAATAAGGGTCTGATCTAAAACCAAGAAGTTGAACAAATTGATACCGGTTAGAGAAATAGTTACTAAAAAAATTTAGAAGGTTGGGAGTAAATCCAATGTCGGCAAACTTTGTCAGGAGAACATCATTGTGAACCCTATCAAACGCTTTTTTGAAGTCAAAATACGCCGCATCTACTTGTCTCTAATTAATATTGTTTGTACTGTGTGTGTCAATAAAGTTTCTTATGTATGTTATGCATGCCCCTATATCTTGCCTTTGTGGACTACACAAAAGCTTTTGATAGCCTAACACACACCGCAATATTCGAAGCCCTTCACAATCAACACATAGAACCGACGTATATCAACCTTTTGCGAAATATTTACACACAGAGCACAGCCTCAATTAAGATGAACTCGTCTGGACCATCTTTCAAGATCACCAAAGGAGTAAAACAGGGCGACCCGCTTTCTCCTAAATTGTTCACTAGCGCCCTTGAGGAAATTTTTCGAAAGCTAGCAGACGCATGGGAAGAGAAAGGAGTAGACGTCGGCGGAGCAAGGTTAACAAACCTCCGCTTCGCCGACGATATTGTCCTTTTTTCTGCGTCGGCCTCGGAGCTACAAACGATGCTTCAACAACTAAGCACTGCAAGCTTTGAGATTGGACTTGGAATGAATAGGTCTAAAACCAAAGTCATGACCAACAGCGCTGAGACCACAATAACGGTGGATGGAGAAGATCTAGCATACGTCCAAGATTACATCTACCTGGGCCAAATAGTCTCCTTCCAAGACAGGCAAATTAAGGAAATCGCTCGGCGAACCGAAAATTCTTGGAGGAGCTATTGGTCCATGGGGGATATGATGAAGGGAGATTTACCCTTATCGCTAAAGCGGAAGTTAATGGACGTATGCATCCTCCCCGTTCTCACATATGGTGCGCAAACTTGGTCCTTGACCAACATTCTCAAGTCCAAGCTCAAAGTTTGCCAACGAACAATGGAGCGTAGCATCCTGGGTGTCAAATTGACGGATAGAGTCCGAAACACCGAACTACGCTCCAAAACTAAAATTATAGATGTAGCTTTGAAGGCCGCTACGCTGAAGTGGAATTGGGCCGGACACGTCTGCCGCATGCCAGGTGAGCTGTGGGCGAAGGTAGCCACCGAGTGGCGCCCCGACCCAGCGAGAAGGCGACGCGGCAGACCAAAACGGAGATGGCGGGACGAGCTGGATCAGTTTTTGGCGGAATGGAGGGATGTTGCTGGTGACCGGGATGTCTGGAGGGAGTGGGGGGAGGCCTTTGCCCAGCAGTGGGACACTGATGGCTGAAATAATAATAATAATAATGTGTGTTATAATTGATTATTCATTCGACAAGGATGTTTTGGCTCATTTCGGAAATCGGAACTAGGCACTTGCATGACATTGACATGGGGATATGAAATTAGGGCTAGCAAAAAATCTCCTGAGTTTTATGGAAGTTGAAGAAGTCGACCGTAATTCAATTGAAACTAATAGAAAACGTTGTGAAACTAAAAATACGGAACCCTAATAAGATAGATATTTGGACGAACCTTTCGTCATACAGTGACGGTGATAATTCTCAAGTAGTATGCAACCTACAAATAACAACCTACCTCTTGAATCAGTGAATCAGGGCAACTCTTTGCCCTGATTCAAGAGGTTGCATCATCATCATCATCAGGCTACATTAGTCCACTACTGGACATAGCCCTCCCCTAATGAGCGCCATAGCGCCCTGTATTCAGCTTGCCGCATCCAGCATCTGCCTGCAGTCTTTCGCAGATCGTCATCCCATCTGGTTGGAGGGCGTCGTACACTACGTTTGCCGAGTCGCGGTCTCCACTCAAGAACACTTTTACCCCAGCGGTTTCGGTTCTTCGTGAGATATGGCCAGCCCACTGCCACCAAGAGGTTGCATACTGCTTATAATAGTAAAGAGTAGTCGAACCAATAAATGAAGCACATTTTATCGCATAAATAACTAATACATCGTCATTGGACCATCTCAGTTGCGCTAGGAGCTTGTGGACGTGTGCACTAACGTGTATCAGACATTTCCGTTATGTATGGAGAACGAGCTAAGGTTAGTGAAGTAGGAATTATGTAATTTTTTTAAGACCAGTAATTGACCGGTAAATTTCTCAAAAACCTTTTTAAAAATTACTTATTTTCTTTGTGATAAAAATCACCAGAGAATCAATCTGATAAAATAATTTACACACCCG
Organism: Epirrhoe alternata; assembly: GCA_963565295.1. NCBI lineage: Eukaryota > Metazoa > Arthropoda > Insecta > Lepidoptera > Geometridae > Epirrhoe > Epirrhoe alternata. The sequence continues at coordinate 903,971 of OY751402.1, forward strand.
GTTCTCGAAAACCATAGATTTTTTCGTCTCACATTCTTAACAGAAAGTAAACCATTACTCTCTCCTAAAATGGCCGGCGGGAGGTAAAGTTGTATGGGATTTCATTTCTCCCTCTGAATCTCATGTGAACAGATAAGTAATGAGATTTGAATTTCGAACTTCAACATTTCTATTAAAATTGTTACTATTGAGTCCACACCCAATAGAACATATACGAAAAAATAAGAAAAAATGTGGCAACTAATCTTTTTCTTCTGTGTGGCTAATGCCTCCAAACTATAGAGCGATCTAATGTTGTTGCATATTAATGCTAAAATATTTTTTGTGAATAAACGGACGACCTCGACTCCTTCGATAGCGGGTGGTGGGAGCTATCGAAGGAGAGAGATGGTCGGAAAGAATTGGGGGAGACCTTTGCCCAGCAGTGGGACAGTATAGGTTGAATAAAAAAAAATGAATTGATTATTATTATTCTACCTATAAAACCTGACTTGTTTGCTATTTTCTGGGTGTAAGTATTCACTAGTTTTCTCGCAGTACCTATGTGTGAAAAGCAGAGTATTCACCTCGGGGTTAAAGCTGTCTTAGTCTTGGGCGCTCTTGAATCCCTCGCTGTCTCAGGATTCTAGTCATTAGGAATCAGTTAACTATAAACACCCTCGCTGTCGCTCGGGAGTTAACTAAAGAATCCTTCGATGCGCTTGGGATTCAACATGGCGCCCGTGACATAATACACTACTTTATCCCCTTGGTGAATAATCTACTATAAAATGTTAGATTTAGGTCAAACAAATGGCTAAGGCCGCAAGCGACCAATGACTGAGCTCGGTGGGCTCTGATTGGCTCATTTGAATCGGATCAACATGTCCTACAACGCAAAAAAGGTGGATTTGTATAAAAAGCACGTAATTATTATTATTACTGATGGTGTCACTTGTGGCTCCGTTCGGATCCACATACGGACGGTGATGTGGCAATGGATCAACAAATACCAACCGGATCAACAAGTGAAAACGGATCAAATAATTACTAACTATATGGCACGTTTGATCAACATAGTGCCCATGGAGATATCTATTATATATATATATATATATTTATATGTTCATTTATATGTATATGAACCTACCGGGCCTTTAAAAAAAAATAATGCTGGACTTTTCACACAGCATCATCTAGCCCCGAAGTAAGCAGAGCTTGTGTTATGGGTACTAAGATGACTTAAATACTATTTATATACTTTTTGTTTGTAAATACATACATATTATATAGAAACACCCAGACCCGAGACAAATATTTGTAGATCATACAAACATTGGTCCCGCTGCGGGGATCGAACCAGCAACCTTTTTCGTCGCAGGCAGGCCTTCGCCCACTGCGCTACAGAGGTCGTCACTCATTTCAGTTATTACCGCGTCAAGAGGCGACTTGTCTACGGAAATATACAGGGTGTAAGAAATATACAGGGTGTAAAAAGACGTCTACCGAAGCCGCAAGGATATATATACATAATAAGACCATACCTATATAGATTAGTTATCTAGGGTAGGTTACTTAGTATTTTTTTGTATTTTTTATTTATTTTTATGTATGTTTCACGTATTTTAATTAAGAACTTTCGATTTTTTATATTAATAAGTAGTATAATACGTAGTATATGTAGATAACTAATCAGTTCTATATAATATGTTTAAGTATCTCTAAAAAATCACACAGAAAACTACACACACAAACACTCAGATTGTAGTCTCACGGGGTCCAGTGACTATGAGGGCTTCGGCAGAATACCAGCGCCTTACCACTTCTCAGTGGGACGGCAGAATGCTGAGTCGACGTCTTTTTGCTGCTGTGACACACAATCACAATTCTTCAACTTTTCATTTTTTATTATTCTTCTTTTTTATTTTGTTTTTTTTTTATTCTAGTGATTGTATTGTGTGCCAAAGTAGTGAATAAATGTCTGTCTATATCTATGTCTATACCTACCAAATAATTTCATTTATAAAAGAAAAAACTCAAAATCCAGCAGTCTTCGTAAAAAACGCGCCCAGAACATACGCAAACAGTACTCTTCAAACGCTGTTTTCTCCGGATATAATGATTTTTTAGGAAAACCCTTTTGGATTTGGTTGTGTTGGGGGGCTGTACCTACCCCTTTTGGCTTCGGTAGACGTCTTTTTACACCCTATATGTTTAGAATCATGGTCTGATTACAACGCCTCAGTTTTCGGTAGTTGTCTTTTTACACCCTGTATAATATAATATTATATTGAGACTTGGTACCTAGGTACCTACCTACATCCACATTCTTTCGAGTTTCGATGTAAATATTTTTCCTGTTTATCAATAACAGAACTTAAGATAATTTATTACAACTTATCTACTTAAGAGGTTAGTACAGGGCATTATAAATACAGAAATCTGGTTTTAGCATCAATCTGAAGCCGACCTCGATCGAAACCAGACGGTTTTAAATATTCTTGAACAGGAAAAAAGTTTTAATAATGGTAAGTAACTATTTTAAGTAGTTTAAGTAAGTAACAAAGTCAAAGTCAAAGTGAAAAAGCATTTATTCAGTAGGACCGCTGGGATCACTTTGAAACGTCTTAAAACTAGGTGATTTTACTCCTGTTCGTTCGCGACCAATACCATGAAGAATCACTGCCTGATGTTAAAGAAATTTATTCTCAAAAAAGACACAAAGTCACTTAATACTGACTTTTTTTTGTGTAAGTTATGATTTTGCTAATAAATACAGTTTATATGTAATTAAGGCTTGCTACATAATCATCTACACATAATCATCCACCAACACCTTCTGTACATGTATTTCAAGCAATAAAAGATACTTTGACTTTGACTTTAATAGAGAAAAATGTTAGGTAAATATAAAGTACCTACCTACGTAACTAAAATTAAAAGTTCTTTAATGCAAACATTTTTTTTAAATGCGCTCCCTTTTGGTTGAAATATAGGTAATTGTATTAGGTATTGTTCTTTCAGATGCTGAAAGTCCTGTCTCTCCTCTGCCTTGTGGCATTGGCCCACTCCTTCCCATCTCAAGCCGATGAGGAAAAAAAACTCGATGAAATATTCAGCGAAATTTTTGGTCCAGAATCATCGACAAAACCCTCAGACAGCAAAGTTCCAGCTGAAAAAAAAGGTTAGTTTTTCGTATGTACCTATTTACATGAGAGATCTAAGAGTGTTTAGAGGATTTTATGTAATAATCGTTCATAGACTTCCAGAGAAGAAAATATATCTAAAATGTAGAGTCAACTTTAGTTCAAGAAAAATAACTAGATGTCGCCCTTAATTTTGGCGCTTTTCTAGATCGCGCTATCGTTTGGTTTTGATCGTTGCATAGGGTCAGTGCGGTTTTACTAACAAATGCTTTCTACTCAAATGGCTAATGTTTGATATATACAGAGAGAATGTTTACCGCGCCTCGAGATAGGCCGACCTCTGTAGCGTTGTGGGCTAACGCCCGCCTGCAACGCAAGAGGTTGTGGGTTCGATCACCGTGGCGGGACAAATGTTTGTATGATCTACAAATATTTGTCTCGGGTCTGGGTGTTTCTATGTATAATATGTATGTACTTACAACAAAATAAGTATATAAGTAGTATAACAGTCATCGTAGTACCCATAACACAAGCTCTGCTTACTTTGGGGCTAGATGATGCTGTTGTGAAAAGTCCAGCATTATTTATTTTATAGGGTCGTGATCATGTTTTAAATTATTTTCCACAGAGGATGAAAAGTGCACCATAGCTGGTAAACAGGGGCGATGCGTGCCTTACTACCTGTGCGACAACACGAAAGATGTCACTGCTGATGGCGTTGGTCTGATTGATATACAGTAAGTTATCACAATAGGCTATATTACACCATGTAAGAAAACACATAAAAATGCATGTATACCATAGGTTTCGAAAAACGTCGATATTTATTCATAAAAATGCAATAAACATTTTATAATTCAATTTAAAAAATCGTAATTTTTCTTCTATCTTCAAGCCACCAAAAACGCCGTCTGCCATTTTGTGACGTCACTGTGTTAAGTTAGGAACAAAAAGTTTATCTTTTACAGTCGTATTGTTCACAAAACAAACCATATGACGTCACAACATGGCGGCTCGTGTTCGGGAGACAACTAACATCATAAATTAAAATGCATTTTAGGGCATTTTACGGTTTTAAAAATAAATTAATAATTCTACTGGTTTATGACCTCAGGATTGATATAAAACAGTTTTCACAAAAGTGTAAAATAGCCTATTAATAAATTTTACTCACATATGTTACTAACGCGAGTAAAACTTACAAGTGTAAGGCGGTGCCGAGGCATGGACGCTCTCAGAGGAGACTGCAAAGGATGTGAAGATTAGCACAGAGAGCCATGCAGTAGGATGAAAAGGGATGAATAATAATACATAACCTACAGAATACCATTGCAGAGAAGATGTCTAAGTACATTGACTTGAAGAATGAAATAATCCGCATGTGGCGTCTTCAGAAAGTATCCATAGTCCCAATAGTCTTGTCCTCCACAGGTGTGATACCAAAGCAACTATTTCAGTCCCTTGAAGTATTAGACTTCCCAAAACACACATTTGCCCTTCTTCAAAAGGCGGCCATATTGAACACGTGCAGAATTGTAAGAAAGTTCTTACAGACTGACTCAAATGAAGACAGCCCCAATAACACTTAGGTAGATCTGATATGCACTTGGCTTTGGCCCGTGCATCTCAGCAAATCCCCAGTTTACCCGTAAACTGAGTACGTAAAGTATAAAAACATAATAATAATAATGAATGATGCAACACAAAACATAACTCCGTAACCAGTGGTCACTAGCTGAAACGAACTTACTTTACCTGAGTTTGTATTTTTCAGCTTTGATGATGCTCCAAACGACTGCCTGTCATATATTGACGTTTGTTGTGAACAGAAAAATATCTCCAAAAATACCCCGGCTAAGGTATGTACTACATTACACGATACCTACCATTCTGTTTGATGACGTCTGTAGCGCATTTGACGACGTCTGTAGCGCAGTGGACGAAGGCCCGCCTGCGACGCAAAAGGTGGCGGGTTCGATCCCCGCGGCGGGACCAATGTTTGTATAATCTACAAATTTTTGTCTCGGGTCTGGGTGATCCTATGTATAATATGAATGTATTTACAAAAAAAGTATATAAGTAGTATATCAGTCATCTTAGTACCCATAACACAAGCTCTGCTTACTTTGAGACTAGATGATGCTGGTGTGAAAAGCCCAGCATTATTTTTTTTTATTTTTTTTATTTTTTTATTCTGGCATACCAAGTCAAGGGAGCGCTGAAGACCCAAACGTGCACCAGAAAGCACCACGATTCAAAGTGGTCCCATCTGATTCTGATTGATGACTGATGATTCTGGGGTACCTACCATTCTCTCTAGCTTTCGCTAACTCAACGGAGTAAGAGCTAATACTCTGAGGCAATGAACATCTTTTACTTTGACGAGCCTCAATTTTGTTTAACTTTATAATTTAAAGATGGATCACCTGAAATAATGCTAGGCCCCAAACCGTGTTTGTTGCATTGGTTCTTCACGGTATTGGTCGCGAAAGAACAGGAGTGAAATTAGTTTTAAGACTACTCTAAGTGATCCCAGCGGTCCTACTGAATAAATGCTTTTTGACTTTTTTCAGGAACCAGCCAAGCCAAAGTCCGCGTGAGGTGATGACATGAATAACCTAGCTCCCATCTTTGCACCTGAATACTCTGTCCTCCTGATACGTCAAACGAGGCAACTCGTGACTCGACGTGCACGACGAATTTAGGCATTTATGAAATTGACGTGTCCTTAATAATTAAGCCCCCTTAATCAGTAGACAATTATTGTCTACTGATTATGGGAAACGTTGAAATGGTTAGATCTATCGGTTTGTCGATTTCGATTAGGCTCATGTTCAAAACCTACGTAGGTACAATAGGCATGATGGCAGTAATCAAGTTTCGCCAAAATATTTAATTGGTCTAAATAAATAGGATTCAAGGATTGAGAAAAATGCATTTATTGTCCTAATAATGTCGCGATTATTTAATTATTTAGTCAAATAAATTTACAAAATACAACAATCCGCCATGATAGCTGTACACCAATCAGAGCGCGTGACGTCATTACTCAATATATTAGACCAAAATGCGCCTTTTGTTTCCATCGAGGTGTCTATGCACGTAGTTTTTGCTGTTGCCGTGGTGAGCTGTGACGTCATAACAGCCGCCATGACACCGACGAGCGTTTTGGCGTGAATTTCAAATTTTATTTAGATTTTTATGTTTGAAAACCTTTGTTTTCTACTGAAATATTATATTTTTTTCACATAACAAATCATTCTGAACAACATAGAACAGATTTTGAAAAATTGTCATCATGCCTATTCGCTCATTCGTGAAGTTAGCCGTTTGTCTGCGCAGAACACAATTTTGTATGAAAAAGCGTTCACTGCGCAGACGGCTAACTTCACGAACGCCTAGATCCGTTGGAGGAACTGTACTGCATTACCTAGGTACCTTCTGTAATATTTTGTGCCATTATTACTTAGTTACCTAGTACCTTAATTACCTAAATGTACTCTGTTTTATCTTGTTTATCTTTGTGTCGTTTCATTCGTGCTGAATAAACGTAGGTATTTTCTTTCTTTCTTAGTTCATAAGTTAATATCTAGTTCATTAAAATGCAAGACACTTTTAACTATGGTTTTTTAATTTTTCAAAGTCCGTTAGCATAAAATAAATAAATAATGCTGGACATTTCACACAGCATCATCTAGCCCCAAACTAAGCAAAGCTTGTATTATGGGATACCTGTTAAACTACTGCTATCAGATAACTGATATACTATATGTATACTTACTTACTTATACACCCCTATTTTTAATTACCAAAAAAAAAATTAAACATGGTCTCGGTGTCTGTTACTGATCACTATATAATTATGTAGTTAAAACTCAAAAAAAGAGAAAAAACCTAACCTCAAAAGGAGACGAGACGAGTCAGACATGGATGTATGATAGCTACTGCGGTTTTACTGACTGGGGATGATACGAGAGCATAGTTACAATGAGAGTCTGTACGCGATTTATGTCTATAGTACTTATTTGTACAGTTTTCATAGAATTTTGTTCGGATTTGGTTGACTACAATCCTCGATAATTTTGTGATAGTTAAATATAAAAAAGTTCTGACCATGCCATTATCATTTTCCGCATCTGCTGCAACTGTCCTTAAATTTTTTTTGGTAGGCATAAAATAGCGGTGTATACTTTTTTTTGTTTTGTAAATACATACTATTAAACATAGAAACACCCAGACCCGAGATAAATATTTGCAGATCACACAAACATTTATCCCGCGGCGGGGATCGAACCCGCAACCTTCTGCATTCCAAGCGGGCTTTCACCCACTGCGCCACAGAGGTCGTCAAAGATTAAAGGTTCGGCTACAGAATGCAGATAGATTAGGCCAAACCTGCGCGTCAGTAACGCGGGAAGCGGGACGTGATGCGGGAGCATCTGCAACGCGAAATGAATGCGATGCCCTACAAGTCATTATAAACCTTAAAAACATTGTTACAAGATATGGAATCTGCCAGTCTATCAACCTACATGGATGCAGCATTTTGGCCGTAGGGTGTTGTGTTCCGACGGTTCCGTGGGCGCCTGCGAGACACCCCGTTTGTGCGTACAGTTCGTACGTCGTGATAGTTTTAGTTTATTATAATCTATACACCCCTATTTTTTAATTACCAAAAAAATTTTAAACCTGGTCTCGGTGTCTGTTACTGATCACATTTATGTAGTTAAAACTCAAAAAAAGAGAAAAAAAAATTATAACCTCAAAAGGAGACGAGACGAGTCAGACATGGATTTATGATAGCTACTGCGGGTTTACTGACTGGGGATGATACGAGAGCATAGTTCGAATGAAAGTCTGTACGCAATTGTTGTCTATAGTACTTATTTGTACAGTTTTCATAAAATGTTGTTCGGTTTTGGTTGACTACAATCCTCGATAACTTTGTGATAGTTAAATAAAAAAAAGTTATGACCATGCCATTATCATTTTCTGCATCTGCTGCAACTGTCCCTAAAATTTTTTTGGTAGTCATAAAATAGCGGTGTATATATTTTATATGTATCTTAAGGTATTTATTATAAATATGTATAACCGGGGGTGGTTTGTCTAATACCAAACAAAACACGAGTCCACAGGTCACACAATAAAGTTTATTACACAAAATACAGAAGAAATATAACAAAAGTTCGGACTTGGGAGAATAGAATGTTGTAGGAGTTTTCCCGCCGATTCGACTGACTTCAAATTATCTTCTATCCCTCTCCGACATCTCTCTTTCCCGCCTACTCATACAATACAACTGTTGTGTCTAGCATTAATTGTAATGTGGGTACTTTGTACTCGCATAGAATATGAATAAATACCTACCCCCAGTTGGCTCTGAACCTCCGTGTTTTATTGGAACTTATCACTGGCGACAGGACGGAAATTAATTGGTTTAAATAGTTTAAAACGCGTTTTGGCTACTTGTTATCATGCCACTCGGTAAAATAGAAAGTTTCGATATAAATAATCAAAATTGGGACACCTACGTGCGTCGTGTGAAACAATTTATCGCACTCAATGAAGTCAAGACAACCTTACACGTGTCTACTTTGGTAACCCTTGTCGGGTCTCAGTGCTATGATTTGATGTGTGATTTATGTGCTCCGGAGCTTCCGGAAGATAAAACATTCGACGTACTCGTGAAGTTGGTCAAAGATCATTTGGAACCGGAGAGGTCCGAAATTGCAGAGCGACACATCTTCAGGCAAAGAAAGCAAGCGCAAGGTGAAAGCATCCGATCGTATCTGCAGAGTTTGAAGCACCTGGCTAAGACCTGCAACTTCGGTGCCTCGCTCGAAGTGAATCTGCGCGACCAATTCGTGTCGGGATTAGTCAGCGAGGACATGCGATCCAGGCTGTTTGCCGAGAAGAACATCGATTACAAGCGGGGCGTTGAGCTCGCTTTGGCGTTGGAGGCGGCGGAGCGGCACGCGAGCGTGGCGGGCGCCCCGGCCGCGAGCCTGAGCGCCAGCGTCGAGCCTGCTAAGGAGGAGGGACTGCACCGCGTCGGCGGCGGCGGAGCCGGCGGCTGGGCCGCGCGCGCGCGCCCGCCCGCGGCGGCGGCGCAGGCTGCGCAGGCGGCGCGCCTGCCGTGCTCCCGGTGCGGCAAGTCCGCGCATGCTCCCGGCAGGTGCCGGTACAGGTTTTATACGTGTGACAAGTGCGGTGAGAAAGGACATCTGAAGGCGATGTGCAAAAAGTACGATGGTAACAAGGCTGTTAAAAAAGGTCAGTACTTTTTAAACGATACCGATTCCGAGGATGAATCTCACTTTTATAACTTGGTCAGTTGTGTTGGCGATAAGCCCTACGTGATTATGCTGAATGTGGAAAATGTGAAGTGTAAATTTGAGATAGACACCGGCAGTAAAATTTCGGCAATATCTAAGAAGTTCTACGATGCGAACTTTTCACATATACCTATCGAAAATAGGGTTCTCACGTTTAGATCATATACGGGTGACGTCATCGAGACCTTGGGTTATATTGTTGTAAATGTTGAATGCGGTTCGGAGACCGCTTATCTAAAGCTTTACGTAATCGATAATGGTGGCCCTCCTCTGTTAGGCCGTTTATGGATTAAACATTTAAAATTAAATTTATTTAATAATGAAAATGTTACGATTCACAATATAACCAAAGAAAATTCGATGGCGGGCTCCCTTCGTAATGAGTTTCCCGAGGTTTTTGCGGAAGGCTTAGGTACTTGTAAGTCGCAAATTCGATTGCATTTGAGTGACGAGACGCCGGTATTTGTAAAGGCGCGGCCGCTACCCTTAGCGCTGCGCGAGCGCGTCGAGCGGGAACTCGATCGGCTGCAGCGGGAGGGGGTCATCTATAAGGTTGATAGATCGGACTACGGCACGCCAATCGTTCCGGTAGTTAAATCTAATGGTGACATTCGTATATGTGGTGATTACAAAGTGACCATTAACCCGCGACTTAAAGACTTTCATTATCCGCTGCCGCGGATCGAGGACCTTTTCGCCACGTTAGGTGGGGGCGAACACTATACGAAGCTAGATTTATCTAACGCTTTTCAACAATGTATTTTAGATAGTGATTCGCAGCCGTTGACAGCAATAACAACTCATGTAGGCACTTTTGTCTATTCGCGAGTCCCTTTTGGTATCAAATGCATTCCTGAAAACTTTCAGAAGATTATGGAAGAGACTTTGAGTGGATTGAAGTCGACGGCTGTGTTCGCTGACGATATATGTGTGACTGGCCCCACTAAAGCATCTCATATGGCTAACCTTAGAGCGGTACTTCAACGATTGCAAGATAATGGACTTAGAATTAATTTTGCTAAGTGTCAATTTTTTAAGGAGTCAGTGACATATTTAGGTTATAAAATAGATAAATTCGGTTTGCACACAGACTCAAAGAAAATTGATGCCATTGTAGCCGCCCCGGTACCGACGAATATCACACAATTGAGAAGTTTTATGGGCATGGTAAATTTCTATTCTAAGTTTTGTCCAAATACGAGTGATATTTTAAAGCCTATGTATAACTTATTAAAAAAGAACACTATGTGGAATTGGGATAAAAATTGTGACGCGAGTTTTACTAAGATAAAAAAAATGTTAAGCAGTTCTCCGGTGCTAGCCCACTACGACCCGAGCCTGCCGTTAATTCTGTCGGTAGACAGCAGCCAGTACGGGCTGGGCGCGGTGTTGGCGCAGCGCTACGCGGACGGCGGCGAGCGGCCCGTCAGCTGCGCTTCAAGGACACTCAATGCGGCCGAGTCTAACTACTCGCAGTTAGACAAGGAAGCTTTGGCCATAGTGTTTGGGATCACTAAGCACCATCAATATTTATATGGGAGAAAATTCTTACTTAGAAGCGATCACCGAGCTCTCAGTTACATATTAGGTAAAAATAAAGGGTTACCCGTGACAGCTGCCAGTCGGTTACAACGTTATGCGGTAAAGTTGGCGGCTTACGACTATGACATCGAGTTTGTCAGATCCGAACAGAACTCGGTAGCTGACGCGTTGTCGCGTCTTCCTCTCGCAGCAGCCGAGGGCACAGCTGAGAGGAAGGGCGAAGAATGTAGCTATTTGAATTTTGTGCAAGATTCCTTACCGGTAAGTTTTCATCAGATCAAAGCAGAAATGGCGAAGGATATCTTACTGAATAAAATTAACGGATACGTAAAGTTTGGTTGGCCATTAAATACCAACATCGAAGAGGAGAAACCTTTCTTCAGCAGAAAGGAGGCCCTGCATTCAGACCAAGGTTGCCTAGTTTGGGGTTATCGGATCGTGATACCTAAGACGTTGCAGGAGTCGGTGCTGAGTGAGATACACGACGGACATCCGGGTATCGTGAGAATGAAGCAGATAGCTAGAAACTACGTTTGGTGGGAGTCGCTGGACGCGGACATAGAGCGCGCCTGCGCGGCGTGCGCGGCGTGCCGCTCGCAGCGCGCCGCGCCGCCGCCCGCGCCGCTGCACTCTTGGCCGTGGCCGCACGAACCTTGGGCCAGATTAAACTTGGACTTTTTGGGTCCTTTTCGGGGTAAACACTATCTCGTCATAGTGGACGCACACTCGAAGTGGATCGAGGTGCAGAAGGTCGGAAGCACATCGGCGCCGAACGTGATCCGCGGGCTCAGGCATCTGTTTGCCCGATTCGGTCTGCCGAAGCGAATAGTCACCGACAACGGACCTCCGTTCTCATCTTCCGAGTTCGGGACGTATCTGCAACGGAACGGTATAAAGCATTCGGCGGTCGCGCCTTACCATCCGGCGAGCAATGGCGCCGCGGAGAACGCAGTCAGAACGATAAAGAGGGTCCTGAAGAAAGCGTGCCTCGAGGGCGTCGACGATGATACGGCCCTGAGTAAGTTTCTTTTCATGTATCGTAACAGCGCGCACAGCGCGACCGGCCGCGAGCCGGCCGTGGCCATGTTCGGGCGGCGGCTGCGCGGGCGCCTCGACCTGGTGCGCGCGGATCCCGGCGAGGCGGTGCGCGACGCGCAGCTGAAGCGCGAGACCCGGGACGCGCGGGAGCGGCCGCTGCGCGAGCTGGCGCCCGGGGACCCGGTGCTGGCGCGCGACTATTCCGCGCACGCACAGAAATGGACTGACGGCATAGTGGTCGATCGTTCGGGACCGGTCTCCTACAAAGTGAGAACGTCCGACGGACGAGTGCACAGACGCCATGTGGACCAGCTGCTTGCCGATAAGAGCGGCGCAAAATCGCGATTCTCTCTATCGAATGTCTATCAGGGCGGTGAGCTCGGTGATGAGGGGTCTGATTCGCGCGGGGAAGATAGGAAAGATTGCGAAAGTTACTTGCGAGCGGTCACGGGCAGCCCGCAGCCGTCGGCGTCGCATTCGCCATCGTCGGACAGCCCGCACAGTCCGCCGATGGTGACGCCGCCGACCTCGCCGCCAGCTAGTGCATCGCGAGCGCGTCGGAGAGCTGCTATTAGGTGTCTTGAAAAGAATAAATTAATACTTTAATTTAGATAAGAAAATAATCATTACGTTGTTATGTGTACTTAGAAGTAGGTATCAAAATAGTAATTTAAGAGAGGACAGTGTTGTGTCTAGCATTAATTGTAATGTGGGTACTTTGTACTCGCATAGAATATGAATAAATACCTACCCCCAGTTGGCTCTGAACCTCCGTGTTTTATTGGAACTTATCAACAACCATAGACGAGAGATGTCGGAGACCACAGACTAATTAATTATTGGCATTCTCGGTACAATTAAAAACTAACAATAAAATAAGGGGTACTACACATTGTCCCCTTACATATGTTTATTTAATAATTACACTCGAACTGCCGCGATACAGACCTAGCCTAGTGCGGAGTTCGATGTAAATTATTTATAATAATTGTAATTTTATGTTATGTTTTATGAATAAATTGAAATTGAATTGAAATTGAAAATGAAAGACCCTGTATTCGCAGATCACCTGTTTTGACATTTCTGGATGGGAATGCGTAAAATGGCCCTAATAGAAATTTACTAAAATGTCTTTTCGGAACCATATCGTGAATTGCCAAACGCATGGCAATCTCCATTCCGTCGTGGGTAAAAATACTCAAATTGACATTTCCAATAGTGGTGAGGCCTTTATTTTCATTGGCCAGCACTTTTGGCTTTTGGGCCCAACCTTGTATGGAGACTGAATGACCTCCTTTAAATCAGTTTGTCGTTCATTATTAAGGCGAAGTGAGCTCTGGCTTGGCTTACGCCTCGCTCGCCACCCTCCTAGGCCGTCTGATGGTGTGCTGGCCAGCCCGCACACAGCACAATGCTGAGTTAAAGCCTTATTTGCTTGGACTCTGCTGCGCACAACTAAGTTGATGTTAATCGTAATTTAGGTCTATTTTTAGGTTTATTGTGTTTGTTGTCGTGTAAGTAGTGTTTAAGTAAATAAGTAAATAAAAATATTTTCTTTCTTTCTTTCTTTCTTAATTACACTGAACGTTATTTTTAAATGTATTTTTGCTAGAAAATAATACTCCTTGGCAATAAAATAAATGCGTAATCCTCTAACGTATTTATTAGGGACGAAAACGTATTTATTAGACACGTAGACGAAATTCCAAAAAAATATTAAATAACCAGCAAATGAAATTGCTATACGATGAAGATTTAGAAGTAAATTTGTGTTTTTTTTCTCTCGAGTCAAATTAAGTCAATCGTGTTTCGACTCCCATAACTAATAAACTAATATCCTAAACTATTCATTGTCATCAAAAAAATATAAAAAAATTGGTAGTCTGTAAAGTCGGTTTACTGACGATAGTTGAACATGACAACGTTTGTGCTTCTTTGTCGCTCGTTCCGCGCTCTCGCTTGCACTTCAAGCCTTACATGGAACGCCTCAGAGCGAGGTAACGACGCATTTTTTCGTGCGTGCAGCCGGCTCTATCGAATTATAAGACGTTGTCACGTCAAAAATCGCTTTTAAAAATTACTTGACGTACAGTCAAAACGTGAGTTTTGCGACATACATCACCTTAATCCAGGGTTTTCCTCGTATCATTTTTGTTTTATTTAACACATTTGACTTTTCCTGCATGTTTCGTTATGCAGTAATAACAATTTGGTGAGTAGGTAGGTATTAGAATTCCATCTGCCTTAGGTAAAATTTGCAACAGGGAAAACGTGTTTCTGAGTGGAGTGGACAACAATTTTATCAGATCATTAATTTATCCAGCAGCGGGGATCGAACCCGCAACCTTCTACGTCACTGGCGGGCTTTCGTTCACGCTGAGTTGCCGAAAGTCCCGATTAAAGGAGGATGTTCGATTTTTAGGGGTTTAAGGACCCTGGATCGGTAGGTACTACAAAGGTCAATAATTATGGGAAAAGTATGAGGATGTGATCGAAGTAACTACAGTCTACATCTACCTACTATATTGACATAGTTTGCAAAGGGGCGAAGGTAGAGCTTTCTAATAGCGTTAAATTCTTAGGCGTACAGATCGATGCACTTCTAAATTGGAAGACGGAACTGGAGGCAATCGAAAACGCATTAAGCTCAGCATGTTATGCAATAAGATGCCTTCGGGACGAGGTGACAGTCGAACATCTTAAACTAGTGTATTATGCTCTCGTAGAATCAAAACTAAGGTATAGCATTAAATGCTGGGGAGGTAGTTACAAATATAATATAAAAAAAGCTTTTGTTATGCAAAAACGTGCCATACGTACAATAGTCAGAATACCACAATGGGAATCATGTAGAGAGTACTTTCTAAAACTACAAATACTAACTGTTCCTAGCCTCTACATACTGGTAACCCTGGTGGACGTCGTCAAACATTGGTGCCGTTACGAAACAAGAGAGCAAAGAATATCACGACTAGCAACTAGAAGAAAGGATATTGAAATGCCTTTCTGCCCTAAGCTCAATATTGCCACACATTGCAGTCGTTATCAAGCTGTTAGATTATTTAACGCATTGCCCAATGAAATGAAAACTATTGATAGTCCAAATGTATTTAAAATTAAATTGAAAAAGCTTTTGTTGAAAGGGTGTTACTACTCATGTGATGATTTTATTAATAATATTAACATGAATACTTGAATTTTCTATTTTGTTTATTGAAGATGACTGTTTTATTTATGTGACGTTGTTATTTATATTGATTTTATTATATTGTGCAACTAATTTTGTATTATATTTAAGTGATTTTATATTATGTGAGTACCAATTTCAAACACGATTATTAATTGTTATTGAATAAATGAACTTGAACTTGAACTATTTACCTTGACTACAAAACATTTAAAAATTAGCATTATTAATTGTAGTGATAATGGAATTCACATATTGCAGAAATATTAGCTTGTGAAACCAGTTGTCAACGTTGGTTGATCCTACTCATATAATAAAGCTGAAAGTTTGTGAGTTTGTATGTTTGTGTTTCAATCACGCCTAAACCAGTGAACCGATTCGGATGGAACTTGGAACAGACGTAGATAGTGACCTGGAATAGCATATAGGCTATTCAAAATGTTGGTACCACGTGTGTGGAGCCGCGCGCAATAGCTAGTTACTTATAAAAAACTTGCTTATATATTAGGTAGGATAGGTACATCAATCACCCCGGGAGGGGCGGCAGCGCTCTGTGGCGAGCGCCACCGTAAGCACCGCGAGGGTGCCGGGCGTGGCTGTGGGTGTTAGGTGCTTAGGCAAAATGCGATGTGGTGTGTTCCGTAGGAGGTCCCGGAGCCCCTTGACATGCATGGAGGCAGGCCACGCGTCAGTTTTTAGTCGGTGAGAGTCCGACATAACCCTTCCGCTGTCCCCACGGCGGTCGGGTATCCATAATGAATTTTCTGACGTTATAAAAAGAAAAAAAGGTACATCAATCAATGCATGCTACGCATGGCTTATTTGTCCGCTACAACCAGTTTAGGTATGCCTAAATACTCGGGCAACACCACGGGGCGCAGTAGTAGGTGATATCATAATATATGACATTGTATACCTACCTTGTCTTATTGTCTTATTATACTACAGATTAATACACGAACGATATATTTTGCAGCTTTTAGTTCATGTTAGGTCTGCCGTGAGAACACTGCTTTATTTGCTGTGTTTATAAAAAAAAATTAGTTCCTTTTTCAAATAGTTCAGTGGTGGCCAATTTTTGAATGATTCCTTTATAATTTAAACTTTTACACAAAAATGGAACTGGCAAGTTACTAATGTAAAGTTCTAATTTTAATTTTTTTGTGATAATGAGTTCGCGCCATTTTTTGTTATTTTTTGTGTTATTGCCTTTAATTTTGGATATTGTTATCGCTGAGGCATATGAAGGTAAATAAATAAGTTACTAATTATAAAACTAATCAAAATTACAGCCTAGCTACCTACTTAGATGTATATGATATTTGTTTAGGTAATAATTATACAGGGTTATTTGTAAAACACCGGTTACCTCTCAGGACTGTATTACTATCATCATAAACAACAACTTTTGTTCTATGACTTTTAAAAATTCATCTCTAGGTACCTATTTTATTTTATCAGATTTTTATACAATCGTCAAAGTCAAAGTCAATGTCGTTTGACAAAGCAAGTGTATGAGGCGAGTGTGTATGGGACAGCTGGAAGGGGAAGACCTAGGCGAACCTTCTTGGATCAAATTGGCGACATTTTGGAGAAGGGCCAGGTCAAAAGTACCTACCCTAAACCGACGAGCATGTATGAAGAATGTAATGAGAGTGAATGAGGCGAAAGTTGTGTGTCAGGATCGTAGTGACTGGAGATCCGTGGTCTCTGCCTACCCCTTTGGGAAAGAGGCGTGACTTTATGTATGTATGTATTTTTATACAAAAATAAAAATATTTGAATTAAACGCTCTAAATGTTACGTCTAGTCTGAATACAAGGATTTGTGAAACCTTCGTAGAAACGGCTAAAAAGCATATAGGTGTTGGTAACGCCATCTATACACACAATACATTCACAATTATTTCTTATTTTATCTATGATTCCAATCCCAATCTTTTCCTTCATTCATTCCTTGAACGAGACAGAAAAAAGAAGAACTCACTCACTCAGCTGTCAGTCAGTCTGGTTTCGCTCGCATCGCACGCACGCAAAATAATTTATATCTAAAAATACCGGCCGGTGTAATCAAAACAAATGTGAATTATTGGTGGAACTCCAGAGCCAGCAGAAGCCGTAAGTCCTTTAATCCAATTTCCACCATAATTTCTGGTCCTTCAGCCGCATATCCTTTCCTTCCTATCGCCTACATTATATATTTTTTAATTACACTACACAAAACTACGCCACATTCTTTACACGCATCCGCTACTCAAAATTACTTTACTTTCGCTAAATCTCCTACGCAAAACGCATTCAATACATTCACGCTAATATTTCAATCAAAAATAAGCAAACACTTGCATCTCTCACGCATATTTTCTTACACACCGCACACGCAACACATACTCCTGCGCCGCCATTTTTTCCCGTGTTCACAATTTTATTTCTGTGTTATTCTAACTTGTGTTTACTACTCAGTGCCTATCTGTTTTACCTACTTTGTGCATTATTGTGATACCTGTGCCTACTTTATTTGCTATTTTCCTTACGTAATATTTATTCAACAAAATGTCGCTGGATTCGGATCCTACAAAGTTAAAAAACAATGTTACAATGCTTACTGCGAAACAACAAGGCTTATTCAAGCTAGTACAAAATATGTACGATTTAAGTGCCGAGTGTAGTATAAGTGACGAAAAAACGATGACAAGATCCGATACAGCTGCAATGAAATCATTTCTTATACGCATAAAATCGTTAGAAAAGGTCCGTCAGGAGTTTATAGAGGTTACTGAGCAGTTAAATTTGGCAATATTAGCCGCGCATCCAAAATCCGTCGTCGACTTCGCGCAATTGCTTGCATTTGACGAACTTTACTGCCACATCAAATCGGTTGAACACGAGGTAATCAGTGCCAAATCCGTCACTCCGAAAACATCAACGCAGACTAATAATAATAATTTCGATGTTCTGAAACGCAAACTGCCTGCTTTGGAGTTAGTGTCCTTTGATGGTTCGCCCAATAAATGGGTCATGTTTTATGAGAACTTCACCGCGCTCATACATAACAATACAAATCTCTCTGACGCGGAAAAGGTACAATACCTTATTGGAAAGTTGTCCGGCAAAGCTCTAAGCATTTGTGCGGGCATCCCTCCAATCGCTAGTAACTACGCAATTTTGTGGAACACGCTCAAAGATAAGTACCAAGACAAACGGACACTAGCTACAATGTACCTAGAACAAATACTTAACTTTAGGGGTAGTCAGAACCCGTCTTCTAACTCGTTAGACGCATTCATAGAACATTTCTGTGCCGCTCAATCCGCATTGAAACAGTTAGGTATTGATGATCTCTCAGACTTTATCTTTACGCACTTAGCTTTATCAAAACTAGACAAAGAGACCGTCAACCTGTTCGAACAAGCGCACCGCGATGAAAAACTACCTAGCTTCGAGCAATTGGCAAAGTTTATAAAAGAACAAAGCAAGATTCACTTGCTGCGTAATGCCGGGGCAGGGATACCTACATCTACTAAACCGCAACCAAAACCATACAATAAACCGCGATTCCCGGCTACTGCGCACTCTGCACAGACATTTGTTACTCAAAATGCGAATAATAATAATTTTCCTAAATGTGTTTACTGCAAAAATGAAAATGTACACCCGTTGTACCGCTGTGAGGCCTTCCTCAGGTTGAACGCCGCCGCTAGAAATAACTTCGTACGCTCTAACAATTTATGCCCAAATTGTCTAGGATTTCACAATATAAATTCATGCCGCTCATACAACAGATGTAGTGTGTGTAATCGCATGCATCATACGCAATTGCATTTTGATTCAACTCGAGTTGAATCCGCTAACGCCCGCTCGCCGCCGACGGCCGCTCGCGCACGGCCGCCGCTTGTTGCCGCTACGTACGACGAGACGCCTGATACCTACGCTGCGCCCCCCTCTGCGGGGCACGCACCTGCGAAGTCAGCGCAAGCATTTGACCAAGCGGAGCAAGGTCCGAACCACACTATGCACGATAGTGTCGCCTTTACCACCACGCGTAACGCGAGTAATACTACAGTACTGCTACCTACTGCTGTGGTATACGTTTATAACGACGCAGGCGAACGACTTAAAATGAGAGTTTTTCTAGATAGTGGATCGATGTGTCACTTTATCACAAAATCATGTTGTGATCGCTTAAACATAAACATAACGCATGCGCCCTCAGAGGTTAGAGGTATCGGCCTCTCGGTTAAACCTGCAATAGGTTTCGCGAAATTCACTATCCATTCCCGCTTCGACGCACGCTGTAGTTACACGATCAACGCTCGCGTAATGGATACAATCACCGACAGAATGCCTCGCGCACTGATAGACACGTCCGAATTAAATCATCTGCGTAACTTGCCGTTAGCTGATGAAGAATTTTACGCACCCGCTGACATTGACTGTCTTATTAGTAACGAGCTCTTCCCTTTCTTGTTAGGTAGCCGCAAAGTAACATATCCAGGCTCCTCAGTCGTTGGAGTTGAGACTTCGCTGGGGTACGTGGTGATGGGACGCGCAGACTGTGTTCCGTATCCGTATTCGACTATAAATAACAATCACGCTTATCACGCGGTCATCGAACCCACGCTAGAGGATTTAACCCAGCGGTTCTGGGAACTAGAGAGCGTACCTACTAAAAAACATCTTAGTCCGGACGATGAAGCTTGCGAACGCTTATTTAAAAACACTGTTTCTCGCGATGAGACCGGCCGGTATACGGTTGCGCTTCCGTTTAAATACGAACCAACTGAGCTCGGTCGCTCCGATAACATAGCAAAAACGCGCCTACTAAATCTAGAAAAACGCTTAAACGCTAATCCCGACTTACGAAAAGACTACAACGCAACCTTACAGGATTACATCGATAAAGGTTACCTAAATAAAGTAGATAAACCCGCGCCCGGTCCGTGCTACTACATCCCGCACCACGCTGTCTATAGGCCCGATAAGGCAACCACTAAAACGAGAATCGTACTAGACGCAAGCTGTAAAACAAGTTCAAATAAATCGCTCAATGATGTTATGTACACGGGACCTAATTTACAAACAAACATTTTCGATCTGTTGATCAACCTTCGATTGTTTCCGATAGCCCTTTCCGCTGATATTGAAAAAATGTTCTTTCAATTAAAATTAAACGAAAATCAAACCCGCTTTCAACGCATTCTATTCCGCTTTAACTCGGACGACCCAATTTCGACCTACGAATTTACTCGCGTCGCGTTCGGCATATCTAGTTCGCCATATTTGGCAATGCGAGTCGTGAGACAGCTCGCTGATGATGAGCGTACACGTTGGCCCGTTGGCGCGTGGGCGGCCGAACGTCATTTCTTCATGGACGATTACGTATCATCTGTATCCACAGTCTCTGAAGCTGAACAGCTGTTTCACGAACTCACGCATCTCTTCAAGGCCGGAGGTTTCAATCTCGTCAAGTGGGTCACTAATAGCACCGAGCTAATGCAACGCATACCTATAGATAAACAAGCTCCTGATATCGTAAATTTCGATGAAAATAATAATATTAAAATTATCGGTCTTCAATGGAAAACCCATGAAGATTCTTTCTTTTTCAAAGTCAACTACGCTAACCACGCTAAATGTACCAAACGCATAATACTTTCGGTGGCCGCCCGCCTTTTCGATCCGCTATCTTTACTCGGCCCGGTCACCGCGCTATTAAAATTACTTGTCCAAGAATGTTGGAAACGCAACTTGGATTGGGATGACGACGTCCCCGCGGACATAGCAGACCAATGGTCTCAATTTCAAAATGAAATTCACGTCCTAGAAAATATAAAAATTCCACGACATGTAGGTATTTTTCAAAATTCGCGAAATATTTCGCTCATTGGTTTCGCTGACGCGAGCGAAAGGTGTTACGGCGCCGCTATCTACTTACGAGTCAGCCAAGGTGAGAGTGACGTAGGCGAAGTAATTCTACTTTGTGCGAAATCAAAGGTTGCTTCCTCAAATAACATTGTCACCCTGCCGCGACTCGAACTTTGCGCTGCCTTACTCCTATCGAATCTAATCGTAGCCGTACGCGACTCTGTTAGCGAACGCATTCAAATAAATGAAACCATCGCCTTTTCAGATTCTACGATTACATTATCGTGGATTCGCGCTCCGCCATTTCGATTCCAAACGTTTGTCGCTAATCGAATATCCGCGATAAATGAAAACTTGCCGGCTCGACATTGGTTCCACATCCCGGGGAATGAAAACCCAGCTGACATCATTTCGCGACCTGTCATGCCTAGCAAGCTCGCGGATAACCGCCTTTGGTTTCATGGCCCAACGTGGCTCGCGCGTCCATTTGGCAAATGGCCAATACAAACTTACGCTAAACCTTTACCAGTCAATGAACTACCTGAAACAAAAAT
Source organism: Epirrhoe alternata (assembly GCA_963565295.1). NCBI lineage: Eukaryota > Metazoa > Arthropoda > Insecta > Lepidoptera > Geometridae > Epirrhoe > Epirrhoe alternata. Next base: position 925,619 of record OY751402.1, read on the forward strand.
GAATACATATGCCGTTCAACCCGTTGAACATTCCGACGTACTATACAGCCTAGCAAATCGGATGTCTAAGTGGAATAAATACCTACACGCAGTAGTCTACGTGCTTCGGTTCGCAAAATTATTAAAGTCACGCAATGAAATATTAGTTCACGATTTAGAAACCGCTGAAAAATACATTCTCCGTAGCATTCAAAAGAAACATTTTCGCGATACAAACATTCCTGCTTTACAAAAATTAAACGTTTTTATTGATACAGATAACCTCATTCGTGTAGGCGGACGTTTGAGTAACGCTCAATTAAATTACACGCAAAGACATCCAATCGTTCTGCCCGCCAATGATCCCATCGTATACCTACTGGTCGATCATTCTCACATTGTTAACTCGCACGCAGGCCCAAGCCTCCTTCTAGCTTTGCTAAGACAGAACTATTGGATTCTCTCTGCTAGAAATATGATACGTAAACGCTTGCGTAATTGCAATGCATGTTTTAAAGTAAAACCTAAAAATACTTGCCCTCTTATGGGCGATTTACCCCATTTTCGGGTAAGCGAAGTTAAAAGTTTCGTTTTCACTGGGGTTGACTATGCCGGTCCGTTTTACGTAACGCCTTATCGTCGACGCGGAGTAAAAAGTGTCAAGGCTTATCTCTGCTTATTCGTTTGTCTCACTACAAAGGCTCTACACTTGGAGTTAGTTTCCGACCTGAGTTCAGAAATGTTCTTAGCAGCGTTCAAACGTTTTATTAGTAGGCGGGGTCCGGTTTCAATGATTCTAAGTGATGGAGGCACTAATTTTGTGGGAGCTAAAAGAAAACTTGATGAATTACATTCATTTCTAACTTCTAATACGCATAATAAATATCTTGATCAAAATTTGTCTGACTTACATATTCAATTTAAAAGAAATCCTCCGCTAGGGTCTCATTTTGGAGGCATTTATGAAAGTAATATAAAATCTGTCAAAACGCACTTAAAGAGATCGATTGGGAATCAGATCTTGACATATGAAGAGTTAAGCACCGTCTTGGTCCAAATAGAGGGCATTTTAAACAGCCGTCCGCTGTGTGTTTTAAGTTCTGATCCAAACGAACTTGAAGCTCTAACACCGTCTCATTTCTTGAACATAACACCTTTAAAGTATCTTCCTGCGCAAGATGTTCTTAATACACCGGAAAATAGATTAACTCGCTACGAATTACTAAATAAACTCGTTCAAACATATTGGCATAGATGGAGAGTAGAATACTTGACCTCACTTCAAAGCAGGCAGAAGTGGAATGTAACAACTGAACCCATTCAAAAGGGCCAAATAGTAATTGTTAGAGATGATAATGCTCCAGTTTTGAGCTGGCCTATTGCTGTGGTAGAAGAGCTCTATCCTGGTAGAGATCAGATCACTAGAGTCGCAAGAGTCAGAACCAAGACTGGTTCTTATGTTAGGCCTGTTGTCAAACTTTATCGTCTACCTCTTCAATAAACTCTTGACTCTTTTCTTTCATCGTAAAATGTTATGTTAATAATTGCAAATAAACATCCACTAAATTCAAAATTCTCTTTGTTGTTTATCTAATTTATTGTTTTGTTCATTCATAATTTCTATTCAACGCACATCATGCACATGGTGGTTATTCAGAAGGTATTCCTTCAGCCCGGGGAACAATGGTAACGCCATCTATACACACAATACATTCACAATTATTTCTTATTTTATCTATGATTCCAATCCCAATCTTTTCCTTCATTCATTCCTTGAACGAGACAGAAAAAAGAAGAACTCACTCACTCAGCTGTCAGTCAGTCTGGTTTCGCTCGCATCGCACGCACGCAAAATAATTTATATCTAAAAATACCGGCCGGTGTAATCAAAACAAATGTGAATTATTGGTGGAACTCCAGAGCCAGCAGAAGCCGTAAGTCCTTTAATCCAATTTCCACCAGGTGTCAAAAGGAAAAGGGTAAATAAATTATCAATTGGAACACAAACCTTAATAGAAAATAGAAGATTATTAGTAAATAACACTAAAGAACACCAAAGAAAACTAGAACAAATAAACAAAGAAATACATAAAGCCATAAGGAAAGATTTGAGAAAGTACTCAACGCAGGTAATTGAAGAAACGATAAAATCAAACAGGGGCCCAAAGGTTTGTAGGCGAAAATTAAGTACAGGAACACCTCTTATACATGCGTTAAAAGATTCCAAAGGTAACATAATAACGAATCGAGACGACATGCTATCTGTTGTTGAAGAGTTTTACACACAACTGTATGCAACAACTAAAAAAGAACCAGAAATAACATCTGAAGACCCACGAGCTCCACCTTCACCAGTCATAGAGGACACTGAAGTACCACCTATTCTAGCTTCAGAGTTAGAATGGGCACTAAGACTTATGAAATCCGAAAAGGCGCCAGGAGAGGATGGAGTCACTGAGCTTCTGAAAGCTGGAGGGCGTCCTATTTCTAATTTACTTTTGATTCTCTTCAACAGAATTGTTTCCAGTGGTCACATGCCTCAGGCATGGAAAAACGCTGTGGTAACAATTCTGTACAAAAAAGGAGATAGTTCAAAATTAGCTAACTATAGGCCGATTAGTCTTCTTTCTCAAACCTATAAACTATTCGCAAAAATTATTTGCAATAGACTCACTCGCACTCTTGATGAAAACCAACCAGTAGAACAGGCAGGATTCAGAAGAGGATATTCTACAGTAGACCACATCCATGCGGTTAAACAGCTGATGGAGAAATGTAACGAATATAAACTGCCCTTGTGTTTTGCGTTCGTAGACTACGAGAAAGCTTTTGACAGCGTAGAGCACTGGGCAGTGTTCCATTCCCTCCATCGCTGCCACATTAACGCAAAATATGTAGATATTCTCAAGAACCTATACGAGGCATCATCCATGCAAGTCCGTTTGCACGAACTTACCAATCCCATCCCCATCAAGAGAGGAGTGCGCCAAGGAGATACTTTATCACCTAAACTGTTTAAAGCAGTCTTAGAGGACATAATAAAGCTCTTAGATTGGGAGAATAAGGGCATAAACATCAATGGTGTTTTCTTATCGCACCTCCGATTTGCAGACGACCTAATCCTGTTCAGCGAAAATATGCAAGATCTTCAAGCTATGCTCGAACAACTTTACCGTGCCTCCCTTAACACGTTCGTTGCATTACGAGATCTATCAGATCTCTTGCAGGACTTTTGTATTGTGCGTTGACTATAATCGTGTTGTTTCACTCCTTGCGGGAGGCTCTAACGTGTAAAGTTATTTAAGTATGAGTAAGACAAATATACATATTTGCTTCCTATTTAAAGGTGAATTCAAGGACATAAAAAAAAATTATAGAGATGGATTAGGTCCCTAACGCACAGTAGTATAATTATTTCAATTCCTTGCGTCAGGAGACCTGTCGGTACTAGTGAAATCGTACGCCTCGTAGACGCAAGAGAGGGAGGGTGGGCGGCGCGGGCGCCGCGTGACTCGATTTAGTGTTGTCCTAGCATCGACGTGCGCACGTTCGAAAATATCATTACGTAATTGTATTTTAAAGTGTGTTGATTATTGTTAATAAACAATGAGTAATTCTAAAGGAAAAAAGTGTAAAAAGTCTATTTCGTTTGGTGAGATTTCTAAAAACGAAAACTCAACGCCGGATTATACTGCTGCATCGTCCAGTTAAGAAAAATTACGACGTACATTCAACAGCACTGATGCTTCTAAAAAAGCCAAAAGAATTATTACCATTAGCGCGCAATGCAAACTATCAATGTGCTTACCATGTTTTAATGAAAAACACTTTTAATAAAACTTTTTCAATCTACGAGATATTATTTTATTCCCATCACTACTTTACTACACATATTGAACTATCTTCGGTTGCGGTAAGAGATACAATCGATACCTAATTTTTTTTTGGTATTTGTAGTTTATTCTAATGTCATAACTGCGTGCGAACCTAGCAAAATGTAGAGCAATAGCCTCTCTTGACCCACAAAAACTTCAAAATATTATGTCATTGGTTTTTTGGAAGATATAAATTATTTTCAAAACTGTATTTTTAGGAGACTGATTAGGTCTCAAACGCACCAAAGGGTAGGTTAGTTTAGAGATCTTTTAGGTCTCCAAAGCACCAGCTGAAAGTTTTTTGAAAATGATGGCGCAGTGAACGTGTTAATTGACGGCTTGAAGATGAACATGTCAAAGACAAAGGTAATGTCCAGCGATTCGAGTGCCACATTACCAGTCATAAGTATTGGTGGTGTGACACTGGAGTCGGTGGACCACTATATCTACCTTGGGCATTGTTTAACTTTCGGCAGAGAGCACAGGTCGAAGGAGATAGCTAGGCGCATACAGTTAGGTTGGGCTGCATTCAGCAAGATGGATGACATATTCAAGACCCGAAAAATACCGCAATGCCTGAAGACCAAACTTTTTAATCAGTGCGTCCTGCCCACCATGACCTACGGTGCTGAGACGTGGACGCTCACTCAGGAGACTGTGCACAAAATGAGAGTAGCACAAAGGGCCATGGATCTCATTAATAGACCGAGTACGTAATACGGAAATCCGGCGTAGAACGAAGGTGGTAGATATTGGTGACCGTATTACTAAACTTAAATGGAGTTGGGCAGGACACTTAGCAAGGTTTGGTGATGGTAGGTGGAGTAAGGTCCTGACGGAATGGTGGCCAAGAGGGCATACGAGAAGTTTAGGCAGACCAGCAGCCAGATGGATGGACGACATTGTGACCATGAAAGGGAAAAACTGGATGAAAGAGGCACAGGACCGAGTGAAGTGGCGTTTGAGCGGGGAGGCTTTTGCCCAGCAGTGGGTGTCAACAAGCTGCAGATGATGATGATGATGAAATGTTACGAAGTCCATGCGAAACAAAAGACGATAGTACATCCCAACACAATACACAACAAAATCCAAAAGGATTTTCCGAAAAATTATATCCGGAGAAAACAGCGTTTGAAGAGTGCTGTTTGCGTATGTTCTGGGCGCGTTGTTTCACGTAGATTGCTGGATTTTGAGTTTAAACTATTTTTTCTTTTATAAATGAAATTATTCGGTAGGTGTGGTCTTATTATGTTGCAATAGTAGTAAATAACCCAAAATAACATAAAATTATTAAGCTAAGTAAAAAATTTTTTTGCGTTTTTTTTCTCGCTAACTATATTTAGTCATGGTGATTGCAACCCCTCAGTTTTCGGTAGTTGTCTTTTTACACCCTGTGTAAACATAGATACTGATGTTCTAGGTGATCCATGTAACCTTCACGGAGTACAGGGAATCTGTAAGAAGCTGGACAGCTGCCCCTCAGCACAGCTTGCGATCAGGAATAGGGAGTCACCACCTCCCCCGGTAAGTAAAAAGTTTAAATCATTACTTGAGAGACCAGTTATCATCCCAATTGACCTTAACCAATCACCTAATACGAAAATGACAAAACACGTCATTTTCGTACTGTGTGATTGGCTCGACCGATTACCAATCACATAACATAAATCGACCAATCACATAACACGAAAATGTCAATTTTGTCTGCTTCTTCTTCTTTTATTTAATGGCAATCTACACAACTAGGTGTAATTCTTCCAATGTCAAGTTTTAAATATTGATATAAAGTCATGTCAGTCAGTCAAGTCATGTCGATGGTTTGAAAAAAACATGGCGGCTTGTTTCTTCAAAACTCGTAACGGAAATTTTTCGTCAAATGAGAAATCTGCTTCGAGTATTGAAGCAGATTTCTCATTTTCCCATTCCATTTTCCAGATCTCCTGTTTCAAATCCAAGGCTTCATTAGTAAAATGCCACCGAAATTACATAATAAAACTTAGTAAAACACAAGAAAAAGAAAATAAAATAGCAGAGCAGTGCTTCTTCCTAAAATGGCGAAAAACCGACAATTTTGTCATTTTCGTGTTATGTGATTGGTCGATTGTGATTGGTCGAGCTCAATTGGGATGATAACTAGGATGGAATGGATTTCAAGTTAGACAATATGGTTGCAGTTTTAAAACTCGGACCAAAGGGGCTGTTGTGTAACTTAACTGACAATGGTGACCTTCTTTTCAGACATGCGGTTATGACAGAAATGACATCATTGTATGCTGTAAAATTGTTGTAGATGTCCTTACAACCACTAAAAGGTATTAAGCAGTAGGTAGGTACCCTATTTTTTTTAATGACTAAAACAGTGGCATTCCAGCCCCCCTAGCCATGTCACAAATCGCAATAGAATAGAAATCGAATCGACAGATAACGCTGAAACTCCATCTGCGCCTAACGGCATTTAATTGCCAAAAGCATACATTTTATGTCAAATTCAAGCACCACTGCCGTGCGGCCATATGGTGGTGTCATGCCAGTTTACGCATGCCCTCATTTGGCCGCGTGCCAGAGGATATATAAAATATACATAAAGTTATGGCGGCACGTGAGTTCCTGGCGCTATGTAAATCGTCAGTTTGACATTATGCCAAGAACTCACGTGCCGCGACACTTGACATAAAATGTAGGCAGTTTTTTAGACATAGACATAGACATAGACATAGACATTCATTTATTTACTGCATAAGCACACATACACAATACACAGAAAAAAACAATACAGCAATGAATAAAAAAGAAGTCACACTTTTTAGGTACATGTAATATAAATATAGGTAAAGTAAAAAAGGGAAAGTTTCCTAACAGTGCTGTGTGCTACAGCAGCAAAAAGATCTCGACTCAGCGTTATGCTGCCCTATCAGATGACAGGTCAGCGCTGTTATTCTGCCGAGACCTTCGATCCAGTCACTCCTCCTTACGATTTATGCCATTAGGTGATTGTATAGGTGGTGGTACGATTTGTGCCTTTTTTCAATTAATGCCATTAGGTGCAAGTATAGTCTCTGCGTTATCTGTCGATTCGATTTATTTTCCATATGGGGGCAGGAGTGCCGACAGATGTGAAAACTTGAACAAGGCTTCGGTAATGACTCTATGTACTACTTGTGTAAGGTTTGATTTACTTTTATAAAATAATGTCTAATTAAATCAGCAGAATTTACAAAAAAGTTTGCACTTCACTTTCACTCTGACGAAGGTGGAATGCGTTATTGACGAGTAGGCAAAAATTAAAAAGAAAAAAGAGCGGCAAAAGAGAAGGCAGAGCCTAGACACGGGGGAATAGGGTTGCTGGTTAATATTGTAAATTGATGATTATGTTTGTATTTATGAAATAAATAAGTATTGTCATATTGAAATACTGTGTTTGGCCATTTCTGAGACATCTTATACTTGTTTAATTGCCGTTTTTATAGATACCTACGGAACTTCAGACGCACAGCTGATTATCATCCTCACCTGGTTGACATTCCACTTATTAGAACGCTTTCAACGTTCTTTTATTATGCGCACTACAAAAATGTGGAATCAGCTTGCCGCGTGTGTACTTCCGCTGAGCTATGGACCTTGTTGTTTTCAAGAAGAGAGTTAATAGGCACCTTCTGTAGGCTCGCTCCATCGTTGCTTATGTTAGTTTCGAGGTCACCGACCCATTCATTAAAAAAAAAAGAGCTCGCACTTGACCGATTTTTTTATTTATGCTCTGTACTCTTTATTTTCCTTCATATTTTTGAGTGAGTGCTGAGATGACGGCTGATAGAGGGAAATGGAAGAGGAATAGGTACATGTTGTGCCTTGGAAATGAATGTGGATGGATATGTGAGTAGAGGTAGACCCAAGAAAAGATGGATGGATTGTGTGAAAGAAGATGGGTAAGAAAGGAGTGGATGTGGAGATGACAAGTGATAGAGGAGAGTGGAGAAGGAGAACATGTTGTGCCGACCCCGCATGAGCGGGATAAGGGCAGGCTGATGATGAGGGACATGTTGTGCCGACCCCACAGAGTGGGACAAGGGCAAGAAGATGATAATGATGTCCTCTATGTTTTCCTTCTGTCCAATTATTTTGTGTCATTAAAATTATCTTCTATTATGTTCTATCAGACCCCCAGGAACAACAACCACAGAATACACTCCAAGAGAATATACGTATGTTGACATGGATGTAGAAAAACGATTCGGGACTGATGGGTGCGCACCGATCCCACCGGAAACAACCAGCAAACCAACGGGACAGAAAGCTTGGGACAGTATGTACCTACATATAAAACATAGACTATTTATTAATGGTCATGATATTTTAAAAATGCGTATGGCACACTCTTAATCCTATCTGCCCCCAAAACTATGGTCGTTAAGATAGATAATTCTTTATTGAATACATATACATACAGCGTAAAATATACAGGGTGTAAAAAGACGTCTACTGAAGCCGAAAGGGGTAGGTACAGCATCCCAACACACAACCAAATCCAAAATCATTTTTCCGAAAAAATCATTATTTCCGGAAAAAACAGCGTTTGAAGAGTACTGTTTGCGTATGTTCTGGGCGCGTTGTTTGACGTAGATTGCTGGATTTTGGGTTTCAACTGTTTTTTTCTTTTATAAATGAAATTATTAGGTAGGTATGGTCTTATTATGTTGTAATAGTAATAAATAACCGAAAATTACATAAAATGACTAAGCTATGTAAAAAAAATGTTGCGTTTTTTTTCGCTAAATACGTTTAGAATCATGGTCTTATCACAACCCCTCAGTTTTCGGTAGTTGTCTTTTTACACCCTGTATACTTACAGGAAAAAACATTTTACTAAAGCCTTAAACATTTTTTTTAAGCCATGACGTTCTTAAACCTCCGTCACCAGATTTGGCCACTGACTTATACGAACTTACTTTGTGATCACAGCTTAACGTTAATCATTTTCTAGAATGTCTAGAATACCAAGAGAAATATGTCTTCCCATGCGAGAGGACCACGGCGTTAGGTGGAGGCCTAGGCCGCGTGAACAGATGCCACCACAATGCGGATGAGCTGGTCATTGGCGGCACCGCGGCCAAGCTATACGAGTTTACACATATGGTGAGTTCACTTCTAATTACATGCATAATTTTTTTTTTTTTCGTGAGGAAACCAGTTAGTATTCTTATAGGCGGCGATGGGCTTGCAACCTGTCACGTATGGAATACTAACTTCTGCAAGATGTGGGCATGTATCAAATATGTATTTGTACATGCCTCTGACTACCCCCTTAGACATCTTCAAAGGATGTGGAATATAAAGATCTGAGAGAATGTCTACCGCGCCTCGGGGATACAGTCGTGACCCTGTTTACGTTTTTTTATTTTATTTTATCTACAGGGTGTAAAAAGACTGCTACCGAAAACTGAGGGGTTGCAATCAGACCACGATTCTAAACATATTTAACGAAAACAAAACGCAAAAAAAATTATGACTTAGCTTCGTCATGCTATGTTATTTTCGGTTATTTACAACTAGTACAACATATTATGAGCACACCTACCTAAGAATTTCATTTATAAAAGAAAAAAACATTAAAAACTAAAAATCGAACAATCTACGTCAAAAAACGCGCCCAGAACATACGCAAACAGTACTCTTCAAACGCTGTTTTCTCCAGATATAATGATTTTTTCGGAAAATCCTTTTGGATTTGGTTGTGTGTTGGGATGCTGTACCTACCCCTTTCGGCTTCGGTAGACGTCTTTTTACACCCTGTATACTAATATAAAGAGGAAAGATTTGTTTGTTTGTTTGTATGTATGTATGTTTGTTTGAAATGAATAGGCTCCGAAACCACTGGACTGGATCTGAGAAATTCTTTCACCAATAGAATCCTACATTATACCCGATGAACATAGGCTATACCTATTTTATCCCGGGGAAGTGAAGTTTTCCCGAGGGATCGCGGGTAACACCGCGGCGGACAGCTAGTGTAGTTATAAAAAGGTACTCACCTACTTACCTTACAATGATGTTGACTTACCTACCTATCCCACTCATATAAAGTGAGTTTGTTTAGATGTTTGGATATTGGATGTTTGTGTTTCAATCACGCCTAAACCAGTGAACCGGTTTTAATGAAATTTGGAATAGGCGTAGATAGTGAATTGGAATAGCATACACTATTCAAAATGTGTACCACGGGTGAAGCCGCAAGCAGAAGCTAGTTTACAATAAATATATTAATAAATCGAACATACTAAACCGAAATAAAAATCGTCAAAGTACCTACTATTTAGGGGTCTTCAAATCATGAGTAAATAGGTTTCTTCTAGGTAAGCATGCTCCATCTTAGACCTCACTACTGCTTAACATCAGGCAGAGTGAGGTCAAATGCTGACCTATTTAATTAAAAAAAAAACCTATTGACCGGTCAGTGAGTCTGATTGCTTGCTGAGCGCTTCCATGCTTCGGAGGGCACGTTTTAAAGGGTCTTTCATTTTAAACTAACTTAATTCAGGAATTGGGTTTAACAAATAAAAAAAATTATGTAATAATATTTTTTTTGTATTGTTATGAAATTCCCAAAAATAGATAATGACTATCCTTTTAATCGATTGTTGCTTCTTGTATAACTTAGTCCATTCGAGCGTGCGACGTGATGTTGCTACGCTACGATTGGTCAACGTCTGTTCTTCTTGAAAATATTATGCAACATGTCATAAAAAATCAATAAAAGATACCTTTTGAAGTGAACACTAAAATCGGCTTAGGAATGAAATTGATACGGTCAAACGTCTATTTACAACCCAAAAATGAGAGCTTGTCAGGTAAAATGAAAGACCCTGTATAGTCGGTCACAGCTGAGTCGTTAAACTCCTTAATTCGAGGCCTAAAAATTCCGTCACCCCAGGTGTTGCTGGGCTATCAAGACCAGCAGGGTCACATTACATGGCAGTGCGGAGGCAGCCTTATTAGTGAGAAGTTCGTACTTACAGCTGGTCATTGTACTTCTGACGCGAGGTAAGATAAGATAATTTCATAAATAATATTACTAGGTACTGTGGCGGCTGTCACGGTCACCAGTTGTTACTCCCCTCTCGATAGGTCCAGAATGTAGTCTGTCTATTGTGGATATAATTCAATATCCGGAATGTAGAAGTTACACTCCACCTGAGTCCACCTCCATCTTATCAATAGGTGCCATAATTTCATACCCTAAATTGGTGACCCCTTGTCAATATGTAGGGACGACATTCTTTCATACCCTAAATTGGTGACCCCGACGCGACTTTTAGACCAATCGGGGACACACCCCAATTACGTTCCCCCTGGCTGGACGTAATTCCGTGTTAGTAGATTTTCTATCCGCAAAAAAAAAGGTAGGCCGAAGCTTGCCAAGCGCCACTGCCGTTCCTCCTAGTTCCTCCTCGGATCCGTAAGGAACAAGCAACTTTGGGCGCACGGGAAGGTTGTCTGACATGGTGTGGAAGGTGGAAGGTGGCTCGGCCAGGCTAGCGTGCAAGCGAGAAAACAATATGATATGCGCTCCGGGTTTGGCAGGATTTGGCAAGGCTTGTCAAGCGTCAGAACCTGAACGCGGCTTACATAATGTCAAAGTTGAAACTTCGTTCCAACCGAGTTCCACGACCCTCACTAGGTACTTTTTTTCTTTTTTACAGTGAAATCAAAGTGAGCCATGCTTTAGTTGGCGTTCTGAAACGCTCTGAGGAAACAGCCGAACATCGTTATAGAATAAAAAAAGTCTATAAACACGGTGGATATCTATCTCCTTACAAATACAACGATATAGCATTGTTGGAGCTGGATAGAGCGTAAGTTTATTTATTTGTTCATTCGGTCATTCGTTCATTCACTCTTTCACAATTTATAGAGATTAATAATGAATTGCGTGCCATATTAAAGTCAAAACGCTTCTCTCCATCCAAAGGTGGTCTGGGAAAATTGTTTCTAAGCGATAAGACCGCCCATTGTGCATTTATTCATAAGGTTTACTAGTCATAATTTATTTTAGACATAGACATAGACAGACATTTATTCACTACTTTGGCACACAATACAATCACTAGAATAAAAAAAAAAAAATCAAAATAAAAAAGAAGAATAATAAAAAATGAAAAGTTGAAGAATTGTGATTGTGTGTCACAGCAGCAAAAAGGGGTCGACTCAGCATTCTGCCGTCCCACTGAGAGGTGGTAAGGCGCTGGTATTCTGCCGAAGCCCTCATAGTCACTGGACCCCGTGAGACTACAATCTGAGTGTTTGTGTGTGTTGTTTTCTGTGTGATTTTTTTAGAGATACTTAAACATATTATATAGAACTGATTAGTTATCTACATATACTACGTATTATACTACTTATTAATATAAAAAATCGAAAGTTCTTAATTAAAATACGTGAAACATAAATAAAAATAAATAAAAAATACAAAAAAATACTAAGTAACCTACCCTAGATAACAAATGGCGCACTATAGCTGTTTGCACCAGACAACCCTGTTTTTTGTTGATCCAATATATACATTTTAAGACGTTTTTTAAATGTGTATTTAGATTTTAACAGTCGGAGCGGCGGGGGAATGTTATTCCAACATTTGGTTGCCTGGTAGCGAAAACTACCTCTAAACGCAACTGTTTTGTGCTTGCTATAGTGCAGTAGGTTTTTATGTGTTCTCGAACTGTATTTACTTTTGCTATTGTTTAGCTTGGAAAAAAGGTATTCTGGCAATTCAGTTTTTATGACGCCATGGACTAAGACTGATAGGTGCAATTGCCTCCGCGAAGCCATGTTTAGAGTGGAAAAAGCGTTGAGATATGGCGTAATGTGCGTTCGCGGTGCAATGTCGTAACAGAATCGGCAGCATGCATTTTGGATTCTTTGGACTAGGCGGGCCGTTTTTGAAAGAAGACGTGGACCATAGACTACATCGCAATAATTTAGCCGGGATAGAACTATTGACTCGCAAACCTTCACACGAACGTCCTCTTTCAGATAGTTTCTTACTTTATACAATAGCTTTAATCGAAAGAAGCAGTTTCGGACCACATTCAAGATATGCTTCTCAAAACGTAGAGAGCTATCAAACAAAATGCCTAAGTTTCTAGCCTCATAAACCCGTTCGACATCCTGACCAGCAATTTGAACATTGAGAGTGTGCGCAGAGATGTCCCTAATCTGACGCTGTGAACCAAACACCATGAACTTCGACTTCGAAGGATTCAGCACTAGTGCGTTGTTTTGAGACCAATCGGCTATACGGTTCAGGTCTTCGTTCAATTTAGTCAGTCCACAAACAACGTCCTGTGGTTGTATAGGCAAGTAAAGCTGAACGTCGTCCGCGTATAGATGGTATTTACAATGTTTGATTCGCCAGCATATATCAGCACTGTATATTATAAAAAGTAGAGGACCAAGAATAGATCCCTGCGGCACACCTCGATTAAGAGACTTTACTGAGGACAATAGCTGTGATCCGTCCTCTTGACCAATTCTAACAAACTGAGAGCGATGGGTCAGATAGCTTTCGAACCATTTTACTGACGGAACATCAACTCCGTAATAAGTTAGCTTGGATAGAAGCAAAGGAACGCTTATCGAGTCAAAAGCACGCGAAAAATCTAGCAATACTAATACTGTCCCCAAACCCTGGTCTTGATCAGTGAGTATATTATCCACAACGTCTAGTAGTGCTGTGGCGGTTCCCCTACCTTTACGAAAGCCTGATTGAACATCAGGTAGGACATCGTTACATTCAATAAAATCCATAAGCTGGTTATATACTACCTTCTCAATAACTTTTGAGAGGACAGGGAGTATACTGATAGGCCTTAAGTCCTTTATGTCGGTCGGGTCTGGCACCTTAGGTATTGGATTTACCGATGCTATTTTCCATTGACTAGGAAAGGTAGAAGTGGCCAAGGACTTGTTGACAATACCAGTAATCCACGGTAGTGTATGAGGTAGGGTTAAAAGGATCATATCCATGGATAATCCGTCAACGCCCTTCGCGTTAGTTTTAATATTTGTTAAAATCTTTGCTATTTCCTGGTCATCCACCGGCTTTAACGAGAAGATGTTGTCGTTATGTTTATTAAACTCAAAAAAAGTCAAATTGGAAATCGGTATTATATTAGAACCTGGAATATTTAAAAAATGGTCATTGATGTCATCAGGTCGGTTTAGATTGTCAGGTAGGCAATTATTATTCTTTGGCGGTAACACATCTTCCTGCAGATTTTTCCAAAGTGTTTTCTCGTTACTTATTTCAGAATTAATGCGAAAGTTGTAATATGCACGCGTTTCATTATAAATACTTTGGGTAACAAATGCCTTCCATTCCTTATATTGGGTTTTATGGACATCAAGCTTACTTTGACGAAATCTATTGTGAGCCTCGTTACGGTATTGGATCATTAATTTTATAGTGTCGGTGATCCATGGAGTATGTCTCTCACTAATTTTAATTGTTTTTACAGGGGCATGTTTGTCTAGAACAGTTGTAATTAAAGAAGTAAAAGTATCTACCATATTGTCCACTGTTGATGCATATGTAACAGTGTTCCAATCCAGATTTATAATGTCCTGATCAAACTGTTTTATATTAACATTTTTAATTGACCGACACATAATGGTCCTTGGCGGTATTTTATCCCGTTTTATATTGAGTGTAGCGCAAATAAACGAGTGACCATTTGATCCGGTGATATTGGAGACAGAAACATTGCGAGCTTTACAGTCCGTACATATAACATCTATAAGTGTTTGGCTGTGATCCGTAAAATGAGTTGGCGCTGACGTTACGATTTGAGTAAGACCTGTGTAGTTTAGAAATTGTTCTAAATGTACGTACTTAGGGTCCGTAGTGTTGAGAAAATCTACGTTAAAATCACCCAAAATGACCACACGGTCATGGCTGGAGCAAAACGCAACAGATTCAGTCAATGCATCCAAGAAATCATTCAGATTGATCCACTCTGTGCGGTAGGCAGTACCAATTGCTATTCGTATCCCGTTTATGGTTACCGAGAGCCACATTTGTTCTATTGCCGCTTCAGGATGAGTAATTTTCCGGGCGTTGATTCCACGTTTGACATAGAAACCTACTCCTCCACCCTTTTTGCGGTTCATATGCAATGGGCGTGGAGTATTTCGAAAAGAGTAGCCAGGTACCTTCGGCGCACGTGCCTCTTGTCCGACCTTAATCCATGTTTCGTTGATAGCTACAATGTCACATTTAAAGCTATCCATGGCAACGACAAAGTCATTGTGCCCTGTCCCTAGAGAACCTGCGTTATAAAGGCCCAACGTAAAACATATCTTTGACTTAGAACCCATAATATAAGTTGAAGAGTGGCGAACTGAACATAATGTTGGCACCGAGATAACTCGTGCATGAAATGTATTTGAGACACTGGCGAGAGACATAATATATGTGTACAATTATAATACGTGAAAATACGAAAACGAGTAGACTAATAAAATACAAATAAAGTTGGGTAGTGTGATGATTAAATAAACAGATAATATTACGAAGTGTGACAGTGATGTGTGATTGGAAAAACTCGGTATCGCTGTGACTATGTGGGAGAGTAATAAAAGCCTTATTTGATGCTGTGACGGTACGGAGAGTCTTACAAATTCTACAGATACAGTACATAGTTTGTATAATAACAAAAAATGAGTAAATTGAGATATGACAGTAGATACACAGAATAGCTAACACACAAATGATATAAAATAATGTTTTTTTATGCGAACAAGGACACAATTTGAAACAAACATACATATTAAGATAAACTAGAGAACATAAGACGATCCTACATAAGATCTTTTCCATTAGAGGACCCAACCGCATCATGTCCAAAAACCCGCAGTAGGTCAGCTTCGGAGCGTATCTGATAACGTGGAGAATCTTCGCTCTGGTGCTGGCGGGCATAAACCCGACCGTCCTTTGTCCAGACGAATTTCCACTTTAAACGTGCTCCGATTTCCCGCGCCCTGAGGAAGAGCTGCCTGTTTTCACGAGTGAGTCTTTCGTTTATATAAAAACGGCGCGATTCTCCGCTGATACCGGCGTCAGCGGTCGTGACTCCACGGCGCACACGCGCAGCTCGCATCAGGTCGTCGCGCAGTACACGGCGTGTCAACCGCACCGCGATAGGTCGCGCACGCAGTCGCCCCGTCTGCTCGTCGCGCGCAACACCCATTCGATCAGCACTGACGACGTCTGTCTCAGACAGTGGCACTCCCAGCGTACGTGCAAGTGTCAGCACAATGTGTACGACGGCTTCCCCCTTGGACTCCGGGACTCCTACAATGTCCACGTCGTTAGCTAGGGACTGCTGATCCGACTGACGGATATGTTCCTCCAACCGCTGTACATTCTCCCTTAGCCTTCCGTTCTCCTTCCTTAAGCCATCTATAGTCTTTGCCTTTTCGTCCAACGCTGACTTGAGGTTCTCCAACTGTGTGTCAATAGACGTTAAAGATACTCGAAAACCTCCGAGAATTTCATTCATGCACTGTAACTGCTCTTTTACTATTTGTCCCACAGACTCTGCTATCGCTGTACGTATTTCTTCTTTGATTATAGAGTTAAGATTTGACATGGTCAAGGTGAGCACCTCATCCGGTTTGTCACCCAGGGGCGGCGCGGGTTTGCGTCTGGTGACGTTCACGCTGTCGTTCTTCTGCATGGCACCTTCAGAGGTACCCGCCACGACGACGTGCGCACGAACTGGTGTATTTGTGTTGTCACCCCGTTTCTCCTTGTTTCGACAGGATAAACATTTCCAATTATCTTTTATAGTCTGTTTCATTTGACTATATGAGCGCGATGTAACATTAGCGCATCCTAAATCGTAGCAACTGCCACAAAAGGAGCACTTCAAGAAATTTTTCTCAATTGTTTGTAGGCACCCAGTGCATGAAGATTTCTTGAAATCCATTTTATTAGGTAGTATGAAATATTCCAAAAAGGTCAGTACAGAAAGTTACAACTCAGAAAAAGGACAAAGAGAAAAAAAAAAAAAAAAAAAAAAAAAAAATGCAAAATGCGCGCAAAAAGTTCTCTCCTCCCACGGATTCGAACCACCTCATACTCAGTTCTAAGGCGGAGTGTATACGCTCTCGGCCACACTGGTCCGCACAGTAGATTGCGAAATAAGCGGTCAGTATGAGCAATGCAACTTTTACGTAGTAAGTGCCACAGGGTAATAAATAGTATCTGCACACTCAAGTCGAACTCCGTTTCGACGCGCACTCAAGGGTAGATGTGAATAAATTATAACTTTTGGCACTGTATTAATAGAGAAATTGAACGAATTCCACTACAAGTTCACTGTTTTGCAGTTTGAGGATTGCACCAATGGATAGAAAATAGTTTTACGCGTTCACTGATGTAAAATCCAATATGAAAATCACATTTTTTACTCGGTAATTGAAATAAAAAACAGAGAGCAAAATCCTACGTGTGTATGTCTCACAAGGTCCAACGACCAACTCCTTTTTGTCCAACGACCAACTCAATTTTTAAGATTTTATGTGTAGATGTTAGATTTTACAGTATAATAAAGAATTTTCATTCATTCATTCATGATTCATACATTAATGGATTCCTAACCTACAAATATTTTGTTAATTCTAGGGTAAAATTATCCCATAAAACGACCCCAGCGTGTCTCCACACAGGGGACAGCGTAGACCTCAGTAGGGCTTCAGCTACCGGTTGGGGAAGCACTGTGCCCAGTCGTACCGTCAACTCTGATGTGCTGCAGAAGGTAAGTAGATGGGATCGGATTCTTGGTATATCTTGGTATGGTCGGTATGCAATGCAAGTGCAAGTATGTAAGTGTGCCAGCTGAAGGAATGTGTGTGGGTGGGGCATTATCGGCTTTACCATAACTTTTTAGGAAAACACTGTATTTTTAATAATTTTCAGGTAATTTTAACCAGATTCGAGGATGATGAATGCAAAAGTGACAAATTGTACGCGTACCATCGTCTCATGAAGAAAGGATACCAGCCGCAAACACAACTCTGCTATGGAGACAGAACCAAATCTCAAGACACATGCAAGGTATGTCAATGTCAAAAAGTAGGTATTTATTCAGTAGGACCGCTGGGATCACAGGTGATTCTACGCCTGTTTCTTCGCGACCAATACCGTGAAACAGGGCAAGAAACACGGCTTAGAGCTTTCTTTTAGGTGATCAATCTTAAAACTAAAATACTTAATTCAATTCCAGTGTCGAGCCAGTCAAACAAAAATGAGGTCGTCATCCTGAAAATTCCGGGATTTGTTTTTAATCCGACAATTTCGGGACCAATGACGACTAAATTCGATGCCGGGTTCCCGAATCGTCTAGTCGTATAGCTAGGTTTTTAAAAAGATTTTAAACCGCAAGCTTCTAAATTGAACGTGTCTCTTTCAGGGTGACAGCGGAGGTCCACTCCAAGTGAAGAGTAAAATCATAGTGTGCATGTATGTCATCGTGGGAGTGACGTCATTCGGTCTCGAATGTGGCCAGGCGGGAGTACCCTCGCTATACACGCGCGTGGCGCACTACCTGCCGTGGATCGAGAGTATAGTGTGGCCGGATGATGACTATACATTGTAAAACTAGTTAAAGAAATGTAAAACTAGTTTTAGAAACGAATAACTAGTTTTAGAAATTAGTAAAATATGAAAAACTTGTTTTAGCTTGATATTTTTAGACAAATACTTAATACAATGAACAGAAAAATAAATAAATAAAATTAGTTTTGGGTAGTATGTAGTTGTGTTCAATCATTGTCTACTAATCCTACAACTAATCATCGGAGTGACGTCATTCGGTCTCTACTGTGGCCTGGCCAGAGTACCCTCACGTGTGTATAGACACGCGTGTATCGCACCACAGTCGCACTGCCTGCCGTGGATCGAGAGTATAGTACGACCAGATGATGATTATACACCGTAAAACTAGTGAAAGAAATGTAAAACTAGTTTTAGAAACAAAAAAACTAGTTTTAGAAATTAGTAAAATATGAAAAACTAGTTTTAGAAATAAGAAATTAGGTATTTCTAGAAGGTTGTAGACCAATAAATAGGGTATTTCATTATAAACTAACTTTATTCAGTAATTGGGTTCAAGAAATAAATTAAAAAATATAATGTTTTTTTGTTTTGCTATGAAAATCCCGAGAAAACCGATAATGACTTTCCTTTCAATTTATTTTTGCTTCCTTTAAAAACTTAGTCCATTCGAGCGTGCATGGGTGCGCGCTCGCATGTAGCCGGGCTGTGATTGGTGGAATGTCTGCTCTCCTTGCATAACATTATTGCAACATGTCCTAAATAAATAAATAAATAAAGCATTTTTGAAGTAAAAACTTATACTTAACGGCTTACGAATTAAATTGATACGGTCAAACGTCTATTTACAACATAAAAATGAAGCCCTGTCAGTTTATTTATATATTTGAAAAAGGACCCCCAACACAGGTTGTATACCTGTGTTGGGTGTCCTTTTTTCCTTTTTTGGTGTCCTTCACATTCCAAAACTAAAACAAAGTGTCTTAACCCTAGTGTTCCGATAATTACAGGGTATCACAACATGCGTAAAAAAAAAGTAGGCTTGGTGCCTGCCTAGTCCGATGCCTGCCTAGATACCTTGTACCTATAGATTGTATTGTAATGACCCCATATAAAATATATTTTTCACACCCGGTTCTCGAAAACCATACATTTTTTCGTCTCACATTCTTAACAGAAAGTGGATCATTTCTCCCTCCTAAAAAACAAAATGGCCGGCGGGAGGTAAAGTTGTATGGGATTTCATTTCTCCCTCTGAACCTCATTTGATAAGTAATGAGATTTGAATTTCGAACTCCAACATTTCTATTAAAATTTTTACTATTGAGTCCACACCAAATAGAACTTATACGAAAAAAAAAGAAAAAATGTGGCAACTAATCTTTTTCTTCCGAATTGATTTTTGATGTTTCTATGAAAATGTTTACCATAGAGACCTGCACCAAGTAGAATTTATTCAAATATAAGGAAAAAGTGTGGCTAATGCCTCCAAACTATTGAGCGATCTAATGTTGTTGCATATTAATGCTAAAATATTTTTTGAGAATAAACGGACGACCTCAATAAAATATTTTTGAGAATGACAATCTCGACTCCTTCGATAGCGGGTGGTGGGAGCTATCAAAGAAGAGAGATGGTTGGAAAGAATTGGGGGAGACCTTTGCCCAGGAGTGGGACAGTGTAGGTTGAATAAAAAAAACGAATAGATTATTATTATTCCACCTATAAAACCTGTTCATTAGACTTGCTTGCTTTTTTCTGGGTGTAAGTATTCACTATTTTTCTCGCAGTACCTATGTGTGAAAAGTAGAGTATTCACCTCAGGGTTAAAGCTGTCTTAGTCTTGGGCGCTATTGAATCCCTCGCTTTCTCAGGATTCTAGTCATTAACTCCCTCGTTGCACTCGGGAGTTAACTAAAGAATCCTTCGATGCGCTTGGGATTCAATATGGCGCCCGTGACATAATACACTGCTTTATCCCCTTGGTGAATAATCTACCAAACACATTTTTGATTGTCTGTAGTTGTGTTCTCTAGCAGTCTCAAAAAAGTCTAGTTGCTTTTTTTTAGTCTAGTCACGTCTAATTCCATGTTTTTTTAACAATTAGTGCGATAAAATTTTGAATTCTAGGTTTCGTTTCGTTTTATATACCTACATTTAAGTCAAAGTAAAAAAGTAGGTAAATCTTGTCAGACTAGCTTCACTAAATTCTATAAAATTATTAAAAAATACCTACCTAATGCAATTTTTTTTTTAAATTTGCATAGTTCTTGGTGAAATATGTGATCCTAAAACCTTATCAACTTGTTATCCATATTTTTTGCAAAAAAAGTTTCATTTCAATATCGAAATTGGCTACATAAAAAGCCAAAAAAACCGGTCTAGTGAGATCATCTCGTCAGTCAGTATCCCCAAGGTATAGACATTTTAAAAACTTGAATCTGTGTTATTTACTTTGTGGCATCAAGAATAAGAATAAGAATATATTTATTTGACACACACAACACGGTTACAGGCAATAAAGACAACACACATACAGGCAAAGATAACAAAGAACGAGACGGGGAACAAAAAAATTAATAACTGTATAAAAAACAATAAAAAAAGAAGAGATAAAAAAAAAAAAATTATAACAAACAATGTACCTATGCTGTGGTGCCAAATAGGTCCAGTCTCAGCTTTATTGCTGCTCCCAAGGGAGACAGCGCTGATTTTCAGACTGGGCCTAACAGGGTGACATCACGCGGTGGACACCGACAATAAAGTTACAAACTAAAATACAGCTAAATAACCTCAGACAAATAATTAAGCTCCACTCACTTAGCGTCCGAGCACTTAGCCCCACAGATTAGGTAGAGATAAATCTTAGCCCTTCCTCTGGCAGCCGGGTAATAACAATATTGACGCTGACAGTGACAGATAGAAAAGAAAAAAAGCATCAGCCAGACAAAGGAATTCAAAATTTAAATTAATTCTAATAGTATTTTCCTTAAAGTAGTTATTAGGTACGATAACCTATGCATTCCAAGTTCCTACTATATTCGTACTCAGATGCTAAAATTTGTATGTATGGCAATACAAATCAAATAATAAGTACCTAAGTAAACAAATAATAAGATCAATATGGTTGATGAGATCATCAGTTTATTGTATCAAATATCACCACAATAATGTACAGTGCCACAAACTTATCCAAAAGAGGAACTAACAAATTTTACTGATTATTTTTCCGACCCAAATATCGACCAATAGAATTGCACCATTCGACGTCACGTGGTACAACCTACATGGTATTATACTGATAATTTTTTGAAAATTTTCTCTGGTCGTTGCTATATATAAAAAACAAAACATGATCCAGTCAAATTAACCACACGTCAAACTGACAGGTTGAATTCAATTGTGAAAATTGGAGATTTTGCATGAAAATGAAATTAACTGTACATTTCGTCTCATGGTGCAATGTGGCTGACATTTGGGACGGAAAAATAATCCCCCGAATACCACACGAGCTTCAAAATTATCTGGCATTTCCCTCAAGGTTCCCTGCAAACAAATAAAATCGTCAAGTTTTTCAGGAAAAATCAGTGATTTTTTAACCTGAAAAACTTGACTCCTTCATTTGTTTGCAACGAACCTATCGGGAAATACCCGATAATTTTGAAGCTCTTGTGGTATTAAAAGTGAAAAAATATTTTTCTGTCAACAAGCGCCTCGCTCACCGGTTCAGATAAGTTTGTCATAGAAAAAAAAAGAAAAAAAATACTGCATATAAATAATTATAATTGCATAAAGTTGATAAAAAATGCTATGCAATAAATAGCTTTACCGCGGCAGTCCCCGAGTGCCACACGTCTTTTCTTTGACAGAGAAAATATAATTATCTCGGGTCTGGGTGTTTCTATGTATAATATGTATGTATTTACAAACAAAAAGTATGTAAGTAGTATATCAGTTATCTGGTTCCCATAGTACAAGCTTTGCTTAGTTTGGGGCTAGATGATGCTGTGTGAAATGTCCAGCATTATTTATTATTTATTTATTATTATAATTTGACCGACGCAATTTTTTTTATCAGAGAAAATTTAAATATTTTCCAAGGGATGCGTGCAACCGCAGGCGCAACTCGTTTTCTATAAAAAAAATATCTGGCGAGCCATTATCGTTGCCCCTTGTTATGAGGTCATCATCTGCCAAACACGCAGTCGAACGAGGGCCAGAGCACTGGCCGCTCGCAATTCCAATAAAAACAAACAAATTCTACGTTCAAAATATTCCAAAAAAAAAAATAAACTCGTTTGAAATTGAATTCGAATGAGGATTATTAGAGGTATTTTGATGGTCACTTTGTGATTGTGAATTTGTGTGCAAAATGAAGTTTATTATTGTTTTTATTTGCGCTGTGATTTGTGCAGATGGCGCTTATGAAGGTAAGTTGATTTTCCTTATTTACTGAGAAGAGATAAGTATTTATTTATTAATATTGGACGACATATAACCTATTCTTATCGACGCGTCAGGAGACCTAAGTTTATCAAGTTGGTCACTATCTAGAGGTGCAAATTTATAGCAGAATTACTTACTTTACGTAGGTATATTGACCACCGTGGCCTCTAAGTAGGCGTGTATGTAACACGCCTACATATAGGCCATGGGGGTCAACTTTACAAAAATATAGGTAACCTACCTTAGTCATTTCTTATATGGGCCTTAGATTTAGTATATTACATCTTGTTACAATTATCTATACATAGTTGCCTGAAATAAATAAATAAATTCATAAAATTAAATAAAAATTAGTAGGTTATTTCTTAAAGGAACGAATTTTTTTTGGCTATTCTTGTTGCAAACCCACAAACATCAAAAGAAACCCTTCAAATGACCCCTTGCCGCCGGTTCAAGTATCCCACTTTGAGAAACACTGTATAAAAACTAGAATTTTACCAAAACCGGTATGTACCGAAAATAAAAACTAAAGGAGAGCGCTCATTAGAATGAAAAAAAAAATTGAACCGACTTCACCATAACACATACAGACACTAAGAACCTTCTATGTACCTACACTAAAAAGAGAAAAATAAGAATATACACATGTAATTATTATTTACAGTATTCAAATAATAAATTATTATGTTATATTATGTATTTGAAGTCGGTGCCAACTATGCATTTACATCTAAGAAGAAATTACGAGTACAAATAGAACTTGGGTGCAAAATTGTATCGAGTAGTTGGAGTAGAATAGTTGGCACCGACTTCAAATCGTCAAACCGTGATACCCTTTCAAGCAAAAAAAAATTTTGGAAATCGGTTCACAACTGACGGAGATATCGGTGAACATATATAAAAAAAAAAAAAAAAAAAAAAAAACATACATACACCCGAACATAGAACCTCCTCCTTTTTTTGAAGTCGGTTAAAAAGAAACTTATTTTATTTATTTTAAGAAATGTAACACTAATGACCTACTATTAGGCAAAAATAAATAATAATAATAAATAAATAAATAATGCTGGACTTATCACACAGCATCATCTAGCCCCAAAGTAAGCAGAGCTTGTGTTATGGGTACTAAGATGGCTGATATACTACATAATATACTTTTTGTTTGTAAATACATACATATTATGAGTGGATAAGTCCATAAGTCCTGTTTAGAAGACATCATTGAATTGGATGGCTTAGGCTTAATGCACATTGAATTGGCAGGCGACGCGTCAATTAGTTTTATAGCGCACCATTATAAACCTTATGAACAATGGTACAAGATATAGAAACGCTTGTAGAACGAACTAGATCTCGAAGCCATCTAGCAGGCCGCGCTGGCTTGAGTTCTTTCGTGGGGTTCATTCTACAAGCGTTTCTAAATCTTGTACCGTTGTGCATAAGGTTCATAATGGCTTGCTATAAAACTAATTGACGCGTCGCTTGCCAATTCAATGTGCATTGAGCCGTACTGTGTGAAATTGCATTCTCATTTTACTTTCTAGGTGAACTATGTGATTTGAATGGTGCGACTGGAATATGTAAAAACATTAGAAGCTGTTCAACCGCCATTGCCGACATCAAGAAGGGCATCCGACCTCCTGTAAGTACTTATACCATGACTTATACCTACTAAGATAGCCTCCTAGAGTGCGTTTCATCAAATAGTTCCTATGCCGTCATGTTGGTAGTACCTACTGAAAATAAGTGAATTGTATTGGTTTATGTTACCAAAAAGATTCAATGCTAATCCATGATTTATGTGGTAATTTTCTCAAGAAATTCCAATAAAACCACAGGGGTGCCAACATTACGGCATCGGAACTATTTGATGAAACGCACTCTACGTCCATGCGGCCTTTGAAAGGTACAAAATAAATGATGGCTGTCAGTCCTGACATCTTCACAGTGACAGTTCAAGTACTGGACACGGTCGTGGATCCGGATACCGTTCAGACCAGATGTAGGTACTATACGTAGGGCTTATTTTTAGGAGTGCCATTTATTTTTTACTACCTTCTGCGCGCGGCTTCGCCTGCGTGGTACCAACATTTTGATAGTGTAGCGTAGCGTAGATAGTGACCTGGATAGCCTATATGCTATTCCAGGTCACTATCTACGCTTATACCAAGTTTCATCCAAATCGGTTCACTGGTTTAGGCGTGATTGATACACAAACATACAAACATCCAAACATCTAAACAAACTCACAAACTTTCATCTTTATTATATGAGTGGTAAGATTGCTATTTTAATTTTTATTTGGCCAAAATTCAAACCTGAAGGCCTATAAAAAGGCCAATTCAATTCAATTATTTTTTTCCTGAATAGAATCAAGTCACTGACTCGTTACACGACCAACTCTACTGTAGGTATGGAGAACTTCTTCTTTTAGTGCCTCTCCGACTAGCGAAGGTTGGCAGTCAATATGGCGTATTGTTCCCGGTCCTTAGCGAGTCGAAACAGTTCCGCAGCACTCGCTATCCCCGTCCACTCTCTGATGTTTCGCAACCGTGACTTCTTCCTCCGACCAACACGCCTCTTGCCGGCGACTTTTCCCATCATAATCAGTTGAAGAAGGTCATATGGAGAACTACAACTAAGTAATTAGTTAGATTGTAATTACAATGCGTATTTTCCTTATAGCAATTATGACTGGTAGACCAACTTGATTTTGCGTATGATTGAGGAAAAACATACATTTATTACCCGTATCTAAAAAAAACTAATGGCACTCTGATGAATAGTTATCAGAACTGTCTGCTTCAAGAGGAAACCAAAACCTAATGCAATCCAAGGGATTTAATGTTTCTATCTAGTATGTACAAACAAAATGTATATAAGTAGTATATCAGTTATCTGGTTCCCATAGTACAAGCTTTGCTTAGTTTGGGGCTAGATGATGCTGTGTAAAAATGTCCAGCATTATTTAATTATTTATATTTCCCCTATCACGGTGTTGCCCGTGATCCTTAATGATTTTGTTAGAGAAATTAAAATTTAAACAAATAAAATATACCCATAAAAGCAACAAAAATTATATAAACTTTTTTTTGAACGTGAAATTCTATTTTAAGAACCTTATTTAGGCCGTCTTTTCACTTGCAAGAAAACCGCGAGAAATGTCTGACAGTCTGTCTGACAGCAGTTTGCCAGAAACAGCTCCGTAGCAAGTCCTGTCATGAATCTGTCGCGACGGCACGGCATCTGCATCTGTCTGATAAACAGTCAGATATTTCTCACGGCAGTGTTTTCTTGTATGTGGTCAAAGTCAAATTCAAAATTAGTTTATTCATTGAAATCACTTTGGATTGATTATCTAAAATCGTCATTACATTTCTTTTTATTATTTTAACTGAGTTGTAGTATATTCAGTCCCAAACATTTTTACTGATTTCGTAAATTGTATTTTTTTCAGACATGCGGTTTTGATAATGATGACGTCATAGTCTGCTGTAAAAACAGTCAAAATGTTCTC
Organism: Epirrhoe alternata; assembly: GCA_963565295.1. Classification (NCBI taxonomy): domain Eukaryota; kingdom Metazoa; phylum Arthropoda; class Insecta; order Lepidoptera; family Geometridae; genus Epirrhoe; species Epirrhoe alternata. The sequence continues at coordinate 952,044 of OY751402.1, forward strand.
ACGACTACTAAAAGGTACGTAATTTTAAATTTTATTTGTTTTTCCTTGTTTTGAGAGGATCAATCGTTGTCGCAGTTAGTTTTAATATTTCAGGCTACCGAAAAAGGGCCTAAGGTGGATGGAGTGTGTGAATACGGCTAAGTGTGTGAAAGGTGTGCGTGATGAGATGACGAGTGACAGCGAAATGTAGAGAAGGGAATAATGTTGTGCCGACCCCAGTTAATGATGATTGATGATTCTTCATCTACATCAAAGTTTCCCCTGATTCCGTTCAACCGTTTCAGCGTAATTGAGTGACAAACTTCGCTATGATAAAGAAAACTTCCGCGAAAAATGTCTGACAGTTTGTCTGACAGCTTGCAAAAACTTCGAAAAATGTCTTCTGCAAAACGTGTCTGACAAATGTTATACGAAGTGATGTCACACAACTTTTGCATGACAGATTCTGTCAGACAGACTGTTGAAGTTTTCACGCAGACAGCATAAAGTTTTTTGGTGAAATAAAAGAGAATGGGCAATCGTGGCCCAGAAAAAAATTATCGTCCGCAGATGGGCATTAGTGGAATCGATAGACATTCGAACACACTACATTTCATTGTATTACAACCAAAAAATCTATCCTGTAGGCATCGAGATATTTGCAGTTAAAAGTTGACTTTTACTAACATTCTTTTTGAAAAGACTTCCGCAGATTTGCCACTATGAGCATTCGATAAAAACGCTACTTTCTTCATTGTATCGCTACTACATTTTAAAAGTTTTTTGGCACAACTTCTTGATCTATCATTAGTTACAGATAGCACTCATCATCTTCCTGCCCTTTTCCCACATTACGTGGGGTCGGCACAACATGTGTTCTTCTTCCATTCTCCTCTATCAGCCGTCATCTCAACACTCACTTCTTTCATACTCATGTCATCCTTCACACAATCCATCCATCTTTTCTCTGGCCTACCTCTACTCGTGAATCCATCAACATTCATACCAAGCACTCTCCTAGTTACATGACCTTCTTCCCTTCTCATTACATGACAACCTGCTGCTCCTCATCTTCTCATTCACTGGCGCCACTTTCACACTTCCTCTTATGTACTCATTTCTTACTCTGTCCACTTACTTCATTGTATGAAGTCATGTTTTTTACAGATCAATTACAACAACCACAACAGAATACGCCCCGCAAGAGTACGTTTATGAAGATGTGAACAATAAGCAGGGCTCCGGCGGCTGCGAGCCAATCCCTCCCATCATGACATCCAAACCCACTGGCCAGAAGGCCTGGGATAGTAAGTTCTGTCAACACCACTTCATAATTATTATTATTATTATTCTTATTTATTTATTTCAGATATTAAATCCATAGTTACACACAATTCAATTAAATATACATGTCAAGGATACAAAAATAAAAAGAAATACATAAATACAATGAAAATGTCTAAATAATACTTATAAAAATAAAATAAAAATTGTAGAGACCAAAGAGACTTAACTTATTGACCCATTACCACCTGCATCCACTTATGCTGTATTGGGCAATCCAGTCTAGAGACAATCATCTGTAGGATGCCGTTGCTGCTGGCTCGCGTACGCTGTATTATGGAAGCGACTTTCTTACGAATAATCGCATGAAAGCCGTCCGTGCGGGCTTCAGCAAACATGCCAGAAGCACTGCACCAGCGAGGCAGCCGCATCAGCATCCTGAAGATATTGTTGTATTGTATGCGTAAAGTGTTGGCGACTCGACGAGTGTGGTTTACCCACAGACTGCTCGAGTAGAAGGATTGACAGTACGCCTTGAAAAGGGTTATTTTGACTTCTACCGAACAGCGCGCAAACCTTCTTGCGATCATGAGTCATGGTTTTAAAAAACATCCCAAAAATAGCACCCATTTGGGATTAGAACCTACTATAAGCCTTGCTTCTTATTTTCCTATGTTAGCCTTATTATTTACTAGTCTCCTAGTCATTATCTTCCTCGTTTCACTAACTATAAACACCCTCGCTATCGCTCGGAAGTTAACTCAAGAATTCGATGCGCTTGAGATTCAATATGGCGCCCGTGATATAATACATCCATCCCCTTGAGGCTTGAACCTGCCCATTTGACGAGCTTTGTAGCGCAGTGGGCGAAGGCCTGCGACGCAGAGGGTTGCGGGTTCGATCCCCGTGGCGAGACCAATGTTTGTATGACCTACAAATATTTGTCTACATATAGTATGTTTTTTTCACCTTTTTGAGGCGAATCCAAAAAATTTTTCTCATCTCAAAACTGCCAAACGCGCCTTAAGAAGTTTTCACTTCAAAAAAGTATTTAAGTAGCTTAACAGTCATGTAGTAGGTACCCATAACACCAGCTCTGCTTACTTTGGGGCTAGATGATGCTGTGTGTAAAGTAGGGAGCAAAAGGGGTAGGTACAGCATCCCAACACACAACCAAATCCAAAAGGATTTTCCTAAAAATCATTATATCCGGAGAAAACAGCGTTTGAAAATCACTATTTGCGTATCATGTTCTGGGCGCGTTGATTTACATAGATTGGTGGATTTTTTGCTTATACCTACCCCTTTCCGGCTTCGGTAGACGTCGTTTCCTGTATAATTTAATTTCCTATTTTTTCCCCAGAATGCATAGAATATCAAGAGAAATATGTGTTCCCTTGTGAGAAAGGCGTAGCGTTAACAGGGGAACTAGGCCGCGTGAACAGATGCCATCACAACGCGGATGAACTTATCATAGGAGGGACAGCAGCCGCCCAATACGAGTTCCCACATATGGTAAGTGTGGCGACCTCTATCTACGGTCGCCTGAACTACAAGGGCATCGTAATAGAGTTGCCAATTACAGCGACCTAGCTACTTCAGAACTGTACCGCTAGATGGCGCTGGCGTGCTACCATCGCGATTTGAATCCTGAATCTCGCAAGCAACATTATTCGGAATTAGCCTATATAGAACTATCCGACATTAACTGTTGGCCGCAAGGCCCCAAGGTATGTGGACCAGATGGTGTCGACCTTGGTGAGGTTAGTACTACTAGAGGGCAAATAAACGTAGAATAGAGATCGTCATACTGCGCTGAATTTGACCCACTTCCCGGTGTCCAATTGAGGTTGCTGAATGCTGAATAAGCCTATTAAGTAAAAAAAGGAATAAATGCTTTTTGACTTTCTTTGAATTTAAAAGACCTATATATTTAACTTGCATTTACATTCCTCCCCATCCAAAGGTCTCTGTGGCGCAGTGGGTGAAAGCCCGCTTGGGACGCAGAAGGTTGCGGGTTCGATCCCCGCTGCGGGATAAATGTTTGTATGAATTGCAAATATCTGGTCTGGTGTTTCTATGTTAGTATAATATATATGTATTTACAAACAAAAAGTATATAAGTAGTATATCAGTTATCTGGTTCCCATAGTACAAGCTTTGCTTAGTTTGGGGCTAGATGATGCTGTGTGAAATGTCCAGCATTATTTATTTATTTATTTTATTTATTAAAGGTTGAAGAAGAGATCATTTCTTAGCGATAAGGCCGCCCATTGTGCATTGTATTATGGTTCTCTTTTTTTACTGTATTTTGTAGTTATAAGGTGTGCATTGTGCAATAAAGTATTTTCATTCATTCATTCATTCATTTAAATTCCAGGTGTTACTCGGTTACCAAGACGACACACAGAACAAAATAGACTATGAATGTGGAGGTACCCTCATCAGTGAAAGATATGTTTTGACAGCTGGCCATTGTATCTCTAACAGATTGTAAGTATCTCTACACCTTTATCTACGGTAGAAAAGAAATGCCATTACATCGGGAAGTCGGTCGAAAAATGAGGTAAAAAACCAGCCAAGTGCGAATCAGACTCGCGCACTGAGGGTTCCGTACCATCATCTACTATATAAAAATAAGTCGGGTTTTCCTTCCTGACGCTATAACTCCAGAACGCACGAACCGATTTCCACGGTTTTGCATTCGTTGGAAAGGTCTCGGGCTCCGTGAGGTTTATAGCAAAGAAAATTCAGAAAAAATCTGGTGGCGAAACGGAGTTCGCTAGGTTTGCTAGTTAAAATTATAAATGTGAAAATAACTCTGTCTGTCTGTCTGTGTCACCTTTCACGCCAAAACCTGATTAGGCTGAAAATTAGCAAGGATAAAGGTTGTATCCCAGGGAAGGACATAGGCTACTTTTTATCCCGAAAAAATCCCGAAGAACCGCGAGTCAGCAGTCAATAAAAGGAAAGAAACACGTTTGTTGTATGGGAGCTCTCTTAAATATTTATTTTATTCTGTTTTTTTGTCAAAGAGCAATGGAGCGTAGCATTCTCGGATTTAAGCGCGTAGATCGAGTGCGAAACACCATGCTACGTTCAATGACAGGCATTGCAGTTGTGGGTGCGAAAACCGCCAAGCTCAAGTGGGATTGGGCGGGTCACGTGAGCCGGATGGACCAAGGAAAATGGGCCCACATAGTCACGCCATGGATGCCAGAAGGACGGCGGCGTAGAGGTCGCCCTCGGAAACGTTGGGGAGATTCGATGCCTTTAAGGACGATTGGTGGAACGTGGCAGGGGATAGAGTCCATTGGAGGAGTTTGGGGGAGACCTTTGCCCAGCAGTGGGACGAGATAGGTTGAATAATTTTTTTTTTAGTTTTTTTAGTATTTTTTGTTATAGCGGCAACAGAAATACATCATCTGTGATTACAATTGTCTAACTATCACGGTTCATGAAGATTCATTCTGGTGACAGACAGTGGAGTCTTAGCCTCCTCGCAGACTGCAGACTTTCTATCTGCCGATAGTTGAGACGGAACATACTTCGGCTCGTAATGAGTATGGAGAAGTATAGCCCGTCTCAACTAGAGGGGTCTTAGTAATAGTGTCCTGTTTTACCATTTATGTACGGAACCCTAAAAATCGCTATCTTTACTGTTGTATCTATCTCATGAAGACGCTAGATTTTTATTTTTCTTATTTAATTATCCCTCAGACGTAATAACGTAAGCCACGCTCTGATAGGAATAGTGAGACGAAGCCAGGAGTCTTCTGAGAACAGGTTCAGAGTGAAACGCATCATCAAACACCCTGAATACCATTCGCCGAACAAATACAACGATATTGCATTACTGGAGTTGGATCGAGAGTGAGTATAGTCCTTTACTATAGGGATTATAGGGTCTCTATAGGGTCTTTTGACGACCTCTGTGGCGCAGTGGGTGAAAGCCCGCTTGAGACGCAGAAGGTTGCGGGTTCGATCCCCGCGGCGGGATAAATGTTTGTATGATCTGCAAATATTTATCTCGGGTCTGGGTGTTCCTATGTATAATATGTATGTATTTACAAACAAAAAAGTATATAAGTAGTATATCAGTTATCTGGTTCCCATAGTACAAGCTTTGCTTAGTTTGGGGCTAGATGATGCTGTGTGAAATGTCCAGCATTATTTATTATTATTTTATTTTAAACTAAATTTATTCAGGAATTGGGTTCAAAAAGTTTAAAAATATTTATGTAATGATCTTTTTTTGTTTTGTTATGAAAATCTCGAGAAAATCTATAATGACCTTTTAATTCATTGTTGCTTCCTGTATAACTTGGTCCATACGAGCGTGCATGTGTGTGCGCTCGGATGTGGCCGGGCTGTGATTGGCGGAATGTCGGTTCTCCTTGAAAATCATTATGCAACATGTCCTAAAAAATCAATAAATGATAAATTTTTAAGTGAAAACTTATAACAGCTTAGGAATATAATTGATAAGGTCAATCGTCTATTTCCAACCCAAAAATCAAGCCCTGTCAGTTTGTGAAGTTTAAAGTGAAAGATACTAGATGATTTATACAGCGCCAGGAGGCAACCTATGCCTACACTGAACGGGACGCTAGTGCCTGGGACATTGTTTGAGATGGAGGCTTGTAGCACCTAAACCTTCTCTTAGCTTCGGCCTTATCCACAGGAAAGACGACGTCAATACGTGTGGAACTAAGCTGCGGGTTTTCTCACGATGTTTTCCTTCACTTAAGCGCTCGTATTCCTTTCAACTTTCATCTTTATTTATTTAACATCAAAAAGTTTACAGTGTAAATTAAGACTAAAGAAATTATGATTACACACAAATTACACTGTAGGACTTGGTGCCCTGAGTTTCAGACAAGATTTTCTGTTTCCCGATCCTCAGTGCCCGCCCCCGAAAAAACAAAACCATATCAGTACCTATGTGTGAATGTAGGTACCTATCTACATACAAAAACAGGTAGGTAGGTTCTAAATATTAACGAAATATATACGTAACTATAAATTAACTAAACATTACATACTCACCCGAAGCCCAACAACAAATACTCAACAACTACATAAACAGAATTGGTAGGCATTCTGTCAGTTACTGATTGAGACCTCAGGGTAACTTCATTGAGACTAAACACTAAGAATTGTCCGTATTAATGCTCCAATTTCAATCCCGTTACTAAAACTATTAATAATATCTCTTCAGCGTCGTACTAAGCCATACGGTGGTCCCGGCCTGTCTTCACACTGGTGACTCAGTGGACGAGAGCCGCGCCTCAGCTACTGGCTGGGGTAGCACCGTCTACAACAAATTGCAGTCTAACGCTGACATACTGCAGAAGGTAATATATTAAGATCGCTCTTATGCTGACAATATTCTCGTAGTGCTGACACGAGTCTCCCTTTATTGCTGATACCAATCTCCCTCATTAGTACGTACACGATTCTTTCATTACTGCTGACGCAAATCTTCTTATTTTCTGCTGACAAAAATCTAGGGGTGGTTCAGTAATCAGTACTGCAGAAGGTAATGTACTAAAACCACTCTAATGCTGACAAGATTCTCAATTAGTGCAGACATAAGTCTCCATTTTCAGCACTGACTTACAGTAATCTATCTACCTGTGTATTACATCTTACGAATACGCCGTAATGGTGTCAAAATTAAGTTATTGGTCGCGAAAGAACAGGAGTAAAATGATCTAACGGATCCCAGCAGTCCTGTATAAAAGCTTTTTGACTTTGACCATAATCTCTCCTTGCTGGTGGCTAGAATCTACCTCTTTACTGCTGACGCTGATATACTAAAACAGGTACGAAAATTCCAAGAATATGCTGACAAGAATCTCTTTTGCTGCTGACACAAATCTCCATCATTACTGACAAGAGAACAGTTGCTTACACTTTATAGTATACCTAAATCCTAATTTTCTTTTTCAGGTGGTACTAACAAAGTTCACGCTCCAAGAGTGCTCAGACAAGTACGAAGTCAATAAGAACATGATGAATGGAGTCGATGATGCTTCCCAGGTCTGCTACGGAGACAAGACTATGTCTAAGGATACCTGCCAGGTTAGATAGATAGATAGATAAACACTTTATTGTACACAGAAGAAACACAAAATAACAAGTAGGTACAATGGGCGGCCTTATCGCTAAAAGCGATCTCTTCCAGACAACCTTTGGATGGACTGGTTAGTTCAGTAGTTTTACCATACCTCTATTATTAAAGGCTATTCAGGTTCCATACGTTGGGCCATAAGTCATAAGTGCCGGCCAATGAAAATGCTCGTGGTCGTGCTTGCATGATCGAAGTTCTGACCGCCAGTGGTTTCATCTTGCTTCCGTGCTTCGGAAGGCACGTAAATTGTCGGTCCCGCCTATTAACCCCGGGTTTCTATATTCAACGGATATTCGTAGGCAAGATTTACGACTCGTTTCCACAAAAATTTTGACAGCTAACTCAGCTGTCAAACTTTTGTATGTTTGTCATGACGAAGCGCTCGTGGTCGTGCTTGCTTAGTCGTTCTTGATAGATCGTCGAAGTTAAGCAACGTTCGAAACGGTCTGTAAGTGGATGGGTGACCGCCAGTGGCATTTTCAGCGCTTCCCGGTCCCGGCTATTTAAGTCGATAAGCCATGACGGAGGCCTTAAGGCGGCCTAAAAACTCCGTCACCAGAGTTGGCCACTTACGAACTTACTTATGACGAAGGCAATAGAGCGGCCTAAAAACTCCGTCATTAAAGTTAGTCACTGTATTACTTTTTAAGGCTCTATATGAGCTTGGGCCACAACTCAAAAGTGCTGGTCAAATAAATTATAGGCCTCACCACTAATCGGAAAGTCAATCCGAATATTTTTCAGTGGTCGTACTGTCTAAGTCATAGACATAGACATTTATTTATTTGCCACTCAAGCACACACAAAATACAAAATGAGAAGAAAAAATAATAATGAAAAGAATAAGACAAAAACAAAAAAAGAAACCTGTCATGTACCTCATGTGTGCTACAACAGCAAAAGGGCTTCGACTCAGCATAATGGCTCGCCACAACGAGGTAGCGAGGCGCTGGTATTCTGTCGAAAACCGTCGGTCGTTAAGTCTCTACATAAAGGTGACTGACTACCTGTGGATTAAGTAAAGATGATTTTGATATTAACGTCATGTTTTAACAGGGTGACAGCGGAGGCCCACTCCAAGTGAAGAGTAAAAAGATAGTGTGCATGTACACTATAGTGGGCGTCACTTCGTTCGGGCAGGCGTGCGGCTGGAAGGGCGTGCCCGGGATATACACTCGCGTCGCAAGATACCTGCCCTGGATAGAGGGCATTGTGTGGCCTAACTAGAAATGGGCCTATAATGGGGCAATTCAAAAATATGGCCTGCCAAAAAAGGTCACAACTGAACAATAAACTTGATATTTTTGTAATAAAAGTCAAAATAAATAAAGTATCATTTATTCTCATGTAGGCATGTGTCTAATATTTATTTCCTCTGACTACCTCCTCTCTGCTTCCACAAAATTTCAGCTTTCGATTTCCCATTAGCTCAGTTTGTTGGCAGGGCTTCTGCTCTTATCCCACTAAGTGGGGTCGGCACAATATAGATAGATAGATAAAAAAAATATTTGGGAATACACACACACAGACGAACATAACTAGGTTCATAGTATACTGATAGCAAAAAAAAATGTATTAGATCTAGTAGATCTAATAAATTTTTTTTTGCTAATTTTTAATAATTAGTTAAAAAAAAAATTGTGTGTAGTACACACAAGAATTTTTTTTAACTACATAATTATTATTAAATCTACTACAAACAAAGACAGAAAAGTATGAAAAGAAAATAAGGAGGCAGGTGAAGGACGTCTGTTTTGGTGCAGTCCAAAAAGGAACAGTCTCAGCTTTGTGCTGCTCTGCACCGGGGAGGTACAGAGCAACGCTGGTTTTCAGACTGCTCCTAGTTGGGTGACATCACGTTCTTTAAAAAAAGACAACATGTTTCTTTCTTCCATTTCCCTCTATCACTCGTAATATCAGAACTCACTCCTTTCACTAACATATCCGCATTCACACAGTCCATCCATCTTTTTTTTTTTTTTTTACGGATAGGAAATCTGCTCACAGACATCCAATTACGTCGAGGGAACGTAATTGGGGTGTGTGGGGTTGTCGAGCACTCGACGACCCACTAAAAACTACCCGATGGCCGGCCTCTATGCATAAAGAAGGGCTCCGGGCTCTCCTACGGAACTCACGCGGTGCCCTTCTCGCATTTTGCCTTGAGCACAATCCCGGTAATGGCACCCACAGCCACGCCCGGCACCCACACACGCGGTTGTTAAACCACGTGCGCGGAGCTCACGACGACACCTGCCTAACAGTGTCGCCGCCCTCCCGGGATCTGCATGATGAGCAGCAAGAGCCCTCACTCTGACCACCCGCAGACCCGAAAAGTCCCCTTTTGGGCAGGGGATACCACTCGCCCCCTCGCGGGGCAAGCGGTGCGTTCCCGCCTTCCATCCCGAGTGGGTTCGGCCTCGCTCCGAACCCACTCCGCGGCCTCCTCATCCAGACCATACAAGTGATTGGTGCCAAGGCAAGTCAGTCAGTGTATATCCGACCGAGTCGCCAAGGCACCCACATCCCTTGATGCCGGGCAAGAGTAGTGAAGGCGGCGATATTGCGTACCACGCACTCTCCAGAGGAGGTATCACCGCCTTCCACCTCTTGGTAGGCCTACCCCTACCGGTATATCCATCCACCTTCATACTCATCACTCGTCGTGTTATATGACTTTCATCCCTCCTCATGACATGCCCATACCAACCTTCACTTCTCAATTTGTCAGTCACTGGCGCTACTTTCAGATTTCCCCTGATGTACACATTCCTTATCTTATCCATTCTAGTTCCATCTAAGCATTCTCATCTGTCGCATGCACTCTTCTTTCATCCATCACTTTCGTTGGCAGGATGTCGCCACAAATCCTGAGAATAATATACAAGAAAACTGAAGATTCCACCCAAGACATCTAGTTAAGTACCATCGTCTACAAAGGGCTGAAAGGGCGTTGCCCAGGATATATACACGCGTGACAAAATACTTGCCCTGGATAGAATCCAGAGGGCATTGTGTGGCCTAACTAAAAAGAGGCCTAAGTTAAAAATAATAAAAAATAGGTCCAACTTAAATCATCATTTCCCTGCCCTTATCCCATTTTCATGTGGGGTCGGCACAACAGGTTTTTCTCTTCCACTCCGCTCTATCAGCCGTCATCTCAACACTCACTCCTTTCTTACCCATATCATCCTTCACACAGTCCATCCATCTTTTCTTTGGTCTGCCTCTTCTGCTACATCCCTCCACATTCAAACCTAACATTCTTCTCGTTACATGACTCTCTTCCCTCCTCATAACATGCCCATACCACGACAACCTATTACTCCTCAACTTATCCGTCACTGGCGCAACTTTCAAACTTCCTCTAATATACTCGTTTCTGATTTTGTCCATTCTTGTAACTCCACAAGGTCCAACTTAAATATAGATGACTAACCTAACTGAACAAATAACTGGATATATTTATCGATCTCTGTGGCGTAGTGGGTGAAAGCCCGCTTCAGACGCAGAAGGTTGCGGGTTCGATCCCCGCCGCGGGATAAATGTTAGTATGAAATGTCAGTACCGTGTGAACACTCGTATTGCATACTCCTGTCGCTCAGTTACGCCGCCTGTATAAATATATCGTCAACCTTCGGCTCATAATCTTTGCGTATCTCTTTTTAATACCGGAATGTTGTGCTCAGTTTGTAATACGAACTTTAACGATGGAGTACTTTGCTCTGTCTGTAACAACCACCTGGATTTTGGCTGTGCTAATATTGCTGAAACCACTTGGAGGAGATATGGGCCGGAAAAAAGGTCCCAATGGAGGTGTCCCTCTTGCCGTGCACCATCACCTGCTGCACTTGCTCCAGTTGAACCAGCGTCCCACGAATCAATAATGAAGGAACTTCGGGAAATGAAGCGTCAGCTTACCGGCATACCAGGGCTGAAAGAAGACTTGCAGACCATCAAAAAGGAGCTATCTGACGTCAAAGACACCTGTGTCTACACAAGTGAGAAAGTGGATGAGTTCGGTGTAAGGCTCTCCAAAGTTGAGACCAGGGTGTCTGACCTGGAAAAGCTTCAAGACACTGTGTATAATTTGCAGAACGAGTTAGCGAAGATGAAACTTGAACTTTCGGCCCAGGAACAAAGATCGCGATTAAACAATATTGAGATCAAAGGTGTGCCTGTTAAAAAAGATGAAAATCTTTATTCAATCATGGAGCAGATTAGTGCTAAGGTTAACTTCGCTGTACCTAGAGCACAGATCAACTACATCTCCAGAGTACCCATGCACAACTCTAAAGATAAATTGATAATAGTCAGTTTTATAAACAGATATGTCAAAGAGGATTTCATCGCCGCAGCGCGCGCTGAAAAATTGACAACAGCTGATATCGGGTACGGAGGGTCATCGGGCAGAGTCTACATCAATGATCACCTGAGCATGGACCAGAAAAAACTTCTTACGTTAACGAAGACCACGGCTCGTGAGAAGAACTATAGATATGTGTGGATAAAGCATGGCAAAATCCATGTGCGCCGGGACGATTCATCCAAAGTGATAGTGATTAGGGCCGAAAATGATTTAAACAAAATTGTTTAAAATGTTGGTCACCCGATTACCTTATAAAAAACATTTATTTAGAAATTCGTTCATATCTTATTGTAACTAACATTACACCTTATAAAATGTTGTGCATCCCTGCCTTTAACATAACTGACATAAGCCTTTGTTCTACAATTGAGCTTATAGGTAGAATGACTGCATATCTGCTCGTCTCGCTCATGCGTACTGAATCTGCCTACTTTTACTATCTACCTATCGCACCTTGCTGCCATAATTTAGTCATTGCTTCTAAAACCTACCCGCACTCACCGTATCATTATACTATCGTATTGCTAGCTACTTGCAATATTGTTTTGTTGTTACTATTTTGTTGCGTATTTTGTCGCTACGTTTGCACTTTTAACAATGGCTTCGTTAAATGATGGTATGCAAAATCTGTCTATTTATTATCAGAACGTGCGTGGATTAAGGACGAAAGTTAACGAGGTATATCGTAAAATATGTCAGGCTTCTTTTGACGTAATAATATTTACTGAGACTTGGTTATTGGATGGTATTTCCAATACCGAGTTATTTGATGACAGGTACTTAGTGTGGCGCCGTGACCGTGACTACGCCTTGACTGAACAATCAAAGGGGGGTGGGGTCCTAATAGCTACGCGTAAGGAATTACAAGTCAGATTACTATCCCAGTTTAATTCGTCGGCGGAAGATCTATGGGTATGTGTACGCATAAAGCAATCTAATACACGTCAGTGGGTAGACATGTACCTAAGTGTTATTTACCTTTGCGAACAAAATAATGGTTTGTCATTCAGTTCTCAACTTGCTAACTTTCTTGCTAAACTTAATTATGTATCATCAGTAATTAACCCCTCCGATGCTCTTGTTGTTGTCGGTGATTTTAATTTAAGTAGTATTTTATGGCTACCTAAAAATGATGTTTACTATCCAACTAACATACACAGAAATGATGAATTTTTGCTAACTGATGAAATGATCGCCCTAAGTTTAAATCAGTACAACGGGATCTTGAACAATCACGGTAAAATACTTGACCTTGTGTTTTCTAATCAATTTATATCTGTATCGAAATCTGAGGACCCGCTTTCGACTGTTGATCCCCACCACCCGCCTTTGTTGGTGGATATAAGGTCGTTTGAGACCCCTAAGTTGGACTATGCGCCGCGTACTCGTTACTTATATTACAAGGCTGATTTTGTATCAATTAATAATGCTATAGACGCCACTGACTGGGACAGTATGTTTGAGTGTGTTTCTATGAATGAATGCGTAACATTATTTAATGAGTTTATACATGATCTCCATTATAAGTTTATACCTACTAAAACTACCTGTAATCAGTCATACCCCGTATGGTACACTTCTGCCTTGAAAAAAGCTATTAAGGAGAAACATAAGTACTTCATTAAACTTAAAAAATACGGTAATAAATCAGATGAGATTTCTTTTAAATTATTACGTGATCGAGTTAACCGGTTAGAATCAAGTTGTTACAATAACTACATTCAGGCAACTGAAGATTTAATTATAAGTAATCCTAAACATTTTTGGACTTTCGTCAAACAGAAATCGCGATCAGTATCTATACCTAGTTCTATGTTTTATAACAACTCTAGCGTTTCTAGCGGCGAATCTATTTGTAATGCCTTCTCAAACTTCTTTCAATCTACTTTTAATAACTCATCGGTTGCCCTTAGCCAAAACAACGCACACCCTTCATTAACTTTAGATACAAGTGCCTCTGATATTGGTAATATCCAAATTAACCCAGTAGAAATTGAAATCCTTTTAAGTAACTTAGATTTATCAAAAGCGCCTGGTCCAGACGATATCTCAGCCAAGTTTCTAACCAAGTGCGCCTCATCAATTTCATATCCTCTTGCTATCTTGTTCAGAAAATCAATCTCAAGTAACACAGTACCTAACATATGGAAATCTGCGTTTATAACCCCTGTCCATAAAAAGGGACCTAAAACTGAAATAACTAATTATAGACCAATATCAAAGCTTTGTATAATAGCAAAGGTTTTTGAAAGAATAGTATATAAGCAGGTATATGCTAGCTTGAAGAATACTTTTAGCCCTTGTCAGCACGGATTCTTGAGAGGTAAATCTACGGTCTCAAATCTCATACTACTTAATGACTACATTACTGAGGCTATGGATAGTGGTCATCAAGTTGATGTTGTGTATACTGATTATAGTAAAGCGTTCGATAAAATTGATCACAGTATCTTGATCTGCAAACTTATTAAGGCAGGTATACGCGGTGATTTGCTAAGATGGTTTGCATCTTACATTGACAATAGATCTCAGGCTGTCGTCCTAAATAATTATATTTCTAGTTGGGTTCCGGTCCCCAGTGGGGTTCCTCAGGGTTCCCTACTGGGTCCCCTTTTATTTATTATTTATGTTGGTGATATTGACTCCTGTTTTACATCATCTAACCTTTTATGTTTTGCTGATGACATGAAAATCTTCTCCACAATATCATCCAATCTTGATATGGTCGCCCTACAGGCTGACCTATGTCGGTTGGAAGATTATTGTCTTATTAATAAGCTGGAACTGAATCCCTCTAAATGTTTTGTTTCAACTTTTACCCGTAAATTAAACATTATCCCTACCACCTACACTTTACAAGGCCAAGCTCTCTCATATACTAATTGTATGCGTGATCTTGGTGTACACCATGACTCGAAGTTGCTGTTTGACATCCATACTGCTAAAATTGTCAGTAAAGCATTGGGTTTCATAATGCGACTTTCAAAAAATTTTAGTAATATTAAAACCATTAAATTATTGTATTGTTCATATGTCAGAAGTCACCTTGAGTATGGTTCTCAAATATGGAACCCGTGCTATTTTGTATATTCAGATCGAATAGAAAGTATCCAAAGGCGTTTTCTAAGGTACCTTTGTTTCAGAACAAAGATACCATATCATTCTGATAATTATGTTACTCTTTGCAAAAAATTCCATTTCATACCATTAAAAATTAGGCGTGATATAGCTGATTTCCTTTATATGCTAAAAATTATGAACAATGATGTTGACTGCCCTGACCTCCTAAACAAGTTGAAATTCAATATTCCAAGCAGAATTCTTCGGTTCATGCCTCTTTTAAGTGTGCCTACGTCCTCTACTAACTATAGACAGAATTCGTATATGTTGCGAGCGAGTAGAACTGTCAATGACTTTACCCGGCTATTGAACATTGATATGTTTAATACCAGTGTTCCCAAGGCAAGGCGATGCCTAGCATTAGGTACATTTTTTTAATCCGGAAGTTTAATTGTTTAATTTCATTATATATTTTTATTCTAAGTATCTATAATAAGATAGATAAGTATGTATACAAGTATTAGTGTTCACATTTTTTCTAGCTATACTACTACTATTAGCGAAGACCTGTAATTGGCTCAATATTTCTATTGTAGTTACTAAGGACACCATGTAATAGCTGTTGGTTTTCCAATAAATAAATAAATAAATGATCTGCAAATTTATCTCGGGTCTGGGTGTTTCCGGGGCCACAGAGGTCGTCAAAGAACTCGTCGTAGAAGGTCGCAAAGACTAGATAGTTATATCGATGATGTGGCCAACCCTGCTGACGGAGTTTTTAGGCCGCTCTAAGCCCTCCGTCCTGGCTTAGCGACTAGCCGGAACTAAGCAAGCCATAAGCGCATTACAAAAGGAAAATTTTAATATTAATTCGATCAAAAAGACCATTAAAGGTAGGGTAGGCAGCAGCGACCTCTGCCTCTGTAGCCATGACACTCGTTTATGTAAACCCAGGGCAAAGGGTTAATTGTAGGACCATCTGTAGGCTCCCACGGTTGTTGTCACGTTGCTGTGTAGTGACTACTTTGAATAGAGTGCTATAGATTGGATATCAAAGCCTATCTTGGAAAAAAAAACCTAAAAACAGAAGGTGTGTTGACAATTCAATCTTTCATCAAAGCCTAAGGCGCTGTCTCCACGAGCGAGAGAATCGCGGCGATATTATCGTTGTGCCACGTATTTCTATACACTTCTCTCGGCGATATTATCGCCGCGATGCGACGAGTGGCATCGCGGCGATAATATCGCCGTGTGGAGACGGCTTCTAGAGAAGTATATAGAAATACGTGGCACAACGATAATATCGCCGCGATTCTCTCGATGCGACGAGTGGCATCGCGGCGATAATATCGCCGTGTGGAGACGGCTTCTAGAGAAGTGTATAGAAATACGTGGCACAACGATAATATCGCCGCGATTCTCTCGATGCGACGAGTGGCATCGCGGCGATAATATCGCCGTGTGGAGACGGCTTCTAGAGAAGTATATAGAAATACGTGGCACAACGATAATATCGCCGCGATTCTCTCGATGCGACGAGTGGCATCGCGGCGATAATATCGCCGTGTGGAGACGGCTTCTAGAGAAGTGTATAGAAATACGTGGCACAACGATAATATCGCCGCGATTCTCTCGATGCGAAGAGTGGCATCGCGGCGATAATATCGCCGTGTGGAGACGGCTTCTAGAGAAGTGTATAGAAATACGTGGCACAACGATAATATCGCCGCGATTCTCTCGATGCGACGAGTGGCATCGCGGCGATAATATCGCCGTGTGGAGACGGCTTCTAGAGAAGTGTATAGAAATACGTGGCACAACGATAATATCGCCGCGATTCTCTCGATGCGAAGAGTGGCATCGCGGCGATAATATCGCCGTGTGGAGACGGCTTCTAGAGAAGTGTATAGAAATACGTGGCACAACGATAATATCGCCGCGATTCTCTCGATGCGACGAGTGGCATCGCGGCGATAATATCGCCGTGTGGAGACGGCTTCTAGAGAAGTGTATAGAAATACGTGGCACAACGATAATATCGCCGCGATTCTCTCGCTCGTGGAGAAAGCGCCTAATAGGCTTTAAAAGTCCAAACTTAATTTGGACACTGATCTTTATACATAAAACCTGTGTATTTGTTTAACCCGCTCTATTTCTTATTGTTTTCTCTTTTGATGTTCATTTGCGTAAGTGTTTCTTTTTTAAGTGTTGTGCACAACCTTTAGGTTAACAAATTCAACTTTACTTTCTTGAATAATTGTTCTTTTGTCCACTGAGTGTGTGAATGTATTGATTTGTTAACTGTTTTTGTGCCCAATAAAAATAAAATAAAAATAAAATTGAAAGTCGAGATAGTCTAGTCTTGATTCTGTACTGTAATTGAAGGTTTTGGACATATCTACATAGATCTTTAGAAATAGACATTGTAGACATTTCTATATTTACCTAGTGCAAGACGACCTCTAGCGCAGTGGGCGAATGTCCGCTTGTGACGCAGAAGGTTGCGGGTTCGATCCCCGCTGCGGGACAAAATGTTTGTATGATCTACAGATAATTATGATGATGATTCTTCACGGTCGCGCAAGAACAGGAGCAAAGTTCTAAGACTATTCTAAGTGATCCCAGCGGTCCTACTGAATAAATGCTTTTTGACTTTGATGTTGATTATCCAATTATCCACCTTTTAGCTTCGAAGCCTTTCAGGAACCAAACTAAAGTAAAGCGCTTGAATGCCAGTAGTCAAGCTACACAGTAGGCTTCAACAGTTATTAGGTGGCAATTTGAAGTAGAAAGCTATGAGAACAAAATTATGTGGAGTAGCTTCAAGCTCAAACTTTTCAGTACTAAACAGACTTGAATAACCATCTCAAGTATAAAAGGACATGGTTTAGGTGCTAGAAGCCTATTCCATCTCAAACACGTCCCAGGCACTACAGCAGAGTGTTCCGTCAAAGATTGCCTCCTGACGCTGTATAGATACGCTGATAAGGGTGTTCGCACAGTCCAGCCGAGCCGAACGTGCCGAACTCTCAATTCAATAGAGAAATTGCTGCTGACGTCAGAAGCGAGCCGCATTTTCAGACGTCATCAGGTTAAATAATGTTTATGACGCTAGCTGTCCGTCGCGGTGTTACCCGCAGTCCCTCGGGAAAACATCACTTTCTCGGGATAAAATATAGCCTATGTTTATCAGGGATAATGCAGGTTTGTAATGGTGAAATCGGTCCAGTAGGTAGTTTCCTCTTTAATTCAAACAAACAAAACAAATCTTTCCCCTTTATAATATTGGTATAGATATAGAAAAAGGCAAAGAAGTATACGAATAGGCCTTTAGGCCTCCATCGGTTATCCATCCACTTTGTGGACAGAACCCCACTTCGACGATCACTCAAGAACGACTGAGCAAGCTAACCCACATGCTCCTTTTGTCGCTGTCTATGGGCACTATCAAATTAGACTATTGTTATTGGACTGCTCACGAACGACTATGATGTTTCATGCGAAAGGGACGCCCCATCCGCTAGCCTGCTGCCGTCCGTCTAACGGACGAGCGTCGGACGTCTGGAAATTAAACATTATGGGGAAAAAGGCGAATAGGAATATAATGATTGGGGAAAAAAAAATTGGGTGATTCATCTATACAGTCTCTGCTTGCATCTCGCGCACACCTTAACCTCTGTAATCTAAATTGCTTGGTAATTATATTCGCAGATAGACTAAGAACTGAAGATTTATGACGAAAGCGGAATCTGACGAAAGGGTCATTAGAAGTTATCCACATCCAAACTGTTCTAAATTTAAAAAAAAGTGCAAAAAGTTTCTGTCCTACTGGGACTTGAACTCGCGGTTGTCTCACTCAGTAGTAGAGCTCTATACACTCACCGCCATGCTCATACAATGGTTAACGAAATTAAGAACAAGTTTTTCGATCTTCGCCGAAGAGAACTGCTAAGATGGTGTCGGTAACGTGTTCGACGGGTTTTTCCCATTTCTCAAATACCCAATGCGCCTAAAGAAGTTTTTACTTCAAAGAAATCATAGCCGTCCGATACAGTCTGGTACCAACCGTCTTGCGCACAAATTTTTTTAGCTCCAAAGCCTAGTTGCTCTACAGTTTTCCCTGTCGGAGTTACTTGATCGCTTATAACACGTTCCGTCGCCACTATAAGCGGCAATTATAACGCCATCGGACGCCATATTTGTTTCTTTAGGTTCTTTAACAGAGGCATTTTCAAATCAGTTTTTTAGAACAAAATGGCGGTACCTTTCCTTTATCTAGGCTAGACTACCTACCTCTCAACATAGCGATTCAAACTATTACTTACTTCAGCGGAATGCATGGCGAAAACCATTACGTGGTAGGAGGTCCAAAAGTGACGTTTCCTTCGGTTGTATTTGTACAGCATTCGGACGACAACAGTATGAATCGAGGTTGTTTTTCGCCATTTTAGGAAGAAGCACTACTCTACTATTTTATTTTCTTTTTCTAGTGATTTACTAAGTTTTATTATGTATTTTCGGTGGCATTTTACAATTGAAGCCTTGGATTTGAAACAGGAGATCTGGAAAATGGAATGGGGGAGTATTGAAGCAGATATCTCATTTGACGAAAAATTTCCGTTAGTTTTGAAGAAAACAAGCCGCCATGTTTTGTTCAAACCATCGACAGGACTTGACTGACTGACATGACTATAAATCAATATTTAAAACTTGACATTGGCAGAATTACACCTAGTTGTGTAGATTGCCACTAATAAAAAAGAAGAAGAAGAAGATGTATGAATCGCCATACTGAACTGAATACTTACATTTTGTAGATGTCTATCAGATAGGACGTAAGACGAGGACGCGTCGCATTTGCAATAACCTCATCGCACACTGACGCACCGCAGTCATTTTCTATACAAAAATGTTCTTTATTGTTCTTTATTGTGTTCAAAAAAAAAGTTTATATAATTTTTGTTGCTTTTATGGGTATATTTTATTTGTTTAGATTTTAATTTCTCTAAATACACAACTGTATCTTTAGCTTACTTAGTTTAAACGCATGTAATCGCAGCGTCTGTCGCGCGCTCGCATCTGGTGCCACAGAATACCAGCGCTTGTGCAGGGGAGGTATCCTTCTCTGCACTTGCACGATGCTGAGTGGTAACCTTTTTTGCTAATAACATGAATGTAACTTGTACCTTGTAACTTGTACCTACCACAAATTTAGCAAAATAAACTTTTACTTTACTTTACTTTACTTTACAAAAAATGATGATGTCGTCAGAAAATGCGGCTCGCCTCTGACGGCTACGGCTACGGCTCGGCTGCAATGAATAATAATAAGACGAATAAGCGTCGTGTCTGCGCCCCGTCTTTCTAAAGTAAACTAAAGGGACGCCGCGTTCACGACGTGTCCTCGTCTTACGTCTTTTCTGTCTGACCAGAGCATAAACTGTGTAAACCTGTACTTATTTAAATAAGACTTTTTTTTAAATAGGTCAGCATTTGTGAGGTCTAAGATGGAGCATGCTAAAGCTTTGGTCTGGTGATCATGACGCACAACGCTGCGGTATGCGTCGCAACGCAGCGTCACGACGCAGCATTTAGCGTCTCTGCGGAGAGGTGGTATTAAATTGTCTTCGAAAAATTCCATATTGACCCGTGACGCACACCGCACACCGCAGCGTTGAACCGAGAATGACGCCGCGTTGTGCGGGAGTACACCTCCCCACTTCCCTCCCCACTTCACCGCGCTTGCCCCTCGCCGCTGACACAAACTGCGACGGAACAAGAGACCATTTTCGACGTTTTTCATATGATTGAGTGTCCGGCAACGCATACCGCAGCGTTGTGCGACATGATCACCAGACCAAAGCTTTACCTAGAAGGAACCTACTCTTGATTTGAAGACCCCTATATTGTACTTTTCGGGAAATACAGAGCCCGGCAATGAGTTCCACAATTTGGCGGTGCGTATAAAAAATGTAGACTCAAAACGCTTTGTACGAACAAATGATAGGCAGGCTGATTGATCGAAAGTACCTAAATGTTTATTCAGTCCATAATTTCAAAATCAAACAATAAATATTGACCCTTCCAATATTCGAGTACACAAAAAGAACCTGCGCCACGTGAACTAATGACACTTCATTAACTATTCAACCACAATCGTTACACTTCTATGTCATAAGTAATGGAAAACTCATAGGCGTGGCGCGAAAGAATCTACCAATCACGGACGTGGAAAACCCCGGCAATTAAGTCTTCAACCAATCAGAGCGTGCCGTGAAAATTACATAAAATGACGCGGCATTTTCTTTTTTAATCGCAACGGAATGTTAGTTTAGTGGACTTGTTTGAATTGATAAGTTAGGTTTTGGTGTGAAAAAGTATTCTAAAAAACAGTGGCACTGGGAGCCGACAGACGTGAAAAGAGGTTATACTGTTCTAAACTTAAAAAAAATGAAAAAAAAAAGTTGCAAAAAGTGACTGGGGCTCACTGGGATTTGAACTCGCGGATGTCAAGAAGTAAAGCTCTCTAAACTCACGGTCATCCGATCATGTTGATATTCCAATTAAAACTAAGCGCTTTGAAAGTGCTTTTATTAAGCGCACTGCCAAAATTTGGAATCAGCTTCCAACGTCTGTGTTTCCGCTGAGCTGCGACCCTGTTGTTTTTAGGAAGAGAATTAATAGGCACCTTCCGGGTAGGCTCGCTCCATCGTAGACCTCATTCTTGCCTATGTAAGTTTTGAGATCAAGAGCCGACCCATACATCATTAAAAAAATGTTTGACGAAATTAACAACAAGTTTGTCGATCTTTGCCGAAGACGAAGTCAGAGATGGTGTCGGTGATGGTCACGTGACTGAGTTCAATGATTTTCTCCCATCTCAAAAATACCCAATGCGTCTAAAAAAGTTTTCAATCCAATTATTATGACAATACTTTTTTCTAACGCGACATGTCTAGAAAATAATCGGTGAGATAATATTTGGCCACAGTTATTAGGCTAAAACTTTGGAAATTCGAAGTTCCTTCTAAGTCTGCTAAGTTGAATAGGTTTTCCGAAGCTAGAAAATCGTGATAGTTTTCTCTATCTACATCTTCATTTTTTTTTTTTTTTTTTCTAATTGGCCTATACTGTCCCACTGCTGGGCTAAGTCCTCCCCCGTCACCTTCCACACCTCGCGATCTTCTGCGATTTTCCCCCAATCCTTCTCAAAGGCGCTGGTCATCGCGCCAGCGCTTTTTAGGCCTGCCTCGGAGTCGCCTGCCATCCACCGGGATCCAACCAGTCACCACTCTCACCTGTCTGGGTGTATGCGGGTGACATGACCTGCCCACTCCCATTTTAACTTGGTATCCTTTCCGCCCACGTATACCAATACCAGTCTTTGAACGTGAAGGTGTTCCGGATTCGGTCGATTCTTTTCACACCTAGGATGCTGCGTTCTGTTGCTTCATTACAAAAAGACCTACCTCACTAAATTATCCACAAAATCTTGAAAGCCTGTTACAGAGTGATCGCAGCTGTCCTCCATAAAATGATTGTTGAGCTTACCTAAACCGAAAAAGCTGATAGCACAATGTTCGCGCCGTACGCGCCGCAGTCCTTTCTCTATAGAATAAAAATTTTTGAAAAAAAATTGAACCGACTTCACATAACACATACAGACACTAAGAACCTTCTATGTACCTACACTAAAAAGAGAAAAATAAGTATATACACATGCAAATATTATTTACAGTGTTAAATTATTATGTTATATTATATTTGAAGTCGGTGCCAACTATTGTACTCCAACTATTCGATTCGAAAAGCAAGCAAAATAATAAAATTTGCCAAATCAATTGCCAAATTTTATTATTTTGAACTAAAAAATATAAGTAGATAGGTACCTTTTTATCAGCAGAGAGCAATGGGCAGTAATTAACCTTTATTGATAATTATCATACAATATATACATTACCGTTATCGACAGCCTACAAAAAAAATCCTATAAAAAATTCATGGAATTGTGTTGACAAACTGAAGTTGATCCTAAAGTGTTTACAAAGCTCAACGAGCTACATTCGTTATCATTGACAAAGTGAAGTGAGCTAAGCGAGCCACAATCGTAGTGTTGACAAAGTGAAGTGAGCTAAGCGAGCCACAATCGTAAAGTGTTGACAAAGTGAAGTGAGTTACAATGGAGCCTGCTCAGCTATGCGACCTGGACGGCTGCAGCGCGCAGCATAGTGGTGCTCTGGCTGCACTCAGGCTGCTCCGGAGCTACAACCACTTCCTGGTGCCGCCAGGTGAGCTACGTGGATCTTTACCAACTTGTAAACGTAAACAGGGTCACGACTGTATCCCCAAGACGCGGTAGACATTGTCTCAAATCCATACTAACCATACTAATATTATAGTATCGCGGGAGAACAGTGTCATGATTGTATCCACAAGGCGCGGTAGACATTACTCTCAGATCTTTTATATTCCAGATCCTTTGAAGATGTCTAAGGGGGGTTTGGGCCAAAATACCTCTAGGTACTAGAATCGACAGATAACGCGACTCTCGCGTCTTTATCGGCCCTCTACATATTCGCTGATGATAGACGAATGCCGAGGTTCACGAACGTGTAGAGGGCTTCATCGCCTGTATTCGCATGTCATAGTTCGGCAAATAGTACGGCGAATGTGTAGAGTGTCTACGAGTAGCATTAATAACAAAAACGGCGTTATCTGTCGATTTGATTTCTATTTTTTGCTAGCGGAGCGGCGCCATTCGATAATCTAAGATTTTTTGATTTGTAGCATGCTTATGGAAACTCGTTCATAAGCATGCTACAATAGGTTTTTCTGTCAAAAAATTTTTTTGACAGAAAGACCAACAGGAACCATATTTGGCCAACGGCTGATGATAAAGAAGGGTTGAAAATAAGCCGGGGTTAAGTACCCCAAAAGTATCGTTGATGACCTCGTCCTTTACACCTGCTTTAGGCACGTGTGAATTGACACGTGTGTAATGGGGATCACGATAATTATAAACCCCACACTTTTGTACAATATGATCGGAATTATCGGGACGCAGTCAAAAAAAAATAGTGGGACTCTGGGAGTGAAAATTTGAACAAATTCTTAGGCTCAATGCACATTGAATTGGCAAGCGACGCGTCAATTAGTTTTATAGCAAGCTTATAAACCTTATGAACAACGGTACAAGATATAAAAACGCTTGTAGAATAGCTTGTAAGAGCACCCTAAGACCACAGAAAAGAGGGGACTCTTCTAACACAGTTCATAACTTAAAAGAAGAGATCCCAATCCATTTAATTGTACTACTTGATTTACTGAATAAAGATTTTAGATTGATTTGATTTTGAAAGCAGTTGCTTGACAAAGCAAGTGTATGAGGCGAGTGTGTATGAGACAGCTGGAAGGGGAAGGCCTAGGCGAACCTTCTTGGATCAAATTGGCGACATTTTGGAGAAGGGCCAGGTCAATACCCTAAACCGACGAGCATGTATGAAGAATGTAATGAGAGTGAATGAGGCGAAAGTTGTGTCAGGATCGTAGCGAGTGGAGATCCGTGGTCTCTGCCTACCCCTTTGGGAAAGAGGCGTGATTTTATGTATGTATGCTTGCGACATCTATACCACTGAGCTCGTCTCCCAAACCCTCAATTTAGATTCGGTTATTACAAGTATAATTTAAACAAATATTTAGGTACATCCCATAAAAGGGTCGTCCAAATTAAGTGCAATTATGAATTTATTGCGTGTCTATCCGACCCCTGGGTTCGATTCGTGCCAACGGAACTGACACTTGGGTCAAAGTACAGTGAAGACACCCACGTAATTAGATGAGCGTTTCGTCAAAATCGATTAAACTTTAAGGCCCTTACTAATTGTAATAAAGTTATAATATCATGCATAAAATATAATAAAATATTAGAGTTTTGAAGAAAACAAGCCGTATAATTTTGTATTTTGTATTTTTTCTTTATTTATCAAAAACTTATTTATAATCTAACATAATACGACACATTAAACCATACAAGGTTTGTCTTGTGCCGACAGTTGCAGCGTGCTGCCACACATTTGGCATAAAATTATACATAATAAGTAGGAAAATATAATATAATATATTAAGTACAGTTTGCCATTAATGCAACTTACGATGTAGGTGGTTATTCAAACCTACCCGCCTTACGATTAGACGGACAGGTAAAAATAGTCACCTACCTGCATACATATTTAAGGGTATAGGGTGACCAGCGGTCATTTTCATATTTAGCTATAAATTGTCTAAGAAGTGTTTTTTGTATTTATGTGTGTAGTTTTTTGTGTCAACTTCTAATAGTTTACAACGGTGTTAAGTTCAAACCATCGACAGGACTTGACTGACTGACATGACTATAATTCTATATTTAAAACTTGACATTGGCAGAATTACACCTAGTTGTGTAGATTGCCACTAAATAAAAGAAGAAGAAGAAGATGAATTTCCAGGAAAAATCCTGTCGATTGCATTCTTATTTTTTGTAAAAAAAAATACTAATTTCTTTAAAAATCCATGGTCTCTGCCTGTGTCTACTCCTACAAAAATGTTTTTTTTTGTACATACACCCTTATTTTTTAATTACCAAAAAAAATGTAAACATGGTCTCGGTGTCTGTTACTGATCACACCTCTGTAGTTAAAACTCAAAAAAAGAGAAAAAAAAATTATAACCTCAAAAGGAGACGAGACGAGTCAAACATGGATTTATGATAGCTACTGCGGTTTTACTGACTGGGGATGTTAGGAGAACATAGTTCGAATGCGAGTCTATACGCGATTGTTGTCTATAGTACTTATTTGTACAGTTTTCATAAAATTTTGTTCGGTTTTGGTTGACTACAATCCTCGATAACTTTGTGATAGTTAAATAAAAAAAAGTTCTGACCATGCCATTATCATTTTCTGCATCTGCTGCAACTGTCCTTAAATTTTTTTTGGTAGTCATAAAATAGCGGTGTATAGGTATACTCAAAGTCAAAGTCAAAAAACATTTATTCAGTAGGACCGCTGGGATCACTTAGAATAGTCCAATTTTTCTCCTGTTCTTGCGCGACCAATACCGTAAAGAATCAGGGCAACAAACACGGTGTGGGGCCTAGCATTCTTTTAATTGATCCATCTAAGACCCCTCGCAGACTACAGACTTTCTATCGGCCGATAGTTGAGACGGAATGTACTTCGGCTCGTAATGTGTATGGAGAAGTATAGCCCCTCTCAACCATCGGCCGCTAGAAAGTCTGTAGTATGTGAGGGGTTTTAAAACTAAAAAGTCAAGCTCCAGTGATAGGTTGCATATAGGTATTGATTTGTCAACGATAAATTGCAGCGATGGGTAGATAATCGGAGCAGGTGCATAGCCCCTTCGCAGTCGGTTAAACAAACAATTAGCGCCGGGTCACAGGTGCGGCTTCGCACCATCACCATTACTCCAACATTTGCTCATGAATCACACTAAAATTGTTAGTTTGCTTTTAAAATACATTCCAAAATTGCGCCCATGCGGGACCTGCACCCATGACTTTAAAAAAAAAAATATTTACTTTAGGCACAGAATACGTAAACGTAAACAGGGTCACGACTGTATCCCCAAGGCGTGGTAGACATTCTCTCAGATCTTTATATTCCAGATCCTTTGAAGATGTCTAAGGGAGTAGTCAGAGGCATGTACAAATACATATTTGATACATGCCCACATCTTGCAGAAGTTAGTATTCCATACGTGACAGGTTGCAAGCCCATCGCCGCCTATAAGAATACTAACTGGTTTCCTCACGATGTTTTCCTTCACCGTTCAGAGCTCGTGTTAAAGTTAACAGAATTCGTACTAACTTAATATTCACTTCACTTTACTTCACTTTCTTACTATTATCGAACAAGGTCACCTTGTTCGATAATAGTAAGACCCCTCGCAGACTACAGACTTTCTATCGACCGATAGTTGAGACGGGCTATACATCTCCATATTCATTACGAGCCGAAGTATATTCCGTCTCAACTATCGGCCGATAGAAAGTCTGCAGTCTGCGAGGGCGTCTTAAACATAGTAGGACCACTTTGATAACTTAATCGATTATTATAGATATCTCTATCCTCTGCAGATGTCCACAACATGGTGGGCCCACTGCTGGGCGGGCTGCCTCCATGCCTGCCTGCGCCTGCGCAATACTGCCACCACTTACCCCGCACGCAGCCCTGTGAGTCTTGCTTTAATTAAGTAGCTAAGAAACTCGTGACTATGCCCATTTAACGAAGCGCTCGTGGTCGTGCTTGCTTAGTCGTTCTTGATAGATCGTCGAAGTTAAGCAACGTTCAAAACGGTCTGTAAGTGGATGGGTGACCGCCAGTGGCATTTTGAGCGCTTCCGTTCTTCGGAGGGCACGTTAAATTGTAGGTCCCTATTTAAGTCGTTAAGCCATGACGGATGCCTTAAGGCGGCCTAAAAACTCCGTCACTAGAGTTGACCACTGACTCATACGAACTTACTTTTACGGCTTTTACTTACTTACTATCTAATCAGCCACTCCAGATTATAATCCCAGCCTAATATTGGAGCCAGCCAACAGCAGAGGAAGCCGATAACAGGCCTCCTATAACACCACTGTGCAGTCCTGTGCAGTCCTTCAGAACCTCACATAGATCCATTTGTGCAAGCCTCCTCGCAGACTGCAGACTTTCTATCGACCGATAGTTGAGACGGAACATACTTCGGCCCGTAATGAGTATGGAGAAGTAAGCCGAAGTATGTTCCGTCTCAACTATCGGCCGATAGAAAGTCTGCAGTCTGCGAGGGGTCTTTATGTTTACTAATAGGTACAAGATTCACACTAGGTAAAGTTGACAGTGAAGAAGTGCACTTAGTTTCGTTCAACCTCGTTTACTTCGGAACTCTGTAGTTGTCGGTTTTGGCGCCAAGACGAAGCGTCTTCGCTTAACGCGAGTATAGTCACTTGGACTCCAACTTCAACCCGCACCAAAGAAACTTCGCGTGTGTAGTGCAGATGCACTGAATAGGTAAAATATAGGGTGTAAAAATCCCTAAATTTTTTAGTGCTGACTCCGCCACCGTCGGAGGCGGACGTGCGCCGGCGCGGCGAAAAGCGGCCGATCCCCGTCGAGCTGAAGGACGAGAAGTACTTCGAGAGGCGCAGACGAAACAACCAGGCTGCTAAGAAGTCGCGGGATGCACGCAGGATACGGGAAGATCAGGTACCTATATCCTATCAGGCGGTTAAATATTAAAGGCGCAGACTTATCCGCGTCGAGCTGTCAATTTAATAGAAGAAAAGTTCACACTTTAGCTCACACTAGCGCTGCCCTGTGTAACCCTGGCTCTCAAGAGACTTGTGTTACCGGGACATTACAGTTACAGCATATTACACACAACGTCCCCCTTCCCCTCTTCCCTCCCTATAGGGAGACACTGAAAAACAGCGCCTGATCCCTGGATCTAGGCAAGTTGCTGAGTAGTTGCCTTCAACAGTCATTTTTCATTTGTGTTTTTTATTTTATTATTGTTTTATTTTCTTACCTACTTAGTTCATTAGTTGAATAAATGTATTTTCTGTCAGAAGCGAGCCGCATTTTTCATCAGTATTTTTTGTATAGAAAAATAACTGCGGCGCGGACATATGTGCCATACAGCGTCAGGCTGGAGGCAACCTATGTTACACTCAACGACAATAACAATTAGACATTGTTTGAGATGGAATAGGCTATGTAGCAGCTAATCCTCTCAGCGGCAACACGTGCACCTACTAAGCTGTAGGTTTCCTCACGATGTTTCCCTGCTCTTTTACGAAACGCAAAATCCATTGATACACGGATTCCAACCTTCAGATAAAAACTGGATAGGCTCTACCCCATTCGGCCAACATGACTTTAAAGATCAAATCACACAATACGAAAATTACGTAAAATTACGTAATACGTCATTTTCGTATTGTGTGCTTGGTTGGAATGGGAAATGGGAATGCATTTCAAGTTAGACAAGAAGGCCTCTGGTAATAAATCGTCAATTTGTCCACAGATAGCATGGCGGGCGTGTCTGCTAGAACAAGAGAACGCATCACTACGCGCGCACGCCGCAGCCCTACGTCAGGAGATTTTGGCGCTACGCGCGCTTTTGGCAAGAGACGAGCCGCACGCTGCTCCGCATTCTACCACACCTGATTAAACCGCCGTACGCGCCGCAGTCATTTTTCTATACAAAAAATGCTGATGACGTCAGAAAATGCGGCTCGCTTCACATCAGTAGGATTTTCTCGATTGAATTGACAGTGGCGTGCTCGGCTCGACTGTGCGGATACCCTAAAACGTGCTATCATAATAAAAACCTTTTTACTAACCGTTTAACTAACAAAAATCCATTGTTTAGTTACCAGCCGCTAAAGAGGCACGCTCGCTACGCTCGCTCCTCGCGCGTAGTTTTTAAAAGGTAATATTCAAACTACGCGATCTCATCCCGGTTATTAAAATAGCTTTAGATATAGCGTCTTACCATAGAACGTGACATAAAGTTATTCCGGAGTGTAAACTGTCAAAATGTATGGTTATTCTTGATTTATTCGGTGGAATAACTTTATGTCACGTTCTATGGTAAGACGGAAAAGTTTTATCGTGACAGCCGTCCATTGAAGTCAATAAATTAAAATAAAATGTTTTTTTAAACAAGGTTCCTACTTTATTTATTGACTTTCTGGTCAATAAATTAAAAAAAAAGGTTTTTTTAAAAAAGGTTCCTACTAGCAGGAGCCTTTTTTTCATTTTCCTAGCTTAGATTGAATCGGCCTGTATTCCAGAAGAGGCCGCGCTTTGGTGATTTTTAAAATCATCTAAGACATGGAATAGGCATACGAGTTTAGAAGTCTGTAAAATATATACAGGGTGTAAAAAGACTGCTACCGAAAACTGAGGGGTTGTAATCAGACCATGATTCTAAACATACTCGTATTTAGCGAAACAAAACGCAAAATTTTTTTTTGACTTAGCTTCGTCATGCTATGTTATTTTCGGCTATTTACTATTACTATTTACTATTTACGGTTATTTACAACATAATAAGACCATACCTACCTAATAATTTCATTTATAAAAGAAAAAAACATTTAAAACTCAAAATCCAGCAATCTACATATAAAAACGCGCCCAAAACATACGCAAACAGTACTCTTCAAACGCTGTTTTCTCCGGATTTAGTGCATATTTCGGAAAATCTTTTTGGATTTGGTTGTCTATTGGGATGCTGTACCTACCCCTTTCGGCTTCGGTAGACGTCTTTTTACACCCTGTATATATATATTACTTAAGGATATAATCTAGTCAAAGTCGCAGTCAGTTACAAGATTTAATAAACTTAACTTGCTTAAAAAATGCCCTAAAGTTACCCCTTTTTACGTTATTTTCAATATTATGACTGAACGACTGATATTTTACATTTGTTTTTTGTACTAAACTAAAGAATAGAATTATTTCTAAACAAATTCGCAGAGTTTGGCTTGATAAAGTTATTTTTATAATCACTATGTTTAAATATCTACAAAATGCACGAGCGCGGCGTACAGCGCTAACAGTCTACTGTTGCTGGAAGACTACTTTCAATAAGTATATCATCATTTCCCTGCCCTTATCCCACTTTCATGTGGGGTCGGCACAACAGATTTTTCTCTTCCACTCCGCTCTATCAGCCGTCATCTCAACACTCACTCCTTTCTTACCCATATCATCCTTCACACAGTCCATCCATCTTTTCTTTGGCCTGCCTCTTCTGCTACATCCCTCCACATTC
Source organism: Epirrhoe alternata (assembly GCA_963565295.1). Taxonomy (NCBI): domain Eukaryota; kingdom Metazoa; phylum Arthropoda; class Insecta; order Lepidoptera; family Geometridae; genus Epirrhoe; species Epirrhoe alternata. The sequence goes on from OY751402.1 coordinate 982,691, forward strand.
AAACCTAACATTCTTCTCGTTACATGACTCTCTTCCCTCCTCATAACATGCCCATACCACGACAACCTATTACTCCTCAACTTATCCGTCACTGGCGCTACTTTCAAACTTCCTCTAATATACTTTCAATAAGTATAGTTTCTGTAAATAAACTATATTTTTCTTTCAATAAATATTTATTTATGTAGGTAGGTTAGGTACCTATACCTACCTAGTAGGTTGCTTATTATTATTAATTTATACTTATTTATAGTTATTATTAATTATACTAGCCTTAATATTGATGCTAAATATTTATTTTTCGACTTTTAAATCATTTCCTCCTGCTGTCGGGTGTGACCCAAGAATCTGCATTCTCGATGGGCTCAATGGCAGCCTCAGTCGTGGCCTCAGAGTTAGAGATTAGCGCTAAAATAGCGTCCAAATCCCCTCCTATATCACCACTAACATCATTAACAGTATCACCAACAGTATTTTCCGGTGTGAGATCTGAAATAGAAACTAATTTTAGTAAGTACCTATGCACTATAATGATCGCTGTGGAAATCAATGGGGGAGGCCTATGTTCAGCAGTGGACGCTATATGGCTGAGATGATGATGATGATAATATGATATTCTAATCATTAATATAATAAATCTGAAAGTTAGTATGTTTGGATGTTTGTATGTTTGTGTTTCAATCACGCCTTAACCAGTGAACCGATTTGATTGAAACTTGGTATAGGCGTAGATAGACCTGGAATAGCAATAGGCTATTCAAAACGTTGTTACCACGCGGGCGAAGCCACGCGCAGAAGCTGGTCCTAGATAAATGCTTTTAGAAAACAGCGGGGATCGAACCCGCAACCTTTTGCGGAAGCGGACTTTCGCCCACTGCGCTATAGAGGTCGTCGCGAAAGCAACGTTCACCTACCTTCTCTTTTCCTTCTACTGCTATCAACTGGTTGAACGTCACTTTGTGTTGTTTCAACAACAGTAGCCTCCGTGACGTAAGTAACCACATAGTCTGTGGTCGGTGAGACCTCATATCCCAGAGTAGGAGCAATTTGATTGATTTCTGCCATTATCGCGTCCAAATCTTGACTGTGGCATAATGCTACCAAGAAAAGTAGATTCAGGAACAACTGAAAATAGAATAATTGTAGTGTACCTACCTAGGTAAGGAAAAGTATGTAAGTGTCCCTATGCCTAAAATATGGAAACCTGCAGCTTAGGTAGCTCCACACTTGACCCTGTCTTTCCTATAGGATGGTTTAGGCTCTATGCACATTTTTTGTACTTTTATAGCGCTAATCCACACTTGGTATCTATTTTAAAACATGAAAAGTCTTATCAAAATTTTACTAGTGACACGTGTAGATGGCGCTAATCGGTGATCAACCGATAAATATAAGCTTAGTTATCAAAGATTTAGATAAGTACAGACAACTAGGATTCTGTGGCCGAGCGGTAAGGCACACCGGCTTTAGGAGGATCGTCTTTTCGATGCTGGTTCGAATCCTGTCGGAATCCAAAATTTTGTAAAGACTTTTCATTCTGCAATGCACATTGAATTGGCAAACAACGCGACAATAAGTTTTATAGCGCACCATTATAAACCTTATGAACAATAGTACAAGATATAGAAACGCTTGTAGAATGAACCGCACGAAAGTGCTCAAGCCAGCGCGGCCCGCTAGATGGCTTCGCCAGACCTCGTTCATTCTACAAGCGTTTCTATATCTTGTACCATTGTTCATAAGGTTTATAATGGCTATGATACAGCCTTGCATCTCAAACAACGACTATTACACACCATTTTAACCTGGGTTTGAGATGCAAGTGAAGTTTTTTATGTAGCTCTAAGAAAGAAAAGAAAAAGAAAGAAAAGAAAAAATATTTATTTGCAACAACTCAAAAACTAAAGGAAAAATAAACTTAGAGACAAAAACATAAATTAAAAAGTTATAGAGTGTCTCGCAATAGTCCAAGTGTGCTGCTGCAAATTGGTTTCCGACTCAGCATTATGTTGCGTTGACAGTCGAAACTATACAACGCAACGCTGGTCTTCCGTCTGGCTTTCCGAAGACTCTATCTATCAGGTAGTAGGTTTATACCTACCTATCATATTGGTAATATAAACAGCATTATCTCATCAATAGTATTACCTCACCTAAGTTATGATCTAGCACCGCATAAAATTAAATTTGTTTACCTAGCATCGCACACAGTAGATGTTAGCTTAAATGAATGTTGGTATCGTGGATTTTTGAGATGACAAAAATTTTTTCTCCTTGTAAGGCAGTAAATCACTGATGAATGAAGTAAGTAGATAAGTACCTAACCTACTAGTAATGATTCTCTTTTTCTCTACACTTTTTACGCAACACATCCCACTAAAACTTCACTATTTAAACAGAATACTTATCATTGAAATGAAATGAAACTTGGTATGAATGTGGATACGAGTAGAGGTAGGCCGAAGAGATAGATGGATTGTGTGAAAGATGACATGAGTAAGGAGTGAGTGCTGAGATGACGGCTGATAGAGGGAAATGGAAGAGGTATACATGTTGTGCCGACCCCACAGAGTGGGACAAGGGCAAGAAGATGATGATGATGACTGATCATTGAAAATAATTTAATAAATAAATAAAATAAAACGCAGAAGGTTGCGGGTTCGATCCCCGCCGCGGGATAAATAAAATGTTTGTATGATCTGCAAATATTTATCTCGGGTCTGGGTGTTTCTGTGTATAATATGTATTTACAAAAGTAGTATATCAGTTTTTGTTTTAATAACGGGACGAGATCGCGTATAGGTTTTCGATAATATTCGAACTATTATCTTACCTCGACGTTTCGACCGGGTTGCACCGATCGTGGTCACGAGGGAACTCAGTAGTATATCAGTTATCTGGTTCCCATAGTACCTACAAGCTTTGCTTAGTTTGGGGCTAGATGATGCTGTGTGAAATTGTCCAGCATTATTTATTTATGTGAATAAACTGGTCCTACTAGTCACTAATATTAAAACTTTGTGACTTTGAATAAAGAGTATGCATAAGTACTTAACATACTCGTAAATACACAAAAGTTGTAAATGTATAGAGTAGACGTTTTCCTAGGTAGGCAGATATCTCAGGTTTCCACATAATAAATAAATAGGTAATTTTGAAAACTGAACTCACCATTTCTAGAACCGTATGCAGCTTGCAACTTCAAGAAGGTATTTTTCCAGTTTTTTCGAATTACTCACATGGACTGGTCTGGTCGACACCGCGATGTCAACTAGAATGACCGGCCAGGACCAAATGCTGCAGTAGCTGTAAATATAGTGCTACCAGCTATACTGTTCAAGCGAGACTCAACTTATAATGCCGCGGAATTGAATTGAAGCGAGCTTTTATACCATCGGAGTTTACGTCTATTGCATTTTCACTCCACCTGCTCGAAAATGTACCTAGCTTTATAAGTCATACAAACATACAAATCCAAACTGGCCGGCGTAAGTAATATAGGTACCTAGGTACTATAGAATTTCATTACTCCCTCTCCATACATAAAGTCACGCCTCTTTCCCAAAGGGGTAGGCAGAGACCACGGATCTCCAGTCGCTACGATCCTGACACACAACTTTCGCCTCATTCGCTCTCATCACATTCTTCATATATGCTCGTCGGTTTAGGGTAGTTTACTACTCCCTCTCCGCAGAGCAGTAGGTAATGAGATTTTAATTTGATCTACATAGCTTTTTTTACCATTATTAAAGGGTAAAAATATAGTTACTTATGTATTTTATTATCAGCCATGTTGGTAGGTACTTTGGGGCTAGATGATGTGAAATTTCAAATAGGTTTTAAGTAATTAATTAATTTAGATAGAAAAACTGTTTACTCATTGGCTGTGCCTGTGTGCGTAATAGGTATTAAGCGTGTACATAAATTATATAAGAGAACTCTAGTGTTAGGATTTTTTTAACATTACTAACCAGAAAAAAAAACATATTTTCAACAATAAACGCCGAACGTATCAGTTACGGAACTTTATTTTCCCGCTAGCAATGCATTAGCAACGGCTTTACTCGCCAATATAATCACCTTTCTAGAACCATTCTCAGAATGGATCTAAAAGTGTCATAATATTAAATTGGCGATTGCAGTTTGGAATTCTGCACCTGAACAGGTAAGCCGGTGGCACTAACCCCAGGTTTGAAAACCAGTCACCATTTTGAAATGACAAATGCGGAATACAGAATAAATTATAATCACTTCCAGTTACAGCCAAGAAAATATACTACAATAATGATGACACATATTAGGTTAGATCAATCCTAATAAACTGGTTCTTGAACTTTTAGCAAAGTAGTGTATTTGTAAGCTAATTGCTTTTTAAGTTTAATGCCGGCCACCCACGATCAAGTTTAGGTACCGTCCAGTCTGCCGCGGACTGGATGCGGCGTCCAGTAAACTTGACGGTGTATTGGTATGGGGGTGCATGACAAGCGAAAAAGAACTTCGTTCTGCCGACTTGATCAAGTTTGCAGCGCTGCAATCTGGACGGTAGACTGGATGGTGGGTGGCCTGCATTAGGTCATTTAGAACCTGCCGCCTTCTTTCATCATCATCATCATCATCATCAGCCTATAATAGTCCACTGCTGGACATAGGCCTCCCCTAATGAGCGCCATTGCGCTAGGGTCAGGTGATTTAGGTAGCCTACGGTAGCCCGGGGATTCCTAGCACCCCCTGCCCCGCCGTTACCATGGCCGCTACCATGACCAGGAATAACGGGGCGACCGGGAACTGGGGGCCGTTTCCTTTTCGTGCACATCATAAAAGGGGTTTATGCCCATAATCCCCACGCTGGGCAAGCGGGTTGGGGATCGCAGGACACAGCTTCTCGCACCGCCGACGCTGCTGCCCGTCGGCGACCAGAGCGCCTTCTTTCGTGTGAGATCAATTGACATAGTCTTAGATGCCTTTCATCATCAGCTGTTTTCATCCCACGGCTGGACCCTATGCCCTAAGCAAAGAGTGACCATTGGCTGGCTTCTATTTCTCTAAATTTTTTAAATGCCTTTTCATTGAAATAAACTTATAGCATTCTAGGGCTAACTCCCGAGCGTTACAAGGTAGCATAAATCGAGGGAGCTATATTTTTGACGTGACTACTTATGACCTAATCAGTTACAAAATCTTAGTTACTACGTGGACGAAGCGATACGACTCATTCAATTTATTGTAGTACTAGGCTAGTACGAGGCGAAGCCGCGCGCAGAAGCTAGTACTTACTAGCTTCTGCGCGCGGCTTCGCCTGTACCAACATTTTGAATAGCCTATATGCTATTCCAGATCTACGCCTATTCCAAGTTTCATCCAAATCGGTTCACTGGTTTAGGCGTGATTGTTACACAAACATACAAACATCTAAACTTTCAGATTCATTATATTTTATAAGGTTATAGAATTACTATTCCGCGAGTACCGGAAAATCAGACTTGCTTCTAGCTATTTTGAATAGCCTTTAGGCTATTCCAGGTCAAACTACGCCTTTCAGTTTCATCCAAATCGGTTCACTGGTTTAGGCGTGATTGATACACAGTATCACAAACTTATCTGGACCGGTGGTGGCCAAAAGAGGAACTAATGAATTTTACTGTAAATTTTTTTTTTCTGCCAACACCATATCACTCTGTGACACCAAATAAATAAATAAATAAATAATGCTGGACTTTTCACACAGCATCATCTAGCCCCAAAGTAAGCAGAGCTTGTGTTTTAGGTACTAAGATGACTGATATACTACATATATACTTTTTGTTTGTAAATACATACATATTATACCTAGACACCCAGACCAGAGACAAATATTTGTAGATCATACAAACATTGGTCCCGCCGCGGGGATCGAACCCGCAACCTTTTGCGTCGCAGGCGAGCCTTCGTCCACTGCGCTACAGAGGTCGTCAATGCGACAGCAGCGTTCAGACAAGTTTATGGCACTTAAACAAACATCAAAGATGTGCTGTATAATACTATTATTGTTTGAATTTGGCCACACTATTGCATTAGGTTAAGCCTGTAAAAATAAGATATCTCAGAAATGGCCAAATACAGTATTCCATTATAACAATACTTATTTATTTCATAAATACAAACATAATCATCAATTTACAATATTATCCAGCAACCCAATCTCTCCACCCGTGTCTAGGCTCTGCCTTGTCTTTTGCCGCTCTTTTATATTTTTAATTTTTGCCTACTCGTCAATTACCCATTCCACCTTCGTCAGAGTGACAGAGTGCAAACTTTTTCATAAATTCTGATTTAATTAGACATTATTTTATAAAAGTAAATCAAACCTTACACTAAGAAGTGGTAAATAAATAAATAAATAAAAACATCCTTATGAGCGGGACGGGGTTCGTCTAGTCATCTTAACGTACCTAGTATCCAAAAGTTGTGTTCAGGGAAGTACCGTGTGCGTAGTTTCCTCTTATTAAAATGACTAAGATCTACCGGTAAAGAAAACCACAATTGTATCATCGTAAATATTTAATTCGCTATTCTATCATCATACAATTTAGCATAATATACAGCACAAGTGGGCACGCAAGTATGGTTCATAATAATGTCTATAAAATAAGTTTAAACTTTAGGTACATTTTTGTACTGTATGTATTTTTGTTTTTACCGACGACGGAACGGATAAGTAGTATGCGTTTGGGGTGAGTTTGTGGGTGCAATTTTTTACTCCCATTTATTTAGGTAGGATGTTTACAACTTTCCTTCTGTTTTGACGTGACAACGTCTTATAATTCGATAGAGCCGGCTGCACGCACGAAAAAATGCGGCGTTAAGAAGCACAAACGTTGTCACGTTCAACTATCGTCAGTAAACCGACTTTACAGACAACCAATTTTTTTTTCAGTTTTAGTACGTCAAATGTATTGAACTATCCTCTTGTTTTCCTTCAGCGAATGAGGATAAAATTCTAGAATAATTCGATTGACAAAATTCCGTTTCCTTGTCAAACAATATGAAGCATACCTGCCGCCTCCATACATACATATACTTAACAAACAACCAAAAAAACAGAACAATCTGTTCAAACACTAAATGCAAACATACATTAAATACTTATAGGCTGCTTTCACACTAGATAATGTCACCTCAGATTAAGATTATGCATCTCTTGACCAACTGAACTAATGGGGATTGGACACTTTGTAGTATTGATCTGTAAAGTATGTACTTTACAGATTGTCACGTTAGTAAGCAATAGATATGTTATTCTATTACCTAATTTGAGAGTACACCCGCCCCGGCTTCGCACGGGTGTAATGCTGATGCTAAATATTAGAGTTCAGCCAGTGTTTGCAATGTAAGCGCAAAAAATGTATTAGTAATTCACGACATCACATTAGAAACCTCTAAAATGATCAGTGTTCCTCTACTATATTATGCATGTATTATACATATAAACCTTCCTCTTGAATCAATCTATCTATTAAAAAAAACCGCATCAAAATCCGTTGCGTATTTTTAAAGATCTAAGCATACTTACAGACAGCGGGAAACGACTTTCTTTTATACTATGTAGTGATTAGAATATTTATCTGGGTCTATAAAACAAAGGACACGTCTCTCTCCCCAAGCACGGTAGACATTCTCTTAGATCAAGTCGCTCTCTGAAGCTATCTAAGACGATAGAGATACGTACAAATACAATATTGTAACATGCATCAGTAAATTGGATTGCGACGACTACGGTTCTGTGGCCGAGCGGTAAGTCACTCCGGCTTTAGGAGGATTGTCTGATCGCTGCGGGTTCGGATCCCGTCGGAATCCAAAATTTTGATAAGACTTTTCATTTCTTAATCAGTAAAAATGTCTGTAATAGAAATACTATACGAATCTAGTGTGAAAGCCGCCATATTGTTTCAGATTGCTCCGCGCATACATTTCATGAATATATTACATTATAAACTATTTAACAGCCTAGGTTCAGCTAAGGTTTGATCTGCACGCGAAGTTATTAAGCATTTTAACATAATCAAGGCGAGGCAATGTTCTATGACAAGCCACATGATAACTATGTAACCAATTTCAAATTATTATAGTTCAATTTTATCGCGTTAAAAAAAGTAAAGTAAGTTCGTATGAGTCAGTGGCCAACTCTGGCGACGGAGTTTTTAGGCCGCCTTAAGGCCTCCGTCATGGCTTAACGACTTAAATAGCCGGGACCGACAATTTAACGTGCCCTCCGAAGCACGGAAGCGCTCAGATGAAAATGCCACTGGCGGTCACCCATCCAATTACAGACCGCACCGAAAGTTGCTTAACTTCGACGATCTATCAAGAACGACTAAGCAAACACGACCACGAGCGTTAAAAAAAGTGGACAAGTTTAAGAAAGACCCAAAGGTATAAATAAATAATGCTGGACAATTTCACACAGCATCATCTAGCCCCAAAGTAAGCATAGCTTGTACTATGGCAACCAGATAACTGATATACTACTTATATACTTTTTGTTTGTAAATACATACATATTATACATAGAAACACCCAGACCCGAGATAAATATTTGCAGATCATACAAACATTTATCCCGGGGCGGAGATCGAACTCGCAACCTTCTGCGTCTCAAGCGGGCTTTCACCCACTGCGCCACAGAGGTCGTCATAGTCGCGCGCAGACCAAACGAAAGTATTCTACAAAATATAACAAGCTAGTATCCATTATCTAAAGTGAAATAAAAACTAAATTGCAAAACAATTTGCAAAATGCATAGTTTTCAATACGTAATGTACTGTTGAGAAAAATATGCAGTTTGGTCTGTCAACTTAGCGTTGCGACGAATACAGTTCTAGTGTACAGGGTTATTTGTAAAACACCGGTAACCTCTTAGGACTGTATTACTAGCATTATAAACAACAAATTTTGTTCTATGACTTTTTACAAAACCAAAAACAAACCTTAAAGATTTCGTTGTCCTATCTAAAACATTTCGGCCCCCGCCGCCCTAAACCCGCTCCTCGCTTTGTACTATCGCTTTCTTTTGCCTCGCATAGACTTCGTGACATTTAGAGCGTTCAATTTAAAAATTTATTTTTGTATGGAAATCTGATGAACTAAAATATGATGAATTTTTAAGTCATAAAACAAAAGTTGTTTCTGATGATAGTAATACAGTCCTGCGAGGTAACCGGTGTTTTACAAATAACCCTGTATAGGTGCATTTCTAAGTCTAGGGTCTAGAATATTCTAGATTTAGTAACGCACGTAAGCCTACATCACACATCCTTTCGTGCGTAACTCAAATGTGATGTGTACATGACACATCTTTTAACTGGTGTGTAAATATGATGGTAAACTAAATTACGCAAACATTCTACCATTAAGTATAATTCGAAGCACAACTTTAAGTGCGTTTCATGATAAAAATATTCACCAACAAGTCCGTGAAAATCTTTGGCCAATTACAAAATGGAGATATCTTTCAAATAAGACTTTTTGAATATCATAGGACAATTTTAAAATCTCCGTTTATGAACATCTGTCACTGACTACACCAAAGGGTACATGTATTGTTGCTGTAATGCTATAGTTAGAGAAGCTATGGAGGCCTAGTTGCGGCCTAGTGTCGGTGAACAAAGCGGCCTAGCGCTGGCTTAGTTCTTCTCTTCCTTCTTCTTCTCGTCTTCGGGAGTCTGTTCTGTGCTCTGCTGTGCGCCTTCACGCTCAGCGGCCATCTGTGTATAACATTATTTATTATTATTAAAAGTGTTACGGAGGTATTGAAATAACATTATTGATTTTTTATTATAAGTTCTCCAAAATGTGTGTATGAGAGAGTCACTTCAAGTCATTCCAGGTCGCTATCTACACCTATTCCAAGTTTTATCCAAATCGGTTTACTGGTTTAGGCGTGATTGAAACACAAACATCCAAACAAACTCATAAACTTTCATTAAATTCTCAAAAAATGTGTGTATGAGAGAATGTAAGAGTGTGAGAGAGTGTATGAGGGCATGCATTAGTGTAAATGAGAGAGGTACGAGATAGAGTACAGTGTGTATGAGAGAGAATGTACGAGTTTGTGTGTGAGTGCGTTAAGTGAGAGATGTGTGAGAGAGTCCACGAGTGTGGTTGAGTATTTATTCACTGTGTTTGAGTGAGAATGTAAGAGAGTGTATGCGTGTGTGTATGTTTACGAGTGTGTTAGTGTTCAAGTGTGTGTGTGTGTGTGGCCTGTGTGAGTGTGTATGCGTGGGTATGTGTGTGTGTTTATGCGTGTGTTTGCGCGCGTGTTCACTGTGTATGTGTCAGTGTGTTTGAGAGGATTGTGTGTGTATTTAGGTATGTGTTTGTGTGTGTCGGTAACGACAATCGTCCGCCGCGTCATAGGACAGCGCTGGATGATAACAGGCCACCGTCTCTGTGGCACTTTTGCTTGACCAATGCATCCATGGGACGATGAACTGGCTCAAAAAAGTGCCATTGTATTTGTTAGCTGTGTGATGTACAGAGCTAATGTACATGCCTGTTGTAGAGACAATATATTGTATTGAGAAATGTGTGTGAAGTGAGTTATCAAAATTTTCAATTCCGATGGGATTCGAACCCGCGACGATCTGACGATCCTCCCAAGTGCCTTAAATAATAGAATTTAAGTATATTTTATATAGGGTCTTTCATTTTAAACTAACTTGTATATATTTCTTTGTTTGTTTTGTTATGAAAATCCCGAGAAAATTGATAATGACTATCCTTGTTGCTTCCTGTATAACTTAGTCCATTCGAGCTTGCATGTGTGCGCTCGGATGTAGCCGGACTGTGATTGGTTGAATGTCTGTTCTCCTTGAAAATCATAATGATCTTCAAAAAATCCATAAATGATATATTTTGAAGTGTAAACTTATATCGGCTTAGGATTTCAATTGATACGGTCAAACGTCTATTTACACCCAAAAATGAAGCCCTATCAGTTTGTGTAGTTAAAATGATGGAATTAGAATATAAGTATTATGGATGATATATACCTTCTTGTAAGCCTGCTCGAACAGCTTGAGGCTGGCTTGCTGCAGCGTGTTGGTGGCGGTGCGGATCTCCTCGGGCTCGACTGTTTCCTTCTTGGCCAACAGTTCGCGAAGCTTGGCAATCTCACCGCGCAGTTTGTCGCACTGCAAACAAAGATAATACATACATAAAACAGGAATTGTGTTCAGGAAGTTCTTCAGCAGACTGATACGAGACTTCCCGCTTGCGTCATCGGCGACGAAAATTAAGTAGTTTTACTATTTTGTTTATTATAAAACAACATAATATTTATAATAGCAATAGTCCTAAACATTTTAATATTTTACATTTATTTTTATTATAAAAAAATCACATAGACGCCCACGACACAGGCTTTGCCTAGTGTGGGGTCCATTGTAATTTGTTCCTATAATTATACTTAAGTGTCCTATGTAATTTATCAATGTCTATGAAATAAATTATCTTATCTTATCCTATAAAATCACGCCTCTTTCCCTGTGGGGTAGGCTGAGACCACGGATCTCCAGTCGCTACGATCCTGATACACAACTTTCGCCTCATTCACTCTCATTACATTCTTCATACATGCTCGTCGGATAATAATACTATCTTTTTTATTCGGAAACACACACAGAGAGAATATAGGAATATAATTTAATTATCTCTACTATAGATACTTTATAAATAAATAAATAAAATTTGATTATTTATTTATTTATTAGGCAACACCAACCGCATACATAATTCACATTTGTAGGAACATTTTAAATCAGTCACTCTATAGAATGTACACCCATTACAGGCATGCACAACATTTACAATAAGTTCAGACTACAAAATGGCCCATAGTTTGTTAGTATGTACAGGAAATAAAAAGCTTTCCTAAGACGTGTATGAAACTAAATTTCTTTCGACACTGCATCAAGAAAAGTAAGATTTTTGTCTGTGAGATTATAATCCGGCCACACATGTGCGTGGTCGGTGAATATGTCCCCAGTTTAGTGTCGCACCCGTCAGGAGACCGGCCGAGTCGACCGTGTGGGCTGACTCGGTACCGTGCTGAGTGCTAAGTTTAAACTATTGATTTTAAAGTAGATAAGACTAGCTAGTGGTAACAACATTTTGAATAGCCTATATGCTATTGCAGGTCACTATCTACGCCTATACTTTCATCCAAATCGGTTCACTGGTTTAGGCGTGATTGTTACACAAACATACAAACAAACTCACAAACTTTCAGCTTTATTATATGAGTGGGATGGGAAGTGGGATAATACAGAGCTAGTAAATAATGAACGCGTCTTTGAAATCGTCAATTTTATGATAAAATCCTTTCGCTTTAACCAGAATTTTATAATTTTTTGCGAATGAATTCGTAATAAATTCTTTGTGAAATCCGGATAAGTACCTCTCATCCGGATGCAGTTACTAAATCATTACATAGTATAAAACAAAGTCGCTTTCTCTGTCCCTATATCCCTATGTATGCTTAAATCTTTAATACTACGCAACGGATTTTGATGCGGTTTTTTTAATAGATAGAGTGATTCAAGAGGAAGGTTTATATGTATAATACATGCATAATATAGTAGAGGAACACTGATCATTTTAGAGGTATCTAATGTGATGTCGTGAATTACTAATACATTTTTTGCGCTTACATTGCAAACGCTGGCGAAACCGTAACATTTAGTATCAGCATTACAACCGTGCGAAGCCGGGGCGGGTCGCTAGTCAGTCATATCAAGCTCTACTTACTTTGAAACCATCATCATTTGCCTGCCCTTATCCCGCTTATGCGGGGTCGGCACAACATGTTCTCTTCTTCCACTCTCCCCTATCACTCGTCATCTTCGTATTCACTCCCTTCTTACCCATATCTTCTTACACAATCCATCCATCTTTTCTTTGGTCTACCTCTACTCACATATCCATCCACATTCATTTCCATCACCCTTTTAAACCAAAAGTCTTTTTTTATTTTACTTATGCAACTGACCTCATCCTGTGGCAACTGGTGTTTGTACTCGTCCATCTTGGTCTCAGTATCGTGCAGCACGCCTTCAGCCTGGTTCGACAGTTCGACGCGCTCACGGCGCTGCTTGTCCGTCGCGGCGAATTGTTCCGCCGCCTTCACCATGTTCTCAATCTCATCTTTGGATAGGCCGCCCGATGACTGGATCACGACTGCGGAAAGAATTTGATTAATTCATTGGCCCCGATTCTGTTGTTCACTGACTAAAGTTAACTAAACTAAAATGCTTCGTTCTTATTTCGTTTACGACAAAGTCCAAAAAAGAATGACTATTACAGTGGCATTCTTAAAATTTCTTAATTTTAGCAAAAATGAAGTATTTGTGGGTAGATTTAGTCAAGACCATTTTGCTTGCCGTGTAAAACAGCTGATAAAGAAGCTCAGAGGCGCCATTTTGATTATACTTTTAGTTATGTCACTTTCAACGACATGCCATTTTCGTCTTTAGCGAGAACCAAATAAGAACGTGCCAGTTTTAGTTTTAATTAAGTTTAGTCAGTGAACAACAGAATCGACGCCATTGTTAAGGTGAAGTGCGCTCTGGCGTGAGGTCTGCGTGAGGTGTGCTGGCCGGCCCGCGCCCTATTACACTGAACGTTATTTAGAAATGTATTATTTGCAATAAAATAATTCCGTAATCCTCCACCGTAGACGACATTTTATTAAAAAAATTTAAACAACCAGCAAATGAAACTGCTTTACCTGTCCATACAAATGGTTGCCAGGAAGAAATCGCTTTTATCGATATGGCCGCCCATTGTAAAATGTTTTTTTTTATGTATACTCTGTATTACATTCTTGTGTACAATAAGGCTCAATGCAATAAAGAATAAAGCGTCAATCTATCTATTTGTACATGCCTCTGACTACCCCCTTAGACATATTCAAAGGATCTGGAATATAAAGATCTGGGAGAATGTCTACTGCGCCTTGGGGATACAGTCGTGACCCTGTTTACGTTTTTTTGTCTATCTATAAACCAAAAAGACCAAAAAGTTTGGATGAAACAGATGACTCACTCTGTTGCTCCTTGCCGGTTCCCTTGTCTCTGGCGGACACATGTACGATACCATTAGCGTCTATGTCGAATGTCACCTAGAAATACAAAAGATTACGTCATTAATGGTGGACATTTCACACAATGGCCTCAAAGCAAAGCTTGCGTTATGGGCGTTATTATACACTAGCTTCTGCGCGCAGCTTCGCCCGCGTGGTACCAACATTTTGAATAGCCTATATGCTATTCCAGGTCACTATCTATGCCTATACCAAGTTTCATTCAAATCGGTTCACTAGTTTAGGCGTGATTGTTACACAAACATACAAACATCCAAACATACTCACAAACTTTCAGATTTATTATATTATAAGGATTATTAGGGAAAAAAAAACTGTAGCACTCGCTTGAGTGCTACAGTTTTTGAATCCAGCACTCCCGCGAGTGCCGAGAGAAGTTAAAACTTGAACAATAAGTGCCTAGTGTAGTTTTTGAATCGTCAGGAAATCGAGAAATATCGAAAGATAATGACTTCACCCGTTTTGAAATGAGCTTTTAGAAATGTAAAAAAAAATATTGCCGTAAAATTTTACCGAGTACAGAACTAGATGGCGCTACTGGTAGGTGTCGGTGAGCCTTCTAAAAATGCAAAACGCGCCTAAAGAAATTTTCACTTTAAAAACAGCAAGTAATCGGTATGTACCTCGACTTGTGGGACGCCGCGGGGCGCGGGCGGGATGCCGATCAGAGAGAATTGTCCAAGAAGTTTGTTGTCGGTGGCCATCTCACGTTCGCCTTGGTGCACCTTGATCTCCACCTGGGTTTGTCCGTCAGCGGCTGTAACAAACAAACAAATGTTAAGTGTATTAAGCCACAAAATTAGAGAAATGAAAAATTCTCTACATATTAATATATTTATCGCTGTGTGGTATGCAATAAAGAATTATCTATCTAGACACCGCTATTTTTGTAATTACCAAAAAAAAAAACATGGTCTCGGTGTCTGTTACTGATCACATTTATGTAGTTAAAATTAAAAAAAAAGAGAAAAAAAAATTATAACCTTAAAAGGAGACGAGACGAGTCAGACATGGATTTATGATAGCTACTGCGGTTTTACTGACTGGGGATGATACGAGAACATAGTTCGAATGAGAGTCTGTACGCGATTGTTGTCTATAGTACTTATTTGTACAGTTTTCATAAAATTTTGTTCGGTTTTGGTTGACTACAATCATCGAAACTTAGTGATAGTTAAATAAAAATAAGTTCTGACCATGCCATTATCATTTTCTGCATCTGCTGCAACAAAATTTTTTTTGGTAGTCATAAAATACATACATACATAAAATCACGCCTCTTTCCCTGTGGGGTAGGCAGAGACCACGGATCTCCACTCGCTACGATCGTGACACACAACTTTCGCCTCATTCACTCTCATAAAATAGCAGTGAATAACTCACCAGTAGAGAAGACCTGGCTTTTCTTAGTAGGTATCGTGGTGTTCCTAGTGATGAGCTTCGTGAACACCCCTCCGAGCGTCTCAATGCCCAGAGAGAGAGGAGTCACGTCCAGTAGGAGGATATCTGTGACGTCACCGGCTAAGACTCCGCCCTGAACAGCGGCGCCCACTGCGACCGCTTCGTCTGGGTTCACAGCGCGGGATGGAGCGCGGCCGAATATTTCTTGTACTGTTGATTGCACCTGATGACAATATTGAAAGAATTAACACTTGTAAGAAGCTTGTAATGCTTAGGTATGTATTTCACTTGTATAATAAATAAATAAATAATGCTGGACATTTCACACAGCATCATCTAGCCCCAAACTAAGCAAAGCTTGTACTATGGGAACCAGATAACTGATATACTACTTATATACTTTTTGTTTGTAAATACATACATATTATACATAGAAACACCCAGACCCGAGATAAATATTTGCATATCATACAAATATTTATCCCGCGGCGGGAATCGAACCCGCAACCTTCTGCGTCCCAAGCGGGCTTTCACCCATTGCGCCACAGAGGTCGTGTAGTGGTGGTTTGAATAAATGCTTTTTCTTTCTTTCTTTCTTTCTTGTCGACTTGCCGACCTTCACAAAAAACTTCAATGCGGATCCGGGTTAGGAACCTATTGATTCCTGGTAATAAATGTATTAGTAGAATAATAACCTTTAGACCCCTCGCAGACTACAGACTTTCTATCGGCCGATAGTTGAGACGGGCTATACTTCTCCACAATGGGCACGGCATAGCACTATCTACTCAAACGTAGCCTACCCGATTCAACCTGAGGCCTTTTTGCCTTACTTGAAATCCATTCCCATTTCCCATTCCAACCAATCACACAATACGAATATGACGTATTTTTTGTGGCCCAGTGGGTGAAAGCCCGCTTGGGACGCAGAAGGTTGCGGGTTCGATCCCCGCCGCGGGATAAATGTTTGTATGATCTGCAAATATTTATCTCGGGCCTGGGTGTTTCTATTTATTATTTGAATGATTTGTTTGTTTGTTTGAATTGCATAGGCTCTAACTGGACCGATTTGAAAAAATCTTTCATCATTGTCCCACATTATCCCTGGTGAACATAGGCTAAATTTTATCCCGGGATAAGTGAAGTTTTCCCGAGGGACCGCGTATGTATGTATTTACAAAAACTATATAAGTAGTATATTAGTTATCTGGTTCCCATAGTACAAGCTTTGCTTAGTTTGGGGCTAGATGATGCTGTGTGAAATAGTCCAGCATTATTTATTATTTATTTATCTCAGAAAATTTGAAATCAGATCGACTGCTGCAAAATATAAAGCACATCACCCCAACAAGCAGCCCAGCTGCTTCAACAGAGCTACCAAAAACGACTAAAGAGACAAGACATCCAAACGCTAGACCAAAGAAGCTAGCAAATGCCTATAAAGTCGCGCTGGCATCTACTTCATATTATTAGTATTTCCTTAGACGTGTATGAAACTCAATTTATTTATACACGACATCAAGAAAAGTATAATCTTTAGCTCTCTGAAGTAGCTGCGCAGAGCCCATTTTTTATGACGCCTAAAAGACTAAGACAACGTTGTATAGCTGCCTCGCTCATTCGCTTAGTTTGTTCCATCGTGCTATCTCGCTTACTCTACCAAACCTGCGCAATCGTTTAGTGCACCTAACTTCAGAGAGACAAAGGTTGTGCGTACTGTAAGATTTTTGTCTGTGAGATTATAATCCGGCCACACATGTGCGTGGTCGGTGAATATGTCCCCAGTTTAGTGTCGCACCCGTCCGGAGACCGGCCGAGTCGACCGTGTGGGCTGACTCGGACCCGTGCTGAGTGCTATGTTTAAACTATTGATTTTAAAGTTTCGCTAAGACTAGGTAGTGGTACCAACATTTTGGGTCACTATCTACACCTATACCAAGTTTCATCCAAATTGGTTCACTGGTTTAGGCGTGATAGTTACACAAACATCTAAACAAACTCACAAACTTTCAGCTTTATTATGAGTGGGATGGGATTTATTTTACGAGTGGAATATTAGCGGGATGGGATAAATAAATATTTTTTCGCATAAAGTTTTATGTTAAATAGCCACTAACCACTAAAACCAATATTTCACCACTAAATGAGGGGTTAAAACCACCAGATTTAGTGGAAAATCCACTTGGCAACACTGTGTATAATACATGTTTATGCGTACCTTGGGCATTCTAGTCATGCCTCCCACCAGCAGCACCTCTCCGATATCGCTTCGTTGTGTCTCTGCGTCCTGTAACGCGCGTTGACACGGCGCGATGGTACGTTTGATGAGGTCGCCCACTAAAGACTCTAGCTTGGAGCGGGTCATCTGTGAAATAGATATTTAATTAGCAGAGTAGGATAAAAAGGAGACGAGACGAGTCAGACATGGATTTATGATAGCTACTGCGGTTTTACTGACTGGGGATGATACGAGAGCATAGTTCAATTTTTTCAATTTCAATTTATAAAGAGGAAAGATTTGTTTGTTTGTTTGCTCCGAAACTACTGGACCGATTTGAAAAATTATTTCACCAATAGAATCCTACATTATCCCCTATGAACATATTTTATCCCGTGGAAGTGCAGTTTTCCCGAGGGATCGCGGGTACCACCGAGGCGGACAGCTAGTTTATTCATAAAAACATATTACATAACGACCTCAGTGGCGCAGTAGGTGAAAGCCCGCTTGGGACGCAGAAGGTTGCGGGTTCAATCCCCACCGCGGGATAAATGTTTGTATGATCTGCAAATATTTATCTCGGGTCTGGGTGTTTTTATGTATAATATGTATGTATTTACAAACAAAAAATATATAAGTAGTATATCAGTTATCTGGTTCCCATAGTACAAGCTTTGCTTAGTTTGGGGCTAGATGATGCTGTGTGAAATGTCCAGCATTATTTATAAAATTACATGATTTTACAATGAGAGTGCGTACGCGATTGTTGTCTGTAGTACTTATTACAGTTTTCATAAAATTTTGTTCGGTTTTTGTTGACAACAATCCTCGATAACTTTGTGATAGTTCAATATAAAAAAAATCTGACCATGCCATTATCATTAACCGACTTCAAAAAAAGGAGGAGGTTCTATGTTCGGGTGTATGTATGTTTTTTTTTTTTTATGTATGTTCACCGATATCTCCGTCGGTTGTGAACCGATTTCCAAAATTTTTTTTTGTTTGAAAGGGTATGTTACCATAGTGGTCCCATAAAAATTTTACTCCTGAGGGATTGATAGTTTTCCCGTAAAACAAAAAAAATCACCGATCTTTCCGAAAAATGTGGACCGAGTTCCAAAATTTTTTTTTTGCTTGAAAGGGTATCTATCTCTAGATCGTCCTCATACTTTTTTTTCCTGAGGGATTGATAGTTTTCCCGTAAAACTCAAAAAACCTCATTCTCACTCTAACTTCTTTAATCTTGACTATTCCAATATCTAACCTAACCTACTATATTATTTACACTTACACTTTATTTACACTACACACAGTGTTTATTTACACTAAAAATTGAAAAATAAAAATTTTTGAAAAAAAATTGAACCGACTTCACCATAACACATACAGACACTAAGAACCTTCTATGTACCTACACTAAAAAGAGAAAAATAAGAATATACACATGTAATTATTATTTACAGTATTCAATTAATAAATTATTATGTTATATTATGTATTTGAAGTCGGTGCCAACTATTCTACTCCAACTACTCGATACAATTTTGCACCCAAGTTCTATTGTACTCGTAATTTCTTCTTAGATGTAAATGCATAGTTGGCACCGACTTCAAATACATAATATAACATAATAATTTATTATTTGAATACTGTAAATAATAATTACATGTGTATATTCTTATTTTTCTCTTTTTAGTGTAGGTACATAGAAGGTTCTTAGTGTCTGTATGTGTTATGGTGAAGTCGGTTCAATTTTTTTTCAAAAATTTTTTTTTCTGCATCTGCTGCAACTGACCTTAAATTTTTTTTATAGTAAGTTTTTAGTCCTTACCTTGAGGTTCATATGCTTAGGTCCCGAAGCATCCATGGTGAGGTAGGGCAGGTTGATATCAGTCTGAGCGGACCCTGAGAGCTCGATCTTGGCCTTCTCAGCCGCTTCCTTCAAGCGCTGCATCGCCATAGCGTCTTTACGGATGTCAATGCCTTGCTGGAAACCATACAGTAAGTTAGTATGAATGAATGAATGAATGAATGAAAATTCTTAATTGCACACCATTATTAAATACAAAAAAAAATCAGATAAAAATGTACAATGGTCGCTTGTCGCTAAGAAGCGATCTCTTCCAGGCAACCTTTGTATGAGTCAGTGGCCAACTCTGGTGACAAAGTTTTTGGGTCGCCTTAGGCCCCGTCATGGCATACGGGACGGACAATTTAACGTGTCCTACGAAGCACGGAAGCGCTCAGATGAAAATGCCACCGATCACCCAACCAATTACATGCGTCTCCATATCTTGTACCGTTGTTCATAAGGTTTATAATGGCTTGCTATAAAACTAATTGTCGCGTCGCTTGCCAATTCGATGTGCATTGAGCCTAAGATAGGTTGTGTGTACTGTGTAGTTACTTAGAGAAGTGTTCCCGATGGGGAAACAGCATTGATAGTTATATAAGTTAGTTAAGCATAGATAAGTTTGCTCATCCCTGTATCAAATTACTATTATTAGGCAATGATGAGCTATAATATTAGACATTGTCACAAGATAATTATTGACTCCTCAAAATATGAAATTCAAAGGAGTGGTTTTCATTTGTAATTCTTTAGCACTGTTTTAAACACTCAAGAAACGGTTCATGAATATTATTCAGTAAACAGTGCAATTAAAAGTAATATATCCCCAAGGTACTGTGGATATGAATGCATCCAATCAGAACCATTATGTTGGATTCCCATTATGTTGGATTCCCATTATTTTGGTTTCCCATTACGTTGGATTCCCATTATGTTGAATTCCCATATGTTGAATTCCCAGGATCTGAGATGTCTACCACACCTTGGGGTTACAGTCGTTTTAGATTTGTGTAGATGCACATACACGTTGTTTCTTTGAGCGTGAGCTCGAGAACGCTCCATGGACAAATGAGCGCGCAGTATAGTACACACACACACAATTAAAATAAATAATAAAATAAAAATCATTTATTTCAGACAGTTGATCCATATATTAATTAATTTGAATATATGATTTTATAGCTCTGAACGGTGAAGGAAAACATCGTGAGGAAACCAGTTAGTATTCTTACAGGCGGCGATGGGCTTGCAACCTGTCACGTATGGAATACTAACTTCTGCAAGATGTGGGCATGTATCAAATATGTATTTGTACATGCCTCTGACTACCCCCTTAGACATCTTCAAAGGATCTGGAATATAAAGATCTGAGAGAATGTCTACCGCGCCTTGGGGATACAGTCGTGACCCTGTTTACGTTTATGATTTTACAAAAATTTTGCGATATTGTTGTGCTATATGCTATATATTAAATAGTATAAAATGCACTTAAAACCAACCTTACGTTTCGTTACGTTCGTATTTTTCGGTGCTGAACAGAAAAATATGAGCCTATCGAAAATTTGGACACCGGTAACAAGGGATTCTGTGGCCGAGCGGTAAGGCACTCCGGCTTTAGGAGGATCGTCTGATCGATGCGGGTTCGAATCCCGTCGGAATCCAAAATGTTGATAAGACTTTTCATTTCATAATAAAATACCAAGTGTGGATCAGCACTATAAAAAAACAATTACAAAAACCTTACGTTAGATTGTAATTGTACTCACGTCTCGCTTAAACTCGTCCACAAGGAAGTTCACGATGACATTGTCGAAGTCCTCACCGCCGAGCAAAGTGTCGCCGTTGGTAGACTTCACTTCGAACACTCCCTTCTGGATCTCAAGGACGGACACGTCGAAGGTGCCTCCACCAAGATCGTATACTGCGATGCTGTAGAGATTATATTAGTTAGACATCAAAATAATTAAGTTTGGAGAAGGGCCAGGTCAAAAGTACCTACCCTAAACCGACGAGCATGTATGAAGACTGTAATGAGAGTGAATGAGGCGAAAGTTGTGTGTCAGGATCGTAGCGAGTGGAGATCCGTGGTCTCTGCCTACCCCTTTGGGAAAGAGGCGTGACTTTATGTATGTATGTATAATTAAGTTTTTTACTACATTTAACTAAAAAGAAAACCGACTTCAATGTTTGACTTAGGGCGCGGCGTTTCTGAGGAAGAGGTTTTTTTAAGTTTTACGGGTAAACTATCAATCAGGAAAAAAAAATATTGGAACCACATCAAGAGAAAATGCTGGAAATCGGTCAACAATTGACGGAAAGATCGGTGATTTTTTTAGTTGGGCATGTAATGAGAAGGGAAGGTCATGTAACTAGGAGAGTGCTTGGTATGAGTGTTGATGGATTTACGCGTAGAGGTAGGCCAAAGAAAAGATGGATGGATCGTGTGAAGGATGACATGAGTAAGAAAGGAGTGTGTGTTGAGATGACGGCTGATAGAGAAGAATGGAAGAACACAATATGTTGTGCCGACCCCACGTAATGTGGGAAAAGGACAGGAAGATGATGATGGGAAAACTATCAATCCCTCAAGAGTAAAATTTATATGGGACCATCTCGAGTCTTTCAATAAAAAAATTTGGACATTGGTCTACATCGGAAATATCGGTGAATATACATTAAAAAGCAAACATACAGCCGAACATAGAAACCTCCTCCTATTTTTGAAGTTGGTTAAAAAGGAATTCATCAATTAAGTGAGCAATTTTCATCTCAAACAATGTCCTAGCAATGGTTGCCTCTTGCAACTGTTTAAATCATCTATACATACATATATAAAGTCACGCCTCTTTCCCTGTGGGGTAGGCAGAGACCACGAATCTCCACTCGCTACGATCCTGACACACAACTTTCGCCTCATTCGCTCTCATTACATTCTTCATACATGCTCGTCGGTTTAGGGTACTTTTTACCTGGCCCTTCTCCAAAATGTCGCCAATTTGATCCAAGAAGGTTCGCCTAATCATCTATAAAACTTTGCTAAAGCTTTCGTAAAAAGTTTTGCGCAGTGAACGCTTTTATATTGTAAAACGACCTCTGTAGTGCAGTGGGCGAAGGCCCGCCTGCGACGCAAAAGGTTGCGGGTTCGATCCCCGCGGCGGGACCAATGTTTGTATGATCTACAAATATTTGTCTCGGGTCTGGGTGTTTCTATGTATAGTATGTATGTACATATTTACAAACAAAAAGTATATAAGTAGTATACCAGTCATCTTTGTACCCATAACACAAGCTCTGCTTACTTTGGGGCTAGATGATGCTGTGTCAAAAGTCCAGCATTATTTATTTATTTTATTTTATTTATATTGTAAAAAGACAACTACCGAAAACTGAGGGGTTGCAATCAGACCATGATTCTAAACTAATTTAGCGAAAAAAAAACGCGATTTTTTTTTTACTTAGCTTAGTCATTTTATTTTATTTTCGGTTATTTACTACTATTACAACATAATAAGATCATACCTACCTAATAATTTCATTTGTAAAAGAAAGAAACAGTTAAAACTCAAAATCCAGCAATCTACGTGAAACAACGCGCCCAGAACATACGCAAACAGTACTCTTCAAACGCTGTTTTCTCCGGATATAATGATTTTTTCGGAAAATCCTTTTGGATTCGGTTGTGTGTTGGGATGCTGTACCTACCCCTTTCGGCTTCGGTAGACGTCTGTTTACATCCTGTATACAAAATTGTGTTCTGAGACACCGCCAACTTCACGAATGCCTAGATCCGTTGGGCGAACTGTACTTACACTTTATCGTCAGTCTTGTCCATGCCATAAGCGAGAGCGGCGGCTGTCGGCTCGTTGATCACTCGCAAAACGTTCAGACCCGCAATTTGACCTGAGTAACACAAGATTTGATATTAATTATAACAATATAAGAACTTTTAGTATAGAAGAACTTTTAGTTATATTTGCCACCACATTTAGATACAAATTTATAGGAAACTTTTGTTCATTTTTATTAATATTATATTTAAGATATGATATTTAAGTACATTTATTATAAGTTTTTTTTTTTATAAGGTTCTTAACTTTTTGATATTTATCTCGCTCATTTGTTACCTATTTCTGTTCACTTGGAAACTTGATTGGTTTATGTGTTTTTATATGCTTTGTAATTTAATGGTCATTATGTACTGTTTGTTTCACAAATAAAAAAAAAATATATGAATTAGTTTTAAGCTTGCAAGCTAAAATGGAGTGATTTTAAATTGTGAAATTATACTTTGTTTTTGTTCTTGAAAATAATTAAGCATATATTTATATGTTTTGACGACCTCTGCGGCGCAGTGGGTGAAAGCCCGCTTGGGACGCAGAAGCTGGCAGGTTCGATCCCCGCCGCGGGATAAATGTTTGTATGCTCTGCAAATATTTATCTCGGGTCTGGGTGTTTATGTATTTACAAACAAAAAGTATATCAGTTATCTGGTTCCCATAGTACAAGCTATGCTTAGTTTGGGGCTAGATGATGCTGTGTGAAATGTCCAGCATTATTTATTTATTTATTATATTGGGTACATTTAATGAATGACTTTTTATTGTTGTAATGTAGCGCGGTTTCTAGGAAAGCCAGTGGCATGTGCCGCAGACTAGCTGGTACCGCGCGTCTCTCTCGCATCGCTGCAAAAGCTGCTGCGCACATGCGCAGCGCTGATCGGCGATGCTGCAAGGTTTTAACTCCGCTCGAGCTTCGCGATTGGTTAATTCATTGGCCGCTAAGCTACGCTATATACTGCCTTGAGGCGAAGTGAGCTCTGGCTTACGCCGCGCTCGCCTAGCCCCCTACGCCGTCTGATGGTGTGCTGGCCGGCCCGCGCACAATTACACTGAACGTTATTTATAAATGTATTTTTTGCTACAAAATAATTGTGAAGCGGAAGACCCAGCTCACCGTGAGGGTTGTGCAGTTGGCATCTCACCGTAATATGAGCTTTAACTCATATATGGTGAGAGTGCCGACTGCCAGTCTATCAACCTACATGGATGCAGCATTTTGGCCGAAGGGTGTTGTGTTCCGACGGTTCCGTGGGCGCCTGCGAGACACCCCGTTTGTGCGTACAGTTCGTACGTAGGTAGTGATAATTTTAGTTTATTATAATCTATATAATATAATTTATATGTATCTTAAGGTATTTATTATATGTAAATATGTTTATTTAATAATTACACTCGAACTGCCGCGATACAGGCCTAGCCTAGTGCGGGGTTCGATGTAAATTATTTATAATAATTGTAATTTTATGTATTAAGTTTTATGAATAAATTGAAATTGAAATTGAATTCTCCTTGGCAATAAAATAATTCCGTAATCCTCTAACGTATTTATTAGGGAACACGGAGACGAAATTTCATTAAAAAAATGTAAACAACCTGCTTTTGCTGCATAAAGCAGGTTGCTTTATGATGAAGATTTAGAGGTAACTTTGTGATTTTTGCCTATCGAGTCAAATTAAGTCAATCGTGTTTCGACTCCCATAACTAATAAACTTATAACCTAAACTATTCATTGTCATCAAAAAAATCGGTGTTTTTATGCCTTAAAAATTACTTGACGTACAGTCAAAACGTGACTTTTGCGACCTACATCACCTTAATGCCTGTTACCCCAAATAGTCCATGTTATTATTGTTAGTTTTGGATTTCTTGTAAAATCTTATTTTCATCAGTGCTTAGAGCATGACAATGGAAGCTATAGTGAATTATAACAGTAAATTTTTTTGACGACCTCTGTGGCGCAGTGGGCAAAGGCCCGCCTGCGATGCAGAAGGTTGCGGGTTCGATCCCCGCCGCGGGATAAATTTTTATATGATTTACAGATATTTGTCTGGGTGTTTCTATGTATAAATGTATGTCATTTACAAACAAAAAGTATACAAGTAGTATATCAGTCATGTAAAGGGTGATTTTTTTGAGGTTAGGATTTTCATGCATTAGTATTTGCTCAGATTTTTTGAGGTTATGATTTTCATGCATTATTATTTGCTCAGTATGCTTTGACATTTCATCATGAATAGACTTACTAACGAGCAACGCTTGCAAATCATTGAATTTTATTACCAAAATCAGTGTTCGGTTCGAAATGTGTTTCGCGCTTTACGCCCGATTTATGGTCTACATAATCGACCAAGTGAGCAAACAATTAATGCGATTGTGACCAAGTTTCGCACTCAGTTTACTTTATTGGACATTAAACCAACCACACGAATGCGTACAGAAGAGAATATTGCGTCTGTTTCTGAGAGTGTTGCTGAAGACCGTGAAATGTCTATTCGTCGCCGTTCGCAGCAATTGGGTTTGTGTTATTCGACCACATGGAAGATTTTACGCAAAGATCTTGGTGTAAAACCGTATAAAATACAGCTCCTGCAAGAACTGAAGCCGAACGATCTGCCACAACGTCGAATTTTCAGTGAATGGGCCCTAGAAAAGTTGGCAGAAAATCCGCTTTTTTATCGACAAATTTTGTTCAGCGATGAGGCTCATTTCTGGTTGAATGGCTACGTAAATAAGCAAAATTGCCGCATTTGGAGTGAAGAGCAACCAGAAGCCGTTCAAGAACTGCCCATGCATCCCGAAAAATGCACTGTTTGGTGTGGTTTGTACGCTGGTGGAATCATTGGACCGTATTTTTTCAAAGATGCTGTTGGACGCAACGTTACAGTGAATGGCGATCGCTATCGTTCGATGCTAACAAACTTTTTGTTGCCAAAAATGGAAGAACTGAACTTGGTTCACATGTGGTTTCAACAAGATGGCGCTACATGCCACACAGCTCGCGATTCTATGGCCATTTTGAGGGAAAACTTCGGAGAACAATTCATCTCAAGAAATGGACCGGTAAGTTGGCCACCAAGATCATGCGATTTGACGCCTTTAGACTATTTTTTGTGGGGCTACGTCAAGTCTAAAGTCTACAGAAATAAGCCAGTAACTATTCCAGCTTTGGAAGACAACATTTCCGAAGAAATTCGGGCTATTCCGGCCGAAATGCTCGAAAAAGTTGCCCAAAATTGGACTTTCCGAATGGACCACCTAAGACGCAGCCGCGGTCAACATTTAAATGAAATTATCTTCAAAAAGTAAATGTCATGTACCAATCTAACGTTTAAAATAAAGAACCGATGAGATTTTGCAAATTTTATGCGTTTTATTGTTTAAAAAAGTTCTCAAGCTCTTAAAAAATCACCCGTTAGTACCCACAACACAAGCTCTGCTTACTTTGAGGCTAGATGATGCTGTGTGAAAAGTCCAGCATTATTTTTATTTTATTATTTTATTTTTTATTCCTACGTTTTCCCTTAATAATAGTATATAAATAGCATAACAGTCATGTAGTACCCATAACACAAGCTCTGCTTACTTTGGGGCTAGATGATGTTGTGTGAAAAGTCCAGCATTATTTATTTATCCTCAATCTTACCAGCATCCTTAGTGGCCTGTCGCTGTGAGTCGTTGAAGTAAGCCGGCACTGTGACCACGGCGTTCTTCACGGGAGTGTTGAGATAGGCCTCCGCTGTCTCCTTCATCTTCATCAGGACGAAGGCGCCGATTTGTGATGGAGAGTACACCTTGCCGTCGGTGCCTGATAATCAACGAAGAAATATATGAATAAAAGTCCACTTATACTTACTTATACAGAACTAGCTGTCCGTCGCGGTGTTACCCGCGCTCCCTCTGGAAAACTTCACTTTCCCGTGATAAAATATAGCCTAACATAGTATGTTCATCGGGGATAATGTAGAATTCTATTGGTAAGAATAAGCCTATTCATTTCAAACAAACAAACATACCAAGAAACAAATCTTTCCTCTTTATAATATTAGTATAGATAGTATAGAAGTTAGATATAGAAGTATAGAATAGAATATATTTTATTTGGTACTTACACACACAAGACAAGGGACAATGAACAAAATAGATAGGTTACAAATAATCAAAAAAGTAAGGTAAGTAAGTAGGCACTAAATTAAAAGAACTAAAACAACCGTAAACGCTATAAAGTACCCTCTGCTACAACTGTGTGTCTATACGAGTACAGTACAGTATAGATCACTATACAGTTGTGGTCCAGTTTTTTTGGTATGACTGCAGAGTTCCTGTTTTGAGACTCAAGAAAACTAAGTCTAACTAAGTTTTAACTAATAAATGTAGCGCGGTTTCTAGGAAAGCCAGTGGCATGTGCCGCAGACTAGCTGGTACCGCGCGTCTCTCTCGCATCGCTGCAAAAGCTGCTGCGCACATGCGCAGCGCTGATCGGCGATGCTCTAAAGTATTTAATGACAAGACTCTTCTTATCGCATCATTAGTCCTTTGGAACCAGTGGAGGGATTTACAGTGCGCTGTAGAGGCTGTATTTGTGCACTAAAACCTTGTTTTTGAACTTAGGTTCATACATACGCATTTTCTTACAATGGTTTCCTTCACGGTTTAAGAAACATAGTGCACACTATAACGATAACCTCTTGCTCATATCATGCTAGCAAACTTGTATTCATTGTGCTTATAGTCCAGTCATTTGGTGCGAAAAAACGGGGTTACCTGGAAAGTTTTCCGGGAGTTGTGCAAAGTGGTATTTATATAGATTATGGGGTACTCTTTCCGAATTTCAAATTTGCCACCACGTATCTCTGCCGCTCGCGCCGCCATTTTGGAAAAATGGCGCTTAAAATCAGATTTTCGGCAATATCTCCTTTTCTACTCATTTTACGACAAAAGTGTGTATGACAAAATTAAAATCGAGAACATTTCCTACAAATTATGTTCTAACAATTTTTTTTGTACAATCAATGGAACGATTTAAAAAATTCTTTCACCTTTCTACATCATCCCTGATGAACATAGGCTATATTTTATCCCGGGAAAGTGAAGTTTTCCTGAGGGAACGCGGGTAACACCGCGACGAGCTAGCACATTAAACAAATATCAGCAGAGGATTAACTAACCTTGAACCCAAGCATCGCCATTGGAAGCCTTCACGACCTTGTACGATAGATTCTTCATATCCTTCTGCACCTCAGGGTCTTCAAAACGGCGTCCGATCAAACGTTTGGTGGCATAGAATGTGTTGCCACTGTTCGTCACAGCCTGACGTTTGGCCGGCATGCCGACCAATCTCTCGCCTTCTTTGGAGAATGCTACGTGGGAGGGTGTTGTGCGGGACCCTTCACTGTTTTCTACCACCTGTAAGTGATGAGCAGAGGTTTTTAAGCGATTCAGAAAGAAAGAAGAAAGAAAATACATTTATTCAACTAATCAACTAAGTAGAAATGCTTGAAAGATTTGAAAGATGGTGCAAATGGTTTAAGAATGAATGAGTTACTCGTCAAATGTCTTCTCTATGCCGATGACCAGGTTATACTTGCGTCGTCGGAGAATGAGTTGCAGGAGATGGTAATAGTTATGCATGAAGCTTTTAAGCGAAAGGGAATGAAAGTAAATGTGAGCAAGACGAAAATTATGGTTTTTGAAAAAGATGAATGTATGACAGCATGCAATATTCTGATTGACGATGAAAGAGTGGAACAAGTGAAAGAGTTTGTGTATCTGGGGACATTGTTTACAAGAGATGGGAAGTACGATGAGGATATCGAAAGGAGAGTGAATGCTGGAAACCGAGTGAATGGGGCTCTCCATGATTTTATGAGCAGCCGGAAAGTGTCCGACAAGGCACGACTGGCAGTTCATAGAGGAGTGTTGGTACCGACATTGATGTATGGAAGTGAAAGTTGGGTGTGGCAGAAAAAACATCAGAGTAGAGTGAATGCTGTTGAAATGAGAGCGTTGCGTAGTATGTGTGGGGTAACGTTGAATGATAGAGTGAGAAATAGTGTGATAAGGGAACAGTGTGGAGTGAAAGAAGATGTAGTGTTGAGGATCGAGAAAGGTATGTTAAGATGGTTTGGGCATGTAGAGAGGATGGATGACAATCGTTTGACAAAGCAAGTGTATGAGGCGAGTGTGCATGGGACAGCTGGAAGGGGAAGACCTAGGCGAACCTTCTTGGATCAAATTGGCGACATTTTGGAGAAGGGCCAGGTCAAAAGTACCCTAAACCGACGGGCATGTATGAAGAATGTAATGAGAGTGAATGAGGCGAAAGTTGTGTGTCAGGATCGTAGCGACTGGAGATCCGTGGTCTCTGCCTACCCCTTTGGGAAAGAGGCGTGACTTTATGTATGTATGTATGTATGTATGTATGTATGTCAACTAAGTAGGTAAGAAAATAAAACAATAATAAAATAAAATAAAAACACAAATGAAAAATGACTGTTGAAAAGGCTACTCAGCAAATTGCCTAGATCCAGGGATCAGGCGCTGTTTTTCATGTGTCGCCTTAGAGGGAGGGGAGAGGGGAAGGGGGACGGTATGTGTATGTGTAATATGGTGTAACTGTAATGTCCCGTTAACACAAGTCTCTTGAGAGCCAGGGTTACACAGGGCAGCGCTAGTGTGAGCCAAAGTGTGAGCTTTTTGTACCTAGTGTGTGTAATGTAAAAGGAAAGTGTATGCATGTGGGATGTGTAATGTGTGTGTAGTGTATGTAAGGGTGGATAGTTGTGAGCAAAAAAGGATGTAAGTAGTAGGGAGGCATAACAGAGTAGGTAATTGTGTAGTGTCAGTGTGAAGTGTCTGCGTGTAGTGTAGGTATGTGTGCATCCATTTAGTGCTAGGAAGCTAAGCCGCTATCAAGCTGCCCCTCCAAGAGAAGCCTTTTGTAGTGAGATTTGATAGTAGCTTTTGAAAGTGTATTTCTCAGTGGAGGGGGCAAATGATTCAGAGGTCCTTAAATCGTCATTTTTATTTGCTTTGGGTTTTTACTTCCTAGGCTTTTGACATTCCTTCTGAAGCAGTTGTTTCCACTAGCCCAATCCATGGTACGCCCAGCGTCCTTGGCAACCTTTTTTATGGCGTTTTCAGAATGCCCACCTTATTAGCCGCGTATTGACTGAGCGAGCAGCCGCACGAGGCAGCCTTGCGCGGTAAAAGCTCGGTTAGTACGTGTCTCGCCGCTGCAAACGCACGCGTTGCCTTGCGGTAAACGTTGCGAGGCAAACGCCCGAGGCAAATGTGTGAGGCTACTCGCTCAGTCAGTACGCGGTACGCGGCTGTGTCAATAGTGCCTCGCGCAGGTGTGTTACCAATTGGGGTCGTGTCGTTGACTGTATACACCAATCTAAGGCTGTGTCCCCAGTAGGCAAACTGTTAGCGGCCGACTGAGTTTGCGGCGTATCGATTTAGTACGCCCTTCCTTATATTTGAAATGGAGTGTCCACAGTTTGCTAGTTTTGCGCTCGCTGTACGCAGTTTGCAGCGTTACGCGCGCCGACTATCTCAGTGAGCGGCCGCTAACAGTTTGCCTACTGGGGACACAGCCTTAAACTACCTAACTAATCAGCAAAAATAAATAAATAAATAAATAATGCTGGACTTTTCACACAGCATCATCTAGCCCCAAAGTCAAAACTTTTAAAATATTGTACTGTGCTTATGTACGCAGCCACCTTGAATACGCTTCCCAGGTGTGGAATCCTCAATACGATACGTATTCTACGCGAATAGAAGCTATACAAAAGAGGTTTCTACGCTACCTTCAATTTAGAGCGGGAATATTCTTGCCTGACTACGACACAAGGTGTCGTAAATTTCACTTTCTTCCGTTATGCAAACGCAGAGAAATGGCTGATCTATCTTACCTAATTAGTATAGCAAACGGCACTGTCGATTGCCCCGAACTTCTTGAGCTGTTAGGACTACGCGCAAGCTTAGTTGCACTGAGGAAACCTAATACACTCTATGTTCCTGTCGTCAGGACAAATTATAGGCAGAATGCATTTGTCTATAGAGCTTCTAGCTCTTTTAATGAATTAGTTAAGGCAAACTGTGACGTAGATTTATTTAACACCAGCACAAGTAAGCTGAAACGCTTGCTTAATGACATTTTCTTTGACGTTTAGATTAAGCACTCAAAAGCAATATTCTTAGTGTGTATGTATTAGATGCTTTGCTGTATTTATTTTTAGGTAAAAATTTTCGTTTTATACATTTTAGAGTAACTTTTGGTTCATGTCGTCACCTGTTCGTTTCATTCTTTATATAGTTCGTTAATATCTATCCGCGGAAACTTGTAATTGGCCTTCCTTATAATATGTAGCCTCCTGCTGCATACTATTTATAATTTATATTCTATTGTTTATACCTAGCTGTTAGTTTTCCCAAAATTTGTAAAATAAAATAAAATAAAATAAACAAAGTAAGCAGAGCTTGTGTTATGGGTACTAAGATGACTGATATACTACTTATATACTTTTTGTTTGTAAATACATACATATTACACATAGAAACACCCAGACCCGAGACAAATATTTGTAGATTATACAAACATTGGTCCCGCCGCGGGGATCGAACCCGCAACCTTTTGCGTCGCAGGCGGGCCTTCGCCCACTGCGCTACAGAGGTCGTTTTAAAAAGACAGGTTATAATATCCATACTAATAATATAAATGTGAAAGTAACTCTGTCTGTCTGTCTGTCTATCTGTCTGTCTGTCTGTTTGTTACCTTTTCACGCCCAAACCACTGAACCGATTAGGCTGAAAATTGGCATGGATAAAGGTTGTATCCCAGGGACGGACATAGGCTACTTTTTATCCCGAAAAAATCCCTAGGGACCGCGGGTTACACCGCGGGAGCGCAGCTAGTAAATTATAAAAGGAATATTGTTTGTTGTAATGTAGCGCGGTTTCTAGGAAAGCCAGCGGCATGTGCCGCAGACTAGCTGGTACCGCGCGTCTCTCTCGCATCGCTGCAAAAGCTGCTGCGCACATGCGCAGCGCTGATCGGCGATGCTGTCAGTGACTACCATTTTAGAAAATAATAAAACCCAAACAGACCCATTGAATTGAACAAATAAATAATGCTGGATATTTCACACAGCTATTATTTTTAAACCGGGTATTTATCACGTACCTATTGTTATTATTTCTTTTTTCCGACGTTTCGGACGCATTGCAGCGCCCGTGGTCACGGATGAACTGAGGCACGGCGAGTTAGCTTCTATTATTGAGAGTAGATTGCGTCTACCCTCATTTCGTCAATAGGTACGTGATAAATACCCGGTTTAAAAATAATAATTATGTCACCAAATAACGAAAGTTTAAAAAGTTTAATTTCACACAGCATCATCTAGTCCCAAACTAAGCAAAGCTTGTACTATGGGAACCAGATAACTGATATACAATACAACTTATATACTTTTTGTTTGTAAATACATACATATTACATAGAAACACCCCACCGAGATAAATATTTGCAGATCATACAAACATTTATCCCGCGGCGGGGATAGAACCCGCAACCTTCTGCGTCACAAGCGGGCTTTCACCCACTGCGCCAGAGGTCATCTTGAGGCCTTTGCCCTGCAGTGGGACAACTGACAACACGGGCTAAATAATAATAAAAAGACCCATAGTACAGTCACGGACAATAAGATAACTCCATACTTTTAAAATTAATCCCACTCATATAATAAAGCTGAAAGTTTGTGAGTTTGTTTAGATGTTTGTATGTTTGTGTATCAATCACGCTTAAACCAGTGAACCGATTTGGATGAAACTTGGTATATGCGTAGATAGTGACCTGGAATAGCATATAGGCTACTCAAAATGTTGGTACCACGCTGGCGAAGCCGCGCGCAGAAGCTAGTATCACACTAAAACTAATAGATGTAGATAAAAATAAAAAACGGAAATTGATTTCACATTGAACTAGTGGCGAAATCAATAAAAATACCAGAACATTGTTGGACATGTTGACCTGTACATGGGTTGAAACATTATGGAGTTACATCTTATTGTCCGTGACTGTACACGACCTAAAACTAGGATGTATTGTATATCAGCCTATATCTCGTCCCTAGTCTTAGGTTAGTGGTAGATACTCTTCTGACATTGATTAAAACTGAACTGAAATCAGAGATTGGGTGAAAAGTTCAGAAGTTCGCGTGGTGTGGAAGCAATGGAACAGCATGGGGTAAGTAAAAAGATCAGTACCTTAGGAGTTTTGCCCTCCATAACAGCGACACAGGAGTTGGTGGTACCCAAGTCGATACCGATGACAGCGCCACGCACTCCATCCGATCTGAAAATAGGCATCATCATCATTTGCCTGCCCTTATCCCGCTTATGTAAATAAACGAATGTCTATGTCTATGCGGGGTCGGCACAACATGTTCTCTTCTTCCACTCTCCCCTATCACTCGTCATCTTCGTATTCACTCCCTTCTTACCCATATCTTCTTTCACACAATCCATCCATCTTTTCTTAGGTCTACCTCTACTCACATATCCATCCACATTCATTTCTGAAAATACGCGAAAATAGGCGTCGATCTGAAAATGCTTGCTTCATCATCATCATCATCCACATTCACCCACTACTGGGTATAGGCCTTCCTAAGTTTGTGCCATCCACCACGATCCTGCGCTAATCGGACCCAGTGACGGCCCGCGACGCGTACAATATCGTCTACCCATCTGGCCGCCGGACGTCCTACATTCCTGTACCCAGATCTGGGCCACCATTCAGTCAATACTCTACTCCATGCTTGGTTAGGGGGTATTAAAAAATAAAGAACTGGGAGAGCCTTGCTCAAGATCGCGACGTCGGGAAGGAAGGGGGGAAGGCCTTTGCCCAGCAGTGGGACAGCAATGGCTGATATGATCATATTGATAATGTAAAGAGAAAGTCTCAATTGGGACGAAAAGAAGCAGGCATCAAGTAGGACGTTTTGAGACAGTGATGTGATAGTCACAATCTCTCACACCTACATGTCAGTTATGACTATAAAATATTATTGTAAAATATTATGTGTTGGGTAACGTCGAGAAAGGTATGTTAAGATGGTTTGGGCATGTAGAGAGGATGGATGACAGTTGTTTTACAAAGCAAGTGTATGATGCGAGTGTGCATAGGACAGCTGGAAGGGGAAGGCCTAGGCGAACCTTCTTGGATCAAATTGGCGACATGATCAAAAGTACCCTAAACCGACGAGCATGTATGAAGAATGTAATGAGAGCGAATGAGGCGAAAGTTGTGTGTCAGGATCGTAGCGACTGGAGATCCGTGGTCTCTGCCTACCCCTTTGGGAAAGAGGCGTGACTTTATGTATGTATGTATGTAAAATATTATTATCTTACGTAACATTATGCAATAATAGTGACAAAGATATTTCATAGTAGTAATGTAGCGCGGTTTCTAGGAAAGCCAGTGGCATGTGCCGCAGACTAGCTGGTACCGCGCGTCTCTCTCGCATCGCTGCAAAAGCTGCTGCGCACATGCGCAGCGCTGATCGGCGATGCTCTAAAGTCTTAAATCTTAATACTCATGACAAGACTCTCAGTAGTGACAACCTCAGTACCCAAGTTGGATAAAATTATTATAATTTGGTTCATTAACAAAACAAATCTAAAATGGTGGTTATAATCATGTTCTCTTGCACGCTATGTTGTATGAGTCAGTGGCCAACTCTGCGTTTTTAGGCCGCCTTAAGGCCTCCATCATGGCATTGCCACTAGTGACTGCACCCGAGACCGGGGAAAAAAAAAATCAAGCATATTGAATTGATTTAGGCGTGACTTTGCGGAAGTCCATTGTAAGATATTAAAAATGGTAAGGAAATATATAGTAACAATCCGCTAATCTATTCTCAAACAAAGGTTTCTTAAAACTAGTACTCACCCCAAAGCCACCAGAGAGATTGGCAGAGGTTGGTTGGGTTTGGGTGAGTACTAGTTTTAAGAAACCTTTGTTTGAGAATAGATTAGCGGATTGTTACTATATATTTCCTTACCATTTTTAATATCTTAAAATCAAGCATCTAAAACAAACTCATAAACTTTCAGCTTTATTATATGAGTGGGATACCCAATACCCAAAGGCCCATCATTGTTAATATGAAATTATAAAGCCCCCTAATCGAACACCTTGGTACCACATCACCCAGACCCAGAACAAATATCTGAAGTCATGCATTGTTAGCACACAAAAACCACTCCAACTTCCTACCACATGAGCTGTTACCCACAAAAATTGTCTCATAAGCTACAGCTACATCTGCGTTAAAAAATGACAATACTGAACCCAACACCATACTGAATGCGTTATCAAACCGTTTCGACTGTGAGTACATTAACCACTGTAGTATGGTACATGCGCAGTTCATAGGTAAGTAGGAAGCGTAAACTTTTGTGTGCTCTGGTGTTAAAATTTTAAAATGTTAATTTAAGAAATTATTAAGGATCATGTTGTCTGAAATAAATTGATAAATAAATAATATATGACATTCGATCATTTTCGATTTGCACACCGATCATTATCGGTAAAGCATGTTGTGACAAATTCTAAAACATTTGATCTTGTATGCAAATATAATCTACACAATGTGAATTTTGAGCAAATAAATTATCTTTATCTTTATCGATTCTACATTTTCTGTCAAATATGTCTCTTTTTAACGCAGACGCAGGTGGATCAGTAGCATTAGAAATAACTTTAATGCTTGGCTTGGCATTGGAAAGACAGCTGATGCAATCAGTATGAAATAATTGTTATTTTATTATTTTGTTTTTTCTACAATATTTTAAGTTACCTATACATCCTATTGACACTTTGTGTGCCCACAATCAAGATCCTAAAGATTATTGTTGATCTATAAAGAGAGTCAGCCTCATTGCCTTTGAACACCCTTAAAATCAATTCCTCAATGAACATGGGAAAGATATGTTGGCTTAACATTGCAGGATGAAGCGCTCGTGGTCGTGCTTGCTTAGTCGTTCTTGATAGATCATCGAAGTTAAGCAACGTTCGAAACGGTCTGTAAGTGGATGGGTGACCGCCAGTGGCATTTTCATCTGAGCGCTTCCGTGCTTCGGAGGGCACGTTAAATTGTCGGTCCCGGCTATTTAAGTCGTTAAGCCATGACGGAGGCCTTTAGGCGGCCTAAAAACTCCGTCACCAGAGTTGGCCACTGACTCATACAAACTTACTTTTTTTTTTATTGCCGGATATCAGGTTCTCAACATACTGTGACCTATTGAAAGGTAACAGAACTTTTCTGAAGTACCTAAGGCCCTATTCACACAAGTTCTCAATCATATTTCTGACAGTAGCTGGTACTGAATTCGAGCCCTAAACATCACTTGAGACATGATTCACGCCTGTTTGAGAACTCTACATACGGGTCTTATAGTTTTTGAGTCTAATAACCACAAATACCTTTACGGTAAGCAAAGGTCACTCTGATCGTAAAAGTTAGGTTATGACGAAATAGTTAGTAAGTTGAAATACACTTACTTGTTTCTGCTCTGCAGTCCATGTCGCTGGTAAATGGGAACTGTGGGGGCTGCGGTCTGGAATTGAAGAAATAGATATTTTTACTCAAAAACGGCTATTGCGATGCGAAGACTACATGTGACTCCCGGGCCGAATAACGATTTATCATAGACTAACAAATACGGTACAGGATACTAAGATATTCCAGGATTGTTACGATTTATTGACATTTTCAGCTCTTCTCATCTGACAAACGATATTCATTCGTTTTCAAAAGTAAAATGGTACTTACGCTCCTGATGATTGTGGAGAAATTTCTCTGTGTGTACACATCCGATCCAATTCCAGAGCACTCCAGAGCCTTTCGGCCGATCACCCGCGTCGCGGTCAGCATATTTTTAGCAAGATTTCAACTTATTAATTTATTTTAGGCGTATTTCACTTCAAACCGAACATGTGGGTGACGCAACTTCGTGAAAGAACAATTTCTGTCTGTCTGATATTTTTTTCTGACACCTTGCGAATGCGAATGGTATTGCCAGACTGAAAATTTTAATGGAATATTCTGGCGTTTAGTCACTGTCCTTGTTGCTATTGGTGAAAACATTTTTTTTACAACCTGTTAGTTTTTTTTGTCCAATCAGAAAAAGGATGACATTGTTTTCAATTACAAAAATGCACCTAGCGTTTTTAGCGCCATCTAGTATCGAGTAGATTTT
The DNA here is from genome assembly GCA_963565295.1 of Epirrhoe alternata. NCBI lineage: Eukaryota > Metazoa > Arthropoda > Insecta > Lepidoptera > Geometridae > Epirrhoe > Epirrhoe alternata. Next base: position 1,020,409 of record OY751402.1, read on the forward strand.
TTTACAAGCGGAAATAAAGCTGTCTCGCACGCTTAATAAAAAACCGAAATAACTCAAAAAACACGAATTTTGGCAAATCGCATTTAAAGTTTTCATGACTCGACACCAACTTTAGTTTATGGAATATTAAAAAAACTGTAACTGTTTCATTTAGTTTAATGAATTTAGAGCAAAGCCAATAGATAGTATTTTAATAATGCGTACTAAAAATATTGATATTACTTATAGTTTTTTCAATCCAGGGCGCAAAAAAAAATATTACTGACTTATTTCGTTTTATTATTAAAACTGATTTACTTTTACAAATTTATACACGGCATAAAATGAAATAATGCACTTTTCTTTAAAAAAATACTAAATAATTTGGCATCAAAATGAAATGCGCTTTTACTTTATTAAATTTCAGATAATTCCACCTCAGTATATATTAAAGTTACCTTTTACTATGAAAATCATTATAATTTTAAGGGTTTGTTTGTAAAATAAAATGCAATTGTTATTATTTTTCTGCAAAATGTATTAATGGTTTTGAACACATTAAAGTAAACAAATTCTTGTTTTATTGTGTAAACATTTTTAAGAAAAATTTCGGTAATCGGTTACATTTTCTGTCTCTTATTTCTCACATCTACCTCTTTAAAATAATTTTCTTCGTGATTGATGTTTTATACCAAAAGGTTTTATAATAATTATAAAAGGGAACCGTTTAGGGTTCCTTTTAGTTATTTTTAGTTGTTTTATGTCGTAAAAATTTAAGTTTTGTCTGTTTGTGTTAGTATTGAAATTATATCCCCAATCATCGTGCAAGGCTTTAAGGTCCCTAAAGGGATCAAACGTTAACTCGTGGACAGTGGTCCCTGGTTTACTATTTTTTGGATTTTTGATAGGAGCTATGTATTGGTCCGGATTGTATATAGTACCTGATTTCAAGTTCTTCTCTCTTTATTAGGCTGTACGCTATCGGCTTCGTTTTGAGTATGCCCCATTATGAGAAATGTATGGGTTATACTGTTAATATTCAAATGATTTACAGCCTACATGTAAATCGTAGTTTTGTACAAAATGTTTTATTTTGTTCACAGCAGTTGTCGGAAAAAAAATGTTATTCTTAGCTTCAAAAGCTTTGTGGGGATGATACCACTGAAGCCTTCAGTGGTATCATCCCCACAAAACTTTTCGAGATAATCCCAAACACAAGTTCCGATGTCAATAGCACCTCGTTTTGCATCTGCTTCAGTCCAAAAATAACAGAGAACTCTATCGTAAGCCTCCTGTATGTCATCTTGATTAGTTAGTTAAGTTAACGTTAACAAGCATTAAATAAATGAATATGAATATAATATGAAATATAACGTTAAGTTATAACTATTTCGTTTTGAGTTGTAATAGTGTCACCTCGAGGGCATTGTAACACTGCTTCTTAAGTCATAAATTGAAACAACATGGTACACTCGTCTACTTTTTTCCGATCTTCCAATTTTTCCAAGTTAAGTTCCTTCTCTTTCAAATGCATTTGATACTTCTTTTCTTTGGTCATCGTTAGAGTTGGTCTGGGCTACACATACTCCATATTGATCTTTCTTCGGTTGGAAGAAACTCAAATAGAATTCGCTGGTAAAAACTCTATGATATGCAATGCAGTTGCCAGTTTCTTTATTCTTCTTTACTTGTTCTTCTACAAAGTCTTCATACAAGTCTTTGATCGTTTTTCTACCGTCGATATATTGCTTAGTTGTAGTGGCTCTTACATAATGAGATTCTAATTGAGGAATCGAATCTACCTATATGTTTTCGTATGTCTTCAAGTATCTGCAGACTAAGTCTTTTATGTTTTCCGTGTTTTCGTTCTCGTTAATGCCAGAACTATTGGAACAATATTGATTTTCTCTGTGCATTTCAGTCGAAATTTATTTTATTGATACAGGGTACTTTTAGACAGCGAGCTGCCATAGTTTTGCGTGTCTTGGACATAGTCACATACGATTTTCCTGAATTTCTCAATCGCTTCCAGGTTCTGCTTCCAGGTTTTGGGATCTCGAATCATCTTGTTTTTAACAGACTTCATTTTATTTATTTATCATAATAAAAGGTTGACATGCCCCTGAAGCTAAAGGGAAAAGTCTACAAAACGGTCATCAGACCTGTCGTGCTGTATGGATCTGAGTGCTGGGCCACGAAAGCGACAGATGAGAGAAGAGTGCATGCGACAGAGATACGAATGCTGAGATGGATGCGTGGAGTGACGCGAATGGATAAGGTAAGGAATGAATATATTCGGGGAAGTCTGAAGAGCTGATAAGAAACTGATAAGATGAGGTTAGCGTGGTATGAGCATGTAATGCGGAGGGATGAAAGTCATGTACCTAACTAAAAGGGTGATGGAAATGAATGTGAATGGATACATAACCATCCACATCCATCTTTTCTTAGGTCTACCTCTACTCACATGAGTAGAGGTAGACCTAAGAAAAGATGGATGGATTGTGTGAAAGAAGATATGGAAAAGAAAGGAGTTGATACAGAGATGACGAGTGATAGGGGAGAGTGGAAGAGGAGAACATGTTGTGCCGACCCCGCATGAGCGGGATAAGGGCAGGGCAATGATGATGAATAAAAGGTTGACATAAACAATTTGTAGTAATAGCATTAAGTATTAGTTCTAAGACTATTCTAAGTGGTCCCAGCGATCCCACTGAATAAATGCTTTTTATTTATTTTTATTTTATTTTGACTTTGACCTTGACTAAGGTTTATAAAAAAATACTATAATCAACTATTATCTTGCGACCTCTTTGTTGTATTTCAGTATCAGAGTGGGAGCTTGAGGTGTCTGTGCTTGATGGCACTATTAAGGTTATGGTTTTATGGGCAGCAGCGTTAGCAAATTTATCTCCAAAGTTAAATGATGGATCTTGAACGTCGTCATCAATATCGCTTTTATCGGTGTAAATTGAGGAAGTAACTATTACAGAACTGACAGCAACACGACGTCTTCGGGCTCTTACAATACTTTGACTATCAAGCTCTGGGGTATTCTCGATAGCATCCTCATTTTCTGAATTGGCAATCGGAGCATCTACATAAATCAACGCCTCTTTGCGGTAGGGGTAGACAGAGAGCACAGATTTCTATTCATCTCATTTTATAACAATGTAGATAGGTACTTATTAAGTAAGTATATTTATATTTACTCATGTATATTTACCTCCAATGGAGTACTTATTTCGTAGGAATCATTTTCATGTGGTTTAACTTTCATGTCCTGGATTTGTAATGCAGAAGCGTCATTGACCAGACCCAAAATTCTTCAACTTCTCCAAGACATTTTTTGAAACAATTCAAAACTCGTTTGAAATCAGTTGACTAGTTAATTTTAAAAAGATATAACGAAAAAAGTTTCAAGTTAATCAAATAACATTTTAAACCTAAAACGTAATAAAACAAGATTGTAACGCCGTAGTATTATTGAATTTAATCATAAACTGATTTAAATATGAAAGCACACAAAATGATTCCTATTTTTTAAAAGTAAATAGAAACAAATCAATTTACTACTCCCAACTCCATAAACCTTTTAATAATAAAAAGAAATAAAACGAAATATTGATATGTTCCAGTGTCAATATTGAAATATAAAGTGAAATAAGTCTAAAACAGGTATATTTACTATTAAAAAACTACGATTCAACTCATTTACCTTTTCTAATAAAGTAAATCATCTATATATATAAAAGAAAGTCGTGTTAGTTACACCACTTATAACTCAAGAACGGCAGAACAGATTTGGCTGAAAATTGGTAGGGAGGTAGCTTAGAGCCAGGAGACGGACATAGGATACTTTTTATCCCGTTCGGTAGCTTAGAGCCAGGAGACGGACATAGGATAATTTTTATCCCGTTCGACAGCGTTCCCGTGTGACTTGACATGAAACGTCAGTCACTATAAAACGTGGTATAACAAAAAAGAATCAGACTTGGAATAACAAAACGCAAATGACAGCTATGTAATTGACGTAAAATGACAGCTATGTAATGACGTATGGATGACAATTTGATATTTGTAAGAAATCAATATTAAAACTATTTCTATTAAATAAATAATTAACAAGAGGATTGAAGTGAAGTGAAGTTTAATTAATAATGCCGCGACCAAGACGATCGAATCTTTCCCGACAAAGCCGTAATGCAAGAAGAATACAAAATACTGCAAATGAAATGACTGAAGAAGAACAAGAAATTGCACGGAATAGTTATATTTTAGGGCCTCCTTTTGTAGTAGGTAGGTAGTACTAAGTTAAGTTAACTAAGCATCTTATCTTACTTCTTATCTTACTATAATATAATAAATGCGAAAGTCTGTGTGTGCGAATGTTTGTCTTCACGTATCTCCATGACGACTTAACCGATTGTGATGAAATTTGGAATGTAGATTGTTTACATACTGGAATAAGATATAGGCGTGTAAAATTTTCAAAAATCAACCCTTAAGGGTGTTATACAGGGTGTTAAAGTTTGTATGGAAAAAAAATATTCTTTGGTCCGATTTACTCCAAACTCGGTAGAAATAAACTTAAAAGTAAATAATGAAACCCGTGTTTTTTTATTTTTTCAAAACATCCCTTAGGGGTGGTGTGAGGCAGTTTCAAAGTCGTAAGGTTCGAAAGTCTCTATGTGCAATGTTTGTCTTCACGTATCTTCATGACGACTTAACCGATTGTGATGAAATTTGGAATGTAGATAGTTTATGTTAGATTTTCTGGGTTAGATTTTCCCTCCCTCTATCTACTGTGGGATCCTTGAGAGAAACATAACGCAATAATAGTTAATCAGATTATGTATAATGGAAAGTCAAAACCATACAGTTCTTGCTATAAAAAAATATATTTTGAGTTATGTTTCTTCAAAAAAATTGCCGCTCATTGGTTATTTCGATTTACTCAAAACTCCTGCACTTTGTTCCTAATAATGCGCAGACGAAGTCGCGCGGGTCAGCTAGTTTGTTTATAATCTGCAAGTACAACAGCATTTCTCTCGTTGCCGCTGACGCATCACTGATTGATGTCACTTTACTAGTATCAACTTGTTTGTCGCTTTTGTAAAAAAGAGACGGGTAGTCTTTTATTTCACGTCACGGGCTGATTTTGAAGCCGCTGTCGAGCCTAAACCATTCTTCGCATGGACTTAGTGCGTTTTATTAGAAAAAGTGAGAAAACTCATTTTTTGAGTTATTCCGGTTTATTATTAAGCGTGCGGTCTATTCACTACCATTCATTTTTCTATGCTTCAATTTTTTTTTATGCTAGAAGCAAAAGTTGTTCAGTTCATTTATGTAAAAAACCACCTCTTTCGATTGCTGTTTCGTAAGTTCTACAAACTATGACTCCTTTCTTGAAGTAGATCAAAGTGGATCTCAGAAAATGTGGATGGAAATGAGGAACAATGTTCTTTAATCTCTTCATCGACCACGCTATTTAATTTTATTTTTTAATGTAACTAAGCATTATGTAAGTAGGTATACAGATAGAGCCTTAATGATCATTAGGTAGGGTAGGTAGTATAACTACGTAAGTACATAAATAACTTACGCATGGATCTTTGCATCAGTGCGACGTAGACCTCAATAAAAACTAAACGGTTTTCAAAAATCAAGAATAAAACGCGTAAAATGGTAAGTCTTTATGTAAGTAAGTACCTATCATTTCTACGTATAAAATTGATGCAAAATTGTTAGTCAAGATAGAGTCTGCTTTGTGCAGTGTAAAAGTACATACAATTATTATGACATCTACTCTAACTTTTATCATAAACACCGTTTGTTTACTAAACATAGTGTTGTACCTTCAAAGTTTTATCAATCTCAAAATCAAATCAAGATTTTTGAATAAACTTCTGTAAAATGTGGGCATAAAATATGTGCCAGCCAATGTGTAACAGACGCGTGCCTCTGACCACTCTCTAAACACCCGTAACCATCATCAAAGGATCTTGAATGAATGGAGAATGTCTAGATATCTTGGGTATCCCAAGTTGTGATCTTTGTTTACCCATATACTTAAATAGTTTCTTATATTTTTCGATTTTTTTTACCGGTTACAGCCTTTGTTATCTTTAAGTGGTTTTGCTGTGGTTAAATATCAAAACTATTATTTTGTCATTTAATTAAATACCTAGTACTTACTTACCTACCATCACTATTAAATTAACACAAATTAATTGACCAAATAATTAATGTACCTACCTACGTATGTTACCTACGTATTGCGGCAACATATTTTCGGCGTCCAACAGTGTACCTCACCTACCTCAGTACTACCTACCCACTGTACTTACCTAATAAGTTCTCGATTACCTGCAGTTATTACTGTCTAAAGGTATTTTTCTCTATGATAGAGATAACTCTACTTATTTAGAAATTAAAATAGAAATCAATTTAGGACTGTCTCTGGGATTAGGGCAGGAAGCAGAAGATATTTTCTTGTGCCTCTGACTACCTGCATCTGGCAACACTGTAAACGACTTCACTTATTGACTTCACCTATCATCTTTGTTTCAGTTGCTGAAAGTCCTATCTCTCGTCTGCCTCGTCGCATTATGCCACTCCTTGCCATCTCCGGATAAGATACCGGAAGATGCGCTTTATAACATCTTCGGGACGGGGTCTGAGTCACCATCGCAATCAAAACTGACTTATGGGAATGAAAAAGAGCTTGAAGAAAAAGGTACTGCTACGTCTACCTATGTTTCTTCTTGTTGTGTGACTCGTGTCACTGCTTTCAAACCAATGGGGTTGATATAGGTAGCCTAGGACCCCCCCCCCCCCCACCTCCCCCCGGTGGATTCCGATCTTGTCGCGATGGGGGGGCTCAGTAACCGTGGTGTGGAGGCCCACGGTGAAGCCAACAGGGATCCCAGGCGGGGACGCTCCGAGTGGGCTTGCGGTTGGGCCCGCTCTGGATGCGTCTGAGGCGGGTGCGGAGGACGGAGTAATTTCTGTCCCCCGCAGTCAGGAGGGGTCGCGGGAGAAGAGGCGTGTCGGTGTGTCGTTGCCGTTCGCCCTATCTTCCGCGACCAAACGGTGGCGCACCGTTGATGCGTTGGCGGTGGGGCCGCAGTGGAAGAGGAGTGTCGGTGTTACGTTGCCGCTCTCCCTATCCTCTGCGGCCGTTCGGAGGCTTCTCCACGCGCAGCTCTTTCATTAGAGCGCGCAGTGGACGAAGGGAGCGGAGAGCTTTGGTGGTGAGTAGCGGACGCTAGGTGCGGGGGCACCTTCGTCCGCCTTGCACTGCTCACCACGACGCGGGGCCCGCCGTAAGGGTGGGGATCGCCGGAGGGGGTCTGGATGTAGAGGCTCTGCCAGTTTCCCGGACCCCCTCCATTCCAGGCGACGCCGGAAAGTTTAGTGGGTATACCGGGAGTCCCCGGGAGTCCCACATACCCCTCTCGCCCCCCGGCGGAGGGAATGCGTAACGCATTTTACCCAGCGACAAAAAAAAAAAAAGGTAGCCTAGGGCCCGTCGCTCACTGGTAAGTCGGGGCATGGGCGCGGTGGCGCGTCGCGGCATGTTCGAACCACAGAGTAACTATAACTGTTCGCACGAATCGAAGCGTTGCGTTCTATGTAGTAGAGTGGAGGCGCACTATGCGGAGCGCCGCTTGTGCTCCTGTGCCTCGACGCCCCGCTGCTAAATTCCTGTTAGTTCACCAGTGTGTAACCACGAGTCCGTCGCCCTTATCATAGGTACCTATATCTTTTTGTACGTAGAATCTAGTCAGTCTAGTACGTAGACTTAGTTATACTAGTTTCGCTTAGTGTGGCGCTAGATGGCGCTGTATGAAATGATCACCTTATTTTTCTCGCAGGTTATAAAAAATGCTCCGAGTCGCGTGTATGCGTGCCTTACTACCTGTGCGACTACAATGGCCTAGAAAAAACCACGACTTCGACCGAGTTACCGTAAGTTTTAATGTTAAAAGTTACCTAGTTCATGAAGAAAGAGTGGCCAACGGCCCATCCGAAATTAAAAATATCCCTTATAAACCTGACATAAAGTTATATCCTGCGTAACCAATGAATAACCATACAAATTTTTAGTTTAAGGATGACATAACTTTAAATCAAGTTTATAAGTGAGGGCTAAGGTGTCGAGCCGTCGATGCTACACACTCGGTACACATCGTGATCCTGGATCACGATCCAAATATCACGATCCATATCAAGTGTGAGCATCCGCCAATGATCTTTATTCATTGGACATAGACTCATTTTTATCTGACACCTATGATTGCCTACAAAAATGTCCCAGGAATGTGGAGATGGCGGCTGCGAAGGTAGAAGAAAAAATTACTGTGCTGACCCCAATGAGCTAGGATACTAGAGAGTTACAATCTGACAAATAAAATGTCCGCGCCAAAACTCGGCGCACGCTAACCAGTGCGCTGAGTTTTTGTTTTTGTGTACAAGCGACATTGAACGCTTATTCAAGTGAGATAACGTCTACATTCGAGCAAATGTCATCAAAGAACGGTGCTCGGACATTTTTGAGTGTTGTCAGTTAGAGATTGTGACTCTTTAGTATCCTAACCTAACTCAATGGCTGACCCCAAAGAAATTTTTGCTACGGAATTTTAAATGGCTTGGTTGATGACTTAATTTTTTTTGTTTCAGGCTTGATACACATACTATAGATTATAATATAAGGATGCCTATAGATGTCCGCTGCTCATCCTACCATGACGTTTGCTGTGATGATAAATATGTGTGGATGGAATCCACACCTTAATGTAGGTACGTAGGTACTACCCACTCTATGGCGGATGCTACACACTCGATACGGATCGTGATATTTGGATCGTGATCCAGGATTTTATTCAGCGATCCGTATCACGATCCGCGGATGCTACACACTCGATACGGATCGTGATCCAGGATCAAATAACACGATCCGTATCGAGTGTGTAGCATCCGCCTATTGGTGGACATACATAAGTAACACCCCAACAATCTGCCTATTGTCCAACCGGGGCATGACGGATCAAGTAAAACGTGTGACTGACCATGTGTGGGTGGGGTTTTTTTAATAACCTATTTCGTCCCTGCCCCGGCTTCGTCGCCCAGGGGCAGCCCGCGAAAACGTTGGCGTGATGACCTTGATGGAAACAACTGGGGGAGACCTTTGCCCAGCGGTGGGAAAGTATAGGTTAAGTACTTAAAAAAAATCCACTCTGACTGAGCGAGTATTCTTGCGAGGCAACGCGTGCGGCAAAGCCTCGGTCAGGCAGGACGGTATCGCCCGCTCTGCCTTACGGTAAACGTTGCGAGGCAAATGCATGAGGCTGCTCTCTCAGTCAGTACGCGGCTAATGACGTTGAGTTTACATTTTAAAATAACATTTATATGGGTACTAATATTTATGGTAGGTAGTAACCTACTTACTTATTATTAATATTTTTCAGAAATCAGCCCACCCTGAAGCTACGCCTGCGTCCTTGAGATAACAATCTTTATTAATAAACGAAATAAATAAAATAAACAATCAATTATTTTGAAAAATACATTGTATTTCTATGATTGTATAACATACTTATTGTAACATGGATTCAGCTCTGGCTTTTTTTTAATAAAAACCCAACAAAATATATTCTCTATCTATACAACATCTTATTAACGTACTAATCTTATCTTATTTAGGTACCAAAGGAAATCTTCATTAACAAGCCGCTAAATCTAATCGCTGGTCGGCGCGGCCGGTTAGCTCACTGACAGTTGACATTGTAGAAAATTAAAAATACGTCACAACAACGTCCCAAAAGCATTGCAAAGTTCGCGCCGTAACCATAGCAACAGAAATAACAACGAAGTTTGAAGGAAAATTACCTAACCGCGATTAACTAACCAGCTGTTAGATTGACTTTTGGTGAAACCAGCCCTAAACATCCCATTTAGAAACTCTTTTAGCAATATTTAGAACAGACTTACATGACTTCTAAGATACATTATTCATCAATCGGGCGGGAACAAATGAGAGTAGCGAGGGAGTCTGAGCAACCTTTTCCCTTAGGCCCTTATCAACAACGTGGTGTAAAGTTACGCCCTAAACTTCAAAAATTGTATGGTTACTCCTAAGTTACACCGGCGTAACTTAGGGGTCTCGGGACGGGTGCTTGGAGTATGCAAAGTTTTACTCGAGTAGAAAGAATTTTCACCGGATGATATAGCTTTTCATCTTAACCAGATGATTTATACATTCAATCGGATGTTGTAGTGCCTGGGCCTGCATTGTACATGAAATAGACTTGCGTCACTAACTTCTGCTTATTCTGCTTAAGAACACATATTCTTTCTTAAACTCTCTATTTGTAACTGCAACAACTCTTTTTTAAGAGTTAAAGTTTCAGTTCTTAATTTTGCATTTTTCATATGAATTGAAAGTAATTCTTGTCTGCAAGCTTTTTCGTTCTCAGCAATCACAGCTATCTCCGGTTTTATCTGAAATTATTAATTATTTTAAGTGACCCGCACCACAGATCATATAAAGTAGCCCTCACTACCTAAACTTTAAGCTAGAAACATTATTAGTTATATAGGAATGAATTTGTACTACAAAACTTACTTCATGGTTATCGCATATTCCATTTTTAGTCTGAAAACAAAAACAACCAAATTAATATGAACGACTTTATTATTGACGACCTCTGTAGCGCAGTGGGCGAAGGCCCGCCTGCGACGCAAAAGGTTGCGGGTTCGATCCCCGCGGCGTGACCAATGTTTGTATGATCTACAAATATTTGTCTCGGGTTTGGGTGTTTCTATGTATAATATGTATGTATTTACAAACAAAAAGTATATAAGTAGTATATCAGTCATCTTAGTACCCATAACACAAGCTCTGCTTAGTTTGGGGCTAGATGATGCTGTGTGAAAAGTCCAGCATTATTTATTTATTTATTTATTTATGAAGACTTTATAGCCGGAACACATTCACAATAGAAATTAATAAATAATGTATATGAGTTCATGAGTGGCTATTAATATCAAGAGTTTAAGTATGACCACGTGCACTTAGCATCATCAGTTCCCTGCCCAACCCAGTTCTATGTGAGGTCAGCACAACAGGTTTTCCTCTTCCACTCCGCTCTATCAGACGTCATCTCAACTCATTCCTTTCTTATCCATATCATCCTTCGCACAGTCCATCTTTTCTTAGTAGTATATATAATAGCACATGTATGTCCCACCCAGTCTTATTTTAGTTTTGCAGCTTAGTGGGCGGGACATGTGGCTCGGATGCCGGACAATCTTTGGGCTAAAATAACAACAGATTGTGCCCCAAATACCAGGATGCGCCGCGGCAGACCCCGGAGATGGCGGGACGATCTCGACAGTCATGCAGATGACTGGCACAGTTTGGCTCAAGATCGAGAGGTGTGGAGAAAGGGGAGGGAGGCCTTTGCCTTGCAGTGGGACGAAGCAGGCTTAAAATAAATAATAATAATATACACATACATACATACATACAGTCACGCCTCTTTCCCAAAGGGGTAGGCAGAGACCACGGATCTCCAGTCGCTACGATCCTGACACACAACTTTCGCCTCATTCACTCTCATTACATTCTTCATACATGCTCATCGGTTTAGGGTACTTTTGACCTGGCCCTTCTCCAAAATGTCGCCAATTTGATCCAAGAAGGTTCGCTTAGGCCTTCCCCTTCCAGCTGTCCCATGCACACTCGCCTCATACACTTTAAATAAATAATAATAATATAATAGCAGGAAAATCAGGTAGGTACCTACCTCACTGTCGGAGTCACATTCATTGGAATCCATATCGCGTTCATTAAGACATAAAGATGCATTGCTACTCGGAGGAGATTCCACAGGTTCACCATTAAGCATCTCTTTTCCGTCTTGTTTCTTCTTTTTATTTTCAATCTTAATCGTACGCCACTGGCTTCTAAGTTGTGCCAACTTTCTTGGTGTGTGCGCAAGGTAGTTAAAACTAAAAAAAAAAACTTAATGACTTAAAAGCTTTTGAAAAAACATTGCAGAGGTGCTTAACCGGTAAATATGAGCTTATGGCTTTAGGAGGATCGTCTGATCGATGCGGGTTCGAATCCCGTCGGAATTCAAAATTTTGATAAGACTTTTCATTTCTTAATAAAACATTGTACTCATAGAATTAATATACCTCAGAACATAATTCTACATTTATAAATTTTTTAAAGTATTAAACCACACTGGTATTTCAAAATCAAAAACCAAATCAAATAAATTTATTATGTCAGACAACTTTTAAGTCCATTTCGGGTTAGTATTTAATATGCTTATGTCTTATATTAGTATTACATAGCCAAATGCATTTAGAATAGACAACTAGTTGAAGCCTTGAGTGGGTCTTTCATTCACTCTCCAGTCCATCAGTGTCAAGTGACACTGATGGAAAGAACCCGAATGAAAGATTTCATAATGGGCAGATCATATCTATCAGGTATGACCTGCAGAATACTGCTGGTGCTGCCCCGCAATCTGCTGAGCAGTGAGGCTGTTTTCTTACGAATGATGGCATGAAAACCATCAACTCTTGCCTCCGCAAACATGGTAGATGCACTACAGAAGCGCGGCAGCCCCAACAGCATCCTGAATCCATTATTTCATTAACATATCGGTGCTTAACCAATAAATAGCTTATTGAGCGGTTGAACAGCTGACCTATTCCGAACGAACCGAATGCATTCCGCTGAAGTCTGACTTGCTACCCAAAAAGCCAAAGATCAATTGTACCTACCGTAAGCTTGTGGAAAGAAATGAAGTACCTTTCACATATATCTTCCCAAGCTGCATCCTTCTTCTTGTTACTATCTGTATCAATGTTCTTATTTTCGATGACGTCCAATCTTTCTCTTACTAATTCTGTTAAAATAATCTAAAATTCAATGCAAACAAAATCATTAGGTAGATTAAAGCTACACACACACTACTATCACACACACATACTATCACACACACATACTATCGGACGCTGACTATCGGCTGACAGCCGCAACTGCTAGGTATGCACAGTACAATAACATCCAACGCGCCAGATCGTTGTCGGACTATGTCTTTGCTTTGTATTATATAATTTAAGCAATTGGTAGGTACCACCTAAGCAAGCATAAAAGAAAGCTAGCCCCCAAACCGTGTTTGTTGCCCTGATTCTTCACAGTATTGGTCGCGAAGAAACAGGAGTAAAATCACCTAGTTTTAAGACGTTTCAAAGTGATCCCAGCGGTCCTATGAATAAATGCTTTTTGACTTTGACTTTGGACGTCTGAAAACTCGACTTATGTCCGATAGTTTGCACAGCTTAATGTACAATTATTATCCAGATTTCGGCTGTCAGTCGTCCGATAGTATGTTTCTAGCTTAAAGCTGAATGTAGGAAGAATTGACAGCGATGCGACGAAGGAACGAGGTGTGGCGCCTCCCGGCTCGAGCAGTCTCGCATCGTTCATTCTATCAAGCGTTTCTATATCTTGTAACATTGTTCATAAGGTTTATAATGTCTTGTTACATCTCGTCGCGTCGCTGCCAAATCAGTGTGCATTGAGCCTTGCGACGCAGTAGGTTGCGGGCTCGATCCCCGCCGCGGGACAAATGTTTGTATGATCTACAAATATTTGCCTCAGGTCTGGGTGTTTCTACGTATAATATGTATGTATTTACAAACAACGCCTTATGAAGAAGACCCGCCCGAAGCCATCCTATACCTACACCTATAACGCATGTGGTCAGTTGCACTGTGCGCCCTGCAACAGGTCATTTAAGACCAAATTCGGCTTTGCGAGCCACATTCGGGCTCATAACCGAAAATAAGTAATTGTTATTTTATTTTTATTTCAAGCCAGGTTTCGCCTTTGTCGGACCCGACAAGGAGGACTATATATATATATTTACAAACAAAAAGTATATCAGTTAACTGGTTCCCATAGTACAAGCTTTGCTTAGTTTGGGGCTAGATGATGCTGTGTGAAATTGTCAAGCATTATTGATGCCCTTAGCGTCGAATATAACGGGAATAATGAATGAAAGTTTGGAGGAAAGATTGTATTCGAATAGTGGAAGGAGTGGATGAGACGCAAGTGGGTATCAGATCAGTCGCATAAAGATTATTTTGTATTATGAGACAGGGAGCCGGTTTTTTTGGAAAATTATTTCAATAGTTTTGAAATAAAGATCTATTCATGATATGTACGTACTTTATCTTCCTTAATCCAATTTTCACCCCGATTCCTCTTTTTTTTCAATTTCGTAGCTTGCATTTTAGAAGGAACTTGATATGAATTTGATAAAAATTAAATGATGCACGGCTTAGCGTATCGAAAACGAGCAAAACAAAAACAAACAAACAAAACGGGATTGAGTGAGATGAGAGAGCTCGAGCGAGAGCCATGTCATAAATGTCAATTCAGTCAAAGTCAATTTAAATGTCAAAATTAGAGAGGGAACGTTTGGCGGAACCGTAAATAATATAAAAACCGGTAGATTCGGAAAAAGATAAGTGTATGTACAGAACCCATTTATGATAAAGCCTAAAAGAAGATAGCGTTTTATAGCTGCTTCGCTCACTCGCTTAGTTAGTTGCATGTCCTATCTCGCCTACTCTACCAAACCTGCGCAATCGTTTAGTGCACCTAACTAACTTCAGAGAGATTGCTTGTGCGTAGTACCTCAGGCTTACCTCAGGGTAACTATGTGCGTATATTGGTACCTACTTACTATTTGTTTGAACGCGGAATAATAAATAACCAATCAGTTTAAAAATACATGTATTTCTTATAATTGTAACATGGATTGAGCTTTGGCTTTTTTAAACTAAAACTCAACAAAATAATCTTTCTTTAAAGTATTTTCTTCTTAACTTACCTATTTCGTATCTAATATTTATTACCTACCGCTATCGTACAAAGAGGTACCCTAAAGTTTGTTTGTATGGTAATCTCAAAAACACATCACATTAAAAAAAAACTAAAACCAATATTCAGAACAGACCAATGATGTCATGTTAGTTAATTTAACATCATTGGAACGGACTTTTAATTTACTTATTTCTATATTAGAACTAGTCTTTAGTTTTACAGGGTTATTTGTAAAACACCGGTAACCTCTCAGGACTGTATTACTATCATCATAAACAACAAATTTTATTCCTGACTTTTAAAAATTCATTATATTTTAGTTCATCAGATTTATACAGCCACTTGAAAGGACTAGTACCTGGGACATGTTTGAGATGGAATAGGCTTGCCTATTATTCCATTTCAATTTACATGAGCGCTGACAGATTGACTATTTTTAGGTATGGCAAAACTCGATTGACAAATAATCGATCACAATTAGTAATATCCCAGGTAATATTTAGGCGATTATCACACTGCCCCGCATGATGCAACGTAGCGCGTGGATGCGTGTTCTTCCGTTGCTTGTAAGTATCTCCGTTTGTATAGAAAACACGCACAGTCCAACACACAGAAAATGCATCCACGCGCGTTCATGCGGATCACGCGCATACACGCGGAGAAACATGCACCCCCGCGCGTAGGTGCGGGGCGAGACGCAAGGTATGGCACACCGAATCCCGCAGTGCCGCGCGTGATTTTGGATGGGCGTGACGTGTGTGTTTGAAAATGGATCTCGATATCGATCGATTCGAGCCGCCGTGCGTGAATCTACAAAACGCACCTACGCGCGTGAGTGCGCCAAAACCCGCACGATGATGCAGATCTGCACTCCCGCAGGAACGCGCGTAGGTGCGTCGACACGCAATATGCAGCATGATGCGGGGCAGTGTGAAGATCGCCTAAGTTTTACTTGTAAAATAATAGATTTTCCCTATCAAAAAGTCGCATCCGATTGTATGTTTCTAGCTGTCCATTTCAATTAGCCGAGGCTAATTGAAATGGACTCTAACTAAACCATTTTCTGCGTATTCTGTGCTTTTATTTTTATTGATAGTTCCCAAAACTGGACATTTTAAACTTATATTATAGGACGACCTCTGTGGCGCAGTGGGTGAAAGCCCGCTTGAGACGCAGCAGGTTGCGGGCTCGATCCCCGCCGCGGGATAAATGTTTGTATGATCTGCAAATATTTATCTCGGGTCTGGGTGTTTCTATGTATAATATGTATGTATTTACAAACAAAAAAGTATATAAGTAGTGTATCAGTTATCTGGTTCCCATAGTACAAGCTATGCTTAGTTTGGGGCTAGATGATGCTGTGTGAAATTGTCCAGCATTTTTTTTTTAATTTTTTTTTTATTATAATTAAAAGGTACAAGTGAATGTACTTCTAGAAGGGAACACAGCATGCTTGTTTGACATTCTTTATACTTAAGTTAAGATCTACATATTCTTTCTTAAACTCTCTATTTGTAACTGCAACAACTCTTTTTTAAGAGTTAAAGTCTCTGTTTTTAATTTTGCATTTTTCATATGAATTGAAAGTAATTCTTGTCTGCAAACTTTTTCGTTCTCGGCAATCACAACTTTCTCGGATTTTACCTGTAATTAATCATGAATTAGTTTTAGATGAAATATACCTATCTAATAATAATGTAATGAGAGTGAATGAGGCGAAAGTTGTGTGTCAGGATCGTAGTGACTGGAGATCCGTGGTCTCTGCCTACCCCTTTGGGAAAGAGGCGTGACTTTATGTATGTATGTATATACCTATCTATAGATAAATCCTGAAAAAGCTTAAATAAGGGATATGATGATGTTGGCTAATTTAATACATGAAATGAAATGTCTTATCAAAATTTTAG
This sequence comes from Epirrhoe alternata, assembly GCA_963565295.1. Classification (NCBI taxonomy): domain Eukaryota; kingdom Metazoa; phylum Arthropoda; class Insecta; order Lepidoptera; family Geometridae; genus Epirrhoe; species Epirrhoe alternata. The sequence continues at coordinate 1,037,212 of OY751402.1, forward strand.
ATTCCGACGGGATTCGAACCCGCATCGATCAGACGATCCTCCTAAAGCCGGAGTGCCTTACCGCTCGGCCACAGAATCCCTTGTTGCCGGTACCTATCCAAATTTTCGATAAGCTCATATTTTCCGGTTGAGCACCGATTAGCGCCATCTACACGTTCACTACTATCTACATGAACTCATGCTCATTGTCTGAAATAACATTCAGAATCAAATGACTAAGAGATGTCGCTTTAGCTAAATCTATAATTTCTGTAATTGTCTGATCGATGCGGGTTCGAATCCCGTCGGAATCCAACATTTTGATAAGACTTTTCATTTCATAATGAAATACCAAGTGTGGATCAGCACTATAAAACAATTACAGAAATTTAATACATACTCACAAAGTCACAAGCTTTCGCCTATCTGTACCTATTATTTGCTTTCGCTCAAATCTTCAATCAATTTCAAAGGTTCAAATAATTATTTTACTAAGATAAGTGTAGATATTGAGGTGAATTGTATTGTGTTGTGTGTTGTTGTCTGTTGTACTTACTTCACTGTTATCATATATTCCATTTTTAATCTGAAAATAAAAACAACCAAATTAATATGTATTTTTTACCCCCAGACATCTTCAAAGGATCTGGAATACATAAAAAGATCTAAGAGAATAAGTAAGTTCGTATAAGTCAGTGGCCAACTCTGGTGACGGAGTTTTTAGGCCGCCTTAAGGCCTCCGTCATGGCTTAACGACTTAAATAGCCGGGACCGACAATTTAACGTGCCCTCCGAAGCACGGAAGCACTCAGATGAAAATGGCACTGGCGGTCACCCATCCACTTACAGACCGTTTCGAACGTTGCTTAACTTCGACGATCTATCAAGAACGACTAAGCAAGCACGACCACAGGCGCTAGTTATGACAATGTAGAACTTGACATCAATTTTTTAATTAACTATTCTACATGTTTAATATAAATTGTATTATATAATATTGAGACATTGTTATAAGTTCTTCTATCCTAATTGTAATTATTACTAACTAGCTGTCCGCCGCGGTGTTACCCGCGATCCCTCGGGAAAACTTCACTCCTCCGGGATAAAATATAGCCTATGTTCATCGGGGATAATGTAGGATTCTATTGGTGAAATAATTTTTCAAATCGGTCCAGTAGTTTCGGAGCTTATTCATTTCAAACAAACAAACAAATCTTTCCTCTTTATAATATTAGTATAGAAGATTTGTGAGAACGTGACGAACGTGAAGTTACTTTAATGTGAAGTTACTGAAATGTGTTAATAGTACATTACGATATTAGTGCGTAAAGATGGTTATAACATGCGAGGCGGAATTTCAGCCCGAGCCGCAGGCGAGGGCGTAATTGAGCCGAGCATGTTATAACCAATACGCACGTATATCGTACGACGTTTTTTAACACATTTGCGAGGAAACAGAAAAAAAAAACATTTAAATAAAGTCAATCTGTGAATGCACACTGTTGCTTTCCCGCCATTTGAACAGACTGCCTCCTGCCTGGCGCCGCGCGGCGATTAGTTCTCCTTTGAATAGCAACAACGCGCTGCTCACTAGCTGGAGGCACGACTCCAGCTCGGCGGCGATCAGTTCCATATTTGAAATGGCAAATAATGCTGTTATGGAATTTGTATGGACTATAACATAACTATTTGCTTTGATAACACACGCGTTTGTTATGACCCGCTTTACATATCTAAAACCGGTGGAATTACATCAGCTTTACGAGCAAGGGTGTTAAAAAAGTTACTTTTTTTCCATAACAGCATTATTTGCCATTTCAAATATGGAACTGATCGCCGCCGAGCTGGAGTCGTGCCTCCAGCTAGTGAGCAGCGCGTTGTTGCTATTCAAAGGAGAACTAATCGCCGCGCGGCGCCAGGCAGGAGGCAGTCTGTTCAAATGGCGGGAAAGCAACAGTGTGCATTCACAGATTGAGTTTATTTAAATTTTTTTTTTCTGTTTCCTCGCAAATGTGTTAAAAAACGTCGTACGATATACGTGCGTATTGGTTATAACATGCTCGGCTCAATTACGCCCTCGCCTGCGGCTCGGACTGAAATTCCGCCTCGCATGTTATAACCATCTTTACGCACTAATATCGTAATGTACTATTAATATCTTTTTGTAACCATTCTTTTGACAAATAAATTAATTTCATTTCATTGGGAATAAAGTAGTGATTCTGTTTACGTGTTTTATAGCGACCCGCCCCGGCTTCGCACGGGTGCAATGCTGATACTAAATTTCTCTACTATTATGCATGTATTATACATATATACGCCTTTTTTGCATAGTAAGTTGTTCCTTATCGCCATTGCGTTAGTGTGAGCGTGGATTAGCGAACTTTGATATATACTTATTTCTTTGTGATCTTTATGATTGTAAAACATAATGTTACGTGCTGGGGTTCGTCGATTCTGAAGATAAACACTAGGTATAACTTTCGAAACTTTATTACACACTAATTTACTCAAAACACACTTTAAAGTTACGAACAGTCGCACTGAATATCACTGGTCACTATTCACTCAAGTTAACACTCTCGTAATTCACAAAGAACTGATTTGTGACGCGCAAATCGCCCGTTTATATACCCCACAGAAACGCCTAGAACATTCACCGTGGGAACTCTCCACAAATAAACAGGAAGCTTCTATAAATAAACAACAACACGTGACAAGCGACCTTGAACCTTATACACTTGTAATAAGGTCGCTTGTCAGTAGCGCCCAACAAATATGAACCTTAAGTCCAGGTATTACGATCCAATTGTTAATTCGGTATGTCTAAGCGAGAATGTTCGTGAAATCTATCCTGCGCGCGAGTCTTCCAGAACGTTCGAGTGCTTGTACGTTACACTGCCCCCTCCTTAGACATGCTCGTCCCGAGCATCACCGTTGCTACCACCGGGCGATGTGTACCACCTTGGATGAGGCACATATCCAGTCCGCAATTTCGGAGATCTTCCTCTTCGACAACCTGGAGTTTGTAACCAGTCCGACGTACCTTCCTTGAAACCACTTGTGTCCAAACCTCGGTCGCATCTGACTCCTATGTTCCTGCCAGACTGCAACCAGCTTTCCTTCTGAGCCTTCTTCATTGCATCATCCCTCCAGGACTCCAAAGGTTTCGCATACTTCCACGTCGTATCCCTCGACTCCTGCTTGACGAAGTGTCCATCAGCCTCATAGCGAGGTCTCCACGAGATTGCGCCTGTATTGCCGTATCCCTTCGCGCTACGGTGTGGTTTGAAGTGGTAGTTCTTGAATTGCTCGTTTCCCTTGTCTTGAGCATCCGTCCAAGCCTCGTACTCCTTGGTCAGCTGCTTCAGACGTTCCGCCAATTTCTCGAGTCTAGCCATATGCGAGTCTTTCTGCGGACAATTAAGTTGCAGGTGGCCTTTTTTACCACACTTGTAGCACCTTATCCTAGATTGCAGCTTCAACGGAGTCTTAATTTCGTCCGATACTTCTATTCTTCTCGTGCCTCGCTTTGGGCAATTCGATCGAAGGTGACCCCTTTCCCCACAGGTGTAACATCTGGGGCCATAACCTCGTCCGCGCAATGGTGGTACTACGACCTCTCTGAGTCGATGGGCGCGATAGTCCTGTCTCACTGCCTCTACTTCCAATGCATGGGCTAAGGCGTCCTTGAGTGTCTCATGGTGCCCAAGTCTCACAGCAGCCCTGACTTCAAGGTCACGAATCCCGTCGATAAATGTTTGCACTAGGTTCCCATTAATGAGCGCAGGTACAGACTGGTATGCTTTTCGGACCAGCTTTTCAACTTCCAGGGCCCATTGTTGTAGGTTTTCACCATTGCGTTGTACACGATCCTTAAGTTGTGCACGAAACACGTGCTCCAGGTGGGCGTCACCATATCTAGCTTCCAATGCCTCAAGTAGTTGTTCATAAGTCACTTCTTGCCCGAGAGCTTCTAGAACAGTCAAAGCCTGATCTCGAAGGCCTAAGGTGAGTGCAGTCATAGCTTGAGCCTTATTCCATCCGTTCGCCTTCATCACGGCCTCAAACTGTATCTTGTAGGCCGACCACGAAGATGTCCCGTCGAATGGTGGCACCTTGAATCCACGTATTGAAGGTGCGGCAGCTGTAGAAGTTACAGCCCCGTCTCCATCTTTGAGGTTACCTAAAGCCTTCTTCACATCAGCAACCTGAGTTTTCACCTCATCAATCCGAGTTTCAGCTTCAGTGAGGCGTTGTCCATGTTGATGAACTTGATCCTTCATCATCTTGAGCTCCTTGTTGAACGTCGCGTGGAGATCTTTCATGAGGATCATCTGTTCCTCCTGTCGGCTGGCCTGCTCCTTTTTGTCGCGCTGTAACTGTTCTTCTAAGCGACGGGCCTGTTCCTCCTGTCGGCTGGCCTGCTCCTCTTTGTCGCGCTGTAGTTGTTCTTCTAAGCGCCGGGCCTGTTCCTCCTGTCGGCTGGCCTGCTCCTCTTTGTCGCGCTGCAGTTGTTCTTCTAAGCGACGGGCCTGTTCCTCCTGCCGACGGGCCTGTTCCTCCTGCCGACGGGCCTGCTCCTCTTTGTCGCGCTGGAGTTGTTCTTTTAAGCAACGGGCCTGCTCCTCCTGCCGGCGCGACTGCTCTTGAAGCATCGCCATCAAGGCTGCAAAGTCGGGAGCTGCAGGCACTGAAGTCGCGGTGGAAGGGCCGGCTTCCATTGCTATCAGCTGACCACCCGATGATTGCTGCGAAGTATCTCCAAACCGTCTCTGATCCGTCTCTTGCTGACGATGACTCCTAGTACGGATACCGTCCGTGTCCTCCTTTGGTAGAATCGGCATGATTTATCGCACTTCTGACACCAATTGTTACGTGCTGGGGTTCGTCGATTCTGAAGATAAACACTAGGTATAACTTTCGAAACTTTATTACACACTAATTTACTCAAAACACACTTTAAAGTTACGAACAGTCGCACTGAATATCACTGGTCACTATTCACTCAAGTTAACACTCTCGTAATTCACAAAGAACTGATTTGTGACGCGCAAATCGCCCGTTTATATACCCCACAGAAACGCCTAGAACATTCACCGTGGGAACTCTCCACAAATAAACAGGAAGCTTCTATAAATAAACAACAACACGTGACAAGCGACCTTGAACCTTATACACTTGTAATAAGGTCGCTTGTCAGTAGCGCCCAACAAATATGAACCTTAAGTCCAGGTATTACGATCCAATTGTTAATTCGGTATGTCTAAGCGAGAATGTTCGTGAAATCTATCCTGCGCGCGAGTCTTCCAGAACGTTCGAGTGCTTGTACGTTACAATAACTTAGACAAATGTGAGTGCCTACTCAAACCTAATATGGTTTTCAGGCACAATATTAAGTAAAATATGTAGTCTGTATACTGAATAAATAAATAAAATAAATACATATAAACCTTCCTCTTGAATCACTCTATCTATAAAAAAAAAAACAGGGTCACGACGGTATCCCCAAGGCGCGGTAGACATTCTCTCAGATCTTTATATTCCAGATCCTTTGAAGATGTCTAAGGGGGTAGTCAGAGGCATGTACAAATACATATTTGATACATGCCCACATCATGCAGCAGTTAGTATTCCATGCGTGACAGGTTGCAAGCCCATCGCCGCCTATAAGAATACTAACTGGTTTCCTCACGATGTTTTCCTTCACCGTTCAGAGCTCGTGTTCAAGCGCATATAAATTTTACGAAACGCAAAATCCATTGATGCACGGCCGGGAATCGATCCCACGACTTTCGGATTGAAAGTCGAGGTACAACCCCATTCGGCCAACACAGCTCTATTAAAAAAAAACCGCATCAAAATCCGTTGCGTAGTTTTAAAGCACAACACAAGCTCTGCTTACTTTGGGGCTAGATGATGCTGTGTGAAAAGTCCAGCATTATTTATTTATTTATTTAATTTATTTATTTAAAGATACATAGGGACAGAGAAAGCGACTTTGTTTTACACTATGTAGTGATGATGAATTGGTACCTACCTCACTGTCGGAGTCACACTCATTGGAATCCATATCGCATTCATTAAGCCACACTGATACATTGTTGTCACTCGCAGGAGATTCAACAGGTTCACCTTTGAGCATCTCTTTTCTCTCTTGTTCCTTCTTACGTTTTACCCTACGCCGCTGGATTTTTAGTGTTTTCCACTGAACTTTAATTTGTTTCATGTCTCTCGGTGTATGCGAAAGGTAGTTAAAACTAAAAAAAAAAAAAATTGTTGACTGACGACCTCTTTGGCGCAGTGCGTGAAAGCCCGCTTGAAACGCAGAAGGTTGCGGGATAAATGTTTGTATAATCTGCAAATATTTATCTCGGGTCTGGGTGTTTCTATGTATTTACAAACAAAAAGTATATAAATATCAGTTATCTGGTTCCCATAGTACAAGCTATGCTTAGTTTGGGGCTAGATGATGCTGTGTGAAAATGTCCAGCATTATTATTATTATTTATTATTTGTTCAAATCAATTTATTTGCAGGAACATATGTGCTTAGGAATTAGGTCTTAGTGGTAATAATATTACAGTACAATGTATGTCCTACCAACTTTAGGCATGCAAATATTTTACATAGGCTAGAGATTGGGAATTAATCAGTCATTTTAAGGAATTCATCAACAGAGTAGAAACATTTTGAGATCAGCCATTTTTTAAGTTTAATGTAGAATAGATTGATGTTGGCTCAAAAAAAAAAAAAAAAAAAAAATAATGCTGAACATTTCACACACCATCATCTTGCCCCAAACTAAGCAAAGCTTGTACTATGGGAACCAGATAACTGATATACTACTTATATAATTTTTGTTTGTAAATACATACATAATATACATAGAAACACCCAGACCCGAGATAAATATTTGCAGACCATACAAACATTTATCCCGCGGCGGGGATCGAACCCGCAACCTTCTGCGTCTCAAGCGGGCTTTCACCCACTGCGCCACAGAGGTCGTCGAAAGACACACCACAGAGGCCACAGAGGCTCAAAAGGAAAGATATTTTTGTTATATCTATTTTAATTTTGCCAAACCACTTGGCCTCACAATTGATCGCCATGAGCTACCCGAGAAGGCTGAAGAGACCGCACATCATGGACCTGGATTTGGCGTGGTAAAGAACAGAAGAGGAACAGCTCACTGGAGCTCTTCCTCTAATGACGACCACCCCACACCTGCTTAAAGTCTTGGGACTGATCGCAGATGCAAACGGAACACCAAAAAATATCTATTTTAATTTAGGGACCTTGATCGATTAGCGAGCATGCTGGTCTCATAGGTCTCTCATTGCAAATTTATTCCTCCAAGAGCTTGAGGGTCTCACACCCACATCTAGCCGGTTAATCCTACTTATGTCAGATAAATAAATTCTCATAGAGATGCTCCAAACATATTCCATAAGAAAATGGTATACATCCTCCTTAAACCGACATATTTTACAGTCAGGGCTGGTTAGATATTGAAACCCGTTAAGTGGCATGTGTCCAGAGCGAAGCAATCACACAATACGAAAAATCATGACAAAATACGTATTGTGGGAATGGATTGCTCTTTAACTTTTATATATTTCTTGTTTGAATATCTTTAGTTTTAGTTCAAAATAAGTTTATTCTATAGTGTTAAATGATACCCACATCTGGCTGTGGCGTTGAGACTGCTACACAGTTTATTAAACTTTTGCAGTTCTCATCGTTCTATTGTAATCAATGTTTTCACTTTATTCTGAACTAGCTGCGCTCCCGCGGTGTGACCTGCGGTCCCTCGGGATTTTTCCGGGATAAAAAGTAGCCTATGTCCTTCCCTGGGATACAACCTATATCCATGCCAATTTTCAGCCTATTCTGTTCAGTGGTTTGGGCGTGAAAAGGTAACAAACAGACAGAGAGACAGACAGAGTTACTTTAACATTTATAATATTAATAGTATAGTATATAGTATAAGTAAAATTAGACAATCAGGCCTCAGGAAAGAGATGAAGTACCTTTCACGTATATCTTCCCAAGCTGCATCCTTCTTCTTAATAGTTTCTGTATCAAGTTTCTTATTTTCGATGATGTCCATTTTTTCTCTTATTAATTCTTTTAGAATAATCTAAAATTCAAAGCAAACGAAATCATTAGGTAATAACAAAAACATGTGAACAAGATTATTTATTTAAAAAGGACACCCAACACGGGTATACACTTCACATTTCAAAACAAAAACAAAGTGCATTAAGGGCGCGTACTACCTCAAAACTGCTTCGACTCTGGATCATATCTATAAAAGTATTAAACCAATATTATTGAAAAAAATATATATTATAGTTGAGAATATAAACTGAGTCCCCGTTGTAGTGAAAACACGATTACTAAATATTTTCTCGATAGAAAATAATCACAAACTTCCCTCTGAATTTTACTTAAAAACAAAAGTACTCAATAAATACTTTAGCTAGACTAGTAAAACTTTGTATCTAAACTCAGCTTAGTACACTACGTGGTCCCGTTGTTCCGAATTTTGATCTTTTTTTGTTTTTGTACTTTTAATTAGCTAAAAAGTGTTTTAGCGCCGTAAATAATGTTGCGCATCCATAGCTCTGTACTCCTCACACGCCGAACAAATCACACTCGCTGTCCCGCTTACAAAATGGCGGCGTATTATAGGCTCTTAACCCTAGTGTTGTAGGAATAGGTATTCAGAATGATAGGAGTGTATTGTTGCACCTAGTCTATAGTTTTTTTTTATGATGAATGGGTCGACTCTTGACCTCGAAACTTACATAGGCAAGAATGAGGTCTACGATGGAGCGAGCCTACCCAGAAGGTGCCTATTATCAAAAACAACAGTTACTTTGAGGTTGTACCGACATCGACAGCACATAGCGTCAAATGTAACAGGAGAATGATGAATGAAAGTTTGTAAGATTTATTCGAATAGTGCAAGCCACGCAGGCTAGTAGGTAAATCAGTGAATAGACATATTATTTTGTGGTAAAAGAGGCGCCGGTTTTCTATAAAATTAAACATTTAATTATGTACAAGTTTTTAAATAAATAATTCTTCATGATACGTACCTTATCTTCCTTGAGCCAATTTTCACCCCGACTTCTCTTTTTTTTCAATTTTGTATCTTGCATTTTAGAACTTGTTTTGAATTGAAATGAATTTGATACAAATTAAATTACGCTTATGTACAAGCAAAGCAAAACAGTAAACAAACGACTTCTTCTTCTTTTTTTCCTGGCGTTTAGGAAGTTTAGATTTAGAGAGGGGAACGTTTGGCGGAATGAAAAACCGGTAGATTCCGACAAAGGTAAGTTTTTTACCTACACTAAAAAGAGAAAAATAAGAATAAACACATGCAATTATTACTTACAGTATTCAAATAATAAATTATTATGTTATATTTGAAGTCGGTGCCAACTATTCTACTCTAACTACTCCATACAATTTTGCACCCAAGTTCTATTGTACTCGTAATTTCTTCTTAGATTGTAAATGCATAGGTGGTTGGCACCGACTTCAAAATATATTATAACATAATAATTTATTATTTGAATACTGTAAGTAATATAATAATTGCATGTGTATATTCTTATTTTTCTCTTTTTAGTGTAGGTACATAGTAGTGTCTATTTGTGTGTGAAGTCGGTTCAATTTTTTTTTCAAAAATTTTTATTGTAAGTTTCAAAAGTATCATGCCAATCAACCTTCGATCATTCGTCCGAGCAATCAGCAGTGGTTCATTGCCAATCAATGATATTATTGATGCCAATTTTATTTTGTAATTAATTGTGTGGTTGAGACCATGGATTTAGCATGGAATCTTTTCTCTCAGAGAGAAAAGGTACCATGCTAAATCCATGGTTGAGAGTACGAAAACTGACAGCAGATGTAGAGTTCCACAAACTTATCTGATCCGGTGAGAGGCGCTTTATCGCATTGGTGTTAAAGAAAAAAAATATTCTAAATTAGACCTATGCCTACACCTAGGATAGGAATTAAAAATAAAACAATAACTTGATCTCACTGTTTTAATTGCAAACAACAACAAAATATCAAATGCTGAAAATAAATTAGGAAATTAATTTTATTTACAAGCTGTATGAAAATCTTTGCTTAAGAAGTTATTAAAATAACTATTAAACTTTAAGCCGTAACAAGTAATATTAGGTTGAGGCAGTTTTGAGCTGAACTGTTAGCTAGTATAATAAGCTGTTATAAAATATAATTATGGTTTTAAAACAATATACAAAATATAACATTATATTATAACTGTAATAAAGTAAATAAGGAGTAATGCAGAAAGCTCTCTATTTAAAGTAAATAGATGAAACATTTGATCAACACTTAAAACTTAACCTAGTCATTGAAAGGACACTTTTATTTAACCACTTATCATAGTGTTTTAATCTCTTAATATTTGAAACAACACTGTTGGCACTAAAATGGAGGGATTTAATTTTTTTTATATAATTTTCATTTTATAGTCATATTACTACACTCAAGCTCATGATCGATGTGTCAGACTTGTGAAAATGAAGGCCATTTGGAAAGCAATATTTTGTACTACTATTACCATACTAAGGGCTTGTTTAAACTTATACCCTATTATTAATAAACGTTGCTTAAAGTTATGGAATGCATAACCTATCAAAAACCATAAAAAAAAGTTTATGCATTACATTACCGACACTACGTAGTAAATAAGTTTATTTTATAATGTTAGATTAAGTTATTTATGTTATAATATGGGCCGTAGTTTTAAGTATTTTTCATCTTTAGTTGACTAATGTTGCTTGAAATAAATTTGATTTGATTACATAGCTTTATACAATGTTTATTAGTAATAGGGTTAGAGTCCCAAGAAGTACAGTCAATTTCAATGTCAATTAAATTGAGAAGTAGCAATACAGTTGTTGTGTTACTTGTCAAATTACTTGGAAAGTAACAAATCAATGTTTTACTTATGGAGAAACAAACCCTAGTTATAGTGCAAACATTTATACTTAATCTTAATTAATATTTTGTTATAGGCACATTAGTTAGATTGAAGGAACACTACACAATATAATCAGCATTGAATATTTTAAAATGCTACCACACATCTGTTAATCACGCGACTTTGTTCACTGTTAGTGTATGAAATGTATGTACAACATGATTTCGAAATAATTATATAAATGTAATATTACATTATATTATACATGTTATGAAACAACTGTGTGGCAACACCATTAGAATCAAACTTCGTTCAAAAATCGAATCGCAGCTAGAACAGAAGCATGAATAAATACATCCACTAATTAACGCGATCTCTTTCACACCTACAATGCGAGAAAGAGATAGATACATTTTTAGGCACCATTTTGTAGGAAATATTCTTACTATGGGTAATAGAAATATTTGTATGGATTTGAGCTCTGCTTGGTACCCAAATTTTATGCACCAATTTAATACTATTTATAGATTTTCTTATAGTTATGTGTACTAACTGACAAACTTATATTTACCGAACAAATCCTGGATCTTGGACGTAGCATTTTGGTCGCCAAGTGATCATTTTACTGAATATGTAAATGCTTTTTTATTTTTAACCGACTTCAAAAAAAGGAGGAGGTTCTCAATTCGCCTCTGTGTTTTGTATCTTGTTACGCGATTTCTCCGCCAACTGTGGACCGATTTTCAAATTTATTTTTTTGTTTGGGGTATAATACTCCAGAGGTGGTCCCATATAAATTTTATTTCTGAGAGTTTGATAGTTTTCCCGTAAAACTCTAAAAACCTTCCCTCCTAGCCATTGTAAATCGAATCGACAGGTAAGTCTGACTCTTTATGCACTAAGTCTAACTGACGATTTACTAATGCCAGGAACTCACTTTTTCTTATTTAGATTTTTACGATGGCTTGAGTCACGTCGCGTGTAGGGTCGACATTGAAGTCGGTTTTTCTTTTAGTTTTAAAACGTAATTATTGGTTTTCAACATATACCAAGATTATTGTTGTTTAGGGCTAATCTGTATGTCTGTTAGTACACCAACTGAAAATTACTCTGCATTGATCGTAATTGTTTTGCCCTTAGGGTCATCGAATCTGTCCATAGTCCTGATATCCATCATCATTATGATCCCGTAGAAGGTGATGGATAGAAGAATGAACACCACGAAGAGACCAGACCAGATCGGAGCGGAGAAGAATCCAACACAGTTGAAGGAGTCCCCAAATACGACTGGTCCAGATGTGTTGGTGAAGAATGGTTGAATCTGAAATAGAATGGGGTACAAATAAAACAGGGTCACGACTGTATCCCCAATGCGCGGTAGACATTCTCTCAGATCTTTATATTCCAGATCCTTTGAAGATGTCTAAGGGGGTAGTCAGAGTCATGTACAAATACATATTTGATACATGCCCACAACTTGCAGAAGTTAGTATTCCATACGTGACAGGTTGCAAGCCCATCGCCGCCTATAAGAATACTAACTGGTTTCCTCACGATGTTTTCCTTCACCGTTCAGAGCTCGTGTTACAAATAAAATACAATTAACAATTTGGTTCAAGTTTCATCATTCATTCATTCATCGTGTCAATGTACTCATACATATTAAATGTAATATAAAAAAATAAAAAAACTATAATAATAATAATATGTGTGATGTTACTATAATACGGATAAATAAAAATGTAAATATACTAAAAAGTGTTTAACTGAACCAATTTAAATAGGTCGGTTGGTGTCACAAATTCTAAAAAAGCTAAAGGAACAAAAACTCTCGGGCGCCAGACACCAGACCGATAATACATAAATAAATAGAAATAAAAATAAGAATACCTGGATAAAGCTCTGCGCCAGATGAACTTCTAATCTTAGGGCGGGGGAAATGATACAATCTGATGTTGTTATTGTACGAGTCTTTTAATGCATAGATAGTTCCATAGATTTTATGATATGTTCAGGGGGATGGCAATAATTATATCAATTTAATTAAACGGAAATTACATCTAAAAGAAAAACAGAAGTTACATTTGAAAGAAAAACCGAAGCTGAAGCTGAAGCTATTGCAATCTTGTAAAATTTTAAAGGAAAGGTTATCCGTTTAAGACGGCCTAATTAAATTTATTTTTATTCAAATTTTATAATTCACCATAGGTCGAACAAATTCTGCTGCGTCGGAAGTGTCTCCATAATTTTAAATTCCATAAATTTTAACCCAAAATTAATTCCAAAGTAAAATAAACACCCGTTTGTCTGAAACAAACAAACTCCGTTCAGAATACAAAAGTGGAAACCAATTTATTTGCCCCTAACTGAAAGATGTTGAGATAACTTACCCGGGCCAGACTTTTAAAACAGCTCCAAACAGTATTGCATCCGACTCAAGCTTCTGTTAACGAAAAAACAAACTATTTGAATCCGCCATTTTCCACACAAACACGACATGTTTGCATGTCATCGAAAAATTCACTCACCAATAAATCATCGCTCCAAAATCTAAATAGTCTATCGCCTTTAGGCGATTATAGACCCAAAATCAGCAAACCATTGTTTAGATGAACACCAAATCGATCAAATAAATTGAGATTTAAAATACAAGAAAAGCATTCGATTAGAACGCCGGGAAGAAAGTGACTCTGCCTCTTTTGCAGAAATTGAGGTTAAGAAAAACTGTCAAACAAATCAAACTTCAGATGCCTGTCTGTCAAAAATGCTACTGTCACTTGAACGTCAAGCAAGACAGATCGCTTCCACTCTGAGCACTGGTCAATTATGATGTTTCTGTAATAGTTGGAATAACAACGTTACATTACATACCATCCCAAAAAAAATAAAAGAAAGGACTACTTTCTTTTATGCCAAAAAGACTCATAAAAGATTCTACAAAACTCTACAAAAAAGACTATAAAAAAACTCTCTAAATGACTCTACAAAACTTTATCAAAAACTCTACAAATGACTCTACAAAACTTTGTCAAAAACTCTACAAAACTCTATCAAAAACTCTACAAAACTCTATCAAAAACTCTACAAATGACTCTACAAAACTATACTAAAAACTCTACTAATGTGGACTTGCACGCTCTGAACAAGGAAGTGCTAGAGAGACAAGAACACAGAAGATTCCAAAAACACCAAATCTTATCAAATCTAAACTAGCTAGAAAGACAAAACTCTTAAACACATGCAACCAATAGAAAACTCTATCAAAGAATTTCAAACCTAAACTGACAATCACAACAAAACGTTTCAAAAGTGCGACTAGACAACTTTGTCGTCGACTCGGACAATTTTAATGTAAAGGTCACAAAAATTAAATTGCAACAAATGATCCCAAAAGAATCTTAAAGTGCGGTTAGACTTCCTAGTCACCGACTTAAAGTGATACAATTCATTTAATTTAAATTTAAACCAAAACATGCAAATAAATAAAATTACATTCTGACCATAATATGAAGTGCGGTTGGACACCTACGTCACCGACTCGGTACAGAAAGTTACCAAATTACCAAACCAAAGTCAGTAAATTCTCACATGGGAAAAATGTGATTTCAAAATTTTTTTGTCCGACACACGAAAGTGTGCAAACACGAAAAAATTTGTGCATTGTGATCGGCTCAACTCTACCAATTTTCCGGGCACAATACAACAAAAGGTTGCGATATTCAAACGGAAAAGAATGAACACGCCAAAAAAACAACAAGAGTACTGTGATCGGCTCAACTCTACCAACATTCCGGGCACAGCAGCACTTGGGAAAAATTGATTGTGAATATTGTGATCGGCTCAACCCTACCAATTTTCCGGGCACAATAACACGCAAAATAGACAGAACCAGAGGGAAAAATCTGAGAACGGTGTCCAAAAAATGTTATGGAATATTATTCCAAAAAATGTCTAATCAGGGTTATATCAAAATGTCAAGTCCGAGAAAACTAATCTAAAATTCAGACTATCACAAACAAACGACAAAAACTATCCTAACCAATATAAGTCAAACAGACTCATCTAAAATTAGTTTGAGAACAACCGAACAAAGTTCTCTAAAAATATACAAAATATACAGAATATACAAAATATACAATAAGATCTTTCGATGTTGACAATAATGAATGAAGCTAAAAGTTATTTAAACCAAAAATTACCTAAGTTATTTTTTGAAACTTAATTGCAAAGTTTGATATATTCATAAGAATTTCCTCTCATTCATCCTCACACAAACGGCTATATCCAAACATACATCAATCTACAATCATCATCTACAAACGCCGAATCAAACAAACACATCAAAACAAAGTTAAAAAGTTTAAAGGCCAAAAAGTTTAAATTTTAATATTTAATAATATCTTTAATGTGATAACGACCAGAGGTGTTTTTATTGAGGTCTTTCAAAAGGTAAACATTATTAGAAATTTTTTCAATAATTTCGCATTTAACAAACTTAGGCGCAAATTTTGCCGAAAAATATAAAGGAGCATTAGACTGAACAAAACTTCTCCTCCAAACTATATCACCTACACCAAAAGAAATGACTTTCCTCCCTATATTATAATACCGAGCGTTACGCTTATAAGCTTTTAATAAGTTAGCTTGAACTTTAACAAAAATATCACTAAGTGATTTAAGAGAAAATGCAAACGAATTTCTTTCACCAAAACCAAGTTGACTTAAATTATCCAACGAATTACTAAAACGGTGTAAAGAAGCATCAAAAATTAATTCTCTCCCAAACATGAGAAAATTAGGTGTGAAATCTGTAGCAAGATTTTCACTATTATTTAAAGCTAATTGAACATGGGGCAAAAATTTAGACCAAGTTCGTTGATCGTTCATGACAAAACATGAAATACAAGTTTCTACAGTTTTATTGTACCTCTCAACAGGATTATTTTGTGGAGTATACAATGTATTATAAAATATTTTGGTTATATTATAACTTTTCATGAAATCTACAAAATATTTGGCAGTAAATTGAGTACCATTATCACAAACTATAATTTTAGGACAACCAAATTTAAGAAATATCTCTTTTTCGAATAATCTACAAATAGTTAAAGTTGTTGCTTTTATCATAGGAAATATCCAACAATACTTAGTGAAAACGTCCACAACCGAAAGAATGTATTTATGACCAGAATAACTTTTAGGCAAAATTCCAATTATATCCACCGATAACATAACCATGGGCCGATCTACTTTTTTAGGATTAATCATTAAACCAAAAGGTGGAGATGTCGAGTGTTTGTAAGCTTTACAAATGTCACAAGACTTAATATAATTTTGAACATCATTAAACATTCCGTTCCAAACATAATGTTGTTTTAATTTTTTCAAAGTTTTGTGAATTCCAAGATGACCTGAATTAATATCATCATGGTTTGACCTAATTGTATCCAAAATATGTTCTTTAGGAATAACAATTTTCCAATTTAATCTACTATCAGGATTGAATTTATTCTTACAGAATTTGTATAAAGTTTTATCATCAACTCTGTAATTTTTATATCTACAAGGAAACTTTTGACAATTAACAAATATCTTCTTATACCAAGGATCATCAATATCATCATCCGGTGAAACGATTTGAATAGAAGAAACTAAGATTGTGGCAACCGAAATCCTTGACAAAGCATCAGGAACTAAATGTAAAGAACCCTTTTTATGAATTATATGAAAAGTAAACTGAGAAATTCTAGCAGCCCATCTAGCAAGGCGTCCACTAGGATTATTTAATTTCAAAAGCCATTTCAAACACGCATGATCTGTAATAACAGTAAATTCCATTCCCTCCACATAAGGTCTAAAATGTTCTATTGAATCTAAAATTGCTAACAATTCTCGTTCTGTGGTACTATAGTTTTGTTCACATTTATTAAGAGATCTAGAATAAAATGCGATAGGATGTTGTTCACTATTATCATCCTCTTGACTCAAAACACTACCAATTCCAACAGAACTAGCATCACAATGTAGAAAGAAAGGTTCACTAAAATCAGGGCAACTCAAAACAGGCGAAGAAATTAAAACTTCTTTAAGATTTTGAAAAGCAATTTCTGCGTCATCGTTCCAAACAAGAGATTTCTTCGAGTTTTTACTACCAGCAGTTAACTTAGTAAGTGGCGAAGCAATATCAGCGAATTTATAAATGAATCTACGATAATAAGAACACAAGCCAAGAAAGCTTAGAATTAGCTGAAGGCAAATTCCCCTTAATCTGCTCGATCATTGTGTCGAAAGAATGCAACAAAGTAGGCACACAAGCTGAAGAAGTGTGAACGGCCAATTTAAGAACAGCACAACGAGTCCTCTCAGATTCACCTTCCTTTTCAACAGAAAAGGCAGAAGAAAACAGAGCAGGCGAAATTGAACTCTTTCATCCATAATGAGAACCAACCAAAAACAACCGCAAACAAAAGTTCAAGACTTCGAAGCAAAACCCTCAAAAGTTTTCAAAAATTCCGAAACAATTCCCTAAAATAATTCCGAAGAAATTCCTAAAGTAATTCCCAAAAATTCCCAAAATAATTCCGAAGAAATTCCTAAAATAATTCCCAAAAATTCCCAAAATAATTCCGAAGAAATTCCTAAAATAATTCCCAAAAATTCCCAAAATAATTCCGAAGAAATTCCTAAAATAATTCCCAAAAATTCCCAAAATAATTCCTAAAATAATTCCCATACAATTCCGCAAATAATTCTGAAAAAGGTTTAAGTTCAAAAGTTTCGATTCAAAATGTTATCAAAGTCAGGTGTTCGTTAAGGTTTCTAACCGAGATTGCAATAACCACTCACAAAAATATTCTTACCTGGTCAAAGTTTGAACCTTCAAAAAGAAGTGTGTGAAACATTCATTAAGTTCACTATCATTGAAAGTTAAATAATTTATAAGTTGAACTACTTTTAAATTTACACAAGTTAATTTTAAATTCATAAAAGTTAGTTTTAGTTTACAAAGTTAAAAGAACTAATTATGTTTATGTTAATTTTTAAACGACAAAATATTACAAGTAAATTCCAAATACAAAGTGTTCTAATAAAAAAGTTACTTGAAAACTTTTAGGTTACCCGTTCAACAATGAACCCATGTACAATAAGTTATTTTCAAGTTCACAAAAATCAAAGGTTAAACGATTAATGTATAAGATGTTTTCAAGGTTACACAAGTTTTACACATGTTGGCATGGAATAAACTGCTTCACAAAAGTTTTATCTAAACTAAATTATCACTAATAATAATATAAGCCTTTATTTCAGAAAAATATGTAGGTACATGCTTTGACTTTATGTTAATTTTCACAATTTGTTATTTTGTTTCTGTTTGTCTTTTGACAAAGGCCTCTTCCAACATTTTCCAATTCTCCCTTGATGTTGCCACTCGTGACCAGGTTCCTCCCGCTATTTCTTTTATTTCATCTGACCATCTCTTTAACTGCCTCCCTCGTTTCCTTTTTCTGTCTCGGGGATACCAGAATAAAACAGATTTGGTCCATTTTTCTTTTCCCCGTAGAGTGTGGCCTGTCCATCGCCATTTGTTCTTGCGTATTGTGTAGGTGATATCTGTTAGTTTCGTTTTCTTTCTGATGATCGTGTGGTTAATTTTGTCCAGTTTTCTTATAGCCAACATACTTCTCTCCATTGATCTCTGGCATACCTCTAGTTTTTTGTTGTGGGCTTTGGTAAGAGCCCAGGTTTGGCATCCATAGGTTAATACTGGAAGTATGCAGGTATTGAAAAGTTTCGTTTTGATGGATATGTTGGTTTGTTGGTTTTTCATCAGTTCTTTGAAGGACCAGTATCTCTTCCAAGCGTTGCCGATTCTCGTTTCTATTTCTCTCAGTGTTAGGTCTTTGTGTGAAATTACTTGACCGAGGTATGTGTATTCTTGTACGTATTCAATGGATTTGTTGTTAACCACTATAGGCTCTTCAATGTGGTTTGTCATAGCTTTTGTTTTTGATGTGTTCATAGTCAGTCCTATCTTCCTACTTTCTTTGTCAAGGTCATTTAGCATCTGCTGGAGTTCAATTTTGGTTGTAGCAAAGATTACCAGGTCGTCTGCAAATCTGAGGTGGGAAAGCATTTCCCCGTTTATATTAAGTCCTAGGTTTTGCCATTCAAGTTTTTTAAATACTTCTTCCAAAACGGCTGAGAACAGTTTTGGCGATAATGGGTCACCTTGTCGAACTCCTCTTTCTATTCTTATTTCTTTACCTTCTCTTTCCATTCGTACTTTGGAAAGACTGTTTTTGTAGACTTCTTTGATGACTCTTATATATTTATTTCTCACGCCTTGATTCTTTAGTGCTTTCCAGATTGCTTCGTGTTCAATTGTATCAAATGCTTTGCAGTAATCGACAAAGCAGCAGTAGAAGGGAAGGTTGTATTCCTTGCTTTTCTCGAATATTTGTTTGATAACATGGATATGGTCTAGCGTGGAGTAGCCGCTTCTAAAGCCCGCTTGCTCTTTTGGTTGGTTTTCATCTAGTTTTGATGTTATACGGTTCAAGATTACTTTTGCGAAAACTTTGTATATGTTTGACATCAAGCTTATTGGCCTATAGTTATTGATGTCTTTTGTATCACCCTTTTTGTGGAGCAGTGTTATGATTGATATTTGCCATTGTTTTGGGATGACTTCAATTCTGATTACTTCATTAAACAAATGCGTTAGTACCGGGACGATGTGTTCTTTGCTTGCCATTAGGAGTTCGTTGGTAATGTTGTCTGGACCAGGTGATTTATCTTTCCTCTGGGTTTCAATAGCTTTTTCTACTTCCCTGTGCATGAGTTCGGGTATTGGGTCTTCATCATCCTCGTCGTCGGCTAAGTTTGTTTCATCCAAGTCACATTTTCTTGAGTATAAATCTTTGTAGAATTCCGTTGCCGTGTTTAGTATGTCTGGTCTTTTATTTACACGCTTGCTTGTGTTGTTAAGCAGCGTTGGTATCCAGTCCTTGTAGTCAGTTAACTCTCGTATAGCTTTCTTTGTGCCTCCGGTTTTGGTAATATGGGCTTCAAATGTTTTCAATCTATGTGTTTGGCGATCTTTTCTCAAGTTTTCTTTTATTTCCTTGCTTAAGTTTGATATTTCTTTTCTTATACACTTTGTCTTATCTTCTATTTTTAATAAATCCGCTCTTTTCTCTAGAAGTGCTTTTGATTCATCTGATTTTATATCTTTGGTGGTAGTTGAGCTTCTTCCTGTGGTTTTTGTCAGGATTTCTGAGAAGATGTCGTATTTACGTTGTAATTCATAGTTTGCTGAAGTCTTTAAAAAATTTTGAAATTGGGTCTTTATTTGGTCAGTATTTGCGTTTTGGTAAGATCTTTGGGGTTGTATTTTAAATTTTCTATACTTGGTTGATTCATTAATGTTAAGGTTGGCTCGGACCATTCTATGGTTGCTGTTAAAGTTCATGTTTTGGATAACTCGACAGTCTTCAAATAGCCTGCTTCGATTGGTTAAAATAAAATCTATTTCGTTTTTGGTTCGGCCATTTGGGGAGATCCATGTCCATCTTTTATTCCTCTTGACCTGATATTCGGTGTTTAATATTTTCAGATTGTGTTCGTATGCCAGTTCGATAACTTTGCTGCCATTTCTTGTCCTCTTGCCGTAGCAGAAGGGTCCCAGTATTAAATCTTCTCCATTTCTTCTTTGGCCTATTTGGGCGTTGAAATCCCCCATTATTATAAGATTTTTGTGTGTGTACTCTTTGACAGCTGTATTGAGACCCGAGTAAAATGCGTCTATTTCTGTTTGGCTAGATTGTTCAGTCGGAGAATAAACTATCACTACAACATATTAAATTGTTTTTCAAAATAAGTTTTCCACAAATATCCATAAATGAGTGCACAATACACTAAGACACTGTATTGTTATTCGTTTGTCAAGAAAATTAACCTCCTGTGATGAAAGTCACAAGGATTCAAAAAAGTTCCGGACCAAAGTTACAAAAGTTGTAAACAAAACTGTACTTAGGTCTAACAAATATAAGGTTGCAATAACTTACAGTTCCCCTGAATAACACATAGAATCCATTTCAAGTCCCTGAACGCTGGCGACAAATTGTAATATAAAAAAATAAAAAAACTATAATAATAATAATATGTGTGATGTTACTATAATACGGATAAATAAAAATGTAAATATACTAAAAAGTGTTTAACTGAACCAATTTAAATAGGTCGGTTGGTGTCACAAATTCTAAAAAAGCTAAAGGAACAAAAACTCTCGGGCGCCAGACACCAGACCGATAATACATAAATAAATAGAAATAAAAATAAGAATACCTGGATAAAGCTCTGCGCCAGATGAACTTCTAATCTTAGGGCGGGGGAAATGATACAATCTGATGTTGTTATTGTACGAGTCTTTTAATGCATAGATAGTTCCATAGATTTTATGATATGTTCAGGGGGATGGCAATAATTATATCAATTTAATTAAACGGAAATTACATCTAAAAGAAAAACAGAAGTTACATTTGAAAGAAAAACCGAAGCTGAAGCTGAAGCTATTGCAATCTTGTAAAATTTTAAAGGAAAGGTTATCCGTTTAAGACGGCCTAATTAAATTTATTTTTATTCAAATTTTATAATTCACCATAGGTCGAACAAATTCTGCTGCGTCGGAAGTGTCTCCATAATTTTAAATTCCATAAATTTTAACCCAAAATTAATTCCAAAGTAAAATAAACACCCGTTTGTCTGAAACAAACAAACTCCGTTCAGAATACAAAAGTGGAAACCAATTTATTTGCCCCTAACTGAAAGATGTTGAGATAACTTACCCGGGCCAGACTTTTAAAACAGCTCCAAACAGTATTGCATCCGACTCAAGCTTCTGTTAACGAAAAAACAAACTATTTGAATCCGCCATTTTCCACACAAACACGACATGTTTGCATGTCATCGAAAAATTCACTCACCAATAAATCATCGCTCCAAAATCTAAATAGTCTATCGCCTTTAGGCGATTATAGACCCAAAATCAGCAAACCATTGTTTAGATGAACACCAAATCGATCAAATAAATTGAGATTTAAAATACAAGAAAAGCATTCGATTAGAACGCCGGGAAGAAAGTGACTCTGCCTCTTTTGCAGAAATTGAGGTTAAGAAAAACTGTCAAACAAATCAAACTTCAGATGCCTGTCTGTCAAAAATGCTACTGTCACTTGAACGTCAAGCAAGACAGATCGCTTCCACTCTGAGCACTGGTCAATTATGATGTTTCTGTAATAGTTGGAATAACAACGTTACATAAATTTGTGCTCCAAAATGAAGCCACCGCTATGGCCCTATCTGAAGCCGCGACAATGTCTTCCTGGGTGCAGCTGGTTGGGCACAAAGGGCAGTTTCATCATTAAACGCGTTGGGTAGATGACATTGAAAAAGTCGCGGGCAAAACCTGGATCAGGGACGCAGAGGACCGAAGTCTGGCAAAAGCGAAAGGAGGCCCATAACCAGCAGTGGGTGATACCGGGCTGAGATGATGATGAGTTGCATCATAAAAAACCAGAATTGTTCATAAGAATGCAAACAATGGCTTAACTTAGTTTTTCAGTTTAATTTTCAATTATAATTACTGCAACGGTGTGCTAACTTGCATCACGTGTGCACGCACTTTTAAAGCCAAAATTGGCTACATTAGTCACCTTAAGACACATTAGATCTTAGATTTTAATTAATTACTTACTGGACCCTCATAATTTATTTACTGTAATTATTATAATTGTATTATTAGACTAAGCAGGAAAGATGTCGCCGTAGCCGAAATCGGCCATCATCATCATCATCATTGATCATAAACAAACCAGAATTAATCATAAGAATGCAAAAGGATGGCTTAAGCTAGTTTTTCAAAGTGATCCCAATAGTCTGAATAAATGCTTTTTGGCAGGTCGCTAACAGCAAAGTCGGGGCGCGGGCGAAATTGACGTGTGCGTCGAGGCGGCGGCGTTTATGTTTTGTTTCATTCATTCAACACGTCATATTCGAAAGATGAGTAGAGACAGGTAATTAGGAGTCGCGGAACGCTGACCCCGCCTCAACTCTTGACTTTTTTTTCAACGAAATTCACGCCCGTGCCGCGCCTTCGCCACGACTTTCGTTTCTGTTAGCGACACGCCTTAGTCTTTGTGGCCAGTACCTACCTTTATATTCTCGAAGCGCACAACCCGTGTGTCGTTCCCGAAGGTGACACTCTGTGCGCAGCGGTAAGAAAAGTCAATCAGAGCGAACACCTCCTCATTTGGCAGCATGTCCACTGAGTCCATTGTGACTGATTCTGAAATTACATCAATTTATTTTATACATCTAAAATACAAAAATCGAATATTCAATAAGATTTGACGACCTCTGTGGCGCAGTGGGTGAAAGCCCGCTTCGATCCCAAATCTGCAATTATTTATCTCGGGTCTGGGTGTTTCTATGTATAATATGTATGTAAAAAGTGTATAAGTAGTATATCAGTTATCTGGTTCCCATAGTACAAGCTTTGCTTAGTTTGGGGCTAGATGATGCTGTGTGAAATGTCCAGCATTATTTTATTTATTTAGTAAGAAAATCATTTGACTGATAACTGTTGTCCTGTCTAATTATGTTTTGTCCTATCCGTCGCGATGTTACCTGCGATCCCTCAGGAGAACTTCACTTTCCCGGGATAAAATATAGCCTATGTTCATCAGGGATAATGGTTCTAATGGTGAAAGAATTTTTCAAATCGGTCCAGTAGTTTCGGAGCCTATTCAATTCAAACAAACAAATATTTTCTCTTTATAATTCAACACTGTGATATAGACATATCAGCAACAGCTGCTCGTCTATCATCGATAAATAAATAAATAATATTAGTAGTTAGATAAATAAACAAAATCAAAAATTTTCAACTTTTCTATTTTTTCCCCATGAAAACCAGAATAACTGACACCCTTTAGATTGACAATTTGAAAAGATTCCAATTTAATTATGCAAGAAGTTCAACTGAGATAAATGTAGGTATGATCTACATTATGTAATGTTCTTTTGACTTTGGTGCTACCTACCTACATTGTAACTAGTCCAAATGGTCCATATGAGGCCTGGACACGAGGGCAGCACCAATATGGCAGCAGCAAACAGCATGCTGCCTGACGTAGCATCATGTTTGCTCCTGCTCTCGTGTCCTGGCTACTCAAGTGATACTAGCAGACCACTGAATAAATGCTTTTTGACTATAAAGTAAGTTTGTATCAGTCAGTGGCCAACTCTGGTGACAGTCTTTTTAGACTGCCTTAAGGCCTCCGTCATGGCTCGACTTAAATAGCCGAGACGGACAATTTAATGTGCCCTACAAAGCACGGAAGCGCTCGGATGAAAATGCCACTTGCGGTCACAACGTTGCTTAACTTCGACGATCTATCAAGAACGACTAAGCAAGCTTGACCACAAGCGCTGAATGATGCTTTTTGCTTTTCAGGAAATCGATGTAACTATTATGTAATATAACAATTAAACTTAACTCACCGAAATACCAGTAACCAGCAGAAGACCTGAAGTTCAAGGTGATGCTGTTTGTGTTGAAGGTAAGTGTAGACCTCTGAGTGGTGCCATTATACTCCGAGTTGGAGCTAGTCAGTCCCTGAAGGTTGGTCATGCTAGTTCCATCCAAGAGTGTGATGTTAGCATAGAGACCCAGACCGTCCACTGTGAATCCAGAGCCACCAGCAGCTTGACGACGGACACGGTGTGAAATAGACCAAGACGGATCCTGGGCAGTGTATATCCCGACAACATTAGTGTAGATCGATTTCAACTTCAACATTGTGTTTTCCATGAAGTCATTGTGGCGACGAAGGAGGTCGGATCTGCTTTCGCCTTCTCTCGCGTCTTCTAAGCTGATGATTACGAATTTACCCTGAGGGATTTCTTTAGGGAAGAGTCCATCCTCTGTCAAGGTCACTAGAGCGTCGATGGGATCTACGAGAAGGCTCAGCGCGGAGAATGCATTTTCCACTGATGGCAAGTATACTGACTTACCGATGTTAGCGTGAAGGTATGGGAAGGATGTCTGACCGACGGCATTCCTGCGAGAGAAATCCTCAATGGATAAGGTTCTGTCGATAAATACCACGGTAAAGGGATCCTTCTCGAGCTCCTCTGACAGAATGTCGCTAAATTCAGGCGATGTGGTCGTTGTAAGTGGGTTTGCTTTCAAGTTGGGTGCAGCCAAGTCTCCCCATAGGAAAACGGGAACGTTTGAGGCTCTACAAGCTACACTTAGTAGTAAAATAGTAAAAACGGAACGGCTGAACGCCATTTTAGTAAACTAGTGGATGTTCGTGGACTAAAATTAGAGATTTTGCCACAAATTTGTCGAAAAATGGGCGATGATCGAATCCGACACACTGGCGATCATGTGAAAAATAAGTGCTGCCAACTGCATCACTGCTAATCTGGTCAAAATCTTAAAATATTTACAAGTTTGTAGGGTATCATATTTTTCACCTTTGACCTGTAAAATAAAGGATGAATAAACAATGTTTTAACATTTTAATTAGTTTACAAAAATTGATGAATCCTTTATGATGGTAACAAACAACTTAAAAGTTTCGTAGCTCTAGTAGAGCTATGCAACTTTTCCCTAAGATCAAAGTTAGTCTAACTAGGCTAATTCCCACCAAACAATGTTAGCTGGCAGCACTGGTCATATGATTGGTTGAATGACGGTTGTCTTGTCTATGCTCTTCGTTTATGGTTTATTTTTTTTTATGGCAAAAAACAAGATTTTGCTATTGTCAATGTCAAAACCAGGGAAGAAAGAGGGTAGAAAGGCAATTAATTATCGGTATTATCCAAGGGTGCCGGTATAGAACTCACCACTTAGCTGTCTTTATTTGGCAAATGTAGTGTTTAGGGCGCTAGAAGGAGAAGAACAATCACAGATTTGTGGGAACGTTCAATTTTACACACACATGCACGTACACTGTATATGAGTTTGGAGCAGTTTGGAGTGCAAAGCTATTGTGGGGTCATATCGATAGTATGATGTCGATAATTACTATGATTAACTGCTGCATATCTTATTTTATAAAATTTATTATAAACTTGAATAGAGTACGAATGTTTTGTTAAATTCAAATATTTGAGTCAAATAGAAAATAGAGTAGGTAAGTAGATAGAAGTCCTATGTATTGTTTAGGCAATATTCAGTAGTTAACTTGGCCACGTAAGTTATTATTAAATGGAATGCAAGTTTATAAGTAGGTATCTTCGCTTTAAATATTTTCTTGTATCTTTGTTTGTATTTTGTAATGTCCATGTGGTGTACAATAAAGTATTTTCTATCTATCTACATAAAAATAATATGTACATTATTTGGTAGTAGGATTTTATTAAAGAGGGTGCTATTTTTAAAATAAAACGATCTACTTGCATTTACATTTATTATAAGTATTTTTTTTCCGGATACAGTCTATACCTGTGTTGAACGACAACCTCCTCTATCTTCCAGTGAAAGTCCCATTAAAATATTTATCCGTTCCGGAGATTATCCTGACAATGCTGGCGCCACAGGCGAGCTGAAAGAGTTAAGTGTGGTCATTTCACAAATCTTTAAGTGTGCTATTTTAACAGATTTTGTGTTTTGC
Organism: Epirrhoe alternata; assembly: GCA_963565295.1. Taxonomy (NCBI): domain Eukaryota; kingdom Metazoa; phylum Arthropoda; class Insecta; order Lepidoptera; family Geometridae; genus Epirrhoe; species Epirrhoe alternata. The sequence goes on from OY751402.1 coordinate 1,063,855, forward strand.
TACTTTTAACTGATAAATTACTGACTAAATACATCAACCTATCAACAGTCATCGTAATAAAAGATGCCCGCCTCACGAACAACGATCTTTTTAACACAAATTTTGTTGTACAAAAACCTATTGTACAAAAAATATCGATACCTTGGGTACAACACTAGTTGGAAATAACCTATTCAATACAAAATCAAATAAAAACTATCTAAAACGCAAAATTATCATACTGTAGGCGTAGCAGCATGATCAGCGATTAAAAATATTATGATGACGATGTATTTAGTCCACATTTTAATGAAAAAAGTAGCAAAACACTGAACTCACCAATGAACGCAAATGATTTCACGAATATTATCCGTTTTTGCTGTTCCTTTGTTTGAAATCACTGCACAAACCATGACAAACATGCTCTGGCTTAATCTAGTGTAGCTTATTTGCCTGTATTCATTGAAAATAGTTAATAATACATGAATTTGTAAATAACGCACTCTGGCACGACTTTGTTTGGGACCGAAACGCGAAAACTATCCAAAACATAGAGTATCCTATCAAGTAGGGATGACACTGCGCGATAGAGATAGCAATACAGAGTCAACGCACTAAAACGAGACATCTATGTATCTTTCAAATTTCGCCGTGCAATAAGGTACACACATGCAAGGAGTGCCACACTTGACAAGCAAATAGATTTCCTCTATAGTTATAGTTACTCTGTGGTATTATCGACCCCCGCCTTGCTAGGTTCCACAGAGTAAGTATAGCTAGGTTAAAGCGGCAGTCGATTTTAACCAAACATGGGCATTATTAACCCGCTAAATCTAATCTCTGGTCGGCGGCCGGATAGCTCACTGACAGTTGACATTGTAAAAAATTAAAATTAAGTCATAACTTTATCGTTTTTGTTTTGAGGGTAGCGCACAGTCGTAAAAAATAAAGTGGGCGGGCGTACAACGCGCTAGTAAAAATAAAGTGCAAAACTTTTTACTTATTGGGATTCGTCCGAGCTACTGGGACTTGAACTCGCGGTTGTCTCACTCAGAAGTAAAGCTCTAGGTATACACTCACCGCCATCCATGCTACCATATATCATTTTGTCCGAGGCTAATACCAATGCTAAACGCGCTTTTACTTCAAAAGTATCGAGTACAGTGAAAAGTATCGATTCTTACTCAGTATCCTAAATTCTTAGATCATTCGGAGCCTAAATTACTTGGTATCGTAACCAAAGCATCGATATACTCAGGTATCGATACTTTTTGCGGATCTCTAATTATTAGTAAATTACGCCGCCCCATGCCGGCAGCTGGATTCACTTACAGAAATAATTGAATTTAAATTGTGATCCTTAGTGCTATTCAAGCAATTTTGAAATAATCTTGTCAACGTGGTAAGTACGTAGGTATTACTTATCTAAATCCACAAATGCCTATCCTATCTATTTTTAAATCTATACATTTATGAGGTTATACAGCAGTAATCAGGCCTTTGCATCTATTCTAGATGACTCATATAGCGTATAAGCAAGTGGAACCTTTTACTCCTAGCACTCTAGTGCCTGGGACATGTATGCAATAGGCTGCAGCACCTACCTGAGGTACCATCCTCGCAGCTTAGTTAGCCGTATCCAGAAAAAAAGACATGGTCAATACGTGCGGAGCCGCGGGATATCTCGCGATGTTTTCCTTCACCGTTTCAGCGTATTCGTATTGGTAGATAGGTAACTAAGTACCCAAAATTATGATTAGAAAGATAAAACCACTGAGGTAGATAGTAAGTAGCTCGTAATTTCCATAATATTGTTACTTCTGTAAATAGGTAGGTACCTACCTACCTACATGAACATTTCATTGAGTCATACAATATTCTTGTTATATTTCTATAAATAAACGTTCTGTAGATAGCGAGGAACAAAGCTCAGTCATTCATTTATTTTAACGAAAGTTTAGTCTGTGTGAGTTCAAAAATGTCTAATCTTTGTTCTTTCCACTTTCTTGTTTGTTCTCTAGACAGCGTCAATACCAAAAGGTTCAATGCTAAATCGTGTACATGCGGACGGGGTGTCCACTTTCAATATTCCAGATCTGAATCCTTTAGGATTTTGTGAATATTCTAAAAGTTTTGTGAAATTGATATGGGATTTTGTGACAATCTAATAGTCGAGATATGGGCGAAAGAGTCGGTCACCCCGACCGCATATTGCCGTTGGGGTGTCATCCTGTATCTAAAAAACTAGGCACATTACAGAAGAACTACCGATGTCACAAAATAATATAGCATCAAACAAAAATTGTGGAGCTAGTATTTAATCTTAAATCACTCTCCTGTGTCGTAAATCTTACTCCAAAAATGACACCCAGACCGCTACCATGCGGTCCGGGTGACCACATGAAAACGTAATTTTAAGTGATATCTGTTACTTGCAGGACCTTTGTGCTTCACCAATAATTGTGAAAAAATATGTGCAAATTTGTGATACAAGAAGCTTGCCTCTACTCTTTGTAGTTTTAATTTTATAGCCTTGAGAACATTTAGGTCACCCAGGCTGTCATTTTTTTCAGTTTTTGTTGAAATGCGCACAAAGTACCAAACGTACGACAGATCTAAAGATACTAATAATTGTGAAAAAAAATGTGAAACATGTTGATACCAAGATTTAATTAAATAAACTCGTAAATTATCTAGAAAATGTAAATTACGTTTTATAACCTAAATGTATGAAATAGGGTGACCACAATATTTTCATTAAAGAGAAGATTATGGATAGATAGATCTTGTACCTATATCGATCAATTGCTTCATTCACCTGTGGTTCCATTTTACTCAGTACTGTTATTTGACGGTTTTTTGAAGAAAATGTTTATTATTTTTTAATTTAAATTTTATGGCTCGTCTATACTGAAATTACTATAAAACAAAAAAAAAATATGATACTAAAATTTATGAATAATTAAACAAGAAATAGACAAAGATATTTTTTTTGTATATTTTATTGTTCAATTTTTTAAGTACTTGATTATTTTTGTTTCAAAATTGCTCTGAACTACACAAGGTGAAACGAAACAAGTTCAATGTGTCAGGCAGGCATACGTTCCGGCATGAATGTACATTGTACCACAAGAGAGGAAAATTAGTTTTTGTTGCGAAATCCCGAACAAGCGAAGGATTCTCTAATTGACTCACGAGCGCAACGAAGTGATTCTAAGTTAGAATCCTGAGTGCAGTGCGGGATTCAACAGCACAAGCAACAAATTATTTTGCTCTCGTGTGATACATACAACTTTTCACCTTACTAGCGAAAAAATACAAGATGTAAAGGAAAACCAATTCCCGCTATTTTGTTTTTTTTTTGCCCTTCAAGTGGCAGGCTCCAACAACTAGACCGCCTTGGCCGCCGCCGCCTCGCCGGGTGCATGCTGCGGCCTGTAATATTCGATTGTCATTGCTTGCTTACAGCATTCTAAATTCAAATCACTTTTCCTCATAGTGTGAGCAAAGTAGAGTTTTGCTCACTGTTTTTACGCGGCAAAAGCGCCCTTTTTGAGCTAGTATGGTGAAATAGTACATTGTACCACAAGAGAGCAAAATTCGTTTTTGTTGCGAGTGCTGAGTTTGAATCTCGAACAAACGAAGGATTCTATATTTGAATCACGAGCGTAGCGAGTGATTCTATGTTAGAATCCTGAGTGTAGTGAGAGATTCAAAAGCATAAGCAACCAAATATTTTGCTCTCGTGTGATACATACAACTTTTCACCTTACTAGCGAAAAAATACAAGATGTAAAGGAAAACCAATTCCCGCTATTTTGTCAGATTTCAGATTTCATTTATTGACCATGAAGTTACATAACATTGGTTACATTTGTTTTTTTTTGCTCCTCAAGTGGCAGGCTAAAGTCCAACAACGAGAGCCCATCGGCCGCCGCCGCCTGGCCGGGCGCACGCTGCGGCCTGTAATATTCGCTTATCATTGGTTGCTTGCAGCATTCTAAATTCAAATCACTTTTCCTCATAGTGTGAGCAAAGTAGAGTTTTGCTCACTGTTTTTACGCGGCAAAAGCGCCCTTTTTGAGCTAGTAAGGTGAAATAGTACCTACATTGTACCACAAGAGAGCAAAATTTGTTTTTGCTGCGAGTGCTGAGTTTGAATCCCGAACGAGCGAAGGATTCTATAATTGAATCACGAGCGTAGCGAGTGATTCTAAGTTAGAATCCTTCTTCTTCACTTTCGTGCCCCCAGTTATTGTAGGTTGCTCCTGGTTAGGTTCACTTAATAAAATAATCTCGTATAACTAGTTTTCAAGAACCTAGGTAGTGTAGAAGTAGGAATGTCAATACCTATTTATTCTAAAAGACGCTTTGTTGTTTGAAAAACGAAAACTTTATTTTATTCCTTCTGTATAAAGAGGCCAAGCAGCCAGTTACATAAACGAGGTTCAATTATTATCTCTAAATAAGTTGAACACAATAAATACTTTTTGTTAACCTTTCTAACACCCCTTAGATGGAGAAAAGGTTAAAATTAAGTAAATAGGTAATTAGGTATGAATGTATTTAATTATTGATTCCACTCCACAGGTAGGCAGGCAGATACATAAAAGCGTCTATTATTAACCCAACAACTCAATACAAAGTTCTGTGGCCATCTTCTTCATCTTCATTGAAGCTGCCAGGCTTCAAACTTCTGGATACCTACAAAAGTGCGTGCCAAATACAAATAAAATGAAATGAAAACCAAACAACAACAAATAAAAACAAATCATGACAATAAAGTCAGCTTTCATAGACAAAATTATACTTTTTTAGAGGTTTAACTTCTATTTTGTCTGAGTCTCAGAGGTCTGAGTATGTTACATATGTCAACAGTGTGTGAACGAATGACATTATCATTCAAAATATTGTCTCTCTCTGTTATAAATAATAAGAATGACAGAGATAGACAATAATTTGTATTTGTCAGTTTTTTTTATCAGTTTTAAGACTAAACCTATTGGTTCAAGACTCAGAGTAACTAGGAAGGGTTCTAGTAATTTTTGAAGTGAAAACTTCTGCACGTTAGGCATTTTTGAGATGGGAAAAAACCATTGAATTCGCGACACAGTAACCGTAACCATTCGGTAAAGAAATCTTCATTCTCCATTCACTGTTTGTTTGTAGTCGGTTCTGATTTTTTACCTTATTAGCGACTATTACCTATTTCTGGCTTACGGGACTGGACACCTAGCGATAAATCTTGTTTATACAAGATAATACCTTTATTTAGTACCTATGGTTAAACAAGATCTATCCATAATCTTCTCTTTAATGAAAATATTGTGGTCACCCTATTTCATACATTTAGGTTATAAAACGTAATTTACATTTTCTAGATAATTTACGAGTTTATTTAATTAAATCTTGGTATCAACATGTTTCACATTTTTTTTCACAATTATTAGTATCTTTAGATCTGTCGTACGTTTGGTACTTTGTGCGCATTTCAACAAAAACTGAAAAAAATGACAGCCTGGGTGACCTAAATGTTCTCAAGGCTATAAAATTAAAACTACAAAGAGTAGAGGCAAGCTTCTTGTATCACAAATTTGCACATATTTTTTCACAATTATTGGTGAAGCACAAAGGTCCTGCAAGTAACAGATATCACTTAAAATTACGTTTTCATGTGGTCACCCGGACCGCATGGTAGCGGTCTGGGTGTCATTTTTGGAGTAAGATTTACGACACAGGAGAGTGATTTAAGATTAAATACTAGCTCCACAATTTTTGTTTGATGCTATATTATTTTGTGACATCGGTAGTTCTTCTGTAATGTGCCTAGTTTTTTAGATACAGGATGACACCCCGACGGCAATATGCGGTCGGGGTGACCGACTCTTTCGCCCATATCTCGACTATTAGATTGTCACAAAATCCCATATCAATTTCACAAATCTTTTAGAATAGGCACTAAATTCTGAAGGAATCAAATCTGGAATCTGGGAGAAAGTCACCCCATCCGCATGCACACGCTAAATCCATGGTCAATACGATGCCTACAGTGGCATTGACGCTGTCTCTAGTTCAACGAAAAACGAAGTTTTGATCGTTATTTTGCAAAAAAGGTTCAATGCTAAATCCATGTTATTTTGCTACTTTCCTACCACGGTTCCTAGTAGTTCGAATGAAAATTGTCATTTAGATTAGAACCGAACTTATTGTGCCCGACTCAAAATAAAATAGAGTAGGGTCACTATCGAAACTTCGTTTAAATTTCGTTTCGGAGAAAGAGAGTAGCGCTCCAGACCCTTGTCCAGACTCCTTGACCGTTGGACCGTTGTAGTCTGGAAACTTTAATAACATCCCAGTCATATAATCGTATATAAATACCAAGTTTTTTTTAATTTCCAGACCCCGTAATGACAAATAAAGTAAATAAACTGATAAATCTCCTGGAGCAACTGCAGAACCCGAGCTATGAGGAGGTCGGGGACGCGCGTGTGCACCACGCCGCCGCAGACGCCGCCCTGCGCCTAGTGTTCCACATCGGACGCGAGGAGATCACCTTCACCGAGGAACAGAAGCGAGCCCTGGCCACAAACCTGGTCGAAGCCATCAAACCCATTCAGCTGAACATCGAAAACCACCACTTCGAGTACAGAAAAAGACTCGACACACTCATCTTGAAGAAGAGATCCGCGTTGCAGTTTCTGGTGGACGTATACGGAGGGTTTCCTGTCGAGGGCTGCGGCACGCTGTTCGCCGTGTTCAAACGAGTCAACTTGAAGGAGACCATCGGCATCCTCGACAAGATTATCGAGGAGTACCGCGACCTGTCAGACTCTGACGACGTGGAGACCGACCGCGACATCCCAGGCATTCCCTCCTCGCATTCGTGGTGGCATTAACCATGTGGGATATCCTGGACTCCGTCCCCATCCTCGGCCACTTGAAAGGCGTAGTTCATTATGCGACGGGAGACGTTGAAGCGGGGAATCGGGCCATGCTGAACTCGACTCGGTCGACGACGGTGATGGGTGCCGGGGCGGTGGGCATGGTGGCCGGGCCCGCGGGCTCTGCAGCCCTGGGCGCATCCGCCGGCGCGCTGTGGGACTGCGTCGAGACCGTGGCCACCGACAAACCGAAGGGGCTCATCGCAAACCTGGAAAACATCGCTGAAACTACATCGAGAGGGGAAGTGCCTATAAGTGGAATCCTCCAGACGACGTTGACAGTCGGCGGGGATCTGCTCGGCGGGCTCGGAGGCGGCAGCTTGGTGGGCTCTGCCGCGAAGACCGCTGGACGATCTGCCACCAATACCGCGAGTAAATCTATCATTAAATCTGCCAGCGTGCCCGCCGGTGAGACATTTGGGAAGTCTGCTGCCCGGTCTGTTGGCAAATCCGTTGGCAAATCTGTCGGAAAATCTATTGGCAAATCTGTAAGTAAGTCAGCGGTTAAGGAAGCCACGAAAACTGCATTAGAAGTTGCAACGGTTGTAACCACACAAGCTATTGCAAAAAAAACACAAGAAGCACTAGAAGAGTCAAGTCAAGAACAACAATCGCGTAAACGATCAGATGATTCTAAACCTGAGCAGAAACAGTCTTCCTACAAGTCGCCAAGCACAACCAGAGGCAACACCAACGGCACAACCAGCGGCACAAACAGTGGCACAACCAGCGGCAGTGGACAGCCACCGAAACGGATTCCCAAGAAAACGCCACAGCAGATGCAGTTGGAGTCTCCTTGGAAGGAATTCTTCGAACTATTCGATGTGCAATCATTGGACGAGATAAATATAAGAGGTCAACACATTTTCAAAGATTTACCGAAACACCAAAAGAAACAGTTGAAAGCTCTGTTAATGAATTTGCATAACAAAGGTATCCTGAAAAGAGTTATAAAAACCATATTGAACATTTTTAAAACTATTAATAAAAAAGACATAACTTTTCTCAACTTCATTTCTTTATCAGAGTTTATTCAGCAGTACCTTGAGGAGAAAAAGGCGCGCCTCAATGACCAAATGCCGTCGGATGGCTCGTTCAGTTCCCGTGAAGCAGAAATCATAGATATTGTATCCACACAAATCCCAAAACACGACTGCACTATAGAAAGACTTTTTCAAGAAATACGACTCCAAATCGAGAAACACTCGTTGCTCATCAAATTTCGAGATATTTTCACTGCTGTTTATCATTACTTCAAGCACAGACTGGTGGGGAAACAAGAGCTCAGTGTAAAAGAATATTACGCATTAATAAATGAAAACCTTAAGATAATCATGGAAACCCAGGATTATCAAGATTTTCTTGAAAGCAAGGAAAAATCGCCGACACTAAGTTTCGAAAGATATTATAGGGTGTTCGGCAGGCGGTTCCGGATAGTTCTTAAGATCCAGGGAGGGCGGGTGGTGCTTGCCACGGCATACTTCGTTACTGACGCTGTAGAAGGTGATGAGGATGGAGATATGTACATCAACAGCAGGAAGTTAGAATTTATAAAACAATTCCGATTTTTTTCTGACATAAGAAGTAGTGAATCTGGATCTTCTAACGTCTCAAGTGAATCTGAATCTTATAATGTGAGAAGTGGAGAAAGAATAACAATATCATCTTCTAACGAGTCAAGAAGTGCATCAGAATCCGAATATTCTAAAGTAAAAATAAAGAGAAGAAATAGATCTGATTCGTCTTCTAGCGTTTCCAGTGGGTCTGAATCAGAACGCTCTACTGTAAGAAGAATAGGGAGAATAACGATATCTTCTACTTCTAGCGAGTTAAGTAGTGGATCAGAATCAAAATCTCCTACTTATAAAATGAGAACAAGAGGACAAAATGAATTGCTTTCCTCTTCCAGCAGCGAGTCAAGAAGTGAATCAGAATCTTCTACTTATAAAATTAGAATAAGAAGAGTAAGAAATATATCTTCTTCTTCTAACTAAGAGCGGATAAAGGGAAGTTGATGTGTAGGTGGTTTCAAGTGTCAGTCTCCAATATACGGACTTACAAAGCACACGTGTATTATTTAACAATGGCGAACGTTTAAAACAATAGTACTTGCTATTAAAAAAAACCGTTTCAAGTCAATTTCTCCAAAAAAAATTCACTTATTGTCCGTCTGTACCTAGGTATCGAGTCTGTCAAGCAAGACTCTTTGTTGACACTAGATGGCGTTGGGATCAAATAATACGTGAAACGTGATACCAACAAAATGTGTACCAAGTTCTACATCGCGCAAGCAACATTATCTTGGCAAATGAACTTATATAGAACTATCCGACATTAACTGTTGGCTGAAAAGCCCTAAGGTATGTGGGCCAGATGGAGCCGACCTTAGTACAGGTAGTACTACCTCTTTGCCATAGATTGGGGGAATAACACCTACCCCCAAAATGGGTGATCATCATCATCTCCCATATTCTTTATCTCGGGAACGCGTGGAGGTATCGAGTTGAAAAAACCATATAACCATAACCATATCTACGGTCCCTTTAAGATCTGAAAAAAAATCAAACTTCTATGTTAACGCAAAAAAAGGATACGGCCGTTTATGTCGCAAAAAACGTGTATTTCGACACTCTTGTAAATCAAAATTCATAGGGTGGGTACTTCCCGTCGACCTATATCTATGAAAGGCAAATAGTATCGTCTTAGGCTGTGTCCCCAGTAGGCAAACTGTTAGCGGCCGACTGAGTAAAACAAAGAGCGCGCGTAACGCTGCAAACTGCGTACAGTGAGCGCAAAACTAGCAAACTGTGGACACTCCATTTCAAATATATGGAAGGGCATTCGATCATTAAGGTAGGGATGCGCCATAACTTGTATTTCCCCTTCTGTCAAATTTACCCGACTCCGAGTCGTGTCAGTTTATAAAAACTACTTCGGTAGCCATTTTGACACAATACTTCTGAACCTGAGCGAGAACAGAGCTGCCATAAAATGTCTATTTGTGCTGTATTTTGTTATCGAAACAAGTCGGCAACATCAAATTTCAAAAGCGACGGCATCTCTTTTCATTTGTGAGTATTTAATTTGTAACATAACTATTAATTTCCTTATGAATTTATGATATTTATATTTGAGTAATTTGAATTTTCCGCCATAAGAATGAATGAATAAGTCTATTCACGTGACTATAATACTATGTAGTATTCTATGTAGCGAGTCAGGGATGTCACTAAGTTTTTTCAAAATCAAAACACGTTTATTTTAATTTAGTTACATTTTAATTGCGTTTCTATAATGTGTTCCATGATTTTTAACATTTAATAAACTGCCAACAGTTCAGTCAATAAAAGAGAGTTGTAGAATGCGTGAGCTGGTATATAAGCGGTTCCTTAAGAAACTTGTTCTGGGTGCTTAGGAAGTGAACATACTAAAAGTACTGATGCCTAGGAGGTGAGCCGGAGTGGGGAGGGGAGGGAGTTGACTAATATATCAAAAACGGTGCGTTGCAATGCAATTATTATGCCAAATTAATTTACTTATGCTAAATAAAAGATCATAAACTTTTCTTCAACTTTTATTCCATACCCTTTTCCAGAATTTCCAACCGTTTTCACGCTCCGTAAAAATGTTCTTTTTTATCTTTAAGTTATTTTTTTTAACCTTTGTAGATTAACATGACTGGTTCTGAAGTTATAAAGCTGAAAAGGAAGGTAGCTTCCTTTTATTCTTCCGGAACGTGTAGCTTACCTTTTTCCGGAGCGTGTGGCTCAAAACCGCAAAACCTGATGAAAATTCGGAATAGTATACATATTACAAAAGTCGTAGAGAATTATATGATCTTTCATTTAATTTACAAACTTTTTGTCATATGACGCACCGCTATCGGAATATAAGCGAAAAGCCCAAAAGTGGAAACTTTGATCCCCCCTCCCCCAATCCGACTTATTAACTATGAATATATTGTGAATTAAAAATAAAATGAAACCACGCAAAATAATTATAGGTAATTTATTTTAAAACAAAGTAATAATTATTTCAAATTGATGACAACCCTAACTTGACTAGTTGAAATGTTCTATAGTGCCCACTGCACTATAGAACATTTCAACTAGTCACTATTGATATCGATGATTTAAATGAATGAACGGAAGATGAACATTTTTAAAAGTTTTGTATGTACCTACTTTTCTTTGCTTGTTGATTTTATGTTCCCAAGAGATTATTAAAGAAAAATGGAAACAAGCATGCAATAGACATCCATCCTGGACGCCTACTCGGACTATACAGAGTGGATTTTTGAGATGGGCCATGGAGGGCAGGTACCTTATCCATTGTAGCTACAAGAAAATGCTCTTAGAAGACCCTCCCTATCTTTTTGAGATATTTTAAACTGCGTTCGCAGATTTTGAAAAAATGTACAGACAGCGACAAAAATGGCAAAAGGAAAAAAATTGATGCCAATCTATTCAGTTTCAGGTAAACATCAAAAGACTTTATGGGGTCGTTTGAGTTCTAGAAAATTCAGAAATTGTCAAAAACTTTTCCCATACATTTTGTACTAAAATCGATTCAGTTTCATGTAGGGATCGAAAAAGCCTATGGTCCCATAGGCTTTTTCGATCCCTACTGAGGTTTAAGTACTACAAAACTAGGACCAAGTATGATACTTGGTCCTATCTACAAAAGCAACAAACATCCCTGCAGAAACGACTGTCAAGCAAAAGTCTAGTGATGCAACACCCCAAGGGCTACCCAAATCACCCCCATGTATGTTCAACGATTTTTTGTAGTTTAGAAGTTATTCATGTTTTTGTGACATTGCAGCAACAGTGGTCCTGCATCACTGGACTTCCGCTTGACTGTCGTTCCTATGACATCCTGTATATACTTGCATATGGCAGAAGTAGCTATAATTGTAATGAAGGTTCAAGGCTATTAGATTTAAATAAACTAGTTTTACAGTAAGTATTCAGAAAATATAAGTTCCTACCTATGTAAACTCGTCATCGTCAACGTATAAAGACGCCTCTTTGGGGCGCACTTGAAATCCTTTCACCACACTGGTTCGAAAGAACTAGTGGGACGACATCAATAGACCGATAGCTTACACACATTAATAGTTTCGAAATTCGATATTTTGGTGGCACTGTACAATTAAAGTTTACGCTCTAACCGTGTGCTTGTGTAGCGATACAAAAACGAAATGCGTATGTGTGTGTAAAATGCGTTAGTGTGCTACCTCGTCCCCCGCAAAAATTGGCAGAAAATTTTGTATGAGGACTTCCTTCAATCAGATGTCCCCTTATATTTCGTCCGAGGGAAGGGCGTACTAAATCGATACGCCGCAAACTAAGTCGGCCGCTAACAGTTTGCCTACTGGGGACACAGCCTTAGACTACAAGTAGAGGAAAAAATCAGAAAAGTGGGTCGAAATTTTTGAGTGAAAGTGAGTTAACCGTGTCATTTGGGGTTTCCATTCCACAGACCAGAAGAAATAAGGGGCTTCATTTGCACAAGCTTGAACAGATTTTTAATATTTTTTATGATGTAGTTTTCGATTTATGACGAAAATTAAAATCCCTTCTCATGTGTAACTTTGGTGTATGTAGTTAGGTAGTATAGTAACTAACAGTTTGCACTGTTAATACGTACCTACTTAGTCCTTGGTACGGAACCCTCGGTGGACGAGTCCGAATCGTACTTGTCCAGTTTTTTATTTCTGTAATAAGTTCAATACAAAGAGAATCACTATATTTTCAGTCAAAGAGAATTCGTGCCAGAGAGTAATTTAAATTGCCAATCGCTTGACATTTCCCTGTTATCTAAATTGGGGCTAGAATGCAGCTGATAATCATATTGCTTTTATTCTCATCATTTCAAAAGTGTTCCGCCAATAAAGACACTCTTCCAGTTTTCCTGGTAGACTCCGAAAATGTTACGTCTCATATGCAAATACAATCGAACCCATTCGTAAAAATGACTTCATCTTCTTTCGCCAGTGTTGTCCACGAGGCTGTCAAGCTTAGTGCATACGTTATTGTATTCGTTGAGGAAAAACTGTGTACTGAGGATATAAGTCTTAAAGATAAGCTTGGTTCGCCATACCATCGCCTACACCAAGGATTGCTGGACAAAAAAGTAAAATATATCCCAGCTGTGTCTGAACCTTACAAGGTTTTAACGCAAATCTTGCGTCCACTACCATCCAACGTATTCTTCCTCAGTCAAGGAGTGAAATTACAACTTTTAGATGCTTCTAAATATATCTACATATATTTCCAAGATGGCAGTAACGAGACGCGAGCTCAGTCGTTGCGTAAGCACGATGCTATCATGCAAGAAGTTTATTTTACCATTCGACAGCTAAGACCTGGGCCATTGGTTGGTTTTTACACTGGGAAGATGAATCCAATAGCTGTGAAGAAGCTGGAGTTTGTTCCCATCAAGCCGAAGAGTGTGCCAAGAGATATAGGGGTAATGGTGGTTTCAGAAGGAGCACTGTTCCGATTCTCTGGTTAGTCTTTGGTTGAACCTTATACGTGTGACGTTGTTAGTGTACGGCCTCTGTTCTCTGTTGATGCCGTGGCGAAGCACGGAAGTGCTGTTGATAATTCCACTGGCGGTCTCTCATCCACTTACTGACAGTTTCGAACGCTTACCTTCGACGATCAAGAACGACTACGCAACCATGTGATCACTTCACTGATCTCGCACTTTTTTCGAATTGACCAATCACATTCGTTGCAGGAGTTTACGCATCGAGTTCTCTTCGTCGCACTACGTTCAATCAAATGCCGCTGATTGGCGAAGAGACTTGGACGCGTCAGAAATTGTCCACGACAATGGCGTACACTGAATTCGAGCTGCAATTCAACTTCAGCTTTGAAGACGAGCAGTGGTTACTAGGTAAACCTACCTGAGTTTGACTTTAATACTTACCCACCTGCAATAAAACCACGCCCTTTCCAAAGTGGTTCAGAGACCATTTTTCACTTTGCTACTTGAAATACCTACATCCAAAGACTAGTCGCTACTTTGGCCCCCTCTTTCGCTTAAACTTACTGAAACTTCATACAAACTCGCCGGTTGGCGCACAAAGAATTCAAATTAGCCGCTCAAAACAGTAAGGCTAGATGAGCTTATCTTGTTTACCGTACCTAAGCTTCCATCTCTAGCCATGGCGCTTACCACCATGCGGGTAACGTAGGTATAATCGTTCCCACCTTAGCTAGTTTGTAAAAAAAAATAACGTTCCATTTTCAAATCTTCAACAGATAACGTCGCTCTGCTAGAAGGCGGAGAAGAGGTAGGCCGTACCAACATGGGTGTGGGAGCTCCTTGGAATTGGTCGTACGTTTGCGGTGAGCCGTTGATGGTCGTAAACACGAGGGATGGCAGCACTATTACTATCTCGCAGTACCAGGTACCTATAGTTTCACCAAATATAATGTTGTTATCTACCTAATAAGAAAGTGTAGGTACATATTGCGTGAGCAAAGCGGGCGTGCCGCTAGTTCTTAACTTAAATTGGTTGCACCTATCTGCAAAAACTTCCTTGATCTCTAAGCTGTGAAAAATATTTAGTTAGGTAGGTATCTCTTTTCATGAACGACAAAACCAAAATACGAGACAGTTTTTTATGATGTTTAATTTCCAAGCTTGCCTAAATGCCCAAATTCTGTGAGGGGTTTCTTTTTTATCGATAACGATCGACGATGTAGGTACAGTTAGCCCCCTCGTACTAGGCGCGTAGTACAAATTGCTAAGGCCCCTCCCGTAAAGGCATTTGTAACCAGTTGGTGACACTGACAAGTGTTTGGGCGGGAAGTATTTTAAATTAACTCTTACTTAGCAAGTTATGAATTTTAGGTATATTCGGCCGAGCGACCACTTCAGGCGGTGGCCGGCATAGGATGCTAGTTTTTTATTATTTATTTATCACATTAAAGAAGAAAAAACTTACACAAAATAGGTTACTTAGTTGCCACTCGGCTCACACGCAAGCTAGTCGCGTCGCGCAACGTCGTCGCCTGACTAGACTACTACCAGATTATTTGTGAGCATCGAGGTACAATTCTTTTAGGTTAGGATACATGCTAAATATGAAACACCAGCCTTTTTTTGCTCGTACGATGTTATTTGGGTAGGAAATCACCGAACACTGCCAGTGTTCGGTTCGCGGACGTTGTACGAGGATTGCGGTAGCCTTGCCACTAAACAAAAACTCGGCGCACTGCGTAACGCATATAACATTATCTTAACATCATATTATAACATTATCTAGAAGGCTTTTATTACAAATCTTGTTTACTTTAAGCTAAAATTTTGTTACGTTCCTATAAATGAGTCCCTGAGTGCGTTCAAAACCATTTCAGATCCAGCCCATGCAGTGGAAACTGAAGAAACGCCAGACGGGATCCAGTGATAAAGAACCGCCGCCGCCGAACCCGGAGGATGACCCAACTAAATGCTTTGGCAAAACCGTCAATTGCGGCCCGTATTTTAATACCCACATACTCTCGGGTTTATTCGTAACGTTCATTTTCTTAAGCATTACGACCTATGGGGTAATTACTTTGTACAATTGCGGGGTAAATGATAGATTTGACGACCCGAATGGCAAAGAGGTTGTTACGAGCACTGATTATAAGTAATTTGGCATCGATTCGATTGTTCCCTGACTAATACTTTGTAAAAATGTGTGGCGACCTCTAACTGCGAACGCCTGAACTACAAGGGCATCGTAATAGAGTTGTCAATTACAGCGACCTAGCTACTTCAGAGCTTTGCCGCTAGATGGATTCACGCGATTTGAATCCTAGATATCTCAAGTAACATAGATCTTAGGCTAATTGCCAAGAAGGCAATTAGCCTTAGATCTATCCGACATAAACTGTCGGCCGTAAGGACATCCAGGTAAGTGGGCCAGTTGGGCCGATCTGGTGAAGGGAGCTGTACCTCTTTGCCATGGATTGAGGGAAATACACCTACCCCCAAAATATGTTTTCGCCTAGCATTTCTATTCCACGGTGAAAAGCTTTAGCTTGGTACAAAATTGTTTAGTCAGAGCACAACCGAGTTGACACCATCGTAATGTTAGTTTTTTTACTTTTAAGCTATGAAATGACCACCCACTCCGCTGTAAGCGTTCCTCTTAGATCGTTAGGCAGATATAGTTCTTTAAGTATTTTACATGATAAAAAATGCAAAATAAAACATGGGTGCATCTCTTTTCTCGCCTTAAAACTAAACCACGTGCTCTTTGTTTTCAAGTATTCCTGAAAATAAGATAGATTTTTCTACTGCGCGTAATTGTAAATGAAATAGGGTAGACAGAAATGTTGATTTTTAAATTTGGAGAGTTCGTTAAACCTACTTACTAAAATTAGTAATGACTGTTTTATTTTTGTTTACTGCCCAGTCGCAGCGCAGATGATATCCCATGCTTTGTTTAAAATTCATAAAATAAAAGAGTTTATTGACATTAAATTGTTTATTCATCATGATCCATTAAATACTTTTCAAACTGTTCTCTAATTTGTACAGCTATCGCGTTTGCTCTGTTATTCACCCTCTTAGGATGCCTTTTCAGTAGATCCAGGTATATAGCACCGTGGTCCTTTTGTCCAAACTTGCAGAAGTGCGGATCAGTCATACCATCAACATCTTTAATGATATTATTCAGTAAACACGCCACTTGAACTGTCATTATCGCTAAATTTCGGCTAACTTCCAACGGCCGTTTTAGTATCTGCCATTTCTCAGTCATAATTTCGAACGCGCAGTCGATTGTGATTCTCGCAGCTTCCAAACGCTTGTTATAATTCGCTTTGGATGCGCATATCGAAACCGCGCGAGGTGGATAAGGCCGAAGCAAGTATCTTTTTAGAGGGAATGCTTGGTTGCCAATCATAACGAGAGGTAGCTTATTGGTTTCGCCTGGAGGTGCGCTACAACCTAAGTACAAAAACGTATTACCAAACGTAAAGTCGGGTTCCTCTTTAGCCGCTGTCACTCGAATAGCCTGGAATCTGAATTCAGAATCTGCGACAGCGTGAATTACTAAAGAGGTTTTTTTCAATTTTCGAATCTCACAACGTTTGTATAGGAGTTGGCGCTTCCTTGATCTATTCATCGCGACGTATTTCCCGCCAATCGCGCCAACGCAGTTCGGGAACCGCCATTTGTGATGGTAGTCTTGGGCGAGCTGTTTGAATTGGGCGAGGTTTGGCGGAGCGAGGTGGATGGGCTGGAAAATTTCCCAGATGGTTGTGACAGTGAAGTTTATCACTTTGGAAGCTGTGCTTGTGCCGATGAGAAAGGATTGAGAGATTTCGCGCATGGTCATGCCTTTGGCGAGATATCTGAAACAATACAGTCTCTTTTAGGCTTAATGCAACTGGCAGCGACGAGACGTAACAAGACATTATAAACCTTATGAAGAATGTAAAAATAATAAATAAATAATCGATAACTTTGTAATAGTTCAATATAAAAAAAATCTGACCATGCCATTATCATTGTCTGCATCTGCTGCAACTGTCCTTAAATTTTTTTGGGAGTTACAAAGATTTGTTAGACGGCTTTCGCTGAATCGTTTTTCCATGCATTAACTTAATGTAATATTTGTATTAGAAACGAATCCTACAATATGTACATAAAATTACAAAATACAATAGAATCAGTCATGCTATCTAAGGATCGTCGTAAAAACGATCTATAGATAGCTCAACTTATCCAGGTCACTGCCAGTCGGAAGCGTGCCCAAAACACTAGCGGCATTGCCACGCTGAATGGCAATGCTGATTCTTTGTGCCAAAAAATCGCCAGCTCTCGAATCACGCGACGCTTCGACCAGACGCCCTGAAAGATTTTTGAAGACGCGATGGGCCCCGGAACCCCACGGACTCGACTCTTAACTTAATATAATGTAAAAGATTTACAAACGTCAAAACGTTCATGAACTGTCACTGAGCGTACCTACATCGTGAGCGTATCAAATGCACGATAGAACAACATAACTTTTGTTGACTTGACTGACTGACTAAACACAAACTTTATTTAACCTTACCTCAGAGTAATGAAGAGTTTTTCTCCCGACGACAGTGCTTTTATTGAAATCACACTCGCGTCCAGTCTATCTTTCACATGGTTATATATATAATCGTATACTTCCACACTCATATTAAAATATTCGAAGAATTGTGTAGGATTTTTCCTCAGCGATTTCCGTAACTTGTAATACTCGCTGTTCAATTTTCTCTCTTGCGGCGTGTTGGTGGCAGAATTTCGGTTAAATAACTCCCATCGGAGGAATAGATTGCTATCCAAGCAGAGGATGGCGGCTTTCGATAGCATCGCGAGTTTCGCGAGACGTGTGTTCTCTGGCGCGTCACAAACACGACTGACAATATTTTTTTGAATTTTGCACTGTTTTTCACTTCTTCCCTATCTTCTGGTACCTTTAAAAACAATTTATAGCTATAGGTACATATAACAAGGATTTGATAATAGTACATAAGATAAGTACCTACTTAATAATGATAGTAGACATATTAGTCAGAATTGGAAACTTTAGGTCCATGGGGCCCAGAGGCGTGGCTCCTTTTCAGAGAATTATCCAAGAGGTTGATTGACGAGACCAATGACCAAAGGGCTGGTGCTTACCTCGGACAGACGATAAGTATAGCCATCCAACGAGGTAATGCCGCCAGCCTTTTGGGCACATTACCTGCGGTCGGTGACTTGAACACTGTTTTTTATCTTTAGTTTAATTAAATTACGTACTTATGTATTTTTATGTTAATTGTTTCGTGTAAATTTTCAGTAATGTACTATCTATGTGTGTGTGTAAATAAAGTTAAATTTTCATAGTCAGACCACCTGCCCGATGGTGAAGACGACATTGTGGGGGCGGTAGGAGAACAGTGGATCCGGCTGGCACAAAACCGCCAGGAGTGGCGTGAAAGAAAAGAGGTCTATACCCAGCAGTGGGTGTTACTGGCTGGATAGATAGATAGGTAGACATGAGTATAATATTATTTTATTAATAAAAATACAAGTAAGACTGGCTTAACCGCTACCACACTATTCACCTACTACAGACAAAGTATGTAAATACAACCTAATTCACAGATAAATAAAAGACGCAACATTAAAATATGTTAATAAATAATAATAAGAGAAAAAAGTAAATAAAAAAGCCAGATCTAACACCATGTCATGCATTATTCCTTCTACCTTTTTATACTAGCTACATAGATAAAACATTCGTTAATTTATTTTAAATGTTTGTTAACACATCAGTGAACATAAATCATTGATCTATTGTTTATTATGCCGGCCACCCACGATCAAGTTTACCGTCCAGTCTGCCGCGGACTGGATGCGGCGTCCAGTAAACTTGACGGTGTATTGGGATGGGTGTGCATGACAAGCGAAAAAGAACTTCGTTCTGCCGACTTGATCAAGTTTGCAGCGCTGCAAACTGGACGGTAGACTGGATCGTGGGTGGCCGGCATTAGATAACATATTATTATACTAAAGGGTAGTTTTGGTTATTATGAGTATTGAGTATTTCAATTTGACTAATTAGCAGTAGGTACACCGGTATTCACAAACTATGACGTTTCACAGTGACGCACTGGGTCCTAAAATCAGTAGGTTTTTGGGACCCTGTGCGTCCGCGCGCACTGAGAGACTTCAGAGTCCTTAGTATGAGTGTCACCACGTTCGACTTCACCGTTACGTACCGAAGCCGTAAACGCGGATTTGTACTGGTTTTCATTAGTAATGAGCGAGTACCAAAAGATGGCGCTGCTATTTTCCCATACAAATCTGCGTTTACGGCGTCGATACCGAACGCGTAAAAAACTAATACTAGGTACCCAGTAATGTCTGTGAATACCGGCCTTACATATCTAGATAGGTAGATACTAGATAGGTATATCACACACACTATTGAGATAGTCAGGTATGTACTATACATAGATTATTTACTAAACTATTCAATACCTTTAACTAATTTTTCTAACAAATTTTCAAAATCTTCCCATAAGCATAGACCATTGGCGTAAATTCTGCATCCGTTAAGCTCCAATTGTACAAATATCGGTGGATTTTGTAAAGACAATTTCACTCCTTCCCTCATTTGCTTAGATGGCTGGTAGACATAATCAATTTTCAAAAAATCATTTGTATTATTATCTGACCATTTTTGAAAAACTATTTTACCACCGATCGGGGTAATTTCATGTTGATCTCTTAATTGGTATGACTTAAAACCCATCATATTAAGAATAGTGTAAATATTAGCATCATGTCCCATTAGTAATGCGACTTTAGGTTTTTTGACTAAAAATATATCACTTATAAACTTGATCAAAGGTTTAGATATATCATCAGCTAATATGGTACTATTAAAAATTATATTATGATAAACATGAGAGATTTTTAAGATTGACCTCCACTTTTCTTCATTTAAGAGCCCCCAAGCAACTGGACTGAACGATTCATAGTACTCCATTATGAATGAGTCTATAGCAGATTTACTGATCTTTAACGGACCGTTAATTGCTGGTTTGGAACCTGTTTTTAAGCTCGGCACATTTTTATCCGTCACTAAATCACAATTATCATCTTTTATACAGTTTTCCGATAGCTTATAGTCTAAAATATCTCCTAAGCAGTCAAACGATTGATTCAAATGTATATGCTTAATTTTTCTTTTCATAACTTCAAGACCTTTTTGTAAGAAAATTGTAGATGTATTGTGTATCACAGGATTAAAAATAGGATCGACACTATCTGCATGGTGGATCGTCACATTGCACAATGGAAATGCTTTGCTGACAAATGCTCTCGCTGATGCCAGAGTCCTTTGAGCTGTGTTCGCATAGACATAAAACTCATTTTCACTCGGACAGTCTTGATGCAGTAAATTTTCTTGATTCAGCCAGGAGTAAAAATACTCTCCCATGAACCCTTCTAGTAATGTTCCCTTGGGAGTCAGATATCCTGGTTTTTCCCGCCAAGTAGGCCAAGGTTTAGGACTTGATTGTGAAAGAGTTAAGGACAAAGGAGTTCGCACATTATGTCGGCTTAATATTAGAACTTGTTTCAGGTAAAGCTGTTCTGAATTTAAAATCAATGCACTGAGTATGAGAAGTTTGAGATTCATTATTACTTTTATCACAAGCTTTTAACTTATTAGTTCGGTTCGTACGCGTAAATACTGA
This sequence comes from Epirrhoe alternata, assembly GCA_963565295.1. NCBI lineage: Eukaryota > Metazoa > Arthropoda > Insecta > Lepidoptera > Geometridae > Epirrhoe > Epirrhoe alternata. The sequence goes on from OY751402.1 coordinate 1,085,012, forward strand.
TACTGCATTATTATTTACTAAATTAACAAAGAGAAAGGCGTCATAACATTGCGTCTTATGCAATTTGTCCGTGAGATAACATTGTATTGACAAAGAGTGATGAACTTTACTAGAACCACTAAAACTTACCATCTATGAAATGATTGCAATGTAACATGGTCCGTCTTCTCAAACACAAAATATGTATTCAGTTTATTTGTATGATGGTTTAGTTATCCTTTCTTTCGGTAGGTATTACGGTAAGGAAGAGATAGATACGTATCCTTCTTTTCGTAGTTCTAGCCGTTCAAAGCAAAACAAATCAATAGTTTGGCGGATTTGGGCAGCGGAATCGAATCGAGCAGAATCGAGCTTGCATGACATTGACATAAAATAAAATGTTGAAGTGTTTTTTTTAAGTGGATTTGTCATTAGTGATGAATGACATTGACATGATAGTAACTGAACAGGTTGAACGGTCAACATTAGCCGAGAAAAAAAAAGTAACAAGCCAAGCAAAAAGCAAGCCGAAGCCAAGATTCTGCTTCTGTAATATTTTCTGATTTACTCTTTTTCTATATATTTTGGGAAGATACTACGAAAAGTGATACATCTGCTGCTGCAGCGAAGTGCTGTGAATCATACTACAGACGGTTACTTAGAACGGAAATCATAGATTTGTTGTATTTTTGACAACTTTTAGGACACAGTTTACTACTGAAGGTACTGTACACTAATGATTGTAGGTACCTTTCGCTGCCAAGCCCGAAGATGCCTTAAAAGTAACGCAGCTACCTGCACCGTTAGTTTCAAGCTAAATGTTTAAGATTTTTTTTGCCATGACTCAATGAAAAATATTTGGGCTTTCAAACACTGTCTAATGTACTAAACATTGCTTATTTGCAGAGTTGCTCAATACAGCGGGAATCGAACCCGCTTAGAATCCCACTCATATTATAAATCTGAAAGTTTGAGTATGTTTGGATGTTTGTATGTTTGTGTAACAATCACACCTAAACCAGTGAACCGATTTGGATGAAACTTGGTATAGGCATAGATAGTGACCTGGAATAGCATATAGACTATTCAAAATGTTGGTACCACGCGGGCGAAGCCGCGCGCAAAAGCTAGTCTATACTAATATTATAAAGAGGAAAGATTTGTTTGTATGTTTGAATTGAATAGGCTCTGAAACTGCTGGACCGATTTGAAAAATTCTTTCAGTATTAGAATCGTACATTATCCCTGATGAACATAGGCTACATTTTATCCCGGGAAAGTGAAGTTTTCTCGAGGGAACGCGGCTAACACCGCAATGGACAGCTTATGTGTAATAATAACAAAAGACAATATTTTATTGTGTTTCAGCTGGCACACAATGAGATAACTGATGTTGTAGTTAAAAGTCTGCGCCTTGGGGCATGATCGATGACAATCTGAAGAGAGTCAGATATGGAGGTATGTCTAAAGTCATAAAATACCAGAATTACACTTACATGGGTCTTTTTTAAAGACACTAGCTGCGTTCCAGCGTTAACTGGAGTCCCCAGGGATTTTTTGACGTGACAACGTCTTATAATTCGATAGAGCCGGCTGCACGCACGAAAAAATGCGGCGTTACCTGAGGCGTTCCATGTAAGGCTTGAAGTGCAAGCGAGAGCGCGGAACGAGCGACAAAGAAGCACAAACGTTGTCACGTTCAACTATCGTCAGTAAACCGACTTTACAGACAACCAATTTTTTCTCTCTTTATCTTCCATCGGCTTGTGTTCGTGTTCTGGGAGGAGGAGATTTAGGAGCAGTTCCATTGAGTTGTCCTAATAATTGTGTATGAACTTTTCAGTTCCTTTGGTCAAACGACAGGATACCCCATCTCTTATTATTATTATTTTAGTCATTTGTGTCCCACTGCTGGGCAAAGACCTCCCCCCATTCCCTCCACACATCACGATCTTGAACAGAATTCCACTCCGGCCAGAATTGGTCGAGCCCGCCATCGCCGTCTCGGTCTGCCGCGTCGCCTTCTCGCTGGGTCGGGGCACCACTCGGTGGCTACCTTCGCCCACAGCTCACTCGGCATCCCCATCCCTTAAGGCGTTTTATTGTGCTTTAGGCATTTAGTAGATTTTTTGCCAACTACACACACTAACATGTGCTTGTTGAGTGTTTTCTTAAATTTTGTGCGGTAGTTCTTAACTTTTTTGACTGTTGGCATCTCGAGGTACTCGTGGATTTCCAAGTTTTTCACAAACCAATGTGCACTGGAAACAGTTCTCAAAGCGATGTTCTGAAATCTTTGGAGTATCTCAAGGTTGCTAGCTGATCCCCAGAGCTCCCCAGGGAATACCTAACTATTTTATAAAAAGCCTTTGTGCTATTCTAGTATCATCTATTTCTGTACCAATTTTCATCCAAATAGTTGCGGTCAGTGTTACCAACCGGTAAACCCCCTGCAGTACAAAAGGTCTGTACGTGGATGGGTGACTGCCAGTGGCATTTTCATGTGACCGCTTCCGTGGTTTGGAGGGCACATTAAATTGTCGGTCCCGGCTATTTAAGTCGTTAAGCCATGACAGAGGCCTTAAGGCGGCCTAAAAACTCTGTCACCAGAGTTGGCCACTGACTCATACGAACTTACTTTTCAGTACAAACTGCCTTACTAAAGGGGATTACCAATAAGTGATGCTGACTACATACATTCAGTAGTTTTTATGTGTAAGAGAAATTTATAGATTCATCGTATAGTTTGGAAAGAGAGGCAGCGGAAAAGATGGTCGGACGACATTAAGGAGGCTGCGGGACCACTCTGGCTGCGAATAACAAGGAGCAGATCGGAGTGGAAGCGCTTGGAGGAGGCCTATGTGTCCGCAGGACACGCTGAGTAGGACTGATGTGCATAATATAATTAAGAAAAATGTAAACTCAGTGTAATAAAGGCTTTGAAATTGAAATTGAAATTGAGAAACATAATATAATTAAGAAAAATGTAAACTCAGTGTAATAAAGGCTTTGAAATTGAAATTGAAATTGAGTATAGTTTGGCACCTAGATAATGAAGATTTTTTGATTCCAGACATCACAAGAAAAACTGATGATGAAGCTAAACTCAATCCAGAACTTATCCGTTACCCCGATGCAGAACATGGACCCAGCCCACGAGCCAGAAGTCAATGTGACAGTTAAACAAGAAATCATTGAAGTTGAGATCGAGGTGGAAAGAGATCCGTTAGGAGATGAAGATGATGATGACAACTCAAAACCTGATAACGACAAACTAGGTTTCTATTGTGATGTTTGTAATAAATATTATGATAATCGGAATAAGTTGGTGAGGCATATAATGAGGGTACATAATCAAGGTAAATACGACTGCGATCAGTGTGACAAAACCTACACCCAGCGCGACAATTTAAATAGACACAAAAAAACCCATGCAACAAAAAAACCACAATTCCCCTGCACTTATTGCAAGAAAACTTATGTTCAGAATGTTAACTTGCAACGACATTTGAGAACACATAACGAACAGAAGCGATATGAGTGTGAACGTTGCGACAAAACATTTAAAAGGAAATGTTATTTACAAGAACACATGAGAATACATACAGGTGAACGACCGTACAATTGTAAAGACTGTGGAAAAACATTCTCCTCAACGAGCAATTTGTTGCAACACAGAAGAATACATACAGGAGAACGGCCGTACAAATGCTTAGAATGCAGCAAGACGTTCACAACGAACAGCAATTTATTGCAACACAACAGAACACACACGGGCGAACGACCGTTCCCATGTTTGCAGTGCAATAAACGCTTCAGCACAAGCAGCAATCTGTTGCAACATATAAAAATGCACACTGGTGAAAAACCGTTTGTATGCTACGAGTGCAACAAAGCATTTTCTACGAGCAGCAACTTGTTGCAACACACGAAAGTTCACACCGGTGAACGACCTCATGGTTGCACGATTTGTACAAAAGGTTTCACAACGAGCAGCAATCTGCTGCAACATATGAGAAAGCATACTGGAGAGAAGCCATATGTATGTTACGAATGCAACAAGATGTTTACAACGAGTAGCAATTTGTTGCAACATTCAAAAATTCACACCGGTGAACGACCGTATGCATGTGATAAGTGCCCTAAAACCTTCACGCAAAAGGGAAGCTTAACTAAACACATGAAGATGCATTCTGACGAAGAAGGTGATGAATTAAAACAGATGGCTAATTTAGTGGCGAATTTTACACAAAATTTAGAAGGAGTTTTGAATGCATCGGAAAGTTTAGTTTAAGTAATAATAAGCTACTAGTGAAATAATGTAATGAAATTTTAGGCTATGCTAGCCTAGAGTCAAAATAGCCTGCCATGAGCACCCTATCTCTCGTAGAATAGAGTAAAGTGAAATTTGATGTACGGGAAAAACATATTTTCTACTAACGCAATAAAACTACAAATAGATAGAAAATACTTTATTGTACACCACATGGACATTACAAAATACAAACAAAGATACAAGAAAACATTTGAAGTGAAGTACAATGGGCGGTCTTATCGCTGTGAGAGATTTCTTCCAGACAACCTTAGAAATAAATAGGCTATTCAAAATGTTGGCACCACACTGGCGAAGCCGCGCGCAGTAGCTAGTTTAAATTAAACCTGATCGCACACTTGTCCGCGCCGTACGCGCCGCGTTTCTATACAAGAAATGCTGATGACGTCAGAAAATGCGGCTCGCTTCTGACGTCAGCAACTCTATCTGCGCGTAGTTCGACGTGTTCGGTTCGGCTAGACTGTGCGACCACCCTAAATATGATTATTTCTTGACATACAAAGCAATTACGAACAACGAAATCAAAATTATGTACGTACAGGTAAAATAATTATAAAATATTTTATACATTTTGTCACAGTATTGCTTGTAATAAAGCTGACTGTGTGTACTTTTCCTGACGAGTGAAATATCGACCCAAAATTAAATAAAAATGAGGTTTGCTACCAACACACTACCTCTTCTAGTAGAATAGAATGACATTGAAGCTAGAAACATATTATCGGACGCGGCTTACGGACGCAATCTGGATAATGATTGTACGGTCAGCGTCACCAACTGGTAACCCCCTAATAGGCAGTTTGTTCCTGCGAGGGGGTTACCAGTTGGTGACGCTGACTGTACACGCTCGCTGTGCAAACTATCGGACGTAAGTCGCGGACGTGTCCTTGAGCTTTCGGACGTCCGACAACGATCTGGCGCGCAACATGTTTTTGTACTGTGCATAGGTACCTATCAATCGCGGCAGTCAGCTGCGTCCGTAAGACGCGTCCGATAGTATGTTTCTAGCTTAAGACTCAATGCAGACTGAATTGGCAGCGATGCGACGCGACGAGAACAAGACATTATAAACCTTATGAACAATGTAACAAGATATAGAATGAAAGAGTTGTGGTGAAGCCTAGCGCCCGGCTCGAATCTCTCTTGAGACTCTCGGTCGCGAGCTATCAAGCGTTTCTGTATCTTGTAACATTGTTCATAAGGTTTATAATGTCTTGGTATCGTCGCGTCGTGTGACGTCGTCAATTCAGTCTGCATTGAGCCTATAGGTAATGCAAAATATTTTCTACAACAGCAATAAACTCAGTCTTTAATGATCCCTGAGTGTGCGGTTAACATTAAATTGAGCCTGGTAATGTAAAAGCATATTTTCTACAACAGCAATAAACTCGGTCTTTAATGATACCTACAACCCGGGCGCAATAACTTGACACCTGACTCAAATGACGTTTGTCTACAGTACTGAGTGCAAAAAAGAAACGTAAACATATGCATACATGTAGCGCCCCCAGTGCTCGTTTTTTATTTTTCTGGTCAGGCTTTATTATATTTTAACTAAAATAACAGTTTCCATTATAATTTGAATTCCAATGGAATTCCGCCGAATGACGAGGTTTGAAATAAAAACCCTAACCTAACTAAAAACCAAAGTATTACTGATTTATAATTTAATTACCTACTGAGATAAAACATTTGTATACTAGTAACGAATGCAGTATTTATTGCTTAGTTACGAATTGGAGCAGTAATAAACTATTTAGAGTCTATTTTGGGATTAATTTCCAATATTGTTAATCAAATGTAATTTTTTATTCAAGTTCATACTAGTATCTACCTATACAATAAGTAGGTAAAACAATAAATTTCTTACGGAAATAAAACAAAAAAGAATGTTATATTAATTTATTATTATAATTATGAGGTAACAGTGATGCTAACGCTACTGAAGGACGAGAGCGGGGCCTCGCGCGGGGTAGCGGGAGGGGAGTCGAGTCGAGAGCCAGGTGTCTAGTTGTTGCGCCCGGGTTGTAAGTGTAAGTGTGCGGTTAACATTAAAAATATACGGTCTTACTACAAAAAAGTTAACTTGATCGCACACTCGTTCGCGCCGTACGCGCCGCAGTCATTTTTCTATACAAAAAAAGCTGATGACGTCAGAAAATGCGGCTCGTTTCTGACGTCAGCAGTATTTATGACAGTTCGCGCGTTTGGCTCGGCTGGACTGTGTCAAACCACGACTCATGTCAAAACAAAACTGTTCAACAAAAATGCGTTCTATGTACGAGTATTTAGAGATCGTTTTTCTAGTTATAGTTTTTAGTCAGTGGTTCGCTAAAGACGTTGTATATTTTTTGTAGTAAGACTGATAATATCAATTTCGTTTAAACTCATTTTACTCTTAGATTAAGTGGTCAAGTAAGCTAGGTTTAATAATTGCAATGGGCTATAAACTTCAAATAAAAAAATAACCATAAATAAATAATGCTGGACATTTCACACAGCATTTTCTAGCCCCAAACTAAGCAAAACCTGTACTATTTGTTTGTTTGAAATGAATAGGCTCCGAAACTACTGGACCGATTTGAAAAATTATTTCACCACCTAGAATCCTACATTATCCCCGATGAACATAGGCTATATTTTATCCCGGGAAAGTGATGTTTTCCCGAGGGAACGCGGGTAACACCGCAGCGGACAGCTAGTACATTTATACATAGAAATACCCAGACCCGACATAATTTGCAGATCATACAAACATTTATCCCGCGGCGGGGATCGAACCAGCAACCTTCTGCGCCCCAAGCGGGCTTCACTGCGCCACATAGGTCGTCACCATAGCATGACAACTTGAACTAGGAAAGGTAGAAATCGAATATAAAAAAAACAGCACTCCCGGGAGTGCTGACAGAAGTGAAAACTCGAACGAGTTGTCTGGGATTTGAACTTGGGGCTGTCTCACCAGAGGCGGTCACTCAAACAACTCTACCAATCATCATTTCCCTGCCCTTATCCCACTTTTATGGGGTTGGCACAACAGGTTTTCCTCTTCCACTCCGCTCTATCAGCCGTCATCTCAACTCACTCCTTTCTGACCCATATCATCCTTCACACAGTCCATCCATCTTTTCTTTGGTCTGCCTCTTCTGCTACATCCCTCCACATTCAAACGACTCTACCAATGTGACAAAATATATTTAGGTATAGTAAGAGAATGGTGTCGTAACAGTCACGTGACCGAGTTTAGTATTTTTCACCTATCTCAAAAAAGCCCAAAGCCTAAAGAAGTTTTCGCCTCATAACTCATACAAATTTACTAAATTTTACAGCTCACTTGTAAAAGTAATTTATTTTTATTTCCTCTAATTTAAAGTACCACAGCCAATATTCGTGTTGAAATTACAGATCAAAACTAAAAATTGATTCTACGCCAACAATCAACGATTTTTCCCAAATTTATCGTGCTAATGCTACTCCTGTGTCTGTCTACTGTGCTAGGCGTTACCTGAATGTTTTTATACCTTTATACGCACTGTTGGTGCTACATTACAATGAATTATGTATTTTATTTAAGTATAATCAAAATAAGGGACGAATTAAATCTTGCTTTTATGCCTAACATGTATTTATTTTCATTTCACCGAACCGTCTTCAAATCAAGAGTAAATAGGTTCCTTCTAGGTAAGCAGACTCCCTCCTAGACCTCACTACTGCTTGATACCAGAGAGTGTTTAGTTCATTTAGTTCTTACGTACTGACTATAAAGGGTGTAAAAAGACGTCTACCGAAGGAGGGTAGGGACAGCATTTCTTTCGCGAACACAATTCCCAAATAATTTTTTTATCTAGGTATCTATCAATTCCCTCATTCTTGCCTGTGTTAGTTTCGAGGTCAAGAGCCGACCCATTCATCATAAAAAACATAATTGATTTGAATGTTTAAATAGAATTGTATCGCGTTAAATAACTGTTACAGCGTTGGATCGCAAAGAGTGGAAGAAGGGAAGGGAGGCCTTTGCCCTGCAGTGGGACGAGAATGGCTAAATAATAATAATAATAAATAACTTTTATTTATTTCCCGACGTTTCCCGTGGTCGCGGACGAATCGTCTTGAAAATAAATAAAAGGTATTTAACGCGATAAAAAAAAATCATTTTACCCAGCGAAAACAGCGTTTGAAGAGTACTTGCGTGTTCTGGGCGCGTTGTTTTACGTAGATTGCTGGATTTTGAGTTTTAATTGTTTTTTTATTTTATAAATGAAATTATTGGGTAGGTATGGTCTTATTATTTTGTACATACATACATACATAAAGTCACGCCTCTTTCCCAAAGGGGTAGGCAGAGACCACGGATCTCCAGTCGCTACGATCCTGACACACAACTTTCGCCTCATTCGCTCTCATTACATTCTTCATACATGCTCGTCGGTTTAGGGTACTTTTGACCTGGCCCTGGCCCTTTGGCTATTATTTTGTAATAGTAGTAAATAACCGAAAATAACATTAAAACGACTAAGCTAAGTCAAATTGTTTAGCATCATGATCTGATTGCAACCCCTCAGTTTTCGGTAGTTGTCTTTTTACACCCTGTATGCATTTATTAGACCTTAACTATTTTGAAGTATTGGTTCGTTAAAAGTCTTGTTAAAATAAACTACCAATTAATATAACGATGAAAATTCACTTTAATTGCTACCCTTTAGCCACAGTTCAAACCAGTCGCCGACTGGCGAGGGAGCTGGACACAAAAATGTCGAGCCTATTGACATATTTAGTGGTGAGTAATACTTTTGTAACTACCAAAAAAATTAAGGACAGTTGCAGCAGATGCAGAAAATGATAATGGCATGGTCAGATTTTTTATATTGAACTATCACAAAGTTATCGAGGATTGTTGTCAACGAAAATCTAACAAAATTTTATGAAAACTGTACAAATAAGTACTACAGACAACAATCGCGTACAGACTCTCATTGTCTGCTCTCGTATCATCCCCAGTCAGTAAAACCGCAGTAGCTATCATAAATCCATGTCTGACTCGTCTCGTCTCCTTTTTTTTCTCTCGTAAATGTGATCAATTTATTTGCTATACGAGTAAGTATAAGTATAGTAGACCTTTTGTCAGTAGACATAAGTCTTATGTATACCTATAGGCTGTACCTACTATTTTTGTGGAGTGGATAAGTATATACGTATGTAAGTATGAAGCTGTGTTTGTTGCCCTGATTCTTCACGGTTGGTCGCGAAAGAACAGGAGGAAAATTAGTTGTAAGACTATTCTAAGTGATCCCAGCGGTCCTACTGAATAAATGCTTTTTGACTTTGACTTACCTACCTGCTTGTAATTTTACACCAGGGGCTTAAAACTCGGGCATAAAACTCAAGCAATATTAATATTTTTTCACACCCGGTACCTCGAAAACCATAAATTTTTTCGTCTCACATTCTTAACAGAAAGTAAACTAATACTCCCTCCTAAAAAACAAAATGGCCGGCGGGAGGTAAAGTTGTATGGGATTTCATTTCTCCCTCTGAACCTCATGTGAACAGATAAGTAATGAGATTTAAATTTCGAACTTCAACATTTCTATTAAACATTTTACTATTCAGTCCACACCCAATAGAACATATACGAAAAAAAAAGAAAAAATGTGGCAACTAATCTTTTTCTTCCGAATTTATTTTTGATGTTTCTATGAAAATGTTTACCATAGAGACCTGCACCAAGTAGAATTTATTCAAATTTAAGGAAAAAGTGTGGCTAATGCCTCCAAACTATAGAGCGATCTAATGTTGTTGCATATTACCTAATGCTAAAATATTTTTTGAGAACGAAAGGACGACCTCAATAAAATATTTTTTGAGAATAAACGGACGACCTCGACTCCTTCGATAGCGGGTGGTGGGAGCTATCGAAGGAGAGAGATGGTTGGAAAGAATTGGGGGAGACCTTTGCCCAGCAGTGTGACAGTATAGGTTAAATAAAAAAAAACGAATTGATTATTATTATTCTACCTATAAAACCTGACTTGCTTGCTATTTTCTGGGTGTAAGTATTCACTAGTTTTCTCGCAGTACCTATGTGTGAAAAGCAGAGTATTCACCTCGGGGTTAAAGCTGTCTTAGTCTTGGGCGCTCTAGAATCCCTCGCGGTCTCAGGATTCTAGTCATTAACTCCCTCGTTGACACCCTCGCTGTCGCTCGGGAGTTAACTAAAGAATCCTTCGATGCGCTTGGGATTCAATATGGCGCCCGTGACATAATACACTGCTTTATCCCCTTGGTGAATAATCTACTAATATGTAATACTAACGTATGACATAACCCTAAATGGACTTAAAAGTTATATAAATAAATTGATTTGATTTGAAAGCACTTACCTAATGGTGATACCTACATATTAATAGTCGCATGTCTTTATATGTACATCTACGTGTTTTTGCTTTATTTAAATGGCTCAAAATTGAAAACGAACTAAATAATATTGCATTTTCTGTTACAGATAATCTCCGTTATTTCCGTTTCCGCTGAACCTTCTGTGAACATAAACTTCGATTATCCTAGCGTGAGTTTATCTAATCGTTTATCAAATTATCACCTTCGCATATGACACTAAAATTCATTTTAAAAGCCTACTCATGGACATGCCTAACTAACACACGGATTTAGGTAAAGCTAACCCCAGGCGTTTTCAAAGTATCTGGAGGCGAAACATTCATTATCCTGTTTACATTTAAACCTCTATTGCGCATTTCAGACTACGCTATATTCAATAGCTTACTACCTATAGCATATATTTTATTTTATTTTATTTATTTGGCACACAAAACACATTACAACACAAAAAAAAATAGTAATTATAAATATGATAGTTTTGACACTATGTTGCAACATAAACATATGTGCGCACAGCTATATAATAATGTTGAACTAAGCAAACGAAAATATTAAACAAAGTAAACAAAATCAAAATAAAGAACTAGGCTGGTAAATAACCAGACAGGTGGGTAGGTACTAAATACTAAAGTAAGAACAGCTAGATCTGCAAGGGCTAATTATAATTGGCAGCTCCAGATACTCTTGTCAGAGCATCAGGACTACCAGGATCATTGAAGTGGAGGATATCTTTTAGTTTTTTAATGAAACTGTTAATTCTAGGATAAAAAATGTCAAGTTCAGGATGAACTATAGACAATTCATTATACTGACGGGCCATTCTAGTAAGTGGATTATAAAAAGAAATGTTGTTTTTGTATGTATGTAAGGCAAAAAGGTTACTCTTATTTGATCTTCTGGCGCTGAATTTAATATTAATATTGACCGGTGAATCAATTATTGAATGCATTATTTTATATAGATATAATAGGTCAAAATATATATAGTTCATAACACAACAATATCAGCACCATACATTTATACAAAAGTAGGTACCCTAAACCGACGAGCATGTATGAATGTAATGAGAGTGAATGAGGCGAAAGTTGTGTGTCAGGATCGTAGCAAGTGGAGATCCATGGTCTCTGCCTGCCTACCCCTTTGGGAAAGAGGCGTGACTTTATGTATGTATATTATGGTGTGTGGCAAAATTTTAAAACATTCAGGGCAGCTACTTTTTCTTTTGTATTTAGAAGGTTTTATTCTTAGAAGAATATAGGTATATTTTGAAAATAAAAACAACTGCATTTTTGGATTTTTGAAAAAATTAAGTCAGCCTAAAAAATGACATTTCTCAAAAAAAAAAAAAAAACAAGTAGGTCTCAATCGACGCTATTTCCCATTACGAACACTTTTCCCAAAGTAACTTAGCAAATCAAATCGTAAGTTTTTGAAAAAAAAAGAAACTTTTCCATACATACATTTTGTATCAAATGTGAAGAGACCCCATTACCATGGTATTGAAAGCAGTGGTACTTAACATCATTCTGCCAGACAAAAATAAGTTTCAACAAAGAGTACTTATCCCATTTGAAAAAAGAACTTATTAGGTAGAACGAACAAGATGGAGGGACGAGCTCGTCAAATTCCGTGCCGACTGGACACTATTAGCACGGGAGAGGGACGAATGGAGGGAATGGGGGGAGGTCTTTGCCCAGCAGTGGGACATGAAGAGCTAATATAATAATAGGTATTTCCCTGCAAGAGTTTGAATATTAAGCACGGACTATTTTGGTGAATAATGGTGCAAATAGAATTTCATAGAAATGGTACTTACTGAAACCGTTCTTTACCATTAAAAACGGATCTGGGTGTTTCTATATATAATATGTATGTATACAAACAAAAAGTATATAAGTAGTAGGTATATCAGTTATTTGGTTCCCATAGTACAAGCTTTGCTTAGTTTGGGGCTAGATGATGCTGTGTGAAATGTCCAGCATTATTTATTTATTATATTTAATTCATGTTGTGCAGGTGAAGGATGATATCTACGAACAGCCGGTGAACTTAATGGCGCCCATGAAAGCTGCACATACCAAAGACCAGGTATAAACAGACTGTTTTCTAGTGGTTGTCACGAAATTACTTCAAGAAAACTTAGCAGCAAACACCTTACCTATGCGGGATTCAACCCACTGTGATTTAATGATCTAAGTGTGAGGGCTAAAACATAGGCATGAGTCAAGCTGAGGATAGGGCGCTCAGTAGGGGAGGCTTATGTCCAGCAGTGGATTGCTATAGTCTGATGATGATAATGATGATGATAGGCATGACAACCGTACCAAGCGCTCGTCGTGCTTGCTTACCCCCGGTTTCTGTATTCAACGGACAGTCGTAGGTAAGAGCTACGACTCGTTTTCACATACTTTTGACAGCTAACTTACCGCCGGTTTCTAGCTGTCAAACTTTTGTATGTGGAACCGTCAAACCATCTACAGAACTTGACTGACTGACATGACTATAAATAAATCAATATTTAAAACTTGACATTGGCAGAATTACACCTATAGTCTTTTTCACGTAGGAACGGTTCCGTGATAAGGCGCAATAATTAAAAAGGAAATAGACAAAATCCTTTTTTATTGAAGTTGTATCTGTATGTATTATCACTAGATTTCATTTATTTCAAAATTTTTCATTGTTGTACAGCGTAAAACGTAAAAGATATATGTGTCAGGGATACGTTCCTACGTGAAAAATACTATAGTTGTGTAGATTGCCACTAAATAAAAAAGAAGAAGACGAACGAGTCGTAGCTCCTTCGATCATATAGAAACCGGGGGTGAGTCGTTCCAGTTCGAAACGGCCTGTAACTGGATGGGTACCGCTTGTATTTCATTCGTCGGATTTAAATTCTCAGTTCCGGCTATGTCGGCATAAGGCGGCCTAAATACTCCGTCACCAGAGTTGGCCACACTCATACGAACTTACTTTTTAGGTAAAAGACGACATCAAAGATATTCACTCCCGTCCCGGAGAAGACTCGTGGGCTCCGTACGACTTCAACCGCTTCGACGACTACCTCACAAAACATAAGGACGATACCGAACATAATCGGATCAAGAGAAGAGCTAAGGTAAATTACTATGTCTATACAGGTATCCATTTTTTGCAAAATGGCCGTCATTTTTTGCAAAATGGTGGCCATTTTTAACCGACTTCAAAAAAAGGAGGAGGTTCTCAATTCGCCTGTATGTTTTTTTTATCTTACGCGATTACTCCGCCAATTGTGGACCGATTTTCAAAATTTTTTTTTGTTTGAAAGGGTATACTTTAGAGGTGGTCCCATATAAATTTTATTCCTGAGGGTTTGATAGTTTTCCCGTAAAACTCTAAAAACCTTCTCTCCTAGTTATTGTAAATCGAATCGACAGATAAGTGACTCTTTATGCATTATGTCAAATTGACTAATGCCAGGAACTCACGTGCCGCGAAACTTGACATAAAATGTGTGTAGTGGTGGTAATTACTGCTCTTAGACGCCGGTGGAGCCTAAGCATTATCTGTCGATTTGATTTCTTTCTTATTTCGATTTTTATGGATGGCTTATTGATTCCCTGAGTCACGCCGTGTCGAACATTGAAGTCGGTTTTTCTTTTAGTTTTAAAACGTAATTATCAGTTAGGTATAGGTAGGTGCCTATTTTTGAAGGCATTAAACCAATCAGCATTTTTTTCAAAATGGCCATTTTAGTGGTACAAGCTGATTACAATAGCTGACGTTGTTTCAAACAAAAGATTAACTAATGTGTATAGAGTAACTCTTGTGTGTGTATCACTTTACATTTCGTAAAGTATCCAAGTTCTCAAGATAAACGCAAGTTAGAATACCTAAGTTGCAATCTTAGCCGATTCCCGTCCACAGAATCAACTCCTCAGTAATAGCCCAGAATACAATAAAATACCCATACTATGTTTGTCCGGGTCAAATATTGTAAGCTGAATTTGAGCCACTTTCCCCAAGCTGAATTCGCGCACAGACAGAATAAAAAATCAAAATGCTTGAAAACTTAAAAATCATTTTAAACTTATTGTAAAGTTAGACGCGATTTAGTGAAAGTGAAGTGTGAATGAAGAACGAAGATTGACGCCATCTTTTCTGCCGCAGAACACAAGACGTTTCAACACACTCAGCGGGCCGAAGCTTCGAGAACGTCCACATCACTACCTCTACCCAGAGCCAGTGAAAGACAGAATCTTAGAATTCTCAACATCGACAAAGAAACCTGGACTACTCCCCGAGCAAATGAATCCAGGCGTCATTTTCCGTGTTCGAATGTCGGACGCCATTTTGAGAATTAAGCAACGGATGTACGAAGATCCTGAACGTCACATCGAAGCTGATATTATTTACACAAACTTGATAAAGAAAGTTGTTATGGATGAAATAACCAAATTTCATAATTTACTCTTAATGTATAAAACAGATAAAAGTATTAAAGAGCATTTAGGAGAGTGTGGGGGAAGGATTTACAAGTTCATCAGTTATATGACTATAAAAGTTCATATATACTGTCTGTTTGACGCGTTGTGGATTGATGGGAATCCGTATGTGATCGGTGATGAATATACCGTGACGCCGGTGGAAGTTCCACCGATGTTGCAGTGTGACGCTGCGGAATGCAACTCGGTTGTGTTCGTCGATTCCATCACGGAACCTAAGGAGGTGGAGGAATGATTAAACAATTAATTAATATTTCGTTGTTTCATTTATAATAAACCTTACTTAAGAACATCTTGACCGAAATATTTTGAGTTTAAATCGTTCCCGTAATAAACGTCCTATCTATTATGACATGAAAAGTCTTATCAAAATATTCGATTCTGACGGGATTTGAACCCGCGATGATCAGACGATCCTCCTAAAGCCGGAATGCCTTCGACCGCTCGGCCACAGAACCACTCACGTCAGATTCGAAATTCTTGATAAGCTCATGTTTATGATGATAGTAATACAGTCCTGAGAGGCTACCTGATTTTTTCTAACTGCAGATTTTTTCGCTTAGGAATTAGCGAATATAAGACAAATGAAGTAGGTACAAGTTTACATAAATATGTACATATCACCAAGAATCAAACAGCACTGTTATTTAGTTATGAAATAGCAAATATTCTGGATAAACATAGACTTTATCCCAAAAAAGTAAAGTATTTCCTTATGAGGATGGTTAGCCTACTTTAAATAATTTCTGCTACAGAAGCGCCGCGGTGGCAGACGGAGGAATCGACCTCGGCCCGGAGGCACTCCTGACGAGGTAAGAAAGAATCTACATTAAATACAGACAGCGCCACCAACCCCTCAAGAGGCAGTTTCGTGCAAGGGAGTTAACAGTACGTCCATACGCTACGCCGTAGTATAGTTATGATTATACGCTACGCCGTAGTTAAGCTACGTTAATTTCGCTACGCCACAGAATACAGTAGGCTATGCTCATGTGCTACGTCGTAGTTGAGCTACGCCATAGCACAGAATACAGATAGGCCATTCAACTCTGCCAATAGGCTACGCCGTAGTTAAGCTACACTCATGTGCTACATCGTAGTTAAGCTACGCCAAACGCTACGCCGTAGTTCAACTCTGCCAATTGGCTACGCTGTAGTAAAGCTACGCCGCGTAGCTTACGCTACACCGTAGCCTATAAACGTAGCCGCTACGATGCTACGATGCCGCTACGACGTATTCGTCAGCATCACGGATATGACTGGATTGGCTATGGAGGCGTGGTCCGCGTCGCAACAGTAGGCCTAAGTGAGCTTTTTTTTTTTTTTTTTTTTTTCTAACCTATGCTGTCCCACTGCTGGGCAAAGGTCTCCCCCATCATTTTCCAAGACTTTCGGTCGCCAGCTTCGTCCCACCAGTCAGCTCGGAATGCATCGAGATCGTCACGCCAGCGTCTTCGAGGCCTGCCTCGGCGTCGCCGCCCATCGTCAGGCACCCACTGCGTCACGATCTTAGCCCATCTATCGGGATGCATTCGGCTCACGTGGCCCGCCCAATCCCACTTCAGCTTGGCAGACTTATCCCCTACATCGGCGATTCGAGTTGCTGAACGCAGCGTGGTGTTACGGACTCTGTCAGTCCTCTTGACTCCAAGCACGCTGCGCTCCATCGCCCTTTGGCAAACCTTGAGTTTGGACTTTTGAGACTCGGTCAATGACCACGTTTGTGCACCATAGGTGAGAACGGGCAGGATACACATGTCGATGAGTTTGCGCTTTAGTGTTAGAGGGAGAGATCCCTTAAGAAGCTCTTTCATGGACCAGAAGTTTTTCCAGGCGTTATCGATCCTGCGATCGATCTCTTTATCCTGCCTGTTTTGAAAAGAAACTATCTGGCCCAAGTAGGTATACTCATCGACGTAGTGAATCACTTGCCCGTCCACCTCGATCTTTCGTTTGGTGCTGTTGGTCATTATTTGCGTCTTTGACCGGTTCATCGTCAGTCCAACCTCAAGGCTTGCTATGCTTAGATCTTGAAGCATATGTTGAAGCTCAAGTGCAGTTGGGGCGAAGAGGACTATATCATCGGCGAATCGAAGGTTGATTTTGACCGAATAAGTGAGCTTATTCGGTCAAAATCGAGCACTAGTCGCGCTTTATGAGTGGTCGCGTATGTATTTACCAATTTACTCAAAATGAAAAGTGATTCAATTCAATGTTTGAAATACATTGCTGTGTGTATCTTGAGACGAGTTACAATCCAAGCAACAAATGGCGCAATGGAATGTATAGTCAACGATGCTCTCTACACTACGTTTGTTGCGTGGTACGGCCGCTGGTGCGGAGGAACTATATGGTATTCTGTGGAAACTAGAAAGCGTATGCCTGAGTTTGTATAGTTATAATAGGGTTCGCATTGATTCAGTAATTTGTTTGTGTGTATCGGTCAAGTACCCAATAATAGCGCTGCGTTCGGTGTGATTGTTGCGCGAGTGGGGAAAATCTGGAGACATCGTGTTTCATAGAATTTTTAACGAATAACCAAGGTCTGTTTATTTCTTCTCGTCTGTGGTCAGCAATGTTTATATTTTTGTGTTTAGGCGTTCGATGACGCGTGCTGCAGCAGCCATCGTCTCTCTGTAAACAGTCAAAACGCAAGCAGCGCCGCCTGTCCGTACACGCGGCCTGAATCGTTTTGCAATATAATACTTATGTAATACAAGTAAAACTTTCTGCTTGTCACGTAGTCACGGTACTTAAACTTTGCGATTCAGATTAGGGACCTAAACTTGATAGCACCCAAACTAAAATGTAGCGCCTACGGTACCTGTCTCAGACAAAAAAAAATAAGGACCTGCTATTGCCGAAATGCCTCTTACAAAACTTTTACCGATTTTTGCGGAGGACGAGGTGGCACATGAACGCATTTTACACACTTATGCATAAAAACTGACAATACACCCTCATTTTCACGCACACTTGTAAATTAAGTGTAAGACGTACGTAATACAAACACAGAATACAAATTGTACTCGTACTCGTAGTATAATGCCGGTATTCACAAACATTACTTTGACGTTTCTAAGTGCGCGCGGACGCACAGGGTCCCAAAATCAGTAGGTTTTTGGGACACTGCGTCCGCGCGCACTGTGAGACCTCATAGTAATGTTGTGAGTACCGGTGTAAGACGCACATGATTCGGAATCATGTACATTTTGGCAGAGGGGAAATTATACGGTAAGGCTCACCCGTCTAAGTATAAGACGCATATGATTCGGAATCATGTACATTTTGGCAGAGGGGAAATTACGAGGTAAGGCTCATCTAAATGATCTAAGGCACCTGTACTTAATAATAAAATTTTACAGATTAAGATCATGAGCTCTGAGCCGCCACAGAGTCGACGCGACAACGCGGACTCGCAACAAGGGAAGCGGAAGAGGACCAAGAACAAGAAGGATCGTCCCAAATACGAGACATATGATCCTCCGGCAAAGGTAGATCGAAAATATATTAAGTAAAAAAAATCTGATTTCAAATTACAGTGCCAAAAACTTATCAAGACCGGTGGCCAAAAGAGGGAACAACGAATTTTACTGTAAAAATTATTTTATTTTTCTTCTTCTTCTTCTTTTAGTGCCTCTCCGACTAGCGAAGGTTGGCAGTCAATATGGCGTATTGTTCCCGGTCCTTAGCGAGTCGAAACAGTTCCGCAGCACTCGCTATCCCCGTCCACTCTCTGATGTTCCGCAACCATGACTTCTTCCTCCGACCAACACGCCTCTTGCATTTTATTTTTCTGCCAACACCAAATGCGATATAACAGTCTCTCTCGCCGGTTCAGATAAGTTTGTGGCACTATAACTGCTGTGTTATCCCAAGAGAAAAACTCTGTGAAACTAATGAGTAGGTGTAAATCAACTTTTAAAAGTATTCCTTTCGTTTCCCTGGCATAGAAATTGCAATCAATTCAGTTTTTCATCAAAAATCATGGTGATTGACAATGACAATGTCAGTTTCATAGTGTTTCAATCTTAGATGATCAAACGCGGCCGCTTCGGTTTCAATAGTTTGATGTAATTTTTATGATAAGGTTTCCCTTCATCACTTGCAATTTTTTATGATTTTGTTATGGTAACTTAAGCATACAAAACTTTCCATAAAAAAAAATTCTGGACTTCATATATTTTTGTATGGAGATTGCTTCTTTAAGAGTTAATTCACCCAGTTACACCTACCCCAGGTACGAAAAAGGTCATGGGCACGAAATAAAATCTGTTTTTGTTGATTGTGCTGTGTTTCAATTCAATCTTGCGATGACAAGGTAAGAGATAAAACTAATTGACGCGTCGCTTGCCGTTATAGGATATCTCAGAAATGGCCAAACACAGTATTCCAATATAACAATACTTATTTATTTCATAAATACAAACATAATAATCATCAATTTACAATATTATTTATCAACCCAATCCATCCACCGTGTCTAGGCTCTGCCTTCCGTTTTTCCGCCCTTTTTTCTTTTTAATTTTTGCCTACTCGTCAATTACGCATTCCACCTTCGTCAGAGTGACCGAGTGCAAACTTTTTCATAAATTCTGCTGATTTAATTAGACATTACTTTATAAAAGTAAATCAAACCTTACACCAATTCGATGTGCATTGAGCCTAAGACCCGTGGTCCCTCAGGATTTTTTCATTTTTTCAGGATAAAAAGTTGCCTATCCTTTGGATACATCCTTTATCCATGCCAATTTCCAGCCTTATCAGCTCAGTGGTTTGGGCGTGAAAATGTAACAAACAGACAGACAGACAGAGTTATAAGTATAAATAAATAATGCTGAACATTTCACACAGCATCATCTAGCCCCAAACTAAGCAAAGCTTGTACTATGGGAACCAGATAACTGATATACCACTTAGATACTTTTTGTTTGAAAATACACACATATTATAAATAAAAACACCCAGACCCGAGATCAATATTTGCAGATCATAGAAACAGTTATTCCGCAGCGGGGATCGAACCCGCAACCTTCTGCGTCCCAAGCGGGCTTTCATCCACTGCGCCACAGAGGTCGTCGTAGTTACTTTCACATTTATAATATTAGTATGGATTATGGCTTTACAAGTTTCGTTTTCCCAATAAGTATTTTTTTTTCTTCAAGTAGGTATCTAAGTAGGTACTCATCTATACTAATATTATAAAGAGGAAAGATTTGTTTGTTTGAATTGAATAGGCTCCGAAACTACGGGACCGATTTGAAAAATTCTTTCACTATTAGAATCCTACATTATCCCTGATGAACATAGCCTATATTTTATCCCGGGAAAGTGAAGGTTTCCCGAGGGACCGCAGGTGCGCGACGGACATCTAGTATTTCTATATATCCAGGGTTGGGAGTCAGGGTACGTGGAAATGCCGAAGGACCTGTACCAGGCGCATCTGAGACCAGGAGTCATCTTCAGGATACACATGTCTGAAGCAATCCTCAAAATGCAATACCGAAAGTAAGTTTTGCTTTTACTGGTACTGAGCGCGGCTTCGCCCGCGTAGTACCAACATTTTGAATAGCGTATAGATAGATAGATAGATAACCCTTTATTGTTACACCATAAATACAATTAAAAAAAAACTTAAAAATCTTAAAACTAATTGCGGTGACACAATGGGCGGCCTTATCGCTCAAAGCGATCTCTTCCAGGCAACCTTTGGATGGATTAGATAGAAAAGAACGCGAGAGGAGGTGGTGTTACAATTAAGAAACAAAAAAAAAGAACAGGAAATAAAAACAAAAGATATGCATATGCTATATGCGTATATGCTATTTAAAGTCACTATCTACGCCTATTCCAAGTTTCATCCAAATCGGTTCACTGGTTTATACGTGATTGAAACACAAACATACAAACATCTAAACAAACTCACAAACTTTCAGCTTTATTGTGTAAATAATGCTGGACATTTCACACAGCATCATCTAGCCCCAAACTAAGCAAAGCTTGTACTATGGGAACCAGATAACTGATATACTACTGATATACTTTTTGTTTGTAAATACATACATATTATACATAGAAACACCCAGACCCGAGATAAATATTTGCAGATCATACAAACATTTATCCCGCGGCGGGGATCGAACCCGCAACCTTCTGCGTCACAAACGGGCTTTCACCCACTGCGCCACAGAGCTCGTCATTGTAGCCTGACCTTAGTTTTTATTATTTTGCGCTCATTTCCAGCTTGTTCTTATTCAAAACAAAAAAGGTTTTACTTTTCAGTTCTTTTAAGACCAAGAAGTCTAAAAATTCTAATATACCTCTCTCACTCTATAGCTACGGCGAAGACAGAGACGAATCAGTGATAGAAGCGGACGTAGAGTACCTCCGACTCACACGCAAGGTGATCAACGATGAGATTAGCAAGTTTGAGGACCTGAAGTGGTTGGTGGGCTGGTTCAACAACCGCTCAGAGCTGATACAAGAGCATACTTGTAATATGCGCTACTATGCTGTTGGTAAGTGACTTTGACAAGTTGGTAAGACTTTGACATTTCAGAGTTTCATTATGCCGCAGCCTCAAAGTAAGGGCTCCAACCAATGATGTTAAAAAATAAGGAACTAGTTTTTTAGATGTATTACTTATATGTATATTCATACGTATTTATAATCCCGGCCAGTATCCACACCTCTCCTGATCCCGTCCTAGTCCGCGATAAACCGTTTTCCTAATTTTTTCTTTAAAAAAATAATTGAAAAATGGCGCATGCACAAATAGTGCGAAGCCAAAAAAAATGGAACTAGTTACAAGCGCGTGGAAATTAAAACATCGAAATTCAGGAATTGGGTTCAATAAATATTTATTTTTAACACCCTTGCTCGTAAAGCTGATGTAATTCCACCGGTTTTAGATATGTAAAGCGGGTCATAACAAACGCTTGTGTTATCAAAGCAAATAGTTATGTTATATTCCATACAAATTCCATAACAGCATTATTTGCCACTTCAAATATGGAACTGATCGCCGCCGAGCTGGAGTCGTGCCTCCAGCTAGTGAGCAGCGCGCTGTTGCTATTCAAAGGAGAACTAATCGCCGCGCGGCGCCACTCAGTAGGCAGTCTGTTCAAATGGCGGGAAAGCAACAGTGTGCATTCACAGATTGAGTATAGTTAAATGTTTTTTTTTCTGTTTCCTCGCAAATGTGTTAAAAAACGTCGTACGATATACGTGCGTATTGGTTATAACATGCTCGGCTCAATTACGCCCTCGCCTGCGGCTCGGGCTGAAATTCCGCCTCGCATGTTATAACCATCTTTACGCACTAATATCGTAATGTACTATTACGCACTAATATCGTAATGTACTATTACTTAATGAATTAATTTGTATTGTTATGAAAATCCCGAGAAAATCGATAATGACTACCTTTGCAATTCATTGTTGCTTCCTGCATAACGTCCATTCAAGCGTGCATGTGTGCGCGCTCGGATGTAGGGCTGTGATTGGTGGAATGTCTGTTCTCCTGGAAAATCATTATGCAACATGTCCTAAAAAATCAATAAAAGATACATTTTGATTGAGAAGATTGAATTGAAAACTTATAACGGCTTAGGAATTAAATTGATACGGTCAAACGTATATTTACAACCCAAAAATGAAGCCCTGTCAGTTTGTGTAGTTTAAAGACCCTGTATGACCTGTATGGAGAATGGGCATTCCCGCCCAAATCAAAAAACTATCGCCCGCAGAGTAGGCGTATGGTGGAATGGGTAAACCTTCAAAAACACTCCATTTCATTGTATGACAGCTACAAAATCCATCCTACAGAAATCGAGATATTTGCAGTTAAAGGTGGTGACTCTTACCATCATGTTTTTTGACTTACAGGCTTCCCGCAGATAAGCCACTATGGGTAATCGATAGAACTTTAAAAGCATTACATTACATGAAAGCAAAAAAATCCATCCTGCAGAAATCGAGATATTTGCATTTAAAGGTGGTGACTTTTACCATCATGTTTTTTGACTTACAGGCTTCCCGCAGACAAGCCACTATGGGCATTCGATAGAACTTTAGAAGCACTACATTTCATTGTATGACAGCTAAAAAATCCATCCGGCAGAAATCGAGATATTTGCAGATAAAAGTGGTGACTTTTTTATACTTGTTGCATACATGTTTTATACTTGTTGCATACATGTTTGATACTTGTTGCATACATGTTTGAGACTTGTTGCCTACATGTTTGATACTTATTGCATACATGTTTGATACTTGTTGCATACATGTTTTATACTTGTTGCATACATGTTTTATACTTGTTGCATACTTATTTGATACATGTTGCATACTTGTTTGACACATGTTGCATACATGTTTTATACTTGTTGCATACATGTTTTATTAACCGACTTCAAAAAAAGGAGGAGGTTCTCAATTCGCCTGTATGTTTTTTATTATTATTTTTTTTTTTTTGTATCATGTTACGCGATTACTCCGCCAATTGTGGACCGATTTTCAAAATTATTTTTTTGTTTGAAAGGGTATACTCCAGAGGTGGTCCCATATAAATTTTATTCCTGAGGGTTTGATAATTTGCCCGTAAAACTCTAAAAACCTTCCCTCCTAGCCATTGTAAATCGAATCGACAGATAAGTCTAAGACTCTCTATGCAATATGTCAAATTGACAATTTACTAATGCCAGGAACTCACGTGTCGCGAGACTTGACATAAAATGTATGCAGTTTTGGTAATTATTGCCTTTAGACGCCGGTGGAGCCTAAGCATTATCTGTTTAGCATTATTTATTTCTTTCTTTCAAGCTTATCTGATGATGGAGTCAAGAGCTGTTCCAGGGAACTCCTCAGACAGTGGGCTGATTGAGTTGAAACTCGGTTCGTAGATTAAGTATCATCTAAAATTTTCAAAAATGGCGACAACGAGCTGATCTGATGATGGAGTCAAGAGCTGTTCCAGGGAACTCCTCAGACAATAGGCCGATTGAGTTGAAACTCGGTTCGTAGATTAAGTATCATCTAAAATTTTCAAAAATGGTGACAGCGAGCTGATCTTATGATGGAGGGAACTCCTCAGATAATCGACCGATTTAGTTGAAACTCGGTTTGTAGATCAAGTATCATCTAAAATTTTAAAATATAGTGACAGCGAGCTGATCTGATGATGGAGAATGGAACTCCTCAGTTAATAGGTTGATTGAGTTGAAACTCACTACATCGGTCAAGTTTCATTTACTAATTTGAAATATGATGACTGCGAGCTGATCCGATGATGGAGAACGGAACTCCTCAGAAAATAGGTTGATTGAAATGAAATGTTGTACTTACATCGGTGAGTTCAATCAGATCACGGTAATCCATTAAAAGCTTGTACTTGATGATATTTAAAAAAAACTTATTCTTATTTAGATTTGTATGTATGGCTTATTGATTCCCTGAGTCACGCCGTGGTAGAGTCGAACATTGAAGTCGGTTTTTCTTTTTTTTTAAAAACGTAATTATACTTGTTGCATACATGTTTTATACTTGTTGCATACTTATTTGATACATGTTGCATACATGTTTTATACTTGTTGCATACATGTTTTATACTTGTTGCCTACATGTTTGATACTTGTTGCATACATGTTGCATACATTTTTGATACTTGTTGCCTACATGTTTGATACTTGTTGCCTACATGTTTTATACTTGTTGCATACATGTTTTATACTTGTTGCATACATGTTTTATACATGTTGCATACTTGTTTGATACATGTTGCATACATGTTGCATACATGTTGCATACTTGTTGCATACATGTTTGATACTTGTTGCATACAAGTTTGATACTTGTTACATACATGTTTGATACTTGTTGCATACATGTTTGATACTTGTTGCATACATGTTTTATACTTGTTGCATATGTATGCAACATAAACATGTTTATATATAAACATGTGTTTGATACTTGTTGCATACTTGTTGCCTACATGTTGCCTACATGTTTTATACTTGTTGCATACATGTTTTATACTTGTTGCATACATGTTTTATACTTGTTTGATACATGTTGCATACTTATTTGATGCATGTTGCATACATGTTTTATACTTGTTGCATACATGTTTTATAATTGTTGCATACATGTTTTATACTTGTTGCATACATGTTTGATACTTGTTGCATACCTGTTTGATACTTGTTGTATACTTGTTTTATACGTGTTGCATACATGTTTTATACTCGTTGCATACATGTTTTATACTTGTTGCATACATGTTTGATACATGTTGCATACATGTTTGATACTTGTTGCATACATGTTTTATACTTGTTGCATACATGTTTTATACTTGTTGCATACTTGTTTTATGCATGTTGCATACTTGTTTGATACATGTTGCATACTTGTGCGATACATGTTGCATACATGTTTTATACTTGTTGCATACATGTTTGATACTTGTTGCATACATGTTTTATACTTGTTGCATACATGTTTTATACTTGTTTTATACGGCAGACTTTGAGGCTGACCGACATGATGAAGGAACCACCGCAGCCACCAGCACCAGCTATCTCCTCAAGTAACATACACAAAGTTCAGGTTTTATACTACTACGAAAGCATACTTTTACAATTACTTTTGTTTAAGGGTGACTTTCAGGGGGTTGGAACTGTACTAGGGATCTGACAAAGGACGACGTGATTTCTAATACTGTTTCAAGCCAAATATATCAAAATGAGCTTTATACCTTAAAGATTTCCTTATTAAAATCACCCGAGCTCGATCCTACGGTAAACTTTGAGGCTGACCGACATGATGAAGGAACCACCGCAGGTGTCTGCCCGCTTGGGAAACCTCTTTTTATAGCTTCCTAAGTAACATATTTAAAATTCAGCCTTGGTAAAATGACGAATCTTGGGTGCTATTTTGGGCACCTTTGATGCCTCATATCTCCCAAAGCCACCCGGACCCAAACTTCATATTTGGGGATCGTACATAACCATACTGGGACTACACACAGACAAAGTCTCAGCCTTTATAAAATGACAAAGGTCTGCCGGTCGCTGGCTCTCACACTATAAGTCAAAAAACATGATGGTAAAAGTCACCACCTTGAACTGCAAATATCTCGATTTCTGCAGGATGGATTTTTTAGCTGTTATACAATGAAATGTAGTGCTTCTAAAGTTCTATCGAATGCCCATAGTGGCTTGTCTGCGGGAAGCCTGTTAGTCAAAAAACATGATGGTAAAAGTCACCACCTTTAACTGCAAATATCTCGATTTCTGTAGGATGGATTTTTTTGCTGTCATACAATCAAATGTAGCGTTTTAGAAGGTCTACCCATTCCACTATACGTCCACTCTGCGGGCGATCGTTTTTTGACTTGGGCGGCGCTTCATAGATGCCTGCCCATTCTCCTTTGTCGTACTTATCTTATTTTATTAGGTAAGTTACAGGGTTATTTGTAAAACACCGGTAACCTCTCAGGACTGTATTACTATCATCATAAACAATAACTTTTGTTCCATGACTTTTTAAAAGACATAATACATTTACCAAAAACAAACATTCAAGATTTCGTTTTCCTATCTAAAATATTGTCCTATCGAATACATTCCGGCCCACGCCGCCCTAACCCCGCTCCCTTCGCTTTGTACTATCGCTTTCTTTTGTTTCGCATAGAATTCGTAACATTTAGAGCGTTCAATTTAAATATTTTTATTGTTGTATGACAATCTGATGAAAAAAAATAATGATGAATTTTTAAAAGTCATAAGTAGAACAAAAGTTGTTTCTTATGATGATAGTAATACAGTCCTGAGAGGTTACCGGTGTTTTACAAATATATCTAGGAAAAATTTAAAAGGCTTTTTCATCCACAGGTACACCACCAACACTCTTCACGCACTCCGAAGAGTACATGAAACGTATGTGCCTTTTCGACAACGTCTTCATCGACCACATTCCATACGTGGTCGGCGAGGATGGCTCGTTGATGGCGGCGGTGGCGCCCCCTGTGTTACACTGTGACGCCGCGACCTGCACCTCCGTGCCGTTTATAGACAGGTTAGTAATTTTTTTTTTTTTTTAATTAAATAGGTCAGCATTTGACCTCACTCTGCCTGATGTTAAGCAGTAGTGAGTAAATCTACAAAGAGTGTAATTTAGGATCAAACCAACATCAAAGACCAGATGCATGATATAAAAAAATGTATTGGGTTGACTGAGCATAAAATATCAGGCCTGACTACAGAACACAATGAGATGAAAGCCGAAATACAAGGTATCGCCAAATCTGTTCTCGCGACGGAAGTCAAAATTGAATCACTGGAAACCGATGTTCAGAAACTACAATTAACTACAATAGAACCAGTTTCATTTGACAAAATTCCGTGTTATGAGGAAGTATTAGCTGAACTCAGCGACCAAAGTCAGAGGAAGAAGAATGTTCTAGTGACAGGAATTCAAGAACCCAACTCAAGTGATTTTATGGAGCGGTGTGAGTTGGACAGATCTGAAGTTCTAAAAACAATCAAGCCGTTAATCGAAACCTGTCCTACGCCAATAAAAGTTGTACGCGTTGGAAAATATAAGTCGGAAAATAACCGCCCCTTAAAGGTTAGCTTTGAGTCTGAAGAGACGGTCAAACTCATCCTAAAAAACAAAGGGAAGCTCAAGAGCACAGCGGTTAGAATTTTCTCGGACCAAACGCCCTATCAACAAGCTAGATTTAAAACACTCAAAAGCGAACTCCAATCTAGGACTAAGAACGGAGAGCCAAACTTATCCATTAAATATGTGAGAGGTGCACCCCAGATCGTAACTGTGCCTCCAAAAAACTACAAAGCTTAAATGATCACCACCGAAACGACTACAAAACGACATATCAAGTCCTAGACAACTATAATGATCTTAAATACAATAAAAAATCTCTTAAGTTCCTGTACGCCAATGCTCGGAGCATCGTTAAAGAAGGGAAGTTTGATGAGCTATGTTGCATCATCAAATCCATAAAACCAATAATACACATTATAATACTAGTAGAAACATGGATCAAATCGGATACTGAAGCAAAGAAATTTCAAATACCAGGATACACCCACTATTACAACCTCAGGCGTGGGAAATTGGGAGGTGGAATTTCAATCCATGCTATAAAAACTCTTCAACACTACCACATTGAAGAACTGACCCAGGATGACAATCAATACCTCTGGATACACTTGAAAAAGTTTTCTTTAGATATTGGAGCAGTATACAAGCCCGGTAGAACAAATGTTAAAACTTTTCTAGACACTCTTTCGCTTCAACTAAACAAAAGACAAAGAATGGTTATTCTCGGAGACTTCAATCTTAACCTACTTGAGCCAGATAATGCGGTAACGAGTTATAAGGACACGCTTCGAGAAAATGGAATTAAAATAGTCAACAAGGCTACTACCAGACACTGTACCCGTCAAACATCGCAAAAAAAATCTCTCTTAGATCATATCTCTACAAATCTCACGGAACATAAGTTCCATTTGGCCACTATTGAATCAACTATGTCTGACCATAAGCAGTTGTTTTTCGAAATAAATAAATATCAGCCACCAACGAAATCAAAAATCCAGTACGAATCAATCGACTACGAGAAACTACAAAACTTGACAAAAGTGATAACAAACACCGAAAATAACGACTTTAACAAATTTCAAGAAAATCTTGCTAATTCTATTGAACAATGTAAAGTAAAGAAAACCAAAATCCAAAACCCTCCAAGACAGGACTGGATAAACTCGAAAATACTTGATAAAATCAATCAGAAGAATAAACTTTACCAACTACACCAAAATAACCCAGATGATGAATCTATCAGAGATTGTTTCCTGAGCGAGAAGAAAATCGTAACTGAAGAAATACAGAAAATGAAAAGTGATTATTACAGAAATATTTTCTCTACTTGTAGAAACACACCAAAAATGTGGAGCCTAATAAACAGCCTCACCTACAACAAAATAAAGGAAGTCGCAATACCTACCAAGCTAGAAATTGATGGTATAGATTTGACACATGGGAAAGATATTTGCGAATGCTTTAACGACTATTTTGCAACTGTCGGTTCAACACTAGCCAAAGCCATTCCTGTAGAGTATCATGCTAACAAAGCCCACAATACTGCTGAAATTGCCAATAACGATACTGGGTTTGGTATAACAACTTTAAATCTAGCAACAAATAATGAAATTTTAAAAATAATAAACAATTTAGACACAAATACTAGTTCAGGCATTGATAATATAAACACAAAATCAATTAAAGCAATCAAACATGAAATTGTTGATGAATTAACAAATTGTATAAACCTTTGCTTACTTCAGGGCACATTTCCAAATAGCTTAAAGATAGCCAAAGTAACACCAATCTACAAATCGGGAAATAAGACAGATCCTTGTAACTACCGTCCTATATCCGTGTTGCCGGTATTATCAAAGGTCTTTGAAAGAATAATTTACAATCGCCTTGAAGCCTATCTAACTTCAATAAATTTTTTGTATCATGGTCAATATGGTTTTAGACCCAAATCGAATACTTTGTCGGCTACTGTAGACCTTGTTACAAAACTAAAAAATAACATAGATGAAAAAAAAATAGGCCTTGGCATATTCATCGACTTAAAAAAAGCATTCGACACCATTAGTCATAATATTCTTTTGAACAAACTGACAGACATAGGTATAACTGATAACGCACACAAAATATTTGAATCTTACCTCACAAACCGCAGTCAGGTAGTCAGACTAGCAGAATTTCAAAGCTCCACAAAAACTCTGACCTATGGTGTACCCCAAGGATCGATCCTGGGACCTCTGCTGTTCCTTATTTATATAAATAATATCTCTAAGCTTCCATTAAAAGGTGAACTATCACTCTACGCTGATGATACCAGTTTATTCTATTTTGGTCACAAAATGGAATCAATTATCCAAGATGCGCAACATGATCTAGATGTCTTAAATTGTTGGTTCAAATCAAATCTATTAACTATCAACATAGCTAAAACACACTACGTAATATTTGCAGCAAAAAATAAGGAAATCCCAGACTTTGAATGCCTCAAAATAGACAATATACAAATAAATAGATCAGACAGTGAAAAATACTTGGGTCTTATTTTAGATGAAAAACTTACGTGGAAGCCACACATAACGACAATTAAAAGCAAGCTAACATGTCTCTCTGGCGCACTCCGTGGCATAGTTCGATGTCTACCACGAAATGTACGGTATAATATATATAATTCGCTGGTGAAACCGCACATCGACTACCTAATCGAAATCTGGGGCTCGGCAGCTAAATGTCACCTCAAAATGTTGCAAACATCACAAAACAAATTAATCAAAACGCTATTTCACTATGACTACTTAACACCTACTTTAAAACTGTACAACGAAACAAAATTAATGGATATAAATAAAACATACAAGTACTACACATGCATCCTAATACGCAAAATTATTTCAAAAAATATACACACCAATATCACTTTTAAAACTAAACAGGATCATCATCAGCTACGAAGATTAAGAAATGCATGCAATGTTATACTACGCAAACCTAGAACTAACTATGGCAAAAAGATTTATAACAAAAAAAATATATGCAAATATTTATAACAAACTACCAAACAACATAAAACAAACTAAAACACTACACAAATTCAAAAACTTATTAAAACTCCACCTTAATAAACAAAACTAATGGCCTTCTAAAATTTGTCACATCTAGATGTTGCTGATCCGTGTATTTACTAATCGTGCTCATGGTATTCCGCTGCGAAACGTCGATCGCGGGTAGATCGAGCCAGTTTTGTTGGCTTTGTTAGAAAAAGTAGATAAACTTACCCACGTAGATCACGTAAACTAAAACCTAAAACTATATTAAATTATGAACTTATTCTATTGTAAGTGTACGCTCGCAAGCCATCCTAAATGTTTACAACTATTTAAGTACTTAGCTTTTAAGTTCTCATATGTAAGTGAAATGTAAGTTTCTTTTTATGAGAATAAACTTCTTTAACCGTAAAATTGATGACGATTCGCACTTTAAAACATGTTCCGAGATTGGATCTGATCAGGGGCCATATTCCCGTTCTTTTGTTTGTTCGTTTGATGAATATTCGGATGTATCCCACCACGATTTCTGACTTCAAGGGCCAATTTTTTAAACTTTTATTCACGGTCCTAACTTAGGACCAAATATTCCAAACCGAAAAATTAGACTTTAAGTCAGAAATCGTGGTGGGAAGCATTCGAATATTCATCAAACGAACGAAAAAAGAACGCGAATATGGTCCAAGGACCTCCGAAACGAATCTTTCTATGAAACGTCATAACATTACAATCATAGGATCACGTCTATTACCTACTATCTAGACGCAAAGAATTTTTTATTTCGGTTCTGTGAGTTTTTGAATTTCGTTACATTTAAAGTTGAAGTTGAGTTGGCGGTTCAATTCGAAAGTTTCTGAGATGGATTTGTGGATGTTTGTTAAGTAGTGCCTTCGTTCAGATCCCGGACGAAGGCCTTCGTTCAGATCCCGGACGAAGGCACACAGATACATAAAAAGCTAAAATCGTCTAACTAAACTCGTCCACTGTAGAGATATCAATGCAGCCCCCCTAGCCATGTCACCACAAATCGCAATAGAATAGAAATCGAATCGACAGATAACGCTGAGACTCCACCTGCGTCTTACGGCATTCATTTCCAAAAATTCATACATCTTATGTCAAGAATCGCGGCATGTGAGTACCTGGCTCTATGTAAATCGTCAGTTTGACATAATGCCAGAGACTCACTCGAAACATATTATTTTTTTATTATTATTATAACCTTTATTATTTCCTTAACATATCTTACACAAAAAATATAATAATTACATTAATTTACTTAAATAAAAATACATTAATAGATTCAAAGCAAAAAAACAAATTCAGATAATATAATACTTAGTAATAAATTCATGCATTTAAATGTAATAAGTAATAATAGGCGTTTAACTAAAATGTAGTGTTAAGGACCTCTCAATGAGTAAAGGCCTCCTCCATTTTACTCCAAGTTTCTCTGTCCGTTGCTTTGTTTGTCCAGTTTTCGCCTGCTGTTTTCTTTATTTCGTCCAACCATCTTTCTTTTGGTCTGCCCCTGTTTCTTTTATAATGTAGTGGGCCTTGCCATGTGGTTACTCTTTTGGTCCATTTATCATTGTCCATTCGCGCTATATGGCCGGCCCATCTCCATTTGAGTTTTTGGCAATGTTCTAGAGCGTCTATGACTTTTGTTATCTCTCTTATGTCTCTGTTTCTGACTCTATCTTTTCTCTTTAAATTTAAAATGCTTCTTTCCAATGATCTTTGACAAACTTGAATTTTCTGTTTTGTGTACTTATTATAGATCCATGTTTGACAGGCATAGGAGAGACATGGCAGTATGCAAGAGTCCAGCACTTTTCTTTTAAGCTTTATAGGAAGGTTTGATTTGAATATTTCTTTTATGCTCCAGAACTTATTCCATGTAAGGTTTATACGTCTTTTTATTTCATCATGGTGTCTAGATTTTTTGAAGGATATTTGTTTGCCCAAGTATATGTATTCCTGTACATAGTCAAGCGAGGTATGATTAACTTTGATGGGTCTTTCTTCATAATTAGTCATGATCTTTGTTTTCGCGGTATTCAGTTCTAACCCAATTTCGCGACTCGCATTATTCAGCTCATTAACCATAGTTTCTAATTGATTTGCTGTTTCTGAGAAAAGTATAATGTCGTCAGCAAATCGTAGATTACTTAAGTATTCGCCCTTGATGTGGATACCTTTTCTTTTCCAGTTTAAGTTTTTCATAACACTCTCCAGTACAGCTATGAAAATTTTCGGAGAGAGCGGATCTCCTTGCCTGGCGCCTCTACATATTCTAATTTCAGAGCCCTTATTTTCCATCTTTACACGACTTGTACTTTTGCTGTAGATATATTTTATAAGCTCGATAGTTTCTGCGGGTATGTTGCATTCGTGTAAAGCTTTCCACATACTGTCATGAGATATAGTGTCAAACGCTTTCGCATAATCTATAAAAGCTAAGTAGATTGGTCTTTTATGTTCTTCGTACTTTTCAATTATTAAATCTAGTGTGTGGATGTGATCTGTAGTTGAGTAGTTTTTTCTAAAACCGGCTTGTTCTGGAGGTTGACATTTTTCAATATAAGTTGCTAGGCGCTCTTCGAGACAGGAGGCGAATAATTTGTATATGTTGGGTTGTAGACTGATTGGTCGGTAATTTGATATATTAGCAGGATCACCTTTTTTATACAGAAGGATAATGTCTGATTCAGCCCATTCATTTGGTATTTTTTTGTTGTCTAGAATCATATTAAATAGTAGAGTAATAGGTGGGGCAAGTAGAAATCTTCCTGTTTTTATAACTTCGCTTGAGATGCCATCCGGACCGTCGCTTTTGTCCGTGTTTAAACTTTCCATTTTCTTAATTATTTCTTGCGTGGAAAATCTACTAAGAGTGGTAGAGTCTAGGCTGTAAGTTGGGTTTTTGTGGTAAGTGTGTTGCGTAGAGTAGAGGTTTCTGTAAAAGGATGTCGCTGTTTCTAATATTTTAGATCTTGAGAATGTTTTACTATGAGTTTGGTCTTCTTTAAGGCTGGGGATCCATTGTTTGGTTGTATTAATTGCTTTGAAACCTTTTTTCAAACTACCTGATGTTCTAAGGAAGTTTTCAATTGTGTGTATTCTATATTTTTCATGTTCCTTCTTAATAAACTTGTGAATATTTTTGTATAGATAGCTACGTTCTTCTCTTTCTTCTTTTGTTATATTTTTCTTATAAGTTAATTCTTTCCTTCTTGCTATCATAAGTTTAATATTGTCTGTGATGAAATTTGGTTTTGTTGTTTTTGACTTTTGTACTCCGCTCAGACTTTCACATATTGTTTGTTTTATTTTCTTGTAGAAAGTCTCTACATCATCGTTTTCTTCTATGTTTATGGTGCTGATCTTCGAGTTTAGGGTTTTAATGAATTGCTGTTTTTCTTCTGTTGTTTTTATTTTGTTGGAGTTGTTGGTGAACTTTGCTCTACTTTTCTTTATTCCTGATACTAGAGCGGTACTTCGTAGGAGTCGGTGGTCACTGGCAAAGGATAGACCGCTTATGATTTCGATATTTGTGATGTTTGATTTCTTGTTAGTTAATATATAGTCTATTTGACTTTTGTTATTTTTGGGTGACATCCACGTCCACATTTTTGGTGTTTTTTTTAAATATACTATTCGTAATAAATAGTTTGTTCTCCCAGCAGTACTCTAGCAGCATTTCACCTCTAGTATCTCTTTTCCCGTAGCAGTATTTACCTAGGATTCTTTCTTCGCCAGTTAAACGTTGTCCAACTCGTGCGTTAAAATCACCTAGCACTATTTGGTAGTTATAGCTTTGTCTTTGTGCTTGTCGGAGTAGTTTGTAGAATTTACTGATATCGTTATTGCTTGCATCAATGGTTGGAGCGTGAACCTGGATAAATGACATTTTCGTATGAGTAAATGTTAGATTTAGAATGCAGATTCTTTCAGATAATCCAATAAAGCTCTCTATATTTTGCTTGTAATTTTTCTTTATGAGAAAACCGACTCCGTAATGTCCCTTTGTTTCTCCAAAATAGCAGAATATATGATCATCGTCTTCAATTATATTGTATCCTGTTCTTCTTATTTCTGATAGGCCAATGATGTCATATTTTATTTCTGCTATTGCTTGTTTGAGGTCTATTAATCTCTCGTTTGATAAGAGTGATCTTGTGTTGAATGTACAAATGTAGAGCGGTTGGAGTGGAGGGTTTTGGTCTTTGGCCCCCGCGGTGACCAGCCGTGGTGGGGGTACGTTTTGAGAGGTCGCTTTCTGTCAATATTTATTCTTGTTTGTGGCTTGTGGAGGCGCCGGCGTCGCCGACGGGACAGCCATCGCTGTGTGTGTTGTGCTGTAGCTTGGCGAGGGTTCTGTTCTGATCATGTATTGATGGATATTTGGATAATGTTTCTTGAAAGGTTTCTTCGTAGTATTTTTTCCTGAGTTGAGGTTTCCATCGACTGGTTCTGGGGATTTTGATAGGTTTCTCTTGTTGGAATTTTGATTTCTGTTAGGGATTTTCGGGTAATTATGATTTTCTTCTGGAATGACTATAAGCTTGTCATACTTCAAGAATGCTTTCCGACCTTTGCTTCTTTCTTCTAACAGCTGTGTGCTCAGTTTTTTGCGTTCTTCGATTATTTCAGGTGGGAAATCTTCTTTGATAT
Source organism: Epirrhoe alternata (assembly GCA_963565295.1). NCBI lineage: Eukaryota > Metazoa > Arthropoda > Insecta > Lepidoptera > Geometridae > Epirrhoe > Epirrhoe alternata. The sequence goes on from OY751402.1 coordinate 1,120,546, forward strand.
AGTATGGTGAGTCATTTAATTTCTTTTTATTTTTTAAAAGTTGAATTTTAATCCCCATCGTGCTCAGAGTAACAATAATTGGTCTTATTTTCCCATTTTCTTGTTTTCTGCCTAATCGCCTCACTTCTTCTATATTATTTGTGTTACAGTTTATTTCCATGTATTGAGTTATAATTTCTAGAATTGTTTTTTGAAGGTCATGATAGCCTTTTTCCTTTTCTTCAATTCCAAAGAATAAAATATTCTTTTTTCTACTTTTCCTTTCTAGGTATTGGAGCCGTCGGTTCTGTTCTTCCACAGTTTTTTCCAGTTCATGATATTTATATTCTAAGTTTGCAAATTTATCATTTATATTATCATTTATGATTTGAGGTATGCTTGTTTTCATGTCACGAATTTCTTTTGTTTGTTCATCAAATTTGTATTGTATGTTTCTGATCATAGCCGTGAGTTCTTCCATTTTTTCCAAATACTTTCTTCAGTAGTTTAATTTAGCGCCCTCTTGTGGTGATTGGAGGCGTTAGTTCGTATCTTGCAATCGATATCAAAGATCGAAAAGTTAGTAGTTATTTGGTTCGGCCGTCTGTCGATAGATGGAGCTATACTCAAATAATTTCCTGTAGTGACTTGTAGTTTTTGATTTCGAAGGCTAAGTAAATAAAGTTTTTGTAATTAATCAATAAGCTGACCTGTTGTTTATGGAACAAGTGTATCTGATGTTCGCTTCGCTGTTTTCAGTCACTTTAGGTAGTTAACATTAGCAGATTATTGCTTATTTGAAGATATAATGTCACTGGTTATTTTTGATTATTTTGCACTGGTTATGTGTTTTGGCACTGAGTCTTTATAATTATTTAGTGTATTTAGTCCTTTTATTCGTTTTATATCACTTTTAGCACTGTTTTACGTGAAGATACAATTTTAATTTCAATGTAAACATAGAACCGATATGAACCGTGGCACAGTAGCGCCCTCTCAATCGACTCGACATAAAATGTATGCAGTGTTGACAATTAATGCCATTTGACGCAGGTGGAGTCTCAGCGTTATCTGTCGATTGGATTTCTATTCTATTGCGATTTTTGACATGGCTAGGGGGGGGCAGGAGTTGGACAAACTCAAACGAACTTACTTTTTCAGCGTGATGTTTGACGAGAAGCTGGGACGTACGAATGTACGCACTCTGACGCGCTGTCAGTCGTCCTGCCGTCAGCATTGCAAGAACGACCCCGACTGCCTCAAGCGATGCTCCGACCGGTGCTTACGCTCGGAATAATTTAATAAATATTACGCTTTGGACAAACTTGTTTTATTTCAGTAAACCTAGACCTACAGTTACCTTAATAATTTGATAGTTTATAAAACTACATTTAGCTTTGTTTTCTGCCAAGTACATTAAATTTACTTGCAGCCCCTTGTGGATACTTTGAAGAACTTTTGGGGGTAGGTGAAATTCCCCCAATTTAATCCAAAGAGGTAGAGCTCCCCTCACCAGGTCGGTCCATCTGGCCCACTTAACTGGCTGGCCTTACGGCCAACGGTTGAAGTTGGATAATTCTATATTGTAGTTGTGCTTGAAAACTTCGAAAGCGCTATTCAGGATTTCTATACATTTAGCGACATTTGTATGGGAATTCGCTTATCTGTGATCTCAGCGCCGAAATGCACTTGGTTGAGTGGATGTTGAGTTGTGGTCAAGATTACGTCTATAGATCTGCGTGCGGCTTCGCCCGCGTGGTACCAACATTTGAATAGCCTATAAGCTATTCCAAGCCACTTTCTACTCCTACCAAGTTTTATCCAAATCGGTTCACGGCTTTAGGCGTGATTGAAACACAAACATACAAACATCTAAACAAACTCACAAACTTTCAGCTTTATTATATGAGTGGGATGTAGTTTAAGTAAACTATCAGAACCCGTAGGTACCTCCGTACTATTTCAATTTCAATTTATTTATCCATAAAACTTAATACATAAAATTACAATTATTATAAATAATTTACATCGAACCCCGCACTAGGCTACTATCATAGTATAAACACAATTAACGGGATATTTACCATGATTACATATTAATATCGGGAAACTCAAACAATATGTAATCATGGTAAATATCCCGTTAATTGTGTTTATAGTGTTAACCATGATAGTTTAAAAAGTACTATCATAGTAGCCTAGTGCGGGGTATAGTAGTACTATGTACTATGTAGGTAGGTACCTAGTGGATTCAAAAGTAAGTACCTACGTCTTATAATGATCGGCCGTGCCGGCTACCAAGTTCAAATGCCATCTAGGTTATTTACAGTCATGATAGATAACAGACAGAGGTACCTACGATTTTGGGGAAGTCTGTTTTAGGTAACCTACCCAGGTTACTACCTACTATGGAAAACACAGATTTCAGTTGAACCTGACCTAGCATATCTAGGTTATCAAGGCAGTCCAGTCAACTCAAATAATAAGATGTTGTTTTTAGCCCATACCTACTACGAGTATATGTCCCACTGGTTAGGGAATAGCATCACAGGTAATAAAGTAAAAAGAAAGTAAGTTCGTATGAGTCAGTGGCCAACTCTAGCGACGGAGTTTTTAGGCCTCTGTCATGGCTTAACGACTTAAATAGCCGGGACCGACAATTTAACGTGCCCACTTACAGACCGTCTCGAACGTTGCTTAACTTCGACGATCTACCAAGAACAACTAAGCAAGCACGACCACGAGCGCACACAGGTAATAAAAAGGTAGAAAACTAGGTGCTCATAAAACCAAACTAAGGAGTACTTAAATAAGTTTTTTTTGAAAAAAAATTCAACAAGTACAAGCTTTTAATGGATTACCGTGATCTGATTGAACTCACTGATGTAATAAAATTTCATTTCAATCAACCTATTTTCTGAGGATTTCCGTTCTCCATCATCGGATCAGCTCGCAGTCATTTCAAATTAGTAGATGAAACTTGACCGATGTAGTGAGTTTCATCTCAATCAATCTATTATCTGAGGAGTTCCGTTCTCCATCATCCGATCAGCTCGCTGTCACCATTTTTGAAAATTTTAGATGATACTTAGGTAATCTACGAACCGAGTTTCAACTCAATCGGCCTATTTTCTGAGGAGTTCCCTGGAACAGCTCTTGACTCCATCATCAGATCAGCTCACTGTTACCATATTATTGCATTGTCACCGAGGACTCATACCTAAGTGTACCAAAATTCAGCGCAATCGGACACCGGGAAGTGGGTCAAATTAAGCTTGCAAGATTTGACCCAGACAAACATACAAACATTGCAAGTTAATTATATGCTTTTAAAAAATACTTCCTTTACTTATCTTAGGTAAAAGTATCTACTTACATCTTTTGAAGTTTAAAATAAAATTACGTAAATTATTTAAAAAAACCTACATGACATGAGTGACGGAAACTCGATTGGAACGAGTTATTACTTTGATTTTTTTTCATTTTTGACTTTTGCTTTGCGCACATATCGTGCAACTTTGTACACATGCGCACAACTTTGCTGATTTTGCGCAATTCACGCATCACTTAAAGCACTTTTCGCACAACTTTGCACATGATACGCACAACTTTGCGCACTTTGCACACCACTTTTCGCACTCCGCGAACCAGTTTGTGCACTAAGCGCATCACTTAACTTAAAACTTTGCAAGTGAGCACTTTGATTATTTTTACTAACACTTTGCGCACCACTGTGTGACGATTTGACCTATGTACCTATGTATGTGTCGTGACAGTAAAATCTAACGTTTTTTTTACTTCTAGCCCCCATCCTCGATACCGTCCGAAAAGGAACTTCATTCCAAAACAGAGAACCAAGAGTCTGAGCCTGATAATGTAAAATTTGCGATTTTGCGATCGATTGCTGATAACTGGTTGTTAAACTAGCGGAACTAGCGCCACTGCGATAAAGATGCAATCATTTGAACTAACGTGGTAATGTGAAGGAGATTATCGTACGAATGTAACCTCATAGGTTTGTTTATCCTGGAGAGGCGAAAATTATGTGATATTTGGTATCCTAATTCTAATATCCCAATAATATAATAAATCTGAAAGTTTGTGAGTATGTTTGTGTAACAATCACGCCTAAACCAGTGGACCGATTTGGATGAAACTTGGAATAGGCGTAGATAAATGACCTGGAATAGCATATAGGCTATTCAAAATGTTGGTACCAATAATAACCCCGCCGCGTGCACTTGACTGGTTTTTTTAGGTAGGTATAAAATTGACACTGTATAAGTAGATAGCATACCTAATCTCTGTAAGGAGAAGTTTCTTTTCGTCAGCACTCTAGCTTTTATCGTGGTTACAAGCGGACCTATGTGTTGTGCTTATTTAAGAAATATTGAGCACATAGGTGACACCTTTAGCAATGGTGAGTTTCAAATAATTATTTATTTATTCATTGATAAATATTTAGTACTGCTTACAAATTACATTAATTTTGTTTGCAAAATAAAGTTATTTGTATTTTGTATTTGTATACAAAAAAAAATAAGTAAATTATAAAATACTAGCTGTCCGCCGCGGTGTTACCCGCGATCCCTCGGGAAAACTTCACTTCCCCGGGATAAAATGTTCATCGGGGATAATGTAGGATTCGATTGGTGAAAGAATTGTTCAAATCGGTCCAGTAGTTTCGGAGCCTATTCATTTCAAACAAACAAATCATTCCTCTTATTAGTATATAGATTAATTATAAAATATTAATAAAATCCAAGTAGTCCATTAGTGTCAATTAATTAATTAAGTATATAAAATATCATCATCATTCGTCAAGTTCATAAAACCGCAAACATGCTGACATGAGAGCCTTCCATCCGTCCGCAAATTATCACAGTCGGGCCGTATTCGCAATCTCCTTTTTCGTTCGTTTTCAAACTCGTTCGTTTCGACTTCAAGGGCCTATTGTAATGATAATGATAGCCTTTATTAACAATCTTAAAAATACACAATACACAATATTATAACAACACAATTGACTACAATCTGATGAATAATAAAGTTACAGACTTGGATCTGTTTGGTGACACCTATTGAACAAATATTTTATGATTGGTCATCAAAACCAACTCAAAGATGACAATTAAGTACTTGCCTAGTCTTATTTTTTAGTTCAACTTTAGAATTGTTTGTGTTTTGTTTATAATTAAGTTTATTTTTTGTTTTGATTTTAATTTATCTTTAACTTATATTAGCTTTTTAGCTGTTGTCAGTTCCTAATACTTATTGTAAATGTTGTGCATGCCTGTAATGGGTGTACATTCTATAGAGTGACTGATTTAAAATGTTCCTACAAATGTGAATTATGTATGCTGTTGGTGTTGGTTTTATATTTTCTGTTTCTCATTATTTCATTTTGTATATTGTTGTTATTAGGTATTTTTCAATAAAGATATATTCTATTCTATTCTAATAAATAAATAAATTGTCTTGCTTTTCAGCATAGGCCTCCCCAAGAGTTCTCCATAGAGATCTGTCTCCTGCTTCTCTAGCCCACGTCGTTCCCGCCACATCCTTAATATCATCTTCCCATCTGCGATGCTGTCTGCCTTTCTTTCTCTTTTTATATCTAGGGCACCAATGGGTCACTATTTTGGCCCATTTATATGTCTGAGATATAAGATGTCCAGTCCATTTCAGTGTTTTGATCCGGTATTTTATGTCTATAACTTTAGTTTGTTTTCTTTGGCCATTCATTGTAAGAGACACAAATACGAATACTGGATCTAGGCACAGGCAGGCATTCGTGAAGTAGCCGGTTCGATGCGCTGATAATACACGCTACTAAATTACTAGCGAGACATGTGAGAGTAGTAGGAACAGTCACGGACAATAAGATGTATACACTCCATACTTTTAAAATTAATATCACACTAAAACTTATAGATGTAGGTTAAAAACAAAAAGTGGAAATTGGTTTCACATTGAACTAGTGGCGAAATCAATAAAAATACCAGAACATTGTTGGACATGTTGACCTGTACATGGGTTGAAACATTATGGAGTGTATACATCTTATTGAACGTGACTGTACAATCAGTCAATCAATAACATATTCTGTGTAAAAAAACTGATCGCAACTCTCAATACCTCTCGCATCTCTCATACACATACGATAAGGCAAAAAAACATCAATAATTTCGTTTCATTGGTATTTTACTTTAGATAATGCATTATCAATTTTTATGAACTTAGGTATGTGTTGTTGCTTTAAGTATAAAACAAAACTGTATAAATCTTGTATGATTATTCTAGAATATATCTGTCATATCGTTCGTACTGCGTTTAAATAGTACAACCTAAGGCTCAAGCCACAACCGCTCGAGCCAGCGCTATATGGTTTCGCCAGATCTCGTTAATTCTAAAAGCGTTTCTATATCTTGTATCATTGTTCATAAGGTTTATAATGGCTTGCTATAAAACTAATTGACGCGTCGCTTCCCAATTCAGTGTGCATTGCGCCTAAGGCCGAAGGTGGAATTGTTCCAATTTAATCCAAAGAGGTAGAGCTCCCTTCACATAATCGCGATCCAGGATTCAGTACAAATGTAATTTGTATGGGAATTTGCATATCTGTAATCTGAGCGCCATCTAGTGATACTGATACTGAAGTACTCTTTTAGCTAGGTGGTATAGCTACGGTGATATCTTATAGAGGTCGCTACACTACTATTCGTAGCTAATGGCTACGACTTCGTAGCACTTTCGTAGCGACTAAAACGTAGCATCATTTTTCTAGTTTTGTAGTAATAGGTCTAATTGTTCTTTACAAAGACTGAATAATATTGCGCAATATTGACCCTACGACGCTATAAAAAATGTGACGCAAATTGCGGCAGTTGGTATATTAATTTTATTTCTTTCACAGCTAATCAAATTGCCGTTTCTTCTACTCTTGGCGCTATGCAGTGCACAGGATCTCGATTCTATCTTCAGCCAGATGGGAAGTTCGCTTAGTGCGGGTACCACGCCTCAAGCAGGTAGGCTTTTTACCCGGCTGTCAAAGGAAGGGGTATGTTTTTCATGCGTATCTTGTATGTATGTATGTAATGCGTTAAATTTCTTTGTTCCCTCGTATCTCCCAAACAACTGGATGGATTTCGACTTATAGGGTACCATCGTAGACCTCATTCTTGCCTATGAAGGTTTCGAGGTCGAGTCGACTCATTCACCATAAAAAAAAACCTTCAAGAATAGAGCCTATTCCTACCTCAAAGGCCGGCAACGCATCTGCAGTGCCTCTTGATGATTAAAGATTAAGTTAAGAGTTTTATTGTACCTACTATAAGTTACTTTATACTTATATTTTTACTGTTAATAAACATTTTTCATTTTCATTTGGGCGAATTCCGCGGAACTGGAGCCGTATTCGCGTTCCATTTTTCGTTCGTTAGATACAGGACGAAACAGGTAGTAGACGAAACAGGTTCGTCGCGGTTATCTTCTGCTGAAGTATGAATCGCTATGCAGTACAAGTATTTTTTTATATACATAACCTAACACGGACTTAGTGAGAAGACTCAAACGAACCAAACCGTTTGAGTTAGTGTAGTGTAAAATAATAAAGTGATGAGTGTAGTTTAAAGAACACAAGAACAAAGTGTCGTCCCCTTAAATAGAGACAGTAAGAAAAGTGCTATTGGACACATTCTTAGTCGTATTTTATTTCTAAAACTATCAAATCAAATCTTTCTTTATTTCAGACATCAAATTTTAGTCCATAGCAATTACTTAGCATAATTAAACTTAATACTATTATTATTACTATGTCAGAGGCAAATTACTCATTGGCCTACTTGGCCAGATTGTTATATTATTAGGGTTTAATATTATTAAACAATAATTTAAAAAAAAAACCTAGAAACTAAGTAGGTACTAGGTAGGTACTTATTCACGCGAGCAATGCCGTAGGCGAGCCGCTAGCATTGACTTTTAATGAATGAAAATACTTTATTGAATGCACACCTTAAACTACTAAATACAGTAGAAAAGAGAACCTTAATACAATGCACAATGGGCGGCCTTATCGCTCAGAAGCGTTCTCTTCCAGAAAAACAATTATGACCTATTACAGGCCGCCGATTGTATGTCATTGTGTTTTTTGTTTAGTTTTCCATTATTGTTTATTTTTAATATGTGGTGTGCAATAAAGTATTTTCTATCTTCTATCTAGCTACAGGTAACAGCGTCCTGACCGATGAAGAATTGAGCAGACGCCTCGAAGACATCTTCACTACTCCTCCCTCTTCGGGGTCCGATCTTGGAGGCACCATCGTACCGCTGCCGACGTTTCCGACCACCAATGGTGAGTTGAACTGCTCGAGCGAGCGAAGCGAGCCAAGATGTCAGTAGCAACTTGTTTGATTTTGATTGACAATTTGGCGATGTTTATTTTTAACCGACTTCAAAAAAAGGAGGAGGGTGTATGTATGTATTTTTTTTATTATTTTCTTTAATGTCACAAACATTTGCTATTCGTAGAGTTAAATATTTCTTGGGCTTCCCGATAGATAGCATTGCATACGCCATGAACACTTACGTACGTAAGGATGGTCACAGCGAGTGCGGGTAGGTTATTTCATCATAATTTCCCTGCCCTTATCCCACTTTCATGTGGGCTCGGCACAACAGCTTTCCTCTTCCACTCCGCTCTATCAGCCGTCATCTCAACTCACTCCTTTCTTACCCATATCATCCTTCACACAGTCCATCCATCTTTTCTTTGGACAGCCTTTTTAAACATTTAAATCTTTTAATTTTTTTTTAATAAATAACCTGCGGGTAGGTTAGGTTATTTATTTATTTAAACAGTTTATTGCACAAAATTAGCGAGCATACCTATTTTCTACCTGCTGACCAACGTGTTGCTGCGTGTCCAGGCTCTGCTTCCTGTTTTACAGCTCTTTTTTCTTTTAATTTTTGCCTACTCGTCAATTACGCATTCCACCTTCATCAGAGTGACCGAGTGCAATCTTTTTCATAAATTCTGCTGATTTAATTAGACATTATTTTATAAAAATAATTCAAAGCGTACACTTTGTTTATTAACATCTGATTATGCTTCACGTCTGCTCTGAATAGATTATAAGAGTATTATGTATATAAACTACTTGTAGTCTCGCGATTAGTGAGCCAAATCAACACTGAAGTTAGGAAAATGCTTTGCTATGGATGTCATTGTCATCCTTTTAAAAAATTTTAGGGTATCTGTGTATCTGTAGGCCAATGTCATTCGTTTTTTAGTGCTCAACTCAACACTTTACTTTCTTGTGTTTCTTTCTTCGCAGTGTGCTGGAATGCGTGAAAACATTCCAAAATAATCTTAGTGTAAATGTTTTGCAGTGCAAAATATGTGAATGTGAAAAAAGTGTCGATAATTTCTTGAAGTGTGCTGGACGTATCCAACGTCACCTCAACCCGGCTGGACCGACTCTGAAGCCTATTAATGCATTAGGCATATGAAATTATAAAACATGATGTTAATCAGATAATAAGGTTCACTATCGAGTGATTGAATAGCCTCTGTGTCTTGAAGCACCCTACTTCAAAATGTTCGTATTTAAGACTACATTTTATTGAGAGACTGGAAGCCGGAAGGTGGGTTTAATACGAGTATTTATGAGTATCATGTATCGACATGTATCGATGAGGTTTCTACAAAGACGTGTTGACGTATGGAAAATCGTGTCCAGGTATTTACCTACATACATTTATGCATGTCTTGATGCAATAAAACAGGTTTGCGTTCCTACCATTGGGGTTTGTAACCATACCTTTCATACCAACATTCTATTTAGAATACTATGTGAATATTCCGCGTAGGTATTTACCTACAATTTTTAATTGCAATCTGAGCTGCCACTGGGGCTGTCTCGAAGCACCGAAGTTACGGTTGGCGTCTTTTTCGTTGGGAACTATGACCTAACCTTTTCAAGTTAACATTATTAGGTACTTCTTGTACCTTATTAAGTAGGTGCATAAGAGGCAAATTTGCTAGCCGACTAAACCTACATACCTACCTACGACCGTTACATCGTTACAGAAGAGCCAATGAATTAGGCGAGTTTTGTACTTTCAAAATACCTACCTTCGAAATTTAACCTTTGTAGGTACCTATTATGTCTGATAACAGTATACCCTGCTGTAGGAGACTGCTGTAATGAAATAAATTGAACCGTCAACTATACTTGGAGGAATTGATCAAAATGGCAAATTCGGCCAATAAATGGCTGATTATGACAAGGCCGGTCGGCGCAATAGCCGCGGCGCTGTCTCACCGCGCCGCGCCGCCACCACGCCGCCGCCGCGCCAAGGAACGCGAAGCAACCCGACGCCCTACGCGCCCCGCGCGAAGGACGAAGCGCGCGCACGTACTTCCGCCACTATTCTCGTCGAGCCCACAGGACGTCTTCCTCGCTACTAGCACCTCCAGATGAGTACAGATATTTGCCTCCATATTTTGATCAATGTCAGTATTATGATTTATGTAGTATGAACTGCATCGAACCTATAGTTTGTGCCCGGCTCTGGTGACGGTGTTTTTTGGGCCGCCTTTGTAGCCTCCGTCATGGTTTGACGGTTTGGAGGGCCGGGACTGACGTTTTGACGGGCTCCCCGAAGCGCGAAAGCGCTCAGCTGACAATCTCATTTCATAAATGAAAGTGCCAATGGCGGTCACCCATCCAAATGCTGACGGGCCGGAACGTTGCTTAATTTCGATTAACTCATTGATCGCCACTCTAGAAAGTAACGTCCCCCCCCCCCCCATGCCGCCGCCATACATTGGTATTACTGCCGCCATACATGCGAGTCAAAAACTTCATCCCGCCGTTCGGCGGGCCGGCACTAAACGAGTTAAGCAAGCTACACGAGCGCTTCTTATTACGGGAGACAGTATATTCTTTTTTGAATAAGAAATATGTAAAATTACCTACATTTCTTTATAACCGGTGTATTAACACTACACCCGATAATCAGTCTTATTCAGATACAGATAAAGTTTGTTTACGACATTATGGAGAAACGTGCTTCTTCCTTAAACCCTTATAATTTTTAATTATAAGTGATTGATAATTTTAAGTTGTATACAACTTAAATAAGTATGTACATGCCTTGACTGCGACATCCGATCGTCAATTCATCATGCGTCGTTTTCTCGTAATTTATTGAAACTATCATCTCATCTTGTTTACATACCTACCTAGGTCACAGAATACAGCCTAGGTTGAGGTTATTATACATAGGTGGAAAAAATATTTAAATGTTTATAATAAGATATACGAATCTTTCCATTTTAGTAAAATGGTGTAAACGAGGGTACCTACCCTCAAAAGTCATGATGTTCGAGAGAGCTCGTAATTATAATAATTAACCGATACAGCAATTTACCTGATTCATATTATAATGCCTTTATTATGAGTTTATGGATAATTTTAACAAACAGCATCATTAAAATTTTGCTGACGCTCAACTATGGGGTGTAATCACGGGTGTAATCATGTGTATGGGTAGCGGTCAGTGCATAATCTTAAGGTTCTTTAAAACTTTCAGGCATTCGCATCTATTGACAGCTCCTTGGAATTTTTTTCTACACGAATAGAATGATTGGTATCAAATATATTTATTATACCTAGGTACTTATGCAGGTGGTAGAAGTACTAGGTGTTATTCAATACCTTACCCAAGTACCTATTACGAAACGACCCTTTTGTGGCTTTTCTATTATAGGTATTTAAGTTTAATATCCATTCGTGTAATATTTTTTTTCAACATACTTATTTAAATTATATTTCAATCAGCTAGGATCCAATTTACCAGTCGCGTAAATATGATGTGGACACCTATTAATTCATTTATATGATGACTTCCAGAGGCGTTTGCCATAGATCCATTCAGGGTCATAGATTGTCATAGATCTATCTATTTTTTCTATTATCTCCCTATTTTTTGCCACTAAGTATTTTGAATGATAAATCATTTAGGAAATATAATCGCAGATGAAGCTCGAGGAATCTCGGTTGCTTTGCCGGGGCGGCGCGCCCTATGGCCAACAAAACTATCAAGATTAAGCATCCCAATTCTCTTTGAATAATATTTTATTGACACCACTATCAGCCAGTTTAATGAAACAATATGTTATTATTTACATATTAAAGTGGTGAGGTTATTTTGTGAAAGTCTTATTATTATCATTTTTTTGAATGGGTACTTACCTACTTAAATTAAAGTCATTTAATTGTGTCCTACAATTAAGGTGCATTCACACGGGATACGCCCTTGACGATTCGTCAAAAGTCATCGTGAATGTTTTATGATTATGACAAAAAAAATAGATCGACACGAATCGTAAAAAAAAAAAAAAACACGATTCCGTATTCAATGTGAACAAGCTCTAAGATACTTTTTAAGGACTTATTTTAATAGCTTAGGTAACCAACTAAGTACCTCAAATTCGAGTCAATCTCGCATCCTTATAACCTTAGAGTTCTGTCTTAGGGCAAATATTAAATATTTAGGTATTTACCTAATGACTTATATTTTTCATAAAAAATTAAAGTGTTTCGTCAAAAATGCAACATTGGAAATTACGATTTTGTATAAGTACTCACTCTCTAAGATACCTTGATATTATATTAAAATCCTGTCTTGGAGCTTTAGCCTTTGTGGTAGGTATTCTATCTAAAATTAAATTTCCTAAGAAAGTCTTGACAGAACGACGAACCTAAATGCTACTACTACGAGTACTGTACTCGCAAGGGTTATTAGTCCAAACAATACGTTCAGGCTTATTTATTTTTAAATAAGATCCGAAATATATAAATATCCGTAATATGTTAAAAAAAAAAAAAAAAAAAAAACAATCTATAGGACTTCAATTCAATTTATTACGATTAAATATTGTAAATAATTCACCGCGAGCCCCGCACGGGGGCTTGGCCTGTATCGTGGCAGTTCAGTTAAAATAAATAACTTTACCTAGTAAAGTAAAGTTATAAGTACATTTTTAGTTATAAGTACATATTTTTATAGCGTTTTTACCATTATTTATTTATTTTTATATTTATTTTTTTCCGACATTTCGGCTGTGTTATTACATACAACAGCCGTGGTCGCGCGCGTCACGAGTTGCACGCGCTCTCACTCGGCATCACTGTTGGTCGATAGGTACCTAAATCCGTGGGTACCATCCACCAATAGACATTTACTGAAAGCTGGATCGATTGCATCTCCACCTTTGCTCGCCCGTATCATAGACCTTTATCTATTATTCATAGTTTAATAGCTAATAATGTTAATGTATTTACTTACTAATAATCCTACATACTTACATAAGTAGGTATATATAGGTATCCAAAGTTGATTCATAATCAATTTACCAAGTTTATTAAATACTCTGCGTATCTACAACACGTTTTCCTCCTATAATAGTATCATTGAAAACTATTATAAGTAGTATCTATTAATAATTTTTATTAACTGAAAATTGTTATAAAGGTTTGAATTATTGGTAATAATTTATAATTGTGGTCAATCTTGACAATAGAAACTCATTAAATTAAATACACATATTAGATGACGAAGTAAGTTAAGGTATATCCTTATTCCAAGCCTGGTAGGTAGGTATCTACATAACTTATAAATGGTCGAAATATAAACATTGTTATTTCGCAAGACTGGCATGGGTTGAATTCCTCATTGATGTTATTCCCGTAAAAACTCTCAAGGTCTACAAGTAGTTTATATACATAATACTCTTATAATCTATTCAGAGCAGACGTGAAGCATAATTAATGATTAAACGAACTTACCTGTGAGTGAAGTTCTATCATAATTATGCGAACGTCTGGTCTGAATAGATTAGTATCCCGCCCACCCATCGTGGTTGCAACACTCCCAATATAGGTAACATTACGGTAATACTATACTACATCAATGAGGTCCAGGATCTGTTTGCGTATTTTACTACTAACTAAATGACATTGGCCTACAGATACACAGATACCCTAAAATTTTTTAAAAGGATGACAATGACATCCATAGCAAAGCATTTTCCTAACTTCAGTGTTGATTTGGCTCACTAATCGCGAGACTACAAGTAGTTTATATACATAATACTCTTATAATCTATTCAGACCAGACGTTCGCATAATTATGATAGAACTTCACTCACAGGTAAGTTCGTTTAATCATTAATTATCTATTAGGTAACAGCGTGCTGACCGATGAAGAATTGAACAGACGCCTCAACCAGATCTTCACCACTGCTCCCCCTTCGGGGTCCGACCTTGGAGGCACCATCGTACCGCAGCCGACGTCTCCGACCACCAATGGTTAGTTGAACTGCTCGAGCGAGCGAAGGGAGCCAAGATGTCAGTAGCAACTTGTGAGATTTAGCTTGACAACTTGGCGACGTTTATTTGTTTCAACCATTTGCTATTCGGAGAGTTAAATATTTCTTGGGATTCCCGATATTTTGGCGCAGTTGCATACGCCATAATCACTTACGGACGTACCTACTACGTAAGGATGGTCACAGCGAGTGCGGGTAGGTTATTGGCACAGACGAGAAGAAATAAACCGTGGTTATTGGTAAGCGAAAAGATTGTAGCGACCTCTATCCATCGCTACACAAACTAGCTATACCACCTAGCTAAAATGAGTACTTACTTCAATATCACTAGATGGCGCTGAGATCAATAATAAGCAAATTCCCATACAAATGACAAAATTTGTACTGAATCCTAGATCGCGCTATCGATGTCACAGAGTAGGTATATCATCGATGTTTTCAAGCGCACTAACATATGTATATAGAACTATCCAACTACAACCGTCGGCCGTAAGGCCAAGCCAGATAAGTGGGCCAGATGGGCCGATCTGGTGAGGAGAGCTCTACCTCCGTGGATATTATTAGGGGAGTTCCGCATACCCCCAAAAGATCAACCCACTTTCTGTCTTTTCTTGCAAATTGTTGCACTTATATCCCGTTGTTTGTATTAGGACAATTTATCCGACAGACAAGCAAGTGACAACCGACCACAACCGACCAATCGCAGGAAACCGTCCATTTGGATGAATTCTGCGGAATTACGTCGCGGATGTATGTATGAATATGAATGAATGAATATTGTTATATATTCCTTCTTGGATCAAATTGGCGACATTTTGGAGAAGGGCCAGGTCAAAAGTACCCTAAACCGACGAGCATGTATGAATGTAATGAGAGTGAATGAGGCGAAAGTTGTGTGTCAGGATCGTAGCGACTGGAGATCTGTGGTCTCTGCCTACCCCTTTGGAAGGCGTGACTTTATGTATGTTTTATTATAATATTAGAGTATGAATCGCTATGCCGTAGTATAGTACATATAGAAACTAGGTAGGTAAGTAGGGCAGAAGCCCTGGTTGTGGCCACCGACCCCCTTGTGGCCATTTGGGACTTTAAAGGGTTATAACTAAGGAATAGACAATTATATACATTTTTTGTTTACGGTATATAATATATTAAATCAAGGCAAAACTGATACCGATAACAGCTGTGACGTATTAAACTTCATTTTGACATAACAAGCCATTTTTTGTTTATGGTCGTGAAATGTGAACATTCTTAGCAAAAACAGTAAGGTGAGTGATTTAGTATTCTGTTGATATTTTCGGGATCGTTGTTTATTCAAGTAATGTTTTTGTTTTAATTAAATAAAAAATATATTGACTAAGGGGATTTATAGGTATTTTGACGACATAGATTTTAGAAGTGATGTTTTGAGCGGTGGCCACTAAGGGATCCAAAAATTTAACTGATTCTCCATCTTTGGCCACATGTCAAAAAACCTCCCTATCTAACAATGTATTAATTTTAAGAGTATTTTTTTAAAAAAGCCTTCATAATTATCATCAGCCTTTCTCATCCCAGTGGAAATATGCCTCTTTTTTATGGCTACTCGCCACTGTCCTCCAATTATATGCCAATTTTTTACCATATACAATATTGATCTGCTGATTTGACTATTTATTATATTATATACTTTAATATTATTTATAACCAGTAATTATTGTATTTCAATACTAAAAAAACATGATTTTACCATATCTTGCTTATATAGGTACCTAAATATATCTATTTTATCGTTAATATTATGATCTAAAATAAATAAGTATTTTTGAAATAAATCAAATTCTAATGAATTTATTCTTTATTTTGATACTTTCCTACATAAATAAAGGCCATTGGTTGTAAATATTGTGCATTTTACTATTAAATTCTAGATTATTTTGAAATTATTTGTTTACGTTTTGGTGGCCAGAACTGGCCCACACACGTGGCCAGAAATGGGGTAAACCTGGCCACAAATGGCGCAAAAGCACTTTTTATTTTGTTTTTATCATAATTATTTTTCTATGTAGGTTTTTTTGTTTTTTCTTTTTTGTTCGGCTAGAATAATATATTTTCAATAACTTTTTACAAAAATCGTGTCCTTGACAACTAAAACTCTAAATTATTGAAGACCTCAAAGTTGAAAAATCGCTTAAAGTGGCCACAACCGGGGCTCCTGCCCTAATACACGCGAGCAAAGCCGCGGGCGAGCCGCTAGCATTGTCTAATAACATCCGATTACAGGTAACAGCGTGCTGACTGACGAAGAATTGCGGAATCGCGTCAACGGGATCTTCACCACCGCTCCCCCTGCGGGATCCGACCCTGCTCCAAGTGGCACCACCACCAATAGTGAGTTTTACTGCACTTACAGCATATACTTGTAGAGATCATGCGAGCGAAGCGAGCCATCTTAGGCTCAAGACACATTGAATTGGCGATCGTTATTTATAAATGTATTTTTTTGCAATAAAATTATTCCGTAATCCTCTACTGTTTTTATTAGGGAACACGTAGACGAAATTTCATTAAAAAAATTTAAACAACCAGCAAATGAAACTGCTTCATGATGAAGATTTTAAAGTGTGTTTGTGATTTTTTTCTTTAAAAAAAACGTTCGAAACGGTCTGTAAGTGGATGGGTGACCGCCAGTGGCATTTTCATCTGAGCGCTTCCGTGCTTCGGAGGGTACGTTAAATTGTCGGTCCCGGCTATTTGACGGAGGCCTTATGGCGGCCTAAAAACTCCGTCACCAGTTGACCACTGACGCATACGAACTTACTTTTTTTATAGTTTGTTTCTAGTTTTAGTCAATTCTAAACTGTCCACAGTAAAGTGTATCACAAACAGCGGAGCCCCCGGCGTGTGCGTGACTCACAATCTGTGCAACAAGCGCGATGCTGAAAGCAATGACGGAACTGGCGTCATTAACATACGGTATAAATTTATTTATTTAGGTAGCACACTGGCTGTCCGTCGCGGTGTTTCCCGCGGTCCCTCGGAAAAACACTTTCCCGAGATAAAATATAGGCTATGTTCATCAGGAATAATGGGATAATGTTGAAAGAATTTTTAAAATTGGTCCAGTAGTTTCCGAGCCTATTCAATTCAAACAAACAAATCTTTCCTCTTTTATTAATGTAGAAAACACATAGGTAAACATTTCACTAGTGAACGTGTAGATGGCGCTAATCGGTGCTTAACCGAAAAATATGAGCTTATCGAAAATTTCGATACCGGCAAGTAGGATTTCGTGGCCGAGCGGTAAGGCACTCCGGCTTTAGGAGGATCGTCTGATCGATGCGGGTTCGAATCCCGTCGGAATCCAAAATTTTGATAAGACTTTTCATTTCTTAATGAAATACCAAGTGTGGATTAGCACTATAAAATTACAAAGATTATAAACATTTCACATTTTGTACAGAATGCAGGGCCCGTGTGGCTCGTACTTGCTGACGTGTTGTTTGCTGAGTGACACTAGGCAAGTTGACAACCCTATCACTCCCAAGCCCGAGCCAAACGAAAAAGACGTAAGTATTTATTTAAACTATTGAATATTTCCTTCGAGTCCAGGCAAGAGAAGGAAATCGCTCGGCGAACCGAAAATGCCTGGAGGAGCTATTGGTCCATGGGCGACTTGATGAAAGGAGATCTTCCTCTATCGCTCAGGCGCAAATTGATGGACGTATGCATTCTCCCCGTTCTCACATATGGTGCGCAGACCTGGTCTTTGACCAACATCCAAAAGTATAAGCTCAAGGTTTGTCAACGTGCGATGGAGCGCAGCATACTCGGAGTAAAGCGGATCGACCGTGTTCGCAACACCGAGCTGCGCTCAAGAACACAGATCGCCGATGTAGCCACGAAAGCTGCCAAGCTCAAATGGGACTGGGCGGGCCATGTTTGCCGCATGTCGGGAGACCAGTGGGCCAAATTGACCACGGAGTGGTGCCCTGATACGTTGCGACGACGTCGCGGCAGACCACGAACAAGATGGAGGGACGAGCTCGCCAAATTCCGTGCCGACTGGACACTATTAGCACGGGAGAGGGACGAATGGAGGGAATGGGGGGAGGCCTTTGCCCAGCAGTGGGACATTAAGGGCTGATATAATAATAATAATAATAATAATTGAATATTTATTTTAGAAATTTGCCTCTTTGTAAAAAACAACATGTCCTACTTTAATAAAAAGTCTAGTCGAGCAGATAACCTACGTAGTAAATATAAATATAATATTCAAAAAAATTCAAATTCCACAAATTAACAACACAATTTTCTATAACAGTACATATTATACAGCTATAAAAACTTTTAATCATTTACCTACAGATTTAAAACAACTAAATGGAAACTTATTTAAGATAAAATTAAGAAGTTGGTTTGTTAAAAAAGTTTTTACTCGTATAATAATCCCATCCCACTAATATCCGCTAATAGCATTTGCGCGCGGCTTCGCCCGCGTGGTACGTACCAACATTTTGAATAGCTTGTATGCTATTCCAGGTCACTATCTACGCTTTTACCAAGTTTCATCCAAATCGGTTCACTGGTTTAGACGTGATTGAAACACATACTTACACACAAACATCTAAACAAACTCACAAACTTTCAGATTTACTTGAGTGGGATTATACTTTATATTCTATCTGCGATTCTACTAAGACAGCGCCATCTCTTGAGCTATTTTGAACTACGTACTTCTAACAAAATTAGGGTCAAGCCACATTGAATTGGCAAGCGAAGCAACTTTTAGGTTTTATGGCAAGCCATTATTAACCTTATCTATAAAAGCACAAGATATAGAAACGCTTGTAGACTTAACGAGATTTTGAAAAGCCATCTAGCGGGAAGCGCCGGCGCGAGCGGTTCATTCTTCATAAGGTTTAAAATGGCTTGCTATAAAACTAAAAGTCGCGCGCTTACCAATTCAATGTAGCTTGACCCTTAATGTTTTTTTTCAGCGTACAGGCTGCGGCTGGCACAACCCCAAGGGGGTAGGTATCCGAACCATAGGGGAGCTACAAGGGGAGACAAAGTTCGGAGAGTTCCCCTGGATGTGCGCTATCCTCAAGTACGTAAAGTGCCTTACCAAGTACGAGTTTTTTACTTGTTCGCATTAACGTAAACGCAAAACTAGATTAGCGTAGTATTGCTTTCAATAACGAACGATTACTACCAATAGATAGCCTGTCCTATTATTTATTATACGCGATCGAGTTAGTAAAAAACTCGTACCGACTTACTGACTGGAATATGATAATATTATGCATGATCACATTATATGATAACTTTTTAAATTCCGAAATGTTTTTAGTCACGAACTTTGAAAACTAAGCAAGATACTATTTACAGACACGAGCCAGCAGGACGCGACGATGATCCCAACAGTATGAAGCTTAACGTGTACGTAGGAGGTGGTTCCCTGATCCACCCCAGCATAGTTCTGACCGCGGCGCACATCATAGCCTTGGCGCCCACGATGCGAGTGCGAGCGGGAGAGTGGGACACACAGAGCACCAAGGAACCGTACCCTTACCAGGATAGGGAGGTGGCTAGGGCGGAGATACACAAGGACCACAATGATGGTGAGATTATACTTCTTTTGTGTCAATGGTAGGTATCTTTTTTTTTTTATAACGTCAGAAAATCCATTATGGATACCCGACCGCCGTGGGGACAGCGGAAGGGTTATGTCGGACTCTCACCGACTAAAAACTGATGCGTGGCCTGCCTCCATGCATGTCAAGGGGCTCCGGGACCTCGCATTTTGCCTAAGCACTGTCCCGGGAATGGCACCCACAGCCACGCCCGGCACCCTCGCGGTGCTTACGGCGGCGCTCGCCACAGAGCGCCGCCGCCCTCCCGGGGTCCGCATCGTGGACAGTCGAAGTCCCCACTTCGACCACCCGCGGACCCGGAAAGTCCCCTGTCGTGTCAATGGTACCTACATCAATATTTAGATATGGGTTGAGTTAAACCCCGCCACCTTCACTCCTGCGTCTGTGGCGTCAATGAGGTCCCTTGTGCAGGTGGTAGGGCATAAAGGGCAAACGATCAAGCGGGACATCGTTTGGATACGGACACAATGGTTCTGGGATCGCGATATCCCCACCTGCACATACTCTCCCTGGATCGACCGACTTGGGTCCGCAATCGGTTGATAGCCAGACGGGATTATACTTGGGCCAGTGATCCGATGTTTTTTTGATTTTTTTTTTTATGATGAATGGGTTGGCTCTTGACCTCGAAACTAATATAGACAAGAATGAGGTCTACGATGGAGCGAGCCTACCCAGAAGGTGCCTATTAACTCTCTTCTTGAAAACAACAGGGTCATAGCTCAGCGGAAATACAGACGCGGGAAGCTGATTCCAAATTTTTGCAGTGCGCATAATAAAAGAACTTTGAAAGCGCTTAGTTCTAATAAGTGGAATATCAACCAGGTGGGGATGATAATCAGCTGTGCGTCTGAAGTCCCTGTAAAAGAACGGTGAAGGCGGATTAAGGTCGTGTAGCTCCTGGGCACACTCAGCGTAGTACAATCTGTAGAAGACCGACAAACTCGCTACCTCACGACGATGGCTCAGACTGTATTTGGTAATACCCGAAATACACTGAATAACGAATCGGCCAGAACAACAGAATATGTAGTGTTGGATGTTGGATTTTTCCAGTTTTCTTCCGAAATTTCGCTAAATATTCGAATGATTTCTATTAAGGAGGTAACCACGAAAATACATGATGCACGCAGGTTTAACCCGTTTTAATAAATAAATAAATAAATAATGCTGGACTTTTCACACAGCATCATCTAGCCCCAAAGTAAGCAGAGCTTGTGTTATGGGTACTAAGATGACTGATATACTACTTATATACTTTTTGTTTGTAAATACATACATATTATACATAGAAACACCCAGACCCGAGACAAATATTTGTAGATCATACAAACATTGGTCCCGCCACGGGGATCGAACCCGCAACCTTTTGCGTCGCAGGCGGGCCATAGTAATTGGGGGCAGTGTTGCCAACTCCAACTCAGTAAAAAACTGCAGACATGCGTAGGAAAAACTGTGAAAACTGTATTAATTTATTTAAAAACTGAAAATCTACAGAATACATTGAAATAAAACAAAGCAAGCCTATTATATCTACCTATAAAAAACCAAAAGAAATTTGAATAAATGCCTAAACTGAAAACTGTGACCATTTCCAAAAAACTGTAGATCTACAGTTAAAACTGAGGGGTTGGCTACATTGATTGGGGGTGACACTGAATAATATAATATACCCTGTTTCTCAGGCAACCTGTTCTACGACGTAGCATTGCTGTTCCTCGCTAAGCCCTTGAACCTGGCTCCCAACGTGCAACCAATATGTCTGCCGCCGCCCAAAGAAAACCCATCAGCTGGCACGAGGTGCTTCGCTACCGGCTGGGGGAAGGACAAGTTCGGAGATGGAGGCCAATACCAAGTCATCTCGAAGAAGGTTGTTCACAATCACCTTTTTAGAGTCCTATTGCAATTCATACTAGTATTATATTATCTGGGCTTCAGCGAAACGCATCAAACCGTTCCGTTGTTGATAACATTGGAGTCTGTTTTCTTAGACGTAACTAAGGCATAACGTCACGTAAAAAGAACGCTGGAAAAAAGTGGAGGGGGTATGTTTGCGCATGGGTACACTCGCGCACGAAAGTACTCAACCTAATGTTTCGCTTTCGCTTGCGGCTTTGTATATTGGTTATTGGTACATTCAAATATATTAGATAGAGATCATTAAATATAAATAAAAACATATTTAATTCCGTAAATAATGTTTAATCGTATTAAAAAACATTAAAGATAATGTTGAACTCCTTCCACTAAGTCGTAGTGGTATTCCGAACCTTTTGAACCTTTTACAATTTTATTCATCTCACTGTAGACTCGGAACGTTTTGTTGCCTTTGTTGTCCGTTTCATACATTGTTTTACAATATCAAATGCATTATTATCAACCTCTCTTTTCATATTTCAATATACCTACCTACGTCATAAATATTTTTCAAAACGTTTTACTTATGTAAACGATTTCGTAACTAAAAACTTTTGTGCGCGATGGTATTTTGAGAGCAAAAGTAACGTGGGGTCAACGCGGAAGGCGCCAACTGCCTCCGCAATAGCGCGCTGGCCGCGCGTGTGGCGCGCGACCATCCCGCCCCGCGCCTCACCCCGTACCGTCAAATGGACCCATAAAGCGTCCATGGCGCAGCTTGACAGCCAGCGTTCTTTTTACGGGACGCGAACTATATCTTACTCTTGTTTTCAACCCCTTGCAGGTTGAGGTACCAGTGGTCGACCGGAACACGTGCCAGTCGCAACTCCGTAACACCCGCCTGGGCAATGACTTCGACCTGCATTCATCGTTCATGTGTGCTGGAGGGGAGTTGGGCATCGACATGTGCCAGGGAGACGGTGGAGCTCCGCTCTCATGTCCTACGCAGGTGAGGGCTAACATCTTTTGTTTGACTGGCTCCCTAGAGCTTGCTTATTTAATTTTATGCTTTCATATTTCATTTATCATGAAGTTACATTATTTTTATCAGCCATGAGAGTCCCACTGCTGGGCAAAGGCCTCCCCCACTTCCTCCAGACATCTCGGTCCCCAGCTACATCTCTCCAGTCTGTTAGAAATTGGTCGAGCTCGTCCCGCCATCTACGTTTTGGTCTGCCGCGTCGCCTTCTCGCTGGGTCGGGGCGCCACTCGGTGGCTACTTTCGCCCACAGCTCATCTGGCATGCGATAGACGTGCCCAATTCCACTTTACATAAAAGTTACATAAATATAAAAAAAATGAACACTTCTCAAAGTAACATGTCAAATCAAATCTTATTTCTATCGCAACTTTTGAACAATCATACGTTTTCTACAGGATGAGCCGGGGCGTTTCGTTCAGTCCGGCATCGTCGCGTGGGGCATCGGCTGTGGGTCAGACGGCGTCCCAGGAGTCTACGCTGACGTCGCTTACCTTCGCAGCTGGATTGACGATAAGGTTATTGGCGCGGGATTTAATACTACGGCTTACTCATACTAGTCACAATTTTGGAAACTACTAGCTACTCGCTAACAGATGGCGTTAATTAAATAAAATGAGCTATTTGTAATTCTTGTTTTATTCACTTTTCATTTTATTTTACAGACAAGTTATTCTTTATTTTGTCATTTTCTTTATAAAATAAACTCGGCGTCTCCTTATCTACATAATTCCTACGAGGGCCTGGCTTTTCCCGCGGTACGCTGACTGCGTGATGACTCAATAGATGGCGCTTCCAGTGTTCGCGGCCGTTAAAGCGGGAATCGCAGAAGTTACACGCATACCTGTGAATAAAACAAACCTTATTGAATGCTAATTTAACTAAGAACGACCTCTGTTGAGCAGTGGGCGAAGGTCCGCTTGCGACGCAAAAGGTTGCGGGTTCGATCCTCACAGCGGGATAAATGTTTGTATGATCTGCAAATATTATTTAAGCAAAAGCTAGGTAGGTACCACCTAATTCCAGTCAAGTGTAGCGTGTGATGCCAGGCAAAGTACTTTATTGAGTCGTTAGTTTTTGTATTTTATGAGCATCTAAACTCACATTGACGACCCTCAATTCTCTTTGACTGGCTCCCCACTGGAGCTTGACTTTTAGTTTTAAGATGGATCACCTTAAAGAATTCTAGGCCCCAAACCGTGTTTGTTGCCCTGATTCACGGTATTGGTCGCGCAAGAACAGGAGTAAAATTAGTTCTAAGACTATTCTAAGTGATCCCAGCGGTCCTACTGAATAAATGCTTTTTGACTTTGACTTTGAATAATTATCTTGGGACCTGGGTGTTTCTATGTATAATATGTATGTATTTACAAACACAAAGTAGATACATACATACATAAAGTCACGCCTCTTTCTCAAAGGGGTAGGCAGAGAGCACGGATCTCCACTCGCTATGATCCTGACACACAACTTTCGCCTCATTCACTCTCATTACATTCTTCATACATGCTCGTCGGTTTAGGGTATTGACCTGGCACTTCTCCAAAATGTCGCCAATTTGATCCAAGAAGGTTCGCCTAGGCCTTCTCCTTCCAGCTGTCCCATGCACACTCGTAGGTACATAAATAGTATATCAGTTTATTACTTTGGGGCTAGATGATGCTGTGTGAAACGTCCAGCATTATATATTTATTTACGAGTCTCCAGATAACGAAACAAAGCTCGCATCTTTAGGGTAGAATTAGAATTATGTTATACATTTGAGTTAAGCTGGATTAGAGAAGGTTATGCTGTTTAAAAACAAAACCATACCGTCTAGTTTGACTGTGTGTCACTGAATGTTTTTGCAGGCAGTCTTGGCTAACAAAGCTTTTGTCACAGTTGTCGCAGGAGAACGGCTTCTTTCCGAGATGCTTGAAGCGCATGTGCGCGTGAAGGTTTGAGGAAGTGCGGAATTTGAGTGGACACGCGTGGCACTGGTATTTCTTCTCACCTGGCAAATAAACATAGAATTATTTTGCTTGATGAACAGATGAACAGTGAAACATAGTCATAGTAGTAGTCATAGTAATTTATTGATAACAATTATAAGTTACAGGTCACCAGATGCAGCATGATGAGGTGGATGCAGCATTTTGGCCGAAGGGTGTTGTGTTCCGACGGTTCCGTGGGCGCCTGCGAGACACCCCGTTTGTGCGTACAGTTCGTACGTCGTGATAATTTTAGTTTATTAACCTATATATATATTTTATATGTATCTTAAGGTATTTTTTATAAATATGTTTATTTAATAATTTAATAATTACACTCGAACTGCCGCGATACAGGCCTGGCCTAGTGCGGGGTTCGATGTAAATTATTTATAATAATTGTAATTTTATGTATTACGTTTTATGAATAAATTGAAATTGAAATTGACCAATATTATGGAAATAAAAATACAAAATAAGTACACTAAAAATAAATGAAACAATGTGATTCATAAAAGTTCATCTACCCTTTAAAAAGCTTTCTCAATCAACCACCCCTTGAGCTTAGCTTTGAATGTGAGTTGTGAGGTAGCATCGGTCACACATGTTGGAAGTCGGTTGTACACCGCGCCGGTCCCATCACGTGTACTAACTTTGACGTCTTTGTGAGACGCCGCGGGATAGCTTATAAACTCCAGTAGTGCCAAAAGAAGTGAAAACTTGAATGAGGTTTCGATAGCGGTTTTAAACGTAAAAATAAGTACATAGACTTATCAGACGTTTATCCACCACTTTGGCATACAATACAATCACTCAGTTAAAATCACACATTTAAAAGTTGGGGAATAGGCATGATGACAGTAATCAAGTTTCGCCAAAATATTTAACTGGTCTAATAGAATAGGATTCCAGGATTGAGAAAAATAGATTTATTGTCGTAATAATGTCGAGATTATTAAATTATTTAATAAAATAAATCTGTTACAATTAATTAGACCAAAACTGCGCCTTTTGTTTCCTTTGAGGTGTCTATGCACGTAGTTTTTGCTGTTGCAGTGGTGAGCTGTGACGTCATAACATCCGCCATGACACCGACGACCGTTTTGGCGTGAATTTCAAATTTTAAATTTGATTTTTATGTTTGAAAACCTTTATTTTCTACTGAAATATTTTTTTCACATAACAAATTATTACACAAGATACCTATTCATTGAAAAGTTTCAAAGAAAGAGCGTTTGTATAAAAAGTAAGACGGGTTGTCTGCCCTTACCGCCTTATTAATTAGAAAACCCTAATTCTAGCTAAACCCGGGACTGCTCTCAGAACTGTTACTTCTAGGAGTAACATGATGAACTCAATGTTATTAATAAATCGGTAGTTACCTCGAATCAGTAATACATTTCTAGCATTGGGATTAGCGCGTGCGTCATGGCAACCCATAAAATTTATAATAAAAACGAGTAAATGAACGAATAACATTGTCATTAAAAATATTGTCTGTCTCTGTCACTAATTATATGAAGGACAGAGATAGACAATAATTTGTATTGACAATCTGTTTTATTCAAAGAGGTTAGAGGTTTTATTCTTCGTAGTCATAAAAAAAGTATTTACTGTTTAGTCATTTTTAACTGTGTTTTTGTTTCTTGCTTGATAAATGATTTTTCACCACAAAATATTATATACTTACTTAGATTTTAAATTCAGTTTCTTGGAGATCATACAATGAAATTTTACGAATATTAAATTTGCACTCGCCCCATTTATCGTAATTGGTATCCAATATCCATCCAACCTCATTAAATTAGAATATGCTTACTCCATCTCTAAACTAGGTTGCACCTAGGCGTAACTCTTGCTCCGAGAGCAGAGTCGGATTAGCTTATTTCCTCCTTGGTGCTTTGCTGCTTTGGATTAGCTCTAATCCCACCCAAGTTCGTGTTTATTCATAACAGGGTTAGGGTTTTGATACTTAAAATAAATTCAATTCAATTCAATTTATTCATAAAACTTAATACATAAAATTACAATTATTATAAATAATTTACATCGAACCCCGCACTAGGGGTTCGATGTAAATTATTTATAAATGAATTATTATTATTATTTTCTGGGTTTTTATTTTTCTCGTAATGAATTATTTCGGTATTAATGATACACACGGGCCTAGACCAAGTGGGTATCATTTGGGAAATTATTATGACTATCTTCTTGCATAGTTATATAGGTGTTCTCAGGCAAGTCAATTGTTTTTAGAGAGTTAATTAGGTGTTTTGAGATGACCCCTGTGCTGGAGAGCACCAGTGGTACTATGTGAACTTTGTTCATTTTCCAAATTCTTGTTATTTCATCTTTAAGCTCTGTATATCTACTATATAAAAATAAGTCGGGTTTTCCTTCCTGACGCTATAACTCCAGAACGCACGAACCGATTTCCACGGTTTTGCATTCGGAAAGGTCTCGGGCTCCGTGAGGTTTATAGCAAAGAAAATTCAGGAAAAATCTGGTGATATCTGGTGGCGAAACGGAGTTCGCTAGGTTTGCTAGTGTATTTATAAATTTTCTCTGAAATAGTTTTTTTTTATTATTAAAGTGATGAGACTGACCTGTATGTATAGTGAGGTGTGTCACGAGATCTGTTTTGTGAGCAGTGGAGTATGAGCAATGCGCACACTGAAACTTGGCCTCTTTGTGTGTAAGCATATGTTGGCGTAAACCGGAGTATGAGAACAGCTGCTTACCGCATATCTGAGGAGTTCAACGAGCCACAATTATTGCAAATCGACATGTACTTTTTCAAGGACAATCTACTTCAGAGGATCTGAAGATATAGTCATATAATAATGCTGGACAATGGACATTTCACACAGCATCATCTAGCCCCAAACTAAGCAGAGCTTGTACTATGGAAACCAGATAATTGATATACTTATATATTTTAAGTTCGTAAATACATAATACATAGACACACAGAGATAAATATTTGCAGATCATACAAACATTTGAACTGGCAATGGGCGGGGTACATAGCTCGTAGAACTGACGGCCGTTGGGGCAGAAAAGTTCTCGAGTGGAGGCCACGCACCGGAAATCGCAGCAGAGGCCCCACTAGATGGACAGACGATCTGGTAAAGGTTGCTGGGAGCTGTTGGGTGCTGCACAAGATCGATCGCTGTGGAAATCGATGGGGGAGGCCTATGTTCAGCAGTGGACGCTAGATGGCTGAGGTGATGATGGTTTGGGGGTAGATCATATTCCCCCAATTAAGTACAAAGAGGTAGAGCTCTCCTCACCAGATCGGCCCGTCTGGCCCACTTATCTGGCTTGGCCTTACGGCCGACGGTTGTAGTTGGATAGTTCTATATGTTAGTTGCGCTTGAAAACTTCGATAGCGCGATCTAGGACTCGGTACAAATTTTGTCATTTGTATGGGAATTCGCTTATTATTGATCTCAGCGCCATCTAGTGATATTGATACTGAAGTAAGTACTCGTTTTAGCTAGGTGGTATAGCTAGTTTATGTAGCGATGGATAGAGGTCGCTACAATGGCCTTTTGCGTCCCAAGCGGG
Organism: Epirrhoe alternata; assembly: GCA_963565295.1. Classification (NCBI taxonomy): domain Eukaryota; kingdom Metazoa; phylum Arthropoda; class Insecta; order Lepidoptera; family Geometridae; genus Epirrhoe; species Epirrhoe alternata. The sequence goes on from OY751402.1 coordinate 1,149,001, forward strand.
CTTTCACTGCATCAGAGGTCGTCATAGATCAGAGAGATGGATTGTAGGTACAGTTGTAATTATTGTTTTCTATTGTAAGTTCAACTCACCTCACAAATATGTTTGGACATATTGTGCACGTCTTGGTGGTGTTTAATAGACTCCTCTTCGGTATCAAATTTAATGTTACACTTCACACAGCTTAGTTTTCTGAATATATATTGAATATAACTTTTTCTTTTTCTTGGAATCTTCTTTTCGTTTTCATTATTTTCTGTAATCTTTTTTTCTTTTTGAATCTTTTTTTTTTCTTTGCTGTAAGTTAAAATGTCAAACATTTGAATTTAAATAATGCGAGTGTCCCATTAAAACTGAAATTTTGTGGGTTTGTTTGTAATGTTTGTGTTTCAATCATACCTAAACCAATTTGGATGAAACTTGGAATAGGCGTACATAGTGACCTGTAACAGCTTAAAGGCTATTCAAAATGTTGCAATAGCTAGCTAGTAGAATATAAGAATCTGTATTGGGTATGATATATACAAGTTCGTTTTCAATGCTGAAACTTATAGCTGGAAGGCTGGACACAGACTGCGCTTTCATGAAGCACTGGACGCGCATAGTGCCATGTGCTCCGGAAGGAATCTCTATTATTAATTTAAGATGTTTTAACCATTAAATCTACCTATGGCTGTAAGTATTATGTTGTATGTATTTATGCTGAAATAAATAAATAAATAATGCACATTTCACACAGCATCATCTAGCCCCAAACTAAGCAAAGCTTGTACTATGAGAACCAGATAACTGATATACTACTTATATACTTTTTGTTTGTAAATACATTCATATAAACACCCAGACCCGAGATAATTGCAGATCATACAAACATTTATCTCGCCTTCTGCGTCTCAAGCGGGCTTTCACCCACTGCGCCACAGAGGTCGTCAAGTCAATTTAACTTACCATAACAATTCAAACGCCTTAGATGTAACATGTACTACTTTTAACCTGACAGTTTGTGTATTAGTCATTGGAATTGTGTTCTCTGTTTTAAACACTTTTGTAGTAGGTTCTGGAATATTTTTGTTAATTAACCCAGCCTCGTGCAAATCATTAATCACAGCCTTGTTCTCATAAAGATAATCAACCTCCTCCGCGGCCGGTTTATCCAATTCCTCAATTTTAACATCCACTTTGACATCGAGCTGTCGGTACGAATTTTCTGATTCAATGCATGTTGTTTTGAAGTTGTGAGCAATATTCAGCTGTGAGTAGCATTCTGGGCATATAAATGATGGTAAGATAGGATTTTCTGTCAACTGAAATAAAGATAAATTAATTACTTAGGTATATACATATTTTATTTACACCGCCTTTTTGCCTTCCTTTAATCCAGTTCATCCTAAGGTTGTCTGGAAGAAATCGCTCACAGCGATAAGACCGCCCATTGTACTTCGCTTTAAATGTTTTCTTGTATCTTTGTTTGTATTTTGTAATGTCCATGTGGTGTACAATAAAGTATTTTCTATCTTCTATCTATCTATCTATCTATCTATCATGGACAAATAAATACTAGAATTTCTTCGTCCATGCTATTTAAGTAAGTAATGTACTTAAGTTCATAATTTTTTTAAGCTTAAGCTGATAGACAGATGTCTGAACCAGTGGACATTATGACATGATCGGTACCTAAACTTAGGCCATGATTTATACAGCATCAGGGGGCAATCCATGCCTACACTTAACGGGACGCTGTAGTGCCTGAGACATTGTTTGAGATGGAATAGGCTTGCCCAGCACCTAAACCATCCTCTCAGCTTAATCAGCCACAGGAAAGGCAACGTCAATACGTGTTTTGTCTTTACCGGTAAGTTACGAGCTCTTATCGGATCAGTACTTAGTAGTAGAAGTAACACAAATAAGTAGGCAAGTACTCACAAGTATTCCAGTACAAAATAGTATTCTTTCAACAATTTTGGAATCAGGACTGAATAGCGTTTTCATCAAATTACTTTTCCTCATGCACACCCGACATGTGCCTGATGAGTGGATATTTCGTACTTTAGTTAATTCGGGTTTAATGCATGCCATTCTTGTAGTGCTAAACTGTTCTGTTGTAGTTTAATCCGGAGTTTAAAAAGCCACAATAAAGTCTTTTTCACGCCGGAACTTAGCAAAGAATAAAATTACTCCTACTCTGTGAATTACTCTCAACTAGGCTTGTGTAGTTCCTGAACTAAGTACTAGTAGGAAGGAATTCATTCCCACACGTGTACTAGTGGAACTAGTTCACATAACTCGGTCCTAATAGGACTATTAGTACTCTAGTACACTAGTTCATTCGATCGTTTCGTGAAGGAAATTATCAAAACTGCGCCTTCCTGCACTGTAATAGGGTTTAAATCGGCATGCGTACCTACCCTTGTACTAGGACGGAATGAAAAGAACTACACGATCCTATTAGGACTCTAGTTCATTCGATCGTTCGGAAAAAGAACTGTTAACTAATGTAATTGTATTCACATGTCAGTGTCTGATTGGTTTGTCAAGCGCAGACAGAGATAGACTCAATAGGCGAGTAAGCGGTAGTAAGACAGAGATATCACGGTGGTGGGCGTTTCATTCGATCTTTAGTTTAGTACGAACATCGTTCATGTCCTACAAAACACAAAGCTAGTACGTAGTTCAGGACCGACCGACCGACCGAGCAATCGGACTTCGGAGCAATGACTCATTATAGAACCGAGGATCTACTGTACTAGATGTACTAATAGTACTAGAAGTCCGATCTAGTTCTTCACAACGATCGTACTAGTACGGAGCGCTCTCTGTACTGACCGAGCAAGAACAAGCCTACTCTCAACTTCAACTTCTTTATGGCTACTGCGACTTGTTTGTCACAATTCTGCCAGTGTCCGTTTCATGCTAGTGTCATAAACTTAGAGGGAATAAGAATAAGTATTAGCAGATGGCCGGTGTACTCTCACGAGTATGCCAGGCCAGCCAATTGCCTGCCAGTATGCATGACATGACACATTGAACATGTTTCGTTTCACATCGTGCAGCTCTTAACAATTTTGAAACAAAAAAAATCAAGTAAAAAAATTAAACGATAAAACATACAAAAAATAATGTGTTTGTCTATTTCCTGTTTAATTACTTCATAAATTATCATAAACGAGCCATAAAATACAAATAAATAAACAATAAACATTTTCTTCAAACCCGTCAAATAACGTAACATAATAGAAACTGCGAAAATGAAAATCGAAACAATCGTTGAATCGGTAGGTAAAAAAATAATCGTTGGTTTAGTAATTTTATCTATAAATAAGTAAGTAAACTTCTTGAGATAAAGATAATTTATTTGCTCAAAACATTGTGTAGGTTACATTTGCATGCAAGAACACAAGTTTTAGAATTTGTAACAACATGCTTTACCGAAACATATCGGCGTGAAAATTAATACAACACAGGCGCGTCAAAATTAAAATTTGTCATCTAAAAATTCATTTAATATCATAGTAACATTTGTCAATTAACATTTTCTTAAATCTAATTTTAAATAAACTAATATTCATGTCTTTGTAACATTTAGGTATCTTATTATAAATAATCGGTGCCATACAATAAACACTTGTTCAATAAGAAAGAAAGAAATTATTTATTTAACCAAAAAAAAAAACAGAAAAACACTCAAACTAAAGACAATAAACTTAGAACAAGAACATAAATCAAAAAAGATAAAGAGTGGAGTAATAGTGTTCTGTGGTGCTGCAGCAAATAGGTTGCAATAATGCTGTTTTCGATGAATTCAGCTAGTTTATTCACATTTTCATCTTATTTTACCGGTAAATTACTTTTAATTTTGCCACTTCTTTATCAAATGAACTCGGCGTATCTACATTTATCCTGGGACGGCCTAGCTTTGCCGGCGGTACGCGGACTGCGTGACGAACCAATAGATGGCGCTTCCATTGGTCGCGTTGGAAGAAACAAGAATCGCACAAGTTGCACGCAAACCTGCAAACAAAATGAACAACTTCTGGCTTGGCTTTGGAATCGATTAACAGGAGTTGAGGGTTAAATAAGTTTAAAACCGGTTGGGGTATGCTTCTTAATTACTTACAAGACACTAATAACTTCAGGCAATGCATGTTTTCGAAAAAATAATAAAAAATATTTCTAACCTGAAATCAGACTACAAGCGAAATTCAACGTTAGAATGGATAATTTGACAACTAAATCTGTCTTTTAAATTGTCTGTGGTATAGAATTTCGTGAAAGATTGATGCAAACGGAACGTAAAAAATATGTCAGTGTCATTGTAGGTACTCATTTTTGGCGCTCATTCCGCTTTTCTTTAAATTGATGGAAACGGAATGTAAAAAATATGTCAGTGTTATCGTACTATTTTTACGTACTTATGAAAGTTTGTAGTCAGTTGGTTTTGTCAGTTGGTTAGGTTAGGTTTGGATAGTGACCATCAATGCGCGAGGCGAGCGAGCAAAGCGAGCGTGCCGCGGCAGCGGCCGCCGAAGCGCCAGAAATCCCTTACTCTATTATAGTTAAAGTAAATTAAAATGTTTGTTTTTTTTATGATGCATGGGTTATTAGTCTGTGGTTAGGTTATATTCCGCCCCTCTTTGCTAAATGATACGAATTCTGTACGAAATATTTTTTATTATTTTTTCGAAAACATGCATTGCCTGAAGTTATTAGTGTCTTGTAAGTAATTAAGAAGCATACCCCAACCGGTTTTAAACCTATTTAACCCTCAACTCCTGTTAATCGATTCCAAAGTTATACCCAACTTCTTTTATAAATAAATAAATAATGCTGAACATTTCACCCAGCATCATCTAGCCCCAAACTAAGCAATGCTTGTACTATGGGAACCAGATAACTGATATACTACTTTACTTTTTGTTTTGTAAATACATACATATTATACATAGTACCCAGACCCGAGATAAATATTTGCAGATCATACAAACATTTATCCCGCCGCGGGGATCGAACCCGCAACCTTCTGCGTCCCAAGCGGGCGTTCACCCACTGCGCCACAGAGGTCGTCAGAGGTCGGTTTTGAGAACACAATTAAGTATGCTTTACCTAAAATGTATTTATTACAAACAAATATGTATAAATAAATAATGCTGGACATTTCACACAGCATCATCTAGCCCCAAACCATCCACCATTCCTATCTGTAATCTGTGCCCAAACTAAGCAAAGATGATGAGTAGAACCTAAGAGTGGTGAGAGACAGCTCAAGTTAGAGACCGCTTGGAAAACTTCGGGGGATAGGTACTTTTGCCCAGTGGGACAATAAAGGTTAATGAAGTTTAATAAGTAAGTAAGTTCGTATGAGTCAGTAGCCAACTCTGGTGACGGAGTTTTTAGGCCGCCTTAAGGCCTCCGTCATGGCTTAACGACTTAAATAGCCGGGACCGATAATTTAACGTGCCCTCCGAAGCACGGAAGCGCTCAGATGAAAATGCCACTGGCGGTCACCCATCCACTTACAGACCGTTTCGAACGTTGCTTAACTTCGACGATCTATCAAGAACGACTAAGCAAGCACGACCATGAGCGCTTGTAGTTTAGTAGACTATTGACATTTTTGTATTTTATTGTAGTCATTTTGTAATAAAAATTTTTGAAAAAAAAATTGAACCGACTTCACATAACACAAATAGACACTAAGAACCTTCTTTGTACCTACACTAAAAAGAGAAAAATAAGAATATACACATGCAATTATTACTTACAGTATTCAAATAATAAATTATTATGTTATATTATGTTTGAAGTCGGTACCAACTACCTATGCATTTACATCTAAGAAGAAATTACGAGTACAATAGAACTTGGGTGCAAAATTGTATGGGGTAGTTAGAGTAGAATAGTTGGCACCGACTTCAAACATATTATAACATAATAATTTATTATTTGAATACTGTAAGTAATAATTGCATGTGTATATTCTTATTTTTCTCTTTTTAGTGTAGGTACATAGAAGGTTCTTAGTGTCTGTTTGTGTTATGTGAAGTCGGTTCAATTTTTTTTTCAAAAATTTTTATTTTTCAATTTTTAGTGTAAATAATATAGTAGGTTAGGTTAGATATTGGAATAGTCAAGATTAAAGAAGTTACAGTGAGAATCCCTCAGGAATAAAATTATATGGGATCACCTCGAGCGTATTTAAACATGTCAAACTATTCAATGTTTTACTCAGATTTTGTAGTGAGAATGAGGTTTTTTGAGATTTACAGGAAAACTATCAATCCCTCAGGAAAAAAAAGTATGAGGACCACCTAGATATGGATACCCTTTAAAGCAAAAAAAAAAAATTTTGGAAATCGGTCCACATTTTTCGGAAATATCGGTGATTTTTTGAGTATTACGGGAAAACTATCAATCCCTCAGGAGTAAAATTTTTATGGGACCACTATGGGAGCATACCCTATCAAACAAAAAAAATATTTTGGAAATCGGTTTATAACTGACGGAGATATCGATGAACATACATAAAAAAAAAAAAAAAAAAAAAAAAAACATACATACACCCGAACATAGAACCTCCTCCTTTTTTTGAAGTCGGTTAAAAAGGTATTGTGTCTCGTTTAATGTGAATGTTATTTATTTAGGTATTTTGTTTCTAATATTTTAAATTGACATTACTTATAATTAGTGTAATTGGTTGTAAACCGTTCTAATTATTTTCAATAAATAAATGAAGATAAAAAGTCATCATCATCAGCCTATAGCAGTCCACAGTTATCTAGCGTCCTACTGAACATAGGCCTCCCCCATAGATTTCCACAGCGATCGATCTTGTGCAGCACCCAACGGCTCCCAGCAACCTTTACCAGATCGTCTTTCCATCTAGCGGGTCCGTCCTCTGCTGCGATTTCCGGTGCGTGGCCTCCACTCGACAACTTTTCTGCCCCAACGGCCGTCAGTTCTACGAGCTATGTTCCCCGCCCACTGCCAGTTCAACTGCTGGATATAGGCCTCCCCCAATGAGCGCCCTGCCCTCAGCACGACGCATCCAGCTTCTGCCAGAATAAAAAGTACCTTAACACTAACAACATACCGTTTAGTTTGAGTATGTTTGACTGAATGTTTGTCCAAGGACTTTTGGTTAACAAAGCGTTCGTCACAGCGGTCGCAGGAGAACGGTCCAAGATGCTTGTAGCGGACGTGTTTGCGACAGTTTGAGGAAGTGCGGAATCTGAGTGGACACTCGCTGCACTGGTATTTCTTCTCACCTGGCAAATAAAGTACAATTTAGGGGTCTTCAAATCAAGAGTAAATAGGTTCCTTCTAGGTAAGCATGCTCCATCTTAGACCTCACTACTGCTTAACATCAGGCATAGTGAGGTCAAATGCTGACCTATTTAATTAAAAAAAAAAACATAAAATAAACTTTTTTTTTCTCAGTGTTAAAAAGTAAGTGTACGGAGTTTTTAGGCCGCCTTAAGGCCTCCGTCATGGCTTAACGACTTAAATATCCGGGAACGACAATTTAACGTGCCCTCCGAAGCACGGAAGCGCTCAGATGAAAATGCCACTGGCGGTAACCCATCCACTAACAGACCGTTTCGAACGTTGCTTAACTTCGACGATCTATCAAGAACGACTAAGCAAGCACGACCACGAGCGGTTCAGTGTTGTGTTGATGTGCAATTAGTCTCGCGACTATAAGCGGATGTGCTATCAGTTATTGTAGTTTGTGGCTCGTGCTCCACTTTTGGAGCGCGACTCCTTAAGCTGGGTACTCACTTAGCAGTGTAGCACGTAACGTATCAGATACGGTATCAACCTGCAAGTGGGTACGGCTCGTCCACGGTCCTCCGCGTATCTAGCTACGAGCTGCCGGATCCGCAGTGCTCGCAACGACGTCACGCCGCGTTCATATTCAGTTCGTTTGAAGCTCGCGCGTACGTACTCAACACACAAGCGGTCGTGACGCCGTCCACGAGCACACTGCGAGCCGCCTTTGTGTTCGCAGGGAAACCGCCACTCGGCGGATCACTGCGAGCTTACAGTGCTCCACGCGCGAGCGGCTCGCAGCGGGCTCGTGCCTACGTACTCACTTGATACCGTATCTGATACGTTACGTGCTACACTGCTAAGTGAGTACCCAGCTTTAGGCATTTGCTAGCTTCTTTGGTTTCGTTTGGATGTCTTGTCTCTTCAGTCTTTTTTGGTAGCTCTGTTGATGCAGCTGGGCTGCTAGCTTGTTGGGGGTGATGTGCTAGGCGCGCTTTATACATATATATTTTGCAGCAGTCGATCTGATTTCCTCTTTAACGGTATAACTTTGGAATCGATTAACAGGAGTTGAGGGTTAAATAGGTTTAAAACCGGTTGGGGTATGCTTCTTAATTACTTACAAGACACTAATAACTTCAGGCAATGCATGTTTTCGAAAAAATAATAAAAAATATTTCGTACAGAATTCGTATCATTTAGCAAAGAGGGGCGGAATATAACCTAACCACAGACTAATAACCCATGCATCATAAAAAAAACAAACATTTTAATTTACTTTAACTATAATAGAGCAAGGGATTTCTGGCGCTTCGGCGGCCGCTACCGCGGCACGCTCGCTTTGCTCGCTCGCCTCGCGCATTGATGGTCACTATCCAAACCTAACCTAACCAACTGACAAAACCAACTGACTACAAACTTTCATAAGTACGTAAAAATAGTACGATAAAACTGACATATTTTTTACATTCCGTTTCCATCAATTTAAAGAAAAGCGGAATGAGCGCCAAAAATGAGTACCTACAATGACACTGACATATTTTTTACGTTCCGTTTGCATCAATCTTTCACGAAATTCTATACCACAGACAATTTCAAAGACAGATTTAGTTGTCAAATTATCCATTCTAGCGTTGAATTTCGCTTGTAGTCTGATTTCAGGTTAGAAATATTTTTTATTATTTTTTCGAAAACATGCATTGCCTGAAGTTATTAGTGTCTTGTAAGTAATTAAGAAGCATACCCCAACCGGTTTTAAACCTATTTAACCCTCAACTCCTGTTAATCGATTCCAAAGCCAAGCCCATAGAAACACCCAGACCCGAGATAAATATTTGCAGTTCATACAAACATTTATCCCGCGGCGGGGATCGAACCCGCAACCTTCTGCGTCCCAAGCGGGCTTTCCCAAGAGGTCGTCAAACCTTAAATAAGTAATTTGTTTTAATAATTTTCTGTAAATTTTATTTTTTGTTGCCCTGGTTCTTCGTGGCGAGGAACTACAAACTTGATACATTGAGTGTCTGTAGTGAGGTGACTGACCTGAGTGTATTGTGAGGTGATCCATAAGATCTCTTTTGGAAACTGTGGAGTACGAGCAATGCGCACACTTAAACGAGTTTCCTTTGTGTTTAAGCATATGTCGGTTATACACTTGTTGGACCAAGAACAGCTTACCGCAAACCTGAGGAGTGAAATAGAGTTAAGAAATGAAAAGTCTTATCAAAATTTTGGTTAAGAAATGAAAAGTCCTATCAATCTCATCAGACGGGATTCGAACCCGCATCGATCAGACGATCCTCCTAAAGCCGGAGTGCCTAACCTCTCGGCCACAGAACCCTAGTTGTCGGCATCCAAATCTTTGATAAGCTCTCTTTGTAGTATAAAATTACAAGAAATACGAGTTGTACTATGGGAACCATATAACTGATATACTACTTATATACTTTTTGTTTGTAAATACATCATACATAAACATAGAAACACCCAGACCCGAGATAAATATTTGCAGATCATACAAACATCCCGCGGCGGGGATCGAACCCGCAACCTTCTGCGTCTCAAGCGGCCTTTACCCACTGCGCCACAGAGGTTGTCATAGAACTAGTTGAATAGATCATAGAGATTATTTGTTAGATAGATAAAAAAATTATTTGGGAAAACACACACACAGACGAACAAAACTAGGTACAGCTGACACAGCAAAAAAAAACAAAATGTATTAGATCTAGGTAGGTACTACAGTAAAAACTTAATCTATTATATTCTATATTACACACAATACAGAAAAAAATGGTTGTCTGTAAAGTCGGTTTACTGACGATAGTTGAACGTGTTAACGTTTGTGGTTTTTTTTGACCTTGACCTGGACCTGGACCTTGACTTTGACTTTTGATCGGTTTACTGACGATAGTACAACGTTTGTGCTTCTTTGCCGCTCGTTCCGCGCTCTCGCTTGCACTTCAAGCCTTACATGGAACGCCTCATGACGAGGTAACGACGCATAACGACATGTTTTTTCGTGCGTGCAGCCGTCTCCATCGAATTATAAGACATTTTTTTGACGTATAACACGTCAAAAAAATAATTAAATATATTAAATCTACTACTACAAACAAAAAAAATCTAATACAAGAGAAAATAACGAGGCAGGTGAAGGACGTCTGTGTTGGTGCAGTCCGAAAAGGTACAGCTGTTATCTTGATTTCTATTCCAAGTTCAACTCACCTCGCAAACATATTGGGACATATTGTGCTTGTCTTGGTGGTGTTTAATAGACTCCTCTTTGGTCTCAAATTGAATGTCACACCTTTTACACCGTACATTTGTGTATCTATAATTAACTCTTTTTTTTGGAATCTTCTTTTCTTTAAGAATCTTTTTTTGTTTTTCTTTTTTTTTGCTGTAATTAAGATAATATAAATAAATAAATAATGCTGAACATTTCACACAGCATCATCTAGCCCCAAACTAAGCAAAGCTTGTACTATGGGAACCAGATAACTGATAGAATAATTAGATACTTTTTTTTTGTAAATACATACACAGTATACATAGAAACACCCAGACCCGAGACAAATATCTGCAGATCATACAAACATTTGTCCCACGGCAGGGATCAAACCCGCAACCTTCTGTGTCGCAAGCGGACCTTCGCCCACTGCGCTACAGAGGTCAACAGACTACACCTATATCTATACGAATATTATAAAGAGGAAAAATTTGTTTGTTTGTATGTATGTTTGTTTGAAATGAATAGGCTCCGAAACTACTGGACCGATTTGAAAAATTCTTTCACCAATAGAATCCCACATTATCCCTGATGAACATAGGCTATATTTTATCCCGAGGAAGTGAAGTTTTCCCGAGGGATCGCGGGAGCACCGCGGCGGACAGCTAGTAAGTTATAAAACTGTAGCAACCTCAGCGCCCGACTCCTTAACCTATGTCAAAAGTTCTGGTTTTACAACTAACATGATTTGTTTTTTGATACATATGAAGGTACTTATTATAACAAGAAATGTGTTACATGATATTATGTTTAAAAGAAAATAATAATAAAAAGAGAGAAATTGTACTTAATATTTAGTAAGTATTATATCTAGGTAGGTAAATGTGTTTGCTTTTGTGTGTATAAGTGAGTTTTTGTGTGTAAAGTGTGTGTGTGTGGTGCATGTATGCGTGTGTGGGTGGGTGTATAAGATAAAAAGGTGTTCCAGTTGTGGTAGTGACACTACCATTATACATTATAAGTAGGTAAAAAGTAAGTAAGTTCGTATGAGTCAGTGGCCAACTCTGGTGACGGAGTTTTTAGGCCGCCTTAAGGCCTCCGTCATGGCTTAACGACTTAAATAGCCGGGACCGACAATTTAACGTGCCCTCCGAAGCACGGAAGCGCTCAGATGAAAATGCCACTGGCGGTCACCCATCCACTTACAGACCGTTTCGAACGTTGCTTAACTTCGACGATCTATCAAGAACGACTAAGCAAGCACGACCACGAGCGCTTCTTATAAGTAGGTGTATCATTGGGTATGACAATACAAGTTGGTTTTCAATACTACTTTCCACCAGGCAAACTTCTCAATATAACTTACCATAACAATTCAAATTCCTTTGATGAAACATGTACAACTTTTAACTTGACAGTTTGTGAATTAGTCATTGGAATTGCTTTGTCTGTTTCAGACACTTTTGTTGTAGGATCTGGAACATTTTTGTTGATAAGCCCATCCTCTTGCAAATCATTGATCTCAGCCTCATCATCAAGATTCGGAACTACTTTGTCTTTTCTAGAACTTTTTGTTGTAGGATCTGGAATATTTTTGTTGATAAGCCCATCCTCTTGCAAATCATTGATCCCAGCCTCATCATCAAGATTCGGAACTACTTTGTCTTTTCTAGAACTTTTTGTTGTAGGATCTGGAATATTTTTGTTGATAAGCCCAACCTCTTGCAAATCATTAATCTCAGCCTCATCTTCATCAAGATATTCAATCTCCTCAGCCGGTTCATCTTCATCACTCTCAGTTACTGTCTCATTGACATCAAGTTGTCGGAATGTATTTTCTGATTCAATGCATGTAGTTTTGAAGTAGTAGGCAATATTCAGCTGTGAGTAGCATTCTGGGCATATACATGATGGTAAGTTAGGATTTTCTGTCAACTGAAAGAGAGATTGAAATGAGTGATGTAATGTTGAATGTTAGAGTGAGAAATGTGATTTGGGAACAGTGTGGAGTGAAAGATGTAGTGTTGAGGATCGAGAAAGGTTAAGATGGTTTGGGCATGTAGATGATGGATGACATTCGTTTGACAAAGCAAGTGTGTATGAGACAGCTGGAAGAGGAAGGCCTAGGCGAACCTTGGATCAAATTGGCGATGTTTTGGAAAAGGGCCAGAAAAGTGCCCTAAACCGGCGAGCATGTATGAAGAATGTAATAAGAGGGAATGAGGCGAAAGTTGTGTGTCAGGATCGTAACGAGTGGAGATCCGTGGTCTCTGCCTACCACTTCGGGAAGGAGGCGTGATTTTATGTAAGTATGTATGAAACAGAGTTACCAACGTAAAATTCGATTGAACATGGTCTGTCTTCCAAAAAGTTCTAGAGTTATGAGGTTACTTACAAGTATTCCAGTACAAAATTGTATTCTCTCAACAATTTTGCATTCGGGACCGAAGAGCGCTTTCAACGAACTATTTTTTTTCATGCACACTCTACATGTGCCTGATGAGTTGCTCAGATTATTTCGTATTTTCGATATTTCGGGTTTAGTGCATGCCATTTTAATATAAAACTTCGTAAACTAAAAAACTATGATGAACAGCATACCACCCACACTCACTTCATCAATGAATGAATCACAGACGTACTAGGGATACTGCGTATGGAATGAATATTTATCTCTACCTAATCTGTGGAATGAATGTTGGTTGAGTTGAGAATTGAGAGAGAAACGAAATCGAAACGAAACCTTTCAAAATGATTCCATTAGCGCCATCTGTTATCGAGTAGTAGAGTAGTTAGGAAAAAAAGTGACGTTGTATTTGACAAGTTTGAATTGAACTTTGTTTGATTGAAGGTTTGTCTCAAAAACTTAATTTTATTTGTTTTGCTAAGTGTGTTGGTTTATTTGTTGTGTGTTGGTTGGCAAATCAAAGATCGTATCGTGGCTAGTTAACAAAGCAGATTATTAAAATGGCATGCCCTAAACCCAAATTAACTAAAGTACGAAATAATCCGAGCAACTCATCAGACACTTGTAGAGTGTGCATGAGAAAAAGTAACACGATGAAAGCGCTTTTTGGTCCCGATTGCAAAATTGTTGAGAGAATACATTTTTGTACTGGTATACTTGTAAGTAATATTCATAAACTATACTATAGGTGTGTTTATGAGATAAAACGAATACTTAATTTAATTTTTATCGTTATTTCAGTTGACAGAAAATCCCATCTTACCATCATTTATATGCCCAGAATGCTACTCACAGCTGAATATCGCTCACAACTTCAAAACCACATGCATTGAATCAGAAAATGCATTCCGAGAACTTGATGTCAAAGAAGAAGTTAAAACTGAGAATGATGAAGATGAACCGGATGTGAAAGAGGAGATAGAACTTTATGAAGATGAGACAAAGAATAATAGAGAGACTGAGTTAAAAGATAATCCAGAGCCTATTAATGAAGAACAACAAGACAAAGAGGTCCCTAAACTTGCAACAAAGTTAGGAAAAGGAGACAAAGCTGTTCTGAAACCTAAGAAAACGAAAGGAAATGTTGTAAGGTATTTCCTACTTACATGTTCTTGGTATCTATTATTATTATCTATATTAATATTATAAAGAGGAAAAATTCTTTCACCAATAAAATCCCACATTATCCCCGATGAACATAGGGTATATTCTATCCAGGGGAAGTGAAGTTTTTCCGAGGGACCGCGGGTAACACCTCGATGGACAGCTAGTTATTTATAATACACAGGCAGCTCTCAGAGCTGATGCATGTATATCTTAGTCCTTGTCAGTGCGCTTTAAATATTTGTCCAGTCTATTCTTGAAAGAGTTCACTGAGGGGCCACTTATCACTGACTCTGGTAACCGGTTCCATTTGTGCATGACGCGATTCGGCAATATGTGCTCAATCAAACTTTTTTTCTTTCCATTTTCATCTGTGATAGGTCTTCTGACAGTTTGCTTGAGTGATTCCGGTGGCATTAAGAGTGAAGAGGCCAGTGCCCTTTATCCTCTCATAGTATGTCCCTTCTCTTCAGCTGCCGCACTAGACATATCCAGCAGTTGAGTGGCAAGTTCATTAGGGTGGTGAGCCAGGCGTTTGATGTATCGCTCCTTTATTTTCTCTATCAAAGGTCTAAGATCGAAACGGTCTGTAAGTGTGGGTGACCGCAGTGGCATTTTCATCTGAGCGCTTCCGTGCTTCATAGTACACTTAAAATTGACAGTCCGAGTTTGTTCGTTAAACCGTGACGGAGGCCTTAAGCGGCCTAAAAACTCCATCTCTAGTTGGCCACTGACTCTTAAGAACATATGCCTGGGCTTTTTCAATTTCAATGCCTTAATTTATTGAGGTGATTCTATTTTTGCACACCAGTCCAGCTATTCTTCAGGGTGTCCTGTCAACACATAGGCCTCTTCTAACCATTTCCATTCTGTTCTGTTCCCTGCAACTCGCAGCCACCTAGGCTTATACTGACTCATAATTTTGTTACAGCAAAGAAAAAAATAACGAGAAACCTGAGAAACCAAAAAAGATAAAAACGGGTGGAGAATTTAGAAAGCTATATTGTGGCTGGTGCAAAATTCGTTTCAAGACCAGAGATGAATCTCATGAACACCATCAAACGCTACACAAATTGTCTAAATTTGTGTGTGAGGTGAGTTTCAATAATAAATAAATAATGCTGGACATTTCACACAGCATCATCTAGCCCCAAACTAAGTAAAGCTTGTACTATGGGAACCAGATAATAGATATACTACTTCTATACTTTTTGTTTGTAAATACATACATTTATACATAGAAACACCCAGACCCGAGATAAATATTTGCAGATCATACAAACATTTATCCCGCGGCGGGGATCGAACCTGCAACCTCAATTTTGTTAGACTGGCTCCCCACTGGAGCTTGAATTTTTAGTTTTAAGATGGATCACCTAAAAGAATGATAGGCCCCAAACCGTGTTTGTTGCCCTGATTCTTCACGGTATTGGTCGCGGAACAGGAGTAAATTCAGTTTTAAGACTATTCTAAGTGATCCAAGCGGTCCTACTGAATAAATGCTTTTTGGCTTTGACTTTGAATAGAACGAGTATTAATGACTAGTTAAAGTTATGAACCGATAGGCCACCGCAGCTTATGGCGAAGGTCGATTCTCTTATCTTCCAGTGCAAGACCCATTAAAATCGGTTCAGCCATTCCAGAGATTAGCCCGGATAAAGATATATGCAGAGTAGTGTCCTAAAACAGAACTAGATGGCGCCATATGTCATGTTTTGGATCCAAGAGAATTTTCGCTGGATTGGGATTAACGCGGGAAAAATCAACCCACGCGAACAAAGTCGCGGGTACAGCCAGTTTTCTATACTAATCTATGAGGGAAGATTTGTTTGTTTGAATTGAATAGGCTCCAAAACTACTACCGATTTGATAAATTCTTTCACCATTAGAATCCTACATTATCCCTGATAATATATAGTTATACTCGCGTCGTCGGAGAATGAGTTGCAGGAGATGGTAACAGTTATGCATGAAGCTTTTAAGCGAAAGGGAATGAAAGTAAATGTGAGCAAACCGAAAATTATGGTTTTTGAAAAAGATGAATGTATGACAGCATGCAATATTCTGATTGACGATGAAAGAGTGGAACAAGTGAAAGAGTTTGTGTATCTGGGGACATTGTTTACAAGAGAGGGGAAGTACGATGAGGATATCGAAAGGAGAGTGAATGCTGGAAACCGAATGAATGGGGCTCTCCATGATTTTATGAGCAGCCGGAAAGTGTCCGACAAGGCACGACTGGCAGTTCATAGAGGAGTGTTGGTACCGACATTGATGTATGGAAGTGAAAGTTGGGTGTGGCAGAAAAAACATCAGAGTAGAGTGAATGCTGTTGAAATGAGAGCGTTGCGTAGTATGTGTGGGATAACGTTGAATGATAGAGTGAGAAATAGTGTGATAAGGGAACAGTGTGGAGTGAAAGAAGATGTAGTGTTGAGGATCGAGAAAGGTATGTTAAGATGGTTTGGGCATGTAGAGAGGATGGATGACAATCGTTTGACAAAGCAAGTGTATGATGCGAGTGTGCATGGGACAGCTGGAAGGGGAAGACCTAGGCGAACCTTCTTGGATCAAATTGGCGACATTTTGGAGAAGGGCCAGGTCAAAAGTACCCTAAACCGACGAGCATGTATGAAGAATGTAATGAGAGTGAATGAGGCGAAAGTTGTGTGTCAGGATCGTAGCGACTGGAGAACCGTGGTCTCTGCCTACCCCTTTGGGAAAGAGGCGTGACTTTATATGTGTATGTATGTATGTATTATCCCTGATGAACATAGGCTATATTTTATCCCGGGAAAGTGGTGTTTTCCTGAGGGACCGCGAGTAATAGCGCGACGGACAGCTAGTACATAATAAGGGTAGGAAGTACGTTAATTTTTAAATAAATAAATAATGCTGAACGAACATTTCACACAGCATCATCTAGCCCCAAACTAAGCAAAGCTTGTACTATGGGAACCAGATAACTGATATACTACTTATATACTTTTTGTTTGTAAATACACACATATTATACATAGAAACACCCAGACCCGAGATAAATATTTGCAGATCATACAAACATTTATCCCGCCGCGGGGATCGAACCCGCAACCTTCTGCGTCCCAAGCGGGCTTTCACCCACTGCGCCACAGAGGAGAGATTTTTAAAGTTCGCTTAACTCCACAGGTATGCGGTAAGCAGTTCTTGTATCATGCGTCGCATGTCTCCCATATGCGCATACATACGGGACAGGCATATATGTGTGCACATTGCCCGTACGACACCGTTAACAAATCGGATCTTAAAAAACATCTTACAATACATACAGGTTTGTATACATGGCATCTGCGCAGAACACAATTTTGTATGGAAAAGCGACTTCACGAATGTTGTTTTTAAGAAGATAGTTAATAGGCACCTTCTGGGTAGGCTCGCTCCATCGTAGACCTCATTCTTGCCTATGTAAGTTTCGAGGTCAAGAGTCGACCCATTCATCTAAAAAAAAAATGCCTAGATCGTTTGAAAGAACTATAAGTACTTATAACTGACGACCTCTGTGGCGCAGTGGGTGAAAGCCCGCTTGGGACGCAGAAGGTTGCGGGTTCGATCCCCGCCGCGGGATAAATGTTTGTATGATCTGCAAATATTTATCTGGGGGGCTGGGTGTTTCTATGTATAATATGTATTTACAAACAAAAAATATCAGTTATCTGGTTCCCATAGTACAAGCCTTGCTAACTTTGGGGCTAGATGATGCCGTGTGAAATGTCCAGCATTATTTATTTATTTCACCAGGCGAGAAGAAGTTCCACTGCCACGCGTGTCCAGCAACCTTTCGCACGTCATCAAACCTATCCAACCATCTCCTTCACAAGCACGGAGGCAAGAAAAGGTTCTTCTGCAATATGTGCGACAAGAGTTTCTTCCACAATCATCGTCTGAACCGACATTTGGACTCTCATAATAACACTAAACGGTATTATAAAGGAATTATACTCAGCACTTGTAGAAATGATAATAATTTATTACTTGATTACAATTTATTAACTTTGTCACATTTTATCAACTCGGTTAGGTACAACTTATTAATTTATTAACTTGGTTATAAATCGGAATCAGAGCAACCTATTTGTTCAAAAATACTTTCTAGAATGGCGCGCACTAGCGTCCTCCTGCTTTTATAATCCGACCATAGATAATAATAAATAATACTCTTTGTGGGCGTTCAAAATCGTCAAATCATTACATTATGTTTGTTTGTCATGTCTGTTGTACTGTAGTGTAGGTAGGTAGGCCTACCTCTGGTATTGGTTTAGTTTTTTCGTTCGATTGATGGATATTCGCATGCTTCCCACCACGATTTCTGACTTCAAGGGTAAATTTTTCAGTTTGGAATATTTGGTCCTAGGTACGGAACGTGTTTTAACGTTTGAAAAATTGGCCCGTGAAGTTAGAAATCGTGGTGGGAAGCTTCCGAATGTTCATCAAACGAACGAAAAATGAACGCGAATACGGGCCCTGGAACGAGCAAGGATGTAGAATTATCGTACTAATTTTACACATGCCTCGCATATAAATTTACCTACCAAACTTTGCGCATGCTTAAAAAAAAGTATTGTACCTACCCTACATACATAAAATCACGCCTCTTTCCCTGTGGGGTAGGCAGAGACCACGGATCTCCAGTCACTACGATCCTGACACAACTTTCGCCTCATTCACTCTCATTATACTCATACATGCTCGTCGGTTTAGGGTACTTTTTATATATAGGTACACAATATTTCTCACTCTATCATTCAACGTTACCCCACCCCACACATACTACGCAACGCTCTCATTTCAACAGCATTCACTTTACTGATGTTTTTTCTGCCACACCCCACTTTCACTTCCATAACCTATAAGTACCTAACCTACCTACTAAAATTTTTATTTTATTTCAGCCATGAGTGCCCAATCTGCCACTCGTGTTTCACCCGCCGCTGTCACTGGAAGAAGCATCTCCTAAAGCAACACGCGGTGCCGACCCCGCCCGCGCGCCCCGGTCGTACCACTGAAAGACTGAAGCTGAAATCTAGTGCGATTGAGGATAAAACACTAAATAAATCTAAATGAATATTTCACTTTTAAAATCATTCTACCCCTTGTGATAGTCGTGTTGTCGATACACGTGTTGTAGGCTCAAGCTACATTGAATTGGCAAGCGCGCGTCAATTCGTTTTAGCAAGCTATTATAAACCTTATGAATAATGGTACAAGATATAGCAACGCTTGTAGAAGAGCGATCTGGCGAAGCTATCTAGCGGGCCGCTCTGGCTCGAGTGGTTCATTCTACAAGCGTTTCTATATCTTGTACCATTGTTCATAAGGTTTATAATGGTGCGCTGTAAAGCTAATTGACGCGCGCTTGCCAATTCAATGTGGCTTGAGCCTTACTCTCTGAAATGCAACCTAGTTATATTAAAGTTTGTATTGAACACAGAATTTCTTTGTTCATTTTTTAGGGTTCCGTACCCAAAGGTTAACGGGGAGACCCTATTACAATTACGCTAAGGCTTCACCAGGCTGTATCACAAGGTTCAAATGTTCACAGATGATGTATTCTGTTGCCGCGATAACAAATACTAAAAAACAATAAAATTAATATTTATGTGGGTTCCCATACAACAAACACGATTTTCTTGTTGTTTTTATAGATAACTAACTCGCGCGGTGTGACCCGCGGTCCCTCGGGATTTTTTCGGAATAAAATGTAGCATATGTCCTTCCCTGGGATACAACCTTTAACCTTTATCAATGCCAATTTTCAGGTTCTGTTCAGTGGTTTGGGCGTGAAAAGTTAACCAAACAGACAGTTACTTTGACATTTATAATATTAGTATGAATGGTACGAAACCCTTCGTGCACGAGTCCGACTCGCTCTTAGCCGGTTTTTTTTTATTTTATTCACACGTAAGTAAAGCTTTTCTAAGGTGACATATTATTATAGATAATTTAAAGTATTGAGAGAAACACACGAAG
Source organism: Epirrhoe alternata (assembly GCA_963565295.1). Lineage (NCBI taxonomy): Eukaryota > Metazoa > Arthropoda > Insecta > Lepidoptera > Geometridae > Epirrhoe > Epirrhoe alternata. The sequence continues at coordinate 1,169,073 of OY751402.1, forward strand.
CATTTTATAAACTTTATTGATATAATTCAATCTATGTATTTACAATTAATATCTAAGAAATATTAATTATTAGCTCGAACAGACACTCGACGTACTAAGAATACATCAAAAAGGATCATATACACAATTAATCCAGTCAACACGAATAAGGCTGCATTTCCATGAGTGTCAGAATGGCTGGTGTACCAGAGCGAATCGAGTCGTGTTTGGTATCAAAAAAATGTACCAAAATTGTACTATTTAGTACCTCTGATCAAAAAATTTGTACCTCTCTGAAACCAAAGTTATAGCGATTTCAAAGGTACACCAGCCATATTGACGTCAAAGTGGCTGGTGTACCTCTGATATTTTAATAATTAGCCATTACACATAAAATATAATTACACCAAAAAAATGTACCTAAATTGTACCTCCATTTAAAATAAACATACACTTATTCGGTTGGATAGTTACTGAGATAATAGACATTATTTTATTTATCGACTATTATCCTACCGATTTTAGAGGGTTGGCGCTTTTCTTTGGCCATCGAAACATGGTTGGGTTAACACTGTCATGCACAATCCATAGAGTAACTTTGTTTTTTTTTTAAAGATTGCTTCTAAACATAAAATAATGCAAAAATAACATGATCAAAACATTGTTTAAGCAGACTTAAACTGATGAACACAGAATCGACAGGCTATTGCGCTTTTTAAAGTGGGTAACACTGTAAATCGAAGATGCAATGAAAGGACAATGGGCTAAAATGTATGGAAGCTGGTACCCGCTCCAACAGCAATAAGTTTTATATGGCTGGAAATTCAATTCAATTTATTCAATAACAATTTTAAAATTGTGTCTGAAAGTTATACATCGCTAAAATAATATAAAAATAAATGCTCCTAACCTGACTAATTAGAATTCCCCCACGATATGGAAAGACGATCTTGTAAGGGTTGCTGGGAGCCGTAGGGTGCAGGCTGCACAAGATCGATCGCTGTGGAAATCTATGGGGGAGGCCTATGTTCAGCAGTGGACGTAAAAAAGGCTGAGATGATGATGATGATGATGAACCTGACTAACACTACTGAAAGGTACACTAATTTCTAAGTGTAACAATATCTATAAATAATAATGCTGGACATTTCACACAGCATCATCTAGCCCCAAACTAAGCAAAGCTTGTACTATGGGAACCAGATAACTGATATACTACTTATATACTTTTTGTTTGTAAATACATACATATAATACATAGAAACACCCAGACCCGAGATAAATATTTGCAGATCATACATTTACCTCGCGGCGGGGATCGAACCCGCAACCTTCTGCGTCCCAAGCGGGTTTTCACCCACTGCGCCACAGTGGTCGTCGAATCTACTAAGGCGCTTGTCTCAAGTCCCTGTGGATTCGGTCGGAGTTATTTGGCTCCGAATGTTACTTTTACTGTACAACAGAACTCCTCAGAAAATAGGCCAATTGAGTTGAAAGTCGGAAAACCGGTCTAGTTTTGTGTCCAATTGAATAATATGATGACAACGAGACTAACTGACCTGATGACTAATTGAGATGAAAGTTGGCATATTGTGTTTGTTTGTGTGATTGTTCGTTAAAGCTCTTTAAAATATCATTTTTAGTTTGCAAAATCAGTCATGTTCATTTAAAGATATCTCGAACCACACAAGATATTAATTATGGAGGAGGACTGCAATATGTTATAAATATATTTAATAATATCAAGTATCAAAGCGATCTGCCATACTATATGGTGATACCATGTAAACGATAGTAGCGCCCTCATTTATTTTCTACTCTTTCTGGTCGGACTGTAACTCTATGGATTGCATGACAGTGATAATCCGACCATGTTTCGATGGTCAAAGAAAAGCACTAACCTTCTAAAATCGGTAGGATAATAGTCGATAAATAAAATAATGTCTATTATCTCAGTAACTATCCAACCGAATAAGAGTATGTTTATTTTAAATGGAGGTACAATTTAGGTACATTTTTTTGGTGTAATTATATTTTATGTGTAATGGCTAATTATTAAAATATCAGAGGTACACCAGCCACTTTGACGTCAATATGGCTGGTGTACCTTTGAAATTGCTATAAAATTTTTTGATCAGAGGTACTAAATAGTACAATTTTGGTACATTTTTTTGATACCAAACACGACTCGATTCGCTCTGGTACACCAGCCATTCTGACACTCATGCATTTCCACCAGAGATGCGCTATGCTACTTTGGTAAGGATGTGTTTGATATTCAATCATATTCATTGACCTACATAGAACACTGCACTGGTGAAAACGACTTTACTTAGGCGCTGTCTCCACGAGCGAGAGAATCGGGACGAGTCCGCCCTCATATCGTCGGAGAATCTCCACGAACGAGCGATAATTTCGCCGCGTATCGTAACGGCATCGCCGCGTTTCCTTGACGAAATATCCTTGCTTGACGAGAGGCAACGCTGAAATGACGCTGCGTTTGACAGCGCGCCCGCTGCGCGCTCGTCGCGAGAGCGCCACGAGCGCGCGGCGGGCGCGCTGCTAGTCGCGACGGGCTAGCGACGATGTAACGACGTTTCGCGCGCTCGTTGCCACTTGTCGCATCGCGGCGATAATATCGCCGTGTGGAGACGGCTTCTAGAGAGTGTATAGAAATACGTGGCACGACGATAATATCGCCGCGATTCTCTCGCTCGTGGAGACAGCGCCTTAGTCATGTTTTTCATATGGATGTGTGCTATAGATTCATGGTCATAGCACATCTTAACCGCATTTCAGACTACGTTATACTATAATAGCATATAGTACATAGCACAACCACCTAACTGACGTCTGGCGCGGGCGTCTTCCTATTCCATTCAAATGTATGTCGGATAAAATGATCGGACGTTCTAATTTGTGCTTTATTTCCCATGCATTTAGTATGACATTTGAATGGAATAGGAAATCGCCAGCGCCCGTCGCCATTAAGATGTGGCCTGATGCTGAATAATGTGACATGAATATGATCCTTACTCATATCCTCTAAATAACTTTTTTCTTATTCTAAAATTTGCAGAAATCGTAAACTATTTTAAATAAGTAATCTAGTTTTATGAGATTATAAATGTACATAATGTACTGTTATATCTATTTACAAAATATTAAGATCTAAACACAACGTCTCCTTTGTTCTATTTGAAATATTGATTAAACACTTAATTCAAACATAATTCTCTAGATGCATTCTAAAAACATCGATTTTACGAAAATTACTTGATAGCCGGGACCGACAATGCCACTGGCGGTCACCCATCCAATTACAAACCGTATAGAACGTTGCTTAACATCGACGATCTATCAAGAACGACTAAGCAAGCACGACCACGCTTCACAAACTGCATTTAATGTGCAGTTAGATTGAAAATATTTTGAATTGCCTTCCCTTTTGTACAGTAATACAATACAAACTTTATCAAGCACATTCAAGACTAAAGCTAGAAACATATTATCGGACGCATCTGACAGCCGCGACTGATAGGATGTTTCCAGCTTTACTAGGCACTCAAAAATAAATAAATAAATAATGCTGGACTTTTTCACACAGCATCATCTAGCCCCAAAGTAAGCATAGCTTGTGTTATGGGTACTACATGACTGATATACTACTTATATACTTTTTGTTTGTAAATACATACATATTATACATAGAAACACCCAGACCCGAGACAAATATCAGTAGATCATACAAACATTTGTCCCGCGGCGGGGATCGAACCCGCAACCTTTAGCGTCGCAGGCGGGCTTTCGCCCACTGCGCCACAGAGGTCGTCATCAAAAATCTAGTTATAGTAGTCCAACCTAGTAAATGAGACTTCAGCGGAATGCATTCGGGTTGGAATCGGTCAGCTGTTCGACCGACCGCAACCAATCACAGTGCGGGAATTGATCCAAACGGACGTTTCTTGCACTGTGATTGGTTGCGGTCGGTTGAACAGCCGACCGATTTCGACCCGAATGCATTCCGCTAAGTCAGAATCGGTCGAAATACACATTTACAATAGTCACAGCGGATCTTTCTTTCTGAAGTGCACAGAACCCGTTTTTGATGACCCAAAGACGAAGACAGCGTTGTATAGCTGCTTCGCTCACTCGCTTATGTTGCATCATTCTATCTCGCTTACTCTACATGCGCAATCGTATAGTGCACCTCACTTCAGAGAGCTAAAGATCCATTGTTACGTATTATACAAAGTTTGATTTGATCTGAATTTAATCATCAATATTATAACACAAAAAACTTATATTTATCTAATATTAATGTACTTTAATCTTAATAAGAAGCGTAAAATAATACATTTAAGAGTTGCAATGAATTTCGATTTGATTCTATACACTTTAACAAATAATGCTGGACTTTTCACACAGCATCATCTAGCCCCAAAGTAAGCAGAGCTTGTGTTATGGGTACTACATGACTGATATACAATTTGTTTGTAAATACTATTATACATAGAAAACACCCAGACCCGAGATAAATAATTGCAGATCATACAAACATTTATCCCACGGGGATCGAACCCGCAACCTTCTGCGTCCCAAGCGGGCTTTCACCCACTGCGCCACAGAGGATGCTTTATGTAATAGTACTATTGATAAAAAGTACATAGTTATTCTTGATTTTTATATAACACATAATAATTAGATATTCATCACAACCCATTCAGCTGCAAATTATAATTATTTGCCCGTTAACTACAATTTGGGCACTACATAAACACTACACTAAGGGTCTCACTACACAAGACTGAACAGTGCAAGTGTAGATTGACCCTATGAAGTCCATTATATTTCGTCACACACACACAGGTTTAGCGGGTCACCAGATACTCGGAAGTACCTGAAAAAAAATTTAATAAGTTAATAACCACATACAAAAATCGGTTTAACAAAAATGATTACCTAGTAAGTTCGTATGAGTCAGTGGCCAACTCTGGTGACGGAGTTTTTAGGCCGCGTTAAGGCTTCCGTCATGGCTTAACGACTTAAATAGTCGTGCCCTCCGAAGCACGGAAGCGAGAACGTAAAAAACAACGTAAAGGGTCACGACTGTATCCCCGAGGCGCGGTAGACATTCTCTCAGATCTTTTATGTATTCAAGACATGCTGAAGATGTCTAAGGGGGTAGTCAGAGGCATGTACAAATACATATTTGATACAGCCCACATCTTGCAGAAGTTAGTATTCCATACGTGACAGGTTGCAAGCCCATCGCCGCCTATAGGAATACTAACTGGTTTCCTCACGATGTTTTCCTTCGCCGTTTAGAGCACGTGTTAAAGCGCATATAAATTTTACGATACGCAAAATACATTGGTGCACGGGATTCGATCCCACGACCATCGGATTGAAAGTCGACGTACAACCCCATTCGGCCAACACGGTCTATTTCCTTATGTCGGCCACCCACGACCCAGTCTACCGTCCAGTTTGCAGCGCTGCAAACTCGGATCAAGTCGGCAGAACGAAGTTCTTTTTCGCTTGTCATGCACACCCATCCCAATACACCGTCAAGTTTACTGGACGCCGCATCCAGTCCGCGGCAGACTGGACGGTAAACTTGATCGTGGGTGGCCGGCATAATGTATGAGCTATATCTTGTTGTTACCTAATGCAGGTGTGTTGGCGAGGTGGTTGGCACAGCTACTGCCGCGCCGCCCCCCCGAGGTCCTGCGCCAGGACCGCGGCGGGGGCGGCGCCCCCTCAGCTGCGTCTGTGCCGGCCCCCGCCTTTGCGCCTGCGGCCATCGCGACGCCCCTGGGAAACAAATAATAAATAGATAAATAGTTGTTTGTTTTTGTTTAATGCTGGACTTTTCACACAACATCATCACCCCAAAGTAAGCAGAGCTTGTGTTATGGGTACTACATGACTGTTAAACTACTTGTTTGTAAATACATACATATTATACATAGAAACACCCAGACTCGAGACAAATATCTGTAGATCGTACAACACGGCGGGGATCGAACCCGCAAACTTCTGCGTCACGGGCGGACCTTCGCCCACTGCGCCACACAAGTCGTCAATATGAGTTAATGCACAAAAAACAATGTTATATGAAACAGCATCTAAAAGACCATCTTCAAAATAAATAAATCCATTACTCACGGGTCTGGCTTCACCCTCGGCCCAGCGTTCGTAAGCCCTCTCACGTTCCAGCCACTCTTGATACTTGTACCACCACTCCTCCCATTTCACGTAGTCACCCAGTGTGAGACCTGCACAAAACATTTGTATTTATTTAAAGCATTACATCTATTATTACAGGTATGACCTAATGCAATAGAGTAGTCACCATAATATTATTTTATATCATACTTGCTCAGTAACTAGGGATTACTATGGTGGAAAGTCTCCTTGTAAATTGGTGTTTGCAATTCAAGGCAACATTACGTCGCACTATGCTTGAATTGTAATGTCCACATTACAGTTCAAGCTATGCAAAACTCCTTGGTATACAATCTCTTTTCTTATAAAATGGTAAGAAAAGTTTTTACTGAAAAAAAAAACAACACTGAACATGGCGGCATTTAATTTCCATACATTTCAAACTATGCAAAACTCCTTGGAACTCAGAGCCGTAAAAAAAATGGAAAACTATTTACGGAAGAAAAATGGAAATGGCGGCATTTCATTTGATCTGAAAGTTTTTGAAGTTTGTTCGTAAAGTGATTTATAATTTCATTTTGCATTACAAATGTTTTATTTACCTCGCAAGAATGATATAAAGTAGAATGCTTACCTCGGTTGCAAGTAGCTATTACACCCTCGAACTATATTCACCCTCGCTCGCTGCGCTCGCTCGTGTGACTAAATATCTCGGGTGCACGCGATCCATTAGCGCCCTATGCGAGCTGCGCTCGCACTGGCGCCAAATTGGATCTTGTTCTGTAATAGCTTACTTACGTCCCTTGTGTAACAATCTACTATTATCTTCTACTATATAAAAATAAGTCGGGTTTTCCTTCCTGACGCTATAACTCCAGAACGCACGAACCGATTTCCACGGTTTTGCATTCGTTGGAAAGGTCTCGGGCTCCGTGAGGTTTATAGCAAAGAAAATTCAGGAAAAATTTCAACAGAAAAGCGGGAAAATCTTTTTTCACATACAGCGCCAAAAAAAATGATACTAAAGCCATCTGGTGGCGAAACGGAGTTCGCCGGGTTTGCTAGTTCAATATAAATGTCAATGATCAACTTAATAAATTACATACAATACAAGTCAAAGCATAATAAATAATAAAAGCACTATAATTCAGTATAAATCTCATCAAATAGTCCGAAATAATTTTTATCAATCAAACCGGCCAAGTGCGAGTCGGACACGCGCACAAATGTTCCGTACCATCCACACTAATAAACTAGCTGCGCTCCCGCGATGTAACCCGCGATCTCTCGGGATTTTTTCGGGATAAAAAGTAGCCTATGTCCTTCCCTGGGATACAACCTTTATTCATGCCAATTTTCAGCTTAATCTGTTCAGCGGTTTGGGCGTGAAAAGGTAAGAAACAGACAGATAGACAAAGTTACTTTCACATTTATAATATTAGTATGGATGTGAAAGTAACTCTGTCTGTCTGTTTGTTACCTTTTCACGCTCAAACCACTGAACAGATAAGGCTGAAAATTGGCATGGATAATGGTTGTATCCCAGGGAAGGACATAGGCTACTTTTTAACCGACTTCAAAAAAAGGAGGAGGTTCTATGTTCGGGTGTATGTATGTTTTTTTTTTTTTTTGGATGTATGTTCATCGATATCTCCGTCAGTTGTAAACCGATTTCCAAAATTTTTTTTTTTGTTTGAAAGGGTATGCTACCATAGTGGTCCCATAAAAATTTTACTCCTGAGGGATTGATAGTTTTCCCGTAAAACTCAAAAAATCACCGATCTTTCCGAATAATGTGGACCGATTTCCAAAATTTTTTTTTTTGCTTGAAAGGGTGTCCATATCTAGGTGGTCCTCATACTTTTTTTTCCTGAGGGATTGATAGTTTTCCTGTAAATCTCAAAAAACCTCATTCTCACTACAAAATCTGAGTCAAACATTGAATAGTTTGACATGTTTAAATATGCACGAGGTGATCCCATATAATTTTATTCCTGAGGGATTCTCACTCTAACTTCTTTAATCTTGACTATTCCAATATCTAACCTAACCTACTATATTATTTACACTAAAAATTGAAAAATAAAAATTTTTGAAAAAAAAATTGAACCGACTTCACATAACACAAATAGACACTAAGAACCTTCTATGTACCTACACTAAAAAGAGAAAAATAAGAATATACACATGCAATTATTACTTACAGTATTAAAATAATAAATTATTATGTTATATTATATTTGAAGTCGGTGCCAACTATTCTACTCTAACTACGATACAATTTTGCACCCAAGTTCTATTGTACTCGTAATTTCTTCTTAGATGTAAATGCATAGGTAGTTGGCACCGACTTCCGGGAAAGCCGGAGAAGCCGGGACCGACAATTTAACGTGCCCTCCGAAGCACGGAAGCGCTCAGATGAAAATGCCACTGGCGGTCACCCATCCACTTACGGACCGTATCGAACGTTGCTTAACTTCGAGGATCTATCAAGAACGACTAGGCAAGCACGACCACGAGCGCTTCGCGAACCGAGAAGAATCTTATCTGAACCGGCGAGGCGCTGTTATCGAATTTGTTGTTGGTAGATTTTTTTTTTACAGTAAAATTCGCGAGTTCCTCTTTTGGTCACCAGTCCAGATAAGTTTGTGGCACTGTAAGGCTCAATGCACATTGAATTGGCAAGCAACCCGTCAATTAGTTTTATAGCGCACCATTATAAACCTTATGAACAAAGGTACAAGATATAGAAACGCTTGTAGAATTAACGAGATCTGGCGAAGCCATCTAGCGGAACGCGCCGGCGCGAGCGGTTCATTCTACAAGCGTTTCTATATCTTGTATAACTCGCGTCACCTAAAAAGAACGCTGGAAAAAAGTGGTGGGGGTATGTTTGCGCATGGGTACACTCGCGCACTAAAGTACTCAACCTACTGTTTTATTTGTGAACTAGCCTTTCGCTTGCGGCTTCGTATATTGGTTATTGGTAGGTACATTCAAATATATTAGATAGTTATCATTAAATAGAATTAAAAACATATTTAATTCCGTAAAGAATGTTTAATCGTAATAAAAACTTTAAAGATAATGTTGAAACTCCTTCCACTAATTCGTAGTGGTATTCCGAATCTTTTGAACCTTTTACAATTTTATTCGTCTCACTGTAGACTCGGAACGTTGTCCGTTTCATACATTGTTTTACAATATCAAATGCATTATTATCAACCTCTCTTTTCATAGAGCAATATACCTACCTACGTCATAAATATTTTTCTTACTTTTTTTATGTAAAACGATTACGTAATTAAAAACTTTTGTGCGCGATGGTATTTTAAGAGCAAAACTAGCGTGGACACTGCCCGGAAGGCAAATGCCAACTGACTCCGCAATAGCGCGCTGGCCGCGCGTGTGGCGCGCGACCATCCCGCCCCGCGCCTCACCCCGTACCGTCAAATGGACCCATAAAGCGTCCATGGCGCAGCTTGACAGCCAGCGTTCTTTTTACGTGACGCCAACTATACCATTGTTTATAATGGCTTGCTATAAAACTAATTGACGCGTCGCTTGCCAATTCAATGTGACGTGAGCCTAAGGGTCATACGTATTTAGGAGACTTACCTCTAAGATATCCCTTCTTCTTGTAGTAATCATATCGCACAGTGACGTCATCCCATGATGGGAGACCGCCCGGTGCGGCTGACAGCAACTCTTCAGGGTAGCTGCCTGCAGGCGCATCCATTTCTAGCATGCCTCTGGGGATTACAAAAAAAATAAATAATAATTTTTGTAATTTTATAGTGCTAATCCACACTTGGTATTTCATTAAGAAAATGAAAAGTTTTATCAAAATTTTAGATTCCGACGGAATTCGAACCCGCATCGATCAGACGATCCGAGCGGTAAGGCACTCCGGCTTTAGGTGGATCGTCTGATCGATGCGGGTTCGAATCCCGTCGGAATCCAAAATTTTGATAAGACTTTTCATTTTCTTAATGAAAATAAGTAATGCTGGACATTTCGCACAGCATCATCTAGCCCCAAACTAAGCAAAGCTTGTACTATGGGAACCAGATAACTGATATACTACTTATACAATACAATACAATATATCTTTATTGTAAAACATAAAACAAACACGTAGCGACTGGAGATCCGTGGTCTCTGCCTACCCCTTTGGGAAAGAGGCGTGACTTTATGTATGTATGTATGTATGTATGTATAAAAAAAACAATAACAAAGAAAAAAAAATACTACTTATATAATTTTAGTTTGTAAATAAAGCTGAAAGCGAGTATATTTGTGTTTGTATGTTAATGGCCGAATGGGGTTGTACCTCGACTTTCAATCCGAAGGTCGTGGGATCGAATCCCGGCCGTGCATCAATGGATTTTGCGTTTCGTAAAATTTATATGCGCTTTAACACGAGCTCTGAACGGTGAAGGAAAACATCGTGAGGAAACCAGTTAGTATTCTTATAGGCGGCGATGGGCTTGCAACCTGTCACGTATGTAATACTAACTTCTGCAAGATGTGGGCATGTATCAAATATGAATTTGTACATGCCTCTGACTACCCCTTTAGACATCTTCAAAGGATCTGGAATATAAAGATCTGAGAGAATGTCTACCGCGCCTTGGGGATACAGTCGTGACCCTGTTTACGTTTTACGTTTACGTATGTTAATCACGCCTAAACCAGTGAACCGATTTAGATGAAACTTGGAATAGGTGTAGATAGTGACCTGGAATAGCATAAAGGCAAAATGATGGCACTACGCGAGCGGACAGGTCGAATCCGAACTGTCGATTCAGAGAAAATATGTATCAAATATGTATTTGTACATGCCTCTGACTACCCCCTGAGACATCTTCAAAGGATCTGGAATATGCAAGATCTGAGAGAATGTCTACCGCGCCTTGGGGATACAGTAGCGACCCCTGGAATAGCCTATATGATATTCCAGGTCACTATCTTCGCCTATTCCAAGTTTCATCCAAATCGGTACCCACTGATACAATCCCATCTCTCTCTCCCATAAGGTTTGCTGTAAGAGAACTATTTTTAGGGTTAAGCTTGCCTTTGCCATTACTTCTCTAGATTAAGTGTTTATATATGTTATATATTTGTGCAATAAAGAATAAATAAATAAATAAATCGGTTCACTGGTTTAGGCGTGATTGAAACACAAACATACAAACATCTAAACAAACACAAACTTTCAGCTTTATTATATGAGATGAGTGTGATAATCTAGGCCACCTTAGGCCCTACTTACGCGTGTCTCGGCGGCTCGGCGTCTATGCGCACGTGCAACGTTGCGTCGCGTCGCGTTATGCGCATATTCATATGCTCCAGTCGCGCTGAACGGTCCATCGACCACTGCGCCATCTTGCCGAAACGTTCTGACAGCGTGAGTCTGTAAAAAATATATCATGTTATACAGGGTGTAAAAAGACTACTACCGAAAACTGAGGGGTTGCATTCAGACCATGATTCTAAACAAATTTATCGAAAAAAAAACGCAAAAAAAAATTTCACTTAGCTACGTAATTTTATGTCATTTTCCAGTTATTTACTACAGGTACAACATAATAAGACCATGCCTACCTAATAATTTCATTTATAAAAGAAAAAAACAATTAAAACTCAAAATACAGCAATCTAAGGAAAACAACGCGCCTTACAACCGCGCGCCCAGCTGCGCGAGGTCAGCGCACGCGCGCGCGGCCGACGACCGCCATAACATACAGAATACGTACTACGGGCCGGGCGGTCGGCCATCGCAGCCGCGCGGGCGCGCGCTCTCCTCACTCTCGCGTCTTTGTCTACTAAACCTATGTCAGCCTATGCCTAAGATCTACAGTGCTATAAAAAAAATCTTAGTTACGTAAACTAGAAAAATTCAACATTTTAACTCACTTTTGGCTGGCTTTATTTCAGCGTTATTACATAAAAATGTTTCATTATTATGTTCTTAAACAAAATCGTGAGTAAGGAGAACTTGAACGAATTTTCGGTAATGGTTTTAAACTAAAAAAAAAATTACAAAAATACAAAGTTTTAAAGTTTATGAACATACGCTGGGATTTGAACTCGGCCCTCTCGCATGGCAGTCGATGTTTGTCTCTCCTAGGCTACCATGACTTTACCAAAGTTTGCGAAATTAAGGTTCACTTCAAAAAAAAATTACTGAGATACAAAACTCAACCGTATAGCCATCCAAACTCGTCACGTGTCGGCGGCTAAGTTCTATCAAAATACTCTAATCTGATTGAAATAAGGTTCGAATTTCTATTTCGCTAAGACTAAGATCGAATCCTTTGAAATACCGCGTCTACATTCTAAAGCTGCATCTACATTGTTTGCGAATTAAGACTGAGTTCTCAAGGTATACTACACCGCGAGGACGCTTCAAGTTCCTTTAACTTTTGAATCTTTAACTTCGATCGGGAATTCGGGATACACATTAATTATGTCAAAGTTTACACTAACAACACTAGGTACTAGATCAACTGTTCACTACATAAACAAATAATAAGTACCTAAGTAAACAAATAATAAGATCAATGGTTGATACGATCATCAGTTTATTGTATCAAATATCACTACAATAATGTACAGTGCCACAAACTTCTCAGGACCGGTGGCCAAAGGAGGAACTAACGAATTTTACTGAAAAAAATATTTTTCTGCCAACAAGAAATGCGATAGTAGCGCCTCTCTCACCGGTTCAGATAAGTAAGTAGTATAAGTAAGTTTGTGGCACTGTAGTCAGACTACATCATCAGTTTTCAAACACGATTTCAACCTCTCGAGTAGTGTGAAACATGCTTAGCAAAGTTGCACATCGGCGGCATTTGTCAAAGAGAATTAACCACTATTAAGAAATAGTCTTCTAAATTAATTACAATAAGGTTCAAATTTCTATTTCGCTACATTTTCTTTCTAATTTCTCGACTCGTTTTGTTTGATTTTATTTATTAGTTGAAGTTCAATATTCGACCGTAAAGTACGTATTGGACACTCGCGCAGCGCATACAAATTGCGTTACCGTATTACTGTCGCGAATGAGTTTCTAGTGTGTTTTGTAAATAAAATTAAAGTGTAAGGTATTTTTTAGAGAAGTACATACCTACTTAAGCTACCTGACTGTTTGTTTAGTGCGAGTGTGTTCAGTCAAAAATGCTTATTATTGTGATCGTGAAAATGCGTTTAATGTTATGGTCCTCGCGCATAAATGCGATGTTACCGAACCAACACCAACCCTTCGATGAGCATAACGGCTGCCTAACAGCGAGAGAGCCTCGTCCCATAGTCTCAAGAGCTCTGGAGGCTTTGATCTGCGGGTAGAAGAGCAGGTCTTGGTTCTCTGTGGGAGAACCTTGGGTACTTACCTTACCTACAGCCAGGCAAGCTCATCTGTGCTTGTTGAACGAGCATATGCTTAGTTTGAGGTTACAGCGGAATTAGGTAAGTACGTAGGTATATCAATAATCAAATTGCTACGCACATAGGTAGTAGGTATAGGTAGGCACTGCCGAAGCTATCGCGTGCGATGCGTACATTGCTGGCTGACGAAATAAATGAAAATCTTCAAACGCTATTTTCTCCGGATATAATTTTTTTTTTGGAAAATCCTTTTGGATTTGGTTGAGTGTTGGGATGCTGTACCTACCCCTTTCGGCTTCGGTAGACGTCTTTTTACACCCTGTATAGTAATTAAATTATTTGTGAGGTGCTCGTAAACGGGCTAGTTTTTTGGCAATTGCTTGCTGCAATGGTATAGCCGCCAAATTGCCGATGATATCTCGCAACACAGTGCAATAATTGCTGCAATATTGCTGTATAGTGCGGCGATATTGTCAAGATATTTCTTTGCAAATATTCTATGTCTATCCGGCGGTAACCTATCTGTCTTCCGAAAAACGTAATACAGAATTTTGAAATCCAGATAACGTTTGATAGATATTCAAAATCCAGATAGTACGTTTTACATCGTTTTATTATTCCGACATTACACAAAGCAGATGTTTCATTTGACAGATACACTAAAGAAAGATTATCATTTAGTTTTTTTTTCATTTGACAGAACTAACTATAAGTCGAACCCAGGCTGACAGTCCTGTAGCATAGGTTGCGAGGAGCGAAGCGACGAGCAGTTAGTTGCATAGTGATAAACCACGCACGAGCCGAGCGAAGCGTGCCGCGGTAGCGGCCGGCGAGTGCCAGAACCGACTTGCTCCTATTGTACCTTAGCTTTATTACATAGGTAGCTGTGGTACAAAATTTAATTATCTGGATTTTAAAACATCTGTCAAACGTTTGAGTGTATTTTAATACATCTGTTATGTGAAAAAAAAAACAAATGAATATCTGGATTTCGTTTATCTGTATTACGAAAAGAAGTTTAATCAAAAATCTGTCAAACGTTATCTGGATTTCAAAATTCTGGATTACATTTTTCGGCAGATAGTAAGGTAACCCTATCCGGCTAGATTGCAAATTATTTATCCCGAGTTGCAAATATGCCAGCAAGATGCAATTTTTGTAGCCCGTTTACAGGCCTGCTTAGAAACCGAGTGGTGTATAGGTGTTAATATAAATTGATTAGCGCTCTGCAGTTTGATTGATCATCGAAGTTTAACGTTTTACGGTCGCAAAGTCGTGCTTCGCTTATGCTTTAGACTGGGTACGTCAAAACTGGTATTTTTGGCTACTAACAGTAAAATTCACATCCAACCGGCTACGTCAAGAAATTAGCATCCTGCCCGGCTGCGGCAACCAACATTTTTCTCTTCAAATATGGGAATTACTGTATCAACTAACCTCTGTGGCGGTGGCTCGGAGCTACCCGTCTCGCTCTCACTCTCCGACTGCCTCAGCGCCGCGGCGATGACCCCGGGCGAGACGCGATGCGGCGGCGGGTGCGGCCGCACCCGCGGGTCTGTGGGCGGCGGCGCGCGCTCCCCTTCACGTTTGATCTGTTCCGGCGGGATCGGGACGGGGCCGCTCCTGCCGGCTGCGCCGATTAGCTGCCCGCGTTGCCATTCCAGCACCTAAGGGATAGCGTGGAATTAATTATAGAACAAAAAGTTGTATGCTTATTTACGACTTCTGTGGTGGACCACAGAAGTCGTCGTGGGTGTACGCTTGTGACGCAGCAGGTTGCAGGTTCGATCCCCGCTGCGGGATGAATGTTTGTATCATCTGCAAATATTTATCTCGGGTCTGGGCGCTTAAATAAATAAATAATGCTGGACATTTCACACAGCATCATCTAGCCCCAAACTAAGCAAAGCTTGTACTATGGGAACCAGATAACTGATACACTACTTATATGTAAACTTTTTGTTTGTAAATACATAAATATTATATTTATTTATTTATTTATTAGTATACCACATCATATATATTAAAACATTTCCAAATATAAATTATAGTAAATACACATTTCTGATATATATAACAATTTACAGTATACAACAGCTTTCACTATATATCGCATAATAATATGTTGAAAAAAAATAAAACAAACTTAAAATTAAACTAAGTAATGGTACGTTCTTTACCAACAATAATTTATACATAGAAACACCCAGATCAGAGATAAATATGTATGTACAAACATTACACAAAAAAAAGCTTTGGAAAGCTGGAAGACATTTTCAGAGACCGCAAAATGCCACAATGCCTGAAAACCAAACTTTTTAACCAATGTGTCTTGCCCACAATGACATACGGTGCCGAAGCATGGACGCTCACTAAAGATACTGTGCACAAAATGAGGGTCGCACAAAGGGCCATGGAGCGTGCCATGCTCGGCATATCGCTGATTGATAGAGTCCGCAATACGGATATTCGTAAGAGAACAAAGGTAGCAGATATCGGAGACCGTATTGCGAGACTTAAGTGGCGCTGGGCAGGACACTTGGCCAGATTTGGTGATGGCAGGTGGTGTAAAGCTCTGACCGAGTGGTACCCAAGGGGAAGCGCTAGGAGCCGGGGCAGACCAGCAGCCAGATGGGTGGACGACATAGAGGCCATAGAGGGAAAGACTTGGATAAGATCAGCACAGGGCCGATTGGAGTGGCGTCTGAGGGAGGAGGCTTATGTCCAGCAGTGGGCTATCATTTGAGCTGCTAATGATGATGATGATGACACAAAAAAACATACTTTTTATCGGGACTGGGTGCAAACATTTTTCTAAGGTCTGGGTGAGTTATTTGTATAAGTAGGAATTTACTGGCGAGACAAAATTTAACGTTTTCAAAATTTAGGCTTTTCTTTTCTTTTGTAGTTAGAATTTTTGTTCAAAACCACTCTCACTATTAAAAAAAAAAAACTTTAAGGCTAGACGATGGTGTGTGAAATGTGATTTAAAAACAGACCACGACTGTGTCCCCAAAGCTCGGTAGACGTTATCTCAGATCTTTTTATGTATTCCGAATCCTTTATGTCTAAGGGGGTAATCAGAGACATGTTTAAATACATGCCCCATATAAAAAGCTATGAATTTAGTTACCTTTTCCTCTCTAGTCCGTTTGCTGCCTTCCCTTGCCTTCAACAACTCCCTTGTGGGCTGAACCGCGCGAGCTTCGACACGCGGCGCGACCGCTCTACGAAGCGGAGACTTTGACTTCAATCTGGAAAACAGGTAAGATTATAATTATCCAAAATATTTTCCTAAAAAATATAAGTTAAAATACTATGAAAACTAAGATGATAGATTTCAGTCCATCAGCCTTATTGTCTAACTTGAACCAATCACACAATACGAAAATGACGTGTTTTGTTATTATCGTGTTATGTGATTGGTCGAGCGCAATTGGGAAGGTATTTATATGGCGTATTTAAAATACACTGTGTACAAATACAAAGGCGCAAAGTAAATCTCTAACCCTGTTATTAATAAACACGAACTTGGTTGGGATTAGAGCTAATCCAAAGCATAAGGCAGTAGTAGGTCAAATCTGTATTAACACGTTCACTGTCCATGCCCCACATGTGGGTCATTTTGGGTTTGAACGAGACGTCCGTGCCATAACTGTGGGTCACTGCTCACTTCGAACATAATGGGCTCTTACTTCGTGGACGTAACAGAAACTTACTAGTATTCTACTTAGACGTATGTATGATTGTATAGGTAAAATATAAATCCAATGAGCCAACGAGTTTTTTTATTTATTTAGGATTGACATAACTTTGAACATTGAACTTAAAAATAACCAATTAAGAGTAATATTAGTCTAATGAGTTTCATTAAAACATGCAAGACACATAGGTTTTTTGCAGAATTGGCATTGTGTGTCAGTCTTTTTTGATTTTGTACGTGCATCAGCAACTGAACGACTTTCTTTCAGTTTTTTGTAGCAACCAGCGCACCTCTTTCTATAGATTTTGCCAAAAACAAAGTTTGAAAAAAAGTAGGGTTATTGTAATCAAAACAAACAAAACTTTTTTTCTGGGTGGCTAATGAGTGGTAAATCTGGCCGTAAATCCTTTTCTACCCACAGATAACGCATTTTTTTTTATAATTTTTACCTCCTACGTCCATGACATACGAGTGGGTCACTGAATTTTTCAAAGGTTCAATGCTAAATCCATGGAATTTTTAGCTTGTACGTTCGTGACATACATGTGGGTCATTCTAAAAATGGGGGTTACAGGGTTCCCTCCCCCTTTTTATAGCATTTATGGACCTGAGGTGGCATGAAGGCAAGTACCTCAGTACATAGGAATGAAAAAGTAAATTGGACTTGACAGTTAATTTCGGAATTTTGGCTGGACAGTGAACGTGTTAATAAAGAAAGACCAATGAGGAAATAAGCTAATCCGACGCTGCTCTCGGAGCAAGAGTTACGCCTAGGTGCAACCTAGTATAGAGATGGAGTAAGCACACTCTATCATGAATTTTGACATTTTACTTCATAATATTCATGTCATATCCAAAAAAAGGTTGTGCAAATAGGATGGATATGTTGATGGTTTGAGGAAAAATTTAATGAGGTTGGATGGATACCAATTAAGATAAATGGGGCGAGTGCAAATTTACAATATTCGTACAATTTCATTTTATGATCTCGAAGAAACTGAATTTAAAATCCAAGTAAGTATAGATTTTGAGGTAAAAAATCATTTAGCATTAGCAAGAAACAAAAAAACAGTTAAAAATGACTAAACACAGTAAATACTTTTTTTATGACTAAAAACTTTTTGGTCAATATTCACTTGACCAAAAATTTTGAGAAGAATAAAACCTCTAACCTCTTTGAATAAAACAGATTATCAAATACAAATTATTGTCTATCTCTGTCATTCATATAATTAGTGACAGAGACAGACTGTATTTTGAATGATAATAATATTCGTTCATTCACTCGTTTTTATTTTAAATTTTATGGGTTGCCATAACGCACGCGCTAGTCCCGATGCAAGAAATGTATTACTAATTCGAGATAACTACCGATTTATTAATAACCTTAAACTCATCATGTTACTCCAAGAAGTAACAGTTCTGAGAGCAGTCTCGGATTTAGCTAGAATTAGGGTTTTCTAATTAATAAGGCGGTAACTGACCTGGGCGGTATCTTGGCCCCTTTGGGCGGCGGCGGCGGCGGCTGCTTCTTGTTCTTAGCGGAGCACACCGAGCACGAGTCGTCAGAACAACTGCTGCCTGACGAGCCCGAAGATGACTGAAACATAAATAAATTGTTTTTTTTTTTTTTAATTAAACCCACAACTTGTCAGTTTGTGTAGTTTAAAATGAAAGACCCTGTATAGAACTATCCGACATTATCTGTCGGCTGAAAGGCCCTACGGTATGTGGACCAGATGGCGTCGACCTTAGTGAGGTTAGTACTACCTCTTTGCTATGAATTGGGGGCATGCCACCTACTCCAAGATAGTTCATAGCAGTGATGTAAACATTGAAAATTGAAACAAACTGGTATATAATTTTTAAGTGAATTGTCAAAGTTTTGCGAGACGAATAATTTGGAAGTGAAAACCCTAAAACAGCCGATTTTCATAAATAAATGTGTCCTGCGCATCGAAATGCCTAGATCCGTTTAACGTACTGTAAATATTGCACCTTGAGTTTGGCTAGAGTATAGCCTGTACCTGAATAACATTAGTTTCTTACCTTCCTAGGAGGCGGCGAAGGAGGCCTGGGCCTCACAACTCCCCTAGATCTCGGCGGTGGAGTCACACGCCTCGGCGGTGAGCGCGCCCGTAGCGGGGGAGAACGCACGCGTGGCGGCGGGGAACGCACGCGTTGCGGCGGGGAACGCAAGCGGGAACGTCGGCGTAGCGGGGGGGATGCGCGTCTGGAATTCCATTATATTGTGAGATACTAAATCATTGGCTACACATTAAGGGGGATAGATAGAGCATAGAAAATACTTTATTGTACACCACATGGACATTACAAAATACAAACAAACATACAAGAAAACATTTAAAGCAAAGTAATATGCCTAAGGCTCAAGACACATTGAATTGGCAAGCGACGCGTCAATTCGTTTTAGAGCGCACCATTATAAACCTTATGAACAATGGTACAAGATATAGAAACGCTTGTAGATGGCTTCGCCAGACCTCGTTCATTCTACAAGCGTTTCTATATCTTGTACCATGGTTCATTAGGTTTATAATGGCTTGCTATAAAACTAATTGACGCGTCGCTTGCCAATTCAATGTGCATTGAGCCTAATAGATCTAGGCATTTGTGAAGTTTGCCGTTTGCACAATTTTGAATGACAAAGTGGTCACTTAGACAGACGGCTAACTTTACGAATGCCTCGTTATAGTGTTGTTGCTTGCTTAGTCGTGGGGCGTACCTGATAGGGCTCCGGTGCGGGCTCCTCCGCGGGCTTCTGCGCGGAGACTTGCGGGGAGAGCGCGCGCGGCGGGGGGAACGACCCGCTAGCGGAGATCTGAGGTTACAAGATCATTCATTAGATAATTGTCTACTATACATCTATCCCAGTATCCCACTAATATAATAATGCTGAAAGTTTGTGAGTTTGTTTAGATAAATAAATAAATAATGCCGGACTTTTCACACAGCATCATCTAGCCCCAAAGTAAGCAGAGCTTGTGTTATGGGTACTACATGACTGATATACTACTTATATACTTTTTGTTCGTAAATACATACATATTATACATAGAAGACACTCAGACTCGAGACAAATATCTGTAGATCATACAAACATTTGTCCCGCGGCGGGGATCGAACCCGCAACCTTCTGCGTCGCAAGCGGACCTTCGCCCACTGCGCTACAGAGATATTTGGATGTTTGTATGTTTGTGTTTCAATCACGCCTAAACCAGTGAACCGATTTAGATGGAACTTGGAATAGGAGTAGATTGTGACCTGGAATAGCATAGCGTGATTGAAACACAAACATACAAACATCCAAATATCTAAACAAACTCATCAACTTTCAGCGTGAGTATGAAATATATGAGTGGAATTAGAAGCACATTTTGTCAAATGAGTCACTATGACACGCGATGTAAACAAGATGACTATTCACTATCTGCATTTTAATATTCCTCCATCGTTTTACCGTTTTAATATCAAGAAAATATATACTTATTTTTATAAATATTAAGAAAATAAGTATATATTTTTGTAAACTTATATAAAGCCAGTAGTTTTAATAGTACCTAAGTATTTACCAATCTGTAACCTTAATGTATGGCTTCTAACACAAGTATTTTTACTTAAAAGAAGGTCTCAACCTTAGTAATTTATATTGTAAATCTGTTACAGAAATAAATATTTTCTATTTTCATTTTCAATATCATCAGAGAAATGGGATACTACTTACAGTGTTACATATAGTATACAACATCATTGAATATCATTCGAACGCTGTCATTGGCAAAATTGTGACACATACCGTCACAAAAGCCAGAGAAAAAAGAAGATGACTATATGCCTTTCAAATGCAATATGAGCGATAGAGGAAAATGGTTCGGCCGCCCCCTGCAACTAATGAAAACTCAAAAAGAAAATGTATGTTTTATTTAGTTGCGCTCCGCGATGCTTTTTTACAATAAACATAATATATTTTTATTTAATTATTTTTTTTATCTACATATGATGGCTATGTCCAGAATTATTTATTTTTATATCTTCTGTATCTGGATAAGACCTTAGCGGAATGCATTCGGGTCGGAAATCAACTGTTCAACCGACCGCAACCAATCACAGTGCAGGAAACGTCAGTTTTTAATCAATTCCATCGAGAGTCTAGCACTCATTCGGTCGGTACCTATCATAAAACGCACCTCTCCCTTGCCAACTCAAGTACCTCATCAGTCAGTCGTCGTCAGAAAATTCCAATCCCATTCACTAATACCTCTTTCGCGAAACGTTTCCGGTTTTTTGCATTCCCTTTCATCTATAAACGTATCTTTGCCCAATGCGACCTTACATTCCCATACGTAAAGAACAAGATTAAGGACTGGCTTCTCACTCTAAACTATGATGAAACGGAAGCCTTGCTGGTCGCTATGGTCTAAAGAACCACATCACTCACACTCACATAGACCGCTTCACAATCACAATCTTTCTGTTATTTAATCATGTCTAGGTTCACTTTGTGTCATAACTCTTTATTTTGCTTCTCCTTGTTTTGTTATTATGTACTTAATCAATATTTTTGTGCAAATAAAATACTTAGTACTTAATTGTAAATTTTCAAATGTTGTCTCGCACGTTCTCCAACATAAATAATGTTAACTTGGCTCGTCGGACGCCCGCAATACAGGCTAGCCCTAGTGCGGGGTCCACTGAATCTTAAATTGTAACCTGTATCCTACTTTTGGAAAATAAACTATTTGATTTGATTTGAATTCCTGCGCTGATTGGTTGCGGTCGGTTGAACAGCTGACCGATTCCAACCCGAATGCATTCCGCTGAAATCTAAATCACTAGGCTGGTTGCATATTCGGACTATTATTTTATAGTAATATTACTCATTGGTATTCAAATTCAACTTTCCACCCTACTATTAGTGAGTTATGACGTTTTTAGAACTAAAAAGAAAACTTAGAAGAAAACCTACTACGTTCAAGTTTAGCTGGTAATGTATCAAATCAATCTCTCAGATATACAATTTATATGGGACCTGTGAAGTTATACCCTTTTAAACTAAATAATAATGTTCCAAATCATGTCGGGCGTGTTCAAGCAATCGGTGCATGTATTAACTGTATGTTACATTGAATAAATGGTTTAATTCATTACAGTGGCAATTTCATTAAACTTGAACGGTTCTAAACTTGACAAATAACCCGGTGTCGGTGAGCAGGCACGTGACTCGCACGTGACCTTTTCGAGGCGAAACTAATTTTTTTTCTCATTCCTAAACTGCCAAACGCGCCTAAAGAAGTTTTCACCTCAAAAACATATCCCAAAAAATTCCTCCTCTTTAAAGTCTGTTAAAAACTGAAAATACAATGAATTCGCATCTCTAAAAAAACTAGCTCTAGGCTATAAAAAAGCGGATACTTTCGCCAGTTTTTTTATTAAGAAATAAAAATAAAATAAAAAAATAACCTGGATCTGCGAGGGGGCGGGGAGCGGGAACGTCGCGGGGAGACAGAACCAGCGCCCTCTATGTACATCTGCTTGTAACCCGTGTGTCGCCATCTATAATGCATATCACATTTTTTTCATTTCCATTTGTCACTCCAAGATGCAACAATTTTTATCTTAGCGACCCGTGATTATGTAAAAGCGGTCGATTGCTGGTCAAAAACTAAATATTGCTGGACTTTTCACGCAGTACGAGTGTGAAGTGAATGTGGATGTATATTGGATATCTATATCTATACTAATATTATAAAGAGGAAAGATTTGTTTGTTTGTTTGTATGTTTGAAATGAATAGGCTTCGAAACTACTGGACCGATTTGAAAAATTCTTTCACCAATAGAATCCTACATTATTCCTGATGAACATAGGCTAAATTTTATCCCGGGGAAGTGAAGTTTTCTCAAGGCATCGCGGGTAACACCGCGGCGAACAGCTAGTGCATGAATATGAATAAATAAATAATAAATAAATAAATAATGCTGGACTTTTCACACAACATCATCTAGCCCCAAACTAAGCAAAGCTTGTACTATGGGAACCAGATAACTGATATACTACTTATATACTTTTTTGTTTTGTAAATACATACATATTATACATAGAAACACCCAGACCCGAGATAAATATTTGCAGATCATACAAACATTTATCCCGCGGCGGGGATCGAACCCGCAACCTTCTGCGTCACAAGCGGGCTTTCACCCACTGCGCCACAGAGGTCGTCGAATGGCGAAAATGAACGATAAGTGAACCGTCTGATATCTCCTTCATTCGTAAATCTTGTTTCATTTTGTGTTCGTTTAATTTTCGAATCTAAACTAACGCGAAAATAAACGATAACATTTAAGTGAACCATCTGATTCTTGAAGCCTGAAAACGGTGTGTTCCCTCACCGGTTAGGATCCTTCTCTTCCACTTCCAGCAGCTTCCGATCCCAGCTGCCCGGGGAGGCCTGACGAGCTCGCTTCATCACGTTATCCAGCTCCTTGCGACGTCCCGCGGGATTGGATGGATCTGAGGGTAGTTTGATATAACAGTGACACTCTATTTGACACACTTACAAAACAAAAAGGAACAGACAACATGAACAGTCATTTACGAAATTAGATTGACATTGATGCCTCTGTATTTTTGAGTTTGAACCAATCTCACTAATAGTTGTTTCGATGTTTGTGTTTCAATCACGCCTAAACCAGTGAACCGATTTGGATGAAACTTGGAATAGGCGTAGATAGTGACCTGCCTAATGATTTTATGATTTTGACTTTAGCGGAATGCATTCGAGTCGGAATCAGTCAGCAGCTCAACCGACCGCAACCAATCACAATGCATGAATTGATCCAAAACTGACGTTTCTTGCACTGTGATTTGTTGCGGTCGGTTGAACAGCTGACCTAATTCCGAACCGAATGCATGGAATAGCATATAGGCTATTCAAAATGTTCATACGCGGGCGTAACTTGATGACTTTTTATGTAGGGATGACATTGAAATTGATTAGATTTTATTATGTTGGTATTTTTTTAAGAAGGAATTTTATAAAATTAAAGTTTGAGTTAGTTAGGTTGGGTGCATTTATATTTATATTATTTTAGCGATGTATAACTTTCAGACACAATTGTAAAATTGTTATTGAATAAATTGAATTGAATAGCCGCACGCAGTAGCTGGCGTAGTAACAGTAAAAAAATTTGTTTCTTAGCAATCGTTCAAAATGGCGCGGGCGTTTTAAAAATACAAACTGTTTTAATTAACTTTGCTGGCTGTAGAGGGACAATCAATATATGGCAGAAATCTGCTTAATTTAAATTGTCGCGGAATGTAAACTCAGCTTATAAACTTGTCATATTTTGTACCGTGTTAGTTAAAACAAAAGGTGCACGTGGCTGAGATGGATGTATGGAGTGACGCGAATGGACAGAGTAAGGAATGAGTACATAAGAGGAAGTGTGAAAGTGGCGCCAGTGAATGAAAAGATGAGGAGCAACAGGCTAGCATGGTATGGGCATGTAATGAGAAGGGAATAATGTCATATAACTAGGAGAGTTGGTACGAATGTTGATGGATTTACGAGTAGAGGTAGGCCAAAGAAAAGATGGATGGATTGTGTGAAGGATGACATGAGTAAGAAAGGAGTGAGTGTTGAGATGACGGCTGATAGAGGAGAATGGAAGAACACATGTTGTACCGACCCCACATAATGTGCGGCAGGGAGATGATGTTAGTTAATAAAACCTCGTATATTCTTACCAGTAATCCGACTATGTTGAGGATTCCTGTCCATATGCAGGCGGGTCTTTGACGCTGTTTCAGCAGCCCGTGAAACGGACCCGTTGCGTCGGGAAGACATCCTGCAAACCAATGGACAACATGTACCATCAACACAGTATGTAGCAACAAAGCTAAAAAACATTAAGCCTTGGAACGCATAGTCCGTACGCAGCTTTTTAGCAATATTTAAGTGGTCGCAAGCGAAGTATCAAACGTTCCTGTCCTTGCGTTTTGGCCACACTGCGGGGCGGAAGGCGTTATATACGTTCGTGCCCGCCGCCCGCGATTTTGGTATGGACGACGACTAAAGGTACCCATTCACAATAGATCCACCAATCCAAATGGAGTGGTCGTGAATGGTAAAAACATCTTGGATGGACACGTCGTCCAGGGTAGCACAACCAATCACAGTGCAGGAATCGATCTCAAACTGCCGCTTCTTGCACTGTGATTGGTTGCGGTCGGTTGAACAGCTGACCTATTCCGAACCGAATGCATTCCGCTGAACACCGAATCGCTACCCTGGACGACGTGTCCATCCAAAATGTTTTTACCATTCACGGAACGATTTTGGACGACTTCTAAATGAATGGGTAACTTAGGAGTACAGATTATGTTGACGCTGTCTGAGTATTGAAGTCGTAAGAGAAACGTCGAGGTAAATAAGTTTAAAATACGCGATTAGGTCCCGTTTTAGCTGTAAAAATGTAGTGTTTTGGTAAGCAGTCGATAATTACGTCGCGCCTAAGTTGAAATCCGAGTGATGGTGAAGACTTTGTTCTCTCATGAGAGTATAACGCAGACAGGCAAGATGTATCTCCAACCATCGATAAGCAGTAGACAATATTGTATGAGCGCTGTGTGCACGTTGCACTTCCAGGTATGCTTGGATGCGTTTTTAAAGGTTATGTAGTTTTAAGATGGATCACCTAAGAGTGCGAGGCTCCAAACTGTGTTTGTTGCCCTGGTTCTTCATGGTTGTGAAGGAACAGGAGTTGAAATACCTAGTTTTAAGATATTTTAAGTGATCTCAGCGGTCCTATTGTATAAATGCTTTTTGACTTTGAGAAATAAGCTGATTTGCTTGAATTAATATGAGAAGTTTATTTTCTTTATTAGTTTTTAACAGAAACTAAAAATTTTTAAAATTCTGATTTACAACAATTATTTATTTATCGATGATAGATGAGCAGCTGTTGCTGATATGTCTATATCACAGTGTTGTAATAGTCAGATTGTTCAAGATTGGTTAATTTTTTTGAGCACTGATTTATTAGTTCGTAGCCAGTTGTCGAGCTTGTTCTTAAACAAATTGACCGAAGTGGCAGTAATAACGTCATTTGGTAGTGCATTCCAATTGTGAACCACTCTGTTGCCGAAGAAGTGATAGGCGGTAAGTAAGCGGGCGGGCTCACGAATAAGTTTAAGTTGATGGTGTTTCTTGACCTGAAGGTACCTAAAATGTAATCGGGTCAATCTACTATTTTACCTGTAACGTTGTTATTCCAACTATTACAGAAACATCATAATTGACCAGTGCTCAGAGTGGAAGCGATCTGTCTTGCTTGACGTTCAAGTGACAGTAGCATTTTTGACAGCCAGGCATCTGAAGTTTGATTTGTTTGACAGTTTTTCTTAACCTCAATTTCTGCAAAAAGAAGGAGAAGCCACTTTCTTCCCGGCGTTCTAATCGAATGCTTTTCTTGTATTTTAAATCTCAATTTATTTGATCGATTTGGTGTTCATCTAAACAATGGTTTGCTGATTTTGGGTCTATAATCGCCTAAAGGCGATAGACTATTTAGATTTTGGAGCGATGATTTATTGGTGAGTGAATTTTTCGATGACATGCAAACATGTCGTGTTTGTGTGGAAAATGGCGGATTCAAATAGTTTGTTTTTTCGTTAACAGAAGCTTGAGTCGGATGCAATACTGTTTGGAGCTGTTTTAAAAGTCTGGCCCGGGTAAGTTATCTCAACATCTTTCAGTTAGGGGCAAATAAATTGGTTTCCACTTTTGTATTCTGAACGGAGTTTGTTTGTTTCAGACAAACGGGTGTTTATTTTACTTTGGAATTAATTTTGGGTTAAAATTTATGGAATTTAAAATTATGGAGACACTTCCGACGCAGCAGAATTTGTTCGACCTATGGTGAATTATAAAATTTGAATAAAAATAAATTTAATTAGGCCGTCTTAAACGGATAACCTTTCCTTTAAAATTTTACAAGATTGCAATAGCTTCAGCTTCAGCTTCAGCTTCGGTTTTTCTTTCAAATGTAACTTCAGTTTTTCTTTTAAATTGGTTCAGTTTTACTTTTAGATATAATTTCAGTTCTGTTTTTCTTTTAGATGTAATTTCCGTTTAATTAAATTGATATAATTATTGCCATCCCCCTGAACATATCATAAAATCTATGGAACTATCTATGCATTAAAAGACTCGTACAATAACAACATCAGATTGTATCATTTCCCCCGCCCTAAGATTAGAAGTTCATCTGGCGCAGAGCTTTATCCAGGTATTCTTATTTTTATTTCTATTTATTTATATATTATCGGTCTGGTGTCTGGCGCCCGAGAGTTTTTGTTCCTTTAGCTTTTTTAGAATTTGTGACACCAACCGACCTATTTAAATTGGTTCAGTTAAACACTTTTTAGTATATTTACATTTTTATTTATCCGTATTATAGTAACATTCACATATTATTATTATAATTTTTTTATATTACAATTTGTCGCCAGCGTTCAGGGACTTGAAATGGATTCTATGTGTTATTCAGGGGAACTGTAAGTTATTGCAACCTTATATTTGTTAGACCTAAGTACAGTTTTGTTTACAACTTTTGTAACTTTGGTCCGGAACTTTTTTGAATCCTTGTGACTTTCATCACAGGAGGTTAATTTTCTTGACAAACGAATAACAATACAGTGTCTTAGTGTATTGTGCACTCATTTATGGATATTTGTGGAAAACTTATTTTGAAAAACAATTTAATATGTTGTAGTGATAATTTAGTTTAGATAAAACTTTTGTGAAGCAGTTTATTCCATGCCAACATGTGTAAAACTTGTGTAACCTTGAAAACATCTTATACATTAATCGTTTAACCTTTGATTTTTGTGAACTTGAAAATAACTTATTGTACATGGGTTCATTGTTGAACGGGTAACCTAAAAGTTTTCAAGTAACTTTTTTATTAGAACACTTTGTATTTGGAATTTACTTGTAATATTTTGTCGTTTAAAAATTAACATAAACATAATTAGTTCTTTTAACTTTGTAAACTAAAACTAACTTTTATGAATTTAAAATTAACTTGTGTAAATTTAAAAGTAGTTCAACTTATAAATTATTTAACTTTCAATGATAGTGAACTTAATGAATGTTTCACACACTTCTTTTTGAAGGTTCAAACTTTGACCAGGTAAGAATATTTTTGTGAGTGGTTATTGCAATCTCGGTTAGAAACCTTAACGAACACCTGACTTTGATAACATTTTGAATCGAAACTTTTGAACTTAAACCTTTTTCAGAATTATTTTAGGAATTATTTTGGGAATTTTTTGAATTATTTTAGGAATTTCTTCGGAATTATTTTGGGAATTTTTGGGAATTATTTTAGGAATTTCTTCGGAATTATTTTGGGAATTTTTGGGAATTATTTTAGGAATTTCTTCGGAATTATTTTGGGAATTTTTGGGAATTATTTTAGGGAATTGTTTCGGAATTTTTGAAAACTTTTGAGGGTTTTGCTTCGAAATCTTGAACTTTTGTTTGCGGTTGTTTTTGGTTGGTTCTCATTATGGATGAAAGAGTTCAATTTCGCCTGCTCTGTTTTCTTCTGCCTTTTCTGTTGAAAAGGAAGGTGAATCTGAGAGGACTTGTTGTGCTGTTCTTAAATTGGCCGTTCACACTTCTTCAGCTTGTGTGCCTACTTTGTTGCATTCTTTCGACACAATGATCGAGCAGATTAGAAGGAATTTGCCTTCAGCTAATTCTAAGCTTTCTTGGCTTGTGTTCTTATTATCGTAGATTCATTTATAAATTCGCTGATATTGCTTCGCCACTTACTAAGTTAACTGCTGGTAGTAAAAACTCGAAGAAATCTCTTGTTTGGAACGATGACGCAGAAATTGCTTTTCAAAATCTTAAAGAAGTTTTAATTTCTTCGCCTGTTTTGAGTTGCCCTGATTTTAGTAAACCTTTCTTTCTACATTGTGATGCTAGTTCTGTTGGAATTGGTAGTGTTTTGAGTCAAGAGGATGATAATAGTGAACAACATCCTATCGCATTTTATTCTAGATCTCTTAATAAATGTGAACAAAACTATAGTACCACAGAACGAGAATTGTTAGCAATTTTAGATTCAATAGAACATTTTAGACCTTATGTGGAGGGAATGGAATTTACTGTTATTACAGATCATGCGTGTTTGAAATGGCTTTTGAAATTAAATAATCCTAGTGGACGCCTTGCTAGATGGGCTGCTAGAATTTCTCAGTTTACTTTTCATATAATTCATAAAAAGGGTTCTTTACATTTAGTTCCTGATGCTTTGTCAAGGATTTCGGTTGCCACAATCTTAGTTTCTTCTATTCAAATCGTTTCACCGGATGATGATATTGATGATCCTTGGTATAAGAAGATATTTGTTAATTGTCAAAAGTTTCCTTGTAGATATAAAAATTACAGAGTTGATGATAAAACTTTATACAAATTCTGTAAGAATAAATTCAATCCTGATAGTAGATTAAATTGGAAAATTGTTATTCCTAAAGAACATATTTTGGATACAATTAGGTCAAACCATGATGATATTAATTCAGGTCATCTTGGAATTCACAAAACTTTGAAAAAATTAAAACAACATTATGTTTGGAACGGAATGTTTAATGATGTTCAAAATTATATTAAGTCTTGTGACATTTGTAAAGCTTACAAACACTCGACATCTCCACCTTTTGGTTTAATGATTAATCCTAAAAAAGTAGATCGGCCCATGGTTATGTTATCGGTGGATATAATTGGAATTTTGCCTAAAAGTTATTCTGGTCATAAATACATTCTTTCGGTTGTGGACGTTTTCACTAAGTATTGTTGGATATTTCCTATGATAAAAGCAACAACTTTAACTATTTGTAGATTATTCGAAAAAGAGATATTTCTTAAATTTGGTTGTCCTAAAATTATAGTTTGTGATAATGGTACTCAATTTACTGCCAAATATTTTGTAGATTTCATGAAAAGTTATAATATAACCAAAATATTTTATAATACATTGTATACTCCACAAAATAATCCTGTTGAGAGGTACAATAAAACTGTAGAAACTTGTATTTCATGTTTTGTCATGAACGATCAACGAACTTGGTCTAAATTTTTGCCCCATGTTCAATTAGCCTTAAATAATAGTGAAAATCTTGCTACAGATTTCACACCTAATTTTCTCATGTTTGGGAGAGAATTAATTTTTGACGCTTCTTTACACCGTTTTAGTAATTCGTTGGATAATTTAAGTCAACTTGGTTTTGGTGAAAGAAATTCGTTTGCATTTTCTCTTAAATCACTTAGTGATATTTTTGTTAAAGTTCAAGCTAACTTATTAAAAGCTTATAAGCGTAACGCTCGGTATTATAATATAGGGAGGAAAGTCATTTCTTTTGGTGTAGGTGATATAGTTTGGAGGAGAAGTTTTGTTCAGTCTAATGCTCCTTTATATTTTTCGGCAAAATTTGCGCCTAAGTTTGTTAAATGCGAAATTATTGAAAAAATTTCTAATAATGTTTACCTTTTGAAAGACCTCAATAAAAACACCTCTGGTCGTTATCACATTAAAGATATTATTAAATATTAAAATTTCAACTTTTTGGCCTTTAAACTTTTTTACTTGGTTTTGATGTGTTTGTTTGATTTAGCATTTGTAGAAGACGATTGTAGATTGATGTATGTTTGGATATTGCTATTTGTGTGAGGATGAATGAGAGGAAATTCTTATGAATATATCAAACTTTGCAATTAAGTTTCAAAAAATAACTTAGGTAATTTTTGGTTTAAATAACTTTTAGCTTCATTCATTATTGTCAACATCGAAAGATCTTATTGTATATTTTGTATATTCTGTATATTTTGTATATTTTTAGAGAACTTTGTTCGGTTGTTCTCAAACTAATTTTAGATGAGTCTGTTTGACTTATATTGGTTAGGATAGTTTTTGTCGTTTGTTTGTGATAGTCTGAATTTTAGATTAGTTTTCTCGGACTTGACATTTTGATATAACCCTGATTAGACATTTTTTGGAATAATATTCCATAACATTTTTGGACACGGTTCTCAGATTTTTCCCTCTGGTTCTGTCTATTTTGCGTGTTATTGTGCCCGGAAAATTGGTAGGGTTGAGCCGATCACAATATTCACAATCAATTTTTCCCAAGTGCTGCTGTGCCCGGAATGTTGGTAGAGTTGAGCCGATCACAGTACTCTTGTTGTTTTTTGGCGTGTTCATTCTTTTCCGTTTGAATATCGCAACCTTTTGTTGTATTGTGCCCGGAAAATTGGTAGGGTTGAGCCGATCACAATATTCACAATCAATTTTTCCCAAGTGCTGCTGTGCCCGGAATGTTGGTAGAGTTGAGCCGATCACAGTACTCTTGTTGTTTTTTGGCGTGTTCATTCTTTTCCGTTTGAATATCGCAACCTTTTGTTGTATTGTGCCCGGAAAATTGGTAGAGTTGAGCCGATCACAATACACAAATTTTTTCGAGTTTGCACACTTTCGTGTGTCGGACAAAAAAATTTTGAAATCACATTTTTCCCATGTGAGAATTTACTGACTTTGGTTTGGTAATTTGGTAACTTTCTGTACCGAGTCGGTGACGTAGGTGTCCAACCGCACTTCATATTATGGTCAGAATGTAATTTTATTTATTTTGCATGTTTTGGTTTAAATTTAAATTAAATGAATTGTATCACTTTAAGTCGGTGACTAGGAAGTCTAACCGCACTTTAAGATTCTTTTGGGATCATTTGTTGCAATTTAATTTTTGTGACCTTTACATTAAAATTGTCCGAGTCGACGACAAAGTTGTCTAGTCGCACTTTTGAAACGTTTTGTTGTGATTGTCAGTTTAGGTTTGAAATTCTTTGATAGAGTTTTCTATTGGTTGCATGTGTTTAAGAGTTTTGTCTTTCTAGCTAGTTTAGATTTGATAAGATTTGGTGTTTTTGGAATCTTCTGTGTTCTTGTCTCTCTAGCACTTCCTTGTTCAGAGCGTGCAAGTCCACATTAGTAGAGTTTTTAGTATAGTTTTGTAGAGTCATTTGTAGAGTTTTTGATAGAGTTTTGTAGAGTTTTTGATAGAGTTTTGTAGAGTTTTTGACAAAGTTTTGTAGAGTCATTTGTAGAGTTTTTGATAGAGTTTTGTAGAGTTTTTGACAAAGTTTTGTAGAGTCATTTGTAGAGTTTTTGATAAAGTTTTGTAGAGTCATTTAGAGAGTTTTTTTATAGTCTTTTTTGTAGAGTTTTGTAGAATCTTTTATGAGTCTTTTTGGCATAAAAGAAAGTAGTCCTTTCTTTTATTTTTTTTGGGATGGTATGTAATGTAACGTTGTTATTCCAACTATTACAGAAACATCATAATTGACCAGTGCTCAGAGTGGAAGCGATCTGTCTTGCTTGACGTTCAAGTGACAGTAGCATTTTTGACAGCCAGGCATCTGAAGTTTGATTTGTTTGACAGTTTTTCTTAACCTCAATTTCTGCAAAAAGAAGGAGAAGCCACTTTCTTCCCGGCGTTCTAATCGAATGCTTTTCTTGTATTTTAAATCTCAATTTATTTGATCGATTTGGTGTTCATCTAAACAATGGTTTGCTGATTTTGGGTCTATAATCGCCTAAAGGCGATAGACTATTTAGATTTTGGAGCGATGATTTATTGGTGAGTGAATTTTTCGATGACATGCAAACATGTCGTGTTTGTGTGGAAAATGGCGGATTCAAATAGTTTGTTTTTTCGTTAACAGAAGCTTGAGTCGGATGCAATACTGTTTGGAGCTGTTTTAAAAGTCTGGCCCGGGTAAGTTATCTCAACATCTTTCAGTTAGGGGCAAATAAATTGGTTTCCACTTTTGTATTCTGAACGGAGTTTGTTTGTTTCAGACAAACGGGTGTTTATTTTACTTTGGAATTAATTTTGGGTTAAAATTTATGGAATTTAAAATTATGGAGACACTTCCGACGCAGCAGAATTTGTTCGACCTATGGTGAATTATAAAATTTGAATAAAAATAAATTTAATTAGGCCGTCTTAAACGGATAACCTTTCCTTTAAAATTTTACAAGATTGCAATAGCTTCAGCTTCAGCTTCAGCTTCGGTTTTTCTTTCAAATGTAACTTCAGTTTTTCTTTTAAATTGGTTCAGTTTTACTTTTAGATATAATTTCAGTTCTGTTTTTCTTTTAGATGTAATTTCCGTTTAATTAAATTGATATAATTATTGCCATCCCCCTGAACATATCATAAAATCTATGGAACTATCTATGCATTAAAAGACTCGTACAATAACAACATCAGATTGTATCATTTCCCCCGCCCTAAGATTAGAAGTTCATCTGGCGCAGAGCTTTATCCAGGTATTCTTATTTTTATTTCTATTTATTTATATATTATCGGTCTGGTGTCTGGCGCCCGAGAGTTTTTGTTCCTTTAGCTTTTTTAGAATTTGTGACACCAACCGACCTATTTAAATTGGTTCAGTTAAACACTTTTTAGTATATTTACATTTTTATTTATCCGTATTATAGTAACATTCACATATTATTATTATAATTTTTTTATTTTTTTATATTACATACCCACACTATTCTGTCCCCGAACATTTTTATTAGAATGTTCTTGGTGGACTGGCAACTTGACGACACAACCAGAGGACACCACCACCACGAAAGCAAACATAAAAGAAGCTAATTACGATGAAAAGTGCTATCTAAATGTTTCCAGTTGCAATTTATGAGGGTATCTCAGCATACAAATTCTAGGATGTCCTATCAAAATTCGTATGCTGAGTTACCCTCTTAAATATCGACTGAAAACACTTAAATGCCACCTTTTACTATAATTAGCTTCTTTTGTCTTTGCTTTCGCTCGCATGGCGCAGTGGTATCCATTGGTTGTGTCTTCAAGTTGCCAGCCCGCGAAGAACAATCTAATAAAAGTGCTCGATGACAGAATAGTGTGGGTAAAATAGTTGATTGACCCAATCATCCTATTTACACATGTTTAAGCAAATAAATAATCGTTATCTTTAACCATATTAAAGTTTTACACCTCTGTCGGCACACCCAGAGTGCCAATGTTTTTTTTTCCTTCCATACCCTGTCCTGATAATTACAATTATCAACCAAATAGCCACTCTAGTGTAATTACTACCTGCTCTTCTCAAAATATTGTTAGGCTCAATGCACATTGAATTGGCAAGCGATGAGACAATTACTTTTATAGCGCACCATTATAAACCTTATGAACAATGGTACAAGATATAGAAATGCTTATAGAATGAACCGCACGAAAGTGCTCGAGCCAGCGCAGCCCGCTAGATGGCTTCGCCAGACCTCGTTCATTCTACAAGCGTTTCTATATCTTGTACCATTGTTCATAAGGTTTATAATGGCTTGCTATAAAAGTAATTGTCGCATCGCTTGCCAATTCAATGTGCATTGAGCATAAAGGTCCAAGTATGGTAGCACTTGCTAAGAAATGATGATGACTGATGGAGTAAGATGCTGACAGTATATCAAGAAGTGTTGGGAATCCTGCCCAATGGGTGAGTGACATGTCCCAGGGAAAATCTTTGCAGCACCAGATAAGTTTTTTTTCTTCGGTAGATGATAATTATGACAATAAACACCAGGGGCCCTGTGTAACTCAACTGGCCATGGACAGCGGCTTCATTTCGACATTTGAAACGTAGCCTGGACTTTTTTTTTAAATCTTTTTTTAGTTAATGGACCTTGATCGAGTTTCGAGCATGCCGGTCCCATAGGTCTCTCATTGCAAAATCATTCCTCCAATAGCCTGAGGGTCTGTCGGTAGAAGCCTGGACTTCAATTGTCATTTTCGTATTGTGTGATTGGTTGAGCTCTATTGGGATGAACTGGGAATGGATTTCAAGTTAGACCATAAGGCTGCAGTTCTCACCATCCATTTCACATTATTTTGATAAGATTTCTAACATGTAGATGAGGTGAACTCTGTCTGATGGTTGTGGTAGTGTGGATAACTTTATGATGGCCATCTAATCTGATAAATAAGCGCACAGTACTATCTATAGATTATAATGATCACTGGCATTACCTTAACACCTAACTAACGAGATGCAGCATCAATTACCCATGAATGTCCTAATTTCAATGAAAACTAATTATACTTTCACAAAATGGCGGTCCAGTATCGATTTTCCCTTCATACATCTGAGTACAGACTTACCTAGGAGGCTGCGTTCAACGACCGAGAGGAGCGAGGGCTCCGAACGCGCGCGGCGTCTCGCGTGGCGCGGAGGCCCGGTGCCACCCGGCTGGCAGACGCGAGTCACGGCGCCGCCTAAAAAAACCGGTATACTTAGCATCACGCAAGCGGGCGCGCGGCATAGCTCGATCCCGACCTCGGATCGACAGAGTCGCGAACGGATACGCCCTCGTGAGGCCTACAGCCTCCGGGCTCACGCGACGAGGCCCAGCGGCGGGCCAACGCGACATGACGGAAACCTCCTTTGGACTCCTTTGTTGAGATGCTTCTTGCTCCACGATCCATCGATGCGCACGATACTGGATGCCAATACATAACTTCACCTTATTTTATACCACAATAGCAATGTTACGCACCAGTAGAAAACACCACAACTTTTCACTCCAGTTCAATGATAATATCGCCAACGAAAGTCGATAAAATCGCGACGACCGACGACACACCTTCAGCGAGCATCGGCCATTTTGCAATAAATAAAAATTTGTTTTTTTTTCTTTTCAGCTTTCTCTTCAAGCGTTTCGTTTCGTTTCAAATATTGTATTGTAACATAATTCAAATAGATAAACACCAAATTTACACTGATAAAACGAGCAATATGAAAAATCTAACCACTTATCACTAGTTTCAAAAAGTTGTTTTTGTAAAATTGTACAAAATCTACAAAGTAATTTAGCGCAATACAATACAAACTTTATTACCCAACTTCTGAATTCTTGATTTTGGAGATAGCACTAACGAAACGAATTCTTTCTTTTAGTGTTGCCATCTACTCTCAAACAAAACCTACTACATAGAAACAAACATAGAATAGGTATGACGTCATTTCCGGCGCAAAACAAGTCCACTTATCTGGACCACTACTCACTCACAGATGGCGTTGTTATATATAGTTGCCAAGAATAGGTAGAATATGCGTCCGCCTCCATTCCATTAGTAACTTACTTTCTCTATGGCCACAGATTAGGTAGAGTCTATGGCGTCCTCTCCTCGTAGAGAAAAATGATATGATGGACAATGACAGGCGATTACGAACGAATGTGTAGAGGGCATAGTCGTCTGCAAACGCTCATGATCGGCGTCGATTGTGCGTAATCGCGCCGCTTAATGTCGGTTTTTCGAACAAATATCAAGGAAAGGAACTCAGACAAACTGAGCTAAGAAAAGGAAGTTTGCGGCCAGGATTGTAAGCGTGTCCATACGATCGCCGATCACTCAATTTGTTTACGGTACGCGTGCTATTTTGTTCGAAAAGATATAGATATCTATACCTTTACGATGTCGGAGCCGCAGTGGACCAATGAGGAGACATTCAGATTTATAGAGTTGTACCAAAACGAACCTTCAATTTGGAATCCCAAAAATAAATGCCATAAAGATAAAAACAGGGTAAGTTTATTTATTTATTTGTTTTTATAAACATATTTTATTTACACCGCCTTTTGCCTTCCTTTAATCCAGTTCATCCTAAGGTTGTCTGGAAGAAATCGCTCACAGCGATAAGACCGCCCATTGTACTTCGCTTTAAATGTTCTTCTATCTTTGTTGATATTTTGTAATGTCCATGTGGTGTACAATAAAGTATTTTCTATCTATCTAGGTATCTAAGTAAAGTCGTAAGTAAGAGAATTGCTTTAAACTAGTCATTTATTTATTAACTTATGCTAACATTACAGATAATCTACTTAGGCGTTATCCTAGTGAGATCCATAAAACTTAACTTATCTAGACAAAAGGCACAAGTGGTACAAAAATAAACAAAACTAAAGCTAAGTATGTACCTAAGTAAGATACACTGAAAAGGTTCAAATTTGGTTTGGCTTTGGAATGGTTTAACAGGTGTTGAGGTTAAAAAGGTTTAAAACCGGTAGGAGTTTGCTCCCTGATTATTTATCTACCACATAAAATACAAGACAATGCATAGTTTTCGAGAAATTAATAGTAGATTGTTACACAAGGGACGTAAGTAAGCTATTACAGAACAAGATCCAATTTGGCGCCAGTGCGAGCGCAGCTCGCATAGGGCGCTAATGGATCGCGTGCACCCGAGATATTTAGTCACACGAGCGAGCGCAGCGAGCGAGGGTGAATATAGTTCGAGGGTGTAATAGCTACTTGCAACCGAGGTAAGCATTCTACTTTATATCATTCTTGCGAGGTAAATAAAACATTGGTAATGCATCTGCTTCAAGCAAACAAAAATCAGGCTCTCCTCCTTTTTCATTATCTGATGAAGTGCTTGACATTGTTGTAAATAACTTAAATCACTTTACGAACAAACTTCACAAACTTTCAGATCAAATGAAATGCCGCCATTTCCATTTTTTTTTCGTAAATAGTTTTCCAAATTTTTTTTTACGGCTCTGAGTTCCAAGGAGTTTTGCATAGTTTGAAATGTATGGAAATTAAATGCCGCCATGTTCAGTGTTTTTTTTCAGTAAAAACTTTTCTTACCATTTTATAAGAAAAGAGATTGTTTACCAAGGAGTTTTGCATAGCTTGAACTGTAATGTGAACATTACAATTCAAGCATAGTGCGACGTAATGTTGCCTTGAATTGCAAACACCAATTTACAAGGAGGCTTTCCACCATAGTAATCCCTAGTTACTGAGCAAGTATGATATAATAGTAGATTATTCACCAAGGGGATAAAGCAGTGTATTATGTCACGGGCGCCATATTGAATCCCAAGCGCATCGAAGGATTCTTTAGTTAACTCCCGAGCGACAGCGAGGGTGTTTATAGTTAACTCCCGAGTGCAACGAGGGAGTTAATGACTAGAATCCTGAGACAGCGAGGGATTCAAGAGCGCCCAAGACTAAGACAGCTTTAACCCCGAGGTGAATACTCTGCTTTTCACACATAGGTACTGCGAGAAAAATAGTGAACCCAGAAAATAGCAAGCAAGTTTAATGAACAGGTTTTATAGGTAGAATAATAATAATCTATTAGTTTTTTTTATTCAACCTACACTGTCCCACTCCTGGGCAAAGGTCTCCCCCAATTCTTTCCAACAATCTCTCTTCTTTGATAGCTCCCACCACCCGCTATCGAAGGAGTCGAGGTCGTCCGTTTATTCTCAAAAAATATTTTATTGAGGTCGTCCTTTCGTTCTCAAAAAATATTTTAGCATTAATATGCAACAACATTAGATCGCTCTATAGTTTGGAGGCATTAGCCACACTTTTTCCTTAAATTTGAATAAATTCTACTTGGTGCAGGTCTCTATGGTAAACATTTTCATAGAAACATCAAAAATAAATTCGGAAGAAAATGATTAGTTGCCACATTTTTTCTTTTTTTTTCGTTTATGTTCTACTGGGCGTGGACTCAATAGTAAAAATTTTAATAGAAATGTTGAAGTTCGAAATTCAAATCTCATTACTTATCTGTTCACATGAGGTTCAGAGGGAGTAATGAAATCCCATACAACTTTACCTCCCGCCGGCCATTTTGTTTCTTAGGAGGGAGTAATGGTTTACTTTGTGTTAAGAAGGTGAGACGAAAAAATGTATGGTATTCTTGTACCGGGTGTGAAAAAGAATATGTCAGTGTTCATTTTGCACATTTCGATTCTCCTTGGTTTCTCCTCGAGTTTCGCGCGCGAAATCTTTTGTAAACTAGGTAAGGTACTACTAGTGATTTGTTATACTATTGCATCTGAAGTGAGCAAAAAGCAGTTTTTAACCCCATTGTGATACCTACTTGTTAGGTATAGGTAACCTCTAACAAGTAGGTAGATACAAATCTACAATACCTACGCACAACCGATCTTTGTCTCTCTAAAGTTAGGTGCAATAAACTATTGCGCAGGTTTGGTAGAGTAAGCGAGATAGCACGATCAGGCACAATGCAACAAAGTAAGCGAATATGCGAGGCACGCTATCTTCGTCTTTTATGCGCCATCAAAAATAGGTTCTGCTCAGAAAGCTCAAATTCAAAAAATTCAAGTTCAGATTGTTTATTTAGGAAACAAAACATGGCATAGGTAACGATAATGTCCGCATTAGTTTTTAAAACTGTGTCGCGGTAATTAACGCCCTAAAGCTAAAGATCGGATGTGCGTATTGTAGGTACCTATACCTAACCTACTATTACCACATAGGTACCTAGGTAACTAGAGCCGAATGGGGTTGTGCCTAGACTTTCAATCGGAAGGGCGTGGGTTCGAATCCCGGCTGCGCATCAATAGATCTTTCGTTTCGTAAAAATATGCACTTTAACGCCGGAGAGAGAGCAGTTGGGGTGGCCTCATATTGGCAAAAAGTGGTTTGAAGCATTGAAACGAAAGAAGAAGACCCGAGCTCTTAACGTCGTGAGGAAACCCGCAGCTTAGCTCCACACGTATTGACGTTGTCTTTCCTGTGGGCAAGGTCGATTAAGCTGAGAGGATGGTTTAGGTGCTACAAGCCTCAATCTCAAACAATGTCCCAGGCACTACAGCGTCCCGTTGAGTGTAGGCATAGGTTGCCTCCTAACGCTGTATAAATCATCCCATCCCACTTATATAATAAAGCTGAAAGTTTGTGAGTTGTTTAGATGTTTGTGTTTCAATCACGCCTAAACCAGTGAACCGATTTGGATGAAACTTGGAATAGGCGTAGATAGACCTGGAATAGCGTATAGGCTATTCAAAATGTTGGTACCACGCGGGCGAAGCCGCGCGCAGAAGCTAGTTTAGTTTAACTAGGTAACTAACCTATACATATAGGTAAATACATACCTAACAGTATAATTTTATTTCCTTGGCCCTCACGATAGGGTGTGGACCTAGTGTGAGGATCGTAGACAAACATTTTTGTGTAATACTACTCAGCACTCGTGGTCGTGCTTGCTTAGTCGTTCTTGATAGATCGTCGAAGTTAAGCAACGTTCGAAACGGTCTGTAAGTGGATGGGTGACCGCCAGTGGCATTTTCATCTGAGCGCTTCCGTGCTTGGGAGGGCACGTTAAATTGTCGGTCCCGGCTATTTAAGTCGTTAAGGCATGACGGAGGCCTTAAGGCGGCCTAAAAACTCCCGTCACCAGAGTTGGCCACTGACTCATACGAACTTACTTACTTTTTACTCAGCACTTATGTTGTAGGTAAACAATAATCTAAGCATTATTATAATCTAGTTTTAAGTACTTATTTGTGTGTTGTGTTAGCTGCTAATAAATATTTTTTCATTTTTCATTTCATATTATTTACAGGTAAGCGATGCTTGGAAACGCATTGCCGAGGCAATGTCCATACCCGTTCAAGAATTAAAAAAGAAAAAGGACAGTCTACTCGCAGCTTTCCGTGCGAATCATAAGAAAGTACAATCATCTATTTCAAGTACTGGAGAAGAATTGTTTAAACCCGTCTGGATATATTACGATGCAATAGCTTCTTTTATGTGTGATATTTACAAATGTCCAAAAGTTCTAGTTAAAACAGAGGATGAGGTAAGAATGACATTAATACATACATAGAATAGAATAGAATAGAATAGAATAGAATAGAATAGAATAAACATTTATTTGGCACAAACACACACAAGAAAGCACTAAAGGAAAAAACAAAACAAACTATGAAGAACAACAAACAATATAAGTACCTACATGTAGGTAGTAACATCAAACTTATGAATTAAAACATGTTTAAAAACAAACAATAACAAAATGTGTCTTCATAGATCGAACATAAAGTCATGGGTCCAAGTGCTATTAGCCCATAACCTGTGTGTGGTTTGTCCAAAAAGGTCGAGTCTCAGCGTTGTGCTACCTTTACAGGTAGCGCTGGTTTTCAGACTAGACCTACTACACGGTGTGTGTGACTGCACGAGCGAAAAAACATACAAGCACAATAAATTATGGAATAACTAAAGAAATACATACCTATTTAAATACGATCGGATATGATATATAAATAATAAATCTAAAATAAAATATACTTATTTAAGTACTGTATAATAAAAATACTAATTAAATAAAAGACATACATAAAGTCACGCCTCTTTCCCAAAGGGGTAGGCAGAGACCACGGACTACTCGCTACGATCCTGACACAACTTTCGCCTCATTCACTCTCATTACATTCTTCATACATGCTCGTCGGTTTAGGGGGGACCTGGCCCTTCTCCAAAATGTCGCCAATTTGATCCAAGGTTCGCCTAGGCCTTCCCCTTCCAGCTGTCCCATACACACTCGCCTCATACACTTGCTTTGTCAAACGACTGTCATCCATCCCCTCTACATGCCCAAACCATCTTAACCCTCTATTGCATGAATTATCAAGGAATGTAGAAAAAAATATTTTGTTGTTTTATTATGTTTTATTTGGGCTAATAAAAAAATAAAACGTGAAAAAAATAATTTACTTTATATAATTTGGTAAATAATTATCGAAGCCAAAAATGGCTTCCTATGCATTAACGACTACTATACTAATGCCATTTTTGGCTTCCCATGCACAGAAAATACTTAATTGGGTCATTATTTATATGAAACTCCTTGAAAAAGTTTCTTTTTTCATTGAAAAATAAACTAACCTTACACTTTTTACATTATGTAGATAAGCGATACATACAATTGTTTGGACACAGTTGACGATTTTCTCGTGAATCGTAAAATGATTAATTTTGTCTATTCGCACAAAATTTAAAAAAGATCTAGAAATTTCGCTGATTTTTCCTGTTTTATCTTGGGGGGTGCTGGTGAATCATGACTACACATTCTGCACGTTGTAGGCCTACTACGTTGGTAGCTCATTTTAGGTTAGGTTCACCTAAAATGAACATAATAAGTACCAATATCTTCTCGAAATAGGTTTACCTTGATTTGGAGTACCGGCATTACTAGGCATGCCATGTTTCCCCATCATACTATTTTCAGCCTCGCAATAATGTTCCAAAATGGCTGGTTTTAAATCATATAATGACATGTAAACATAATTCTTATAATACCGTAAATGCATACGAAGCCATAATTGGCTTCCGCAGAAAAATAAATAAATGTAATAGAAAATCCGAAATAGCAAAAAAAAACTATGGTACTTAGAAAAAAAAGAGCATCTTGCGTATTTTTAAGTATGCATTTCTTGTCATTTTCACCTATTTCTAGATCCACAAAGTTGTAGTAAACTACACTAACTGCAGTACACGGCGCACGTGCTGGTAAAAGTGATGGTAGGATGATATGTGTCATTCAAATTTGTCAATAAAAATACATTTCGATGTACAGCTAAGTAATAAACAATGCTGGAATA
The DNA here is from genome assembly GCA_963565295.1 of Epirrhoe alternata. Classification (NCBI taxonomy): domain Eukaryota; kingdom Metazoa; phylum Arthropoda; class Insecta; order Lepidoptera; family Geometridae; genus Epirrhoe; species Epirrhoe alternata. The sequence continues at coordinate 1,211,858 of OY751402.1, forward strand.
GTTTTATCAATTTAATATAAATGGACGGTACAATAAAAAAACATTGAAGTTTTACAACCAAATTTGGCTTCCAATGCAATAGAGGGTTAACATACCTTTTTCCGATCCTCAACACTACATCTTCTTTCAATCATTATTATAAATAAATAATTAAAAATAAATAATTCTGAACTTTTCACACAGCATCATCTAGCCCCAAAGTAAGCAGAGCTTGTGTTATGGATACTAAGATGACTGATATACTACTTATATACTTTTTGTTTGTAAATACATACATATTATACATAGAAACATCCAGACCCGAGACAAATATTTGTAGATCATACAAACATTGATCCCGCCGCGGGGATCGAACCCGCAACCTATGCCACCCAATCTTCTTTTCACTGATGTTCCTCACCATCCAAAGGCAGGAAGAGATCGCTTCTTAGCGATAAGGCCGCCATTGTACATTTTTATCAGATTTTTCTTTTGTATTTATTATTACTTACTCCTTTGGCGCAGTGACCCAAAGTGAGTCTTGGCCTCCGATACGAGAACTCGCCACTTGTTCCTGTCCAACGCAGTCTCCTGCCAATTGTCGACTTGTAGATCCCGCAGATCGGCTTCCGTCCGGTCACTCCATCGGTATGGTATCGGCTTGGGGCGACCAACCGGCCTGCGACCGACCGGACGGCCCCGGAACGCTCTCTTGGCACTTCCCTCGTCCCCCATACGCAGAACGTGGCCAAGCCAACGGAGATGTATTTATTAATGGTGTGCAATAAATACATACATACATACATACATAAAGTCACGCCTCTTTCCCAAAGGGGTAGGCAGAGACCACGGATCTCCAGTCGCTACGATCCTGACACACAACTTTCGCCTCATTCACTCTCATTACATTCTTCATACATGCTCGTCGGTTTAGGGTACTTTTGACCTGGCCCTTCTCCAAAATGTCGCCAATTTGATCTAAGAAGGTTCGCCTAGGTCTTCCCCTTCCAGCTGTCCCATGCACACTCGCCTCATACACTTGCTTTGTCAAACGATTGTCATCCATCCTCTCTACATGCCCAAACCATCTTAACATACCTTTCTCGATCCTCAACACTACATCTTCTTTCACTCCACACTGTTCCCTTATCACACTAAATATAAATATATTTCGTCTATTACAGGAACCATCAATTGATGAAGATACTGCCGACGAAAATCAGGCAGACGCTGTCACTAATATACCAATGCACTGGGTTGACGCCAACAGGCGTGTTCAACGCCCAGTACTAAAGCGACGTTTTCATAAACCCGCGAAATTGGCGGAAACCCAAAAACAAATGAACACTGCTCTATCCACACTTATTAAAGTCCTAAATAACCCAAAAGAAAATGAAAGCGATAATGAATGTGATATGTATGGAAGGCTCCTAGCCCATAAGTTAAAGTCATACTCTGATATTGAGAGACAGGAGCTCATGTATGAAATCGACGGTTTGCTGTTAAAAAAACGAAAACGTAATGTGATAATGTATTCAGGATCACCATCAGAAATTATGCTTCGCAGTCCGTCATCTTCACCATGAACCTGTAGCGACCTCTGTTATCAAAGTCAAAAAGCATTTTTTCAGTAGGTCCACTCGGATCACTTATAGTATTTTTCACGTAAGAACGTATCCCTGACACATATAACTTTTACGTTTTACGCTGTAGAACAATGAAAAAATTTTTAATAAATGAAATCTAGTGATAATACTAAAAGATACAACTTCAATAAAATTTTGTCTCAGTCCTTTTTAATTATTTCTAACATAAAAGTGCCTTAACACGGAACCGTTCCTACGTGAAAAGGACTATAGTAGTCTAAGAAGTAATTTTACTCTTTCGCGACCAATACCGTGAAGAATCAGGGCAAAAAACACGGTTTGGCTCAAATCACATTGAATTGGCAAGCGCGCTTCAATTAGTTTTATAGCGCACCATTATAAACCTTATGAGCAATGGTACAAGATATAGAAACGCTTGTAGAATGAACCGCACGAAAGTGCTCGAGCCAGCGCCCGCTAGATGGCTTCGCCAGATCTCGTTAATTCTACAAGCGTTTCTATATCTTGTACAATTGTTCATAAGGTTTATAATGGCTTGCTATAAAACTAATTAACGCGTCGCTTCCCAATTCAATGCGCATTGAGCCTTTGGGACCTATTGGGGCCTATCATTATTTTAGGTGATTCGCCATAATTGCCTCATTAACTAGCTATATCACCTTGCTAAAAGAGTACTTACTTCAGTATCAGTATCACAGATAAGTGAATTCCAATACTAATGTCGCATCTATAGAAATCCTGGATCGCGATTACGAAGTTTTCAAGCTCAACTAACCTAGAACTGTCCAACTTCAACCGTCGGCCGTAAGGCCAGCCAGGTTAGTGGGCCAGATGGGCCGACCTGGTGAGGGGAGCTCTACCTCTTTGGACTTAATTGGGGAATTCCACCGACCCTCAAAAACCAATATCAAGAAGGAAATTAATAATGACTTTCCACACAGCATCATCTAGCCCCAAAGTAAGCAGAGCTTGTGTTATGGGTACTATTTTGGGTGTTGTCAGTTAGAGATTGTGACAAATTCAAAGTGTTTATTTGCATTCATGTTGTGTTTGTACATAATTGTAGGTCTTATAATTTATTGTACATGTGGTTATAACATGAGTCCTGGAAGGACATCGCAAAAAATAAAAATACTCTGTTGTTATGCCCAGTATTTTGTTATAAATTTCAAAGAAAAAAGTCTCAAAACTATGAGAACTTTAAAGGTAGGTAAAATCTTGAAATGAAAACAATCTTTAGTATCCTAACTCAATGGCTACATACATACATAATTTTTATATTAGGTAATTATGTAGTACTAGTTTCTAAATAAAATGAGTCTTTATACTTCAGTCTTTTATTAAAACGACACAAATACTTATCGCCTATCATCATCATCAATACTAAAATTAACCGGTTTTCTTAAACGCCTGGTCCTGGGCAATTCCCTGGATTCTTTGCATAACTTGCCAGGACTGGTGGCCCGTTTCAAAGTTTTCTTGACATTCGTTTTAGCTTTTGGCACTTGCAGAGTGGCTTTCCCATTCTCCTTGTCAAGAGAATTCTCTTTCTTTGTTGCTGAACTCTCTTTCTTGTTGAGAGAACTCTCTTTCTTTGTGGCAGAACTCTCTTTCTTGTTGAGAGAACTCTCTTTCTTTGTGGCAGAACTCTCTTTCTTGTTGAGAGAACTCTCTTTCTTGTCAAGCGACCTCTCTTTCTTTGCGACAGAACTCTCTTTTTTGTCAACAGTTGGCGTCGAGAACTCACGCTCTAAATTCTTCACAATATTGAGTCTGAGAGATTTTTTTGTATAAGTTTTTATGCTAGTTGCGGGTGTAAAAAACTGGTCGGGGGTGGAATGAGGGGTTGAATATAGGGTTATATCTTTTGGACTAGTTTCTTCCGACGGCTGTGTGAGCATTACTTTGGGTTTTACCTTACTTAAAGGCGTAGCAAAGTTGTCTGACTGTGTTGAATCAAATATAGAGCTACTGTTTCCGTCTAACTGGGTTTTAACCGCACTTTTCGACTTGACGCTCGTGCTGGGGGTGAAATCTTTTAAGATTCTTGGCTTCGACTTACTAACAGGAGTGGCTGCTTGTAATACATGCTTGGTAGTACTCGGCATAAGTATTGGGACTTTAAAATCTGATTTCACACAGATATCCTTTTCATCCTCTTCCAAATTCAACTTTATCACTTTACGCTTTTTGGGTAATTCCTCATCTCTAACTATCATTTTAGTCGCGATTTGAGGTGGTTTAGCCGGTTTTGTGATAGGCGTTTTAGGCGGTTCAGTGAACTTAACCGGACTGATTCTTAAGTTCTCAAACTCAATTTCCAAATCGTTGTTAGGTTTTTTATTCACTTTCCTCAATTGAGCGGAACATGTCATCAAATTCATCACGTTATTGTGTACGTAATCGTTTTTACGTGAAATCTCTTGCAGAATCTCGTGTATCTCAACAATGTGTTCGTCTGCAACCTCAAATTCTCCATTTTTCAGCTCAAAAAACGCCAATTCCATCAAAACATCAACTTTAATCTCCCTCAACCAATCCATATAATACTTCATAACAGAATCAACCAAAAAGCCTTCATACAATCTGTTTTTGTAAGCTCGAAACTTTTCCTCGGTCATATAAATCATTTTCACGACTCCGTTGAAGTAATTTCTAGCTATATCAACTTCGTTTGCCCTGAAGTACATAGCAGCTTCCAGTCCAATTGTATGACATGCTAATAAATAACAGATAGGCATTTTACATGCATAACATTGACAATTCTCACTGTGTGTAAACCAATCGGGTGCTTTAAAAGCTGGTACCGATGTACAGGGTAATGATGGTGAGTTTTGTGACTTCTTAAACACGAGATTCTCCAGCATAGTTTCAACTTCTTGCTTTGGTGTGAATGTTACTTCCTTTTTCAACTCTTTGCTGGTGTAGTAAGGTTGAGTTTCGTTTGAAGGCTGGAGGCCTAAGACGTGTTTGAGGCGGTTGTCGATTTTGATCTGAAACAATAATGAGGGTTTTTTTTTGAGGTTGTCTTTGTTACCTATAAGTTAAGTGTCTTTTTCTTGTATATCTTTTTCGCTGTATGGTATGCAATAAAGAATAGGCATGATGACAGTAATCAAGTTTCGCTAAAATATATAACTGGTCTACTAAAATAGGATTCCAGGATTGATAAAAATGCATTTATTGTCCGAATAATGTCGAGATTATTAAATTATTTAATAAAATAAATCTACAAAATACAACAATCCGCCATGATAGCTGTACACCAATCAGAGCGCGTGACGTCATTACTCAATATAATAGACCAATAATGCGCCTTTTGTTTCCTTTGAGCTTTAGTCATTAATGCACGTAGTTTTTGCTGTTGCAGTGGTGAGCTGTGACGTCATAACAGCCGCCATGACACCGACGAGCGTTTTGACGTGAATTTCAAATTTTAATATTCAAATTGATTTTTAAGTTTGAAAACCTTTATTTTCTACTGAAATATGATATTATTTTCACTTAACAAATCATTCTGAACAACATAGAACAGATTTTGAAAAATTGACATCATGCATATCTACTATATAAAAATAAGTCGGGTTTTCCTTCCTGACGCTATAACTCCAGAACGCACGAACCGATTTCCACGGTTTTGCATTCGTTGGAAAGGTCTCGGGCTCCGTGAGGTTTATAGCAAAGAAAATTCAGGAAAAATCTGGTGGCATCTGGTGGCGAAACGGAGTTCGCTGGGTTTGCTAGTTGTCTATATATCTATCTTAATCATCAACATCTGCTTTTGTTCGTCAATAAGTAGGGTCGCAGGAGAGCCGGCTTAAGTTTGTGGCACTGGATGTATACCTGTGCATCATCTGTACAGCTGACATCAGTGACACTGACGTACAACTTGGCGCGGTGACCCGCCGCCCCGCTGCAGAGTGCGGCGGCCGCGGAGGCGCGCGCGCGCCGCACCGAGTGCAGAGCGCGGGAGGTGGCGCATGAGTGCAGAGTGGTGGCGAGGGAGTGCACGCGGATTGTGAGGGAGTGGAGGCGACGGGGCAGCCATTTCGTACCTGAAAGAGAAATAGGTTACATTAAAATTAAAGGATTCAACACAAGTAAGCAGGGCAGGTGGTTTTACAGACATAAACAGACATAGAGATTCACCACTTTGGCACACAATACTATCGCTATGATAAAAAGAAAAAGCATAATAAAAAAAATTAAGTTGGAGAATTGCGATTGTGTGATGTGTCACACAATCACAATTCTCCAAACTTTTAAAAAAGGCAGCAAAAAGGCGTCGACTCAGCATTCTGCCGTCCCACTGAGAAGTGGTAAGGCGCTGGTATTCTGCCGAAGCCCTCATAGTCACTGGACCCCGTGAGACTACAATATGTTTTCTTCATTTATTTAGTAGATCATATACAGGGTTATTTGTAAAACACCGGTAACCTCTCAGGACTATATTACTACTATCATCATAAATAACAACTTTTGTTCTATGACTTTTAAAAATTCATCATTAATCTCTTTTTCACCAGATTGTCATACAAAATTAAAATATTTAAATTAAACGCTCTAAATGTTACAGTCTATGCGAAACAAAAGTAAGCGATAGTTCAAAGCGAAGAGAGCAGGATTAGGGCGGCAGGGGCCGAAATGTGTTCGATAGGACAATGTTTTAGATAGGTAAACGTAATCTTGAATGTTTGTTTTTGGTAAATGTATTATGTTTTGTAAAAAGTCATAGAACAAAAGTTGTTGTTTATGATGATAGTAATACAGTCCTGAGAAGTTACCGGTGTTTTACAAATAACCCTGTATAAAATATACAGGGTGTAAAAAGACTGCTACCGAAAACTGAGGGGTTGCAATCAGACCATGATTCTAAACATATTTAGCGAAAAATAAAACGAAAACAAAATTTTGACTTAGCTTTGTCATGCTATGTTAATTTCGGTTATTTACTACTATTACCACATAAAAAGATCATACATACCTAACAATTTGATGTATAAAAGAAAAAAACAGTTTAAACTCAAACTCAAGCAATCTACGTAAAAATAACGCACCCAGTGATACGCAAATAGTAATCTTCAAACGCTGTTTTCTCCGGATATAATGAATTTCTCGGAAAATCCTTTTGGATTTGGTTGTGTGTTGGGATGCTGTACCTACCTTTTTCGGCTTCGGTAGACGTCTTTTTACACCCTGTATAATACAGGGTACAGGGTTGTATACAGGGTGGTCCACTCAGTGACGTCAAAAGCAAAAAAATTAGTTCCACACATCCAGAACTATCCGAAACTACCCCATGTATGTTCTACGATTTTTTGTAGTTTTCGAGTTATAAGCATTAAAAGCTATTTATGGAGAATGTCCGATTGGAACGGATTAAAGTTCACCAAAATAAAAATTGGGAGATGTTTCCAAGTTTTTTTTTCTTGTGAAAGAATTTACTTGAATTGTACTTTCATACATACAAAACTCAGCTTTCTAGCATTAGTGCAAGTTAAAAAAGTTTGGATGCAAAGTTACGATATTGTGTTTGAGATAGTCAACGTTAAATTTTCAACATAAAATTAAGAATTTATTTAGAAGAAATTTAGTTAAAAAAAAACTTGAAAACACCTCCCAATTTTTTTGGTTAACTTTAATCCGTTCCAATCGGACATTCTCAATAAAAAGCTTTTAATGCATATAATTCGAAAACTGCAAAAAATCGTAGAACATACATGGGGTATTATCGGATAGCCCTGGATGTGTGGAACTTATTTTTTTTCTTTTGACGTCACTGAGTGGACCACCCTGTATAATACAGGGTATAATAATTATAATAATAATATGAGACTAACCTGTAGTGCCAATAGAGAGGTAGTGTCGTTGTGCGCAGTTCGCACTACTGATTGCATCCGGTGTTTGTGGGCACAACTGGGATTGCGCTTCTAACAGTCTTCCTATTGCTAGATCCACTGAAATAAGTGACTTGGATCAGTTGAGCTATCTTCAGATCGAATGTAAAAATGTAGTAGTTTCGTTTCTGTATTTAAATGACTAATTAATATTTACAAATTTTATTTTTTATCTGTTTAAAATGTATATACTAACGATTAGTATCTGTGTTTGCCTGCATAGCTGCCAATATCTGCGCCTGCGCAAGTCGAGCCAGCCGCGCCGCCGCGCCCGCGGACCCGGACCGACTGTAGTATATCTAGAAATAGATCAAAAATAAGGTTTATGGGATAAGGGCAGGGAAATGATAATGATGATGAAGGTATTTTGAGAAAACCATTTTTAGGAGTATTAACTATTAAGAGAATGGAATTTTATAAAATTAAACTTTGAGTTAGTTAGGTTAGGTGCATTTATATTTATATTATTTTAGCGATGTATAACTTTCAGACACAATTGTAAAATTGTTATTGAATAAATTGAATTGAATTGAAACCGAATTTAAAAAAAACCAGTGGCACTCCAGAAGGGAAAACTTAACAAATAACCCGGTGTCGGTGAGCAGTCACGTGACACGCACGTGACCTTTTCGAGGCGAATCCACGCATTTTTTCTCATCTCAAAAATACCCAACTTGCCTAAAGAAATTTTCATTTCAAAAATAATCTTTGATTTTACTTACCGAAGCATTACATAGAAAGACCACAGAAGTCTCAACACTCAGTTCCTTACAAGCCATCGCGGAGGGAGATATAAGTTTATTTAGTTCTGGATGTGATATATGGTAGAGCAACGTGCCAGCGTTTCGTACATGTGCTTCTCTGAAAAAATAAGTTTGAATGAATGAATTTGACGACCTCTGTGGCGCAGTGGGTGAAAGCCCGCTTGGGACGCAGAAGGTTGCGGGTTCGATCCCCGCCGCGCGATAAATGTTTGTATGATCTGCAAATATTTATCTCGGGTCTGGGTGTTTATATGTATAATATGTGTGGCGACCTCTAACCGCGATCGCCTGAACTACAAGGGCATTGTAACACAGTTGCCAACCTAGCTACTGCAGAGCTTCACCGCATTATCACTAGATGGCGTTGGGATCAAATAATACGTGAAACATTATGAATACCAACAAAAAGTGTATCAAGTTCTACATCGCGCAAGCAACATTATCTTGGCAAATGAACTTATATAGAACTATCCGACATTAACTGTCGGCCGAAAAGCCCTAAGGTATGTGGGCCAGATGGAGCCGACCTTAGTACAGGTAGTACTACCTCTTTGCCATAGATTGGGGGAATAACACCTACCCCCAAAATGGGCGATCATCATCTCCCATATATGTATGTATTTACAAACAAAAAAGTATATAAGTAGTATATCAGTTATCTGGTTCCCATAGTACAAGCTTTGCTTAGTTTGGGGCTAGAGCTGTGTGAAATGTCCAGCAATATTTATTTATAATGAAAATTATTTATTGTACGCGTAAACAATAAGATTTGATGACCACCATTCAAAATCGAAGAGGAAAAATGATTGGACATCTTATACGACATGACAGCTTTATTAAGAACATCATAGAAGGAACAGTGGAAGGAAGACGAGGAACAGGCAGGCCTAGAATCAGTTTCATGAGTCAGATAAAAGAGAAGATCGCTGTCATGTCGTATAAAGAAGTACGAAGCGCTCGTGGTCGTGCTTGCTTAGTCGTTCTTGATAGATCGTCGAAGTTAAGCAACGTTCGAAACGGTCTGTAAGTGGATGGGTGACCGCCAGTGGCATTTTCATCTGAGCGCTTCCGTGCTTCGGAGGGCACATTAAATTGTCGGTCCCGGCTATTTAAGTCGTTAAGCCATGACGGAGGCCTTAAGGCGGCCTAAAAACTCCGTCACCAGAGTTGGCCACTGACTCATACGAACTTACTTACTTAAGAAGTAAAGTAATCCGCATTGGAAAGGGAGAGGTGGAGGAAGTTGCATCATTGCACCGACAAGAGCTGAGCTCTTAAGTTTGATGATGAAACAATAAACATCAATAAGTTATGCATCTCATATGAAAGCTAAAATTTTGTTAGTTTGTTTGTATGTTTGTGTTTCATTCACGCGTAAACCAGTGAACCGATTTGGATGAAACTTGGTATAGGCGTAGATAGTGACCTGGAATAGCATATAGGCTATTCAAAATGTTGGTACCACGCGGGCGAAGCCGCGCAGAAGCTAGTTATAATAATAATGCTGGACATTTCACACAGCATCATCTAGCCCCAAAGTAAGCAGAGCTTGTGTTATGGGTACTACATGACTGATATACTACTTATATACTTTTTGTTTGTAAATACATAGAAATAGAAACACACATACCCGAGACAAATATTGGTAGATCATACAAACATTTGTCCCGCGGGGATCGAACCCGCAACCTTTTGCGTCGCAAGATTAAAATGTTTAAACTCACTTGTCACCAACAAACTCGGCTATACAACAGCAAATGTAAGCCAATTGTAATCCCTCCATATCACGTGATAAGTGCAAAAGTAGCTGTACAAACACTTGATAGATGCTCAGCGAGTTTTGGAGGCATTTCGTTTTGGTAACTGGAACAAAAAAGTAGTTAGTAGGACTTTCTTTTTATGGTCAACTCTTGGCCTCGAAACTTACAAAGGCAAGAATGAGGTCTACGATGGAGCGAGCCTACCCAGAAGGTGCCTATTAACTCTCTTCTTAAAAACAACAGGGTCGTAGCTCAGCGGAAATACAGACGCTGGAAGCTGATTCCAAATTTTTGTAGTGCGCATAATAAAATAACTTTGAAAGCTTCTTCAATGAATTTTGATGATCCAGTACCTATAATGTATTTAGTTTGTAAGGTAAATAGGAAAATCAACCTCAGAAAATTGTACAATCCTTTTTATGTATTTTTATTTTCTATCCTCTCCATCCAAAGGTTACCTGGAAGAAATTGCTTTCAGCGATAAGGTCGCCCATTGTTGCACATTAATTAAGAACTGTTCTTGTTACTTTTGTGTTTCTTTCTTTTTGGTGTACAATAAAGTAATATTATATATCAGTTATCTGGTTCCCATAGTACAAGCTATGCTTAGTTTGGGGCTAGGTGATGCTGTGTGAAATGTCCAGCATTATTATTATTATTATTCTATAATTTAATTTAAATTACGATCAACGTATGCATTGGTAAGTTCGTATGATTAAGAGGGCAACCCCGGTGACGGGAGTTTTTAGTGAATTTAAATAAATAATTTAAAAAAAACAGTGGTAAGTACTAAAGTTACAATCTCTAACTGACAACACTCAAAAAATGTCCGAGCACTGTTCTTTGATGACATTTGAATGTAGACGTTATCTCACTTGTATAAGTGTTCAATGTCGCTTGTACGCAAAAACAAAAACTCGGCGCACTGTGTAGCGTGCGCTGAGTTTTGGCGCGGACATTTTATTTGTCAGATTATAACTATTATTGGGAATCTTTAATCATTAACATGTAGCCGAAATGAGAATGCTCAGGTGGTCTGCCGGAGTCACCCTTTTGGATAAAGTACCAAACCACTACATAAGAGGAACTTTTAAAGTGCGACCGATACAAGACAAGTTGATGATGATGATGATGATCATCCTGGCCGATTTCGGCTACGGCGACATCTTTCCTGCTTAGTCTAATAATACAATTATAATATTTACAGTAAATAAATTATGAGGGTTCAGTAAGTAATTAATTAAAATCTAAGATCTAATTAATGTGTCTTAAGGTGACTAATGTAGCCAATTTTGGCTTTAAAAGTGCGTGCACACGTGATGCAAGTTAGCACACCGTTGCAGTAATTATAATTTATGTTTGAAGGCGGCTTAGCTTTAAGCTGGTCGCGTTTTCTATCTAGTTCGCGCCTTCTTTCATCTTCGAACTCGTAGACGCTTCTCTGCACCAATCCTCTCCACTCCGGTCTCTTGTTAGCGAGAGATTCCCAACGAGAAGGCTCAATCTTGCATTTTTTCATATTTCTCTTCTGAGCATCTTTATAACGGAGGAGTTGGCCGCCAATTTTCCGCTTGCCATCCTTGAGCTCAGAGTAGAAAATGCGCTTCGCCACTCTTTCGTTGGACATACGTGATAGATGCCCGCACCACCGAAGTTGCCGGCGCATTAAGTACGCCTCCATTCCGCAGACATTAGCACGTCGAAGAACATCAGTGTTTCTAACACGATCCGACCAGTGAATGTTCATAATGTCGCGAAGACATCTGAGGTGAAACCTATCGAGGGTTCGTATATGTCTGCGGTACAGGCACCAGGTTTCAGCGGAATACAAGAGGTTAGGTAAGATAATCGCCATGTAGACCTTGATCTTTGTGCTGAGCTTGATGTGATGAGAGCGGAATACTTTGACTCGAAGTTTCCCAAAAACCCCAGAAGCAGCACCGATTCTATGGTTTATTTCTGAGTCAAGATCATTTTTAGTAGTGATGGTGCTGCCAAGGTATTTGAATTTATCCACTCGCTTTAGAACTTTATCACCAAGAAGTAAATTCGGCGGATCATGTTGGAATTCATCCATTACCAAAACTTCAGTCTTTGTTACACTAATTTTTAGACCGAACTTACAACATGTGGTGTCCAGTTTGCTCATCAATACCTGTAGTCCCTCTAGACTTTCAGCTACAAAACACAGATCGTCAGCATACATTATTTCTGTTATGATATCATAAGACACCTTGGTCAGTGCCTTCAGTCGGGCCAAATTAAAAATACCACCATCGGAGCGAAAACGAATTCGGATTCCTTCCGCGACGTCATGCAAAGATTCTCTGACGACTACTGAAAAATATAGAGCAAACAGAGTAGGAGCAAGCACACAGCCCTGCTTTACTCCACAGGTGACAGGAAAGAACTCTGATTGTTGACCATTCGCAGAGACGCAGCAGGTCATGTTCTCATGTAGAAGCCGAATCATTCTTACAAATTTTTCGCTACACCCAAGTTTCCCGAGGACCATCCAAAGGGCATTCCGAGGCACACTGTCAAAAGCTTTCTCTAAATCAACAAAACAAAGGTATAAGGGTTGACTTTGCTCTCTACTTTTTTCCTGTAGCTGACGCAAGGAGAAAATGGCTTCACAGGTGCCTCGGTTTGGACGAAATCCGAATTGCGTTTCAGGTAGAATATTCTCAGACACTTGCATAAGACGGCCGAGGAGTATTCTTGCAAAGACTTTCCCAGGGGTTGATAAAAGAGAAATTCCCCTATATGAGTTACAGTCTGCTCGATCTCCTTTGTTCTTGTAGAGAGAGCAGATGCGAGAAATCAAGAACTGCGATGGAACTTGTTCTTCTTCCCACATACGAACAAAGAATTGCGAAATTATTTCGTGTAAATCTTCCCCTCCATATTTTAGTAATTCTCCAGGTAAATTGTCAACACCAACTGCCTTTTTATTCTGCTGGGCCTTTATAGCTTTGACGACTTCGTCCAGAGTAGGAGGCATATCTAGATCATAATCGCAAGACTGTTCAGGGAGTGACGTGATGTAATTAAGATCAGCTGAACGATCTACGTTAAGCAACTGATTGAAATGCTCAGCCCAACGTTTTAGAATATCACTTTTATTCGTTATGAGTGTACCATTTATGGATTTAAGAGGGATATTCCCCCGGTACGATGTTCCTGTCAATTTTCGTACCTCACCAAAGAAAGCTCCAAGCTGGTTCGTATCAGAGAGCCATTGAATGTGTTCAACTTTCTTTAGCCACCATTCGTCTTTTGTAGCTCTAGTCAGCTTTCTTAAATCTGATGCACTTATTTTAATTTTGGCCGCCATATTAGGATCGCTTGAGTCATGTCGACGTAGCAAAGCACGGTGTTTAGCTATGGCTTCAGAAAGTATGGTATCATTCTCGTCGTACCAGTCCTCATGAATACGAGGTTTTAAGCCAAGAGTATTCTCAGCCGCATCTGTTATATGTGTGGCTAGATTTTGCCACCCCGCCTCTAAGCTATGATCCTTGACAAGCTCGGTAGAAGATCTTAAGTTGTTGAAGTTGTGCATGTACTTTTGTCGCACTTCTACACTTTCTAGTCTTTGTAGATTAAAGCTAGAGGGCTTGGGTCTGGTAGGTCTGAATTTTGGCCGAAGACGCAAACATATCTTAGTAATGACAAGCCTATGGTCCGTCCAACAGTTTGCACCGCGCATCACGCGCGTCACTGAAACTTGTGAGAGATCTTGTTGCCTCACAATTGCGTAGTCTATTAAATGCCAATGTTTGGAGCGCGGGTGCATCCATGTTGTTTTGTATTTTTGTGGAAGTCTGAACATGGTGTTGGTAATTGCTAGATTGAATTGCGAACATAAGCTAAGCAAGAGCTGACCATTACTGTTCATAGCTCCAACACCATGTCTTCCCAAAACGCGCGGCCAGGATTCATAATCACGGCCCACGCGCGCATTAAAGTCGCCAAGCAGCAAGATCTTTTCGCTGGGACGTACTTTAGTTAAAGTCTGTGTAAGCTCCTCATAAAACTTGTCTTTGATGTCATCACTTTTATCAAGTGTGGGTGCGTAGACACTTATAACATTTAGATGATTTCCATCATCTAGACTTAGACGCAAAGACATGATCCGATCCGATATTCCTATGGGCTGTTCCTCTAATTTAGAAACAATCTTATTTTTAATTGCAAAGCCAACACCAGATCTTCTGGGCTCTGAAATAGGGGTGCCCTTCCAGTAAAATGTGTACCCTCCACCATGCTCGACTAGCTCGCCTTCATCAGCTAAATGGGTTTCACTGATAGCCGCGATATCCACATTGTAACGTCCGAGTTCTCGAGCTACGATTGCAGTTTTCCTTTCGGGGCACACATTGTCAGCACGGTCTAATAAAGTTCGCACATTCCAAGCACCAAATATCATCCTTTTATATTGTTTTTGTTTAACACTTTTGCTTTTATTCTGACCACGTGTAGATGGATGCGTAGGCAGCCGCGGTTACTACCTCCCATAATGTTGTTGGGATAAGCATTTCTTTAGGGCACCTTTTCTAGCCCCCTCCCCGGCTGAGCGGGGGAAGCAGTGCTTCTCTAAACAGAGCTGCTTCGTCATAAAGGGTGCTGCCGAGCTCACACTGTTACCCCTATCAGTGCAAAAGCGACCACTCTCCCTTTATCGCCAGCGTGCAGGCATCAGACAAACCCTGTCCGGCATCATAGCCAGAGCTCTCTACCTCTACCCATCGCCGCCGGTCTTTTGTTTTCTCGGAGTCCAGTAAGCAGAAACATGTCAGATACGCAGGAATTTTTTAGCAGAAACACGACTGCGGTGGTATGGTCATGTCATGAGGAGGCCGGCGGATCACATGACCAGGAAAGTGCTTGACTACAAGTCAGGACCAAAACAGCGCGGAAGACCCCGACTCACATGGATGTCTGTATTAAAAAAAGACATGGAAACCAACGAAGTGGACCCGCTGACAACCCAAAAAAGACATCTTTGGAGAAGAATGACTAGGAGAGCCGACCCCAAATAAAGATGGGAGAAGGCCTGAAGAAGAAGAAGAAGATTGGGAATCTTTAATCATTGACTTTACAAAAGTACAAAATGAATACAGAAACAATTTAAACCAATAGTGAACAAAGATACGTCTGCTCAGTACGAAATCAAGCCAGAAGAGAGATCGAGCGAACGACTGTGGGTCTTCTTTCCTCCTCCAGGGAGGTAGGTGAGGGCCTCGTTGCTTTGAACTTTACCCTGGCTTCAACTCTGGGGGCAGAGGCTCCCGGGTCTAGGCTGCTACTTGTATCTATCTTGTATATATAATATTATTTTTTGAACTTTTTTTTATATTTTATATATTTTTTGTTTTTTTTTGCCCATTTTTTTTTTCATGATACTATATACACATTACAATTTAAATCAACTTAGTCTAGGAAGAGATCGAGCGCCGCTTGTGGGTCGCCTTTATAGCTGCCCGACCGTCTTGGTTCTCATCGCAGGTAGAAATATCTAACACTATAGTATCCTAGCGCAATGAAAATTAGGTACAATACAATACAATATATCTTTATTGTAAAACATAAAACACACACATACACACACACACATACACACACACACATTTTTACCTTTGTTGAAGTCCGGCGATAACTCGGCTAGTATCAATACAGCCTGTATTGCTGTTTTGGTAGCATTGTACTCTTGTGGTATTGTCCTATTTGCCGGTATTTGGTCTGGATCCAAACTTTGTACCTAACAATATATAGGAGCAATAGGTTAGCGTGGTATGGGCATGTAATGCGGAGGGATGAAAGTCATGTAACTAAAAGGGTGATGGAAATGAATGTGGATGGATATGTGAGTAGAGGTAGACCTAAGGAAAGATGGATGGATTGTGTGAAAGAAGATATGGGTAAGAAAGGAGTGGATATGGAGATGACGAGTGATAGAGGAGAGTGGAGAAAGAGAACATGTTGTGCCGACCCCGCATGAGCGGGATAAGGGCAGGCAAATGATGAATTTACTAGAATATAGGGTATTATATAATTTTCATATAATATATATTACATTATATTATATTATATTTCCTATATTATATAAATTTTTTTATATAATTTTATAGAATTAATCCCACTCATAAAATAAAGCTGAAAGTATCCGAGTTTGTTTGTATGTTTGTGTTTCAATCATGTATAAACCAGTGAACCGATTTGGATGAAACTTGGAATAGGCGTAGATAGCGACCTGGAATAGCATATAGGCTATTCAAAATGTTGGTACCACGCGAGCGAAGCCGCGCGGAAGCTAGTTTTACATAATCAGGCAGCCGGGCAAATACAGTATACATCAATGCCTTTATTAATAAACCTGGTGTAAAGTTACGCCAGGTCTAAACTCCAAAAATTGTATGGTTACTCTTAAGTTACACCCGGCGTAACTTTACACCACGTTTAATAATGACGGCCTAAAAGATTAATAAGATGGACCCCCATCTAATACGCAACGATGACTTACAGGCTCCGTGAGCTTCCACCCATACTTCTGGCTCGCAGCGGCCAGATCAAACTCTGTCTTCAAGAAGAGAAGAGAAGAGTAGACTATCCTCAAATCTGGTGTCAACTGAAATTAAATTAAAATACATTTAATAGGATCTAAGTCTAACTAATAAACTTGACATAAAGATAAGTCGTGCATAACCTATGAATAACTATACAAAGTTTACTAGTAAGGGCTCAATTCAATTCAATTTCATAAAAACTTAATACATAAAATTACAATTATTATAAATAATTTACATCGAACCCCGCACTAGGCCAGGCCTGTATCGCGGCAGTTCGAGTGTAATTATTAAATAAACATATTTATAATAAATACCTTAAGATACATATATAAATAGATTATAATAAACTAAAATTATCACGACGTACGAATAATAAGTAAGTTCGTATGAGTCAGTGGCCAACTCTGGTGACGGAGTTTTTAGGCCGCCTTAAGGCCTCCGCCATGGCTTAAGACGAAGTATGTCGCAAAACTCACGTTTTGACTGTACGTCAAGTCATTTTTGAGGCATAAAAACACCGATTTTTTTATATTTTTTTGATGACAATGAATAGTTTAGGATATTAGTTTATTAGTTATGGGAGTCGAAACACGATTCACTTAATTTGACTCGATAGAAAAACATCACAAAGTTACCTCTAAATCTTCATCATAAAGCAGTTTCATTTGCTGGTTATTTAATTTTTTTTTATGAAATTTCGTCTACGTGTTCCCTAATAAAAACGGTAGAGGATTATTTATTTTATTGCCAAGGAGTATTATTTTGTAGCAAAAAATACATTTATAAATAACGTTCAGTGTAATAGTGCGCGGGCCGGCCAGCACACCATCAGACGGCGTAGGGGGCTAGGAGGGTGGCGAGCGCGGCGGAAGCATGAGCGCACTTCACCTTAACAAAAAAAAACAACAAAATCATACTTACGCACACTCCATTGAGAGTTCCAAGTAGTTCAGTCAGAATGGTGTTGAAATGCTCATTGGTGATGGTTCTCACCACAGCTGGTGTTTCTATTATCACTTCATAAAGCGCCCAGGATGCTTCTGCGTCTAATAAAATAAAAAATAATAATGCTGGACATTCCACACAGCATCATCTAGCCCCAAACTAAGCAAAGCTTGTACTATGGGAACCAGATAACTGATATACTACTTATATACTTTTTGTTTATAAATCCCACTCATATAATAATCCCACTTAATAAAGCTGAAAGTGTGTGAGTTTGTTTAGATGTTTGTGTTTCAATCACGCCTA
Organism: Epirrhoe alternata; assembly: GCA_963565295.1. Taxonomy (NCBI): domain Eukaryota; kingdom Metazoa; phylum Arthropoda; class Insecta; order Lepidoptera; family Geometridae; genus Epirrhoe; species Epirrhoe alternata. The sequence continues at coordinate 1,229,688 of OY751402.1, forward strand.
AACCAGTGAACCGATTTGAATGAAACTTGGTATAGGCGTAGATAGTGACCTGGAACCTCAAAATGTTGATACCACGAGGGCGAAGCCGCGCGCAGAAGCTAGTAGATAGAAAGAAACACCCAGACCTGAGACAAATATCTGTGGCTAAATAATGCTGGACATTTCACACAGCATCATCTAGCCCCAAACTAAGCATTAGCTTGTACTATGGCAACCAGATAACTCATATACTACTTATACACTTTTTGTTTGTAAATACATACATAACATAGAAACACCCAGACCCGAGATAAATATTTGTAGATCATTCAAAAATTTATCCCGCGGCGGGGATCGAACCCGCAACCTTCTGCGTCACAAGCAGGCTTTCACCCGCTGCGCCACAGAGGTCGATCATACAAACATTTATCCCGCGGCGGGGATATGCGATATTACTTATATTCACCAGTAAAACTGTGTTCTCCTTTAGATAGTTGCAGTAATGATCGCCAAACTCCACCGATTGGCGTCACGGAAGGCCACAGCCGCGCGTACAGAGCAAACTCATGTTTTAATAGCTCACTGAAATAAAAAAAACAACAAAAAAACCGACTTCATGTTATGTCATAAATATGAGCTTATCAAAAATTTCGATTGCTACGTTAAGGATTCCGTGGCCGAGTGGTAAGGCAGCTTTAGGAGGATTTAGGTCTGATCGTTGCGGGTTCGGATCCCCTCAGAATCGAAAATTTTGATGACTTTTCTTAGATGTATGTGTATCAATCACGCCTAAACCAGTGAACCGATTTGGATGAAACTTGGTATAGTGACCTGGAATAGCTTATAGGCTATTCAAAACGTTGGTAACACGGCGAAGCCGCTCGCAGAAGCTAGTCTACACTAATATTATAAAGAGGATTTTTTTTTGTTTGTACATTTGTTTGAATTGAATCAGCTCCGAAACTACTGGATTTGAAAAATTCTTTCACCATTAGAATCCTACATTATCCTTGATGAACATAGGCTATATTTTATCCCGGAAAAGTGATGTTTTCCCGAGGGATCGCAGGTAACACCGCGACGGATAGCTACTATCTAATAAGCCTAATGAAATAATGTTTGTTTTTCAAATAGATTTGTTGACTGTTTAGATGAATCACCCAATATTTTTTTTCCCCAATCATTATATTCCTATTCGCCTTTTTCCCCATATTGTTTAATTTCCAGACGTCATTATCACCAGCTTATAATTTCTCACGCTTTTTTATTTCCTATCATATTTTTCGCTTATAAATTTATGCTGTTGCCATAACAGTCTGACAGACCTGTAGAATAGGTTGCGAGGAGCGTAGCGACGAGCATGGTATCAATAGTGACCAAACCATGCCAGAACCAACTTCTTCCTACCGTATAAATTTATAAGCGAAAAATATGATAGGAAATAAAAAAGCGTGAGAAATTATAAGCTGTGATAATGACGTCTGGAAATTAAACAATATGGGGGAAAAGGCGAATAGGAATATAATGATTGGGGAAAAAAAAAATTGGGTGATTCATCTATACAGTCGTTTTGTTATTTAGATGTCTGAACGAACCTGAATTTCAGATCATTTATAAACTGTTTCATATCTTGATACAAATTTCTCTCCATAGCTCGTTTGCAGGCGTCTATAACCGATAGCATCTGCAACTCTTCATTCTTATCATCATCATCAGATGATTTTAACTCCTTCGCTTTGATGTCCATCACTAAGCTCATATACTTGTCTGAGTCCAACCCCTCAGCATATACTAAGCTTAAGAACGCATCTATCAACGCATCTTCAAACAACTTCGAATCAAGCTCGCAAATACTTTTATTATACAACGCACGGCTGATATTCTTAAGCTCCATCGTCTTCATTTCATTGTTTAAGTAGATATTGAAGAGTTTAATCGAGAATTCATAGTACTGAGCTTTGTTTAAGATGATCGCTGTGTTGTGGATATCAGTTTGTAGTTTTCTGAAACACTTTTCATAGTTCGTGCAACCTGAATCGTTCAACTCGTTCAAGATATTATATTGTTCCAATACTACATCGTGTATTAAGGGAAACGTATCTGTGATTATCAGATTCTGTGTTATTGATACTGTTAAGAAGTTTTTCACTAAGAATGAAAGCCTTAAGCTATCATGAAGACCAGACTTTAACGCACACCCATCACATTTGAGCTTCTGATCGCAATTCTTCAATTTTCCCATCAGAATTTGCACTAATTTCAAGCAAATTTCTTGGATTTCTATACTAAAATTGTCTTTCCATAGTTTTTTAGTGCAGTTGTTGATGTTATAATCAATGTAGAGACGTAGAAATTGATTTATATATGGGTACGTGGCGATCATAGCGTTTGTATACCCCAATTTTTCTGTTGTTTGCATCGATAAGAGGAGACTGTTTAAAACTGTTTCACTATATGATAAATGAGTGTTTGATGTGAGTATACTGCAGAAACCATTCGAGTAGAATGTTTGAAAACAGTGAAATAGGTCCGGGCAATGTCCTACTATCGATATACAAGTTCGGACAATATTATCTAATGAACTCTCTTTAAAGCATGTTCTAGAAGCATTCTCTGCTACAACATACAAACACTCATTTAATTTGACATATACATCCATGATATCGTTGTTATTCAACTTCTTGAACACTTTTAAATCTTTGTCAGAGAGTTTTGTGAATATCTCTTTGTAACTTTGGTTTAGCTCTTTGGAATGCTTCTCTGTGTACAGGAAATGTAACTTCTTTATTAGAAATACAATGATATTTGAACAGAATTGTACTGTATCGTAAATTTCAATGATTTTGAGACTGTCTTCGGTAATTTTTGGTAGTAGTTTCATTATTGGTATCTTGTTTCGTAGCCGTTCGATGTATGATAGCCGGTCAACTAATATGTTCCAGTATGTCTTTGCATATTCATTTAGTAGATGCTTGGCTTCTAGTTCAAATGGCATGAAGGATATTTTCAGTATCAGCTCAGGAGGTACTGGTGAGATCTGTAATAAAAAAAAATTTTTGGTGTGAAATTAATAAAAACAGGAAAATTTGACCAGCATCCAACTTTTATTTTATTGAAATAAGTATATTTAATGGAATTCATTTAAGAACAAGCTCGACAACTGGCTACGAAATAATAAATCAGTGCTTAAAAAGATTAACCAATCCTGAACAATCGGACTATTTCAACACTGTGATATAGACATATCAGCAACAGCTGCTCGTCTATCATCGATAAATAAATAAATAAATAATATTTAAGAGAAAATAAACAAATTAGTAACTCTTTTTAGGGTTAAGCTCGGTTTTGCCATTACTTCTCTATAATAAGAGTTTATGTATGTTATTTCTTTGTGCAATAAAGAATAAATAAATAACTGTTTTTATGATGTTGATGAATATATGAATTTGTAATTGTTTTTAGTTTTTAATTTTATGGCATAACCGATGTAGGTATGAGGACTGCTCGTTTGAAGTGGTACAGTGCAGGACATGTGTCTCAAATGCAAAAAAAAAAAAAAGAAACAAAAAGAAAAACCGACTTCAATGTTCGACTCTACACGCGGCGTGACTCAGAAAATCAATGAGTCTTAAGACTTATCTGTCGATTCAATTTACAATGGCTAGGAGGGAAGGTTTTTAGAGTTTTACGGGAAAACTATCAAACCCTCAGGAATAAAATTTATATGGGACCACCTCTGGGGTATACCCTATCAAACAAAAAAATAATTTTGAAAATCGGTCCACAATTGGCGGAGTAATCGCGTAAAAAGATAAAAAAAAAACATACAGGCGAATTGAGAACCTCCTCTTTTTATTGAAGTTGTTTAAAAAGATAGATTAAGGTCTGGAACAACACACACTATTACACTCTCCTGGAAAAGCGGAACTATGGGTAGCATGACAAGAACAGAAGGAGTCTTATTTTGCAAAATATTTTCAGGAAAATGTTCTTTATTAATATGGACATTACCTGTCTCACAACATGCCGGTGTATATGGTATATGCAAGCGAGGGTCTTCACTCGGTCCGACTTCTCCATAGCTCGAGTTTCCCGGACACAGTCTATACTGAGCACCAGCAGAGCTTTGTTGTCGATGCTGTCTCCCCATCTCCGAGCTTTATCTAGATTTCTGAATCAAAGTTTGGAGTTTTTAGCATTTAGTTTTTACAGGCAACATATTACCTATTACACAGGCAACATCTATCTACTATATAAAAATAAGTCGGGTTTGCCTTCCTGATGCTATAACTCCAGAACGCACGAACCGATTTCCACGGTTTTGCATTCGTTGGAAAGGTCTCGGGCTCCGTGAGGTTTATAGCAAAAAAAATTCCGAAAAAATCTGGTGGCATCTGGTGGCGAAACGGAGTTCGCTGGGTTTGCTAGTTATATATAAAACAAAGTTGTGTTTGTATGAACACATAGTATAACTCGTGAACTGCTGCACCGATTTCTAATAAAATAAGTAGGTAGGTATATAAAATCCTAAACAACCATTATACTGTACCAAATTTATCAGAGACACAATATACCATGAACAGAAATGAAAGGTTGAGAGGACACTCACTAAAGCTGCATCGTGGGCCAAGTACCAGCAATCCAAGAGAGCACTTAGTGCCCAATCGCATCGTGCACAACTGGAACCGGTTACCAGAGTCAGTGATAAGTGCCCCCTCAGTGAACTCTTTCAAGAATAGACTGGACAAATATTTAAAGCGCACTGACAAGGACTAAGATAAACACGCATCAGCTCTGAGAGCTGCCTGTGTATTATAAATTATAATAATATATTTTTGTAACTTTCTGATTAAACTTCTAGTTAAAAATGATGATAACTATAGAACTCATCATCTTTCTGCCCTTTTCCCACATAATGTGGGGTCAGCACAACATGTGTTCTTCTTCCATTCTCCTCTATCAGCCGTCATCTCTCACTTCTTACTCATGTCATCCTTCACACAATCCATCCATCTTTTCTTTGGCCTACCTCTACTCGTGAATCCATCAACATTCATACCAAGCACTCTCCCAGTTACATGACATTCTTCCTTTCTCATTACATGCCCATACCATGCTAGCCTGTTGCTCCTCATATTTTCATTCACTGGCGCCACTTTCACACTTCCTCATATGTTCTCATTCCAAGAATTACTTCACTAAAATCCTACTAAGCTGTAACTTAAAAACTGATGGAAATAAAACGTCTATTTGAAATGAAATTTATACTAAACATACCTGCAGAGAACACACAACACATTGAGCGACAAAGGAGCCCTATCCTTTGCTGGTAACAGGCCCAAAATCACTTTGTATTCTTCAAACACTTTGTCAAGATCTGTAATGTCTTTAGCGGTGTTGTTAGCCTTTAGCTTGTCGATAAACTCATTAGCGTCCATTGTAAACAAATTATTTACATATTCCTGAATTATTTTTGTGCTTTTGATGAATTCAGTAACTTTTAAATCTCAAATTCAAAATAAACAGGCAAAATCGTCGAATCCACAGGCCGTTGAAATTTGAACTTTGAAGTGAGCTGTCAAATAATGTTCTCTTCTTTTAAGTTCATTTGAGCCAATTGAGTTAGATTATTTTGTAATAAATATATTCCCACCAATGGTACCAATGCAAAGAACAATAATACTCCTGTCGATGTGTGAAAGGAGCAACCAAGAACAGACTTTACCGTTTCATTCGACGCATTGCTACTCAGATACTACTATACTCACTTTTGATTGACCGTAAAGTTATTCAAAATAATTTTGAGCCAATTAACCAACAAATTTAAAATGGTAAGTTTTACTTGTGTTTTTTAAAGTGGTTTTTTATAATTTGTAATGTATTATCAAACAAGTAAAATTTTTTTCAGTTTATGCTATCTGCGTGTAACGAGGTGTAACTAAATAAATGCGTTTAGAAAGTGCTGCTTCACTGTGATAAGAGCATTAACCAAACGCAGTTTGATACAAGTGTTGCCCGCTGCTGGTGCTTATATTTTCTACTACATTGGTAGAAAAATAAAATTCAGGTTTGTGGCTCAAGTTTGAAAGAGAACGGCATCACCGCCAGCTGTTTCCATGATTGTTGCCGGTAGTCACGTAGTGCAAATAAAACGTCCGTTAGAGGTGGATGTTAGCACTTATATTTAAGTTTAGTTTATTGTTTAATTATTTCGTTATGCATACATAGTAATTACCTACTTGTTTACTAATTAAAATAGTACTACGCGTTAGCTATGAGAGTCAGTTCTTTCATAAAAACAAAGTGTTGTTAAATAAACAACCTACCCGCAAAATACCTATTGAGTAATACATTTCGTTTGTAATCATTGATAAAACCAAATAAAACTGTGAAAATACGAAGATTACCAGCTCTGAGGGTAAGTTTAATTATTTATTATTATTTAATTTGCTTTGGTTTATCCTTCTGTGCCTACCTAATGGAAAACTAAAGGGGCCTACTAATTATAAAAACGTTGTGTTACTGTACCTAAAGCTTTTCTAGATGAGGATCAAAAGTGGATTCAATCACTTTTGGTACTACCTATACCTACCTGTTTATTTATCCTAGTTTTTTTATATTGTTTTTGGCTTCACACTATTTGTGCATGCGCCATTTTCAATTATTAAAAAAAATAGGGAAACGTTTTAAAAACATAATAACGCGGGTTATGACATTCCTAATTGCAAAAAAATATATTTTTAGTTAGATTGGTGTCGATTCTGTTGTTTACGGAACTAAATTTAATTTTGCAGCATTATTTTTGGGAATCATTTTATTAATTTAAATTTAGAATCTATTTGAGCATGTATTCTGACTGAAACAATACCTTTATTCGTGAATCATTAGGCTACTTTCCTTTTGAAATGTAATCTGTCAACCTGCTTACCATAATCATCTTATCATTACCGTAGACTGAATTGACAGCGTCGCGGCGCGACGCGACGAGAACAATACATTATAAACCTTATGAACAATGTTACAAGATATAGAAACGCTTGATAGCTCTTTCATTCTATATCTTGTTACTTAATGTCTTGTTACGTCGCGTCAATGTTAATTCAGTGTGCATTGAGGCTAAAATGACATTTGAGTTTAGGCAAAAGCGTTTTAAGCGTTTTTGTTTGTTTTGCAAGCCCATCGAAAAGATTTTAGCGATAAGATCGCGTACTGATTACTACCTTCGAATGAATACCTGAGCATTTTTTTTTTATTGATGGTTCCCAAAACTGGACATCTCACTTAAAAAAAACTATTTAGACTTATCATAATTAAGATACAAGTGAATGTCCTTCTAGAAGGGAACACAGCATTTATGTTACTTACTCAATATTATTGACTTGTAACCTAGTAGGCAGGAAGGTAGGTTAACCCACCTGTCAGCTTGCGCAACATCAATTCAATTAACAAAATGAAAGCAACTTGTTAGGTAGGTAGTACCTACCTACCTACCAAGACTAGCTTCATATACCTTTAGGTACAGTCAGCGGCGATGTATATAAATAAATAAATAATGCTGGACATTGCACACAGCATCATCTAGCCCCAAACTAAGCAAAGCTTGTACTATGGGAACCAGACAACTGATATACCTACTACTTATATAGTTTTTTTTTGTAAATACATACATATTATACAAAGAAACACCCAGACCCGAGATAAATATTTGCAGATCATACAAACATTTATCCCGCGGCGGGGATCGAACCCGCAACCTTCTGCGTCTCAAGCGGGCTTTCACCCACTGCGCCACAGAGGTCGTCAAAAACACAAGAAAAAGAAAATGAAATAGCAGAGCAGTGTTTCTTCCTAAAATGGCGAAAAACAACCCATTATAGTGGGTTATCCTACATTGCATCCGGGGCGGGTCGCCAGTCAAAATGACTTCGACATGACAAACTGCGCGGTTAGCTCTATTTATATACGACAGGGCCCGTGTAGGAGTCTGCACCATAGATTACTCAATAGAAGCTATTATTGCTTGTTAGATGCAATTGGTATTCGCTATACCTACTCTATCTACTACGAATATACCTGCATACATTTGTCCGTATGGACTCATAGCTTGCTTAGGTTCAATGCAGACTGAATTGAATATGTATGTATTTACGAACAAAAAGTATATCGGTCTTTGGGGCTAGATGATGCTGTGTGAAAAGTCCAGCATTATTATTATATTATTATTATTAATTGACAGCGAAGCGACGAGAACAAGACATTATAAACCTTATAAACAATGTTACAAGATACAGAAACTCTTGATAGCTCGCAACCGCGCGAGACTGCTTGAGCCGGGACGCGAGGCTTCGCCACACATCTTTCATTCTATATCTTGTTACATTGTTCATTTATAAGGTTTATAATGTGTTGTCGCGTCGCGTCGCTGCCAATTCAGTCTGCATTGAGCCTTGTCGTTCTTGATAATCGTCGAAGTTATGCATTGTTCTATTCGGTCACAAGAGGATGGGTCATCGACATTAGCAACTAATTCATTCCGAAGCGCTTCCGTGCTTCGGCAGGTCGTTATATTCTCGGTCCTAAAGTCATGACGGAGAAACTTTGTCACCTGAATTGGCCACTTACTACCTAGATATCTTTACCTACCTACCTTAATTAAAAGAAGAAAAATCTAAAAGAAATCGCTTTCAGCGATAAGGCCGCCCATTGTACTAATGAACTTGTAATTGTTTTCAACGTTTTGTTTTTGTTAATTTCTTGGTGTACAATAAAGTTGTGGAATAAAGTGCTGGAACTCTGGCAGAGTACCGAATGACTGGTGCAAGGCGGTTATAGTTCCCCTTTATAAAGGAAAAGGCTCACACCAAGACTGCAAAAATTACCGAGGCATTAGCCTCCTTAGCATCGTCGGCAAACTGTATGCAAAGATTTTGATTGAAAGGGTTGTGAAAGAAACCGACAAGAGAATATGGGATGCACAAGCGGGTTTTCGAAAGGGAATGGGATGTACGGATCAGGTCTTTTCCTTGCGAAGCATAGCCAAAAAGTTTTTGGCCAAAGGTCAAAAAGTCTATTGCGCATTCGTGGATTTGGAAAAGGCCTATGATAAAGTGATGAGGAATGAGCTTTGGTCGGTACTGTCGATGTATGGAGTGAACAGCAACCTCGTTCGAGCTCTGAAATCTCTCTATGAGGATTCTAGTGCTTGCGTGAGGATACATGGGTCATACACTGAATGGTTTAACATCCAAAAGGGCGTTAGGCAGGGATGTGTAGCGTCACCATGGCTGTTTAATCTATTCATGGACAGTTGCTTGAAAGATTTGAAAGATGGTGCAAATGGTTTAAGAATGAATGAGTTACTCGTCAAATGTCTTCTCTATGCCGATGACCAGGTTATACTTGCGTCGTCGGAGAATGAGTTGCAGGAGATGGTAACAGTTATGCATGAAGCTTTTAAGCGAAAGGGAATGAAAGTAAATGTGAGCAAGACGAAAATTATGGTTTTTGAAAAAGATGAATGTATGACAGCATGCAATATTCTGATTGACGATGAAAGAGTGGAACAAGTGAAAGAGTTTGTGTATCTGGGGACATTGTTTACAAGAGATGGGAAGTACGATGAGGATATCGAAAGGAGAGTGAATGCTGGAAACCGAGTGAATGGGGCTCTCCATGATTTTATGAGCAGCCGGAAAGTGTCCGACAAGGCACGACTGGCAGTTCATAGAGGAGTGTTGGTACCGACATTGATGTATGGAAGTGAAAGTTGGGTGTGGCAGAAAAAACATCAGAGTAGAGTGAATGCTGTTGAAATGAGAGCGTTGCGTAGTATGTGTGGGGTAACGTTGAATGATAGAGTGAGAAATAGTGTGATAAGGGAACAGTGTGGAGTGAAAGAAGATGTAGTGTTGAGGATCGAGAAAGGTATGTTAAGATGGTTTGGGCATGTAGAGAGGATGGATGACAATCGTTTGACAAAGCAAGTGTATGAGGCGAGTGTGCATGGGACAGCTGGAAGGGGAAGACCTAGGCGAACCTTCTTGGATCAAATTGGCGACATTTTGGAGAAGGGCCAGGTCAAAAGTACCCTAAACCGACGAGCATGTATGAAGAATGTAATGAGAGTGAATGAGGCGAAAGTTGTGTGTCAGGATCGTAGCGACTGGAGATCCGTGGTCCCTGCCTACCCCTTTGGGAAAGAGGCGTGACTTTATGTATGTATGTATGTACAATAAAGTGTTCATTCATTCATTCATTTATTTCTTAATATAAAGAAATTTAATAACAGAAACTAAGCAACTACTTACGTACATAAGATTACAAAATACTATAGAATCGACGACATAGGGTCGTAGGGAATGTTTGGACGCGAGAGGCGCAAGATAGAGAAATAAGGGAGCTGGCATAAAAGAAGGGAGGCCTATACCCAGCAATGGGTGATACCAGGCTGAGATGATGATAATGATAGAATCAGTCAAGCTATCTAAGGATCGTCGTAAGTAAGTAAGTTCGTATGAGTCAGTGGCCAACTCTGGTGACGAAGTTTTTAGGCCGCCTTAAGGCCTCCGTCATGGCTTAACGACTTAAATAGCACAAACGACAATTTAACGTGCCCTCCGAAGCACGGAAGCGCTCAGATGAAAATGCCACTGGCGGTCACCCATCCACTTTCAGACCGTTTCGAACGTTGCTTAATTTCGACGATCTATCAAGAACGACTAAGCAAGCGCAACCACGAGCGCTTCAGGATCGTCGTAAAAACGATCTATAGCTCAACTGATCCAGGTCACTGCCAGTAGGCGTGCCCAAAATACTGGCGGCATTGCCACGCTGAATTGCAATTTGCAATGCTGATTCTCTGTGTCAAGAAATCGCCTATCTTAAAATGTGTGAGGTCTGTTTACTTTGTGAAAGTGCTTATTTACTTAGTGTTGTTTTTGTTTGTGAAAACAACTGATATCATAAAGGTGCCTACCTATTGTTTTGTTTGAAGTAACTTTTCAATTGCAGTCAAGTATTAATTAATTGAAAATAGTACAGATTAGGTCGACTATCTAAAATACTAACATAAAGTTTAATGAACTTTCAATATTATATTTTTAACGAAGTACAAAATAAACTAAATTTAATTATGAGATTTCACAAATAAGTACAAAATAAACTAAATTTAATTATGAGACTTCTGCAAAATGTACGATAAAAGATCTGAGAGGATGTCTACCGCGCCTCGGGGATATAAGTCGTTTAACTGTTTTTTTTATATTGAGTAGGTTCGTAGAGTGTGTGTTTGTTTCGTACCTAATTTTCTGTGAGAAAAGAACCTACTTACCTACTTTTAAGAGTGTGCAGGAGCTCATATTTAGGTAAATGTTTTATCTTGGATTACGTGTTTTAAAAACACGATTAATGAAAGTATTCTAGATAAAATATTGTTTTGAATAAATACTGTTTTATATTTTTACTGTGTTTATACTGTGTTACCCGTGATCCCTCGGGAAAACGTCACTTCCCCGGGATAAAATATAGCCTATGTTCATCGGGGATAATGTGGGATTCTATTGGTGAAAGAATTTTTCAAATCAGTCCAGTAGTTTCGGAGCCTATTCAATTCAAACAAACAAATCTTTCCTCCTTATAATATTAGCGTAGATATGAAGCTACTCACATAATATTTTTTTAATAAATCCTGTACGATCCGTGGCCTTTTTGGAATCGTAATTTCTTCTTATACCACCAATTTCGGATGTCCTCTACCGACCGGTCTCTGTTTGCGTTCGATTTTCGAATACGCGTCACGCGGCAAACACATGCGATCGCGCGTTGCTAAGCAAACTTGTATTCGAATATCGAAGGTTTTTTTCCTGTTATTATTCTGTCTGTCACGTCTAGGGGCAATCAATAAAAGGCTCTTTAATTAAAAACATAGGCACTCCAGGAGTTGAACTTGAACGGATAGGCCCCAAACCGTGTTTGTTGCCCTGATTCTTCACGGTATTGGTCGCGAAAGGACAGGAGTACTATTATTTTTAAGACTATTCTAAGTGATCCCTGCGGTCCTACTGAATAAATGCTCTTTGACTTTGGTTCTAAACTAGACAAATAACCCGGTGTCGGTGAGCAGTCACGTCACGGCGAACTTGACCTTGAGCTGACTTTGAATTACATGAACGAAATGAATGAATTGGTCATGATGTTCAGTTCACCAATTATTTATTTAAGACTAGCTGCGCTCCCGCGGTGTAACCCGCGGTCCCTCGGGATTTTTCCGGGATAAAAAGTAGCCTATGTCCTTCCCTGGGATACAACCTTTATCCATGCCAATTTTCAGCCCAATCTGTTCAGTGCTTTTGGCGTGAAAAGGTAACAAACAGACAGACAGACAGATAGACAGACAGAGTTACTTTCACATTTATAATATTAGTATGGATAAATTGATTGAGGTTCGTTTCTACAAACTTTTAATGAGGGTTCCATTGACGACCTCTGTGGCGCAGTGGGTGAAGGCTCGCTTGAGACGCTGAAGGTTGCGGGTTCGATCCCCGCCGCGGAATAAATATTTGTACGATCTGCAAATATTTATCTCGGGTCTGGGTGTTTCTATGTATTAGAAACAAAAAGTATATCAGTTATCTGGTTCCCATAAAAAAGCTATGCTTAGTTTGGGGCTAAATGATGCCGTGTGAAATTGTCCAGCGTTATATCCAAGTTAAGGGGGAATCCATTGGCCAATGTTGCCTCACACCATTTTCATTGATAAAAATAGGTTTAATTATGCTTATACAATTTTTTCATTAATTAGTAATGCAATTATAATAATCGTCTCAACCTGTCAGTTGTTGATAAGATAAGATGTCTAGCGTATTTTTAAAAGGTCAAATTAATGTTTAATTATAAAACACCTTCGATAAAAAAATCCCTTGGCTTCTGTAACGTGACCATGACTTTCTGTGGATCTGACGTCGTTCTTGATAGATCGTCGAAGTTAAGCAACGTTCGAAACGGTCTGTAAGTGGATGGGTGACCGCCAGTGGCATTTTCATCTGAGCGCTTCCGTGCTTCGGAGGACACGTTAAATTGTCGGTCCCGGCTATTTAAGTCGTTAGCCATGACGGAGGCCTTAAGGCGGCCTAAAAACTCCGTCGCCAGAGTTGGCCACTGACTCATACGAACTTACTTTTTACTAGTAGGATGGTGGAAAACCGGACCAGTGTAAGTCGGTAAAACAGTGCAAACTGTTTATTTATTTATTTATTAGTATACCACATCATATATATTAAAACATTTCCAAATATAAATTATAGTAAATACACATTTCTGATATATATAACAATTTACAGTATACAACAGCTTTCACTATAGATAATATATCGCATAATAATATGTTGAAAAAAAAAATAGTTAGTACCTACATACCTACACCATCATTATAAGGAAATGAAAAGTCTTATCAAAATGGATTCCAACGGGATTCGAACCCGCATCGATCAGACGATCCTCCTAAAGCCGGAGCACCTTAACGCCACAGAAAACTAGTTGTCGGCATCCAAATTTTTGATATGCTCATATTTATCTTTTAATTTCCTAATGAAATACTTATAATAATACGAATTAGCACTATAAAATTACAAAAACATTGTAGGTAGAGCTTACATGAGGGATTTATTTTTTATTTTTCATCATACATCGTAAGCTGTACATCATAAAAATTATCAAAAAGCTGTATAATCTTGTGCTAATGAAGCCCTTTCATACGATAGACATGACACGGTTTACTCACTTCAAAATTTCAGCCCCCATTCCTTGGGCCCTGGTTTTTTGTGATTGAATAAAAAATTATCCGGTTTTCGGATTTTTCGATCTTGTTTGAATGATCATATTATTATCTGAGAGAATGTCTACACTGCCTTGAGGACGGGTTACCTACCAGTCGTTTTTTTTTGTGCTATATTTGCCTACCGACAAAAACTTTATCGTGGGAAAATTCCTTCACCCAATCTAATTCCGACGGCTCGATGAATGGATTACAAAATTGAAACTAAAATCATTCTGTAGATGCGTGTAATGTAGGTACCTATGCCTCGCGCGTGTCACCCACGCGGATCGTGCGTGGCGTTCTTTATTTAAATTCAAATTTAGAACGCAAATTATTATTGCAATCGTTGCAGTAGAGTAGACGCGGAGACAGGATCAGGATATCCCTCCCGCCTTTTCATGTTCGAATTTTAAAAGCTTATTTTCAAAATAAGGTTTAAACAACATCAATTTTGGGAAGTATGAACCGAAGCTGAACATATTGTCATACCTACTCGCTACCGACCTTACTAAGATTGGTAATCTTAGTAATTCTTGATTTATTTTAGGTCTAAATTCGTTTAGAAAAGTTGACGCATTGTACCAATTCCCAATGCATAGAAAATACCCACACTGAATAATGCACTTTCGGATAAAGATCGATAATCGACAAATCGATACAAAAAATGCCATCTCTAATACCCATAGATTAATAGAACGCAAACGATGATTTATGAAGCGTTTAACTGAAACTCTTTAAACTATTTTAAGCCTTATTTTAATGTTACAAGAACTAGTTTTCCTTAACAATGCTGTACGTAAACTGATTTCTTTAGACACGTGCATGCGATTTGGAACCTTGTGACAGATGTAATAAATAATAATATTGTCTGACAGTAGTTAATGGATGTGGAGCCCTACAAAATGCCCTCAAGGTTTTATCTTAATATTTCCGGATCAGTTTAAAAAACTCAGGCTTAAAACGTGTTTTAAAAGTTGTATTTTTAATTTCTTAAAATAGTATTGTGGCTAATATTTTACTGAGGTACCTACCTACTTGATATGTAGGTAAGTAGGTAGGTAAGGCACTATGTAAAAATTACCTAAGTAAGTATATCAGTTTTAAAAAATACAAGGTTACCTACGTAGGTAGGTTACAGTACATCTATCTACCACAATATTGTGCGCCTCGGCTAAATTTACAGAATTCACGTAATGATCAAACCAGCCATACCTAACTTACGTCACCTTTTAAGTTTCGAAAAATAGCGAGCTGATTCTTGAATTTTAGGTAAATGACAATGAATTTTAAAATTAAACTTCTTAGATTAATTATTCCATTATACTTACTTTAAGATGAATTAGAGGCTTCTTTTTAATTAAATAGGTCAGCATTTGACCTCACTCGGTCTAAGATGAAGCATGCTTTCCTAAAAGAAACCTATTTACTCTTGATTTGAAGACCCCTAATGGTACTTTTCGGGAAATACAGAGCCCGGCAATGAGTTCCACAATTTCGCAGTGCATGAAAAATGTAGACTCAAAACGCTTTGTACGAACTCTTGAGTTTAATATTTAAAATCCAATACTTAATACTTATCCAGCACAATGCTGAGTTAAAGCCTTATTTGCTTGGACTCTGCTGCGCACAACTAAGTAGATGTTAATCGTAATTTAGGCATATTTTTAGGTTTACTATGTTTGTTGTTGTGTAAGTAGTGTTAAAGTAAATAAAAATATTTTCTTTCTTTCAAAAGTAGGTCCTATAAATTATCACTGTCCTTTCCCTCTCAGTCACATTCTGCTTAAAGTAAACAAGTACTAAGTACGTGTCAAAAACTTAATAAATATTGATAGTAACCACTTATCATTTCATTTGCGAGTTTGTTAAACAACTTTTTCACACATCGCATTGACATTCTCTATAAGTGTTATAGGTAAATTTTGTTTATTTTAGCACTAGCTTCTGCTCGTTGCTTTGCTTGACTTGCTTAATTGGATAATGGAAAGTGGAGTTTATGCACGAAAATTTTATTAAAGATAAAGATATTTTATTTGCTCAAAACAGGTTACAAATAAAAAAATTATTAGTATTTAAATATAATAAGTATTTTTAATTTTATTAAAAATAATATTTTTAAATTTACCAGTTGGTACAAGATTGCGAGTTGGGAATTACTCATTATTTTCATTTAGGCTACGATCTACTGCTATTTCAAGTTTCATTCAAATCAGTTTAATAGTTAGACCATTGATTCATTATTTATTTATGCAATGTCTAGATTTTAATGAAAGACCCAATGATCCTGGTATCAGTACTACCTGTATTTTGTGCATACGATCAAAATGACAATAATTTGACACTCCGCGATTGCGTTGCGTCACACGTCGGCGTCTTCGAAACGTGTAGGTACTTACCTAGTATATCTAAATAAAATATGGACCGTAGATTTGTCTGATATAAATAAATGAATTAAATTGAATTGAAAAATGGATCTTGCATACTAATATCACGAATGCCTAGATTCATTGAGCGTGTACTCAAGCGAGACTCAAATGTCTGGGACTTTGTTTGAGTGTGATGTGGTACCTACTACACACCACGAAGTTTGCTGAGGCACACAATTTTTGTGCTACCACTACAAACATCGAACTTTGTAGTGGTAGCACAAAAATTGTTTGTTGAATAACTTCAATAAGGTACACACTACACTTTTGATTTGTTTCTACAAAATAAGGTTACGCACACACTTTATACACGTAAAGGGTATTTTAATATTGGTTTTGAAGACTTTCACCGTTTTTATTTGTAAGAACAGACAAAGTTGAACCGAAATTGTTTGCGCTTCCGGTGTCCCACTGTTTGTTTAGGCCGCTTAACCTCCGTCATGGCTTCCTTATAGCCGGGATCGGCCATTTAATAAGCTATCTCCTAGAACTGCGATACTCAAAGCCTTCTCTTCTTTGACGACCTCTGTGGCGCAGTGGGTGAAAGCCCACCACGGGATAAAATGTTTGTATGATCTGCAAATATTTATCTCGGGTCTGGGTGTCTCTATGTATAATATGTATGTATTTACAAACAAAAAGTATATAAGTAGTATATCAGTTATCTGGTTCCCATAGTACAAGCTTTGCTTAGTTTGGGGCGATGATGCTGTGTGAAATGTCCAGCATTATTTATTTATTATTATTTACTTCTTAACTAATACGTACCTACGTAATTTTATTCTATTCTATAAATGAAACAGACAAATGAATGTATAATGTTCCACGTGCATAGTAAGGATTCATTGAACAAACCAGGTTATGTATGTACTGACATAGACAGGCAGCTACGTAATCGTATTACTTAGGTACTGTCGATAATTTTTTTTTTAAATAAATAATGCTTGACATTTCACACAGCATCATCTAGCCCCAAACTAAGCAAAGCTTGTACTATGGGAACCAGATAACTGATACACAACTTATATACTTTTTGTTTGTAAATACATACATATTAAACATAGAAACACCCAGACCCGAGATAAATATTTGCAGATCATACAAACATTTATCCCGCGGCGGGGATCGAATTAAAAATTAAAACATACAAAAATGTGATACAATGGGCGACCTTATCGCTAAAAGCGATCTCTTCCAGGTTCACTGAAGAAGAAGGCCTTCGTCCAACAGTGAGAACGAGATGATGATGAGAACACAGTCGTGAGCAGTATTATCCTAAGTAAGTTCGTATGAGTCAGTGGCCAACTCTGGTGACGGAGTTTTTAGGCCGCCTTAAGCCCTCCGTCATGGCTTAACGACTTAAATAGCCGGGACCGACAATTTAACGTGCCCTCCGAAGCACGGAAGCGCTCAGATGAAAATGCCAGTGGCGGTCACCCATCCACTTACAGACCGTTTCGAACGTTGCTTAACTTCGACGATCTATCAAGAACGACTCAGCAAGCACGACCACGAGCGCTTCAGTATTATCCTGAATGCATTATACTGTCAACACGTAGGTTATCTCGGATCGAGGTCAAAGAAAGTTATCTTATCTGGAAATGTTATTCTTGAAGGTATGAACTGGCATCCGCCCGTGGTTTTGCTAGCGTGATCAGGATTTCTCGTTTTTTTTTTTTTCTTCACGGTATTGGTCGCAATGGAGTAGAATCACGAGTACATCAGGGGAAGTTTGAAAGTAGCGCCAGTGACTGACAAATTGAGAAGTGGAAGGTTGGCGTGGTATGGGCATGTCATGAGGAGGGATGAAAGTCATATAACACGACGAGTGATGAGTATGATGGTGGATGGATATACCGGTAGGGGTAGGCCTAAGAAAAGATGGATGAACTGTGTGAATGCGGATATGTTAGTGAAAGGAGTGAGTTCTGATATGACGAGTGATAGAGGGAAGTGGAAGAAGGAAACATGTTGTGCCGACCCCACTTAGTGGGATAAGGGCAGGAAGAAGAAGAAGGAGTAGAATCACCTTACTTAATCAATTATTTTTGAATTTGACTTTTACATAGCATATCATGCTATTTCAGTAGTACCTACACAGTTGTACCTAACTTATCTACCTATATCAAGTCAGGTTAGGTAGGCGTAAAGTGTTAGTTATTGAAACGCAAACCTACATTAGTACCTATACACTACTAATGTAGGTTTGCGTAGTAGGTACTACGCAAACATACTACATACAAACGTTCATATTTATATTAATAGTCAAGTAGATAGTATTTTTCTTACTGTGTAAAACTACATACAGATACATCATTTTTTATCATACCTACCTTTAAAAATAATCCCTTTCAGTGACATACCGTATTGTTTTTAGCTGGAACAAAAAGCATTTTCGCATCTTAGCTAAATTAAATTTAGTTAGTGCGCAACAGAATTAGCACCAATTTGTCACTGGCAGAAAGAACGAATATTTTAGTTGCCATAAAAAATAATCGCGCGTAAAAATGTCTAACTTCCTGTCATGAAAGAAACGAAGATCATAAAATATGTATTAAAATTAGATTATTAACAAAATATTACGCAAATCCGGTAAATAAGGTGAAATTCCTCATATATAAATAAACTAGCTGTCCGTCGCGGTGTTACCCGCGTTCCCTCGGGAAAAGTTCACTTCCCCGGGATAAAATATAGCCTATGTTCATCAGGGATAATGTAGGAGTCTAATGGTGAAAGAACTTTTCAAATCGGTCCAGTAGTTTCGGAGCCTATTCAATTCAAACAAACAAACATACAAACAAATCTTTCCTCTTTATAATGTATAGATACACTTGTACCTAGGTAATAAGCTCAGAGTAAGCGCCCACAAAATCTGTGACTAGTCTTCTCCTTCTAACACACCAAATCCTAGATTTTCCAAACAAAGACAGTTAAGTGGTGGATTTTTTACTGGTACTAAGGTAATAAGTATTCATTTCATGTTTCGATCCATTTGTTATTTTCCTATTTCCCGCAAAAAAAATAGTTTTTTTTAAATATTGTAATGTTTGAGTTTAGCCCTATTATTTATTATTAGCTACCAATTTTTAATAGATAAATTATTATTGTGCTTTTTCATACAAAATTGTCTTTGGCGCATCAAAACAAAACAACTAACTTCGCCTATAGAACCTTAGATCCGTTGATTGATTTGTAAAGTAGTTTTACATAATCCTCTACCATTTAGGTACCACCGACTTCAAAATAACGTCCTACCGGCGCCACTTTGCGGCTAAATGCCCTTGAAAGGGCGAGTGTGCAACAAATACGCGTAGTAGGAAGACTATCAGGTGTTGTGGTCTGTATTACAGTGTCGAGTGACTGACGCTACTGAAACTCTGTCACCAGAGTTGATCGTATTTTTCACGTAGGAACGTATCCCTGACACTTAGCCTCAATGCACATTGAATTGGAAAGCGACGCGTCAATTAGTTTTATAGCAAGCCATAAACCTTATGAAATGAACAATGGTACAAGTTATAGAAACGCTTGTAGAATGAACCGCACGAAAGTGCTCGAGCCAGCGCGGCCCGCTAGATGGCTTCGCCAGATCTCGTTTATTATTTAAAATCAGAAATCGGCGATAAGAAGCATTATGCTGCACTTCTCTCTGACCTACAAGAATGCCGTCAAAATAGCAATGAGACGGTCACTCAGTTCGCACTGCGCATCGAATCCTGTCTGGCAAAATTACTGACAGAAGTAAATATCTCTATCCCTACGAAAAAGAAGGGTGAACTGGCTGGTCGCCTCGCTGCAATGCAAGATCTTGCTACCCACACATTTATCACTGGTTTGAATCCGCGGATTTCAACTGTAGTAAGGTGTAGGGATCCTGAAACACTCAATGACGCAATCAATTGTGCAATTTCAGAAGAGAAAATCTACCAAACGACCTTGAAGCGTAATTTTAATGGTCCAATGAGTCAACAAAACCGGTTTCCTCAAAATAATGGTTCAATGAGTCAACAAAACCTCAGGTTTCCTTAAAATCAGACACGCTTTGCCCAAAATCAAAATCAGACACGCTTTGCCCAAAATCAAAATCAGGCACGTTTTGCCCAAAATCAAAATCAGGGACGTTCTCCCCAATATCAGAATCGTCCTTTCCAATATAACCAACGACAATGGATTTCCTCTCAACCTAGAGCTGGTCCTTCCTACACACCTTTCCCGATCCCGGAGGACAAATATTTTAGATCTATTTGTTTGCTCCGCGGAATTACACATGCACTTGCATGCTCTCTTGCTCTCGCACTGAGTTCGTCAATTTAATTTTATAAAAGTATCAAAGTTCATGTACTGCCATTATTCTTTCTTATCATTTTGAATTAAATGTATTTTTTTGCTGTCATGCGCACCTACTTAAAATATTGTTGGAGTCAAAGTCAAAAATGATTTATTCAGTAGGACCGCTGGGATCACTTCTTATAGAGAATCACTTAGAACTTAGAATAGGTAGTCTTAGAACTAATTTTACTCCATTGAGTTATAATGTACTAACGTACTTTTACTCACTGTTCTTGCTAATTTTACTTCTGATAATGCATCTTTCTATTAAGTTCTTACAGTATCTGACATTTCTGGACATTTCTTGGTCGTTGCGATAAAATAATATTAATGAATAGACTCCAAAGAGTAATTATTTGTAGACAAATATTTGTGACAAATAATCTTCCACCAAATATTTATTTTCTAAGTTTAATTTGATAACTGACTGCTTCGGAGTCACACTCGTCTTCGCTATTAAGCCGGCCATGAAGAAGACCCAGGCGGCCTAGAGAGTTGACCGGTAACTCATATTATTTGTATGATCTACAAGTAGGTATTTGTCTCGGGTTTGGGTGTTTCTATGTAGGTATAATTAGTTTTATATTTTCTGTTTCTCATTATTTCATTTTGTATATTGTTGTTATTAGGTATTTTTCAATAAAGATATATTCTATTCTGTTCTATAATAAATGTATTTATTTAATGTATGTATTTACAAACAAAAAGTATTTGAGTAAGTAGTAGGTACCTATATCAGTCATGTAGCACCCGTAACACAAGCTCTGCTTACTTTGGGGCAAGATGATGCTGTGTGAAAAAGTCCAGCATTATTTATTTATATGAACTTACCTACCTATTAATTGTTTCATTCAAGTATGTATATTTCATGGCATAATAAAACTTTCAACGTTGATTTAAATGCTTATCAAAAACTTGAAAGTGTATCCCACCAGATACTTATAATCTATAATAATATTATAAAGAGGAAAGATTTGTTTGTTTGTTTGAATTGAATAGGCTCCGAAACTACAGAACCGATTTGAAAAATTCTTTAACCATTAGAATCCTACATTATCCCATGAACATAGGCTATATTTTATCTCGGGAAAGTGATGTTTTCCCGAGGGACCGCGGGTAACACCACTACGGACAGCCAGTATTGCCTCGTGCAGCTGTATAAATCATGTAGTAAACATGTAGATAAACGCGTAAGTTTATCACAATTGATCTGTAAACTTAGCTAAAAATATCCGTAAACCATTCTAAATAATATTATTATTGTGGCTACTGAACACATATTATTGGCGTGACTCATGCGTGTCATGTAATGACATTTCATTTCTGTCACAGGTCGAAGTGTCATCATTAATTGACCAATGATAGTGTACGTACAGTCACATGCAATAAGATTTATATGTCAACGGTTTAAGAACTGGTCAGGCAACTGGTTTAAGCAGCCATTCCACTAAACGCCTAGCAATTTCATTAAACAATGGCCTGAATATATTGAGCCGTCGAGTTAAAAACAAACATTTAATGAACTGGCTGGCTGGATGCTTAGGCTATTCATTAAAAAGGGCGTTTTAAATAGTTTTACTAGATTTTTGGCGCATGCCGCGGCACGCTCGCTTCGCTCGCTCGCCTCGCGCATAGTTTTTCACTATCCTAACAATACCTATCTGTATCTGTCTGTATATCCGCTGAGCTACGACCCTGTTGTTTTTAAGAAGAGAGTTAATAAGCACCTTCTGGGTTTATAGGCTCGCTCCATCGTAGACTTCATTCTTGCCTATGTAAGTTTCGTGGTCAAGAGTCGACCCATTCATCATAAAAAAACCTAACCAAATGACTTTGATCTAAGATATTATTCAAAATCAGTCGGTTAAGTTATGTTAGGATAGTGAAAAACTATGCGCGAGGCGAGCGAGCGTACACAGCGGCCTCGCCTGATGCACCAGAAATTGAATAATGTTATCTTTATTACCTACTAGCGACCCGCCCCGGCTTCGCACGTGTGTAATGCTGATGCTTAATATTAGGGTTTAGGCAGCGTTTGCAATGTAAGCGCAAAAAATGTATTAGTAATTCACGACATCACATTAGATACCTCTAAATTTATCAGTGTTCCTCAACTATATTATGCGTGTATTATACATACAAACCTTCCTCTTGAATCACTCTGTCTATTAAAAAAACCGCATCAAAACCCGTTGCGTAGTTTTAAAGATTTAAGCATACATAGGGATATAGAGAAAGCGACTTTGTTAGTAATGAAGAATGACTTGGCTAGGCAAGTAGTTAAACTTAATAGCTCCAAGCCATTTGCCTAATCATTCAGGACGCTAGTTGAACGGCGCTTAATCAAATGGCTAGGCATTTAGTTGAATGGCTGATTAAAGCAGTTGCCTGCATATACTTACATCGTGACTGCACCTTGATGGTACCTACCTAATAAACCTCAGATTAAAATGGCGCCACATGCAAAAGATTACACACGCATCGTATTGGTGAATGTAACATGTTATTTCATTTTTATCAAAAGTAGTGCAGGTAAGGTACCTAGGTAAACATAAGAACATAATTTTTTTTGAAGATTTGGATGACAAAAAAGCTTGTGACTTGCTCCAACTCAATGGATCCATGGATCACCTAAAAGAATGCTGGGCCCCAGACCGTGTTTGTTGCCCTGATTCTTCACGGTATTGGTCGCGCAAGAACAGGAGTAAAATTAGTTTTAAGACTATTCTAAGTGATTCCTGCGGTCCTACTGAATAAATGATATTTGACTTTGACTTTGAGATATTTTTGCAAGATTATCCCTAGAAAAGCTTTAGCCTCCTCGCAGACTTTCTATCGGCCGATAGTTGAGACGGGCTATGTAGTCGACGGGGTATGTAATGTAGTGAACTATGTAGTCTGCGAGGGGTCTTATTCTTCTTCTTCTTCTTAGTCGTATCACTCTTGACAGAGTGGTCGTGGTCATCATGTCTTATTACGTGTGAATTAAATCAAAAAAATTTAGGTTATACCAAATTTTTTTTTATTACCTACTTATTTACATAGGTAAATAGGTTTACGTAGGTAAGGTACATAAGGTTTATAATGGCTTGCTATAAAACTAATTGACGCGTCGCTTGCCAATTCAATGTGCATTGAGCCTACGCAAAACAATAATGTTTTTATTCCACAGGATATTTTCATCACAGTACTTTTATACTTACTAAATTCTATTAAATACCTTAAAAAGTGGTCTACTTGTACTTGTGAAACGAACGCCTCGCTCGACTGAAATGCCGTAACGGAATATTTAACTTTTTACTCGATATTTTCGCTTTTAATTATTTAGAGTCACGAACATTACTAACTTGTAACTGGATAATCACCTGGCCTCACTCTAATATGACTCTTCCGTAGGGTTATTACTTAAATTTTGCGATTGCAAATCGCTTGGGATTGTTATATTAAAGTTTTATCTAGCGCTATTGCGATTTAGTAGCAATCACTAGAACTATACAGGGTGTAAAAAGACGTCTACCGAAGCCGAAAGGGGTAAGTACAGTATCCCAACACACAACCAAATCCAAAAGGATTTTCCGAAAAAGTCATTAAATCCGGAGAAAACAGCGTTTAAAGAGTACTGTTTGCGTATGTTCTGGGCGCGTTGTTATGGAGATTGCTGGATTTTGAGTTTTAATTAATGAAATTATAGGTAGGTATGATCTTATTATGCCGTACTAGTAGTAAATAACCGAAAATAACATAGCATGACGAAGCTAAGTCAAAAATTTTCTTTTCGTTTTTTTTTTCAAAAAAATATGTTTAGAATCATGGTCTGATTGCAACCCCTCAGTTTTTGGTAGCAGTCTTTTTACACCCTGTATAGTCCTTTTAGGCTGTATCCCCAGTAGGCAAACTGTTAGCGGCCGACTGAGTTTGCGGCGTATCGATTTAGTACGCCCTTCCATATATTTGAAATGGAGTGTCCACAATTTGCTAGTTTTGCGCTCACTGTACGCAGTTTGCAGCGTTACGCGCGCCGACTATCTCAGTGAGCGGCCGACTCCCAGTTCCCACCAATACCGGTTCCAAACGCACGAAAATTGATCTTAGTTTGCAGCTAACTCAAATTTCAGTTCGCCACAAATTTGCGGCTCACTCAGTCGGCCGCTAACAGTTTGCCTAATGGGGACACAGCCTTACTTTAGGAACGGTTCTGTGACAAGGCGATTTTATCTGAAATAATTAAAAAGGAATTAGATAAAATCCTTTTTTATTGAAGTAGTATCTTTTAGTAGTATCACTAGATTATATTTATGTATTTCAAATTTTTTCATTGTTCTACAGCGTAAAACGTAGAAGTTATATGTGTCAGGGATACGTTCCTACGTGAAAAATATTATAGTAAGTAATTTCGTATGAATCAGTGACCAACTCTAGAGACGTAGTTTTTAGGCCGCCTCAGGCCTCCGTCATGACGAACTTACTTACTTTACTAAAATTATTTAATTAGAACGGCTTAGACCAATTACTTTAAATCACAATAGGTTTATAATATTATGGCTCAGATAAAATAATATTATAATATAATACTTAGATCACATAACGCTACGTGAATTTAAACTTTAGCCCAAACAACATTAGGTTCTAAGAACATACGTAATTTAAAATTAATTATAATTTGATATTAGTTAGGGAACAACAGAATTAGCACCCCTAGGCGTCACCAAAATGGGAGTTCGATGCCAAACGCATCATTTTATAAAAGTAAACAAAAAATAATAATAAAACAATCAGTTAATAAATATTATTGTTTAAATAATCAGTTCAGTTTATTAGCAGTCACCCATCAATTTGACAACCTTGACATTCGATTTTGACACAACAATAATAAATAGTTCGTTGACTCAATATCTTATCTATTGTACTCGAAATTAAAATGCTGATAAGCGGTTGTCAAGCTTAGTAGAACCCATTTTTTGTAGACCGAGAGATAGCGTCACTTTCTTCAGAAACACATTTTTTTATAATCCATCCGTCAGAGAGTTAGGGTCAAGATACATTGAATTGGCAAGCGCGCGACTTTTAGTTTTATAGCAAGCCATTATATACCTTATGAACAATGGTTCAAGATATAGAAACGCTTGTAGAATGAACCGCTCGCGCCGCGGCGCTTCCCGCTAGATGAATTTCAAAATCTCGTCTACAAGCGTTTCTATATCTTGTGCCTTTACAGATAAGGTTTATATTGGCTTGCCATAAAACCTAAAAGTCGCTTCGCTTGCCAATTCAATGTGGCTTGACCCTTATAGACATTTTGAGGTACCTACGAGAGATGAATTTTGTTGGTTTTAAAATATTGCGACCTCTCGCAGTGGGTGAAAGTTCGCTTGGGACGCAGAAGGTTGCGGGTTCGATCCCCGCTGCGAGATAAATGTTTGTATGATCTGCAAATATTTATCTCGGGTCTGGGTGTTTCTTTGTATAATATGTATGTATTTACAAAAAAAAACTATATAAGTAGTAGGTATATCAGTTATCTGATTCCCATAGTACAAGATTTGCTTAGTTTGGGGCTAGATGATGTGTGAAATGTCCAGCATTATTTATTTATTCGAATTTTTTGGACACTTATTTCACGGTATTGGTCGCGAAGGAACAGGAGTAAAATCACCTAGTTTTAAGACGTCTCAAAGTGATCCCAGCGGTCCTACTGAATAAATGCTTTTTGACTTTGACTTTGACTTTATCATTTATAAGGGGATAGGGTAGAGTATACCTAGTACCTACCTACCTACTAAACAAAATGTAGACTAACAAAATCCCTTAATTCACAGGAAAAATGAGGTTCACACTACGTTATAGTAGGTGATGAATCTCGGGAATTCTATGTTTATGACGTTGTTTTTAAAGGTAGGTATAATATGGTAAATGAAATGAAATCGTTTACCTATTTGCTAGAATATGGTATGGTGTGTACAGGTGTTATTATAATGTTGTGTCTCGAGCACACTTCGCCAATTTAATTTAATTAATATTAGTATTAATAAATGATTACAAAAAATATACAAAAATGATTATTAGGTTAAAAATTATTATATTGATATGTTCGTTCAGTTAATTATCCTAAAAAATCGTTTATGTCATAGAAACATTTATTAATAGCCACTCATGTTGTTTTGTCTTAAATTGTCTTTTAGGTAGTTCTCTTATGTCCTTTGGTATTTTATTAAAAACCTTTATGCACATTATATAGCAATTTTTGTGGCATGGTAAGCATGACGATGGTAGTAATTCATGTATTTTTGGGCGGCGCCACGTATCTTACGTTCTTTTGGGCATCTTGCCACGGCCGCACCGCCCCCTACTGACGTCATTAAGCACTTTAAATTAGCATGGATCAGAGAAGGAGATAGATAGATAGATAGATAGAAAGCTTTATTTGCCAACACACAGGTACATTACATATACAGAGAACAGGTACAAAAAAGAAAAATACAAAAGTAGGTATGAGGTAAGTAGGTGACAGAGCTATGAAGTTAGGAACCTCTGAACCTATCCCTACTCACCTACATGCAATCTACAAGCAATAGACAAAACAAGAAAAGACCTAAACAGCAAAACGAAATAAAATTAAGTACAAATAAAAATTAAAAAAAAAAGAGTTATCAGTAAGAAGTACGGTCTGCGCTGGTGTTAGTCAAAAAGGAGTAGTCTCAGCTTTAAGTTGTTTATGTTGATAGGCTACTTTTTATCTCGAAAAATCGGGACCGTGGGTCATACGGCACCGCGGGAGCACAGCTAGTTACCTATAAATGTAGGTAATAATAAGTAAGTCGTAGGTGACCAGGCGCGGTCCGAGGGGGGTGGACACGGGGGACATGACCCCCCCCCCCCCCCAAATCGTACACGTCCAATAGTAAAATCTTGTGTATTGTGCAATAAAGTCTATTATTAGTGTAGTGACCCCCCCCCAAATTCCAGGTAGTGACCCCCCCCCAGCCAAAATTCCAGTAGTGACCCCTCCCAAAATTCCAGGCTGCGACCGCGTGGTAGGATACGGTGAGCTCCTGCACTATATCCGATAACGAACAAAATGGCGGGTTTATGACGATACGATAGTCTCCGGCAATTCTAACTTTACAGACGATAAGCGAATTCCTTATCACTCTCTCAACACAGATCATCGTATTGAGGAATACTCGTGTATTAACCGACTACAAAAAAGGAGGTTTATGTTCAAAATATTTTTTTTGTATACTCATCGATAATTCCGTCTCGACTTTCAATTTTTGTTTGAAACATGGTCTCTCCAAAATAATTTATACTCCTGAGGAAATTATGCTGGACATTTCACACAGCATCATCTAGCCCCAAACTAAGCAAAACTCGTACTATGGGAACCAGATAACTGATATACTACGTATATATTTTGACGTGACAACGTCTTATAATTCGATAGAGCCGGCTGCACGCACGAAAAAATGCGGCGTTACCTGAGGCGTTCCATGTAAGGCTTGAAGTGCAACCGAGAGCGCGGAACGAGCGACAAAGAAGCACAAACGTTGTCACGTTCAACTATCGTCAGTAAACCGACTTTACAGACAACCAATTTTTTTTGTTTGTAAATACATACCTACATTGAAACACCCAGACCCGAGATAAATATTTGCAGATCATACAAACATTTATTCCGCGGGGATCGAACCCGCAACCTTCTGCGTTCCAAGCGGGCTTACCCACTGCACCACAGAGGTCGTCAATTATAGGTACTTTCTCGTAGTCCGTATCTACCTACCTAATTATCAAGTACCCACTCCCAATCGGTTACTAAGTTCGTATGAGTGTCGTTGCAGCGCTTGTGACGCATAAGGTCGCGGGTTCGATCCCCGCCGCGGGATAAATGTTTGTTGATCTGCAAATACTTATCTCGGGTCTGGGTGTTTCTATGTATAATATGTATGTTTACAAACAAAAAATATGTACGTAGTATATCAGTTATCTGGTTCCCATAGTACAAGCTTTGCTTAGTTTGGGGCTAGATGATGCTGTGTGAAATGTCCAGCATTATTTATTTATTAGTCGCCGAAGTTTTAAGGCCGCCCCGTCACTCATGCATTGCAATAACGACTTTAATAGGAGCACGGAAGCGCTCAGCGGATAAGGTACATCTACTAGCGGTGACCTATCCACTTTGATCGAAAATAACATTGCTTTACCTAAGAAGGCAACGTCAAATTCAACGTAAGCGCTCGGCGGATATGAGGTACATCTACCCGGTCACCCATCCCCATTGAACAGAACATTGCTTTACCTAAGACCCCTCGCAGACTACAGACTTTCTATCGGCCGATAGTTGAGACGGGCTATACTTCTCCATACTCATTACGAGCCGAAGTATATTCCGTCTCAACTATCGGCCGATAGAAAGTCTGTAGTCTGCGAGGGGTCTAAGAACACAGAACATTGTTTTACTTCGATCAAACGACTTGAGTGTTACTACACTGTTATTTATGTTTTTTACGGACGAAATGTATTCTTTTTAAATGCAAATACATTCACAGCTAGACTGATCACGCGGCGCGCGCGCAGTCATACGATGTCGCGGGCGTGTTAGCTAGGGTGACCATGTATTCTGTGTTCCGCGGATTCGTTTTAAAAATAATTCTAAAAGAGGGGTGGTTGGTGTTTTTTAGTTTTTGATGTCTACTTGTTAGGTTAGAATCAAGGATTTAAGGAAATTATTTTTTATTTTACTGCAACGTATAGAAAAATGTTCTTACCATGCTAAGGAATATAATTAAAGTATGTAAAAGTAGATACACGATTAAAGTCCCGTAAAAGTAATAAGTTTAAAAATAAAGGAAGATAGATAGCTGAGATTGCATTTGGTAAGTATTTTTAGGAAAATAAATTCTTTATTCTAAATCTGAAAGTTAAAACAGATTTGGATGAAACTTGGAATAGATTGTAGACTGGAATATTTATAGCATATATGGCTTACAAAAAAACTAGCCCTATGCGAAGCCGCGGGCGGAAGCAAGTCTTATTGATTATGATTTAAGGTTTACTTTAAAATAGAATAAGTACCCCTCTTATGTTTGAACAGCCGCATTAAATGTCACTTAAATTTACGTATCAACCTTGTCCTATATTTTTAGCAAATTATCCTCATAAATGACAACCCAGACTTATCGCGTTATCAAACACTACCATTTCACGTTCATTACACATCACCCATGACCTCGTTCCGGAAATAACGAAGCCAATACACTCTAAAATACCTCTCGAATGATTGTCACCCCACAAATAGCTCGTATCAGACGCGTGGCCGGCGCCTGCGCATCTATAAAAACCCTCCACGCGTTGGATTCCGTTTAGTTCGACAAAAGCGCTCACACAATTAACACGTATCGTTATTTGCAGAAACGCGATGTGTGCTGCGATCGATATGCTGTCATCTGAGCAGATGTTCTACGGTCACAGCCCGCCGGCTGGTTTCCTCACCGACTACACTCCAGTCAGAAGGCCAGTCAAGCTATCAGCCAGAGGATTCTCCGCGCCAAGTTTATCAGCGTTAAAACAAGTGCAGCTAACTTTGAAAGCAGCTCCAAGATCATGCATAAGAATACCCTCAGAAAAGTCGAAGAAAAAAGTAGTTTTCGCTGATGATAGAGGATTAGCGCTTGAACAGATCAAGGTTATGACAGAACCATCCCACGTCCCTCCTTACTGGGCCCTGAAGATAGTCACAAGCCCGATTCTGGAGCGAAAACCAGACCCAAAACCCGCTGCTGATATCTGGGAAATCAGATTCAACCAGCCAGCATCAGACTATGTTGGATTCAGGAGAAGGATAACTGAAGAGTGTGTATCTTTGGAGAATGTGATCGTGAAACAACATGAGTGTGCCGTAGACGGCACAGTGAAAGTGAAGAACTTGGATTTCAACAAGGAAGTGCTAATTCGATGCTCGTCAGACGGATGGGCGACAAGTGAAGACACTTACTGCGCTTTCGTGGAATGTGGACCTTTGAATCAGAACCGCACGTCAATCTACGATACATTCGGCTTCAGACTGCAGCTACCCATCCACTCCAGAAGACTTGATTTCTGCGTCTGCTTCAAATGCAAAGGAGACGAATACTGGGACAGTAATAACGGGAAAAACTACACGATAGAGAAATCATCAGTCAGGAAGACACCAGCGATATCCTGCGCAAGGATCAACTACGGCAACTCCTGGACTTCGAGAGGAGGGATCGGTAATACCCCTTACTGGTGAATGAGCTCCTGTTAGTGTTTTGTGCCATACCTTGAGTGAAGTGATACCAGAATGGATTTCAAAGGTCTGTATTCTGTACGAATGGTTGTAGATTTGTGGTAGTTTCCTGAGATCTGAAGCTTCAAGCGTCGGCTATGATTAGACATTCCCAGTTTAGATTTGTTAGGAACATTGCAGTATATATAATGATGTTCCTTGTCTATTGATTTAGAATGCCAGGGTCTAGATAAGAGTAGGTAGAAAGGGATTTTTGAGTTATTGTTGAAATGCACTGAGATATTAACTGTTTGTTTGCTAAACGTGATTTTGATAAAGTTAAGAGCTTACCTACTTTCTTTATCAAACTATAGGTAGGTTATTATAGGAGCAATAACCATTTGTAATGGTTTGAAAGTTGTTAGATCAGTGAAGGTGTTGTCACATAATTGCTTAGCCTAATGGTTAAATTTATAAAAAGTTCTCCTTGCTTTTCAAATACTTTTACCAATGCGAAAAAAAATTGCAATTTAAATACAATTTTCCTACAATGTTATAGATGAATGCTATTTTGTAGTCTACGTCAATAGATGCAGTCAATTGTCATAATAGCGTGCAATTGACGCAACACCTACAAATAGATATCACAAGAACTCTGATCGGGGTTCGAGCCAAATATCTTACTTTTGGCATCTGAATTGTAATTAATTCTTGAACTTGACTTTCTATAATGCCTGGATGGCACGAGGATAGTTTTGAAAAACAAAAATGACGCTAGTGACTCTCCTGCGTCTCATACCAGCGTGATTTTTTAATTTTGTCATAGCATACCTACCTAAACACACTATCGTACTAGCATAAGCGATAACAGTTAAGGAAAATATGAAGAAAAGTCGGCTTAGTCAGGTTAGTAGTAGTTAGTCAGCTTCACACGTATTGACATTCTTTCTGTGGACAATGTCGATTCATTTGAGAAGATGGTTTTGGTCTACACGCATCCATCTCAAATGTCCCAGGCACTACAGCGTCTCTTAAGTACCTAGGTAAATTTATACTTTAGTATAGTGAGAAATAGGTATTGCTAGTATGAAAACTATCCTCGTATTAATCGGGTGTTTATTCAGTCGGTGTAAAGTAAACTTGACATTCAGACTGACCTAGAGATGGGTGAACGGCCGGGAATAATGTGGTAGGTATTTTCATGAATTTATTACAGAGCATTATCTTTATTTTAGAACGGATTCAATTGAGTTTGATTGTAAAAATACACAGCTTGCAAGGCATACTTTTAGGCTATCAACCTTGATTTAGGATTGTGGTTGTGGATGTGTTCTCAGACTAAATATACCAACCTAACAAAAATTCAATTCAATTTGACAGATCTAAAATTCTAGCGAGACAATAAGGTAAAAAGTAAAAAAAAAACAGAATTTAAAATTTTGCTATTTTGTCAGTTATAGAAAATCGCTGAATATAACTACCGGCCTAAATGTACCATTAGCTCTAAATAAGCTAAAGTTAAATTTAGAGCTATGCTATGATTCTCTTTTTTGATAAGAATGATACAACTTATATACTATACCTACTTAGCTTTATTTTTTATTATGAATTAATTGTATTTTATGTTGGTTATAACATTCTTGTTTTAAAAGACAAGTGCTTTTTTAGACCTTTAGGGTCGATTCACATCTGACGGAAGATCCGTCGCGGATTATCGGTCGCGGAACGCCAGAACTGACAAATGTATAGAAAAACACTCGACCGTTCACACTCGACGGATGATACGTTAGTCCGTCGAGTGTGAACGGTCGAGTGTTTTTCTATACATTTGTCAGTTCTGGCGTTCCGCGACCGATAATCCGCGACGGATCTTCCGTCAGATGTGAATCGACCCTTAGAAGCTCGTGTTTGTTCTCATTTTATAATTTTTTTTCGAGATCAAACCATTAACGTTATTTTGGTATAATTTCGCTGATACAATTAATGGATTCATAATTATAATAAATAGTAGATCGACCTTTTTCATTACAAGCTATATTTCCTAAGAATATCATAATTATTTTTAATTCCAGTTGGATTTCAAATTGTTCTGCATTACAAGTTACAACGAAGAATACCATAATGTTCAATCAAGTTAGGAACTATTTATCAAATCTTATTTGTCATTTCACGATGTTTACTAGTAG
The DNA here is from genome assembly GCA_963565295.1 of Epirrhoe alternata. NCBI lineage: Eukaryota > Metazoa > Arthropoda > Insecta > Lepidoptera > Geometridae > Epirrhoe > Epirrhoe alternata. The sequence continues at coordinate 1,262,661 of OY751402.1, forward strand.
CTAGGTAAATGTCGAAATTTGATTAGGGCCATTTTTCGATGTGATTTTGACAAGTGATCTCAATTTGTCTCGATTTTGACAGATCTTTGAAGTAGATGCGATTATTTTGCAAAATTACCCGAATCTAGTCAATTTAATTTCTAGTTCAAGATAATAATTTTATTCATAATCAATTTTAAGTAAGTATAATAATATTTTTAGCACTTCTAATTTACCTACTCAGATTATATTAAAATACGATTTGTTCATGACACTAAAATAGCAAAAGCATGACACTAAAAAAGCAATACCTACATTATTTTGTAAAATTATCGCATTTGCTCATACATAACTCTTGCAAAACTTTTTAAAATACATTAAGTTATACGAATGCATAATATAGATAGCTAAATGTCATAATTTCATGTAATGTCTAATCATGATACGATAAAATTGATGTTCATAGATAAGTAGATAAGATTGTAATCATAATAATAAATAAAAGATGATAATTATCTTTGAACTTTGCTATGCAAAGTTTGAATTTTTTTTAAAACTACACATCATTTTTGTCTAGCAAAAATGAGTTGTGTTGTTTTAGTAATAAGAAGCTATTTTTATGTAATTATACAAATATTACTCAATTTATGTCATTGTCGCTGGTTTGACAAAATGGCGGGTAGGTAGCTAGGTACTCTTTTTTATTTAGAACGATGAATGCTAGTAATTTATTTTCTGAAAGGTATCAATCAATACTTATCAATAAAACATTACTTAATAATTATTTTTGTTATAAAATGTTGAATTTATGTGGTTTATGAAAGAACTGATTAATATTATTGTAATTTTGTATAAATTAGTTTTAATATGAGATTGTTAAGAATGACGGATCATATAGATATATTTTTCTAATATTATAATGATTTTATTATAAAAAAAACAGTTTTTTATTTATGAGAGATTTATCCCTGTTTATCCACAGATCATGGTCACCCATCTAAAGCAATAGGATCGAATTTTATTAGGTAGGTAATTTTCATTTTATATTTTGTTGATTTTGATACAAAATAAAAGCATTAAAGGCTAACCCTGCGTCTTACGTTGCTTACGTGGGCGACCGACGCGAACGCGAAGCGAGCGGTGCGGCGCGGAAACAAACAGTTGATTTACTATTGAAGTGTCCACGCGGTCGGCGCGGCGCGTGACTCGAACGCGATCAGAATTTTTGCGAATTTTGACACTACGTTTGACAATTTCAACGCACGTAGGACAGACTCGCCGCGTCGTCGCATCGAATCGCGTTCGCGTCAAGTCGCCCTCCTAAGACGCAGGGTCAATGTGGCCCAGCAATGACAGCAATATTATTGAGCGTAACTGCGGTAGGGATGTAGAAATTGTATGAAACCATCATGAAACGCACCAAGGCTGCGGGCATCATACGCTCGGTTCAACAATAAATTGAAAGCACATCAGACAGAGACAGCAATTATTATTATACTGATAATGATAACATTTTGACATTGCGATAGCTCACCAGACGGACGGCCGGGCGCACATGTTGCACTGCGTGCGATATCTATCTATAAAATTAAATGAGTACCTTTATGTAGGTAACTTCTTACCTAAACTATAGGCATTATATAAACTGGGCTAAAGGTGTCAAGGGAGTCTTGTTGGTCGAATAGGTTGTCCCTCGACTGTCAATCCAAAGTTCGTGGGTTCGAATCCCGGAATGCATCAATCGATTTTTCGTTTCGTAAAAATTAGCAAGAGCTCTTAACGGTGAAGGAAAACATCGTGAGGAAACCCGCAGCTTAGTCAGCTCCACACGTATTGACGTTGTCTGTCCTGTGGGCCAGGCAGAGAGAGGATGGTTTAGGTGCTGGGCAAGTCTATTCCATCTCAAACAATGTCCCAAGCACTACAGCGTCCGGCATGGATTGCCTCTGGCGCTGTTTAAATCATCTACTAGCTGACCCGCGGCAAACGTTGTTTTGGCATAATAAAAGTATTAATATCGCTATTAAAAAATAAGGGTGCTCGTAGAAGAGTGATGTTTTTTATTTCTGAAACAAAACAAACCAAAGAGCATTTCAGAGCTAGGAAGGAACCGACCAAAGTGATCAAACCTCATTTCACAGCTAGAAACATTTTGTATTGGAAAACTAAATTGACGTTTTTAGTATTTTCTCTTACTTATCATTTATGTTTCTCACTGTTTAAACCTTCCCTGGACTTTCATGAATATTTCAAGACCAAAATTATCCAAATCGGTTCAGCCGTTCTCGAGTTTTAAGCAGACTAACGAACAGCAATTCATTTTTATTTATAAAGATTTTGTTTTAATTAACCGGTGAGAGAGGCGCTGTAATCGCATTTTTTGTTGGCAGAAATTTTTTTGCAGTAAAATTCGTTAGTTCCTCTTTTGGCCACCGGTCACTGGCACCGTTGAAAGCTTGTGGAAGCTTGCCGTCCGTTCAGGGAGGATGGTGCGCCGATCTCGGTCGGCCTCGGCATCCCGAATCGGGAGCCTTGGGAGCGCGAGAGGCCGACCGAGATCCCGATTGTAACCACAGACCATGAGAGTGATGTAACAAATTGAACTTGAAAATACTGCTACTCGTCAACAGATGGCGTTATTTTTGCTGCAGTAAAGTTGGTTTTCAGGTATTTTCTAAAATACCTACCTATTAAACTGTTTGCGAGGTGTAAAGTATTGCTTGAAAATGAAACAAAACATATTTACGATAGTAATATTTATTTTAGCAATCTTATTAAATAATAATAGATTTATATGTAAATTCAAGCTTTCTTTATACGTCATCTCCAACCACCTTTTCGAGTAGGTAAGTATAATTTTATTAATAGAACTAGAACAGAGTATCAAATTATGTGAAATTATTGCTTCACAAAACTAACTTATAAAGTTCTCAATAGATGGCGTTATTCTAAACTATTCTCAATAGATGGTGCTGATTATACTAGCTCGATATGACTAGTAAGAGTAGTCTTTAGGATCGTAGCCCTTGCCAGCCACTTTATCGTCGATCCATTTGCGGACTTTGGCGACGTCAACGTAGACTCCAGGGGTCCCGTCAGACCCACAACCGATGCCCCACGCGACGATACCGGATTGCACAAAACGACCTGGCTCTTCCTGTAGGAAAACATTAAAAGTTAACAAAAAAAATTACTTTTATGAATATTTCTGAATTGACTGGTTTTTGTACTCTATCCTGGTCGTGGTAAGGCTGTGTGTGCTGTGTGACAGTGGTTGCTGGTTACCTTTATGTACCTACTTATAATAATAAGAAGGTACTTACGTAAAGGTACGTAGGCTAGGTATTTACAAAAAATGCCTAGTATGTAACAGTTATCTGGTTCCCATACTTCAAGCTATGGTCCTTTACAAGTTGGTTTAGGGCTTCGATCAATGATATTAATGGGGCTACAAGGGTGTAAAATGTCCGCCAATTGCCCCTATATATAGGTAAGAATCTTTTATTTCAAGCTACACAAATCAAAAGATCTTGAGCTCCTTACAGATCGAAGACAGCATCTAACTGTGCCTTTTGGAAACAGTTATCCAGTTTTTACTAAAATTCCATTGCCACGTCTTACCTCAATAGGACAAGAAAGAGGGGATCCTCCGTCTCCTCTACACGTGTTCTTGTCCTTCTCCCCTCCAGCGCACATGAACGAGGAGTGCAGCTCGAAACGCTTGCCGAGACGGGTCTTCCTGAGCTGGACTTGGCAAGTGGCGTGGTCTACCACTGGCAGTTCAATCTGGAAGGAAAAAATATCTACTTTGAAAATTCTATTTTTAGGGATGTCTTTGGCTGTCCTTCCTTTGCCGCCGAGAGTCCTTCTTTATAGATTGTTTACTTGTTTAGGTACAACAGTTTGATGAAGCAATAAAGGTCTCTGAAATCCTAAGCAGTCAGCCATGTTTCAATAAGAATTAGACAGGCTACATTCTTCCTAAAGTGGTAATAATCCTCAGTCGCTTTTCATAGGTTGTATTGTACTAAGTAAGCCCCCTCGCAGACCGCAGACTGTCTATCGGCCGATAATTGAGACGGGCTATACTTCTCCATACTCATTACGAGCCGAAGTATATTCCGTTTCAACTATCGGCCGATAGAAAGTCTGCAGTCTGCGAGGGGGCTAAGTAAGATTGTATGAGTCAGGCCAACTCTGGTGACGAAATTTTTAGCCTTCGTCATGGCTTAACGAAGCTTAAATAGCCAAGACCGACAATTTAACGTGCCCTCCGAAGCACGGAAGCGTTCAGATGAAAATGCTACTGGTGGTCACATCCACTTACGGACCGTTAAGAACATTGTTTAACTTCGACGATAAAGAACCACTAAGCAAGCACGACCACGAGTGAATTTTACAATTTTTAAATCGTTAATTTCTTCTTGTCGTGTCACAGTTCTTTCGAACTAGTGAACTTCGAAAAGAGCCTATTCCTACCTTAAAGGCCGGCAACGCATCTGCAGTGCCTCTTGATGCTGCAGTTGTCTGTGGGCGGTGGCAATCACTTACCATCAGGTGTGCCACTTGCTCGTTTGCCCCCTCTTCCATAAAAAAAGTGCTTTTCAAAGAGGCTTTTTTTCTACTAAGTCAAGTGGGTGAAAAGTCTACCTTCTTCAAGATGACTTGGTACCGGCCTTCCTTCCCGAAATTGGCCTTGCCCCATCCAGTAGCGAAGCACCTGGTAGCGGCCGTTGCACGCTGGTCGGCCGGCGGCAGACACGCGAGCTGCACGTTGGGAGCCAGTTGCATGGGCTTATTGAGGAACAGGACTGCTACGTCGTAGAACAGGTTGCCTGGAGAGAACAATTAGTCCATAAGTACGTTTACATAGTCCAAGCATGAAGATTCTCTGGTATTAGAAAAGTGCTACAAATGCCAACCACAACACTGTACAAGCCTTTGTGTGTTTTTATTTGTTTGTGTGTGTGCCAAGTCCTTTCATTACGCTTTATTTTGTGTGTTTTTATTTGTACAATAAATAATTAAGAACACACTAATGTGTGTTAGGCTTTTTACATCCTGATTTAGCATCAGCATGTAAAAGGCCTAAGTTCTATCTATCTCACTCTTATTAAAGTCCTTGTGTGTCTCAACACTAGAAACCTCCCTATCCTGGTAGGGGAACGGTTCTTTAGTGCTCTGTGTGTCCCACTCTCCAGCTCGAACTCGAAGCGCTTGTGTGCCGGCGACGTAGACCGCCGCTGTCAGTACTACGCTGGGATGGATGAGGGAACCGCCTCCTACGTACACGTTGAGCTTTTGGCCATCGGGTTCGCTTTCATTTACTGGCTCGATTCTGTAATTATTATGTATTATGATTACGTAATCATAATCTTCCTGCCCTTGTGCCACACTATGTGGGGTCGGCACAACATTAGTAGATACCTATTACTCCTCATTTCATCAGCTGTCACATAGATTTAGCATGATACCTCTCTTCCTATAATGTATGTGAGCTGTCATCTCAGCACTCACTTCCATTTATGTCTCATCTTTCACTAATCCTTCCATCTTTTCTTCGGCTTACCTCTACTCTACCTACAGTTTCAGAACATAAACTTAAGACCCCACATACCCACAGGATTTCCTACTTTTACCCAGGTTTTACTTACTTGAGAATAGCGCACATCCAAGGGAACTCTCCAAACTTAGTTTCCCCTCTCTCCTCCCCCGTGGTTCGGAGAACTACCCCCTTGGGGTTGCGCCAGCCACAACCTACGCGCTAAAACAAATAAAATAGTTTTTTTAGAAAAATAAGTTTCAAACAACGCCATCTATTGAGTTTGTTGGCAGTGCCATCTTGTGACTAGGCCAACTAGGCTTCCCGCGGCACAGAATATTTCCGGTCTCTGTAGGGGTCTGTGATTACTGGACAGAGCGTCATCTTTTTACTCAGTATTGAGTCGGTCAGCATTATTGAGCTACTCGGCGATAGATGGCGCTGTGTTAAATAACCTAGCAGGTAAAGTACGCTAAAAAATTAAATAAAAATTCGCGAATCTACTAGATATACAGCAACATATTTATTTCCAATGCCTATTTTATCTCTTAGGGGGTGTGTGGGGTTGTCGAGCACTCGACGACCCACTAAAAACTACCCGATGGCCAGCCTCTATGCATAAAGAGGGGTTCCGCTCCGAGATCTCCTGCAGAATGCACGCGGTACCTACATAGGTACATAACTAAATCAATAAATAATACTGGACATTTCACACAGCATCATCTAGCCCCAAACTAAGCATAGCTTATAATATGGGAACCAGATAACTGATATATTTAATTACTACATTTTACAATGTTCTTTAAGAAATAAAATATTATCTAAGGTACTTAAATACCTACTAATTTGGATGAAACTGAGAACACGGATGGTGTTATGAAAGGTACCTACTTACATCAGACTCATTAGGCTCCGGGTCAGGAATGATGGGATCAGTCGGAGGTCGCTTCTCTCCAACCAGACAACATGTGTCCATGTACGACTCACAAGCACCGCCTTGGAATCTGTACAAACAGACCAACAATTTGATTTAATGTGCAATAATGTTATTAAGAATATCTGCTTTGGGGATACACTCGATCGTGATAATGTTTTAGTTTTTGATGAAAAAATCAACGCGAGCTCACAGGTAGTAGCTTAAATTCGGCTTGCAAGATTTGACACAAACATAAAGTTGTGCTAAAATTCAGCTCAATCATCATCATCAGCCTATAGCAGTCCGCTGCTGGACATAGGCCTCCCCTGCAGAGCGCCATTGCGCCCTGTCCTCAGCTCGACGCATCCAGCTTCTGCCAGCAGCCAGCAGATCGTCACTCCCCCGTCACCTGGCCGGAGGGCGTCCTACACTACGTTTGCCGAGTCGCGGTCTCCACTCAAGAACTCGTTTACCCCAGCGGTTATCGGTTCTTCGCCAGCCCACTGCCACTTCAGCTTGCTAATTCTCTGAGCTATGTCGACAACTTTAGTTCTATCTTTCAGAGAAACTCTGAGCATAGCTCGTTCCGTAGCTCGCTGAGCGACTTTAACTGGTGGAGTAGCCGTTCTGTGAGTGTCCACGTTTCGGCACCGTAGGTCATGACAGGTAGGACGCACTGATTGAAAACTTTCGTTTTCAGACATTGCGGTATGGGTGACGAGAAGACTCGACGTAGTTTTCCAAATGCTGCCCAACCCAGCTGAATCCTCCTCTTAGCCTCCTCAGCTCAATAGGACCCCGAAAAGTGTCTATAGGTATCCCTACAAGACTTGATCGAGACAAACATAGCAAGATTAGATTACATAATGCTAAAAACGTCATAAAATCTTACCGAAAATCCATAACATCGATATCGTCTGTGTTCGCGGTCTTGTCGGCCTTGTTGCACAGGAAATAAGGCACACACTCGCCTGGAGCTTCATCGCTGGTGATGCATGATAGGTCTTGAGTTGCTGTGAACAAAAATGTCATTTTTGTTCATAAATCGAAATATTAAAATGTGCAGCAACAGATCAAGCTAATCATACAGGGTGTAAAAAGACGACTACCGAAAAGAAAGGAGGTGGTATAGTCTTTTTACACCCTACACAATACACACACACTACTGACCTATAGTTACTGCCTGCTACTCATTAAATTAATACTAGCTAATCTTCTAAAAAGTAATTATAATCAATAACGGAGGAGCGAGATTCAGATATTTTCATACTTAAGAGGATCCCAAGCCCAACCCAAACCCACGAAATGTATTTTAGTTTAAGTTAAAGAAATAAAATATTTTGTACGAGCTAGCTATAGTTAATACCCGCTACTCATCAAATTACTTGGTGAGCTAACTTACCTACCTAGATACTACAAGCAACTCACTGCGCGCTACTCATACAATTACTCATACAGACTCACTATTTGGAGTCGGCGGTTTTGGTGGAGGTACGACAGTAGACGGTCCCTTGGTGGGTGCGGGTTCGTTCCCCATGGGAGGAGGGGTGTTGAAGATCTCCCCGATGCTGGAATTGAGGTCGCCATCGTCCTGAGCGCTGCATAGCGCCAGGAGGAGGAGAACGGGTAGTTTGAATAACTGGAAGATTGAATAGTAGGTAGTTTATGTAAAAAAAACAAACAAACATAACATGATCACGATTGTAGAGTTAGTAAAAGAAGTTCATGAATTTTATACAGGGTTATTTGTAAAACACCGGTAACATCTCAGGACTGTATTACTATCATCATAAACAACAACTTTTGTTCTATGACTTTAAAAAATTCATCATTATTTTAGTTCATCAGATTTTCATACAAAAATAAAAATATTTAAATTGAACGCTCTAAACGAAGTCTATGCAAAGCAAAAAAAAGCGATAGCACAATAGCGAGGGGAGCGGGGTTAGGGCGGCGGGGGCCGAAATGTGTTAGATAGGACAAAGAAATCTTGAAGGTTTGTTTTTGGTTAATGTTTACGTTTTGTAAAAAGTCATAGAACAAAAGTTGTTGTTTATGATAATAGTAATACGGTCCTGAGAGGTTACCGGTGTTTTAAAAATAACCCTGTTTAAGGACGAAGGCAGTATAATTCTTGTTAAAAATAAACTCACCATAGCAAGACGAGTCACTTGAAGTGCTCACAATATCATACACACACAAGAAGAACAGGATTTTGTTTTTGAAACTATTTTCCTTATAGCGAGGTTAAGTCCGGTTGTGACCGCGGTATCAGCTCGACTGATCGAAATAATACGATGAGAATTAATATGTATTCATGTAGGTTATTGGTCCTATGTAGGTACTTAAGTGGCGCTGGGCAGGACACTTGGCCAGATTTGGTGATGGCAGGTGGTGTAAAGCTCTGACCGAGTGGTACCCAAGGGGAAGCGCTAGGAGCCGGGGCAGACCAGCAGCCAGATGGGTGGACGACATAGAGGCCATAGAGGGAAAGACTTGGATAAGATCAGCACAGGGCCGATTGGAGTGGCGTCTGAGGGAGGAGGCTTATGTCCAGCAGTGGGCTATCATTTGAGCTGCTAATGATGATGAGGTATGCGTTGAGCCGTGTTTGTCGAATGGGGTTGTGCCTCGACTTTCAATCCGAAGGTCGTGGGTTCAAAACCCGCCCATCAATGGATTTTTTGTTACGTAAAATTTGTATGCACTTGTCTTAACGGTGAAGGAAAACATCGTGAGGAAACCCCCAGCTTAGTCAGCTCCACACGTATTGACGTCTGTCCTGTGGGCCATGCTGAATAAGGCTCAATACACATTGAATTGGCAAGCGACGCGTCAGTTAAAAAAAGTATTAAGTAGTTAAAAGTAATTTGTTAATTAGTAAAAGTATTAGTAGTAAGAAATTAGTTTTATAGCAAGCCTATAAACCGATCAATGATACAAGCAAGTTATAGAAACGCTTGTAGAATGAACCGCACGAAAGTGATCGAGCATTGTTCATATTTAAAGGCTTGCTATAAAACTAATTGACGCGTCGCTTGCCAATTCAATGTGTCTTCAAGCCTATGAGAGGATGGTTTAGGTGCTGGGCAAGCCTATTCCATCTCAAACAATGTCCCAGGCGCTACAGCGTCCCGTTCAGTGTAGGCATTGCGTCCTGACGCTGTTAATATCATTCTACCGGTGAGACGGCGCGTCATCGTATTTGTTGTTGGCAGAAGAATATAATTAAGCAGTAAAATTAGTTCCGCGTTAGTTCCGCTTTTGGCCACCGGAGGAACCTCCACCTCAAGCTTCCGTCCGGTCAGGGAGGATGGTGCGCCGATCTCGATCGGCCTTCGCACTCCCGAGGCGTCTCAATTGTAGGAAACAAGTTGTTAACAACATGAAACATAAACGAATTGAATTTGAAAATAGGAAGGCAAAATCCGTCACATTTTTCATAACTGCTACTCGTCAACAGATGGCGCTATTTTTGCGGCTGTAAAGTTTGTTTTCAGGTATTTTCTAAAATACCTACCCATTAAACTGTTTGCGAGGTGTAAAGTATTGCTTGAAAATGAAACAAAACATATTTACGATAGTAATATTTATTTTAGCAATCTTATTAAATAAATGTTATTGTATCGAGCATTCAATATTTTGTGAACAACCAAAGATCATGGTTTCGTTCGATGAGGAAATAATGTTATAAAAATACAAAATGAAATCTCATGTTTTTTCGAAGTTAGCGACACGACGCCACGTGTTGAAATACGGTGGCAGGTACAGGTACAGTCATTTTGGATTTTAAAATTTAGGTAGGAAGGTAACCTAGGTAGGTCAATTGTGATAATAATACATTTATATGAAAATTCAAGCTTTCTTTACACGTCATCTCCAACCACCTTTTCGAGAAGGTAAGTATAATTTTATTACAAATAGAACTAGAACAGAGTACCTATCAAATGCGAGTTTTTGTACATAGCCACTGCACCAGTAAAATGTTTTGTTTTATTTTTCAAACAAGTGAAATTATTCTGTTTCAATGGCTTCACAAAACGTAACTTATAAAGTTCTCAATAGATGGCGTTATTCTAAACTATTCTCAATAGATGGCGCTGATTATACTAGCTCGATGTGACTAGTAAGAGTAGTCTTTAGGATCGTAGCCCTTGCCAGCCACTTTATCGTCGATCCATTTGCGGACTTTGGCGACGTCAACGTAGACTCCGGGGGTCCCGTCGGACCCACAACCGATGCCCCACGCGACGATACCGGCTTGTACAAAACGACCCGGCTCTTCCTGTAGGAAAACATTAAAATTTGTTAACAATAAAATTTACTTTTATCAATATCGTTGATGTTTTTTTCAATATTTGATCGCAGAGAGCATCTGTGCCTTTTAGAAACAGTCAAGATCCTACTAAAATTCCATTGCCACGTCTTACCTCAATAGGACAAGAAAGAGGGGATCCTCCGTCTCCTCTACACGCGTCCTTGTCTTTCTCCCCTCCAGCGCACATGAACGAGGAGTGCAGCTCGAAGTGCCTGCCCAGGCGGGTCTTCCTGAGCTGGACTTGGCAAGTGGCGCGGTCTACCACTGGCAGTTCAATCTGGAAGGAAAATTACCTACTTTGAAAATACTATATATTAGGGTGGTTCTTCCTTTACCGTCGATCACCTCCAAGAAGTCCTTCTTTATAAATTATTTAGGTAACATTGAATTTTGCATTTTGCGCAAAATTTTGCGATGTCCTTGCAGGACTCATGTGTTTGCTATTAAGTACACCTATGCCTAAGACCTTGTACACACTGAAGCGAAAAAGGTCTCTGAAACCCTAAGCAGTTAGCTATCCACCATTTAAATAATAATTAGTCAGACTACATTCTCCCTAAAGTGGTAATAATCCTCAGTCACTTTTGTTCTAAGTAAGTGACTCAGTGGCCAACTCTGGTGACGGAGTTTTTAGGCCGCCTTAATTAAAGCCTCCGTCATAGCTTAACGAAGTTTAAATATCCGGGACCGACAGTTTACCGTGTCGAAGCACGGAAGCACTCAGATGAAAATGCTACTGGCGGTCACATCCACTTACGGACCGTTAAGAACGAAAGAACGACTAAGCAAGCACGACCATGAGTGAATTTCACAATTTTGAAATCGTTAGTTTTTTCTTGTCGTGTCAGTTCTTTCGAACTAGCGTGGTGAAAAAATATTATGAGTGCTCCTCAAAGTGGCTTCTTTCATGAACTACTAAGTCAAGTGGTCGAAAAGTCTACCTTCTTCAAGATGACTTGGTACCGGCCTTCCTTCCCGAACTTGTCCTTGCCCCATCCAGTTGCAAAGCACCTGGTAGCGGCCGTCGCACGCTGGTCGGCCGGCGGCAGACACGCTGGCTGCACGTTGGGAGTCAGTTTCATGGGCTTATTGAGGAACAGGACAGCTACGTCGTAGAACAGGTTGCCTGGAGAGAATAATAGTTCATAAAGTATTTTTACATTGTCCAAGCATGAGGATTCCCTACAAAACACAGCTGCAGGTGGAACAATCGAGGAGTACGTCGTAGAACTGGTTAAATAAAACCAACAGTCATTACATTTAAGCATGATCTCGGGACTATGGAGTCTCGGACCTTTGACAGGCATGCATGAGGCCGAGGCCAACACACAGAGGCCTTTTTGACAGTTTTGATCTTAAGCGCTGGAGACACATACCGGCGACTATCCCTTCAACACTGAAGAAATTCTTTCAGGAACAGCCTCCGATTTTTGCAGAACTATTATAGACATTTATTGTTTAGGTGCTGGGCCAGCCTATTCCATCACAAAACACCTACAGCTTCCCGTCAATAAGTGTAGGCATAGTCTTCCTGATACTGATGCTAAATCAGGATGTAAAAAGCCTAAGTCCCATCTATCTCACCCTTATTAAAGTCCTTGTGTGTCTCAACACTAGAAACCTCCCTATCCTGGTAGGGGAACGGTTCTTTAGTGCTCTGTGTGTCCCACTCTCCAGCTCGAACTCGAAGCGCTTGTGTTCCGGCGACATAGTGCGCCGCTGTCAGTACTACGCTGGGATGGATGAGGGAACCGCCTCCTACGTACACGTTGAGCTTCTGGCCATCTGGTTCGCTTTCATTTACTGGCTCGATTCTGTAATTAATAAATAATTATGATTACATATATTATGTAGTTCATAATATGCCTGCCCTTGTCCCACTCTATGTGGGGTCGGCACAAAAATAGTAAGTACCTATTCCTCTTCATTTCATCAGTTGTCATCTCAGCACTCACTCCCACTCATGTCACATCTTTCACTAATCCTTCCATCTTTTCTTCGGCTTACCTCTACTCTACCTACAGTTCCAGAACATAAACGTCGCACCCCACAGGATTCCCTTAATTTACCCAGGTTTTACTTACTTGAGAATAGCGCACATCCAAGGGAACTCTCCGAACTTGGTTTCCCCTTTCTCCTCCCCCGTGGTGCGGATACCTACCCCCTTGGGGTTGTGCCAGCCACAACCCACGCGCTGAAACAAATAAAATTGAAGGTTTAGAAAAAGAAGTTAGAAACAACGCCATCTATGGAGCTAGTGGGCAGTGTCATCTTGTGAATAGGCTTCCCGCGGCACAAAATATTTCCGGTGGTTACTGGACACATTGCCATCTATTGAGCCAGTAGGTCGGTCAGCATTGCTTGCTGAGCTACTCGGCGATAGATGGCGCTGTATTGATTATGCGAGCAGGTAAAGTGCGCTAAAAAAATAAATTTAAATTCGCTATTACTAGTCTACTAGCTTTATATAGCACCATATTTTTTTCGTTCCTATTTATTTCCAATGCCTCTTTTATCTCTTAGCCTTCTCTTTGATCTGATATTTGTATAATTCTTAAATAATTATACAATAAAAAAATCATTACCTTTTTATTTTAAACATTTTAAGATCCTTACTAATTAAACTTAATTTATGGGCGTTTGTTCCACTTTTCTTCCTATATTTTTCTTAATTCAAATATATAATAAATAAATAAATAATATTGTAATTTATTAAATAGGTACACAAAGCTAGGCATATAAGTAGAAATACTTCGTTTTCCTTATATACTTAGGTAGGTACCTACTTATATTACATATATTACCTAGGTACACATCATTCTATGTGATTTCACAATGGCCTTATGTAAATGTAACATTCATATGCATTATGTAATTTAAATATTGTTACGGAAATGTTTAAGGAAAACGTAAAGCGAAAAATCAATTAGTTCTCGGGATTCGAACCCACGACCTTGCGGAAGACCTCGCATTTTGATAGTGCATGACAACCTTGGTTGACAACTTCTGCGTTTCGTAGTACCTATTTAGAGGGCGTTTCGTTCGTGACATCAATTTCGATCAATTTCAATTTTCGCGCCAATAATTGGGCCAATTAGATTATTGGATCGAAATTGAAGTCGTGTTTTCGATAACAATGATTTGTTTGGTATATGTAGGTAATAATAGGTAGATTTTAGGTATTGTCATGGACGGTGTTAATCTATTTGCCAGAGAAAAATCTTGTAAGCTGAATTTGGACCTAAATCCTGATTGTGCTGAATTTTAGCACAGCTAGGGTGGGTGTCTTTGGTGATAAATAATTAAATGATACACATACTTTTTTGTAGGTGTCTTCTATAAAACTGTAGTAGGAGATACCTACATCACTCTGCTCTATTTTTTTTATGAATTAGGTCGGCGCAATAGTGAGGTCTAAGATGAAGCATGCTAATAATAATAATATTGTCAATAGTTTCCGTAGCGTAGGTACAGTCACGGACAATAAGATGTATACACTCCATACTTTTAAAATTAATATCACACTAATACTAATAGATGTAGGTTAAAAACAAAAAGCGGAAATTGATTTCACATTGAACTAGTGGCGAAATCAATAAAAATACCAGAACATTGTTGGACATGTTGACCTGTACATGGGTTGAAACATTATGGAGTGTATACATCTTGTGTCATGTATACACCATAATACCTTCGACCATGATCGAAGCCATGTACCTTAAGGGTCAAGCCACATTGAATTGGCAAGCGAAGCGACTTTTAGGTTTTATGGCAAGCCATTATAAACCTTATCAATAAAGGCCCAAGATATAGAAACGCTTGTAGACTTAACGAGATTTTGAAAAGCCATCTAGCGGGAAGCGCCGGCGCGCGCGGTTCATTCTACAAGCGTTTCCATATCTTGTACCATTGTTCATAAGGTATATAATGGCTTGCTATAAAACTAAAAGTCGCGCGCTTGCCAATTCAATGTAGCTTGACCCTAAGGATTTTTCTTGGCATTCTTTCACACCTTGGGTTACAATATCGAAGTTATCAAACGGATCATTAACTTAAAAAAAATGATAGCCTATGTTCATCAGTGATAATGTAGGATTCTAATGGTGAAAGAATGTTTCAAATCGGTCCCCTAGTTTCGGAGCCTATTCAATTCAAACAAACAAACAAATTTTTCCTCTTTTTATTAGTGAATTAGTGTAGACTAGCTGGTAAATAATAAATAAATAATAAATAATGCTGGACAATTTCACACAGCATCATCTAGCCCCAAACTAAGCAAAGCTTGTACTATGGGAACCAGATAACTGATATACTACTTATATATACTTTTTTTTGATTGTTAATACATACATATCATACATAGAAACACTCAGACCCGAGACAAATATTTGCAGATCATACAAACATTTATCCCGCGGCGGGGATCGAAAAAAAAAATAGACTAGGATATTAGTGCGATGAACTTGAACATCTCGTTATAATTTTAAACATTTTTACACAAATAGGAAAATAATGGATTCTTCAACCAGTCTGCAGAACCGGTCTATGCAGATAACTTGTTTGTGTTACTGGGTGTAAAAGGCTACTCCCAAAAATTGTGTTAATAACGTCTTGTTACCATGACCGCTATCTAGTGGTAGAATCGCGTAGAAGGCCGTTTACACGATGCCAATTGAAGGTTTATATGTATAATACATGCATAATATTGTAGAAAAACACTGATAATTTTAGAGGTTTCTAATGTGATGTCGTAAATAAACACATTTTTTCGCGCTTATATTGCAAACGCTGGCTGAACCCTAATATTTAGTAAGGTGCAATGCACCCGTGTGAAGGGGGGGGGGGGGGGCGCTAGTTTTCAATAAAAAAACTACCTAAGTAATAAGTAGCTACCTACATCAAGAATTTTCCGAAACAGGGGCAAGACGATCCACGGATCATCTCGCCATGGGATCATCTTGGGCACCGGAATGAATAATATGATCTATCCATAGTATGTAGAAAAAGTGAAATCTAGACATAATCTCTAAAGTAATATTACCTACTCTATTCTTACCGTAGATAGGGAAAGTGTCATGCTCATGATAATTTAAAGCAGTCAATTAGCAGACAGTTTTAAGATGGATCACCTAAAAGAATGATAGGTCCCAGACCGTGTTTGTTGCCCTGATTCTTCACGGTATTGGTCGCGCAAGAACAGGAGTAAAATTAGTTCTAAGACTATTATGTGATCTCAGCGGTCCTACTGAATAAATGCTTTTTGACTTTGACTTTGACTTTGACAGTAATTAAATTAATAAATAGTTCTGGTTTTACACAGCGTCAGCGCCCCAAAGTCAGTAGAACTTGAAAGATGTAATTCCTAAGGTAATTCCCCAGCAGTGCAAAAAAAAACAACTATGTCCTATCTACTATAAATTCCATTTGCCTCACAAATGCAGGTAAATCATTATTTAAATGTCACGCTTCGCTGGCGTTCAAATAAACAAAACGTAGGTAGGTAATTGTTTTTTTCCTGTTAATAAGTAACATTGGCACGTTTTGTATGAGAAGAGGGTACGAACGAGTCACCCAGATGACCCAGATGTCACTCACGGTGAACTAAAATCTACTACAGCCTACACTCAACGACGATGTAGTGCCTGGGACTTGTTTGAGATGAAATAGGCTTTCCCAGCACTAGAATACATCTCTCAGCATTAGCTTTTGACAGAGCACCGCCACAGAACAGCTAGGTCGTTATGCTCAAATAAATTCTAGTACTTAGGTTCTTAACCGAGACGACCTCTGTGGCGCAGTGGGTAAAAGCCCGCTTGTGTTGTGACGCAGAAGGTTGCGGGTTCGATCCCCGCCGCGGGATAAATGTTTGTATGATCTTCAAATATTTATCTCGGGTCTGGGTGTTTATATATATCATATGTAAGTATGTATTTACAAACAAAAAGTATATAAGTAGTATATCAGTTATCTGGTTCCCATAGTAGCTTTGCTTAGTTTTGGGCTAGATGATGCTGTGTGAAATATCCAGCATTATTCATTTATTCATTTAACCTTACTTTTTATAACCCGACTGTCAATGGAAGGGTTATGTTTTTCACGCGTATGTATGTATGCAACGCGTTAAATTTTTTTGTACCCTCGTATCTTCTAAACGACTGGAAGGATACCTACCTACATACTACATATTTACAATGTTTTATATGAAACTAGCTGTCCGCCGCGGTGTTACCCGCGATCCCACGGGAAAACTTCACTTCCCCAGGATAAAATATAGCCTATGTTCATCAGGGATAATGTAGGATTCTATTGGCGAAAGAATTTTTCAAATCGGTCCAGTAGTTTCGGAGCCTATTCATTTCAAACAAACAAACAAACAAATCTCTTTATAATATTAAACGTGAGTATGTAAAATCTTATCTTAGGTACTTAAAAGTCTCAAAGCCATAACCGTGTAGGTACAGTAGGTACCTACTAATTTTGACAAAACTGAGAAGACGGATGATGATGAGAAAGGTAGGTACTTACATCAGACTCATTAGGCTCCGGGTCGGGAATGATGGGATCAGTCGGAGGTCGCTTCTCTCCAACCAGACAACATGTGTCCATGTACGACTCACAAGCACCGCCTTGGAATCTGCACAAACAGACCAACAATTTGTTTTAACAATACTATTAGTGAGAATATCTACCGCGCCTTGGGGATAGAGTCGATCGTGAATAGAGTTTTTGTTGTAAAAAATCAACGCGAGATTACCGCGAGCGTTCAAATAAGCCCAAACACGATAGGTATTTTACTGTCACTAAGGAGTTCCAATAAACAGTTCCTCCATCCTCCAAACTCGATCATAAATAAATAATAATAATAAATAAATAACGCTGGACTTTTCACACAGCATCATCTAGCCCCAAAGTAAGCAGAACTTGTGTTATGGGTACTAAGATGACTGTTAAACTACTTTATAATACTTTTTGTTTGTAAATACATACATATTATACATAGAAACACCCAGACCCGAGACAAATATTTGTAGATCATACAAACATTGGTCTCGCCGCGGGGATCGAACCCGCAACCTTTTGCGTCGCAGGCGAGCCTTCACCCACTGCGCTACAGAGGTCGTCACAAAGCTCATCACAAAGCTGAAGATTCATATGTGCCAAAATTCGGCTCAATTCCAGTGAGTTAATTGCTTGCAGGATTTGACGCGAACGAAAATTAGAAACAAAAAGGGCCAAATTCTGCTTGTAAAGGCCTGAAATATGTAGGTAAGCCAAAATTTAGCTCAACCGGCACCAGGTAGTAGTTAAATTCAACTTGCAAGATTTGACACACACTTGAAGGTGTGCTAAAATTCAGCTCAATGGGACCCCGAAAAGTGCCTATACAGGGTGTAAAAAGACGTCTACCGAAGCCGAAAGGGGTAGGTACAGCATCCCAACACAACCAAATCCAAAAGGATTTTTCGAAATATGCATTATATCCGGAGAAAACAGCATTTGAAGAGTACTGTTTGCGTATGTTTGGGGCGCGTTTTTTTACGTAGATTGCTGGATTTTGGGTTTTAAATGTTTTTTTCTTTTATAAATGAAATTATTAGGTAGGTGTGGTCTTATTATGTTGTAATAGTAGTTAGTAACTACTATTACAACAAACATAAAATGAATGCGTTTTTTTTTCGCTTAATATGTTTAGAATCATGGTCTGATTGCAACCCGTCAGTTTTCGATAGTTGTCTTTTTACACCCTGTAGGTATCCCTACAAGACTTGATCAGGACCAACCTAGCAAGATTAGATAAAAACTTACCGAACATCTATAACACCGATACCGTCTGTGTTCACGGTGTTGTCGGCCTTGTTGCACAGGAAATAAGGCACACACTCGCCTGGAGCTTCATCGCTGGTGATGCATGATAGGTCTTTAGTTGCTGTTAACAAAAAGGTCATTTTTGTTGTCAGCGAAATATTAAAATGAGCAGCAACTCAAGCTATACAGGGTGTAAAAAGACGACTACTGAAAAGAATGGTGGTGGTATAGTCTTTTTACACCCTACACAACACACATACACTACTGACCTATAGTTACTGCCTGCTACTCATCGATTACTAGCTCCCCATCTACTAAAAAGTAATCTTACTAATACTAATATTATAAATGCGAAAGTCTGCGTGTGCGAATGTTTGTCTTCACGTATCTCCATAACGACTAAACCGATTGTGATGAAATTTGGAATGTAGATTTTCTGGTTTAGATTTTCTCTCCCTCTATCTACTATGGGATTCTTGAGAGAAACATAACGCAATAATATTTAATCATATTATGTCTTTTGAAAGTCAAAACCATACAGTTCTTGCTATAAAAAAAATATGTTTCGAGTTATGTTTCTTCAAAAAAATTGCCGCTCATTGGTTATTTCGATTTACTCAAAACTCCTGCACTTTGTTCTTAATAATGCGCAGACGAAGTCGCGCGGGTCAGCTAGTAATTCAAATAACCATTAACGGAAGATCCATTAAAAGAGGATCCCAAACCCATAAAATGTATTTTAGTTTAAGATAGGTAGGTACTCATCTTGATACTAAGCTACTTTTCTAGATATTTTGCTACTCATAAGTAATAGAGACTCGCCTACCTTTACCGGTGAGTTTTGTCGATTGCCCTCTGAGGGGAAAATTTAAACGACTCCTAACAACATTTTCCCATAACTATAGCGTTTAGATTTTCCCCTCAGAGGGCCCTCGACAAACCTCACCCTGTATACATACTACAAGCTACTCATCTAGATAACTGCGCGCTACTCATTTAATTACTACTGGCTAGGTAGGTACTCATACAGTAAAACTCACCATTTGGAGTCGGTGGTTTTGGCGGAGGTACGATAGTAGACGGTCCCTTGGTGGGTGCGGGTTCGTTCCCCGTGGGAGGAGGGGTGCCGAAGATCTGCCCGATGATGGAATTCAGATCGCCATCATCCTGAGCGCTGCATAGCGCCAGGAGGAGGAGAACGGGTAGTTTGGATAACTGGAAGAGGTAATGTTAATTAGCGGCCTTCACAAGCACAATCTAACGCGCAGGATTGAGGGTCATGCCATGTCACCTTCTTATGCCGGCCACCCACGATCAAGTTTACCGTCCAGTCTGCAGCGGACTGGATGCGGCGTCCAGTAATCTTGACGGTGTATTGGTATGGGTGTGCATGACAAGCGAAAAAGAACTTCGATCGACTTGATCAAGTTTGCAGCGCTGCAAACTGGACGGTAGACTGGATCGTGGGTGGCTGGCATTAGCCATGACACCTTTCTGTGCATGTCACAAATCGCAATAGAATAGAAATGGAATCGACAGATAACGCTGAGACTCCACCAGCGTCAATTGTCAAAACTGCATACATTTTATGTCGAGTATCGCGGCACGTGAGTTCCTGGCATTATGTCAAACTGACGATTTACATAGAGCCAGGTAGCCGCGATACTTGACTTATAATGTATGAATTTTTGGAAATTAATGCCGTAAGACGCAGGTGGAGTCTCAGCGTTATCTGTCGATTCGATTTCTATTCTATTGCGATTTGTGACATGGCTAGAGGGGCTAGATTGTGTGCGGGAAAAAAAATATCGCGCGCCATTGCGCGTACAGGCTACGCGCAATCGCGCGCGAGAATTTTTTTAAGCTTGAAGCTACGCGTTCTTTCGTGCGCAATTAGCTGTATCAATCGCGCGAAAGATTGTGCGAGTGAAGACCGTTAATGTCAACAAAACAAACAAACAAAACATGATCATGATACGTATGGACTTCGCGTTCCAATAAACGCGTAGCTGCAGGAACGCATGAACCGCGAGGACGCGATCCCAACATCGACTCGCGCGAGTCAACCTGTAGTTAGGTACGCGGTACGCGGAACGCGTAGCCTGAAACGCGTAGTCCGTACAAGGCTTAACGAATCTTTTTAGTATTTCAGATATTTAGAAATGATGCTGGCTTTAGCCACATTAGAAACAAAACGACTTACTTATGCACGCTAATTTAAAAACAAGTTTAACTACATGCTTTAATAATGTGACAAGTTTCATCGGTCGTGCATAGCATAGAAAATGAAAAATTTATTTTTATAATAGTTTAACGCCAGAAAATCCATTATGGATACCCTACCGCCGCGTTGGGGACAGCGGAATTATGTCGGACTCTTACCGACTAAAAACAGACGTGTGACCTGCCTCCATGCTCCGGGGCTCCGGGATCTCCTACGGAACGCACCGGTGCAGTGCCCCTCTCACATTTGCCTAAGCACTGTCTCGGGAATGATACCCACAGCTACGCCCGGCACCCTCGCGGTGCTTACGATATCGCTCGCCACAGAGCGCCGCCGCCCTCCCGGGGTCCGCATCATGAACAGCCGAAGTCCCCACTTCAACCACCCGCGGACCCGGATAGGTAGGTACCTAACCTACCTTTTAGAGGCAATTCCCGAGCGAAAGCGAGTGTTATTAAAACAATCTTTTCTATTTATTTTTCTATCTCTAATGTGTACATACATGGCAGAGCAATAAGGGACTTATGTTCCTCTTTTTCTTTCTAGTCTTCTTTTTATAATGTTCTTCAGTAGGTACAAAAAAGCTTCAAACCATTGTGCTATATTTCTAACTTCATGTTGATTTTGATATTACGATGTAGCCGGCTCACTCTCAAGTAGGTACACCTTCTAAATTGCCATAGCTAATAGTTTTATCATTTTACGCTATGGTTAGTAATTGATACTTGTTGTCTAATTTGCTTAACTGTTTCTAACCAGTTATTACGAAATACACTACCTATTAATTTATTTTAGACTTTGTGGTCGTCTTGTTGAAACAAAAATAGAATCACTAGCAAACCCTCGCTATCTCTCGGGCGTTAACTCAAGAATCCTTCTTTGCGCATGGGATTCAATATGGCGCCCGTGGAAAAATGTGTCAATGGATATAGTGGTAGGGGTAGGCCTAAGAAAAGATGGATGAACTGTGTGAATGCGGATATGTTAGTGAAAGGAGTGAGTTCTGATATGACGAGTGATAGATTGAAATGGAAGAAAGAAACATGTTGTGCCGATCCCACTTAGTGGGATAAGGGCAGGAAGAAGAATAGGTACACTGCTTTAGCCCCCTGGTCTATAATAACCTACTATTGAATCATAGGTGACACTTCAACCGGGCGCGCTTTAAGTACCTATTAATAAGTAAAGTAGGTATTCTAGCCCGTACGAAGTAGCAAGTTACACCTAGGTCATAAAATATAGACATAGACATAGACAGACATTTATTCACTACTTTGGCACACAATACAATTACTAGAATAAAAAAAGACTAGCTGAACTCCCGCGGTGTAACCCGCGGTCCCTCGAGATTTTTTCGGGATAAAAAGTAGCCTATGTCCTTTCCTGGGATACAACCTTTATCCATGCCAATTTTCAGCTTAATCTGTTCAGTGGTTTAGGCGTGAAAAGGTAACAAACAGACAGAGTTACTTAAGATAATATAATATTGTATGGAAGTATGGATTGTAACATTTGTAACCCTATCACTACCAGTTCTTAAACTCTTTTGACCTTTGTAATCTTAGACCTTTTTATTTATACTGAATGTTTGTTTTGGATGCACGATTATTTAATAACAAGTTATCGCATTGAGATATTATTATTTATTACTTCGTCTCAAACGAGTAGGTACCTAAGGCTCAATGCACATTAGATTGGCAAGCGACGCGTCAATTAGTTTTATAGCAAGCCATTATAAACCTTATGAACAATGGTACAAGATATAGAAACGTTTGTAGAGTGAATCGCACGAAAGTGCTCGAGCCAGCGCGGCCCGCTAGATGGCTTCGCTAGACCTCGTTCATTCTACAAGCGTTTCTATATTCTAAGGAAAGGAATTTTGGAAATTCAGCCATTCAGGGGTGAAAAGGGGAAAACCACGGGAACAGGCGTGCCTCTCTTCTACATATTAAAAAAAAAAATTTTATATCCCACTAATATACTCGTAATAAGAGCAGAAAGTTTGGATGTTTGTGTTTCAGTCACGCCTAAACCAGGGAACCGATTTGGATGAAACTTGGAATAGGTGTAGATAGTGACCTGGAATAGCATATAGGCTATTCAAAATGTTGCTAGGTATCTTCCATGCGGGCGAAGCCACGCAGTAGCTAGTAAGTCATAAAATATGAATTTTGGAGGGTTAATTCGTTTTGTGTTTTAAGGGACCACCAAAGAAAGAAATTTTGGTAATTCAGCACTTCATTTCAGGGGGTGAAAAGGGGAAAATTACGGGAGCAGAGCGTGCCTCTCTTCTACATGATCGAACCTACTACACATCTATATGGTCAATCAACTATTTTACCCACACTTTGCTGTCCCCGACATATTTTTATGAAAATAAGCTGTATCGTTTTAGTTAATTATAAAACGCTTTGTCCTGAATGACTGACGGATCAACGCAGAGCCTAAACCGCTCATCGTAGGCCTGAAACTTGGAGGGTGTGTTCTTTGTATGACGTAGAGTCCCACTAAGAAAGGATTTTACGATATTTTATCCCTAAGGGGGTGAAAAATGGGGGCAAAGTTTGTATGGGATAACGTGATTCCTTAGTCAAATGCACTTCAAATTTTGCACAAACATTCTTTAACTACCTACTTCTACCTCCATCACCTATTTTTGAAGCGCTCGTGGCCGTGCTTGCTTAGTCGTTCTTGATAGATCGTCGAAGTTAAGCAACGTTCGAAACGGTGGATGGGTGACCGCCAGTGGCATTTTCATCTGAGCGCTTCCGTGCTTCGGAGGGCACGTTAAATTGTCGGTCCCGGCTATTTAAATCGTTAAGCCATGACGGAGGCCTTAAGGCGGCCTAAAAACTCCGTCACCAGAGTTGGCCATTGACTCATACGAACTTACTTACTTTTACCTATTTTTAATAGCGATATTAGTACTTAGGTATATGACAAAACAACGTTTGCCGCGGGTCAGCTAGTTAATAAATAGGTAGGTAGTTTTTTTTCATATTTTACTCGTTTATGGACGATCATACGCGGATCCAGGATTTTTTTCTGGGGGGGGGGGGCACAAGAAACAAAAACTGGCAAAAATTTCACAATTTAAAATTTTTTTCGTCGTTAGTATTAGTAGGTACACAAAAACAACGTCTGGGGGGATCCCTGGATCCGCCTATGAGGACGATGGAAGTCTAATAATTATTCTAATCTTTTATACTCGAATAAATAAAAATGAATTGCTGTTCGTTAGTCTGCTTAAAACTCGAGAACGGCTGAACCGATTTCGATAATTTTGGTCTTGAAATATTAATGTAAGTCCAGGGAAGGTTTACCTAAACGGTGAGAAACATAAATAAGAAAAAAAAAACATAAACATAGTAAGAGATATAATAAAGACGACAATTTAGTTTTCCAATACAAAATGTTTATAGCTGTGAAAAGAGGTTTGATCACTTTGGTCTGTTCCTTCCTAGCTCTAAAATGCTCTTTGGTCTGTTTTGTTTCAGAAATAAAAAAAATCACTCTTCTACCACCCTTATTTTTTAAATAGCGATATTAATACTTATACTATGGCAAAACAACGTTTGCCGCGGGTCAGCTAATTCTTATAATAAAAACTTACCATAGCTAGACGAGTCACTTGAAGTGCTCACAATATCATATTAGCACACACAAGGAGAACCGGTTTTTTGTTTTTTAAACTATTTTCCTTATAGCGAGGTTAAGTCCGGTTGTGACCGCGGTATCAGCTCGACTGATCGAAATAATACGATGAGAATTAATATGTATTCATGTAGGTATGCCTATGTATGTGTGATATGATGATCATGATGTATTTGGTACCATATTAATGCTCGTTTACACCAAGCGACTTATTAACCAGGCGCGTTCCGAGGGGGCTGGTCACGGGGGACACGACCCCCCCCCCAAAATAGTACACGTCCAATATTAAAATTCTGTTTATTGTGCATTAAAGTCTATTAATAGTGTAGCTTAATGAATGAATGAAAATACTTTATTGCACACCATTAATAAAAAATACAGACAACAAAGAAAAAAATCAGATGAATATGTACAACGGGCGGCCTTATCGCTAAGAAGCGATCTCTTCCAGGCAACCTTTGAATGGAGATGAACATCAGAGAAAAGAAGATTGGTCGGGTGCATAAAAAGAGACACATTATTGAAGTTTAAGGGCGCGTACTACCTCAAAACTGCTTCGACTCTGGATCATATCTATAAAAGTATTGAACCAATATTATTGAAAAATAGGATATAAACTGAGTCCCCGTTGTAGTGAAAACACGATTACTAAATATTTTCTCGATAGAAAATAATCACAAACTTCCCTCTGAATTTTACTTAAAAACAAAAGTACTCAATAAATACTTTAGCTAGACTAGTAAAACTTTGTATCTAAACTCAGCTTAGTACACTACGTAGTCCCGTTGTTCCGAATTTTGATCTTTTTTTGTTTTTGTACTTTTAATTAGCTAAAAAGTGTTTTAGCGCCGTAAATAACCTTGCGCATCCATAGCTCTGTACTCCTCACGCGCCGAACAAATCACACTCGCTGGCGTATAGGCTCATAGTGTTCTTTATGTCGAGTCCGACTCGCGCACTTTTGTTTACAGAAGTACGTGCCTACTTTCCTACCAACACGGCGAGAATGTGAGTTCAATTATTGATAACCTACAGGTTATCAAAGCGGTCCAGATTCAAAATACCTACCTTCGAAAGTCCTATCTAACATGTTTGCTTTAATACAATTTGCTTTCGGGGAATTCCTCAATATTGGATTTCAAAATAGAGCTTAAAAATCATGGCGGTTCGGTATGGCTCCTCAGGTCGTGGGATCGAATCCGGTCGAGCACCAATGAATTTTTCAGTCTAAAAAATGTTTTTTTAGATGGACTTTTTGTATTGTGTGTTAAAATTTTATGAAGTACCTTTTCTATTCTGATGCCAGATTGAGATTCAGTTACTGCCACTGCTCCTCGCGCTGCCGGAAATATTTCCCCCGACGCGAGTGGGGTGTTCACACTCAGCCTTCATGAACATTTAGCGCCGGGCAGTGGCAGTGGCAGTGACAGCGCGAGTAACCTATTTACATTCTCGCGCTGCCCACTTCCCTGCCCAACAGGGCTGAATGTTAATCTGGGGTAAAAGAGCCAGGCCGTAAACCATGTTTGTTGCCCGGTTCTTCTTGGTCGCGAAGGAACAGGATAGAATTACCTAGTTTTTAAGACTAATAAGATCCTAGAGGTACAAAGCTTTTCACTATACGAAATAAATAAGTTTGTATGATGTTTTCGCACAAAACCCGCTTCAGTCTTATACCGGTTTTGATGACACTATGTAAAAACTTTGACCTTTCCTTGTCGGGGCTTGTAGCAACAACCTCTGAACATACCTAGCCTATCTATTATAACAAGTTTAAGAAAGTAGGTAGGTACTAGGTCTACATAAACTCACTCAATAAAAAAAAAACCGTGGCAACCGGGACGATAGAAGTGAAAACTGTTTACGTATTTTTTGAATCGCCAGGAAATATTTTTGAATCGTCACTGGGGCGGGAAGCTACGTGATAGGCTCTTTACCGTGATTAGTTACGGAGTTCAAAGTCATCATCTCCCTGCCTTTTTCCCACATTATGTGGGGTCGGCACAACATGTGTTCTTCTTCCATTCTCCTCTATCAGCCGTCATCTCAACACGGTGTGTGTTGAGATATTGTCCTTTCTTACTCATGTCATCCTTCACACAATCCATCCATCTTTTCTTTGGCCTACTTCTACTCGTAAATCCATCAACATTCATACCAAGTACTCTTCTAGTTACATGACATTCTTTCCTTCTCATTACATGCCCATACCATGCTAGCCTGTTGCTCCTCATCTTACGGAGTTCAAAGTTTGAGTCGAAAAAACCTACGAGTGCTCGTACAACATTCTCAAGAAAAACTCAAGACATTTTTAGTCATGTATCTTTTGAATAACTAAGATAGGCATGTCCAGAACAAAGAACAATAATACTCCTGTCGGAGGTCCAGAATCGACCTCAGTAGCGCAGTTGGCGGAGGTCCGGTTGCGGGTTCGATCCCCGCCGCGGGACAAATGTTTGGATGATCTACAAATATTTGTCTCGGGTCTGGGTGTTTTCTAGGTATAACATACATATTGTATGTATTTACAGTTACTCTTGAGGTATTTACAAACAAAAATTTTATAAGTTGTTATCAGTCATGTAGTACCAATAACACAAGCTCTTACTTTGGGGCTAGATGATGCTGTGTGAAAAGTCCAGCATTATTTATTACTAGCTACTGCGCGCGGCTTCGCCCGCGTGGTACCAACATTTTGAATAGCCTATGGGTCGATTCACATCTGACCGAAGATCCGTCGCGGATTATCGGTCGCGGAACGCCAGAACTGACAAATGTATAGAAAAACACTCCGACGGATGATACGTTAGTCCGTCGAGTGTGAACGGTCGAGTGTTTTTCTATACATTTGTCAGTTCTGGCGTTCCGCGACCGATAATCCGCGACGGATCTTCCGTCAGATGTGAATCGACCCATTCCAGGTCACTACAAACTCGCAAACTTTCAGCTTTATTATATGAGTTGGATTATTTATCTACAATTTTCAGCTCAACAGGAAAACAAAATAAAATAAAATGTCACAATAAAATATGTTTATTCTTGTAAAATATATTTAAATCACTCTGCAAACTATAACAAATAACATTTATTTCATTACATTTCAACTTATTAATATATTACAATCAATGATTTCAAATGTATTATGTTCATTCAACAGATCTAGAGTGACACAAACTTATATGGACTTGGACCGGTGAGAGAGCAGCTGTTTTAGCCACCGGACCAGATAAGTTTGTGACACTACGCATTTGTGCAGCCACTTCAATGCGCAGTAAACGCTTTTAAACATTGTCTAATGCGCACAGAAGTTTCATAAAAGCCCGGAGTACTGGATTTTTTGTAGGTGAAAATTTTCAAAATAATAATTTGATATAAATTTTCATAGTCAAGGTAAATCTTATACAGGGTGGCTGGTACGTTGATAAAATTATGCAACCATCTTGTATAAACTTATTTATACAGATAACATGTTATACAAACTCAATTAATATTCTGTATCAAATAAAATAACTTTGTTTTGTCAAATATGTTAATTTAACAAAATAAATTAAATGGATATTAACATTTTTTAATATATTAAAATATTTTCTCATATTATGCTAGAGTCCACTAGCATGAGCTATCTAGACCAATAAAGAAAAGACAAAAACTTGCATTGAAGAGGTTTACATTGTCTAGAAAATCAGTAGGTAATCTTCAGTAGACAAAACTGTCAAGCTCATGCTAAGTGGATAGACAGCTAAAGCTATTTAGAATATCATTATAATTTAAATTCATCTAACAGGGTATGTTAGCAAACTATACAAGTGGACGTGGCTGTATAAACTGGTTAACCTGACCGCACACTGTCCGCACCGTACGCGCCGCAGTCATTTTTCAATACAAAAAATGCTGATGACGTCAGAAAATGCGGCTCGCTTCTGACGTCAGCAGCAATTTCTCTATTGAATTGCCAGTTGGGCGTGTAGAGTGCGTTTCATTAAATAGTTCCTATGCCGTCATGTTGGCAGTAGTGAAAATAAGTGTATGTATTGGTTTATGTGGGCCTCGTTACGTTTTTCTCTTTTACAAAAGTCCTGTGTGTCCATGGTTTAGGCATAATTTTCTCAAGAAATTCCAATAAAACCACAGGGGTGCCAACATTACGGCATCGGAACTATTTGATGAAACGCACTCTACGGCTCGGCTGCACTGTGCGAGCATCTTTATTAACCAGCTTAAGAGCAAAAAGCTGTATAATGGTTGTTTAAGATCTGTACTGTACACTGTACAGGGTTTAAACGCTTAGTAGCAGCGTTTACCATCAATCAATGATAATTTAATTATTTTAAATAGTTTTTTTTATTATTTTAATTTATTTGGTCTCTGCCTACTCCTTTGGGAAAGAGGCGTGACTTTATGTATGTATGTGTGTTGAAATAGATATTGAAGTTAAAACTTCTTTAGGCGTGTTGGGCATTTTCGAGATGAGAATAAATTCTTGGATTCGCCTCGAAAAGGTCACGTGCGAGTCACGTGACTGCTCACCGACACCAACCAGTAGCGCCATCTAGTTATGTACGCGGTAAACTTTCACGGCAATATATTTTTTACGTTTCTTTACGTTACGGGTGTAGTCATCTTTCGATATTTTTTGATTTCCTGACAATTCAAAAATTACACTAGACACCTAATTGTTTGTTTTCACTTCTCTCGGCACTCACGGGAGTCCATATTTTTTTAGCGCGCGCAAAGACACTAAAATGTCCCAATTGAAAAGTTTTTTCTTCAGTCCTCGTCAAGCAAAAGTTTGAGACAGTCGCATGTGTCGAGTGCATGATTGTGTGTTACAAGAATGGACAAAATCAGGAATGAGTTTATTAGAGGAAGTTTGAATGTTGCGCCAGTGACGGATAAGTTGAGGAGTAAGGTTGTCGTGGTATGGGCATGTTATGAGGAGGGAAGAATGTTAGGTTTGAATGTAGCAGAAGAGGCAGACCAAAGAAAAGATGGACGGACTGTGTTATGGATGATATGGGTAAGAAAGGAATGTGTTGAGATGACGGCTGATAGAGCGGAGTGGAAGAGGAAAACCTGTTGTGCTGACCCCACATAAAAGTGGGATAAGGGCAGGGAAATGATGACATGTGTCGAACAGATTTTAGACGTCGGTCGGTATTTATAAACTTAACATAATTATCTTGAGCTCAAACAATCACACAATACGAAGTCAAAGTCAAAGTCAAAAAGCATTTATTCAGTAGGATCGCTGGGATCACTTTGAAACGTCTTAAAACTAGGTGATTTACGAAAATGACGTAACCATCTTATAGTTTGCTAACTAAATCATGTTTTTAAAATTAGGCTAAGATTATTTTTAAACCCCTTATCGGGAAAGGGGGTTACACATTTTACGAAATCTATCGATAAACTCTATTTCCTGGCAGTTTATGAAGTGAAAAGTAAACAGTGACAGCATGTTGGGCATGTATTGAACTCAGACTGACAAAGTCAAAGTCAAAAAGCATTTATTCAGTAGGACCGCTGGGATCACTTAGAATAGTCTTAAAACTAATTTTACTCCTGTTCTTGCGCGACCAATACCGTGAAGAATCAGGGCAACAAACACGGTTTGAGGCCTATCATTCTTTTAGATGATCCATGGATCCATTGAGTTGGAGTCCCAACTTTTTTGTCATCCAACCGTGTTACCGACACCGGACACCACCAGCGCCAACTAGTTTTGAACTCCGTTACTAAACACGGTGAGGAACCTTTATCACGGCGTATCCCGCCGCGCGCCCGGTGACGATTCAAAAAACCTATAAAATACAATATTCTCTCGCTCGCACACTAGTTCCGTCACTAGAGTGCAAGCGAGAGAACATGATAAGCTTCGCCAATTTAAACAATCTAAATTGCCGACGCTTCTCTATTAAACCGGGTTATTACGAAATTGCTATGCTGTTCCAAAATTGCCAGGAAAAAAGAGTTGATATTACCTGAGTCAAATATTGAATTCTATTGAGTTTTGGATTGGGTCGTTTTTTGTATAGCAGTACATACAGGGTGTAAAAAGACGTCTACCGAAAGGGGTACAGCATCCCAACACACAACCAAATGCAAAAGGATTTTCCGAAAAAATCATTATATCCGGAGAAAACAGCGTTTGAAGAGTACTGTTTGCGTATGTTCTGGGCGCGTTGTTTTATGGAGATAGCTGGATTTTGAGTTTTAACTGTTTCTTTCTTTTACAAATGAAATTATTAGGTAGGTCTTATTATGTCGTACTAGTAGCACAGAATACAGATAGGAACAGAAGGCTCACTTCACGAAAAAAATTAAATAAATAGCGACTCTTGCAGCGACGCAACAAAGTTCAATTCAGCTCGCATAACCGCAAAACGTCCTTGAGATAATTGCCTAAACATCGCTTAACGCTTCTAACTCGTAAGCACTCGTAGCGCTGTCCCTTTCTGGGGCGTTGCGGCGTATTTCGTGATCCTTTGCTCATAAGCTAAGTCAAGATATTTTGTTTTGCGTTTTTTTCCCTAATGATGGCAACCATACTCTTTGGTTGGCAACTCTAGTGAAGAAGCCGATGACAGTGACAGCGCGAGTGACGTTTGTTTCGGCGGCAACCGGGGTATCTCTTTTTGAGGAAGATTGATGAAAAGAAAATGATGGAGAACGTGTAAAATAGCGAAATACACTGCTATTACTGATCTGTACTGCTTTGGTCAAAATTATACTACTTTGGAAGAAAGTTGGAGTTTATACTAAATATGTTTAGAATCATGCTCAGATTGCAACCCCTGACTTTTCGGTAGTTGTCTTTTTACACCATGTATACGAAAGATAGTAATTGTGTGCATTTGTTTGTGTGTGCGTAACAGACGCTGAGCGCTGATTCGTCCTTGGA
This sequence comes from Epirrhoe alternata, assembly GCA_963565295.1. Lineage (NCBI taxonomy): Eukaryota > Metazoa > Arthropoda > Insecta > Lepidoptera > Geometridae > Epirrhoe > Epirrhoe alternata. Next base: position 1,294,001 of record OY751402.1, read on the forward strand.
GCGTTCGCGTTACGCACACAGAAACAACACATGTGCACACACACAATTAAACCAACACACCAAACTATAACATTAGACAGACTTAGTACAAAACTTTACAATAAATTCAACTTTTTGATATTTATGTCTAAACGCTAAACCATTTTTTGATAACAAATGAGCGTTAGGCTCAATGCACATTGAATTGGCAAGCGACGCGTTAATTAGTTTTTTAGCGCACCATTATAAACCTTATGGACAATGGCACAAGATATAGAAACGCTTGTAGAATGAACCGCACGAAAGTGCTCGAGCCAGCTGCAGCAGATGGCTTCGCCAGACCTCGTTCAGTCTACAAGCGTTTCTATATCTTGTGCCATTGTTCATAAGGTTTATAATGGTGCGCTAAAAAACGAATTGACGCGTGAGCCTTAAGACTGTCAACGCTAAACTAATTAGAATTATTACTATACAATAATTTTAAATCTCACTAAAATTTGTCAGAAATATTTGTGTATTGTTTATATTACATTTATCTATTTCACACCAAAATATTTTAAAAGGTGCAAAAATAACAATTATCATTTTTAAATAGCAATTTTTTATTATCTAATTTTTATTTGTATTTAAAAAAATTCTTGAAAGTACCCATGCGAGATTAAAACGACCTTGCAGATCGTGACTATGCTCTGACCGTAGTAATTCCCAACTCATACCACAAAATCTTGTACCAGCATCCTTATTGTCTAACTTGAAATCCAGTCAAAGTCAAAGTCAAAAAGCATTTATTCAGTAGGACCGCAGGGATCACTTAGAGTCTTAAAACTAATTTTACTCCTGTTCTTTCGCGACCAATACCGAGAAGAATCAGGGCAACAAACACGGTCTGGGGCCTATCATTATTTTAGGTGATCCATGGATCCATTGAGTTGGAGCAAGTCCCAAGCTTTTTTGTCATCCAAATAATCAGATATCTTATAACACTTTTCAACTCACTGCCTACCGATTTAAAAGTTATTGATAGTCCAAACATATTTAAATCTCGACTTAAAAATATTTTGTTGAAAGGGTGTTTCTATACAATTGATGAATTTATGACATGTGATAATTTAGAATAATTAACTTATATTAATATAGTAGGTACATAAAAAAATAATTTAAACTGTTGGCTGACATTATTTATCATTATTTATTTGACATAATCTAAATTGTAAGTACCTACTCATAATGTGATGAATGATATTTAGTGCATGTGCTATTTATTTTACTTACTTATATAATAATATTTCAAATACGATGTAATACATTGTTGTTGACTAAAAAAAAAAAAAATTAAAAAAAATGACGTCTTTTGTCATTTTCGTGTTATGTGATTGGTCGAGCTCAATTGCGATGATAACTGGAAATGGATTTCAAGTAAGACAAGGCTGCAGGTGGTATGGGGTCGACCCTATAGTTGAATTTACATATATATTTTTATCTTTAACTTTTTTAATAGGATATGATTATTTGAAAATTCTAAGTTAGGTTAGATACATTTCGTCAATATGGTCTTCGATATGTCGTGAAAAATGGTCCACATTTAATCGATTTTTTTTTTAATAATAAAAATATGTTCACTGTATCTCAGAAAACTCTTATTTTTAATGTCCTAGGTTAGTCTGCTATGTTTTTTGCAAGTTTGTAATCCAATATTAATATATAATAATAATTGTGACACATTGAACTGTAAGGCCATCTTACGTATTTTATTTTTACATTTCAATATTAATATAATAATATTACTTTTAAATATTATTAATAAATGAAGTGTAATAAAGCTACTCCTAAAATCTCGTGGTCTAAATTTAATAATTTTAGAGAGTATGTTTATTACACCCAGTATTTATTATATTTTTATTTTTAAGTTCTAAATTCTCTAATTTATTAATAACAATAATAACTGCTTCTTCTATAATATTATCTATTTCTGTATAATCATTTTCACTAATATCTTTCCCTTGTCTTTCATTTTTTAATTCTAATTTAATATAATGAGAGTCTTTGGCTGTTATTTGGCTTTTAAACTCAGGATCAATAAGATCCTTAGTATCTATTTTACCTGTAGGATCATTTTTAGATATTTTAGAATCAGATTTAACGTTGAGCTCTCCGAAATATGGATCTTTTGTAACAAAATCATGATCTAAAGTTACATTACAATTTAAATTAGGATCAACTATATTAGTATTGATATTAGGATTACCTACAGGATCATAATCTTCTAACTTATTTACATTATCTAGCAGATTGTCTTCACTCTCAGTTAGGTTTTGATAAGCATTTGTTAAATCATTTTCTATTCCATTCTCACTGTTAAAATCAACACTTTTAGATTCAATAATTTCCTCAATTACATCAATTTCGTTATCTAAAGCTTTGGCTGAACCATTTTCGATAACATCACCGTTATCAACAAAAACCTCATCGCGTATATCCTCAACATCATCCAAACTAGCTTGCCCTTTTTCATCTTCTTTAACTTGCTGCAATCTTCTATCATGTTTATACTCTTCTTGACTCTCGGATATGATCTCAAGTCGAGATCTTGAGAAGAATTTGTGTAAAGATTCCAATTTGTTGATCGCTCTCTGCTGTTGTTCAGAGGAGAGGATTGTATCTTCTGTGTTACATGCTGAATCAATTCTTCGTGATATATTTGATACAGTATCATTGTCTGTTGACGTTGACTTATCTACTTTAACTACTTTAGGTCGTATAATACTCGGAGGTAAGTCTGGTATACAGCGTAAATCTATAAGGCTTATAGAAGTCGGCATACTAGCGTGAACATCAAATTCATCTCCCGAACTTTCAGATTCAAACTGACTCTGTATTTTATCTTCTATAAAGTCTACAAGATCTTCTGCTGTTTCTCTTATAACAGCCATCCTGTCTTCTTGTCTAGAAGATTGATCGTTCTCATCTTCTTCTATTATATCGGAGAGTTCAACGCTGTATATATTATATAGAAGCGGAGGTTTTGTATACGCTGCGAAGTTCTCTAAATCTTCTGTTTCGGACATTGTGTCATCTTCTGCGTCTATATTCTTTAGTTTAATCACTTTCGCTATAGCAATTTCGAAGATTTCTTCTAAATCTTGTTTTATATTACTCAAATCTACTACCGTCTCTGATATACGTCTATCCATCTCTTTCTCTATGACTGTATCTTGTGTTTGTGTTAATGTGGAGTCCGATTTAGTTTTACTTATGTCACTGAACGTCTCAATTTTACTAATAGTTACATCTGATTTAGATTTCTCTGATAAACAAGGTGTGATAGACATAGATATATTTGGTTCTTCATAGTTCTCCATATATTTGATAAGAATATCGACAAGAAGTTCCCTAGTCTCTTCTACCGGTGATTCATCTATATACGATAGTTTAACATTGATTTTTGATTCAGATAGACTCATATTATTATCTTCTTCTATATTTATAGGTTTATCGCCGAAGAGAAATTCCATAAGTGTAATCTTAGTATCGTCTTTTTTATCATCCATGCAACCAGTTGTAGCTAGGAACTCCATTAAAGTCTCCATTTTCCTTTCCAGCTCTGTATTTTTGGGTTTAAGTAAATGTGTGGTTTCAGTTGGTTCAGTTGGGCTCTCTGTCTTAAAACAGCTACCGGTACTGTTTTTCCTATCATTGTTCTGACTCTTAACTATAGTGAAGAAGAAATCTATTAGGTTCGCGATTCTATCGTTGCCTTCTTCGGAACTTAAGTCTGATTCTTCTTTGACTAAGGGACAACGTTTTTCGTCGAATTTCTTCGCGAATACTGTTTGTTGTACGACCTGTAATAAAAAAAATGCTTTATACGTAAGGTGGTATATAATTTTTGTAATTTATTTATATTAGATAGATGTCTTCGCCTTGCACCATTACTATTAGTGAAAGAAATACACAATGTTCCCACATATGAAAATTTATTTATACAGGGTGTAAAAAGACGTCTACCGAAGCCGAAAGGGGTAGGTACAGCATCCCAACACACAACCAAATCCAAAAGGATTTTCCGAAAATATCATTTTATCCGGAGAAAACAGCGTTTGAAGAGTACTGTTTGCGTGTGTTCTGGGCGCGTTGTTTTACGTAGATAGCTGGATTTTGAGTTTTAACTGTTTTTTTTCTTTTATAAATGAAATTATTAGGTAGGTATGGTCTTATTATGTTGTACTAGTAGTAAATAACCAAAAATATCATAGCATGACGATTTTTTTTTCGCTAAATATGTTTAGAGTCATGGTCTGATTGCAACCCCTCAGTTTTCGGTAGCAGTCTTTTTACACCCTGTATTTTTATGAAAATTTAGAGTTTAATTTTCTTAATTTTTATTTGTGACTAGCTGTCCGCCGCGGTGTTACCCGCGATCCCTCGGGAAAACTTCACTTCCCCGAGATAAAATATAGCCTATGTTCATCGGGGATAATGTAGGATTCTATTGGTGAAAGAATTTTTCAAATCGGTCCAGTAGTTTCGGAGCCTATTCATTTCAAACAAACATACAAACATATCTTTCCTCTTTATAATATTAGTATAGATGAATAGGTCGGCTCTTAGAACTCATTTTTCATCATTTCTTTTATGATGAATAGGTCGGCTCTTGACCTCGAAACTTACATAGGCAAGATCAAAATCAAAATCAAAAATCATTTATTCAGTAGGACCACAGGGATCACTTAGAATAGTCTTAAAACTAATTTTACTCCTGTTCTTTCGCGACCAATACCGTGAAGAATCAGGGCAACAAACACGGTCTGGGGTCACGGTCAAGAATGAGGTCTACGATGGAGCGAGCCTACAGAAGGTGCCTATTAACTCTCTTCTTAAAAACAGCAGAGTCGTAGCTCAGCGGATATACAGACGCATTAAAACAACATGATATAAACATGTCTGACTGTACCACTCACCTGCAGGAGGTCCCTTGCCAGTCGGTGTCCGGAGGGGGTGGGGGGCCGTCTATCACGATCGTTGCGCATCAACTGTACCACTCACCTGCAGGAGGTCCCTTGCCAGTCGGTGTCCGGAGGGGGTGGGGGGCCGTCTATCACGATCGTTGCGCATCAACTGTACCACTCACCTGCAGGAGGTCCCTTGCCAGTCGGTGTCCGGAGGGGGTGGGGGGCCGTCTATCACGATCGTTGCGCATCAACTGTACCACTCACCTGCAGGAGGTCCCTTGCCAGTCGGTGTCCGGAGGGGGTGGGGGGCCGTCTATCACGATCGTTGCGCATCAACTGTACCACTCACCTGCAGGAGGTCCCTTGCCAGTCGGTGTCCGGAGGGGGTGGGGGGCCGTCTATCACGATCGTTGCGCATCAACTGTACCACTCACCTGCAGGAGGTCCCTTGCCAGTCGGTGTCCGGAGGGGGTGGGGGGCCGTCTATCACGATCGTTGCGCATCAACTGTACCACTCACCTGCAGGAGGTCCCTTGCCAGTCGGTGTCCGGAGGGGGTGGGGGGCCGTCTATCACGATCGTTGCGCATCAACTGTACCACTCACCTGCAGGAGGTCCCTTGCCAGTCGGTGTCCGGAGGGGGTGGGGGGCCGTCTATCACGATCGTTGCGCATCAACTGTACCACTCACCTGCAGGAGGTCCCTTGCCAGTCGGTGTCCGGAGGGGGTGGGGGGCCGTCTATCACGATCGTTGCGCATCAACTGTACCACTCACCTGCAGGAGGTCCCTTGCCAGTCGGTGTCCGGAGGGGGTGGGGGGCCGTCTATCACGATCGTTGCGCATCAACTGTACCACTCACCTGCAGGAGGTCCCTTGCCAGTCGGTGTCCGGAGGGGGTGGGGGGCCGTCTATCACGATCGTTGCGCATCAACTGTACCACTCACCTGCAGGAGGTCCCTTGCCAGTCGGTGTCCGGAGGGGGTGGGGGGCCGTCTATCACGATCGTTGCGCATCAACTGTACCACTCACCTGCAGGAGGTCCCTTGCCAGTCGGTGTCCGGAGGGGGTGGGGGGCCGTCTATCACGATCGTTGCGCATCAACTGTACCACTCACCTGCAGGAGGTCCCTTGCCAGTCGGTGTCCGGAGGGGGTGGGGGGCCGTCTATCACGATCGTTGCGCATCAACTCCCAGAGCGAGCCCAGTTCGGAGGACAACGTCGCGCGGTGATTAGCGAGGCTGGTGCCTAGACGGCAAAACACCTGGAGAATGGTAAAACTAATTAGAATAGAAGAATAGGCTAGAATCCATACTAATATATGACCTCTGTGGCGCAGTGGGTAAGAGCCCGCTTGGGACGCAGAAGGTTGCGGGTTCAATCCCCGCCGCGGGATAACTGTTTGTATGATCTGCAAATATTTATCTCGGGTCTGTACTATGTATGTATTTACAAAGTATATAAGTAACCAGCTGCGCTCCCGCGGTGTAACCCGCGGTCCCTCGGGATTTTTTCGGGATAAAAAGTAGCCTATGTCCGTCCCTGGGATACAACCTTTATTCATGCCAATTTTCAGCCTAATCTGTTCAGTGGTTATGGCGTGAAAAGGTAACAAACAGACAGACAGACAGAGTTACTTTCACATTTATAATATTAGTATGGATGGATAGTATGGTTTATCAGTTATCTGGTTCCCATAGTACAAGCTTTGCTTAGTTTGGGGCTAGATGATGCTGTGTGAAATGTCCAGCATTATTTATTATTATTTTATTTCAACAAGCTAACAAACTTTCATTTTTTTTATTATATTATATTCTTTATTATATGAGTATGAGTGTGAACTGGCAGTGGGCGGCACATAGCTCGTAGAACTGACGGCCGTTGGGGCAGAAAAGTTCTCGAGTGGAGGCCACGCACCGGAAATCGCAGCAGAGGACGGCCCCCCACGAGATGGAAAGACGATCTGGTAAAGGTTGCTGGGAGCCGTTGGGTGCAGGCTGCACAAGATCGATCGCTGTGGAAATGTATGGGGGAGGCCTGTGTTCAGCAGTGGACGTAAAAAAGGCTGAGATGATGATGATGATGATGATTATATGAGTGGGATTGACTTAGAGTGCCACAAACTCTGAAACGGTGAGAGAGGCGCTGTTGTCGCATTTGGTGTTGGCAGAAAAATATATATATAAAAAAAAACTATTTCCGCATGCAATGTAATTTGTTTTTAAGGAATAATAATAAATTTATTTATTTTCTCTCACAAACAAACAAAATACACCAGTTAGTATTCTTATAGGCGGCGATGGGCTTGCAACCTGTCACGTATGGAATACTAACTTCTGCAAGATGGGGGCATGTATCAAATATGTATTTGTACATGCCTCTGACAACCCCCTTAGACATCTTCGAAGGATCTGGAATATAAAGATCTGAGAGAATGTCTACCGCGCCTCGGGGATACAGTCGTGACCCTGTTTACGTTACAAACAAAATACACATTATAAAATCTAAAAAATAAATACATTAAAAATCCAAAAAGTTTGTAGAATATAAAAACCTGTTTTGTGAGAGACTGGTGCCTGAAATAGGTATTTAGCGATAAGACCGCCGATTGTATGTCATTGTGTTTTTTAATTATGAAATGAAAAGTCTTATCAAAATTTTGGCTTTAGGAGGATCGTCTGATCGATGCGGGTTCGAATCCCGTCGGAATCCAAAATTTTGATAAGACTTTTCATTTCATAATGAAATACCAAGTGTGGATCAGCACTATAAAACAATTACAGAAATTGTGTTTTTTTGTTTAGTTTTCCATTTTTGTTTATTTTTATTATGTGGTGTGCAATAAAGTATATTCTATCTATCTATAGAAAAAAAAACCTGTGCTCCAAGTCACCAGTAAAATTTGTTAGTTCCTCTTTTGGCCACCGGTCCAGATAAGTTTGTGGAAGTCGTAACTATAGTCGGTCCAACTTAATAGGCCACATTTGACGTTTGTCAGTTTGAGCTTTCTAGTGAGGTGACCTTCTTAAAAACTTCGATTATGTTCGAAGTCCGTATCGATTCATTCACATGAATTAAAATTGCCAGGTAAACCGTAAACTAAGAGTAGGTAAGATCAGTTAAAAAAAACCGGGTATGAAAAAAATAGCACACCAAGAACGCAAAGTCAATTTGCACAACGATCAAGACTGCGTCACAACCCCATTACTTATTTATTTTGATAAAAAAAATTCAAAAGTTTTTAGTTGTCATGTCAAACAGAGAAAAAAAGTTTTTATGCGATATTACCGTTGCCCTTTTACATAAGTACTTTTTGGTATTTAGTAACGTTTTTCGGGATAAATAAGTTTATTTAAAAAAAAACAATAAGTATTTAATGTGCCATCATCATCATTAAAGGTGAAATATTCCCTTACGAGAAATCATTTCATTCGATTCTAACTCACAAATTTCGATTATTTTGGGTAACATACCTAGTGTCAAAAGAGAACAAGGGTTTACTGACGCAACATTGTAACAACGTTCAGTTCTCTCGAAAACAGAAATTGTTGTGAAACATAATATGTTTGGATGGTGTAATAAGGAAATAAATCATAAAATTACCTTCTTTTGTCGTTAAGACAATAAATCATTTAACCGCAATTGAAAAAAGTTAAGCAATTGTGCAGTACTAACTTCGATAAAATAGTAGTATTTTATGCCCGCCGGTACAAAGTTACGTTGTTAAATTTTGATGAAATGTCAAATGTGGCTTATTAAAATGGACCGACTATAGTTGACATACCTGCCACACTCAGGATCGCCACGCCCTGAGTTTCCGGAGCGATACACGCTTGAATCTCGCCACTTGAGCGGACAATGCTTCCGCTCCGAGAGAGCCGCCAGCCGGGGCCTCTCCCTCCGAGTGCACCTGAGGGATCATTGAAGTGAATACTTCTTTAAGTTGGGCATTGAGATGGGGAGAAAATCACTGAACTCAGTCACGTGATTATCATGACGCCGTTCGGCAAACTTCGTCAACAGTCGGGGTCTGTCGGAGCGTTTTTAATAGTTCTCGACCGTTCACACTCGACGGATGATACGTTAGTCCGTCGAGTGTGAACGGTCGAGTGTTTTTCTATACATTTGTCAGTTCTGGCGTTCCGCGACCGATAATCCGCGACGGATCTTCCGTCAGATGTGAATCGACCCTTAACCTGAATTTTTACTGTTAATTTGTCTGAGTTGGCTAGAGTTGGCCACTAAAGTCATACGAACTTACTTACTGTGTGTTTTTAATACTTTCACGCGCTCGTACTTTCTTGATAACTTAGTCAAAGTCAAAGTATTTATTTGCTTACGTGTGTGTGTACAAGGTCTTAAACATAGGTGTACTTAGTAGCTAACACATGAGTCCTGCAAGGACATCGCAAAATTTTATGAGTAAAATATTTAACTAATCTAATAAAATAGGATTCAAGGATTGAGAAAAATGCATTTATTGTTTTAATAATGTCGAGATTATTAAATTATTTAATAAAATAAATCTACAAAATACACCAATCCGCCATGATAGCTGTACACCAATCAGAGCGCGTGACGTCATTACTCAATATAATAGACCGAAACTGCGCCTTTTGTATCCTTTAAGCTTTAGTCATCAGTGTCTATGCACGTAGTTTTTGTTGCAGTGGTGAGCTGTGACGTCATAACAGCCGCCATGACACCGACGAGCGTTTTGGTGTGAATTTCAAATTTCAAATTTGATTTTCTTGTTTGAAAACCTTTATTTTCTACTGAAATATGATATTTTTTTAACAACATAGAACAGAATTTCAAAACTTTTCATCATGCCTATTAAACTTAGAAATTGTGCATTTCTTAACTCCACGCTTACCTCCCTATTCCCGGCACGCTTTTGTAGATACGTTCGCATGTCCTTATCGGAATGTCCTTTAGCACGACTGATGCCTTTGCCCAGTGGCGTGTTTGAGACGCGTCTGAAACAATACCATTAAAATATTTAAATAAGATAGATAGATACATACATACATACATAAAGTCACGCCTCTTTCCCAAAGGGGTAGGCAGAGACCACGGATCTCCAGTCGCTACGATCCTGACACACAACTTTCGCCTCATTCACTCTCATTACATTCTTCATACATGCTCGTCGGTTTAGGGTACTTTTGACCTGGCCCTTCTCCAAAATGTCGCCAATTTGATCCAAGAAGGTTCGCCTAGGTCTTCCCCTTCCAGCTGTCCCATGCACACTCGCCTCATACACTTGCTTTGTCAAACGATTGTCATCCATCCTCTCTACATGCCCAAACCATCTTAACATACCTTTCTCGATCCTCAACACTACATCTTCTTTCACTCCACACTGAAATGAAATGAAATGAAATGAAATGAAATTTATTTATTTAGCAGCTTGTTTACAAAGTAGTTAGGTGGGTAGGTACAAATTGCACACTGTAGGTAGTTGACTGGGAAGAAGGAGCAAGGTAGTACCTACAGGGTTGTACTAAGGTAAAGGATAGAAAGCTACTTATTATGATGATAATCAACATCTGAGCCCTAGGCCTCACACTAGGATAACCTGTGTCGTGAGGTCTAGTTCCCGCCCTTGTGCACTAGAATTGTATGGTAAACAAATTTATAAGGGTAAATCCTATAAATATTATAAAGGCGAAAGTTTGTAAGTATGGATGTATGGATGTATGGATGTTTGTTACTCTTTCACGCAAAAACGGCTGGACCGATTTGGTTGAAATTTGGTATGTAGATAGGTGATACCCTGGATTAACACATAGGCTACTTTTTATCCCGATATTCCCGCGGGAACGGGACTTACGCGGGTGAAACCGCGGGGCGCAGCTAGTTATAAATAAATATAGCAAAAATATACACTGTTCCCTTATCACACTATTTCTCACTCTAACTAAGATAGAACTAAGATAGATAGATCGATAATTCTTTATTGTTATATTAATGACCTTAATATAAATGACAAAATAAAAAAAACTTAAGTCTAAATTCAGTGGCACAATGGGCGGCCTTATCACTCAGAGTGATCTCTTCCAGGCGACCTTTGGATGGACTGGATAGAAGAGAACGAGAGAGGAGGCGGTGTTACAATTATAAACAAAAATTTGATTATAAATTATAACAATATAAATAATACCTACAACAATTAAAAAAAACAGCAGCTAGATACATACATACATACATAAAGTCACGCCTCTTTCCCAAAGGGGTAGGCAGAGACCACGGATCTCCACTCGCTACGATCCTGACACACAACTTTCGCCTCATTCACTCTCATTACATTCTTCATACATGCTCGTCGGTTTAGGGTACTTTTGACCTGGCCCTTCTCCAAAATGTCACGATAATAATAGCAGCTAGATATATACTTAAAATAAAATACTTATAATATAAATAAAAAATGAACAATTAAAGTGTCAAGCATAACATTTACTTTAAGGATTCAGATAGGTACAGTTTAAAGACCTCATTTTAAGCCCGTAGACCTAAGATAAAACCCCCGCCACTTCTAGAATTAGACATGCGTCTTACCATAGAACGTGACAAAGTTATTCCACCGAATAAATCAAGAATAACCATACATTTTGACAGTTTACACTCCGGAATAACTTTATGTCACGTTCTATGGTAAGACGCAAAGAAGTTAGTCAGATCCCCTCATCAACTATTAGAGCTGATGATCTTCAAACGGCTGAACAGGAAAGATTTGTTTGTTTGAATTGAATAGTCTCCGAAACTACTGGACCAATTTGAAAAATTCTTTCACCAATAGAATCCCACATTATCTCTGATGAAAAAAAGGCTATATTTTATCCCGGGAAAGTGAAGTTTTCAGAGGGACTGCGGGTAACATACTGGGACACTATTTACAGGTTACAGGTTAGAATACTTAAATCTATTGTTTCGACAAATTCTAAAAATGCATCTTACGATAATGACATTGAACTTTTTAAACACTGCATTGTTCTACCGGTACATAATAAAATAAAATAAAAATGCCTTTTATTTCGTTGCAGATTACAAAAAAAGTTAGATTCTATGTTAGTACTTAATAAAAAAAATTGTTAGTACCTAGTTTATGATAAGTTTCTTAAATTTAGTTCCTTAATTAAGATTTTGTAGTAGGTATAATATATTATAATTTCTGTAATTGTTTTATAGTGCTGATCCACATTTGGTATTTCATTATGAAATGAAAAGTCTTATCAAAATTTTGGATTCCGACGGGATTCGAACCCGCATCGATCAGACGATCCTCTTAAAGCCGGAGTGCCTAACCGCTCGGCCACGAAATCCTACTTGTCGGTGTCCAAATTTTCGATAAGTCTCATATTTTTCGGTTGAGCACCGATTAGCGCCATCTACACGTTCACTAGTGAACTCATGCTCATTGTCTGAAATTACATTCAGAATCAAATGACTAAGAGATGTGGCTTCAGCTAAATCTATAATTTCTGTAAATTTTGATAAGACTTTTCATTTCATAATGAAATACCAAGTGTGGATCAGCACTATAAAACAATTACAGAAATTATAGATTTAGCTGAAGCGACATCTCTTAGTCATTTGATTCTGAATGTAATTTCAGACAATGAGCATGAGTTCACTAGTGAACGTGTAGATGGCGCTAATCGGTGCTCAACCGAAAAATATGAGACTTATCGAAAATTTGGACACCGACAAGTAGGATTTCGTGGCCGAGCGGTTAGTCACTCCGGCTTTAGGAGGATCGTCTGATCGATGCGGGTTCGAATCCCGTCGGAATCCAAAATTTTGATAAGACTTTTCATTTCATAATGGTATAATATATTGTTTGGAAAACTTATTTTAATAAATTATCTGCAAGAACCCCTCTGCGGGTAAAGGCCTCCTCCAAAGAAATCCAGGTTGGGGCCGGCTGTTTTCTTGAGCTCATCCGGGCTTGATCCTCCAATACTAGGCTCAAAATTTTTCAATTTCTATTTTATATTTAAGTGTGTCAATTTCTTGAGTCCAATACTAGGTTTATAATTTCCGATACCGGTCCATAAACAAGTCAATTTAGTTTTATTAAAAGAACAATATTTCAACGAGTCTTTGAAAAAACCCGTGGCACACCCTGTATGCACGAGCCGTTTCTAACGTAGGTTTCTTAAAATAAGATTATGATTTAAGAGTGTGCCATACGCCGCCATTTTGTAAGCGGGACAGCGAGTGTGATTTGTTCGGCGTGTGAGGAGTACAGAGCTATGGATACGCAAAGTTATTTATGGCGCTAAAACACTTTTTAGCTAATTACAAGTTATTTAAACAACCAATCGACAAATTAAAAGATAAAACTAAAGAAATACTTATAGGTTTCTTGACAAAACAAAAACCCACCCAAAAACGTGTGCTGTTCCTGAGATAAATAGCAAATAGTGTGCAAAACATGTGTTTTTCAAAAAAATATTTTATCGAGAAAACTTTCACCAATCGTGTTTTTAAAACACGAAATCCAAGATAAAACAATGAAGTATCATTTACCTAAATATGAAGGTTGTAGCTTTCACAGATTCTGAGATAAATAACGATTTCGAACAACAAAATTGCTTAAATCGCTCCTGCACACTCTGGAACTTCCTTTTTAATGAATACGGTTGGCTGTCGATTTATTTGTTTAATGAACGGAAGTCTATGAATTATTGTAAAACATTTATAATTTAATGAAATGATGTTTTAAAACAAAAGATTTAAGGACTAGTTAATTTTAAGTAAAATGTGATTTGACTTGAAATGAGTTGGTTGTAAAAGATGGCGGGCGCTGGCATTCTTGTTTGCGCCTCGGTCGAAGCCAGACGTGGAATATTAAATAATAATAAATAAATAATGCTGGACTTTTCACACAGCATCATCTAGCCCCAAAGTAAGCAGAGCTTGTGTTATGGGTACTAAGATGACTGATATATTACTTATATAATTTTTGTTTGTAAATAACATACATATTATACATAGAAACACCCAGACCCGAGACAAATATTTGTAGATCATACAAACATTGGTACCGCTGCGGGGATCGAACCCGCAACCTTTTGCGTCGCAGGCGGGCCTTCGCCCACTGCGCTACAGAGGTCGTCAAATTGAAATTGTCTTGTAACGATTAAACTGTTGGTTTTGGAAAATGTAAGTACCTGTGTCTCTATAATAAAGATAATACGATGTTACCCAAGCCCAATAGCTGGTGTTTTATTATACTAAGAACCTGTTATGCACGAAGCGGGCGAACAAAGCATACGGTGAGCGAACGACATCATTTATGATTCCGCGAATTATAAACAGTTTGCCACTCGATTTTCGGGACAGTTTGACACAAGCAAATGTTAAAAATAAGTTAAAAAAAATACTTTTTAACTTACGAGTTGTACCAGTGATACCATCATAATAAAATGTGTAATATACCTAGATAAAATGACTCAATAGGATTAAGTCAAATCTCAAGTGGTTTACAGTGCATAAAACGTATTTTTGTTGTATTATTTCTTGTATTTGGTAAATAAAAAAAACATCTAGTTTATCTGTATGTTACCTATAGTTTATCTGTTAGTTTACCTGCAATGCGTAGGGTCGCTGTGAACAGCTTGTACGGGAGTCTTGCCTTCGCTTGAGCTTTCAGACATACTGAAGCCTCCTAATGGAAATCCACCTGCCCCTGGAAATATCAATCATCATCATTACAGGCAGCTAAAGGAATAGCCTAAGAAATTTCGGCACCGACTTCAAATATAATTTAACATAATAATTTATTAATTGAATACTGTAAATAATAATTGCATGTGTATATTCTTATTTTTCTCTTTTTAGTGTAGGTACATAGAAGGTTCTTAGTGTTTGTTTGTGTTATGTGAAGTTGGTTCAAATTTTTTTTCAAAAATTTTTATTTTTAAATTTTTAGTGTAAATAAACACTGTCCCTGTTATTAATAAACACGAACTTGGTTGGGATTAGAGCTAATCCAAAGCATAAGGCAGTAGTAGGTCAAATCTGTATTAATAAATAAAGACCAAGGAGGAAATAAGCTAATCCGACGCTGCTCTCGGAGCAAGAGTTACGCCTAGGTGCAACCTAGTATAGAGATGGAGTAAGCATACTCGATCATGAATTTTGACATTTTACTTCATAATATTCATGTCATATCCAAAAAAAGGTTGTGCAAATAGGATGGATATGTTGATGGTTTGAGGAAAAATTTAATGAGGTTGGAGAGATACCAATTACCATAAATGGGGCGAGTGAAAATTTACAATATTCGTACAATTTCATTTTATGATCTCGAAGAAACTGAATTTAAAATCCAAGTAAGTATAGATTTTGAGGTAAAAAATCATTTAGCATTAGCAAGAAACAAAAAAACAGTTAAAAATGACTAAACACAGTAAATACTTTTTTTATGACTAAAAACTTTTTGGTCAATATTCACTTGACCAAAAATTTTGAGAAGAATAAAACCTCTAACCTCTTTGAATAAAACAGATTATCAAATACAAATTATTGTCTATCTCTGTCATTCATATAATTAGTGACAGAGACAGACAATATTTTGAATGATAATAATATTCGTTCATTCACTC
Organism: Epirrhoe alternata; assembly: GCA_963565295.1. Taxonomy (NCBI): domain Eukaryota; kingdom Metazoa; phylum Arthropoda; class Insecta; order Lepidoptera; family Geometridae; genus Epirrhoe; species Epirrhoe alternata. Next base: position 1,309,542 of record OY751402.1, read on the forward strand.
GTTTTTATTTTAAATTTTATGGGTTGCCATAACGCACGCGCTAGTCCCGATGCAAGAAATGTATTACTGATTCGAGATAACTACCAATTTATTAATAACCTTAAACTCATCATGTTACTCCAAGAAGTAACAGTTCTGAGAGCAGTCTCGGATTTAGCTAGAATTAGGGTTTTCTAATTAATAAGGCGGTGTGTGAATAAAGTATAAGTGTAAATAATATAGTTAGGTTAGGTTAGATATTGGAATAGTCAAGATTAAAGAAGTTAGAGTGAGGTTTTTTGAGTTCTACGGGAAAACTATCAATTCCTCAGGAATAAAATGTATATGGGACCACCTCGAGAGTATAAACATGTCAAACTATTCAATGTTTGACTCAGATTGTGTAGTGAGAATGAGGTTTTTTGAGTTTTACAGGAAAACTATCAATCCCTCAGGAAAAAAAAGTATGATCACCACGTGGATACCCTTCCCAGCAAAAAAAAATTTTTGGAAATCTTTCCACATTTTTCGGAAAGATCGGTGATTTTTTGAGTTTGACGGGATAGCTATCAATCCCTCAGGAGTAAAATTTTTAGGGGACCACTATGGTAGCATCCCTTTTGAAACAAAAAAAATAATTTTGGAAATCGGTTCACAACTGACGGAGATATCAGTGAACATACATAAAAAAACATACATACACCCGAACATAGAACCTCCTCCTTTTGAAGTCAGTTAAAAAGGAAAGGTACTGAAGGCACTGAATATTGTAAAATTTTGCCACACCCTGTATTCTATTGATAAAATTAAGGTTATAGATAGATAGATAATTCTTTATTGTATACACAAACACACAGCGAAGAAGATATATAAGAAAAAAATACACTTAACTTTAGGTAGACAACTGGCGGCCTTATCGCTGAAAGCGATCTCTTCCAGGCAACCATTTACGTGAGAAAAGCATTATAGGCAATAATTAGTGGCGTATAGATATTACCTGCGATGCGCTCGTGGTCGTGCTTGCTTAGTCGTTCTTGATAGATCGTCGAAGTTAAGCAACGTTCGAAACGGTCTGTTAGTGGATGGGTGACCGCCAGTGGCATTTTCATCTGAGCGCTTCCGTGCTTCGGAGGGCACGTTAAATTGTCGGTCCCGGCTGTTTAAGTCGTTAAGCCATGACGGAGGCCTTAAGGCGGCCTAAAAACTCCGTCACCAGAGTTGGCCACTGACTCATACGAGCTTACTTTTACCTGCGATAGCTCCACGGGTAACGCTAAGTCCTCTCTGTATCCTGGCTATAGCGGCTCGATGTCTTGGAATTGGCGCTGGGCACCCCTTTTCTTGTAGGACAAACCTACCAAGAGTCTTCCAACCAGCCTGAAATATTCATGATCAAAGTTAAAATGAGTTATAAAACATTTTTTAACTTATTTCTTTGTTAATTGTCAAAACAGGTTTTTATATCTACAAACATTTTGGATTTTTAATGTATTTATTTTTTTAAGATTCTAATAATGTGTATTTATTTGTAAAGTCATCTCTTATAGTCCTTTTCACGGCGGAACGTATGCAAGACACTTCGAGATAATGTCAAAATCAGTCTAATAGTAATGTCCTAAAGTTTAATCGAGATTATCAAAATCGATTTTTGTTCCACTACTATCAATTCATCTCAATCGATTACAAGGTTCATTCATAGACAAAATTACTAAACCAACGATTATTTCTTTACTTATCGATTCATCAATTGTTTCGATTTTCATTTTTGCACTCTCTAATAGATTACGTTCCATTTTACTCAGTACTGTTAATTGGCGGAGTTTTTTAGAAAATGTTTATTGTTTATTTATTTATATTTTATGGCTCGTTTATGATTATTTATGAAATAATTAAACAGGAAATAGACAAAAACATTTTTTTTTTGTATGTTTTATCGTTTAATTTTTTTTCTTGACTTTTTTGTTTCAAAATTGTTGTGAGCCACACAACGTGAAACGAAACAAGTTCAATGTGTCTTGCATACGTTCCGCCGTGAAAAAGACTATAATCGGTGTTTTCCACCACCGTTTCCTCACCTGCACAGCATACACCACTTCATCATCAGCCAATGCCCTCAACTGAGGACCTTGTCCAGCTCTGCCGCCCCATTCCAATTCTTCAACGAGGACAAACCTAGAAGTAAATGGAATTTTTATTTACATATCTATCTATACTAATATAATAAAGAGGAAAGATTTGTTTGTTTGTATGTTTGTTTGAAATGAATAGGCACCGAAACTACTGGACCGATTTGAAAAATTCTTTCACCATTAGAATCCTACATTATCCCTGGTGAACATTGGCTATGTGTTCCTTTAATCCAGTTCATCCTAAGGTTGTCTGGAAGAAATCGCTCACAGCGATAAGACCGCCCATTGTACTTCGCTTTAAATGTTTTCTTGTATCTTTGTTTGTATTTTGTAATGTCCATGTGGTGTACAATAAAGTATTTTCTATCTATCTATCTATCTATGTGTACAAAGTGTACAATAACCTGCCAGATCACATAATTTCTGCATTAAGCTTGACCTCTTTTAAAACAAAACTTAAATCTTGGCTAATCGAGAAGGCGTTCTACAATGTGGAGGAGTTTTTTGATTGAATGTAATTATCAATATAATTAATTTATTAGAATTTAAATCAAATTAACTTAGTTAATTTAATTATAATAATTTATATGTATATTGCTTTATCCCTGACTTGTAATGATTTTATTACCAATAAATTGATTATCTGATTATCTATATTTAAGTGAAAGTTGGGTGTGGCAGAAAAACCATCAGAGTAGAGTGAATGCTGTTGAAATGAGAGCGTTGCGTAGTATGTGTGGGGTAACGTTGAAGGATAGAGTGAGAAATAGTGTGATAAGGGAACAGTGTGGAGTGAAAGAAGATGTAGTGTTGAGGATCGAGAAAGGTATGTTAAGATGGTTTGGGCATGTAGAGAGGATCGATGACAGTCGTTTGACAAAGCAAGTGTATGAGGCGAGTGTGCATGGGACAGCTGGAAGGGGAAGGCCTAGGCGAACCTTCTTGGATCAAATTGGCGACATTTTGGAGAAGGGCCAGGTCAAAAGTACCCTAAACCGACGAGCATGTATGAAGAATGTAATGAGAGTGAATGAGGCGAAAATTGTGTGTCAGGATCGTAGCGACTGGAGATCCGTGGTCTCTGCCTACCCCTTTGGGAAAGAGGCGTGACTTTATGTATGTATGTATGTATCCCGGGAAAGTGAAGTTTTCTCGAGGGAACGCGGGTAACACCGCGACGGACAACTAGTCATCAATATATATATATATATATAAAATTGGGGGATCGAACCCGCAAACTTTTGCGTCGCAAAAAATAACCGTGTGCGAGTCTTAGAAATAGGGTTCCCGTTTTACCCCTTAAGTACAGAACCCTAAAAATGTAATTATTATTTTTAAACCGGGTATTTATCACGTACCTATTGTCAGTGTCGTGTGTCGCGGTGTGAATCTGGCCTTATCGGATTCTGAAGACGAATTGAGGGTAGACGCAATCTACTCTCAATAATAGAAGCTAACTCGCCGTGCCTCAGTTCATCCGTGACCACGGGCGCTGCAATGCGTCCGAAACGTCGGAAAAAAGAAATAATAACAATAGGTACGTGATAAATACCCGGTTTAAAAATAATAATTATGTCACCAAATCACGAAAGTTTAAAAAGCCTAAAAATGTAATTGACCTTAAAGCTAGTTAAATAAGTCCTAAGAATACCTTTTAGGGTCATCTTGGCATCTCGCTTTGGTCAACGCTTGGTAGACGACGTATGATGCTGTTGCACTGAGAGGTACCTGCAATGAAACATCTTGTTAGAGGACGGAGGCCTTAAAGCGGCCTAGAACTATCTAGGACGAAGACTAAGAGCTTGCCTAATTTTTTAAAGTTTTGACTATTTTAAAACCAGAATATTACGATTATTGACGACCTCTGTAGCGCAGTGGGCGAAGGCCCGCCTGCGACGCAAAAGGTTGCGGGTTCGATCCCCGCGGCGGGACCAATGTTTGTATGATCTACAAATATTTATCTCGGGTCTGGGTGTTTCTATGTATAATATGTATGTATTTACAAACAAAAAAGTATATAAGTAATATATCAGTCATCTTAGTACCCATAACACAAGCTCTGCTTACTTTGGGGCTAGATGATGCTGTGTGAATAGTCCAGCATTATTTATTTATTTATTTATTTATCTTAGACCTCACTACTGCTTAACATCAGGCAGAGTGAGGTCAAGTGCTGACCTATTTAATTAAAAAAAAAATGTACATAGAAACACCCAGACCGGAGATAAATATTTTCAGATCATACAAACATTTATCCCGCGGCGGGGATCGAACCCGCAACCTTCTGCGTCCTGCGGCTTTCACCCACTACGCCACAGAGGTCGTCAACTCTAAAAGACTATATGTACTTATCGAATTCATAAACAATTTTGTTCTTGCTCGTTTCTTGATAGATCGATGAAATGTACGTTCTGTGAGGTTACACAGTGGATGGGTGACCGTAAGTTGCACTATCGTCGCGTTTCTATGCTTCATAGGGCACGTCATGTCGGTCCCAGCTATAATTGTAAGCCATGACGGAGGCCTTAAGGCGGCCTAAAAACTCCGTCACCACAGATGGCCACTGATTCATACAATCATCAATCTTACACCTTTAGAATAACGTAAGGTATCTCATGTGATACATTATGCATGTACACAAGGATCTGTGAGTTTCATTTCTTCGATATTATATTATTTTTGTAGGTTTTGGATTTCAATTTTACAGATATTGCGAATACATTGATTTAAGAAACATTTTAAATGCAAAAACCCACAAACCCTTGCATAGATTTGAACTCACAACCCCTGGCGTCGTATTCGCGTTCCTTTTTTCGTTAGTTTGATGAAAATTCGGATGCCATCACGATTTCTGATTTCAAGGTTCAATTTTTCGGTTTGAAATATTTGGTCCTAGGTTAGGACCGTGTTTTTAACCGACTTCAAAAAAGGTGGAGGTTCTCAATTCGCCTGTATGTTATTTTTTTTTTGTATCTTGTTACGCCATTACTCCGCCAATTATGGACCGATTTTCAAAATTATTGTTTTATTTGAAAGGGTATGCTCCAGAGGTGGTCCCATATAAATTTTATTCCTGAGGGTTTGATAGTTTTCCCGTAAAACTCTAAAAACCTTCCCTCCTAGCCATTGTAAATCGAATCGACAGATAAGTCTAAGACTCTCTATGCATTATGTCAAACTGACGTTATAGACACGCCGCGTGTCGAGTCGAACATTGAAGTCGGTTTTTCTTTTAGTTTTAAAACGTAATTATAACGTTTGACATCGTAAGTCAATCTGTTCCCCACTTAGCTACCATGGACATACAACATACCTTCAAAATAGCGTAGGGTATCTCATGAGATACATTATGCACGCACACTAGGAAGCTGTCAGTTGGTTTTCGTTCTTCCAAGATCTCTTCATCGGATTGTATCGGCTTGTCTTTGTCTCTATTCCTGTCTGATGAGGCTGATCTGAAAGATTTAATAAATAAAATAATAAATAAATAATGCTGGACATTTCACACAGCATCATCTAGCCCCAAAGTAAGCAAAGCTTGTACTATGGGAACCAGATAACTGATATACTACTTATATACTTTTTGTTTGTAAATACATAATTATACATAGAAACAAGACCCGAGATAAATATTTGCAGATCATACAAACATTTATCCCGCGGCGGGGATCGAACCCGCCACCTTCTGTGTCCCAAGCGGGCTTTCACCCACTGCGCCACGGTCGTTAAGGGTCGATTCACATCTGACCGAAGATCCGTCGCGTATTATCGGTCGCGGAACGCCAGAACTGACAAATGTATAGAAAAACACTCGACCGTTCACACTCGACGGACTAACGTATCATCCGTCGGAGTGTTTTTCTATACATTTGTCAGTTCTGGCGTTCCGCGACCGATAATCCGCGACGGATCTTCCGTCAGATGTGAATCGACCCTAAAGAAAACGAAACGAGGTGAAAAAAATATTACAATTAATTAAAATTATTTAAAATTAAAGAACAGGGATTACTATTTGCAGAATATTCGATCAACAATATTTTAGATTCAGGGCCAGCGCTGCAAAACCGTCCTCGGTAAATAACAGCTCGCGCCGTTATTTAGCATTTTGACGTTTTTCGTGATGAATGATCGTAAGTTTATGATAATATTTTGAGGATTTGTGACTTTATTACTAGGTGCGAAGAGTGTAATTCGGTTAAAATTAAAACTTTTTTGTCACACGGACAGAATGAAACTAATAATTACCTTATACTAGTCAACCAAGCGCGGCTGCTAGGGTCATCACCGACTTTCTTCAGCAACAATCTTGCACCAGTCCTTGATGTGGCAGCCCTAAGAACCCTGCAGTAGAGATTTTTTTAATTAAAAAAAAAAACTGAACTAATGAGAGTGAATGAGGCGAAAGTTGTGTGTCAGGATCGTAGCGAGTGGAGATCCGTGCTCTCTGCCTACCCCTTTGGGAAAGAGGCGTGACTCTATGTATGTATGTAACAAAAACTCAAAAAGTCTTCTACACTAATATAATAAAGAGGAAATATTTGTTTGTTTGAATTGAATAGGCTCCGAAACTACTGGACCGATTTGAAAAATTCTTTCACCAATAGAATCCTACATTATCCCTGATGAACATAGGCTATATTTTATCCCGGGGAAGTGAAGTTTTCCCGAGGGATCACGGGTAACACCGCGACGGACAGGTCAACCATAATTTTAATTTTGTTGTAAATTTGTGAAGGGGTAAATTTCTTGTCATTTATGAATGAATGAATGAATGGACACTTTATTGTACATCAAAACAACAACGAAAACAATACATTAGAGACATTTACAAGTTCATTAGTACAATGGGCGGCCTTATCGCTGAAAGCGATTTCTTCCAGGCAACCATTTATGAACTTACCTCTCATGAGGAGCCAAGACCCTCTGTGTGGGAGTTCTAGAAGATACTTCTTCCACAAGCACGTAGTTGCCGCGAGATGATCGACAAACCCCGGCCTTGGTCAGACATTGTGCTATGGCCTGAAGAAATATGGTCAAATTATAAAAGCAATTAAATTTTATTACGGGACTTAATCGCGTAGGTATAACATTTGTTTATTTACCTCGACGTTTCAGTAGCGTTACAGCTACCGTGCTCACGTAAAAAAAAACCCCAGTAACAAAATGATTTTGCTTTTTTTTATTAATTAAAAAAAAATAAAGAACAAAATGATTTTGCTTTAATTGTTTAGTTTTAGTATTTTCCATTGTTTTTATTAATTATTCTGCTATTCGAGGCGGAGACCAATCCAACAAATCCAAAATCATGAAAATCGGTGCAGCCGTTCTCGAGTTATACAGGGTGTAAAAAGACGTCTACCGAAGCCGAAAGGGGTAGGTACAGCATCCCAACACACAACCAAATCCAAAAGGATTTTCCGAAAAAATCATTATATCCGGAGAAAACAGCGTTCGAAGAGTGCTGTTTGCGTATGTTCTGGGCGCGTTTTTTTACGTAGATTGCTGGATTTTGAGTTTTAAATGTTTTTTTCTTTTATAAATGCAATTATTAGGTAGGTATGGTTTTATTATGCCGTACTAGTAGTAAATAATCGAAAATAACATAACATGACGTAACTAAGTCAAAAAAATTTTTTGCGTTTTTTTTCGCTAAATATGTTTAGAGTCATGGTCGGATTGCAACCCCTCAGTTTTCGGTAGCAGTCTTTTTATACCCTGTATACAGGATGTAAAAAGACAACTACCGAAAACTGAGGGCTTGCAATCAGACCATGATTCTATGATTCTATTCTAATTCTATTATATGATTCTAAACATATTTAGCAAAAAAAATTTGACTTAGCTAAGTCATTTTATGTTATTTACCTATTACAACATAATAAGACCATACCTGCCTAATAATTACATTAATAAAAGAAAAAAAAACCAGCAATCTACGTAAAACAACGCGCCCAGAACATACGTAAACAGTAATCTTCAAACGCTGTTTTCTCCGGATATAATGTTTTTTTCGGAAAATCCTTTTGGATTTGGTTGTGTGTTGGGATGCTGTACCCCTTTCGGCTGCAGTAGACGTCTTTTTACACCCTGTATAGAAGATTATTTACTAACCTCGTTAGCTGTAGTATCTTGAGTCACCTTGAGTATTGAATAAGGCTCGTGCCTCGCTACTGAGTACACCACTTGGAAGTGTATTTTCCTCCGCTCCAGTGTGGACGGGCCTTAGGAATTAAAACAACATGTTATGTAAAAAAAAAATGCTGGACATTTCACACAGCATCATCTAGCCCCAAACTAAGCAAAGCTTGTACTATGGGAACCAGATAACTGATATACTACTTATATACTTTTTGTTTGTAAATACATACATATTATACATAGAAACACCAAGACCCGAGATAAATATTTGCAGATCATACAAACATTTATCCCGCGGCGGGGATCGAACCCGCAACCTTCTGCGTCACAAGCGGGCTTTCACCCACTGCGCCACAGAGTCGTCTGTATGTGTGAGTAGATACACATGTTGTTTCTGTGACGACCTCTGTGGCGAAAGTCCGCCATGATAGCTGTACACCAATCAGAGTGCGTGACGTCATCACTCAGTATAATAGACCAAAACTGCGCCTTTTGTTTCCTTTGAGCTTTAGTCATTAGTGTCTATGCACGTAGTTTTTGCTTTGCCGTGGTGAGCTGTGACGTCATAACAGCCGCCATGACACCGACGAGCGATTTGGCGTAAATTTCGAATTTTAATTTTTATGTTTGAAAACCTTTATTTTCTACTGAAATATGATATTTTTTTCACATAACAAATCATTCTGAAAAACATAGAACAGATTTGTGGCGACCTCTAACCGCGATCACCTGAACTACAAGGGCATCGTAACAGAGTTGCCGACCTAGCTACTGCACAGCTTCACCGTTTCATCAATAGATGGCGCTAGCGAAGTTTTCAAGCAAAATTAACATATATGGAACTATCCGACATTATCTGTCGGCTGAAAGGCCCTAAGGTAAGTGGACCAGTTGGAGTCGACCTTAGTACAGGTAGTACTACCTCTTTGCCTTAGATTGGGGTAATGACACCTACCCCCAAAATGGGTGATCATCATCATCATCACCCAAAGATTTTGAAAAATTGTCATGCCTATTAAGACCGTAAGATAAAACTGTACTTGCATTGAGGATCTTACCTGATGATGCGTCACGACAGCTTTCAGCAGACAACTCCTCACAGCATCGAGAGAAGATGAGCAGAGAGGCCATGTTCAGCGACTGGTTTGTGGGTGACCTGAAATTAAGTTGAATAGATGTATAATAATACAATTTGTGCTGGTTTTTTGAGAAAAAAAAAACGCTAGGCCCAAAACCGTGATGTATCCTTCTCCACGCGCAGCTCTGTGGCGACCTCTAACCGCGATCGCCTGAACTACAAGGGCATCGTAACAGAGTTGCCGACCTAGCTACTGCAGAGCTTCACCGCATTATCACTAGATGGCGTTCGGATCAAATATTCCAAAAAGTGCACCGAGTTCTACATCGCGCAAGTGACATTATCTTGGCAAATGAACTTTATATAGAACTATCCGACATTAACTGTCGGCTGAAAAGCCCCAAGATATGTGGACCAGTTGGCGTCGATCTTAGTAAAGGTAGTACTACCTCTTTGCCATAGATTAGAGGAATAACACCTACCCCCAAAATGGGTGATCATCATCATCACCCATAGCTCTTTAATTAGAGCGCGCAGTGGACGAAGGGAGCTGAGAGCTCTGGTGGTGAGTAGCGGACGCTAGGTGTGGGGGCACCTTCGTCCGCCTTGCACTGCTCACTACGACGCGGGGCCCGCCGTAAGGGGATCGGCCCGCCGTACATACACACACACACACACACACACACACATGTATTCAAACGTTCAACTTTTGTCATTTCATTGTCGGTTAGCTGGTTAAAAATAATATAATTGTAGGTTAAATCTTTAAGTTTATAAATTAATCATAAGAGCTGTGGATTTTCTTAATAAAATATATAAATAAGTAAGGGCGGGGATCGCCGGAGGGGGACTGGATGTAGAGGCTCTGCCGGTTGCCCGGGCCCCCTCCAATCCAGGCGACGTCGGGACGCTGGGACGTTTAGTGGGTATACCGGGAGTCCCCGGGGAGTCCCATACCCCTCTCGCCCCCCGGCGGAGGGGGTGCGTAACGTTACCCAGTGATAAAAAAAAGTGTAGATAATGACCTAGCATAGGCTATCATGTTGGTACTACGCGAGCGAAGACGCGCGCAGAAGCTAGTCAACATCATCATCATCATTGGCCTGCCCTTATCCCGCTCATGCGGGGTCGGCACAACATGTTCTCCTCTTCCACTAGTATAGAATAAATAAATAAATAAGTAATGCTGGACATTTCACACAGCATCATCTAGCCCCAAACTAAGCAAAGCTTGTACTATGGGAACCAGATAACTGATATACTAATATACTTTTTTTGTTGAATGAATGAATGAACGTATAATAGTATACTGACCGTAACCTGACATGTCTATAGCCAGGTCGTAGACAAGAGAGCGGTATCACTCGCTGTGACAACATGTAGTTTGTGTCCGCGTCGTATATCTCGAAGCGAACGAACGCTAGCTCCGGGAAGTTTATCTGGAACAAAAATCAATACTTAATATTATAAGTGTGAAAGTAACTCTGTCTGTCTGTCTGTTCCCTTTTCATTCCCCAACCAATGAACAGATTAGGCTGAAAATAGGCATGATGACAATTTTTAAAAATGTGTTCTATGTTTTTCAGAATGATTTGTTATGTAAAAAAATATATCATATATCAGTATAAAATAAAGGTTTATCAAACATAAAAACAAATGAAAAATTAAATAAACGCCACAGAGGTCGTATATGCTTTTAGTGTTAATACTAACCTTAAAATTGAAAGTCTCGTTCCACACAGGGTTCAGCGCGTTCCTTCTCGCTACTTTCGTCCGTATTTTCTTACAATCCGCTGGTACACCCAGTATCTCCACCTCTACGAACGCGTTGTAGAATGAATATACGTTTTCTGCGACATACTGTCCAGAGATGACAGCTAGAGTGAGATGAGAAGCGTGGATTCCATCAAACTCTTTGTCCATTGGGTTAAATCTGAAAGTTCCAAAAAGAATTACATTAGAATTAACGATTTACCTGATTGATTTCCACTTATTATAACTAAACGCTTTCAAAGTTCTTTTTGACGACCTCTGTAGCGCAGTGGGCGAAGGCCCGCCTGCGACGCAAAAGGTGGCGGGTTCGATCCCCGCAGCGGGACCAATGTTTGTATGATCTACAAATATTTGTCTCGGGTCTGGGTGTTTCTATGTATAATATGTATGTATTTACAAACAAAAAGTATATAAGTAATCAGTCATCTTAGTACCCATAACACAAGCTCTGCTTACTTTGGGGCTAGATGATGCTGTGTGAAAAGTCAAGCATTATTTATTTATTTATTATGCGCACTGCAAAATTTGGAATCAGCTTCCCGCGTCTGTATTTCCGCTGAGCTACGACCCTGTTGTTTTCAAGAGAGTTAATAGGCACCTTCTGTAGGCTCGCTCCATCGTAGACCTCATTCTTGCCTGTGTTAGTTTCGAGATCAAGAGCCGACCTCGTCGAGCACTGTATAGCGTGCGCCGAGTTCTGGCGCGGACATTTTATTTGTCAGTTTTTTTTTTTTAAATCTTAATAAAAAATGTTAGAAACAATACAATTAAATTAGTTCTAAGAAAACCACGGAGGTTTGTACTAAAACTAATAAGTCTACACTAATAACTTATGTGCTAAAAAAAATAACAATTATTTTTAATTTTACATAAAGTGTTCTAAGTTTAGAAGAAAAAATTTTTTAAGTTTAACACTTTCAACGCCAAGAGAAAAACTAAGAAGTTCCGTTCAGGCCGTGACGCCCACTGGTGTCCGTCAACTTAACTTTCCGTTCAGGCCGCGCCGGTCACAATGACCCGCGCGTCAGAGCTGTTTTCGATCTTCTCTAGGAGGCCGACGGACTTAGATATCATGCAAATTCATATGAAAGGAGACCCGCGTGGCCCACTAGACTACCCATTCCATTTGGTTCTGAGTTTGCATTAAAAGTCTTAGAAAAATTCAACTTTCAATACTTTTAATACGTTTTTATGTAAATGAGTGAGTAAATGACTACTTTTGTTAGAGCACATCTTCGTAGCCGCTTATTGAACCAGGAATACACATTGCTTATGACTTAAAAAAACATAATTAGCTTTTTTTTTAATTCATAGGTACCTCGCAAATGGTACCTAGAGGTGACCGGCGGGGTGACCGCATGGCCTCCTGGAATTTCGGTTTTCTGGCCGCGGAGGCCGCGTCGGTCACTGCTGTCCGGCGCACTATAACTCGGTTTATTGCAATAAAACCGGGTCGATGTTGAATAAAACATATGTTTTTTTAATCATATCTATTCATTAACCTAAAAAAAACCATCGATGAAATTGTGTCGGGGTGAATTACCCGCGCGGTCACCGTTGACCGGCATGGCGCTTAACGTGTTAATTTTGATATTTTTTTCCGAAATACTATCTATTAAATCCTTTTGTAACTCTATAGTATCTCTCAATGTTTTCATTACATAAAAACTCACCTCCTATATGCAATATGGCCCGGATCCCACATAACATTAGGCTTCCTCACATATCCAATGCATCCATTGGACTCAAACATGGCCGCATTGACCGCCATGGCCGCGTCCTCAGTCTGATAGTTCAAGGCCACCAGTTGGACGCCGCACGCCCAGAAGGCCACCGGCTCTAGGTTTGACGAGTCTATGCGTAACCTGGTGAGCGAAGCGAGCTATGGTTGGTGAGTGAAGCGAGCTACGTTTTCAATGTGGAGAAATAGGTTGATACGAATGTTTTGCTCATTACTCATTAATAAGTTACTGTCTTATTCCCCTAGTATCTTACTTTTAACAAATGTCTAAAACCTTTCATTTTCAACCCCGTAGACCTATTGTCTGTTTCTATCCCCCCCCTACTGTTTCAAGGCCTGTTATCTCACCTCGTATCCCCCTAGTGTCTCGACCTATTTTGACCCGCCCTAGTATCTCGACCTTAGCTTTTTGACCCCTTCTGTCTCAAATCTTTAAGTATTTTGACCCCTACCATCTCACCCCTTAGTGTCGTTACTTCTAAACCCCTACTACCTAGCCTTTTAGTATTTCGCCCCTATACTCACCCAGCAGGATACGTCCTCACGAGTTGCGTGAGTTGCATGAGTGCGACATCTACAGTTTCAACTCCCTTTGTGTCTTAGTTCCTAGCTTCTGTCTCTTTCGCACTTACAGTTTCAACGCCTAGTTTTCGCAAGTGTCTCTACCTTTTATACTGTGTCAACATCTACTACCAAACCAAGCGTCTTTTGACTCGTTTTTAGTCTCTCGATCTTATTTCAACCCCCCAACATGCTGTCTCCTATTTCACCCTCTTCCTAATAACTCACCTCCCCTAGTATCTAAACCTTTTTTCAACCCCTACTTTCTAGCTCCTCTTGTGTGTTCACCCTAACTTTCTCGCCCCTAATAAGTATTTTGAACCCTCCCGTCTCGACTCCTCTACCCTCCCTAGTATCTTGACCCCTAGTTTCCCCGCCCCTATACTCACCCAGCAGGGTACGTCCTGACGAGTTGCGTCTCAGTATGCGCGACGAGTGCGGTGGGATGCTTGCGACAGATCTTCTTGCCGATGGCCTCTGTTACAGAGGAACAGCGGTAGCAGGGGTGGTGGGCGGCGGGGGAGTTTAAGCAACGCCCTCGAGGTGGTACCTGAAGAGGTTTCATTGACCTTACTTTATGAAAACTAAAAAGAAAATTGTCGGTTCAGAAAAATTGGCATGAGGACAAGGTTTTTGAGTTTTGCAGGCATACGTTTTATACAGGGTCTTTAAGCGCTCGTGGTCGTGCTTGCTTAGTCGATCTTGATAGATTGTCGAAGTTAAGCAACGTTCGAAACGGTCTGTAAGTGGATGGGTGACCGCCAGTGGCGTTTTCATCTGAGCGCTTCCGTGCTTCGGAGGGCACGTTAAATTGTCGGTCCCGGCTATTTAAGTCGTTAAGCCATGACGGAGGCCTTAAGGCGGCCTTAAAACTCCGTCACCAGAGTTGGCCACTGACTCATACGAACTTACTTTATTTTAAACTACACAAACTGACAGGGCTTCATTCTTGGGTTGTAAATAGACCTTATCAATTCAATTCCTAAGCCGATATAAGTTTTCACTTCAAAATTTATCTTTTATTGATTTTTTAGGACATGTTGCATAATGATTTTCAAGAACAGACATTCAACCAAGCACAGCCCGGGTACATCCGAGCGCACACACATTTTCAAAACAAAACATAAAAAGATATGGAACAAAAGTTGTTCCTTATGATGATAGTAATACGGTCCTGAAAGGTTACCGGTATAATAATAATATTAATTAACCCTGTAAAATATTAAAACAAAAATAATGATTTTCAAATCAGTCCATGCGTTTTTGAGTAATAAAAAAAACTCCCATCACTAGAACGTACTTTAGCTAAAGAAAGCTAGGCCACCTAGGCCGCACTCACCGCGGCTCCCTCGCTGCTCTCGGAAGACTCGCGGCTGTCGCTGTGCTGTGTTTTAGGCCCCCCGGGGATTGGACTTCGCGGGGATAGGGGACTTAGGCCGCGGAACTTTATAGCCTGTGGAGATAATAATATTGTTTTGAGTTGATAAAATACAATATTATTTGCGAGTTGAACTTGGTGATAGCGCCATCTAGGTTTGTATAATGGAACTAAGAACTAACGCATGAATTTTTACAAGAACAATGAAGAGATTTTTTAAGAATATAGCATTTTCATGTCATCTTTTATCAATTGCAATTTTATGTGATCTGAATAAATTGAAAGATGAATCTTCTCGTATTACCTATCACCTACAATCTGACGCACAATTCTACACCTTACCCACCTGAACATAAGTAACAATATCGCTCAATTCAGCCGCGATTTGATGCGCTCTGCCCCTTCTTTCGTCGCGACGTAATCGCGCGTGAAGAGACGCGGAGGCACACCATTTGTCTTCTGTAGAGTTTAGCATCTTGTGGAACTCTTTCTCTGTGGGAATAAGGTTGAAAATCGATTGAACGATATTTATAACTACTACTTTATTATGTGGGAATAAGGTTGAGAATCGAAATATATTTTTAAACTACTATTCTAAGTGTAGGATCTTTCTCTGTGGAAATAAGGTTGAGAATCGATCGAACAAACTTTGAAAATACTACAAAAAAACTATGAACTAGAACTCTTTCTCTGTGAGAATAAGGTTGGGAATCGATTGAATGGTATTTTTAACTACTAACCAAAAAGTATCAAAGTGTGGTAGTCTTTATCTGTGGGAATAAGGTTGAAAATCGATTGAACGATCGTTTGAACAAGTGTTTCCAATCTTTTTCTGTGGGAATAAGGTTGAAAATCGATTGAAATATATTTTTTAACTACTGTTTTTAATATGCTAAGCTAGTTAGTTTTTTGTCAGTGAGAATAAGGTTGGAAATCGAAGCCCTTTATAATGTTAGACCCACCAATACTTTGACGACCTCTGTGGCGCAGTGGGTGAAAGCCCGCTTGAGACGCAGAAGGTTGCGGGTTCGATCCCCGCCGCGGGATAAATGTTTGTATCATCTGCAAATATTTATCTCGGGTCTGGGTGTTTCTACGTATAATATGTATGTATTTGCGAACAAAAAGTATATAAGTAGTATATAAGTAGTATATCAGTTATCTGGTTCCCATAGTACAAGCAATGCTTAATTTGGGGCTAGATGGTGCTGTGTGAAATTGTCCAGCATTATTTACTTAAATACTTTTTAACATAATATGTTATGTATCTATCCCTCATACAACTTACCATCTAAATCATCATCATCCTCATCATAATCCTCATCAGAAAAGTACTCAGTGAGGGAACTGCCAGCGGAAGCAGATTGTGCAGACATTATCGAGTTGGTCCTGCCCTGTTCTGGGAGAGATGTGCTCGTGTGACGTATACCATTTGATCTGAGGGGTAAGGTTCAATATTGAATGACAACTTTAAATAGAAATACCGTATGATTGGAAGAAATAAGGTTTAATATTGAATGGCAATTTGAAACAAAATTGATTCATTTGATTTGGTATGGAACCACGATACAATTTATGTACCGTATGATATGAATAATAACTAAGCTACGACCCTGATGTTTTTAAGAAGAGAGTTAATAGGCACCTTCTGGGTAGGCTCGCTCCATCGTAGACCTCATTCTTGCCTATGTAAGTTTCGAGGTCAAGAGTCGACCCATTCATCATAAAAAAAAAAAAAAAAAAAATAAGGTTCAATTTTGAATAGCAAGTTGTTCATTACCACAAGTAATAATTACCTAAATGCATTAGACAGTACTCCACTGTACCCGGCTGAGCTCGCTCCTGTCAGTCCCACAGTTGGGCTTGCTTCCACCGGAGGCAGCTTTTTGTTCTTTATCAGCACCTGACGATATTAACTTAGACTTAGACGACCTCTGTAGCACAGTGGGCGAAGGTCCGCTTAGGACGCAGAAGGTTGCGGGTTCGATCCCCGCCGCGGGACAAATGTTTGTATGATCTACAAGTATTTGTCTCAGGTCTGGGTGTTTTCTATGTATGTATTTATTTACATACAAAAAGTATTTAAGTAGTATATCATGTAGTACCCATAACACAAGCTCTGCCTACTTTGGGGCTAGATGATGCTGTGTGAGTAGTCCAGCATTTTTTTTTTGTTAGGTAACATATTTTGTAAAATATTGTAAAAAACCGACATGTCGTAGATTTTAAGAAATCCGAGCATCTTGCAGATGTTTAATATAATGTTGTTAATATAATTTTTAACACCCTTGCTCGTAAAGCTGATGTAATTCCACCGGTTTTAAATATGTAAAGCGGGTCATAACAAACGCGTGTTATCAAAGAAAATAGTTATGTTATAGTCCATACAAATTCCATAACAGCATTATTTGCCATTTCAAATATGGAACTGATCGCCGCCGAGCTGGAGTCGTGCCTCCAGCTAGTGAGCAGCGCGCTGTTGCTATTCAAAGGAGAACTAATCGCCGCGCGGCGCCAGTCAGTAGGCAGTCTGTTCAAATGGCGGGAAAGCAACAGTGTGCATTCACAGATTGAGTATAATTCAAATGTTTTTTTTTCTGTTTCCTCGCAAATGTGTTAAAAAACGTCGTACGATATACGTGCGTATTGGTTATAACATGCTCGGCTCAATTACGCCCTCGCCTGCGGCTCGGGCTGAAATTCCGCCTCGCATGTTATAACCATCTTTACGCACTAATATCGTAATGTACTATTAATATAATTTTCACCTTACTAGCTCAAAAAGGGCGCTTTTGCCGCGTAAAAACAGTGAGCAAAACTCTACTTTGCTCACACTATGAGGAAAAGTGATTTGAATTTAGAATGCTGCAAGCAACCAATGAGAATCGAATATTACAGGCCGCAGCGTGCGCCCGGCCAGGCGGCGGCCAGGGGGGGGGGGGGGCAGGACTGTAGCCTGCCACTTGAGGGGCAAAAAAATTATAATGGCGGGAATCGGTTTTCCTTACATCTTGTATTTTTTCGCTAGTAAGGTGAAAAGTTGCATGTATCACACGAGAGCAAAATATTTTGTTGCTTGTGCTTTTGAATCCCTCACTACACTCAGGATTCTAACTACATAGAACAAATATAGAATCCCTCGTTTGTTCGGGATTCAAACTCTGCACTCGCAGCAAAAACTAATTTTGCTCTCTTGTGGTACAATGTACTATTCTATGGCGGCGATCAATGGGTTAATTGGTAAGCAATATAAATTACCTTGTATTTGAGTTGCTCGGGACTGGGCAGCCTCGGATCATCTGTGTAGTCGGCTTCGAACAGGAATGACGTCACCAGCTTCTCTCCAAACACTGCCTGGATGCACAACAAGATCAGTATAATGAGGCATTTGGGGCATAGACTAAGTTTAAGCTTTTTTACTTGCTAGGCTACAAACCGTACCAATCACTCACTATCTACGCCTATTTTAGGCGTGATTAGAACACAAACATACAAACATCTAAACAAACTCACAAACTTTCAGCCAGGCGCGGTCCGAGGGGGGTGGTCACAGGGGACATGACCCCCCCCCCCCCCAAAACCGTACACGTCCAATAGTAAAATCTTGTTTATTGTGCAATAAAGTCTAATATTAGTTTAGTGACCCCCCCCCCCCCCAAAAGTTCAGTAGTGACCCCGGTGACACCCCCAAAATTTCAGGCTGCGACCGCGCCTGCTTTCAGGTTTATTATATTAGTGGGATAGGATTCTTGCTGAATCTGACCTCAAACGTGCTAGCCATGACCTGCTGCTGAGGCAGGGTGCAGTGGTTCTCGATGCTCAGGATCAGGGGGTACGGAGACGCCACAAACGCGCTCCTGAAAAAAACACAGTGGAAATCGTAACGGCGGTGATGTGCCTGTAGTGGGACAGTAGTTCAGTCTGTGTTGAGTCTAACGAAGTCTAATCCTGCGGCCACACTATCGGGAAATGCCGTTGATTATCGCGTCGAAGGATGTTGAACTTTATATGTACCTACCTACCTAACTACCATGTTTTTGCTATGGTTTATATTATAATTATCATCATTATTATTTTTTTACTACAGTATTTACTTTTCTTTGTTTATTATTTTTATGTCTTTTTTCGTTTGTACAGTGCTATGCTATTGGACAGTTTGTTGCATAATTGTGTAGTAAGGGTGTGTTATTTTACCTTGCTGTAACACAGTTGTAAAACTAGCACGGAAGGTAAAGTTTCGTACTAATGTCATCCTAGCAGTTTAGTCAGACAATACTTTAGCTATTCCTACCTACCCACATTGTTCCTATTACTTTTTTGTATAAGTCTCATTTTTGTTTTAATAACGGGACGAGACGATGCCCGCTGCTCCAGTTCCCTCGTGACCACGATCGGTGCAACCCGGTCGAAACGTCGCGGTAAGATAATAGTTATAATATTATCGAAAACCTATACGCGATCTCGTCCCGTTATTAAAACAAAAATGAGTTTAAATCGTGTGAGTTTAAAAAGTGAATTGTTTAAGTCTATTGCTAAGTTCTTTGTTTGATAAATTGTATTTGTTATTTTTAAGGCAAACCATTTCTTTATGAAATAAATTTATCTTTATCTTTGAACGTTGGTGTGAACACTATCTACGGGAAACGGCATTTACAATGCCCTTGAAGGCTGTTGACGATGCCGTTTCCAGGCGAGTGGCGGTACCTACATCAAAGAGATCATCGCAATTATCAACGCGTTGAAGCAGCCACACTACGCATGTTATTGTGCACTGTGAGAGCGCGACGAGAGCGGACATATTCGCGTTATGCATTAAAGTAAGTAAGTTCGTATGAGTCAGTGGCCAACTCTGGTGACGGAGTTTTTAAGCCATGGCTTAACGACTGAAATAGCCGGGACCCACAATTTAACGTGCCCTCCGAAGCACGGAAGCGCTCAGATGAAAATGCCACTGGCGGTCACCCATCCACTTACAGATCGTTTCGAACGTTGCTTAACTTCGACGATCTATCAAGAACGACTAAGCAAGCACGACCACGAGCGTTATGCATTGATGGGCATTGACGATGCCGTTGACGTTGGTGTGACCACCTACTTTATCGCGATGATCAACGCGTTGATGGGTATTGACGATGCCGTCGCCGTTGACGCTAGTGTGGTCCCTACATAATAGTAAACGACATGATCACTCCTTGAATTCTGAAAGCACTTCTGCCGGCTGAAGGATAAGTACGAACCTGGCTATCGTCTCAACGACCCTCCGAAACGGTATTTTCGTCGTGAAAGTGTGGCCATGGTAGATGACGGGGCTTCCATCGTCTCCATCCCAGCAGTCCAGCTCGACGCATCGACATCCCGTTAGCAATACCTAAAGAAAATAATAAATTTAAGATAGAAATTGTGAACTTGAAGATGTTCTATTTATTTGTAAACAAACTGAACTAGTTGTTTGTCAATCTGTCAAAAAAAACTTTCAGTTCGTCAGTCATCAGTCAATTAAAATGTTTCCATCTTCAAAATGCAAAACACCTCATTCTTGCTGTTATTTTGCTTTAAAATAAAATAATTATTCAGATTGAAAAATTTAAAAACTGATAGATGTATCCAATGATCATAAATAATTATAAAAGATCGTTGGACGTATCTAAAAATCACACACGTAGTGCGCATGTCTTGTTCCCTTCCGCGCTGTATCGATTAGATTAGTCTGGGTTGGGTTGGGTCCTCATGCGGTATCGGTCGCAAGTTATAACTCGATTTGGTGTTCTCGATTTTGATTTTTGGAAGCACGCGAATCAAGCAGACGAAAAGTGGTTATGATTGCTTGAACACAACTAGAACACAACAGTGCCGGCAATCTTCACGTAAAATCAGTTTTCTTAGCGAAAAAATTGATTTACCTGACAAAATGAAAGAAGGAAATTCCGGAGAAATTGATACGAGAAATGTTGTGAAAAACAGGGAGTTGCTTTATCGGATGATTATCAGGTAAAAATCAACAAAAACATTCAAACTATCACATCAGCAGTTTAAACTCGGATATTGCGTAAATTATGAGTAAAAACAGCTTTAAAACGACGTTGTTTTGATGAATTTGGTTAATTTTTACCACGAATCTTCATTACAAGTTGTATATGTTTTTTCGATATATCATTTGAGGTTATGTTATGATGTTTTATTTGTTTCTAGCCAGCTTTACTACGATGGCTTCCAGCCCATTGCAGCTACACTAGCCGCGGCGGTTCATGCTGATCCTCCTTGTCCACCAAGTGATAGGTAAGAAAAGAAAGATCTCAGAATAAAATACAAGTAAAAAAACATATTTAGTTTAGAGCTATCATAGATTGACTGCAAAGGAACCTCGTTCCTCCGAAAGGCTCTTAACCATTAATAAATAATGCTGGACATTTCACACAACATCATCTAGCCTCAAACTAAGCAAAGCTTGTACTATGGAACCAGATAACTACTACTTATATACTTTTTGTTCGTAAATACATACATTTTATACATAGAAACACCTAGATCTGAGATAAATATTTGCAGATCATACAAACATTTATTCCGAGGTGGGGATCGAACACGCTACCTTCTGCGTCTCAAGCAGGCTTACACCCACTGCGCCACAGCAGTCGTCAAAACAATTAATAAAGATGCATAGTAAAGAAGTGATTCAGTGATATATATTTTTGCAGGTTGCTAAACCTCATGATGGTAGGGTTGCAGCATGAGCCAGATCGTAAAGACCGACTGGCCGCCTCAAGTGGGGCTGAACATCTCCTCGGAACCACTGGTTTTGGTGAGTTGACTACATCATTTTAATGTCTGTCAAACTACTACTCGAGATAGTCTCCAACTCTGGTGACAGAGTTTTGGCTTAACAACTGAAGCCGGAACCAACAATTTACCACGTTTATTATTTATTTATTTATTTGTGGAAAACTAACAGCACATAAAAACATAATAAGCAAGAGTTGTTAGTAACAGAAGGCTAATAATAAGTTTTCACAGTTAGAACTAGTGTTAACAAATATTGAGCACAAAGAAAAATTGTTATTATTATTATATAAATTACTAGCTGCGCCCCGCGGTTTCACCCGCGTAAGTCCCGTTCCCGCGGGAATATCGGGATAAAAAGTAGCCTATGTGTTAATCCAGGGTATCACCTATCTACATACCAAATTTCAACCAAATCGGTCCAGCCGTTTTTGCGTGAAAGAGTAACAAACATCCATACATCCATACATCCATACTTACAAACTTTCGCCTTTATAATATTTATAGGATTATAGGATTATTATTATTTATAATACACAGGCAGCTCTCAGAGCTGATGCGTGTATATCTTAGTCCTTGTCAGTGCGCTTTAAATATTTGTCCAGTCTATTCTTGAAAGAGTTCACTGAGGGGGCACTTATCACTGACTCTGGTAACCGGTTCCAGTTGTGCACGACGCGATTGGGCAATATGTGCTCTCTGGGATTGCTGGTACTTGGCCCACGATGCAGCTTTAGTGAGTGTCCTCTCAACCTTTCATTTCTGTTCATGGTATATAGTGTCTCTGATAAATTTGGTACAGTATAAAATCAGAGACTAGTTGTTAGTACACAAATAATGTTAAATTAACAGATCTGGAGTTTGAAATGGACGCGTCATCACTCGCTCCCGAGCCAGCGACGTATGAGACAGCTTACGTGACGTCACACAAGATGGCGTGCCGCGCAGGCGCGTTTAGTTCTTGCGGACAGTTGCTTGCGACTGGCAGTGTGGATGCTAGTATCAAGGTACAAAGGCCAGGTTGTTCTACCTCATGAAGGCGGTTGTGTGTGTGAAAACATGGACATTGTTTCTGTGTGCGTAAGGGAATGCTCCATGGACCAATGAGCGCTCAGTATCACACACAGAAAGAGATCGATAGACGCATTAGAACTTTGTAAAATGAAAAGTCTTATCAAAATTTTCGATTCCGACGGGATTGTGGAACGATCAGACGATCCTCCTAAAGCCGGAGTACCTTACCGCTCGGCCACGGAACCTTTAGGGTCAATGCACATTGAATTGGCAAGCGAAGCGACTTTTAGGTTTTATGGCAAGCCATTATAAACCTTATCAATAAAGGCACAAGATATAGAAACGCTTGTAGACTTACGAGATTTTGAAAAGCCATCTAGCGGGAAGCGCCGGCGCGAGCGCTTCGTTCTACAAGCGTTTCTATATCTTGTACCATTGTTCATAAGGTATATAATGGCTTGCTATAAAACTAAAAGTCGCGCGCTTGCCAATTCAATGTAGCTTGACCCTTAGTCGTTGCAATCGAAAGTCTTGATAAGCTCATATTTAACAGTTAAGCAAAACTTCTTTGAATTTTTTTGTATGGTCTGCAAATACTTTTCTTTGTAGTGTCAATGGTGCATGGTTCAAATCCGCGCAACCACAAAATACATTTTGCATTTTTTAAATTTTAATATTTGCAGATCTTGGATGTGGAGCGGATGCTGGCCAAGTCAGCTCCGGAGGAGGTGGACCCTGGGAGGGAGCAGCAGGGACATCCTGTCATCAGGACTTTGTAAGTAAAGAAATCATATACTTTTTTGATTGTAAATACATACTTATTATACATAGAAACACCCAGACCCGAGATAAATATTAGCAGATCATACAAACATTTATCCCGCGGGGATCGAACCCGCAACCTTCTGCGTCCCAAGCTTTCACCCACTGCGCCACAGAGGTCATCAAATAATGTCATAAAATATGTACGTATTGTTTGTTACAGATACGACCATACAGACGAGATCACAGCTCTGGACTTCCATCCACGAGAACAGATCTTGGTGTCAGCCTCAAGAGATTGTTCTGTCAAACTCTTCGATATCACCAAGGCATCGGCTAAGAAGGCGTTCAAATCTATTACTGTGAGTACTTCATTAACACTGACTGTCTCAAAGATCATTTAGTAGCTATACACATAAATAACCACACTTAGGTATTTCATTGAGAAATGAAAAGTCTTATCAAAATTTTTAAATCCGACGGAGTTCGAACCCGCAATGATCGGACGATCCTCCTAAAGCCGGAGTGCCTTACCGCTCGGCCACGGAACCCTTAGTCGTCACAATCAATAAAATTTTCAATATCTTACAATGAACTTCAAAGTCACACCTGAATCTCTGTAGCGCAGTGGGCGAAGGCCCGCCTGCGACGCAAAAGGTTGCGGGTTCGAACCCCGCGCCGGGAACAATGTTTGTATGATCCACAAATATTTCTTTAATTCTTTATTGTACACAATAAAACACAGAGAAAAAGATGAATGAGAAATATTTGTCTCGGGTCTGGGTGTTTCTATGTATTATATGTATGTATTTACAAAAAAAAGTATATAAGTAGTATATCAGTCATCTTAGTAAGTAAGTTCCTATGAGTCAGTGGCCAACTCTGGTGACGGAGTTTTTAGGCTGCCTTAAGGCCTCCGTCATGGCTTAACGACTTAAATAGCCTGGACCGACAATTTAACGTGCCCTCCGAAGCACGGAAGCGCTCAGATGAAAATGCCACTGGCTGTCACCCATCCACTTACAGACCGTTTCGTAAACAGGGTCACGACTGTATCCCCAAGGCGCGGTAGACATTCTCTCAGATTTTTATATTCCAGATCCTTTGAAGATGTCTAAGGGGGTAGTCAGAGGCATGTTCAAACAGACCGTTTCGAACGTTGCTTAACTTCGACGATCTATCAAGAACGACTAAGCAAGCACGACCACCAGCGCTTCGTAGTACCCATAACACAAGCTCTGCTTACTTTGGGGCTAGATGATGCTGTGTGAAAAGTCCGGCATTATTTATTTTATTTATTTATTTATTTTTAATCAGTTCAATTGAAATATTAGTAAAACTTATTTTTTTCTTTCCTAGGACTCGGAACCAGTGCTATGCGTGGCTTTCCATCCACTCGGAGACCACATAATAGCGAGCACCAGCCACCCAGTGATCCGTCTGTATGACGTCACCACCAGCCAATGTTTCGTGTGCCCCGTGCCCTCGCATCATCATAGGAGGAAGGTTAATTCTATAACGTGAGTACTTAATGATAACAGGGTGCCTAGTATGAGTTTTTTACGCGTTCGGTATCGACGCCGTAAACGTGGATTTGTACTGGTTTTCATTAGTAATGAGCGAGTGCCAAAAGATGGCGCTGCTATTTTCCCATACAAATCTGCGTTTACGGCGTCGATACCGAACGCGTAAAAAACTCATATTAGGCACCCTGTTAAGGGCTCTTGGTCGTGTTTGCTGAGTCGTTCTTGAAGTTTTTTTTTTTTAATTAAATAGGTCAGCATTTGACCTCACTCTGCCTGATGTTAAGCAGTAGTGAGGTTTAAGATGGAGCATGCTAAGTTAAATAATAAATAAATAACATTAGATAAACAAGATGTTAAATACTTAATACTACGGCCCATTTCTATACAAATCTATACTTATCTACACTAATATTATAAAGAGGAAAGATTTGTTTGTTTGAATTGAATAGGCTCCGAAACTACTGGACCGATTTGAAAAATTCTTTCACCATTAGAATCCTGCATTATCCCTGATGAACATAGGCTAATATATCCCGGAAAAGTGAAGTTTTTCCGAGGGACCGCCGGATAATGTCCTTCGCGCGGATTACAAGTACTTCGTTCAGCCATGACGGAGGCCTTAAGGCGGCCTATAATTGGACGCATACGAATTTACTGTATAAAAATGTCCTTCGCGCGGATTAAATGAATAAATAATGCTGTACAGTTATTTTTAATTTTTGATTACCTATATTGTTTTTCAAAATGCTGTATATTTTTCGAGCAGGTTTTCACCGAATGGTAAATACTTCGCGAGCGGCAGTGCGGATGGATCTGTCAAACTATGGGACACAGTGTCCAATAGATGTTTTAATACATTTGTCAACGCACACGATGGATCTGAAGTCTGTTCTGTTACTTTCACTAGGAACAGCAAGGTATGTTAAATCCTACTAATAGGCTCAATGCACATTGAATTGGCAAGCGACGCGTCAATTAGTTTTATAGCGCACCATTATAAACCTTATTAACAATGTAACAAGATATAGAAACGCTTGTAGAATGAACGAGGTTTGGCGAAGCCATCTGGGCCGCTCTGGCTCGAGCACATTCGCGCGGTTCATTCTACAAGCGTTTCTATATCTTGTACGCTTGTTCATAAGGTTTATAATGGTGCGCTATAAAACTAATTGACGCGTCGCTTGCCAATTCAATGTGCATTGAGCTATAGGGTATTTCATGTTAAACTAACTTAATTCAGTAATTGGGTTCAATAAATAAATAAAAAATATTTCCCGAGAAAATCGATTTGCTTCTTATACACCCCTATTTTTTAATTACCAAAAAAATTTTAAACATGGTCTCGGTGTCTGTTACTGATCACATTTATGTAGTTAAAACTCAAAAAAGAGAAAAAAAATTATAACCACAAAAGGAGACGAGACGAGTCAGACATGGATTTATGATAGCTACTGCGGGTTTACTGACTGGGGATGATACGAGAACATAGTTCGAATGAGAGTCTGTACGCGATTGTTGTCTATAGTACTTATTTGTACAGTTTTCATAACATTTTGTTCGGTATTGGTTGACTACAATCCTCGATAACTTTGTGATAGTTAAATAAAAAAAGTTCTGACCATGCCATTATCATTTTCTGCATCTGCTGCAACTGTCCTTAAATTTTTTTTGGTAGTCATAAAATAGCGGTGTATAACTTAGTCCATTCGAGCGTGAGACGTGATGTAGCTGCGCTGCGATTGGTCAAGCGTCTGTTCTCCTTGAAAATGTTATGCAACATGTCATAAAAAATCAATAAAAGATACTTTTTGAAGTGAAAATTAAAATCGGCTTAGGAATTAAATAGATACGGTCAAACGTCTATTTACAACCCAAAAATGAAGCCCTGTCAGTTTGTGTAGTTTAAAATGAAAGACCATGTATAATAATGCTGAAAGTTTGTGAGTTCAGCACTCAGCAAAAATATATGGGGACAGATTTTTTGTATGGAGAGTGCTGAAGTTCTACAGAGTTACCATAATAAAATCATAAAAGTTGCACCAAACTATTAAAAACTATGAAACTTCTAAAGCAAAAGATCTAATATTCCATTAACATCAAAACCACCATATTTTTAGATGAAAAACTGAATTTATTGCAATTTTTACGCTAGGGACACGAAAGGAGTACTTTTAAAGTTGATTCACCTATTTATCCATCTCACACAATGTCCCACACGGTATTTTTAACCGACTTCAAAAAAAGGAGGAGGTTCTCAAGTCGCCTGTATGTTATTTTTTTTTTGTATCTTGTTACCCGATTACTCCGTCAATTGTTTACCGATTTTTTAAATTATTTTTTTGTTTGAAAGGGTATACTCCAGAGATGGTCCCATATACATTTTATTCCTGAGGGTTTGGTAGTTTTCCCGTAAAACTCTAACAATCTTCCCTCCTAGTCATTGTAAATCGAATCGACAGATAAGTCTAAGACTCTCTATGCATTATGTCAAACTGACGATTTACTAATGCCAGGAACTCACGTGCCGCGAAACTTGACATAAAATGTATGCAGTTTTGGTAATTAATGCCCTTAGACGCCGGTAGAGCCTAAGCATTATCTGTCGATTTGATTTCTTTTCTTAGTTCGATTTTTATGGATGGCTTATTGATTCCCTGAGACACGCCGTAGAGTCGAGCATTGAAGTCGGTTTTTCTTTTAGTTTTAAAACGTAATTTTTGTTACAGTATCTACTTACATCGGGTATGGATTCGTCCATCAAGCTATGGGAGTTGGCCAGTAGCCGTTGTCTCATACAATATACAGGCGCGGGGACAACGGGGAAAGGTATGTTTTTAAGGTGAAGTGCGCTCTGGCTTACGCCGCGCTCGCCACCCTCCTAGCCCCCCGCCGTGCTGGCCGGCCCGCGCACTATTACACTGAACGTTATTTATAAATGTATTTTTTGCTACAAAATAATACTCCTTGGCAATAAAATAAATACGTAATCCTCTACCGTATTTATTAAGGAACACGTAGACGAAATTTAATTAAAAAAATTTAAATAACCAGCAAATGAAACTGCTTTATGATGAAGATTTAGAGGTAACTTTGTGATTTCTTTCTATCGAGTCAAATTACGTCAATCGTGTTTCGACTCCCATAACTAATAAACTAATATCCTAAACTATTCATTGTCATCAAAAAAATATAAAAAATCGGTGTTTTTATGCCTTAAAAATGATTTGACGTTCAGTCAAAACGTGACTTTTGCGAGCTACAGCACCTTAATGTTAAAATTGTTTTCATAGGCAGGCAAGAACACGTAGCCCAGGCAATATTCAATCACACTGAAGACTACGTTCTGTTCCCGGATGAGGCCACCACATCTCTGTGTACATGGCACTCACGGTCCGCCAGTCGCTGCCAGCTCATGTCTCTAGGGCATAACGGAGCCGTCAGGTACGGTAGACAAATAGACAGACATTGACATTGACGACCTCTGTGGCGCAGCGGGTGAAAGCCCGCTTGGGACACAGAAGGTTGCGGGTTCGATCCCCGCCGCGGGATAAATTTTTGTATGATCTGCAAATATTTATCTCGGGTCTAGGTGTTTCTATGTATAATATAATAATTTTATAAAGAAGAAAGATTTGTTTGTTTGTATGTTTGTTTGTTGCTCCGAAACTACTGGACCGATTTGAAAAATTCTTTCACCAATAGAATGCTACATTATCCCCGATGAACATAGGCTATATTTTATCCCGGGGAAGGTAAGTTTTCCCGAGGGATCGCGGGTAACACCGCGGCGTACAGCTAGTTAAAGATAAAGATAATTTATTTGCTCAAAACATTATGTATTACATTTGCATGCTCAAAAGTTTTAGAATTTGTCACACAAACAACACAACACAAAACCTTTTAATGGTCCATTTTCGTATGTAAGTATTTAGTTTTATAGTATTCAAGATTACTTTTAGTTCTTCTATTGTTATTCTTTTTTCTATGTTTAAGCTTTTTGTACACCACCGTTTTTCTGTTACATCTTTTCCATTCCATCCAAAGGTTGTCTGGAAGAGATCGCTTTTAGCGATAAGGCCGCCCATTGTACCTACTTGTTATGGTACTTGACGACCTCTGTAGCGCAGTGGGCGAAGGCCCGCCTGCGACGCAAAAGGTTGCGGGTTCGATCCCCGCGGCGGGACCAATGTTTGTATGATTTACAAATATTTGTCTCGGGTCTGGGTGTTTCTATGTATAATATGTATGTATTTACAAACAAAAAGTATATAAGTAGTATATCAGTCATCTTAGTACCCATAACACAAGCTCTGCTTACTTTGGGGCTAGATGATGCTGTGTGAAAAATCCAGCATTATTTATTTATTTATTTATTCTGTGTACAATAAAGTGTTTATAAAAAAAAAACACATTACACACAAATTGACGCGTCGCTTGCCAATTCAATGTGCCATTGAGCCTAACGAAACGAACAATTTCTGTGAATAGGTACTAATGCTAGCCACCCACGATCCAGTCTACCGTCCAGTTTGCAGCGCTGCAAACTCGATCAAGTCGGCAGAACGAAGTTCTTTTTCGCTTGTCATGCACACCCATACCAATACACCGTCAAGTTTACTGGACGCCGCATCCAGTCCGCGGCAGACTGGACGGTAAACTTGATCGTGAGTGGCCGGCATAATATTAATTATTGTTTTCAGACATATCGTGCATTCAAGCACGGCGCCTGCTTTCCTGACGTGCAGTGACGACTACCGTGCTAGATTTTGGTATAGACGCAACATGAACTAATTATAAAGATTTATATATTTTCGTTTAAAAATTACCGGTCGTACTAGATACTCAATGATATCACTACATAGTATAAAACAAAGTCGCTTTCTCTGTCCCTATGTATGCTTAAATCTTTAAAACTACGCAACGAATTTTGATGCGGTTTTTTTTAATAGATAGAGTGATTCATGAGGTTTATATGTATAATACATGCATAATATAGTAGAGAAATTTAGTATCAGCATTGCACCCGTGCGAAGCCGGGGCGGGTCATTAGTTAAAAATAAACTATAGATACGTTATGTTCATAGTATTGAAGTTGTGTTGTTCATAGTTACGGTATGTAATATGTTCATAGTTCCGGCGACATCTTTTACTTGCCTGAAATAAATTTAATTTGATTCAAAGTCAAAGTCAAAGTCAAAAAGCATTTATTCAGTAGGACCGCTGGGATCACTTTGAAACGTCTTAAAACTAGGTGATTTTACTCCTGTTCCTTCGCGACCAATACCGTGAAGAATCAGGGCAACAAACACGGTTTGGGGCCTAGCTTTCTTTTAGGTGATCCATCTTAAATCTAAACTTATGATAACTTAGGTGGTACCTACCTACCAATTGCTTAAATTATACAATACAAGATAGCAGACATTGAGGACACATCAGCCGTCGAGGGGCAGAGCGACATCAGGCCACGCGAATTTATCATTAATATAATCCTTAAGTGAATAATAAGCTTTTTTTATAAGAGTATTTTTTATGTAAGTTTTAAATCTTCGAATAGGGGTTTAGTCGCGTTTTCAGGAAGTTTATTATAAAAAAGTATCGTATTTCCCATAAAAGAACCTTTTACTTTTTCTAATCTAAATTTAGGCAAATAAAGTTTATTCTTATTTCTTGTGTTAATGCTATGCACATCACTTTTTTTCCTAAAGTTATTGATATTTTTATGAGTATACAAAATGTTTTCATAAATGTACTGGGAAAAAACAGTTAGAATATTTATTTCTTTAAAACGTTGTCTCAGTGAGTCCCGTGGTTTCAATTTGTAAATCGCACGGACAGCTCGCTTTTGCAAAACAAATATATCTTGAATATCGGCTGCTTTACCCCAGAGAAATATACCGTATGACATCACACTATGGAAGTAACTATAATATACTATCTTAGCTGTCTCTTCGTCAGCCAATCTCCTAATCGTACGAACTGCATATGCGGCGGAGCTCAGTCTACCTGCAAGTCTTTCAATGTGAGCCCCCCACTGCAAATTGGAATCAACAGTTAGCCCCAAGAAAATAGCGGTATCGACCAGATTGAGTGCTTCCCCATTTAATTCAATTTTTGTTGCTTTGTGAACCACGTTAGGCAAAGTAAATTTAATACATTTAGTTTTCTTGGCATTAAGTAAGAGATTATTAGCCGTAAACCAGTTTAAAATTAGAGACAGAGACGCATTAACATCATCGTACTCTTCTTTATATCTATCAACTTTAAAAACCAAAGAGGTATCATCAGCAAACAGAACAATGTCACACATGTCTTTTACAAAAGAAGGGAGGTCATTTATATACACTAGAAACAAGAACGGGCCCAATATCGAGCCTTGTGGTACACCCATGTCAATAATTGACCCTGAAGACCTTTCGCCACCTACATCGACCTTAAGGACTCTATTGGAGAGATATGATTGGACAAGGTCTATAGCTTTATTTTGAACGCCATAATATTTTAACTTAGAAATCAGAGTCTCGTGACATACACAATCGAATGCTTTGGACAGATCACAGAAAACTCCGATCACGTCTTGTGAGTTTTCAAAGGCTTCATAGATGTGCTTTAGAAGCAAAGTACCCGCGTCAGTTGTTGAACGACCTTTGGTGAATCCAAATTGATAATTATGCAGTAGTCCATGGAGATTAAAATGAGCTAGCAATTGATTCAAAATAACTTTTTCAAATATTTTACTTAATGCAGGCAGAATCGAAATTGGTCTATAGTTAGCAGGGTCGCTTTCATTGCCAGATTTGAATAAAGGAATAAGTTTGCTAAACTTCATAAGGTCAGGAAAAACACCCTCGTCAACACATCTGTTAAAGACATAAGCTAGACATGGTGCAATATCAATGACAATAGTAGCTAGTATCTTCGTTGATATTCCCCATAAATCCTCAGTATTTTTGATATTCAAAGTCTTAAATGTTTTGACAATATGATCTGCGCTCACATAACTGAACTCAAACTCACTGTTAATCTGAGTAACACCAGTTTCTAGATAGGCGAGTGCGCTAGAAGCTGAGGAATTGAGTGACCGGGTCGCAACCTGGGCTACATTAGAAAAAAAACTATCAAACGCGTTAGCTATTTCAGTGTTATTGGATATAAGAGTATCATTAACTTTTAAATTTATCTGTTTAAAACCATGTTTTGATTTACCTGATTCATTATTTATTAATTTCCAAGTGGCTTTAATTTTATTCGAAGAAGATTCTATTTTATTTCTCAAATGCATTGATTTAGCTGCTTGACATACTTTTTTAAATATTTTAGAATAGTTCTTAATGTATAAGATATGTGATGGGTTGTGAAGCATTAGTTCTCTAGTAGCATAAAGATCATACAGTCTATTCCTACTTCGATAAATACCTGGCGTTGCCCAGTCTACAAAGCTCACACAAGCTTTAGTTAAGCAGGTCTTTAATTTAAATATTTCCGTATGCTCCTCAATAATAAGATTTGACAAACTGGCAAATAGGTCATTTGGGTTTTCTACACAAGGTAAAAGTGACATTTTGAGTTCTATATTTCTTTGAAACTTTATAATACGACTCACTGTGATGGGCCGATATGAGAACTTTACAGGTTCATTTAATGTGAAATTAGGAAAAACGACACTTTGACCATAGTGATCGGACTCAAAATTTTTTACTAAAGATTTACTAATCGGTAAACAGTTACAGAAGACATTGTCCAGACATGTGGCCGTTTCTGATGTCACCCTAGTTGGCTCATAAAAGAGATGTTTTAAATTAAAACATTTAAATAAATTAGTTAACCTGTCAGTGTCTACCAATATATCAATATTAAAATCGCCGCAGATTATTAGGTTTTTGTTACATTCAAAAATTTTAAGTAAAACTTCTTCCATAGTGGACTCATATATCCTATGATCAGCACTGGGGGGACGGTAGATACTTACAACGATATGTCGCTCTAGCTCAACGCACGACAGCTCAATAGTCCTCTCGATAGAGAGGTTAACAATATCTTTACGTTCCTTGCATTTCAAGTTATTTTTAATAATAATTAGAGAGCCGCCTCTTATGGCGCTCTTGCGTTTATATGAACTTATTACATTGTAATGGTTAAGATAAGGGAGCAACTCATTTTCTATAATCCAGTGTTCTGTGACACACATAACATCTACATTGAATTTATTTAAAAACAACTCTAATTCTAATTTTTTGCTGGGGAGACCTTGCATGTTCTGATGTACAACATGAAAGGTGCCTGTCTTACCCATTGTCGAAGTGGTCAGTTTAAATGTTGACCCACAGTCCCTATTTTTTTAATACCCTGATTAGTAATATTACTAACCCCCGGCTCGTCAGTTAATTGTGTTATACTACTTATAAGACCATCAAAAATATTATATGCTAACAATTTAGCAATTATCAATTTACTATTCCTACTATGGTACATTGTACCTTTTGTCAAAATAAAATCACTAATAAAATTATTAGTATCTAAATATAAAACGTCACTATGACGACATGTCAAATTATAAAATAATAAATTAGCTTTATGAACTCTCTGGTTCTCCTTTTCAGTTGAGAACTGAGAGTAAGGAAAAGCACACAAAATTAATTTTCCTAACCCTAGATCTAGCTTCTCCAATAAGGTCTCAACAAGGTTGATTATGTCCAAGCGCTTGACACTACTACTTTCGCCTAAGTGCAATATCAAAGTGGTATTGCTGTCAAGTGATGAATCTCTCTTGATGATTTTAGTGAAGTGGTCAATGGGGGCATTCGAATAATCTAGATACCAAAGCCAATTACATAGGAATAATAATGTAAAGTAGTTAAAAATAATTAAAAATCTATTTTACACATTTGCACTGACAGAAAGTTCTTATGTTTGAGTTCTTACTTATTGGTAACTAAGTGTAAGTATACAAAAACGGATTCAGCACTTTATTGCTGTCCCGGTTTCAATAAACTATTTTATTGGTGTAGCCTACTGCTTGTGAAATGTACTATAATAGGCCTATGGAAGTATGGGAACTATGTAAACAGGGAAGGGTTGTATTAGTGGGAATGTATAGTGTTTACTGTAGTGTTTATTGTGTGAGACATTTGTTTTGGACAACAACTCAAGCTTCCACTGATTGTCAAGCTGAGAGTGTAAAAAACTGCGCCTGTGTCGTGTAATGAAAGTGACTCATCGATCCCGGTGAGCGTGTGTAAGATGTTGTGTTATGATTGTGATTTCGTTAGTAAAGAGTTGGTAAATGAACACAAATACTCCCCAGGTTTATCGAAGGCTTCCAATTCGTCAGGATAAGCACAATTTAACAGCGTTCCGCTTCAGACATCAGATTTCGTTGAGTCCGTTGGTTGTTCAAAGTTCAAAACTTCATGTCACTTTATTTGAGTCAATATTGATAAAAAAAACGTTCACAAACACTAGCACTAAGTCATTGTACTATTTAGAATCGAAAGGCATAACTAATTTCACAATAAAACATAAATAAACTGGAAATTTATTTAGCAGCAGCTGATTTTACGTCAGACCGCTAGTGTTGCCACACGGCGAAAAAGATAGTGGCGATTTTGATAGTGGCGATTTTGATAGTACACCCTTTACTTATATATTATATGTGTAAGTTTGTGAGTATGTATGTTTCAATTTGCGTGTTCAAGTCTTGTGTTGAGTATCCTAATTCAATGACAACTTTGATTTGAGTTTTTGTGTGGATTTGCGTATTCGGTTCGTCCTTAATATCTTAAGAAAAATGAATAAATGTTTAAGTAATATTTTTTGTGTTTTATTTTCCAAATCCTCTCTGACTAAGTTATACAAGAAGCAACAATCAATTGAAAGGATAGTCATTATCGATTTTCTCGGGTTTTTATAACAAAACAAAAAAAAACATTACATAAATCTTTTTTAATTAATTAAATTAATTTGTTGAACCCAATTCCAGAATTAAGTTATTTTAAAATGAAAGACCGTAATATCTCATAAACATTAATTCTATGAACGTTTGACGACCTCTGTGGCGCAGTGGGTTAAAGCCCGCATGAGACGCAGAAGGTTGCGGGTTCGATCCCCGCCGCGGGATAAATGTTTGTATGATCTGCTAATATTTATCTCGGGTCTGGGTGTTTCTATGTAGGTATAATAGGTATCTATTTACAAAACAAAAAGTATTCTATTTATATTTTATTAAGTACCTATTGTATTTGTAGTTGTGTGCAATAAAGTATTTTCTATTCTATGTAGTACCTATATCAGTTATCTGGTTCCCATAGTACAAAGCTTTGCTTAGTTTGGGGCTAGATGATGCTGTGTGAAATGTCCAGCATTATTTATTTATTTATGAACTTGTGGCGGTACCTAGAACATTATTAACTATGGACTAAGTTGTCTGAAATAGATATTTATATAATCTAGACTCACCTGGCTATACAGCTCGACGCTAGACTCTCCCTTCAACTGATGCCCAGTGAGGTAAGTGTTGTGGCTACTCGCGATATAGTATTGTGAGAGTGGGCCGGTCATCTCTTTCGATATCGTCTCCATTTCTGTTGCTTGCTTGCTGTGAACAAAGTTTAGATTAGCAAGTAAAATAAATACTGTCTTATTCACGTTAAATTACCGGTGAAGCGCTCGTGGTCGTGCTTGCTTAGTCGTTCTTGATAGATCGTCGAAGTTAAGCAACGTTCGAAACGGTCTGTAAGTGGATGGGTGACCGCCAGTGGCATTTTCATCTGAGCGCTTCCGTGCTTCGGAGGGCACGTTAAATTGTCGGTCCGGCTATTTAAGTCGTTAAGCCATGACGGAGGCCTTAAGGCGGCCTAAAAACTCCGTCACCAGAGTTGGCCACTGACTCATACGAACTTACTTACTTACTTAGTACAAGCTTTGCTTAGTTTGGGGCTAGATGCTGTGTGAAATGTCCAGCATTATTAATATTTTTTATTATTTAACGGGTTGTGGAGAAGATGAGGGAGAATTAGGGAGGGTGGGAGAAAAGATTAAGGAAATACGTTGAAAAATGAAGGAAAAAATCAATCATCATCAACCAAAGTGGAATTTAATTTCGTGCTTCGGAGGGCACGTTGTCAGTTGCGGCCATTTAAGTCGTTAAGCCATGACGGGCCACAAGGCGGTCTTTAATTCCCAGCTTAAGCACGCTATTTACCTAAGCCTCCTCGCAGACTGCAGACTTTCTATCGGCCGATAGTTGAGACTGAATATACTTCGGCTCGTTATTAGTATGGAGAAATAGCCCGTCTCAACTATCGGCCGATAGAAAGTGTGTAGTCTGCGAGGGGTCTAAAAGTGCGGTGATATCTCGGTAACACCAGGAGGCGACATCTTGGACTGCTTTTGACGAGATCAAGGTTAGTTGCCCCATACAACTGAAACTCCCAAACATTATACAATCATAAAAATCCGTTCAGGCTTAAAAACTATTAGATTTTCTATATAAGAACCTAATAGTTATGTGGCTGGGATTTTTCAAAACTCTCATCATCATTGGCCTGCCCTTAGTCGGACTCTTACCGACTAAAAACTGACGCGTGGCCTGCCTCCATGCATGTCGAGGGGCTCCGGGATCTCCTACGGAACACACCGGTGCCCCTCTCGCATTTTGCCTAAGCATTGTCCCGGGAATAAATAATTAATGCTGGAAATTTCACACAGCATCATCTAGCCCCAAACTAAGCAAAGTTTGTACTATGAATGAGTTGAATGGCACCCACAGCCACGCCCGGCACCCTCGCGGTGCCCATACCACGCTAACCTAGTGCTCCTCAACTTTTTCAAAAACTCTATAGTCTATTGGCATCAAAACTGACCAATACTAATTAAAAATCGCAAAAATAAGTCAAGTATTATAATTTACCTAACAAAGTTAGCTCGTCTCTGCTCCGGCACAAATGCGTAGTTGTCTTTATCAGTGAGGAACCGCACGAAGCCCTCGAAGGAGAGGCAGCTCTCCAGCCGCAAGTATGGGTCTGGTTCGTGTCTCTAAAACATAAATATTCATATTTCAACATACGTACGTCAGTGCCGTATCTTGCTAGTGGCAAGATACGGCGACAAAAGGTGGATCTAGGTAACATAATGGAAAGAGACGAAGAGGACGTTCCATGAAACGATGGAGAGACGAAATCATAGCTACAGCAGGAAAATACTGGATAAGATAAGCTAAGGACAGAAACATGGATCAGTCTGGAGGAGGCTTACCAAATACGGAGTCCCACCCAAGAAGATTGATATGATTATAATAAAAGCTTATTATTATTACGTCAGTGCCACCGACTCGCCTCGCGAGTCTACGTTTTCACCCGTGTCGGCGACTCGCGTGGCGAGTTTAGTATATTTCTACCCTGAAATGTAGTCGGCGGAGTGGAAATGACGTTTAAGTAGGATCAATAATCCTCATTGCCCCACGGCTAAGGATCGTGACTCCGTGCAAGAATCAGTTTATTTATGGTTTTCCTCCATCTGCCACGGTCTTCGGCTTGATGGAGAGCGGAACGGCCATTAATATATTAATAATAGGATTATTAATAGGTTACCTGTATAATATCCCTCAATTGCGCTTCAGTTTTGGGCTCGTGTTGTCTCGTTTCACAGAACTTGCCTAGTGTTGGCAAAGACAGCACACGCCCACTTACGTCTGGATTTGCTCCTGTTATAAAATTGTCAATATGAAAAAACTATATAGGTTTTTATTTCTTATTGTAGATGATTTATACAGCTGAGGCCTATGCCTACACACAATGGGACGTGCCTGGGACATTGTTAGAGATGGAATAGGCTTGTAGCACCTTTTTAAAGGCAACGTAACACCGTCACTCCTCTTCCACTGCGGCCCCACCACCAACGCATCAACGGTGCGCCACCGTTTGGTCGCGGAAGATAGGGCGAACGTCAACGAAACACCGACACGCCTCTTCTCCCGCGACCCCTCCTGACTGCGGGGGACAGAAATTACTCCGTCCTCCGCACCCGCCTCAGACGCATCCAGAGCGGGCCCAACCGCAAGCCCACTCAGAGCGTCCCCGCCTGGGATTCCTGTTGGCTTCACCGTGGGCGTTCAAAGCCCCCCCCATCGCGACAAGGGGGGAGGCTTGTAGCACCTAAACCATCTCAGTTTAATCGCCCATATCCACAGGAAAGACGACGTCAATACGTGTGGAGCTATAGCTGCGGGTTTCCTCACGATGTTTTCCTTCACCTTTATAGTCCTTTTCACGTAGGAACGGTCCTGTGACAAGGCGCTTTTATGTTAATATGTGAAATAATTAAAAAGGAAATAGACAAAATCCTTTTTTATTGAAGTTGTTACCTTTATTAGTATCACTAGATTTCATTTATTTCAAAATTTTACATTGTTGTACAGCGTAAAACGTAAAAGTTATATGTGTCAGGGATACGTTCCTACGTGAAAAATACTATAGCCGACAAAAAGGTCATTATAGTTACCTACAGTTTGTTTAATAGAAGTTGATACGCGTTTTTATTGAAAATGACGTGTTTGCGTAGTGAAATGTAGCCTCGAATTTCAATCCGAAGTTTTGCGAGTTCGAATTCCGGCCGTGCATCAATGGATTTTGATTTACGTACATAAAATGAGGTTCCTATCTGCATAGCGGAACCCTTCTGTGGAAATGATCCATGACGTTTCTTGCTTTTGGTTGCGGCTGGTTTTATTTATTTATTTATTTATTCACACACAACAACACATTACAACCACATTCAATTCATAAAAACTAGGTAGGTACATATCAGATCTTGATTGTGACGTAAAAACTTGTGCGTACTTAAATACCAAGTTAGTTAAAATGTCATGCAGGTAAGCTATGTTAAAAATAAAAACAAAAAAAAACTAAAGTAAGTAAGGTATAAAGAAAATGTAAACAGCTAGATAACAGAAAACGTAGATAATATGATTTTTTTAAAGTTAAGTTTGACTCAGGACACAAGAGTGTCTGAGTTCCTACTATGTTGTAAAATAATACTTTTAATAATTTTGATGAATTGGTTTAATTTGGGGACAAATATGTCTAATTCCAGATGATCCTTTAGAAGCTCATTGTATTGACGTGCCATTCTGGTCAAGGGATTAAAAAACGAGATGTTATTTTTGTATATTTGTAGGGCAAACAGATTAGACGCGTTAGAGTTACGAGCTCTGAATTTGATATTGAATGACAACACCGATAGCAACTTAGGGGAGTCAATTAATGAATGAGTTATTTTGTACAGATAGATAAAATCATAATAGACACGCCGACTTTCCAAGGACTGAACATTAAATCTAAGTAGCCTCTCCTCGTAATTCAGACCAAGGCGACCAGGTTCCAACCGATAACATAACAGCCTAAGGCATTTTCTCTGAACTCGTTCGATATTATAGCTATGGATCTTATAGTTTACGTCATTATTCATTCATCGTGTCAATGTAGGTACTTATATTATGCTCTTTATGCTCCAAAATGAAGCCACCGCTATGGCTCTATCTGAAGCTGCAACAAGGTCTTCCTGGGTGCAGCTGGTTGGGCACAAAGGGCAGGAAAGGGGATGCTACATATTTTGTGTTGGGGCTCCGCACTCACACTGGATTTTGGAAGGATCCCCCATTTGGCTAAGTTACTTTTGCATCGACCAACCTGCGTAGTCTATTGAGCGACTTCCAGATTGGCCAATGCAGGCGTTCTGCCGGGGTAACAAAGTCCAGAGGAAGGGGGTTTTTGCTCTTCCATAATTTATTTATTGATTAAATCTTACAACTATCTTTACAGGTTTAACATATTAT
Organism: Epirrhoe alternata; assembly: GCA_963565295.1. NCBI lineage: Eukaryota > Metazoa > Arthropoda > Insecta > Lepidoptera > Geometridae > Epirrhoe > Epirrhoe alternata. The sequence goes on from OY751402.1 coordinate 1,349,225, forward strand.
ACAAAATTTAAAAAAAAACGCGTCTTACTTCCACTGCGCTCTTATCTATAGAGTTCACGTGTCTTAACATACTTTTACGGCTCTACGGTTGTACTACGTTTTGTAGCTTGATTTAAAAAGAGGTTATGATGTTACCTGGTAAAGCCGCGGTTGCAAGTAGATCGAATGCTTTCTTCCTACTCGCTTTGTCGGTAGGCTGCTCCAAGTCCAATGATCCATTCCTTGTTAATAGGCCTAGAATTAAGTAGAGGTAACTAATAATACTTACTCAATTTGATTCTATGTTTAAGTTTGGAATAGAAGAAAGTTGGAAAATATTTTTTCATAAAAGCCAAACACGGATCATTTTCTGATAATGAGGAGTTTTATTGAACACCATAATTTTTAATTTATGGGGAACTTGACCCGTGTGCTGAGTTTCAACTCAATTCGCCTTTTTTTCTGAATAGTTCCGTTGAACAGCTCGGATCAGCTCGCTCTCATTATTATTGCATTACACCAAAGACACCATATGTGTGCCGAAATTCAGCTCACTTGGACACCGAAAGTCGGTCGAATTCTTGCAAGATTTGAACCGGACAGAAATACAAATGATTGCAATTTACTTACATAAATTAATATGTAAAATCTTGTAAAAACTCATCCTAGCTTCCAATAAAGTTAATATTTTCTTACCAGTCCTAAATAAGGCTCTCGTTCGGTAAAGTTCGGGCGAGCTTCGGCTCTTCTCGGCTCCGAGCAATGGCGACCGGTTTCTCGGGACCGCCAGCTGTTCGAAAATGTCTCTCAACTCTGAACGCATTACTAGACTGTGGACAAAATAATATAATAACTTCGTTGTAAAATAACAAAACAGGATTTGTATTCCCAAGGCATGAAAGACATTAACTCAGAAGATAAGTTAGAGATGTGAAAACGACTGAAGTGAGTCCCTCGATGAGAGATCTACTCGTGGTTAGGATACTTTCACTACCAAAATACCTACAAGAAATAAAAACACGAAATATTTCGAGAGAAAGACGATCTGTGTGGCACAGTGGGTGAAAGCCCGCTTGAGACGCAGAAGGTTGCGGATTCGATCCCCGCCGCGGGATAAATGTTTGTATAATCTGCAAATATTTATCTCAGGTCTGGGTTTTTCTTTAATAAATAATAAATAAATCTGGTCCCCATAGTACAAGCTATACTTAGTTTGGGGCTAGATGATGCTGTGTGAAGTTGTCCAGCATTATTTATTTATTTCATTCACAGTTTCTACAAAACTCACGTAACAACATCAACAGTACCTAAGCGCTTCCGTGCTTCGAGAGGTCACGTTAAATTGTCGGCAAGTCGTTAAGTCGGTCACAGAACACAGATAGTGAGGTAGCCCAAAAACTCCGTCACCAGAGTTTGCAACTCACGAAGTTATTTATTAAAAGATGGATTTTGAAATCTTCAGTAAGAACTCACCTGAAACTTCTAAATAAGGCAACGAAGTCCATGAAGTCAAGTTGCGTGTCGTATCCCACAGATCCTGTCCTCAAATGCTTCAGATTCTCCCAGAAACGTTCGCTGGTCTCCAATCTTCTTAGACTGAAAGAAAACGATACTAAACTTATAAAATTGTATAGCTGCGTTTACGCTTGGCAACTCTACTGCCAAACTCCGAGATCTTATCATGTTTTCTCGCTTGCACACCAGTAACCGCGCATATAATGTTCTCTCGCTTGCACGCTAGGTTCGCCGAGGCTTATCAGCGTGCAAACGCGCTCGCAAATTCAATGTGTAGGGGACACCTGCCCCACTTTCCATGACTGCCCTATCTCTACGGTAGAACACACACACACACACACACCCACACACACCCTTTTTAAAGTAAAAAGTACCTACAGTCCTGGTAACCCCTACTCGAGGCAACAAAGGGGGCTACCCATCGATGACACTGGCCGTACATTAGGCTAATTAAAATCTAAAGTAGGTCATAGGTCAAAAGTCAAGGTCAACAAAGGGTGCGCAAAAATAGGTCAAGGTCATTCAAAATCAGCAAAAAATATTATAACGCTCTATTTTATTAGTATTTTTACTGTATTTTATTAGCATAATTTTATTTTTATTAACGCAAAGTTATTTGATTAGTTGCCATTTTCCAAATTAAATCTAGAGAGATCAAAATGTTTTATTTTGTGCTCTTGATGACATGAAACTGGTTCAGAATAGCTGGGTAAACTTCACTTCGACACACATCACGCGAGGTCAGAAACAAGGTCAAAGGTCACCTGTTTCTATTCAGCGAGCCAGCCGTGATGGTGTTACTCATAGCGGAGAAACTATGTTCGAAGGAGCAAGATTTATAAGTATTGTGAGGTCAGAGGTCAAAATCAAGGTCATAGGTCAAACCTGCTTCTATTTGGAGAGCCAGCCATGATGCTGGTAGCAGCCGCGGTGAGGCTGCTGTGTCTTGGCGCACAAGGGTGGTACTGGCTCATTGTAGCCGAGTAGGAGCTGAAAGAACACAGGGTCATTTTTATAGGTGGGAAATTGTCACAGGTTTCATACAAAAAATATGAGAAATTATGTTTTTATATGCGTTAATATGAACGAACGGTGAAGGAAAAAATCGTGAAAAACCCGCAGTTTAGCTCTACATGTATATATTATGTATACTAATTCTTCTGTCTGTGGCATAAAATAAAAAGTTTCTATTCTATTGTCGTTGGTACATGTATTGTGGTTTCCCGTTGATAATTTGATTGAGAGGATGGCCTAGCTAAGTGCTATGGAGGTAGGCCACGCGTCAGTTTTTAGTCGGTGAGAGTCCGACCCCTTCCGCTGTCCCCACGGCGCGGTCGGGTATCCATAAGGGATTTTCTGACGTTATAAAAAAGAAAGGCTGTTCCTTCTCAAACATTTTCCAAGGTACTACAGCGTCCGTCAGTTTAGGCTTACTGACGCTGCTGTCATCATCATCATCATCTCCCCGCCCTTTTCCCACATTATGTGGGGTCGGCACAACATGTGTTCTTCTTCCATTCTCCTCTATCAGCCGTCATCTGTATGAAATAAAATAAGTCCTCTACTCGATATCGCCACAAACTATAACTTACTTCAGAGCTTGTACCACTAGATGGCGCTGGGATCACAGATAAGGGAATTCCCATACAAATGACGAAATTTGTACTGAATCCTAGATCGTGCTTACGATGTTTTCAAGCACATCTAACCTATATGGTACCTACTATCCAACTGCCGGCCGTAAGACCAGCCAGGTATTAGGGCCAGTTGAGCCAACCTGGTGAGGGGAGCTCTACCTCTGGACAAAATTTTTACCCAAAAGTTTTTTAAGCATTGAATCTGACCTGTGTCTTGGTGAGCCATGTACCTCGTCTTCGCTTCTCGTTCCCGAGCCATGACCATAGCTTCTAGGAGAGCTCTTCAGTTCTGATGTGGACTTGTTTTTCTGGAAAAAGAAAGAATTCTATTGCATACCACAAAACGAAAAAGACATAAAAATAAGGGCACGTAACTAAAAGGCAGACAACTGGCGGCCTTATCACTGAAAGCGATCTCTTCCAGGCAACGAGTGCCTAGGTACATAAATGACTCAATTTGCGACAGGAGAGGTTCGCTGTCGTCTTGAAACTATAATAGGGGTTTTCTTGTCGTAACACCAGTTATTTCGAACCAGTGAGGTGAAAGGGTTTGAACTGCACCTCAACAAGACTCCTTGAACCCCTGAAGAGCATCTTTGAGGCGAGAAGCAATAAGTTTAATCCTGCACTAGACCACTAGAGTCAAAGTCCAAGAATATTTAGTTAGTAGGACCGCTGGGATCACTTAGAATAGTTATTTAGTTATAAGATGGATAAAAAAAAAAGTAAGGCCCCACCCCAAGACGTGTTTATTGCCCTGCTTCTTCATGTTATTCGCGAAGGACTATAAACAACACCTTTTTATTTTCTTTTTCTGACGTAATAAAAAAAAAAAAGGTGTTTATGGTCCTGTTCCTTCGCGAAGAAGCAGGGCAACAAACACGGCTTGGGCTGAGGTCTAACTTTCTTTTGATCCATCTTAAAACGAAATAGTCTAGTTCCAGTGGGGGGCGAAGTGATAAGCCTGTAAGTCAAATATGGAGAGCAGATCACTTACCTTAAACTTGATCCCAGTGCTTCGAATGGAGTCTGAGTGTGAATCGGTGAAAGTTCCTTTAACAGGAGTAGAGTGGGATGAACTGCTGCAAATAGACTCTCGGCCTCCGAACACCTGGAAACATATCATCATTTCAGCCCGGTATCACCTACTGTTGGTTACAGGCCTCCCTTCATAAGCTTTTGTTTTATTTCCATTCTTTTCACAAAAACTACTAAACCTACCCCTTTTTGTACCCCTCTCACCCATTTTTACACAATTTCACAGTTTCCACAACATATCTCTCTTGTCATCCCCTCTCCCTCAATTTACGTTTGACAAAAATTTGGAATCAGCTCCCAGCGTCTGTATTTCCGCTGAGCTACGACCCTGTTGTTTTTAAGAAGAGAGTTAATAGGCACCTTCTGGGTAGGCTCGCTCCACCGTAGACCTCATTCTTGCCATTGTAAGTTTCGAGGTCAAGAGCCGACCCATTCATCATAAAAAAGACCATTTGGGGTTTGACGTAGGTAATATAGATGGCCTTACTCATGATGTCTTGTGCTGTTAAAAACTCGACCTTACCCGTATAGCATCAGAGACGAGAGGCTCGCAACAGCATCCATCCTCATAGTACAGGCCGATGTATTTGTTCTTCAACCAGGCCAGGCTTCGGTCTGCTAGCTTGGCTTGGCTCATCAGAGCTCGGATCACAGCGTGTAAACCCACTGCCCAAACCCTGGGAAATATCAAGACCACACTTAGGTATTTCAATGCGAAATGCAAAGTCTTATCATCTCTTCGTCATTTGATTCGGAATGTAGCTTCGGACAATGAGCATGGCATGAGTTCTCTGAGTGAAACTTGTACACAGAAAATGAAGTCCAATCTCACCTGAATGTATTAGAAGGCAGTATAAGATGCATCGTCCTGTTATCGCTGAGCGTCCGTCCATACACGATGGAGATCATATTGTGCGGACTCCTGGAGCACTGCAGGCCGTACCTCCTCGCGCAGGAGACCAGCTCGGCTGTCTCCCGCTGTTCTACTAGCGCTCCGCCTATCCTCATGTCTTTTACGCATTGGAGGTCTATAAACCTAGAAGGTATTACTTTGATTATTTATTTATTTATAGGAAAATCCTAGATACGAGAGTTTTTTCGCTACGACTATGGAAAACCAACAAATGAACCTCAAATGAAAGCTAAGGAAAGTTGTTTTTTGATTTCATTAAATTGGTTTCTTTGAACTGTTTTTCTTTGACTCCATCATCAGATAGGTAGCTCATTGTCAACATATTTTTAAATTGCAAAAGGAGTTTTAGTCATCATCATCATCAGCCTATATCAGTCCACTGCTGGACATAGGCCTCCCCTAATGAGCGCCATCGCGCCCTGTCCTCAGCTCGGCGCATCCAGCTTCTGCCAGCAGCTTTTCGCAGAACATAGAACCAAAGAACATAGAATCAAAGTCATCGACATTGCTCAGAGAATTAGCAAGCTTAAGTGGCAGTGGGCTGGCACATATCTGCCGAAGAACGGATAATCGTTGGGGTAAAGTTCTTGAGTGGAGACCGCGACTCTGCAAACGTAGTGTAGGACGCCCTCCGGCCAGGTGGAGTGACGATGCGATGTGCCGAGTTTCAATTTCAACTGAGATCTAAATTGGCTTATTATCTGAGGAGTTCTGTTTGAACAGCTTCTGATTCCATAATCAGTACGATAAAGGTACCTTCGTAGTCCTGTGCCTAAAACTTACCCTTCATCCCCAACAATGCCGGCTTCGTTCTCATGCGTGAGATGTGTGGTGTACTTCAGGGGGATGACTTCTTCGGGGTTGTATGATAGGCTCACTTCCGGCTGCTGAACACTTTCTGATGGGGTTTCACCTAGGAGATAGTCATAATTAGTGAATAATCACCAAAAAATATTACCAAAAAACTACTATCGGCGATTTATTCAGTTATTCAGTTATTCAGTTATTATGTGTGGTTTAGGGTGGTGTGAACTGCGTGCATAGTGCAAGGAGTATTTTTTCTTTTTTTCGGGATAACCTATGTTTCCCCACTGCTGGACCATCCCTGTTTTCCCTCCTCTCTCCCCTATTATTTTCCAAGACTTGCGGTCGCCAGCTTCGTCCCACCAGTCTTCATTAGAGGTTACCAGTTAGATGAATACGCAACGTCATTTACAGCGCCAAAACACTTTCTAACTAATTACAAGTTAACTAATCAACCAATCGAAAAATAAAAAGACACAACTAGAGAAAAAACCCACCAAAACAAGTGTGCTATTCCTGAGATAAATAGCAAAATGTGTGCAAAATATATATTTTTCAAAAAAATATATTATCTAGAAAACTTTTACCAAGCGTGTCTTTAAAACACGTGATCCAAGATAAAAGTTCGAAGTATCATTTCCCTAAATATGAAAGCTGTAGCTTATACAGATTCTGAGATAAATAACCACAAAATTGCATAAATCGCTCCCGCTTAACGTCGGTTGACGTCACCAGTTGGTGACGCTCACTATACATACTTACTTACTATACATACTGTTTATGAGAGCTTTCAAAAGTTCCTGGTGACATTTTAACACATACCATGTTGTGGATGAGGCAAATGCGCAGTATTGGTCCATGTCAACAGCGCACAGCCCCTCTCCAAACGCAGCTGAGCTAACGTCCCTGCCCACTCCGGCTCACCAGAGCCTATGATGCAGGCTGTTCCATGATGCATGATCTGAAAAAAATTTGGCCTTTACCTACATTTGTAGTGTACATAGACATACATTTATTCCTTACTTTGGCACAGAATACAATCACTAAGTTAAAATATTCAAAGTAAAAAGAAGCTTAAGGTAGCGATGGGCTATTGCTTCAAAAAAAACAATCGAATGAATCGAAAATTGTGCTAGTGCGCATTCGATTGTCGATTCAGTAGTTCCTCACCATGATTATTCGAATAACAATCGACAAACTACTAACTACTATACGCACGCACACTTGCATTGCAAGTGTGCGTTGCGTGCGTGAACTGCGGAAGGCCGCGCGGGGCGGTGCATGCGGGGGCGGGACGGTGTTGCGTCGATTGTTTAGCTGTGTAGCGCAGCGGACGCCCGACGCAAATACTGATAGTAATACGTACGAATATAGTACTAAGTGCGTTGCGCGGCAAATATGTAGTTAGAGTTGGTGACAGTCATTGTCGCCCGCCGTACGCGCCGTCAGTTGATAACAATCGACTAATTTCGATTGTTATCGACTTTTATCGACTGAACCGAACAATCGACTGATTCGATAAAATAAAGTAATAATCGCCCATCGCTAGCTTAAGGGTGCTCGCACAGTCCAGCCGAGCCAAACGCGGCGAACTGTCAATTCAATAAAGAAAATGCTGCTGACGTCAGAGGCGAGCCGCATTATCTGACGTCATCAGCATTTTTTGTATAGAAAAATGACTGCGGCGTGTACGGCACGGCTAAATGTGCGATCAGGTTAATAAAAATAGTGGAGAATTGTGATTGTGTGTCACAGCAGCAAAAAGGCTTCGACTCAGCATTATGCCGTCCCACTGAGAAGTGGTAAGGCGCTGGTATTCTGCCGCAGCCCTCATAGTCACTGGACCTTCTAGATACAGCAGGAGGTAACATGCCTACACTCAAGGACGCTGTAGTGCCTGTATTATTTTAAATGGAATAGTTTTGTTGCATCTTTAGACGACCTCTGTAGCGCAGTGGGCGAAGGCCTGCCTGCGACGCAAAAGGTTGCGGGTTCGATCCCCGCGGCGGGACCAATGTTTGTATGATCTACAAATATTTGTCTCGGGTCTGGGTGTTTCTATGTATAATATGTATGTATTTACAAACAAAAAGTATATAAGTAGTATATCAGTCATCTTAGTACCCATAACACAAGCTCTGCTTACTTTGGGGCTAGATGATGCTGTGTGAAAAGTCCAGCATTATTTATTTATTTATTTATCTTTAGTACTCATCAAATTCGGCCTTGCCCTCAGGAAAGACAACATCAATTAGAAAGAAGAAAGAAAGAAAACACGAACGCAACGACACAAAGATACATTTAGGTAAGGTAAGGTACCTAGGTACTAAAACTAAAATATTCCATGTTGAACAATTACCTACTTATCATGTTAACATGTCCATGTACTTTGTTCGTCCGCTTGCTGAATAGGTGAGGACTCAGCATTTGTCTGGTTTTGTAACCAGACGCTGTTTTTCAGCCTTACCCATAAGGAGTAGGAAGGAGAAGGGAACTGGAGGGAAAGGGAAAAGGACAGAAGGGGAGCGATAACTAGAGTCTAAAAATTTAAACAAAAAAGGAAAAAACGGTAATTTAAGGGCTGGTATGACATGAAGCTTCTAAGCGTTAGCTGACTAAGCGAGTTTCTTTCATGTTTTCCTTCACCGTTAAGAGCTCATATGAAACGCAAAGTTTCCTATTTGACTTTCACTAGCTATCATATGACATACCTGCAGTATATGCCTATCCATCCTTTCCCCTCCCCCAGGAGCAAGTGGAAACATGGACACCCCATGATCATGCGGCAAGGGTTGCACGGGACAGTAGCCTCCTCCTTCCAGCTCGTACAAGGCTTCGTCTTCAAAGCAGCCCGTGGTCTTCTGACTGGTCTGTAAGAAGACTGGCTCCTCACACCCCGACATCGCTGCTCTGCAGATAATTTGAAAGATTTATTACTATTTAACACTTAATAGATCAGACTGATTCGTGACCAGTGTGGAACACTGGTCCCGCCTTCCGATCTTAAAAGGTCGTATTTCGAATCCAGTTCTGTGCCAATGAGTTTTTCTGGGGAAAAATGTACCTACTATTATGTGCAATATTGCCTGCACCCCAAACGCTGAATTAATAAAATATGGCAAGGAAACCAGCATGTCAAATTATGACAAAAAAATGTTAATCATCATTTACAACCAATTATTATTTTGTTTGTCAATGTTCAACATCACGGGACTATGGAGTCCCGGACCTTGGACATGGGGCCGAATCCAACACACAGAAGCCTTTTTGACAAGCTTTGATCTCATGTGACCGCAGGGCACCTTTGAGTAGAGGTGTCGGGGAGTAGCGACCCCGCGGGCTTGCCTGGACTCGAAGGAGACTATTTGGCCCAGATAGATGTACTCCTGGGCCAAGACGACCTCTGTGGCGCTGTGGGTGAAAGCCCGCTTGGGACGCAGAAGGTTGCGGGTTCGATCCCCGCGGCGGGATAAATGTTTGTATGATCTGCAAATATTTATCTCGGGTCTGGGTGTTACTATGTATAATATGTATTTTGTATTTACAAAACAAAATATAAGTAGTATATCAGTTATCTGGTTCCCATAGTACAAGCATTGCTTAGTTTGGGGCTAGATGATGTTGTGTGAAATGTCCAGCATTATCTATTATCTAAGTGATCAAGAAACCACCGTCTACCGTCACACTGGTCTCTACCTCTCTACGCTGTTAGTCATGACCTATTATTATTTACTTTATTTTATTTATTATCTACAATCAATAAGTAATATCTCACTGCTGGGTAGGTATAGGCCTTCCCTTGTTCATTGAATGCCAATCATTCCGGCCATGTGCCTCACGCATCCAAAATGGCAGATTAGTTTCTAAAAATTAATGAGCATCACCTCAAATACTCATGGAAAACCGGCAGCTGGTTTCTCGCCAGGGTGTGGTGATGCTGGTGGAAGCTGGCTATATGGTCCATTACCGCCTGGGTCCTGTACACCTTCTCCAAGTTCACCATACCCTCTGGACCCACGCGCTTCCAGCCTGGAGACTGTACGCCTTCCTCGTCGAATGATGCTATGTACTGGAAAAATTATTATCATTGACTGACCGAGCGAAGCGTCTCAGTTTCGAAATTGGGCAAAAAATGCTTTTGTCCTGGTCTGGTTGTCCAGCTGTTCTGGTTTACAGGTCGCATTTTTCAACCGATTTTGATGAAAATAGTTCCTTTAGTTAATTAACATTTATTGTCGATCGTGATTTTTGATTGGTTATAAAATAAGGGGGGAAAGGGAGGAAATTTGTTTTAGCGCTATTTATCGACGGATTTCAATCTCAAAAGAGTTAATATTTCGGATTTTAAGGAGTGTACGAGGACCTAAAGAATATGGATGGACCCTGTCTTTGATTCTTACCACATGTTTACTAGGCTCTGGGTTTCTATCCCGTTTACTGTCCCGAAGAGGACTGGTAGTTGTGCTCTGGTTCACTCGCTTCCCGCTCTCTCTTCTGGAGTCCTTCTTCAGTGATCCTCTGAAAGAACAGGCAATTGACGAACATTTTTATGGGCAAAACGGACGGAAATATTTGGCCTTATTTAGATTTTATTTATTGTGTGACGCCATCGAGTAGGTATAAAAAGAAAACCCGTATTAATTAACTCTGCAGCCTTAATGTCTAGCTTGAAATCCATTCCCAGTTATCATCCCAATTGAGCTCAACCAATCACACAATTTGGTGATGGCAGGTGGTGTAAAGCTCTGACCGAGTGGTACCCAAGGGGAAGCGCTAGGAGCCGCGGCAGACCAGCAGCCAGATGGGTGGACGACATAGAGGCCATAGAGGGAAAGACTTGGATAAGATCAGCACAGGGCCGATTGGAGTGGCGTCTGAGGGAGGAGGCTTATGTCCAGCAGTGGGCTATCATTTGAGCTGCTAATGATGAATGAATGATGAATCACACAATACGAAAATGACGGGTTTTGCCATTTTCTGTTATGTGATTGGTTGAGCTCAATTGGGATGATAACTGGGAATGTATTTCAAGCTAGACAATAAGGCTGCTAGTGACGGAGTTTTCAGGCAACAATATTGTCCTGGATATCCAGGATAACGTGCTCTCACGAAGTGCTCAGTTGATAATGCTACTAGGCGGTCACCCATCTCCTCACACACCGGTTAGAAAAGCACGTTGCTTAACTTTCGACGAGCTATCAAGAACGAATTACGCAAGCTACCACGAGCGCTTCAATATAAAATTAAAATGCTTTAGTGAGTATTACCTGTCATCTTTGATAGATTCCCGCTTGAACTCCCGCCTGTGAGTGGGCGTGGATGCGTGGCTCGTGATGGATGGAGTTGCTGATAGAATCTCCCTGGGATACAAACGACATTCTATTACAATAAATATTACCTTATTACAGAGAAATCATCCCTCTTTCTTTCTTTTTGTACAGTGTCTTGTTAACCAATACAACTAGATTATTAAATGGCAATAAATAAATAATGCTGGACATTTCACACAGCATCATCTAGCCCCAAACTAAGCAAAGCTTGTACTATGGAAACCAAATAACTGATATACTACTTATATACTTTTTGTTTGTAAATATTCCTATACTAGCAGACCGTCGCGGTGTTACCCGCTGTCCTTCGGGAAAACTTCACTTTCCCGGGATAAAATATAGCTTATGTTCATCAGGGATAATGTAGGATTCTGATGGTGAAAGAATTTGTCAAATCCGTCCAGTAGTTTCGGAGCCTTTTTTTTACGTTAATGCTTTGGTTTACCAATAAAAATATTATATTGTTCAACGGTTGATGAGTTAACTGTAATCGTAACTGTAACTTGATAAATAAATAAATAAATAATAAATAAATAATGCTGGACTTTTGACACAGCATCATCTAGCCCCAAAGTAAGCAGAGCTTGTGTTATGGGTACTAAGATGACTGATATACTACTTATATACTTTTTTTTTTGTAAATACATACATATTATACATAGAAACACCCAGACCCGAGACAAATATTTGTAGATCATACAAACATTGGTCCCGCCGCGGGGATCGAACCCGCAACCTTTTGCGTCGCAGGCGGGCCTTCGCCCACTGCGCTACAGAGGTCGTCAAGATTGATGATAATGATGATAGCAAGATTTATAAACCTTTCACTTTCTTATTTTTAATTATGCATTCTTAGTGCCAAACACGGTTTTTATATTAAGTATAATTAGTTTGTTTAAGTTCTAATGTTATCTCAAGGTAATTCGTGCTCCTGAGACCTAAGATACAGACCTCCAAGTCTAGTTTAGGCCTCGCTGTTAACTGTAATATTGTTTCGGTTAACTTTATGTATTGTTTATCTACATTGTTACCTAGCGTTCTCTCTTTTGGCAATAAAAATATTTCTATTCTATTCTATAGCGAGAACGCGCGCCCTTGGTGGCAAAATGGGAAGATGTTTTTTGACTTTTTCTTTGCCAGATATTAAAAATGGTAAGGAAATATATAGTAACAATCCGCTAATCTATTCTCAAACAAAGGTTTCTTAAAACTAGTACTCACCCTAAAGCCACCCAACCACCCACTAACCTCTGCCAAGCCTCCTACAACTTAGGCTCGGCAATCTGGAACCGTGGTGGTCAGAGGTTAGTGGGTGGTTGGGTGGCTTTGGGGTGAGTACTAGTTTTAAGAAACCTTTGTTTGAGAATAGATAAGCGGATTGTTACTATATATTTCCTTACCATTTTTAATATCTTACAATGGACTTCCGCAAAGTCACGCCTGAATCAATTCAATTTTTTCTTTGCCTTTCTTCAATAACAAACATCTTATGTTCATGTTTGAACAATAAGTACACAAAACACAGACTAATGAACTATCAAACAGCGTTAATTCCAACGTTCGAGCTGGCGCATGGCGGCGTAATTAAAAAATAACACATGCGGCGCTTATTCAAGTGGGTAAAGCATGATTAATATCCATGTAGAGCTGTTGATACCGACAGGCATTTTGTAGTGTTATTCACCTCACATAAAATGTAATGAAAAGCGAAAATGAACCTTAGGCTCAATGCACATTGAATTGGCAAGCGACGCGTCAATTAGTTTTATAGCAAGCCATTATAAACCTTATGAACAAAGTTACAAGATATAGAAACGCTTGTAGAATTAACCGCACGAAAGTGCTCGAACTAGCGCGGCCCGCTAGATGGCTTCGCCAGATCTCGTTCATTCTACAAGCGTTTCTATATCTAGTACCATTGGCGATAAGGTTTATAATGGCTTGCTATAAAACTAAATGACACGTCGCTTGCCAATTCAATGTGTCTTGAACCTTAGGGTCGGAACTTTACCGAGACTAGAGTTCGATTGGCTCCCTACTGGAGCTTGACTATTTTGTTTTAAAATGGATCAGCTAAATGAAAGTTAGGCCCTAAACCGTGTTTGCAGCCCTGGTTCTTCACAGTATTATCGCGAAAGGACAGGAGTAGAATTAGTATTTTAAGACCATTCTTAGTGATCCCAGCGGTCCTACTGTATAAATGTTTTTTGACTTAATGACTTTGGATCCTTCAAAGGTTCCAAAACCTAGCTCTGAGAACCATCTCCAAAGCGCACTGGTTTGTAAGAAACACCGAAATACACGAATACCTGGAAATACCAACCGTCAAAGAAGAAGTCTGTAAATATGCCATAAAGTACAAGGAAAGACTAAGAACACACACAAACACACTAGCCCGGAACCTCCTGAGTAACGGAGAGAGCGTGGATCATCTGAAAAGATGGCAGGTCTTAGACCTGGACAAGCGAACCTGACTCGTCTAATAGTCAGTGTGGGGCCACCGAATTTAGGGGCGCCACAAAACAACCACTCCATAGAAGGGATCTGATTATGGCTATACAGCCGATGGCAGATTATAGAAGGGAAAAAAAAATTACTTTGGAAGGCCAGGCCGTTACTACTAGACCACCAGTGTTCTCCCTGGTCCAGCTGAATAATATGTCAAAGCCAAAAAGCATTTATTCATTAGGACCGCTGGGATCACTCAGTAGGTCTTCTTATTTCGTATCAATGTTTTAAACCATTTTTTGCTAGCATGAGGCCACCCCAACTGCTTCCTCTCTGGCGTTGAGCAGGTCCTCTTGGGTGCAGGTTGTATTGACACAGAGGACATGAGAGCAGGTGTTCCATATCCTAAGCGGGAGCCCTACAATCGCACTGGATCGCAGGTAGCCGAACTCCCCACTAAGTAGGTAGGTACTTAAAACTAGGTGGTTCTACTTTTGTTTCTTCGCGACTAATATAGTGAAGAACCAAGGTAACAAACACGGTTTGGACGGTGTGTTTTTTGATAAATAAATAAATAAATAATAAATAATGCTGGACATTTCACACAGCATCATCTAGCCCCTAACTAAGCAAAGCTTGTACTTGATATGGAGGTATTAACATCACACACAATATCCCGTCTCATTGTAATCCGTGAAGCGTTGGCACGTATAACAGACGCTTCAACGATGTAACGTTTATCGTTTAGCGAAAACGCTTCATTATAGTAGCTGAATAGCCTAGCTTAGGATACTTAGAGCATTTGATCTCGTGGATTCGAATCCAGTTGCGCACTAATGATGAAATTGTTTTTAAAAACGTAAACAGGGTCACGACTGTATCCCCAAGGCGCGGTAGACATTCTCTCAGATCTTTATATTCCAGATCCTTTGAAGATCTCTAAGGGGGTAGTCAGAGGCATGTACAAATACATATTTGATACATGCCCACATCTTGCAGAAGTTAGTATTCCATACGTGACAGGTTGCAAGTCCATCGCCGCCTATAAGAATACTAACTGGTTTCCTCACGATGTTTTCCTTCACCGTTCAGAGCTCGTGTTAAAGCGCATATAAATTTTACGAAACGCAATTGATGCTCGGCCGGGATTCGATCCCACGACCTTCGGATTGAAAGTCGAGGTACAACCCCATTCGGCCAACACGGCTTTTTGTTTTTAAGAAGTGTTAATAGTAGGCTCGCTCGATCGTAGACCGCATTCTTGCCTAAGTTTCGAGGTCAAGAGCCGACCCATTCATCATAAAAATAAGTGTTTTTGAAGATATTTTTTTAATCTCAAAAATCGCACCCATGCGGAACTTGAACCTACGACCTTTACTTAACAGCAAGAGCTAATATTCAAGGCAAGAGGCAAGAATGGTGGTGGCATCGTCTATACGTCGTAAACTCAAAATATTACCTAAAGGAAATTGCATCTATTACTCATGATATAAGGTTCAAAATAGCACCTCCCTGAGCGCCCTCAGAAACGCCAACAAGTATCATTCTACATTCAGGCCCAGTGCCCTCCTACTCTGAATGAACCTTGTTTTAGGACTTTGTATCGTCTGTCTGTTCCATAAGACTCAAAATGATAAAAGAACTCTAGATTTTTAACTAGAAGATTTGCCAAAGGAATTGGCATCTATTACTCATGGCATAAGGTTCAAAACAGCACCAACCTGAGCTCCCTCAAAAACGCACCGAAGAATGGGATCAGCCTACATTCAGGCATCGCCAGGGCTCTTCCTAAGGCCCGTTCATACTCCGCTGATAGGAGGGCGGCGGAAAGGAAGTCCAGCGCTGGTAGTGGCTCGTCTGATATGCTGCACCAGAAGGCTTTTAGCTTGTGGGACCTGGAGACAAGGAATATGTAAAAACAACAGAACAAAAAAATAAACAAGCACACAATCCAGGCGCGCAGACATTTTTTTTATATAACGCTCATTGAGTTTCAATGATAATGAACATTTTCCCACAGCATCATCTAGCCCTAAACTAAGCATAGCTTGTACTATGGGAACCAGATAACTGATATAGGTACTATATAAATACTTTTTTTTTGTAAATACATACATATTATACATAAAAACACCCAGACCCGAGATAATATTTGCAGATCATACAAACATTTATCCCGCGGCGGGAATCGAACCCGCAACCTTCTGCGTCCCAAGCGTGCTTTCACTAACTGCGCCACAGAGGTCGTCTCTAAGAATGTTTATGGACAATGGTACAATATGTAGAATGAACGAGGTTTGGCGAAGCCTCGCGCCGGCTCGAGCAGTCTCGCGCGGTCGCGAGCTGACGCGCGTCGTTCTTTCTATCAAGCGTTTTTTTTATCTTGTAACATTGTTCATATCTCCTTTTTGCTGAAAGATAAGTTGATAAAAAGTAAATAAATTCGTATGAGTCAGTGGCCAACTCTGGTGACGGAGTTTTAAGGCCGCCTAAAGGCCTCCGTCATGGCTTAACGACTTAAATAGCCGCGACCGACAATTTAACGTGCCCTCCGAAGCACGGAAGCGCTCAGATGAAAATGCCGCTGGCGGTCACCCATCCACTTGCAGACCGTTTCGAACGTTGCTTAACTTCGACGATCTATCAAGAACGACTCAGCAAGCACGACCACGAGCGCTTCAACGATTTGCTAATTTTAAGCTATCTTATTCGACCAATACCTATTAAAAAACAAAACGTACAACTTCACACCCATGGAATCTTAAAACGTATTTTATTACTCTTCTCTAAGCAACTCTATTCAACAAAGTACAATCCAAGTACGTGCCTAGTTACGAAGTTGAAATACTTCAATAGAATTCACTGTATGCATCATGTATTACAGTTTGGCTCAAGTTAGAGGTCACAGTAAGCCTCCTCGCAGACTGCAGACTTTCTATTCTCTTTCTTTTCTTTCTTTTCTTTTTGCTGGACTTTTTCACACAGCATCATCTAGCCCCAAAGTAAGCAGAGCTTGCGTTATGGGTACTAAGATGACTGATATACTTTTTGTTTGTAAATACATACATATTATACATAGAAACACCCAGACCCGAGACAAATATTTGTAGATCATACAAACATTGGTCCCGCCGCGGGGATCGAACCCGCAACCTTTGGCGTCGCAGGCGGGCCTTCGCCCACTGCGCTACAGAGGTCGTCAGGAGGTTTCTATTGGCCGATAGTTGAGACGGAATATACTTCTCCATACTCATTACGAGCCGAAGTATATTCCGTCTCAACTATCGGCCGATAGAAAGTCTGTAGTCTGTGAGGAGGCTAATATTGCTTCTATAACAAGACCATCAGCCTTGTTTGGGCAACAAACTATTTCCGAACGGCACTCGTCGTGTGGCATAGTGACATTTCAGAACGAAATTCTTCTTATCAATGGTGGATCATACGAATCATCTAATCAGTCGAAGCGTCGCGTGATTCGAGAGCTGGCGATTTTTTGGCACAGAGAATCAGCATTGCCATTCAGTGTGGCAATGCCGACAGTATTATGGGCACGCTTCCGACTGGCAGTGGATCAGATGAGCTATCTATAGATCGTTTTTACGACGATCCTTAGATAACTTGACTGATTCTATTGTATTTTGTAATTTTATGTAAATATTGTAGTAGCTTAGTTTCTGTAAATAAACTTTAATTATTTTAATTTGCGCTGACTCTATATCTTTAATATTGTTGATTGAAGAAGTAGGACCGCTGGAATCTCTTAGAATAGTCATAAAACTAAGTGTTTCACTCCTGTTCCGTCCTGTCCAGTGTACGGGCAAAATTGTACGAACTGTAGATGTGCGCCTGTGACTTCAAATCTGTGTCATACTGTACGGTATTCTCGTAGCACTGCTACGGCATTCGTAGCACTGCTACGGAATTCTACGAACTAGCGAATGTTAGCTTATTGGAACAATGGCAAGCGTTTTGCATCGCTGATTTTGTTTTGTTAAAAGGAAACTAAAAGGAATTAAAATACTATGAACGTATTAGCCCAGATAAATAATGCTAGTATTAGTATACAGGCTGTAAAAATACAACTACAGAAAACTGAGGGGTTGCAATCAAACATGATTCTAAACAGAAAAGCTCTTTTATTATGCGAACTGCAAAAATTTGGAATCAGCTTCCCGCGTCTGTATTTCCGCTGAGCTACGACCCTGTTGTTTTTAAGAAGAGAGTTAATAGGCACCTTTTGGGTAGGCTCGCTCCATCGTAGACCTCATTCTTGCCTATGTAAGTTTCATGGTCAGGAGTCGACCCATTCATCATAAAAAAGACATATTCAGCGAAAAAAAAACGCTAAAACAATTTTACTTATACTAGTCATTTTATGTCATTTTCGGTTATTTATCACAAGTACAACATACTAAGATCATACCTATCTAATAATTTCATTTAAAGAAAAAAGCAGTTAAAACTTAAAATCCAGCAATCTACGTAAAACAACGCGCCCAGAACATACGCAAACAGTACTCTTCAAACGCTGTTTTCTCCGGATATAATGATTTTTCGGAAAATCCTTTTGGATTTGGTTGTGTGTTGAGATGCTGTACCAACCTTTCGGCTTCGGTAGACATCTTTTTACGCCCTGTATAGTATGTATTGTTTTGGTTATGTGAATACAAACTTGACCTTTCGCCACATAATTTTCTATTTTCTATTTGTGAAAAAAATAGGTACACAACATTCCAACAAATAATGAAGAAAATGAAGCTTTACCAATTGTTCATCAACTTAAGTAGCTTACATTGGGAAAGGGGGCATAACGGGGACGCGGGGCAAGACGGGGCTTTGCCAAGGGTTATTATTGTAAGAAAAAAATCTAAATTGTTTATGTTACTTACCAAATTATTATCCAAATGTTTCGTTATTAGGTAAACGATAACTGGATACCATTAAGCTGCATTAAATTATCAATGGCGTCGATTCTGTTGTTCACTGACTAAACTTAATTAAACTAAAACTTGAACGTTCTTATTTCGTTCTCACTAAAGACGAAAATAGCATGTCGTTGAAAGTGACATAACTAAAAGTTTAATCAAAATGGCGCCTCTGAGCTACTATAGCAGCTGTTTTATATGGCAAGCAAAATGGTCTTGACTAAATCTACCCACAAATACTTCATTTTTACTAAAATTAAGAAATTTTAAGAATGCCACTATAATAGTCATTCTATTTTGGACTATAACGTTAACGTTAACGAAATAAGAACAAAGCATTTTAGTTTAGTTAACACCATTATTTAGTTAACAACAGAATCAACGCCATTATTTTGATAATAATGCTGTTTACCCCTCTTTCCCCTACCATTAATGTGTCATGTATTTTTGAGATAAAAATGATCTATTGATATATTTAAAAAAATATATTCTAATTTAAAAATCTAGTTTATTCTAAACTAGCTTCTGCGCGCGGCTTTGCCTGCGTGGTACCAACATTTTGAATAGCCTATAAGCTATTCCAGGTCACTCTAAGCCTATTCCAAGTTTCATCCAAATCGGTTCACTGGTTTAGGCGTGATTGAAACACAAACATACAAACATCTAAAAAACTCACAAACTTACTGACGACCTCTGTGGCGTAGTGGGTGAAAGCCCGCTTTGGACGCAGAAGGTTGCGGATTCGATCCGCCCGGCGGGATAAATGTTTGTATGATCTGCAAATGTTTATCTCGGGTCTGGGTGTTTTTATGTATATTTATTTACAAAAAAAAGTATATAAGTAGTATATCAGTTATCTGGTTCCCATAGTACAAGCTTTGCTTAGTTTGGGGCTAGATGATGCTGTGTGAAAGCATTATTTATATTTATTTATTTAACTTAATAATATGAGTGGGAAACCTAGACTTTCTTCTTCAGCTAAAAAGTCCAGGTCAAGATTTAATTTCAAAGTTTCACCTGATCTCGCGATACTTGGTAGTTTGTAGGTCAAGATGTGCTTATATTAGCATCTGCGGTGACCCTGAAGAAAGGGCTGGTGGGACATGAATCTCTAATTTTTAACCTTGATCCCACTCATACAATAATGATGAAAGTTTGTGAGTTTGTTTAGATGTTTGTATGTTGGTCTTTCAATCACGCCTAGAATAGATAACCGTATAATAATAAATATTTAGTATAGGAATAAATATTTAAACTGAGATTAAATTGTAGTTGGATTATATTATTTAAATATTTATTCCTATTATTAATAATAATAATAGGAATAAATATTTAAACTGAGATTAAATTGTAGTTGGATTATATTATCTGGGATGGTAGGTAGGTCTAGAAGTAGGTAATTACTAACATACATAAATCACGCCTCTTTCCGAAAGGGGTAGGCAGAGATAGATATACACCGCTATTTTGATATTACCAAAAAAATTTAAAACATGGTCTCGGTGTCTGTTACTGATCACATTTATGTAGTTAAAACTCAAAAAAAGAGAAAAAAAAAATTATAACCTCAAAAGGAGACGAGACGAGTCAGACATGGATTTATGATAGTTAATGTGGTTTTACTGACTGGAGATGATACGAGAACATAGTTCGAATGAGAGTCTGTACGCGATTGTTGTCTATAGTACTTATTTGTACAGTTTTCATAAAATTTTGTACGGTTTTGGTCGACTACAATCCTCGATAACTTTGTGATAGTTAAATAAAAAAAAGTTCTGACCTTGCCATTATCATTTTCTACATCTGCTGCAACTGTCCTTAAATTTTTTTTGGTAGTCATAAAATAATAATAGTCGTAAATCAAATAGCGGTGTATAGATAGAAAATACTTTATTGCACACCACAATAAAAATAAACAAAAATAGAAAACTAAACAAGAAAAACACAATGACATACAATCGGCGGTCTTATCGCTAAATAGCGATCTCTACCAGACAACACGGAGAGACCACGGATCTCCACTTGCGAAACACAACTCTCGCCTCATTCACTCTCATTACATTCTTCATACATGCTCGCCGGTTTAGGGCACTTTTGATAGTAATTTTTTTTAATATCATTGGAACCCTGAATTATCGATTGCGTTCTTACCAATGATATGAATAAGTAAATAATAATATTTTATTTTATGTTTAAATAAATATTTGGTAGAATGTAGCTGGCCACGTATGACCAAAAATAAAAAAAGTCGAGACGGCGCGGCGGCGGCCATTTTAAAAATAAATGTTTTTTAAGCTACTACAATATCGACGCGTTGAATTTCAATTTTAATAAGATTCAGGTTTGTTGGTTTCAAAATACTTATTAATGTATGCCAATAGGTACCTATTATTTAAAATATTTTATGAATAGGCACACAAGAGTTACACAATTACCTACGTACGGTGGATTCAATTAAAAATCCATTATGAATAAAACGCCTGCAGGCAAAGCCGCTTCGTTGTGGCGTTAGCTTAAAATAATATTTTCTTTTTCTTTTGCGTTGTTCATTTTCAGCCAGTGCTCGTAATCCTAAACAAAGAAGGTTGGCCTTTTTGAATCTTGAGTAACCAAAACCAAATCAAAACCCTTTAAATATAAATATTTGATTGAACTACTGGCCACATTGTCTCAAAAACTCTGTTTCAATTTAAAAAATAAAATAAGACTAAGGCTATTGCTACACTGACGCATTTTGCTTTAATCTGTTTCGACTTTGATAACATTTAGCAATCTGGGTGTATCAATATATATTGTAAGAACATTTTTTTAAAAGAATGCCAGATAAACAGTAAGTAACAGTAGTAGGTGGTAAATAAGTTAATATTTTACACCATTATAAACCATAAGAGCAATGGTACAGTCACGGACAATAAGATGTATACACTCCATACTTTTAAAATTAATATCACACTAATAGATGTAGGTTAAAAACAAAAACCGGAAATTGATTTAACATTGAACTAGTGGCGAAATCAATAAAAATACCAGAACATTGTTGGACATGTTGACCTGTACATGGGTTGAAACATTATGGAGTGTATACATCTTATTGTCCGTGACTGTACAAGATATAGAAACGCTTGTAGAATTAACGAGGTCTGGCGAAGCCATCTAGCGGGCCGCGCTGGCTCGAGCACTTTCGTTCGGTTTATTCTACAAGCGTTTCTATATCTTGTGCTATTGTTCATAAGGTTTTATAATGGTGCGCTATAAAACTAATTGACGCGTCGCTTGCCAATTCAATGTGCATTGAGCCAAAGTGACTGTCTCTACCACGCATATATCGCTAAAATGTCGCCTTAGCGAGCCCTTAAGCGACTAAAAGGCAAGGTACTGCTTTTTCAAGATATTCTCAAACATTTCGATAGGCCATTAAAAGCAACCTTGGGCTCAAGCTACGTAGGGTAGCCATGTCTGACGTGCTAAAAGGGATCGCGCTTTAGTGTAGCTTACTTAGTCGAAGTTGAAGCGCTCGTGGTCGTGCTTGCTTAGTCCTTCTTGATAGATCGTCGAAGTTAAGCAACGTTCGAAACGGTCTGTAAGTGGATGGGTTACCGCCAGTGGCATTTTCATCTGAGCGCTTCCGTGCTTCGGAGGGCACGTTAAATTGTCGGTCCCGGCTATTTAAGTCGTTAAGCCATGACGGAGGCATTAAGGCGGCCTAAAAACTCCGTCACCAGAGTTGGCCACTGACTCATACGAACTTACTTTTTAGTCGAAGTTAATGAAACGTTTTGTGTGGTCACAAAGTGGTTGGTTGACAGCTAGTCACAGAATGGCTCAATAGGAACTCACTGAATAAAACAAAATGTAAAGAAGGAACCAACAAATGAATGGGAAAATTGCTATTTCTCTTAATTTTATGCAATTTAATCGGCTATATCTACACTATTATTATACAGGGTGTAAAAAGACGTCTACCGAAGCCGAAAGGGGTAGGTCCGAAAAAATCATTATATCCGGAGAAAACAGCGTTTGAAGAGTACTGTTTGCGTATGTTCTGGGCGCGTTATTTTACGTAGATTGCTGGATTTTGAGTTTTAACTGTTTCTTTCTTTTACAAATGAAATTATTAGGTAGGTGTGGTCTTATTATGTTGTAATAGTAGTATATAACCGAAAATAAAATGACTAAGCTAATATAAAAAAATTCGCGATTTTTTCGCTAAATATGTTCAGAATCATGGTCTGATTGCAACCCCTCAGTTTTCGGTAGTTGTCTTTTACATCCTGTATTATATTAGCCGATAGCCGAAAGAGGAAAGATTTGTTTGTTTGAATTGAATAGGCTCCGAAACTACTGGACCGATTTGAAAAATCCTTTCACCATTATAATCCTACCGGAGACAACTACCGAAAACTGAGGGGTTGCAATCAGACCATGATTCTAAACATATTTATCGAAAAAAACGCAAAAAAAAATGTTTACTGAGCTTAGTCATTTTATGTTATTTTCGGTTATCTACTACTATTAGAACATAATAAGACCATACCTACCTGATAATTTCATTTATAAACAGTTAAAACTTAAAATCCAGCAATCTACGTAAAACAACGCGCCCAGTACATGCAAACAGTACTCTTCAAACGCTGTTTTCTCCGGATATAATATTTTTTTCGGAAAATCCTTTTGGATGTGTTGGGATGCTGTACCTACCCCTTTCGGCTTCGGTAGACGTCTTTTTACACCCTGTATATTTTAGTGTCAAGAAAAATTCATAAAATCTCTTGCTATAAGTTGAAATGTAGATATGACTAATGTTTTAAGTAATATAACACAGAGAATTGTTGGGTAGGCTTGTGGTCCCTTTTGTTAATAATTAATGGGAAAGTTTGACCAACTAGGGACGTATAGTAGTTATAATGGTGTAGTTAAAATTAAATGAGGTCAGCCTGTTAGTTTAGATCCCTCGCAGACTACAGACTTTCTATCGGCCGATAGTTGAGACGGAACATACTTCGGCTCGTAATGAGAAGTAAGCCAAAGTATCTTCCGTCTCAACTATCGGCCGATAGAAAGTCTGCAGTCTGCGAGGGGTCTTAGTGAGATGTACTCAACTTTTAAGCCGAAAGTCAGTTACTTCTTCGTGTTGAAACTAATTATAAAAAAAATGATGGACTTTTCACACAGCATCATCTAGCCCCAAAGTAAGCAGAGCTTGTGATATGGGTATTAGATGACTTATATACTTATTGTTTGTAAATACATCTTATACATAGAAACACCCAGACCCGAGATAAATACGTACTTGTAAATCATACAAACATTTGTCCCACGGCGGGGATCGAACCCGCAACCTCTGTAGCGCAGTGGACGAAGGTCCGCTTGCGACGCAGTAGGTCTTGGGTCTGGGTGTTTCTATGTATCAAATATATGTATTTACAAACAAAAAGTATATAAGTAGCATATCAGTTATCTGGTTCCCTTAAACAAGCTTTGCTTAGTTTGAGGCTAGATGCTGTGTGAAATTGTCCAGCATTTTTTTCTATGACTACTTAAGTACCTTTTTACTTTTATAATCTTAAAAATAATATTAGTTATAGGATGCGTGGGCTCATTCGTTTTCACGGGTTTTCCCGAGTAGGTAAATCCTGATTCCGGGATAAAAAAATAACCTAAGTACATACATATGGTGCCGTACAACTTCCTCTATCTTCCTGTGAAAGCCCCATTCAAATCTGTTCAGCCGATCCAGAGATGGGCGGTACTCATTATTTCATCCGGTTTTCCTAATTTTCAGGTCAGTTTTCCTGTCCTGTACCAGTCCAACAAGATGGCCACCGTAGCTCGACAAGAGATTGTCACGGACCCAGTGGAGGTTATTCATGGATATGACGTTGTTGCTTGTTTTAATTAGAAAACAAATGATTGCCTTGCTGTAGTTGCTGCCTCAGGTAGACTTTAGATTTGGTCGTAGACCCAAGCCATAGTGTTGCGCATCTCTAAGGAGCTCTATGGGGTTTGAACCCCCATAGAGCTCAAGCCCTGTGAGACTGAAGAAACTACTATTAGAGCGGGCTAATTATTATTGACGATTATTTGAATGATAAAAATATTGACATTAATTATAACCACGTCTAATTTCATTGACATTAATTTTAACTACTTATACCTAGATAATGTTATTGTATTAATGTCAATTAAAATGGAATTGTATTATTAGTTGAATGAGAGAGACGACGACGAGAGACGACCTCTGTAGCGCAGTGGGCGAAGGCCCGCCTGCGACGCAAAAGGTTGCGGGTTCGATCGAGGACCAATGTTTGTATGATCTACAAATATTTGTCTCGGGTCTGGGTGTTTTCTATGTATAATAAGTATGTATTTACAAACAAAAAGTATATAAGTAGTATATCAGTCATCTTCGTACCCATAACACAAGCTCTGCTTACTTTGGGGCTAGATGATGCTGTGTGAAAAGTCCAGCATTATTATTATTATAATGTATTATGTGAAAAATTGCATGCGGATCACGCTGAGTATGGCTACACTAAATTGTATCACCAAAGAACTGTTACAAACCCATATTAAGCAATAAAAGACTTTGATTTGATTTGATTTTATCGTTGTAGAGTGCTTAAAATCATTGAAATTCATATTAATTATGTTTCCTTCGTTCACTTTTATCACATATAAGTATATGAAAACAATAATTTGATATTTATTATTATTACTCATTTATTTCAGATCATAATTAATCCATACAACAAATTATTATTACAAAAACTTAAATTTACATATAATATTCAATCAACAGTATTAAAATAAAATAATTAAATAAATAAATGTCACAGAATTTTTGTCAAATATTTATAGGACACCTTTTGCATTAAAGCCATTAAACATAGGTGAAGGCCGTTCGTCCGAGTTTTTCCTTAAAATAAAAACCTTATAGACAAAAGATCGTGAATTCAAACAAGATGATTCACTCAGTATAACTTATCATAATATCTAAGAGTATGAGTGGATCATGGCGTTGAGAAGGGTTGAAAGGGATAGTGGGATCTGTCAGAGTGGTAGCGGGTAGCGGAGCGGAAGCGGGAGCGATTAAACTAAGAGCGATTATATTACATCTTTGCTGTTATAATCGCGTCAGATCTGGGTGGATGATTGTTACTTTTTAACCGACTTCAAAAAAAGGAGGAGGTTCTCAATTCGCCTGTATGTTTTTTTTTTTAATTTTTTTTTTTTTTTGTATCATGTTACGCGATTACTCAGCCAATTGTGGCCCGATTTACAAAATTATTTTTATGTTTGAAAGGGTATACTCCAGAGGTGGTCCCATATAAATTTTATTCCTGAGGGTTTGATAATTTGCCCGTAAAACTCTAAAAACCTTCCCTCCTAGCCATTGTAAATCGAATCGACAGATAAGTCTAAGACTCTCTATGCAATACGTCAAATTGACAATTTACTAATGCCAGGAACTCACGTGTCGCGAGACTTGACATAAAATGTATGCAGTTTTGGTAATTATTGCCTTTAGACGCCGGTGGAGCCTAAGCATTATCTGTTTAGCATTATTTATTTCTTTCTTTCAAGCTTATCTGATGATGGAGTCAAGAGCTGTTCCAGGGAACTCCTCAGACAATAGGCCGATTGAGTTGAAACTCGGTTCGTAGATTGAGTATCATCTAAAATTTTCAAAAATGGTGACAGCGAGCTGATCTGATGATGGAGGGAACTCCTCAGATAATCGACCGATTTAGTTGAAACTCGGTTTGTAGATCAAGTATCATCTAAAATTTTAAAATATAGTGACAGCGAGCTGATCTGATGATGGAGAATGGAACTCCTCAGTTAATAGGTTGATTGAAATGAAATGTTGTACTTACATCGGTGAGTTCAATCAGATCACGGTAATCCATTAAAAGCTTGTACTTGATGATATTTAAAAAAAACTTATTCGTATTTAGATTTTTGTGGATGACTTATTGATTCCCTGAGTCACGCAGTGTGTAATGTCGAACATTGAAGTCGGTTTTTCTTTTAGTTTTAAAACGTAATTATCTTCACACTGGCCGAGCAGATTTGGATGATACGAGTTATGGAGATAGTTTTTTTTACAGAAAAGTGAAGTACCCATTCGATATTACTGAGGGGCCGCACGTAGGTAACACGGGGTACATCTAGTGATAGTTACGTTTTAAGTTTAACATAATTATTAATACAAAACTCAAAAAATTTAAAACTCCCAAGTAGCAAATTTCGAATCGATAGGAGATATTATGTCCTATGGTCTCCATATTATGGAAGGTAGTCAAATCCCCTTATCAACTATTAAAATGCTGTGATGACTTCAAACGGCTAAACAGATTTTCATGAAACATAGCTAAGAACACGTTAAAATTATCTATGACACAAAAAACTAAACGAAAATTGGTTAATCCGTTTGGGAGCTACACAGACACGTTAATAGTAGATTATTCACCAAGGGGATAAAGCAGTGTATTATGTCACGGGCGCCATATTGAATCCTAAGCTCATCGAAGGATTCTTTAGTTAACTCCCGAGCGACAGCGAGGGTGTTTATAGTTGCAACCGAGTGCAACGAGGGAGTTAATGACTAGAATCCTGAGACAGCGAGGGATTCAAGAGCGCCCAAGACTAAGACAGCTTTAACCCCGAGGTGAATACTCTGCTTTTCACACATAGGTACTGCGAGAAAACTAGTGAATACTTACACCCAGAAAATAGCAAGCAAGTCAGGTTTTATAGGTAGAATAATAATAATCAATTCGTTTTTTTTATTCAACCTATACTGTCCCACTGCTGGGCAAAGGTCTCCCCCAATTCTTTCCAACCATCTCTCTCCTTCGATAGCTCCCACCACCCGCTATCGAAGGAGTCGAGGTCGTCCGTTTATTCTCAAAAAATATTTTATTGAGGTCGTCCTTTCGTTCTAAAAAAATATTTTAGCATTAATATGCAACAACATTAGATCGCTCTATAGTTTGGAGGCATTAGCCACACTTTTTCCTTAAATTTGAATAAATTCTACTTGGTGCAGGTCTCTATGGTAAACATTTTCATAGAAACATCAAAAACAAATTCTGAAGAAAAAGATTAGTTGCCACATTTTTTCTTTTTTTTTCGTATATGTTCTATTGGGTGTGGACTCAATAGTAAACATTTTAATAGAAATGTTGAAGTTCGAAATTCAAATCTCATTACTTATCTGTTTACATGAGGCTCAGAGGGAGAAATGAAATCCCATACAACTTTACCTCCCGCCGGTCATTTTGTTTTTTAGGAGGGAGTAATGGTTTACTTTCTGTTAAGAATGTGAGACGAAAAAATGTATGGTTTTCGAAGACCGGATGTGAAAAATTATAAATAACATAACTTTTTGCGTCGGGGATTAAAAATAGATATTATTGACAATTATTAAAAACATTTAACACCATTATTTCACGTTTTCTACTGAATATTAGGTATACATAGAAAGCCTATGACAGTATGGCTATTTATTTACATATTTCTTCTTGAATTGATTCAGGCGTGACTTTGCGGAAGTCCATTGTATGATATTAAAAATAGTTAGGAAATATACAGTACCAATCCGCTAATCTATTCTCAAACAAAGGTTTCTTAAAACTAGTTCTCACCCCAAAACCACCCAACCACCCACTAACCTCTGCCAAGCCTCCTACAACTTAGGCTCGGCAGTCTGGAACCGTGAGCAGCACCGGGGCGCAAGCAAAAGAACACCTTCATTTGATTTCGACACGTGTTTCGCCCCTCCACGGGGCATCCTCAGGAATAAACTTGACTACTTTCGTGCTTTCGTGGCTCACGGTTCCAGATTGCCGAGCCTAAGTTGTAGGAGGCTTGGCAGAGGTTAGTGGGTGGTTGGGTGGTTTTGGGGTGAGTACTAGTTTTAAGAAACCTTTGTTTGAGAATAGATTAGCGGATTGGTACTATATATTTCCTTATTATTTTTAATATATTTCTTCTTTGCAACATTTTTAGTATCTTCTCTCTTCATACAGTTGAGTGTGTGCACAGTCGGCAAGTAGTTTCCGCCGGCCTACAGTCTCTCAACAGCTGAAGGCCGAAAGAAACCCCTGCTAACTGTACATCGTCTTTTTGTTCTCGTCTTCTTCTCTTCTTATTCTTCTTCATACTTACAAATAACAATAATATTTACTAATTCTCTACCGACTGTACCTAACATTTGCATGCTAATCCTAGTAGAACAAAATTGAAACGAAATATTCCAACAACTGTACCTAACCCACATTGTGTTCAAGCAAATAAATCTACTTTCAAAAATCAAAATCAAAAATCATTTATTCAGTAGGACCACAGGGATCACTTAGAACAGTCTTAACTATATAAAAATAAGTCGGGTTTTCCTTCCTGACGCTATAACTCCAGAACGCACGAACCGTTTTCCACGGTTTTGCATTCGTTAGAAAGGTCTCGGGCTCCGTGAGGTTTATAGCAAAGAAAATTCACTCAAAGTCAAAGTCAAAGTCAAAAAGCATTTATTCAGTAGGACCGCTGGGATCACTTTGAAACGTCTTAAAACTAGGTGATTTTACTCCTGTTCCTTCGCGACCAATACCGTGAAGAATCAGGGCAACAAACACGGTTTGGGGCCTAGCTTTCTTTTAGGTGATCCATCTTAAATCTAAACTTATGATAACTTAGGTGGTACAGTCAGCAAAGAAAGTGGTTTACCACTTTGGACAAAAGTTTATGTGAAATCTAAAACTCCTCCACTTTGTTCCTAATAATGTGCAGACGAAGTTTCGCGGGTCAGCTAGTTATCTATATCTTTATCTTTAAGTCGTAGACATTATACTGCCAGTTTGCATTTCCAACATGCTTACCATCTCTTAGTATGTTAGCGTAAAATTAAATTTAAGATTTAGGTATTGTTTTTTTTCTACAACCGTCCAATCAATCAATTAAATTTATTCATAAAACTTAATACATAAAATTACAATTGTTATAAATAACTAGCAAACCCAGCGAACTCCGTTTCGCCACCAGATGCCACCAGATTTTTCCTGAATTTTCTTTGCTATAAACCTCACGGAGCCCGAGACCTTTCCAACGAATGCAAAACCGTGGAAATCGGTTCGTGCGTTCTGGAGTTATAGCGTCAGGAAGGAAAACTCGACTTATTTTTATATAGTAGATTTACATCGAACCCCGCACTAGGCTTGGCCTGTATCGCGGCAATAAACTTAAATTTCATTTAATTTATTCTACTGTAGAGATAGGGTGGTCAATGTGTTTTACAAATAGCTACAGATTACTATCGTTATTGTCAAAAATATTAATACTAGGTACATTACCTTATTTTTTATTAACTGTATGAATACATACATAGAGAATATCATCATCATCTAATAATAATATTGTAACGTACAAGCACTCGAACGTTCTGGAGGCCTTATTACAAGTGTATAAGGTTCAAGGTCGCTTGTGCAAGCGCCAAACAAATATGAACCTTAAGTCCAGGTATTACGGTCCAATCATTAATTCTGCATGTCTATGCGAGAATGTTCGTGGAATCCCTCCCGCGCGCGAGTCGTCCAGAACGTTCGAGTGCTTGTACGTTACACTATGACATTGGGAAGACTAGCTTAGTTCAGCACGTAACAATATGCATAAAAATATTATGCATTAAATATTTTCTGACGTTTATAAAATAGAATATATCCCACTCATATAGTAAAGCTGAAAGTTTTTGATTTTGTTTAGATGTTTAAATGTGTGGATATTTAGATGTTGTTTGTATGTATGTGTATCAATCACGCCTAAACCAGTGAACCGATTTGGATTAAACTTGGTATAGGTGTAGATAGTGACCTGGAATAGTGTATATTCAAGCAGTTGGTGCCACGCGGGCGAAGCCGCGCGCAGAAGCTAGTTACCAATAAAATAAAACAAATAAAAAGCTCCCTGAATTTCCTACCAATGCTAGTATCGTTACAAATACTCACTTGAGTCCAGCAACAATCTCCATGGCTGTGTTGAAGTTCCCGAT
The DNA here is from genome assembly GCA_963565295.1 of Epirrhoe alternata. NCBI lineage: Eukaryota > Metazoa > Arthropoda > Insecta > Lepidoptera > Geometridae > Epirrhoe > Epirrhoe alternata. The sequence continues at coordinate 1,379,860 of OY751402.1, forward strand.
ATGCCAACAAGTCAGGGCAACGCGTAATACGCACGCCAGCGCCGCCTTCCGCTCCTCCGCTGTCACGTGAGAGAGGATCAGCTCTGTTATCCACGCTGACACCTGGAACAAACATGTTTTAGTAAGTATGCATACTATAATATACCTACTTTAATATTATAAACTATGTAGCTGACCCGCAAAACGTTGTTTGGATATAGAGGACTTCACTTCACAGCTAGGAACAGACCAAAGTGATCGGACCTCCTTTCATAGCCAGGAACATTTTGTACTGGAAAACTAAATTGTCGTTTTTAGTATTTTCTGCTAATTATTATTTATGTTTCTCAACGTTTAAACCTTCCCTGGACTTTCATGAATATTTCAAGACCAAAATTAACCAAATCGGTTCAGCCGTGCTCGAGTTTTAAGCAGACTAACGAACAACAATTCATTTTTATTTATTAGATGTGAAAGGACAAAGACATCGACCGTCGCGTCGAAAACGCCTGGAGGAGCTTCTGGTCCATGAAAACGCTAATGAAGGGAAACCTTCCACTGTGCCTTAAGCGAAAACTCATCGACATGTGTATTCTACCCGTCCTTACCTATGGTGCCCAAACATGGTCTTTAACCGAGGCGCAGAAGTCCAAACTCAAGGTCTGCCAAAGAGCTATGGAACGCAGCGTGCTAGGGGTGAAAAGGATCGACAGAGTCAGAAATTCCAGTCTTCGGGCAAAGACCGGGATTGCAGATGTTGGTGAAAAGACTGCAAAGTTAAAGTGGAGCTGGGCGGGACACGTGAGTCGTATGAATAGCGAGAGGTGGGCAGGGATTGTCACGCCATGGGTACCTGCAGATGGGCGACGAAGCCGGGGCAGGCCGAGAAAACGTTGGCGTGACGACCTTGATGCCTTCCAGGAAGGCTGGTGGGATGTGGCTGGGGATCGAGATAAATGGAAACAACTGGGGGAGACCTTTGCCCAGCAGTGGGAAAGTATAGGTTAGATAAAAAAAAAAAAAAAAAAAAAAAAGATGTGAAAGTAAATCTGTCAAAGTCAAAGTCAAAAAGCATATATTCAGTAGGAACGCTGGGATCACTTAGAATAGTCTTAGAACTAATTTTACTTCTGTTTTTCGCGACCAATACCGTGAAGAATCAGGGCAACAAACACGGTTTGGGGCCTAGCATTATTTTAGGTGATCCATCTTAAAACTAAAAGTCAAGCTCCAGTGGGGAGCCAGTCAAAGAGAATTGAGGCTCGTCAAAGTAAGTTTAAATACTCATAAAGTACAAAAAACGAACTGTCTGTCTGTTTGTTACCTTTTCACGCCCAAACCATTGAACAGAATAGACAGAACTTTGGCATGGATGGTTGTATCCCAGGGAAGGACATAGGCTAATTTTTATCCAGAAAAAATCCCGGGGGACCGCGGGTTACACCGCGAGAGCGCAGGTAGTAATAAATAAATCGCTTGTTACACGTACATAACCAGCAATGTACAAGGAAAACGCTATTATTTAATATTTAATCGCTAATATTTAATATATTTATATATTTTTTATAGGTGCTTCTGCAAGATGTGGGCATGTATCAAATATGTATTTGTACATGCCTCTGACTACACCCTTAGACATCTTCAAAGGATCTGGAATATAAAGATCTGAGAGAATGTCTACCGCGCCTTGGGGATACAGTCGTGACCCTGTTTTTGTTTTTGTTTGCTAATATTTAATTGCTTTATCCCTTAATCCCTCTACCATTAAGGAGCTAATATTGCTTTTATGTGATGTTACTTTCACATTTGTAATATTAGTACATATGGATATTGTATAGATATTAGTATAATAATATAATAAATAGATATTAGTATGGATATTGGATAGAGTCTAGACTATTGCTGTCAATTCTGTTGTTTTCCTAAACTTGCTTTTTATTAGGCAGTCTTCTATATCTATAGGGTCTTTCATTTTAAACTAACTATATTTAGGAATTGGGTTCAACAAATAAATTAAAAAATATTTATGTAATGTTTTTTTCGTTTTGTTATGAAAATCTCGAGAAAATCGACAAAGACTATCCTTTTAATTGATTGTTGCTTCTTGTATAACTTAGTCCATTCGAGCGTGCGACGTGATGTTCCTGGCTGCGATTGGTCAACGTTTGTTCTCCTTGACAATATTATGCAACATGTCATAAAAAATCAATAAAAGATACTTTTTGAAGTGAAAACTAAAATCGGCTTAGGAATTAAATTGATACGGTCAATCGTCTATTTACAACCCAAAAATGAAGCCCTGTCAGTTTGTGTAGTTTAAAATGAAAGGCATTAAATACTAATATTATAAAGAAGAAAGATTAGTTTGTTTGTTTGAATTGAATAGGCTCAAACTACTGGACCGATTTGAAAAATTCTTTCACCATTAGAAACCTACATTATCCCTGATGAACATAGGCTATATTTTATCCCAGGAAAGTTATGTTTTCCCGAGGGACCGCGGGTAACAGCGCCGGACAGCTAGTATTAGTATAGAAAGATATAAAGCATAGAGTCAACTACTAGCCTATTTTTTATTTGTTATGGTCAGTAAACGCCATCACACCAACCACGCCCTACTTTTGAGGAAGGTTTAAAATAATTCGGCACGGTCACAGCCGTAGGGTAACCACAACTACGTAGGTAATGGAGAAATTCCAGGTCACTTAATACATTATTTTACTCTCTACATTATTTTATACATTTCTCTACATTATTTTATCTTACTGAAATGTACATACATAAGCCTTTCTTTGGTCTCATTTCTCATTTAGTTTATTATATTATTTGTATAAAATTACACCTACAGTAGGTAGTGACGCACTCGTCTGGCTCCGACGGAAGATCAGCGCTGCGTTATAATCTAACGCAGTATTATGCTGAGTCGGTCACCAATTTATGACATCTTTACTGTACGTACGGCTTGGAGATGCTTTTTACGATTTATGTGCTTTAGTTTCTAGTTCCAAAGTGTCTATTACGACGGATGTCATAAATAAACGTTTTTTCTTTCTTTCTTAATATAATAATTATTATCTACATTATTATTAATATTATAAAGAGGAAAGATTTGTTTGTTTGAATGGAATAGGCTCCGAAACTACTGGACCGATTTGAAAAATTCTTTCACCGTTAGAATCCTGCATTATCCCTGATGGCGAAGCGCTCGTGGTCGTGCTTGCTTAGTCGTTCTTGATAGATCGTCGAAGTTAAGCAACGTTCGAAACGGTCTGTAAGAGGTTGGGTGACCGCCAGTGGCATTTTCATCTCAGCGCTTCCGTGCTTCGGAGGGCACGTTCAATTGTCGGTCCCGGCTATTTAAGTCGTTAAGCCATGACGGAGGCCTTAAGGCGGCCTAAAAACTCCGTCACCAGAGTTGGCCACTGACTCATACGAACTTACTTACTTACCCTGATGGCTGATGGACATAGGCTATATTTTATACCGGGAAAGTAGAGTTTGTCCGAGGGATCGCGGGTAACACCGCGGCGGACAGCTAGTATAGATAAATGAATTAATCTTAGTGTTTTTCTGCACGATGGGCTCATAATCACCATCATCTGAAAGTGCGCGAGCCAGCGCGGTCCTAATGCCGAAATCCGTCGTCTGACTAAAGTTCAAGACGTCGGAAACAGGGTAATGGAACTCAAATGGAATTGGGCAGGACACTGGGCAGACGAATTGACGGCAGGTGGAGTAAGACTTTGAGCGAGTGGTGGCCTAGAAAAGGACATGGAAGTCGAGGTTGTCGCGCGATGGGTAGACGACATCAAGATACATCGACGACAACATAGATTTTGGATGCGTGACGCACAGAACCGGAATGAATGGCGTAAACAGAGGCAGGCCTATACCCAGCTGTGGGATATTCTTGGCTTCGGATGATGATGATGAAATAACAACCTCGATTGCGTTGCGCGGTGTTTGTTGATATTTGTTTCTCCGACTTGGAATTTATACTTAGAGGAAGCTTAAACCCAAAAGTTTCTGACAATTGACAACCTCTTTAGCGCAGTGGGCGAAGGCCCGCCTGCGATGCAAAAGGTTGCGGGTTCGATCCCCGCGGCGGGACCAATGTTTACATGATCTACAAATATGTCTCGGGTCTGGGATTTTTCTATGTATAACTAGCAAACCCAGCGAACACCGTTTCGCCACCAGATGCCACCAGATTTTTCCTGAATTTTCTTTGCTATAAACCTCACGGAGCCCGAGACCTTTCCAACGAATGCAAAACCGTGGAAATCGGTTCGTGCGTTCTGGAGTTATAGCGTCAGGAAGGAAAACCCGACTTATTTTTATATAAGTAGTAGAAATATACATTATATACATAGAAAAATCCCAGACCAAAAATCACATAGATATATGTACGAAACGTATATAACTAGTCTATCAGTATTGTAATACCCATAACACAAGCTCTGCTTACTTTGGGGCTAGATGATGTGTGAAAAGTCCAGCAATATTTATTTATTTAATTGTTAAATTATCTTTTTTGATGGCGCTTTCTCTCTGCCCATGCCCTATGGTAACCACAATTGCGTACGGAAATACGGGATTGTCCAAAACTTATTTATGTGAAGCTTTTTAAGATAAACCTGTGGTCTGCCTACCCCTTTGGGAGTGATTTATGTTTGTTACAAAGGAATTTGAAACTCGCCGGGGTATACGATCTTTCTCGAATACGTTAAAGATTTTGTTTTTATCGATAAAGTGAGAGAATTTCCATCGCGCCTTAGGGAATGCTTAGTAACAGAGTATAAAGGGGACTGTAGATCTCCCCAACTAGCCCAGACGGCTGCATAGGTACTATATAAAATTAATAAATAATGCTGGAAATTTCACACAGCATCATCTAACCCCAAACTGAGCAAAGCTTGTACTATGGGAACCAGATAACTGATACACTACTTATTTACTTTTTGTTTGTAAATACATACATTATACATAGAAACACCCAGACCCGAGATAAATATTAGCAGGTCATACAAACATTTATCCCACGGCGGGGATCGAACCCGCAACCTTCTGCGTCCCAAGCGGGCTTTCACCCACTGCGCCACAGAGGTCGTCATATTTGAAAACAGGACTGCAGAGCGCCCTAGGCCGCCCTAGATCTTAAATGAGCCCCAAATTAAGTTGCTTGCTGCCTAGCAGCAAAAGGTTACCCTAAAGTTGCGTAGGTATGGACTACGCGTTCCAGCCATGTTACACATAGAAATAGAATAGAATAGAATCGACAGATAACGCTGAGACTATACCTGCGCCTAGTGGCATTAATTGCAAAAACTGCATACATCTAATACTAATAATATTATAAAGAGAAAAGATTTATTTGTTTGTTTGTTTGAATTGAATAGGCTCCGAAACTACTGGACCGATTTGAAAAATTATTTCACTGTTAGAATCCTACATTATCCCTGATGAACATAGGCTGTATTTTATCCCGGGAAAGTGAAGTTTTCCCGAGGGACCGCGGGTAACACCGCGGCGGACAGCTAGTTTTATAATATGTAGTGTCGCGGCACGTGAGTGTAATTATGTAGTGTTCGCAAACTGACGATTTACATAGACCCAAGAACTCACGTGCCGCCATAACTTTTGTATGCAGTTTTAGCAATTAATGCCGTAAGACGCAGGTGGAGTCTCAGCGTTATCTGTTGATTCGATTTCTATTCTATTGCGATTTGTGACGTGGCTAGGGGGGCAGGACCTCTGTTTGATACTCAACAAGATCTCTACCTAGGCCACCTAGGCAGCGCCCTAGTGTACCGACTAGGTAATACTATGATTGTTACCTGACACTGATTAACCTTACATCATGTTTCATTCGATTCGTTTGACCAACCTTTTTGCTAATTAATTAGTATTACCTATCATTGCTATTACTTACTACAATGGCGTAATTTCAGATTCAATCATGTTATCGAGTCCAATATGCCATTGGATTTGTAATAAAAACGGAAAGAGACAGCAGGACTAGGGCAGGCGCGGATCCACCGCTATGGGCACTGTGGGCATGCCCACAACCTTTTGACCGAAGATTCGAGATTGGCCAAAAATGTGTTTGTTTGTCAGTCTGGGGAATGTAATGTACGTAACCTATGTAGCTAGGTATAGTATCCGACCGAAATTTTGAGTTTCGGCGACAAATCGACCGAAAATCAGAACAGACCCGATACTATTAGACCCCTCGCAGACTGCAGACTGTCGGCCGATAATTGAGACGGAACATAGGTACTTCGGCTTACTTCTCCATACTCATTACGAGCCGAAGTATGTTCCGTCTCAACTATCGGCCGATAGAAAGTCTGCAGTCTGCGAGGAGGCATATAGTGCCTATGCATTAAATTGATGAGCGAGTTCATTCTCGGACTCGCATCCTTAGCTATTTTTGGGTGACTGTGCCCACAATCTTTTTTGAGGGCTGGATCCGCCTGGACTAGGGATGGAATGGATATCTTTTTAGTTGGTATCCGTTTTTTTCAATCAAACAAAGAATTTTGAACATCAGTTCACGATTGTTGGAGATATCTGTTAACATCAAAAAACACAGTGACATTCCAGGAGTGCCGACAGAAGTGAAAACTTGAACAAGATTTCGATAAACAAAACTTAAAAAAAAAGTGCAACAGTACCTACCACTGGGATTCGAACTCGGGGCTGTCTCACCAGAAGCGGACACTCAAACACCTCGTCCATTATACAGGGTGTGAAAAGACGTCTACCGAAGCCGAAAGGGGTAGGTACAGCATCCCAATAAACAACCAAATCCAAAAGGATTTTCCGAAATATGCACTAAATCCGGAGAAAACAGCGTTTGAAGAGTACTGTTTGCGTATGTTTTGGGCGCGTTTTTTTACGTAGATTGCTGGATTTTGAGTTTTAAATGTTTTTTTCTTTTATAAATGAAATTATTAGGTAGGTATGGTCTTATTATGTTGTAATAGTAGTAAATAGCCGAAAATAACACAGCACGAGAAAGCTAAGTCAAAAAAAAAATTGAGTTTTTTTCGCTAAATATGTTTAGAATCATGGTCTGATTACAACCCCTCAGTTTTCGGTAGCAGTCTTTTTACACCCTGTATAACTTATTCCTCGATTATTGTGACAATACAATGTGTGACGACATTAAGGAAAGTATAGTAAGAGGATGGTGTCGAACAGATATTTTTCTGAGTTTTTTTTTTTTGAGTTCTCAAAATTTCAAAAATTTCCAACGCGGCTAGTGAAGTTTTCACTTCAAAAACATAGCTGAACTTCCTCCCATTTTGAAGTCGGTTAAAAATAGCTTAACATTTCCAAAGTCTCTCACTTACGTATTTATTTTTCTCTTTCAACACAGACAGAGAAATCATAAAAATGTGAGTGACCATCATACCTAAATTCAAATATTCTACGTATATGTGGATGACAGTCCCATTAAATATTCTACGTGGGCTCCGTAGCGCCATCTGTCGAGATAACTTATCTGATAAGTTCCGACAAAGACACGGCTTGGAGATAATCTTGGTAAGGTATTATTGAAATTAATTCTTGGCTTGCACCGGTATTCACAAACATTACTATGATATTTAGAATCTTACCTATTTTTTTTAATTGACGCATGCATGACATTTGCTATTCTGCCTAAACTTTACACCGTTAATCTTCTTGTCGTGTCCCTAGATGAACCAGTGTGGTGAAAGGCCAAGTGCAATTTCGTGCACTTGAAATGTTTCCGAACGTCTTAGTCTTACATGATTAAGAAATGAAAAGTCTTATCAAAATTTTGATAAGATTTTTCATTTCTTTTAATGAAATACCAATTGTGGATTAGCACTATAAAATTACAAAAGCTACATGATTTTCTGATATATTCCCATCGACCCCACTAAACTCCCTACAAGTGGGACAGTTGGGAATAAAACGTCCCAACGACCCCCCTGCTCAAGTCAATGGGGTCGTTGGGATTAGAAATTCTTACCCCACTTACCTCCCAGTGATGATTTTCTTCACCGTTTGCCTGACATAGTGCACATAAAATTTTAAGAAAAACTCAGTGGTCGAAGAACGCAGTCGAAACCAAAACCATAGGCCATATGCCTTCGTGAAATAGAATACGACGCAATGCCAATGACATGAGAGATGAGACTGTCGCCATCTTCAATTCAGTTAAAAAATATCGTATTTCACAAATGAAGTATTGCAGTCGATAATTACACTTGAAATGGTCTCTTATTTGCGATCGGCGCCGAATAGGGAGGGGAAAGTGTCGATAGAATCCGGATTTACGTGAAAAGTTAAAAACTTCACGATGTTTTACGATAAAATAAGCAAAGATAATGATTTACTTTTTCGGAAAAAGTATCAATCATTTAGAATTAAAATATGGAACCGATAAATATGAGCTTATCAAGAATTTCGTGGTCGAGTGGTTGAAGGCACTCCGGCTTTTGGAGGATCGTCTGATTGTCGCGGGTTCGAATCCCGTCGGAATCGAAAATTTTGATAAGACTTTTCATTTCTTAATTTATATGGGACTTCAAGAAAAACAGTCGTCCCACAAATTATTGGTGAGGGATTGATACCTACTTTTCCGTGAACCTCGGAAATACATAGGTACATATCCCAAACTCAGTAATTTTTGATCTGAGTCCAATTGAACTGAACACGTTTTTCTATTTCGATTTTAAAATGTTTCTTTTGTTATTTAAATTGCATGTTTTTAGAATCATCCGCAAACACTTGTACAAAATTAAACGTATCGATATATTTTGTCGTACATACCTACCTACTATTGAAATGCCATCAAATTGGAGAGTTCTTGGGAATTATACCCTAAGCTCGGGGTTCGTATTTGTTAACGGTGTCTAGGGTTGTTACCGTATCGATAAAATTGTATCAATTCAAGATCTTCACACTCGCAGGTAATGATACTGAGAAGTGCGGTGACAGTGTCGATAGGTTTGCGAGATCGAATTCTTACATAATATTATAAGCAGGAACGCAGCTTGTATTTTCGGAAAAAAAAAATTATGGATTCATATTTTTTTATTTTTTAGACGTGATTATAGTGACGCGGACATATTAAGGCCTTTCCGTAGAGGGTATGAGGGTATGTGGGTAGTAAAATTCACAGATAAGTGGGCCGGGGATAGGGGCCGGTCTTAGACTAATAGATTACAGCCAAAATTGCATAGGACCTAAAGTTGTTAATGTTTTGTAGCTTGGTTTGAACGTAACAACGCATAAACAAACGAAGAATTGACACCCGTCATTCGACCTAATCCCCACACTGAAACTTCAAGCGGATTATACCAGCTTATGTCCAGAGATGTGCTATGCTATATTGCAATGAATGTGTCCACAAAACATAGGTAGCAATATTGGAATAGGATTCTATTTCTATACTAATATTATAAAGAGGAAAGATTTGTTTGTTTGTTTGAAATGAATTGGCTCCGAAACTACTGAACCGATTTGAAAAATTCTTTCACCAATTGACTCCTACATTATCCCTGATGAACATAGGCTAAATTTTATCCCGGAGAAGTGAAGTTTTCCCGAGGGTTCACGGGTAACACCGCGGCGGGCAGCTAGTACTTAATACTAGCTACTGCCCAATGGACAGCACAGGATCAACAGAGTGGCTTTATAGAGTGGATGCCTTCACCTACAATTAGGACACGATGGGCTAGATATAATAATTATTATATCTAACTCGTTGGAAAGATGATTTTGTAAAGGTTGCTGGTGTAGGCTGCACAAGATTGATCGCTGTGGAAATCGATGGGGGAGGCCTATGTTCAGCAGTGGACGCTAGATGGCTGAAATGATGATGATGAAGCAATAAATGATTTTGATTTTGATTTTGAATACTGAGCGTTCATTCATCCATGGAGCGTATCCAAACTTACGCACACAGAAACAACGTACGTGCGCATCTACACACACACACAAGCGGGCCGCGCTGGCTTGAATGCAGATTGATCGTGCAGAAAAACACTAAGATTAATTCATTCATCTAAAAGTTATATCTAAACGAACAAAAGATACGCTTCAACAAAATACAATGCAGTCCTATTGTGCTGTTAAGATTATTAAGTACTAGCTGCCCGTCGCGGTGTTACCCGCAGTCCCTCGGGAAAACTTCACATTCCCGGGATAAAATATAGCCTATGTTCATCAGGGATAATACAGGATTCTAATGGTTTCGGAGCCTATTCAATTCAAACAAACAAACAAATCTTTCCTCTTTATAATATTGTGTAGTGGTACATGATAGTTATAAAAAAAACCTTTACCAGATTTTATAGTGTAGGTAACCTCGGATTACATCGATTGGATTCCCTTCCGATCAGGGTTCGGGTACGCCTTCCTAAACAGATTATTTAACGCTCAAATTTAATACACCTTTTAGGCAACTTTATCGATATACGATACATAATTTAATTGCGCGTCCCTAGTGCGTATTGCTGTATATTGCGGGACAAAAAAATGTACCAACAATATTTTTTCTAAAATTGTAGGTACACACAGCGTCAGCATTATGTAACCCCTCTTATAGTAAAATTTTACATTATTATGCCGGAACGACTCAAATAAATGATAATTCTATACAAAAATTTATATCTTAGCTGGGATTCGAACCAGCCACCCAAGAGCCACGCTCATGACGACCTCTGTAGCGCAGTGGGCGAAGGCCTGCCTGCGACGCTAAAGGTTGCGGGTTCGATTCCCGCGGCGGGACCAATGTTTGTATGATCTACAAATATTTGTCTCGGGTCTGGGTGTTTCTATGTATAATATGTATGTATTTACAAACAAAAACTATATAAGTAGTATTTTAAATTTTATAACGGGACGAGAGTCTTCTCGTGACCACGGTAGCTGTAACGCTACTGAAACGTCGAGGTAAATAAACAAATGTTATACCTACGCGATTAAGTCCCGTTATAAAATTTAAAATGTCTTCGAGTCGCGAAAGTTTAAAATGTGTATATAAGTAGTAGGTATATCAGTCATCTTAGTACCCATAACACAAGCTCTGCTTACTTTGGGGCTAGATGATGCTGTGTGAAAAGTCCAGCATTATTTATTTATTTATTTATTTATGTGGACGTTAACGCATCTGACACTCTAACCAACCTTGCCATCATAGCAGTTAGCAGTTGCGACGAATTTTTGAGTTACATTATTAAGTATTCAATGTAAGCTTACCTACGTCGCAAAATACAGATAGCCTACGTTTGGTTCTGTGCAGGAATTAACTATTGAAGGTAGTTGTGAAAATAATGATGTTTGAGTCTTGTTACTTGTTTTGTTCCGAGTGAATTTTTTATTAGTAATGGTGCTTAGCAAATTCGTAAGGACATATTATTATTGTAATATTAAAATACTTACTTACTTTTATAATTATTAGTCTGGACAAAATAATCGTTATTTCTGCTTAATTTTGTTTATCAAAATGGATCAAATTGTGTTTATTATTAAATAATTTTTTTAAAAATATTTGTATTTTTTATGACCCCTTAAACTTTATTAATATATTACAACTCCGAAACTTTGTTTTGTTGTAGAAACAAAAACAAAAAAAAATATAGTAAAACTAATGTTCCAGTAGGATTTGAACTCGGCACCTCTCAAGCCAATTTTAATTCCACTATAGAAACCGTTGTTCCAACGGCTTCTGTTAGAAAGGTGTGAAATTAGATATCTGTAACTAAGCAAGGGCATTATTATAAATTTGTCATGATACAAAAAGTGCGGGCGCAGGAGATTCGAACTTGGTTCCGAATGGGGGGGTTACCAGTTGGAGATGCTGACTGTACATGAAATGAGCAAAATACTAAGGCCGTTACGTTGCATAAAGTTATGTGACTAAAAATTTGTATGGTTTAACATTTTTTTAAATTATTTATTTAAACTTTACTTGAATAACATTCATAATGAGCAAACCAAAAACCACGAAGATTTGTCCGGAATGCAGATATATCGAGTTTGTAACTACTCTAAACATAGGTAGGTATAGCTCGCGTCACGTAAAAAGAACGCTGGAAAAAAGTTGAGGGGGTATATTTGCGCATGGGTACACTCGCACACGAAAGTACTCAACCTAATGTTTTATTTTTGAACTAGCCTTTCGCTCGCGGATTCTTATATTGGTTAGTGATAGGTACATTCAAATATATTTGATAGAGTAATCTTTAATATAGAATTAAAAATATATTTAATTCCGTAAAGAATGTTTAATCGTATTAAAATCATTAAAGATAATGTTAATGTTGAAACTCCTTCCACTAAGTCGTAGTGGTATTCCGAATCTTTTGAACCTTTTACAATTTTATTCGTCTTACTAGACACGTAGACACGGAATGTTTTGTTGCCTTTGTTGTCCGTTTCATACTTTGTTTTACAATATCAAATGCATTATTATCAACCCCTCTTTTCATACAGCAATATACCTACCTACGCCATAAATATTTTTCTAATTTTTTTTATGTTAAACGATTTCGTAATTAAAAACTTTTGTGCGCGATGGTATTTTGAGAGAAAAAGTAACGTGGGCACTTCGCGGAAGGCAAATGCCAACTGACCCAATAGCGCGCTGGCAAGCGTGTGGCGCGCAACCATCCCGCCCCGCGCCTCACCCCGTACCGTCAATACACCCATAAAGCGTCCATGGCGCAGCATGACAGCCAGCGTTCTTTTTATGTGACGCGATTTATATTAGGTACAACAATTTAGAAACTAAACATAGGTTATGCATGACATAACTTTATGCAACGTTTATTAGTAATAGGGCTAATGTTTGTAAGTTTTTTTGATAATATTTGATGAGCCTCCCGAGGACATCTTTTAACTTAAAAATATCAGCTTTCTAGTAGCACCCGGACCAAAGCTATGACGGTTCTTATAGGTACAGCGAAACGCTTCCAGGAAAGGATGGTAGAGCCTCCCTTCTTTTCAAGGAACCTGAATTAAAAAAACAGTGGCACTAGGAGTGCCGGCAGAAGTGAAAACTTGAACGGTCCTAAACGTGACAAATAACCCAGTGTCGGTGAGCAGTCACATGACTCGCACGTGACCTTTTCGAGGCGAATCCAAGATTTTTTTCTCATCTCAAAACTGCACAACACGCCTAAAGAACTCACACAGTTTTACACATCTTCAAAAAAGAATGTCTACCCGGCTGATCTTCTTATTTATACCTTATTTGAACAAAACCAAAAGATATTGTTTGCATATTTTCTGAACTGAATAATATTAACTTTTTGCATGTCATGTCTGAATCTAAGTGACTTTTATAAAAAACAGATGTTTTTAATTAACAAAGTACAAAATAATGACCTAAACCTCCGAGGAATAAAGCTAAGCGGACACTACAGCGGTCACGGTCAAGGCAAGTATCATGCGAATTAGTATGGATTTTTAGCCGTGGCTTGGAGCCGTGGAGTCTAGTGGCTTTCCCTTGACTTTCAATTCAATCCGAAAGTTGCGAAAATCCTGGCCGAAATAAGCGCAACACGAGTTAAATGAAGGAAAACATCGTGAGGAAACACGCAGCTTAGTCAGCACATTTGTCATTGAAGTTGTTTTTTTTGTGGACAAGATCGATTGAGCAGAGATGGTTTAGGTGCTACAAGATTATTCCAGAAGATTGATGATTTTGATGATTGATGAGAGAAAACGGCACGCTGGGGTAATTCCACTAGGCCGTTTTAGGCATATGATTCTTCCTGATGCTGTATAAAATTAATATCATCCTATTGTATACCTTTTTTTTAATGAAAGAAGACATTTACTTCGTAAATGTAAAATGTGTCCGTGAAAAATATACCGTAACACATGATTGTACGCCAACCTTAATGATGTCCGCCGGGAAATATAACTTGACACTGAACCATTAGCAGCTGTGTGCAATTATTATACTGTATTACTATCCGGGACTAATTCTACGAGTGGAATACGTTTAGTGTATGAAATGAAATATTAAGAGTTGGCAACCTTTAGTTTGGTGGGTTTGAATCCTGTACATGCAGATTTATTTATTTAGAAAGAAAGAAAGAAAAAATATTTATTTGCAACAAAACAAAAAAAAAAACAGAAAAAACACAAAAAAAAATTACATTTATTATTAAGTTGGTATAATTATTGAATTATTACCGTCTGCCCCCACCAATTGCCCCCACGCGGTGGCAGACGGTAACACTTATGGCTATCCACCCTCACGTATTTCAAAAATAGTACTTTTTTTGTCCTACACTATAGGTATATGTACCTACAAATAAATCAGTAGGTATACGTATGTACAGTCATCAAGAAGTAAGACGAAATAGTAGGTACAATGTTTTTCGTGATAAAAACATAGATGGAAAATTAAGAAATTCAGTAGGACCGCTGGGATCACTAAGAAAGTCATAAGAGCTACGTAATTCTACTTCTGTTCCACCCCACTAGTACCGTAGTCGATAAAGAATTTACTAATCATCAAATACTGCAGTAATGAGAAGGAAAGAACGTCATGTAACTAGGAGAGTACTTGGTATGTTCATGGATTTACGAGTAGAGGTAGGCCAAAGAAAAGATGGATGGATTGTGTTAAGGATGACATGAGTAAGAAGTGTTGAGATGACGGCTGATAGAGGAGAATGGAAGAACACAATGTTGTGCCGACCCCACAGTGTGTGGGATAAGGACAGGAAGATGACTGCCAAAGTCAAAGTCAAAAATCATATATTCAGTAGGTACGCAGGGATCACTTAGAATAGCCTTAAAACTAATTTTACTCCTGTTCTTTCGCGACCAATACCGAGAAGAATCAGGGCAACAAACACGGTCTGGGGCCTATCATTATTTTAGGTGATCCATGGATCCATTGAGTTGGAGCAAGTCCCAAGCTTTTTTGTCATCCAAAGAATCAGATTTTACAGGTATTTTACAGAGATGACGTTTAATTGTATTTTTAAATTTAGTGATCGATAAACTTTGCAATTCGCTTGGGACTTTGTTATAGAAGTTGTTGTCGTTCACTGTACTCCATATTGGCACACGCTCGACTGATTTTAAATAAGTATATGAGCACGTTTTCGGGCGAATATTGATAACCTTTACCTACGTTGTAACGTACGATGTTGAGGAATAATTTAGCGACGAGGGGTTTATAAGGGTATTTCTGTGTATTTGTGTTTTTGTGAAATCTGTGTCTATCTACAAATAAAAATATATTTATTTCTTTCAATTTGAATGAAACGACTTTTGCTGTAACTAATCTTTCTTCAAAATTTAAAATTGCATAAAATTTTGCATCGATAAATCAATCCTATATAAATATTATAAAGGCGAAAGTTTGTAAGTATGGATGTATGGATGTATGGATGTTTGTTACTCTTTCACGCAAAAACGGCTGGACCGATTTGGTTGAAATTTGGTATGTAGATAGGTGATACCCTGGATTAACACATAGGCTACTTTTTATCCCGATATTCCCGCGGGAACGGGACTTACGCGGGTGAAACCGCGGGGCGCAGCTAGTATCAAATAAACAAGCTACACCACGATGACATAATAGCTCGCTTCGCTTGTTACCTCATGAACTGCTGTATATACAGCCACGATGAAAGCGCGGCTCGCTTCGCTCGTTACCTACTCATTAAAAGTCAATGAACAGTCAAAAATGACAAAACGCATAATTCAGCAGGACCCGCTGGAATAACTTATTTAATACTGGATGATTCTACTCCTACCAGAAAAATAACACGGTTTGGGGCAAAGCTTTCTTTTAAGTGTTTCATAAATTAAAAAATAATCATTTTAAATTAAAATCAAATAACCAGTGGGGAGCCAGTCAAAGGTGAGTCTCGTCAAAGTACAATAAAACTTATTAAAAAAATCATAGCTCGCTTCGCTCGTTACCTCATTGAACCGTCGAATTAGCGCGCGTACAGAGCTCCGCTGGCCTAGTGGTGCAGCTAATGAGTGCCGCTCGCTGACAGCCAGCACTCCCTCTCCTCCGAGGTCCAGTGTCACTTGCCGGAGGTAGTCGATTGGAGGGACCTGCAAATATAACATTACATAATCTGGGTCTAGCAATAAATTATGAGAGCGGGTGCTATAGTGGTAGCAGCGTCACCTTTCGATGTAAGTATTTTCAACATGGACGGATTGTGTAAAAGAAGATATGGGTAAGAAAGGAGTGGATACGGAGATGACGAGTGATAGAGGAGAGTGGAGAAAGAGAACATGTTGTGCCGACCCCGGATGAGCGGGTTATGGGCAGGCCAATGATGATGATGACCTTAGTGGTGCAGTGGGCTTAGATCAGTGACGCAAGAGGTGCGAGTTTGATACTCGCGGCAGGACAAATGTTTGCATGATCTGCAAATATTTTGTCTCGGGCCTGGGTAGTTGGCGGCACGTGAGTTTTTGGCTCTATGTAAATCGTCAGTTTGACATTTGACATTATGCCAAGAACTCCCGTCCCGCGACACCTTACATAAAATGTATGCAGTTTTTGCAATTAATGCCATTAGGCGCAGGTATAGTCTCAGTCTCTGTCGATTCGATTTCTATTCCATTAGATTTGTAACATTGCTAGGGGGGCAGACGCTTCTTTGTGGAATGTCCATTGTCCACCAATTTTTACATATTTATGTTAGGTCTACTCGTAATTAAAATACTCGGTCGTGTACCACTGAGTTTTTGATTCAAAAATGTATGTGCATTATACTAGTGTAAGGTTTGATTTACTTTAATAAAATAATGTCTAGTTAAATCAGCAGAATTTATGAAAAAGTTTGCACTCGGTCACTCTGACGAAGGTGGAATGCGTAATTGACGAGTAGGCAAAAATTAAAAAGAAAAAAGAGCGGCAAAACAGAACGCAGATCCTGGACTCGAGTGGATACATTGGGTTGCTGGTTATAATTGAAAATTGATGATTATGTTTGTATTAAATACAAACATAATCATCAATTTTCAATTATTACAGATTTATTGCATAAATTTTATGCAATAAATCTGTATTGTTATATTGAAATACTGTGTTTGGCCATATCTGAGATATCCTATACATACATATTTCCATATGCATGTAGAGAGGATGGATGACAGTCGTTTGACAAAGCAAGTGTATGAGGCGAGTGTGTATGGGACAGCTGAAAGGGGAAGGCCTAGGCGAACCTTTTCGGATCAAATTGGCGACATTTTGTAGAAGGGCCAGGTCAATACCCTAAACCGACGAGCATGTATGAAGAATGTAATGAGAGTGAATGAGGCGAAAGTAGTGTGTCAGGATCGTAGCGAGTGGAGATCCGTGGTCTCTGCCTACCCCTTTCGGAAACAGGCGTGACTTTATGTATGTATGTTTGTACATATTTCCAAGAATCGAAGGATTCTCACCACTTGACAGTAATTGGTATGTCGCAAATGAAATATCAGGAAGGTATCAGCCTATAATGAAGTTATCCCCCAAAGTGATCCGTCATCGGCGTATAATCGAATACTCTCGAACTCGGAGGATATCTAATAAACCGTACAGTCAGCAACAAAGTCGATAAAACTTGATTTAAAAAAAAATGGTTTTGATTTCTAGGAAAAAATCCTCGGGAATAATTTGGGCTCATGATCATAGAAAGTATCAGAACAGATTTCGAAAACAAGACGTGTTAAGGTGGTCGCAGATGTATCCGCGCCGTACGCGTCGTATTTTTAACCCTTAATTCATAAATTAAAAAAATATATATAAATGTGGCAAAGTATATAACTCCATACCTAATGACATAAAAAATTGCCATTAAATAAATTTATTAAGGAACTCAAGTACTGGTTACATGAAAAATGTTTTTATGACTTATCTGAATTTATTAAATAAGGTAAATCTAATAATTTAAGTATTCAAATGACATTTTTATTTTAAATTGTATTTGATTTTTGATTGTATTTTAGTTTATATCTTAATATTGTACACCTGTAATAGTAGCATAGAGAGCTAGTAATTATGTACCTAATATCTGTTCTTAACCTATGTTCCACAATAAATAAATGAATTACGAATTATACCTTTTGTCATTTTACATCGACTCGCGCGAGAATTTGAACGCGTGAACGTGTACTCTGAGAATGTCTACCATGCCTCGAGGGAGTCATGGAGTCATTTTGTAGTCATGCGGCCTTGACCGGACCAAGAACTCTGTTTTTATAGTCAACCAAAAAGAAATTGTTCGATAAATTAAGTTACTTGGTACGTTTACTTTGTAACTACGTTAAAACTAATTTAAGTTGAGTGCTCGTCTCCGAGGTGAGTATCTTGCAGCATATTGACCTCAAGGACCAATTTTTCAGTTCATAATTATGTACGTTTTTACTAAGTAGAATGGATAGAATAAATATAGGTCTTGCCACAAAATATCTCCTCTGAGTTTGAAGAAGTAAAAGACAAGAATAGTATGCCAGAAGTATCGTTTAGATAAAATATGATGTTTTAGGCATTGTTGCTACCACTTAGGTGAAGCCACGAGCAGACTGTTGGTTGATTTATTAAATTAATCGATTTACTTGCGGAACTCCGTTGTCTGTCGTTTTACATCTTACCTAGTTTTAGTTTAAAAAACGGTTGTCTGGAAGATATCGCCTCGAGCGATAAGACCGCCGATTGCAGGACCTATCCCTATCTAAACCTAGCACCTAAGTCTATCGCTAAGGTATGTAAATGGTTCCTCAATAAAAGTTCTTATTTATTTAATTTTTCAAAACGCGTCTAAAATTAACGGTATCTAACGGCCACTCTACACATCCGCCGAACTAATAAATTGGATAAAAGATGACTGAGGCCCTCTACACGTTGATGACCGTCGGCATTCGTCTATCATCGGCGAATATGTGGGACCAGTACGTATTAATTAACGCAAGTTGTCTCTTCTTCCTGCCCTTATCCCACTAAGTGGGGTCGGCACAACATGTTTATCTCTTCCATTTCCCTCTATCACTCGTCATATGAACTCACCCCTTTCACTAACATCCGCATTCACACAGTTCATCCATCCTATCTTTTTTTTTCATAATTAACGCAAGTTGTAATGTAACCTAATAATGCAGCTTAGAATCAAATCAAATGGCCATTAGTTCCCAACGTAGCACGAAGCACTATAGTCGTAGTCGATACGGCCTTCCTAAATGTACGAAATAGGATTAGGTACATAACCTTACCACAGTGGATATTATAGAGAAGGACGACAAAGATCAATGCAATTTTTGACTTGTTTTAAATAGCAAAACTTCCTAGCTGAATTGTATCAATTATCTATATCTTTGACGACCTCTGTGGCGCAGTGGGTGAAAGCCCGCTTGAGACGCAGAAGGTTGCGTTCGATCCCCGCCGCGGGATAAATGTTTGTATGATCTGCGAATATTTATCTCGGGTCTGGGTGTTAATATGTATGTATTTACAAACAAAAAGTATATAAGTAGTATATCAGTTATCTGGTTTCCATAGTACAAGCTTGGCTTAGTTTGGGGCTAGATGATGCTGTGTGAAATTGTCCAGCATCTATACTAATATTAAGAGGAAAGATTTGTTTGTTTGTTTGAATTGAATAGGCTCCGAAACTACTGGACTGATTTGAAAAATTCTTTCACCATTACAATCCTGCATTATCCCTGATGAACATAGGCTATATTTTATCCCGGGAAAGTGAAGTTTTCCCGAGGGAACGCGGGTAACACCGCGACGGATAGCTAGTCTAATATTATAAAGAGGAAAGATTTGTTTGTTTGTTTGTTTGAAAGGAATAGGCGCCGAAACTACTGAACCGATTTAAAAAATTCTTTCACCAATAGAATCCTACATTATCCCCGATGAACATAGGCTATATTTTATCCGAAAGTGAAGTTTTCCCGAGGGATCGCGGGTAACACTGCGGCGGACAGTATCTTATAAACTCGTATTATTCAAGCGATGTTAGTTTCGAGGTCAAGAGCCGACCCATTAATCATAAAAAAAAAAAAATCTCGAATGTGAGTATGACAGGCGAGAGGCGGGGCTCGAAGCATTTGTTTACACTAGGCAACTATATTATTCCCTAGAAGAAATCGCCGCTCGCATGCGAGAATAAGAATAAGAAAACAATTATTAAAAAAAAACAAAGAAAAGGTATAAGTAAAAAATAAATAAACTTAATCTAAACATTAGCAGTAACTATAACTACATAATACAATTAAGCAAGTGTATGAGGCGAGTGTGTATGGGACAGCTGGAAGGGGAAGGCCTAGGCGAACCTTCTTGGATCAAATTGGCGACATTTTGGAGAAGGGCCAGGTCAAAAGTACCCTAAACCGACGAGCATGTATGAAGAATGTAATGAGAGTGAATGAGGCGAAAGTTGTGTGTCAGGATCGTAGCGACTGGAGATCCGTGGTCTCTGCCTACCCCTTTGGGAAAGAGGCGTGACTTTATGTATGTATGTGTTTGTTATGTATGTACATAATACAATTAAACAAACAGTAACTAAATAAAACTACGAAATGGCGTCCAACTCAGCATTTGATAAAGTAGCGGTTGACTACTACAACGCTGGTCTTCCGTTGGAACCACGGCGAGGACGTCAGGCACTAGACGAGACGCAAACAAAAACGACAGTAATATAACAAAACTCTCTTTCTGAAACTCTCTTTGTGTAACAGCCGCTTTATCTGAGGGTTTAGGTGCTACAAGCCTCCATCTCAAACAGTTTACTAGTTAAAAAGGTACACACACATCATCATCATCAATGGCCTTTTACATCTACATGAGATGATTTATGCAGCGTCCGTTTGGTTGGTCCGGCACTTACGGTGATGGCTGATGGCAGTAAGGCCGATACGGGAGCGACAGCTACGACCGCAAAGTGGACACAGATGTGTTCCCTGTGTTGTAGTTAATCACACAATTGACTCTAGAAAATGTCCCGTTGAGTGCCTGCACTCAACGTACAGCGTATAGCCTACTATACACTGTATAAATCATTGAAATACACACAAGCCTTGAATAATATTCACTGTTATCAAGAGTTGTACAAACTTCTTAACTAGTTGTGAATTGTTTAAGCTGTTTGCTAAATGCAGCTTGCCTTGCCGCAGATCAAACTATAGTTATCAAGTTTAGGTCTTCGTATATGTCATGAAGGCTGTATTAAATTGGTTGATTGAGTTGATGAGTTCAATTCCCGCAGCAGACTTTATTTTTATAGTGTCTTTACAGCTATAGAGCCTTACCATGAAATGTGACATAAAGTTATTTCTCGGAATAAACCAAGAATAACCATACATTTTGACAGCTTACACTCAGGAATTACTTTATACCAGGTTTATTAGTAGGCGCCTTAGCCTCCTCGCAGACTATAGACTTTCTATCGGCCGATAGTTAAGACGGAACATACTTCAGCTCGTATTGAGTATGGAGAAGTAAGCCGAAGTATGTTCCGTCTCAACTATCGGCCGATAGAAAGTCTGCAGTCTGCGAGGGGTCTTAGAGTTTGGGACTTGGGAGACCTATGTCCAGCAGTGAGCATCTAAATTTACTTTGCCAAGTGTCGGTTTTGTTTGACTGACTCTCCACTGGAGCTTGACTTTTTAGTTTTAAGATGGATCATCTAACAGAATGCTAGGCCCCAAACCGTGTTCCTTGCCTTGATTCTTCACAGTATTGGTCGCAAAAGAATAGGAGTAAAATTAGTTCTAAGACTATTCTAAGTGATCCCAGCGGTCCTACTGAATAAATGCTTTTTGACTTTGACTTTGACAGTGGGACCAGACGAGAGGGACGAGGTTGAATAGAAAAAACTCCGCGATTTCTTTTAACATTTCTATGGATCGGTATAGGTCGCGGGTTCAAGTCCTGCATATTTTTTTTATGGCATGATCGAGGTGGTACCATTTTATTCGTCAGCGGTTCATACTTAATTTAAAAACATCATCTTCGTTTGTAATTTCTATGGCCCTTACTAATAAACTTGACATAAAGTTATGTCATGCATAACCTATGAATAACCATACAAATTAGTTTATGCATGACATAACTTTATGTCAAGTTTATCAGTAAGGGCTTATGTATTTCATTGAAGTCCGTTTTCTATTTAGTTTTTAAAATGTGATTATTATCATATATGTATGTATGTTACCTACTAAATAATATTAACTGTGGCGCGGCGTGAGCCTTATTTACGACGCACACCTGTCTGTGGGTGCCTTTATTTCAAAACCCTGGTTTAGTTGGATATTCACGTTTTATTTGTAACAAAGCAGGGTTAAATAGCATTGGATTTTATAACCTACTGTAGGTATATAAATAAATAAAATAAATAAATAATGCTGGACTTTTCACACAGCATCATCTAGCCCCAAAGTAAGTAGAGCTTGTGTTATGGATACTAAGATGACTGATATACTACTTATATACTTTTTGTTTGTAAATACATACATACTTTACATAGAAACATCCAGACCCGAGACAAATATTTGTAGATCATACAAACATTGGCCCCGCCGCGGGGATCGAACCCGCAACCTGTTGCGTCGCAGGCGGGCCTTTGCCCACTGCGCTACAGAGGTCGTCTGAGGTCATACTCGAAGAAGGTGAAGAAGTCATAAGAAGGTGTGTTGGTTTTATTAATTGTGTGTAGAAAGATGCACACGCACGTTGAGACTAAGTTGAGGAGCAATAGATTAGCGTGGTATGTGCATGTAATGCGAGGGATGAAAGTCATGTACGGGCATTGAGCTGACGAGAAGAATGATGGGCATTGAGCTGCCGATGATAATGAGCTAAGTACTCGTATTTTTGTGATCTAGACATGGCAAGAGGCATAAATAAATAAATAATAAATAAATAAATAATGCCGGACTTTTCACACAGCATCATCTAGCCCCAAAGTAAGCAGAGCTTGTGATATGGGTACTAAGATGACTGATATACTACTTATATAGTTTTTTGTTTGTAAATACATACATATTATACATAGAAACACCCAGACCCGAGACAAATATTTGTAGATCATACAAACATTGGTCCCGCCGCGGGGAACGAACCCGCAACCTTTAGCGTCGCAGGCAGGCCTTCGCCCACTGCGCTACAGAGGCATGGGCGGATCCAGGATTTTTTTCCTGGGGGGGGGGGGGGGTAGGGGGGGGTTCGTTGCGTAGTTTTAAAGATCTCAGCATACATAGGGAGATAGGGACAGACAGCGGAAGGTTTTATGAGTAGTGATGATGATAGTGAAGTGATGAAGTATAAAAGTGATGAACTTATTATTGCTTACATAGATTTCATCTCCATGTTTTACCTATGTTTCTACTATAAAATGAATGAATAATCAATATTTATAATGAATATTTTATTTGTAAGTACATAAGTTATGGCTTTAAAATTCAATAATGTGTCTTTTTATGCACCCGACCAATCTTCTTTTCACTGATGTTCATCTCTATCCAAAGGTTGCCTGGAAGAGATCGCTTCTTAGCGATAAGGCCGCCATTTACATTTTACATTTTTATCTGATTTTACATTTTTATCTGATTTTTCATATGTTTTTAGTATTTTTTGTTAATGGTGTGCAATACAGAATTTTCATTCATTCATTCATTCATTCTTTTACAAATTTGAGAGAATCCGCCTTTAGCCGTGATCCTGATCGATAATCTTGATGTTATAGCTGAACAAGCTTTGAACTCAAATTACTTTAGTTCATTGCTACGTGTCTACGAGATGCTACGCCGTAGCGCTACGAGGGTCTACGGGTCAATGCCACCGTAAAAGTAGATAGTATTACAGTAGTACGTTACCACAATTTTGTGCGCTTCAGTCATTTATTTCTGTCGCTTTAATAATTAAATAATGCTGGACATTTCACACAGCATCATCTAGCCCCAAACTAAGCAAAGCTTGTACTATGGGGACCAGATAACTGAATATATACTTTTTGTTTGTAAATACATACATATTATAGGTACATAGTAGAAACACCCAGACCCGAGATAATTATTTGCAGATCATACAAACATTTAACCCGCGGCGGGGATCGAACTCGCAACCTTCTGATGATTCTAAGTGATCCTAGATTCTAAGTGATCCCAGCGGTCCTACTGAATAAATGCTTTTTGACTTTGACTTTGACTTCTGCGTCTCAAGCGGACCTTCGCCCACTGCGCTACAGAGGCCGTCAACAACGAGAATATTCGTACAAATTCAGCCGAAGCGCACAATATTTAGGTGTACCTGGTACCTTAATAAAAGGTTGTTTGGCTTAAAGGAAAGATGCAGAGATAGTTCGAATTCCGAATACTTTTAGAAATCCGAGATGTGATGTTCAGGAGAGAGCCTACCCATATGCCGCTTTTCACTGTTTGTATGGGGGGTTAAGTTTCAGTATATGGCCAGCAGATGGCGTTGCTAACACTATTATTATTTGCCACTGCCCCATACAAACTGTTAACCCATTATGAAATAAAAAGTCTTATCAAAATGCGTTCCGCTGAAGTCTGTATCACTGCCCTGATAGGTTGCCGGTATTTTGCAAATACCTGTATAATGTGAAGTTATCAACGAAAACATGTTTTTGGCTTCTGCTGAAAAGTTGTGTTTTTGCAGTTATGCTTTTATTCCGCGGAAACAGCTGGATAATTTTTATTAATAACTAGCTGACCCGCGCAACTTCGTCTGCGCATTATTAGGAACAAAGTAGAGGAGTTTTGAGTGAATCGACAGTAGGTATAAACAAAATATAAAACTCCGTCGCTTGATATAATAATAATATTTTTTTTATATTTATGTTTCTCTCAAGAATCCCATAATAGATAGAGGTAGGGAAAATCTTACCCAGATGTTGCAATGCTAAGAACAAAACGAATACGGTAATTGGTATGGAATCGCTGAAGCGAGCGGCAATTTTTTTGAATAAATTGACTCGAAACGTAATTTTTTTTGAAGTACTGTATGGTGTTGAATTTCGAAATAAAACGATTAACTAATATTACTACAAAATATCGAAAACTCTAAGCAAAAATCTCCATTAACTTTTCAAAACTCAAAATCAAAGAAAATTATACTCGATCGTATCTCGATCTCCGCTATAGTAGAAACGCCACCTAGGAGAAAAAGTATAAAGTAGTTTTGACCTCGATGATATAGATGGCGTTCTAACTATCAAAAAATTATAACTTCGGAGTTCGGATATATTGATGGGTGGGAATACACATGTTACATGTTTATCATTAATTTAAAAATAATTTATTATGCAAAATACAAAAAAAAAATCAAAAAATCTAGAATGCAAAAAGTGGCTTCGGCGGTCACCCATCCTTTTTATGACCGCGCCCAGGGTTGCTTAACTTTTTTCCCCATACAAACTTCCAACCCTTATTTTCACGCCCCCTTATGGTAATTGACAAAAAAAAGTAGCTTATGTCCATCCCTGGGGTATACTCTTTATCCATGCCAAATTTCAGCTTAATCGGTTCAGCGGTTTGGGCGTGAAAAGGTAACAAACAGACAGACAGACAGAGTTACTTTCACATTTATAATATTAATTATGCTAAGAACAAAACGAATACGGTAATTGGTATAGAATCGCTGAAGCGAGCGGCAATTTTTTTGAATAAATTGACTCGAAACGTAATTTTTTTTGAAGTACTGAGTCCTTAGTATGAAAGTCACCACTTCGACTTCACCGTTACGTACCGAAGCCGTAAACGCGGATTTGTATGAGATTGAAACAGCGCCATCTGGTGGCCAGTAGAGGCGAAAGCGTGAAACATAATTTGTGAGTATGAACTTTCTACTCGGTCGCTATCGAATGATTTTACGTGGTCGTTATCACCTCGCAGTCGAGAGGCAGCGCGTACGGGCTTGTGATTGGTTGGTTTGGGTAACTCAGCGAGTATGAATACAATTTTGACAGCTAGCGTGAATAAGTCTTCACCATACTTGTGCGTAAAGTCACCTCATGCTATCACTTGTATTTTTGTAGTGGGAGCCCGTGAAAGCAGCGTGAAAACAAAATAAATAAAGATTTATAAGTATAAAATGCTAGCGAATGCAAGGAAATTATGTCGGAAAGAGTTTATAGTGCTTGGAGAATGTATTCAACAACAGAAACAAACAAGTCGCATTCAAAACAAGATGAGCATTGAGCATAGTTACCTACCTACAATGATACCACTTTCGAGCTTTCATTCTGTGATAAATATTTGCAGATCATACAAACATTTATCCCGCGGCAGGGGTCGAACCCGCAACCTTCTGCGTCCCAAGTGGGCTTGCAACCACTGCGCCACAGAGGTTGTTGTGATGTTTACTTTATCAAGCTGTCCGTCGCGGTGTTACCCGCGACGGACAGCATGTTGTATCCTACCTTTTTCCTCACTCAAACCTAATATTCCTACAAAATAGGCACTGTTTAATGATAAAAATATCAATAAAAAATGACAAGTCGATAACTTCATACAAGTATTTTATTTGGCGGCAAGCGACGAGTGTAAGTATTTGATAAGGACATGCAGCTCAGCATAGGCCCTACCAACCGCTCCCCCAGCCTTCAGGATGCTTCTTGTCCTTTTATTTAATGGCAATCTACACAACTAGGTCTTCAGGATGCTGTGGAGTTGGTGCGCTCTTGAGCATGATGGCATGAAAATCATCAAGCTCAGCAGCACCATGTCATGGGCGCAATTGATGTTGTTGACAAATTTTCCATATAACAAGCGAGAGCGAACAAAAACCATTTCACTGGCTCAACAATCAGTCACTTCACATACAGGCAGAAAAACCGGAATAAGATGCTGGGAGTATCCTGGGTATAGCTTCGTTGTCAAAACTATCCTTTTCTTCATTTTCTTAGAATACGAATTTCCATTTCCAAACAAACAAATCACATCGCAGAAACGTTCAATGCTAAATCCATGGCAGAAACAAAATAAATAAATCTTCATGAATGACACTTGAAAATTGACATGACACTTGAATTTGACAGAAATCTTTTTGTAATTACGTTACACGCATGAGAAAGTTCAAATAATAGTAAGAATGAAAATGCTTTACATCATAAATGCTCTTGTCCATACAATAGAACATAATATAAAAAAATGATGTTAGTTATATTATAAGTAAATCTCTAACTCTAAATTATATTAAAAAAGTAAAAATATTTATTTAAAGCAAAACATAGACATTGTGTGTGGATAACAAATCGATAGACGTTAAGAAAGATGCACTACATAATGCTGACAGCAAAACTCTTGTGTTAACGACGGACCTCACACTAGGCTGAGCCTGTATCGTGAGGACCAACCGTGTTTTTGTCATTTACTACTCTACAAGAAATAACATCAATAAAGAAATGGAACGTACATTTTAAAATTGTAGGTAGAAGTTAATCTTATCTGTGGAGAATTGGTACAGATTAAAAAGATATTATTTAGTCATGAAAAAAATGCCCAACACTGCCATCGCTGATTTCCGTGATGTAACTCAGATCGTACGGTGTGCTTCACTGTAGCCGTTACTCGCTTGGATACGTTACTCGCCGCGTACGATGTAAGCTCGCTTTACGGACTGGTGAAGTCATTCGCAAACGCTGCTGAACGCTGTCGAACGGGATAAAAAGTATCCTATGTCCGTCTCCTGGCTCTAAGCTACCGAACGGGATAAAAAGTATCCTATGTCCGTCTCCTGGCTCTAAGCTACCTCCCTACCAATTTTCAGCCAAATCTGTTCTGCCGTTCTTGAGTTATAAGTGGTGTAACTATAGTCGGTCCATTTTAATAAGCCACATTTGACATTTCATCAAAATTTAACAACGTAACTTTGTACCGGCGGGCATAAAATACTACTATTTTATCGAAGTTAGTACTGCACAATTGCTTAACTTTTTTCAATTGCGGTTAAATAATTTATTATCTTAACGACAAAAGAAGGTAATTTTATGATTTATTTCCCTTTTACACCATCCAAACATATTCCCTGTTATTAATAAACACGAACTTGGGTGGGATTAGAGCTAATCCAAAGCATAAGGCAGTAGTAGGTCAAATCTGTATTAATAAATAAAGACCAAGGAGGAAATAAGCTAATCCGACTCTGCTCTCGGAGCAAGAGTTACGCCTAGGTGCAACCTAGTTTAGCGATGGAGTAAGCATACTCTATCATGAATTTTGACATTTTACTTCCTGATATTCATGTCAT
The DNA here is from genome assembly GCA_963565295.1 of Epirrhoe alternata. Lineage (NCBI taxonomy): Eukaryota > Metazoa > Arthropoda > Insecta > Lepidoptera > Geometridae > Epirrhoe > Epirrhoe alternata. Next base: position 1,408,070 of record OY751402.1, read on the forward strand.
AACCAAAAAAAAGTTGTGCAAATAGGATGGATATGTTGATGATTTAAGGAAAAAATTAATGAGGTTGGATGGATACCAATTACGATAAATGGGGCGAGTGAAATTTTACAATATTCGTAAAATTTCATTTTTATGATCTCTAAGAAACTGAATTTAAAATCGAAGTAAGTCTAGATTTTGAGGTGAAAAATCATTTAGCATTAGCAAGAAACAAAAAAACTGTTAAAAATGACTAAACACAGTAAATACTTTTTTTATGACTAAAAACTTTTTGGTCAATATTCACTTGACCAAAAATTTTCAGAAGAATAAAAGCTCTAACCTCTTTGAATACAACAGATTGTCAAATACAAATTATTGTCTATCTCTGTCATTCATATAATTAGTGACAGAGACAGACAATATTTTGAATGATAATATTATTCTTTCATTCACTCGTTTTTATTTTAAATTTTATGGGTTGCCATAACGCACGCGCTAATCCCGACGCAAGAAATGTATTACTGATTCGAGATAACTACCGATTTATTAATAACCTTAAATTCATCATGTTACTCCAAGAAGTAACAGTTCTGAGAGCAGTTTCGGATTTAGCTAGAATTAGGGTTTTCTAATTAATAAGGCGGATTATGTTTCACAACAATTTCTGTTTTCGAGAGAACTGAACGTTGTTACAATGTTGCGTCAGTAAACCCTTGTTCTCTTTTGACACTAGGTATGTTACCCAAAATAATCGAAATTTGTGAGTTAGAATCGAATGAAATGATTTCTCGTAAGGGAATATTTCACCTTTAATGATGATGATGGCACATTAAATACTTATTGTTTTTTTTTAAATAAACTTATTTATCCCGAAAAACGTTACTAAATACCAAAAAGTACTTATGTAAAAGGAAAACGGGAATATCGCATAAAAACTTTTTTTCTCTGTTTGACATGACAACTATAAACTTTTGAAATTTTTTTATCAAAATAAATAAGTAGTGTACATGCGGACGGGGTGTCCACTTTCAATATTCCAGATCTGAATCCTTTAGGATTTTGTGAATATTCTAAAAGTTTTGTGAAATTGATATGGGATTTTGTGACAATCTAATAGTCGAGATATGGGCGAAAGAGTCGGTCACCCCGACCGCATATTGCCGTTGGGGTGTCATCCTGTATCTAAAAAACTAGGCACATTACAGAAGAACTACCAATGTCACAAAATAATATAGCATCAAACAAAAATTGTGGAGCTAGTATTTAATCTTAAATCACTCTCCTGTGTCGTAAATCTTACTCCAAAAATGACACCCAGACCGCTACCATGCGGTCCGGGTGACCACATGAAAACGTAATTTTAAGTGATATCTGTTACTTGCAGGACCTTTGTGCTTCACCAATAATTGTGAAAAAATATGTGCAAATTTGTGATACAAGAAGCTTGCCTCTACTCTTTGTAGTTTTAATTTTATAGCCTTGAGAACATTTAGGTCACCCAGGCTGTCATTTTTTTCAGTTTTTGTTGAAATGCGCACAAAGTACCAAACGTACGACAGATCTAAAGATACTAATAATTGTGAAAAAAAATGTGAAACATGTTGATACCAAGATTTAATTAAATAAACTCGTAAATTATCTAGAAAATGTAAATTACGTTTTATAACCTAAATGTATGAAATAGGGTGACCACAATATTTTCATTAAAGAGAAGATTATGGATAGATAGATCTTGTACCTATATCGATCGATTGCTTCATTCACCTGTGGTTCCATTTTACTCAGTACTGTTATTTGACGGTTTTTTGAAGAAAATGTTTATTATTTTTTAATTTAAATTTTATGGCTCGTCTATACTGAAATTACTATAAAACTAAAAAAAATTATGATACTAAAATTTATGAATAATTAAACAAGAAATAGACAAAGATATTTTTTTTGTATATTTTATTGTTCAATTTTTTAAGTACTTGATTATTTTTGTTTCAAAATTGCTCTGAACTACACAAGGTGAAACGAAACAAGTTCAATGTGTCAGGCAGGCATACGTTCCGGCATGAATGTACATTGTACCACAAGAGAGGAAAATTAGTTTTTGTTGCGAAATCCCGAACAAGCGAAGGATTCTCTAATTGACTCACGAGCGCAACGAAGTGATTCTATGTTAGAATCCTGAGTGTAGGGAGAGATTCAAAAGCATAAGCAACAAAATATTTTGCTCTCGTGTGATACCTTACTAGCGAAAAAATACAAGATGTAAAGGAAAACCAATTCCCGCTATTTTGTCAGATTTCAGATTTCATTTATTGACCATGAAGTTACATAACATTGGTTACATTTGTTTTTTTTTGCTCCTCAAGTGGCAGCCTAAAGTCCAACAACGAGAGCCCATCGGCCGCCGCCGCCTGGCCGGGCGCACGCTGCGGCCTGTAATATTCGATTCTCATTGGTTGCTTGCAGCATTCTAAATTCAAATCACTTTTCCTCATAGTGTGAGCAAAGTAGAGTTTTGCTCACTGTTTTTACGCGGCAAAAGCGCCCTTTTTGAGCTAGTAAGGTGAAATAGTACATTGTACCACAAGAGAGCAAAATTTGTTTTTGCTGCGAGTGCTGAGTTTGAATCCCGAACGAGCGAAGGATTCTATAATTGAATCACGAGCGTAGCGAGTGATTCTAAGTTAGAATCCTTCTTCTTCACTTTCGTGCCCCCAGTTATTGTAGGTTGCTCCTGGTTAGGTTCACTTAATAAAATAATCTCGTATAACTAGTTTTCAAGAACCTAGGTAGTGTAGAAGTAGGAATGTCAATACCTATTTATTCTAAAAGACGCTTTGTTGTTTGAAAAACGAAAACTTTATTTTATTCCTTCTGTATAAAGAGGCCAAGCAGCCAGTTACATAAACGAGGTTCAATTATTATCTCTAAATAGGTTGAACACAATAAATACTTTTTGTTAACATTTCTAACACCCCTTAGATGGAGAAAAGGTTAAAATTAAGTAAATAGGTAATTAGGTATGAATGTATTTAATTATTGATTCCACTCCACAGGTAGGCAGGCAGATACATAAAAGCGTCTATTATTAACCCAACAACTCAATACAAAGTTCTGTGGCCATCTTCTTCATCTTCATTGAAGCTGCCAGGCTTCAAACTTCTGGATACCTACAAAAGTGCGTGCCAAATACAAATAAAATGAAATGAAAACCAAACAACAACAAATAAAAACAAATCATGACAATAAAGTCAGCTTTCATAGACAAAATTATACTTTTTTAGAGGTTTAACTTCTATTTTGTCTGAGTCTCAGAGGTCTGAGTATGTTACATATGTCAACAGTGTGTGAACGAATGACATTATCATTCAAAATATTGTCTCTCTCTGTTATAAATAATAAGAATGACAGAGATAGACAATAATTTGTATTTGTCAGTTTTTTTTATCAGTTTTAAGACTAAACCTATTGGTTCAAGACTCAGAGTAACTAGGAAGGGTTCTAGTAATTTTTGAAGTGAAAACTTCTGCACGTTAGGCATTTTTGAGATGGGAAAAAACCATTGAATTCGCGACACAGTAACCGTAACCATTCGGTAAAGAAATCTTCATTCTCCATTCACTGTTTGTTTGTAGTCGGTTCTGATTTTTTACCTTATTAGCGACTATTACCTATTTCTGGCTTACGGGACTGGACACCTAGCGATAAATCTTGTTTATACAAGATAATACCTTTATTTAGTACCTATGGTTAAACAAGATCTATCCATAATCTTCTCTTTAATGAAAATATTGTGGTCACCCTATTTCATACATTTAGGTTATAAAACGTAATTTACATTTTCTAGATAATTTACGAGTTTATTTAATTAAATCTTGGTATCAACATGTTTCACATTTTTTTTCAATTCAATTCAATTCAATTCAATTTTTGTTTATTGCTTCATGTTAGTTACAATGTCTTAAATATAGGTAGGCGTTTCATAACATGAACCCCGCTGGGGCACTGCAACATTTGGTAGGTTACTTATAAAATATTCACAATTATTAGTATCTTTAGATCTGTCGTACGTTTGGTACTTTGTGCGCATTTCAACAAAAACTGAAAAAAATGACAGCCTGGGTGACCTAAATGTTCTCAAGGCTATAAAATTAAAACTACAAAGAGTAGAGGCAAGCTTCTTGTATCACAAATTTGCACATATTTTTTCACAATTATTGGTGAAGCACAAAGGTCCTGCAAGTAACAGATATCACTTAAAATTACGTTTTCATGTGGTCACCCGGACCGCATGGTAGCGGTCTGGGTGTCATTTTTGGAGTAAGATTTACGACACAGGAGAGTGATTTAAGATTAAATACTAGCTCCACAATTTTTGTTTGATGCTATATTATTTTGTGACATCGGTAGTTCTTCTGTAATGTGCCTAGTTTTTTAGATACAGGTGACACCCCGACGGCAATATGCGGTCGGGGTGACCGACTCTTTCGCCCATATCTCGACTATTAGATTGTCACAAAATCCCATATTAATTTCACAAATCTTTTAGAATAGGCACTAAATTCTGAAGGAATCAAATCTGGAATCTGGGAGAAAGACACCCCATCCGCATGCACACAATAAGTAATGGGGTTGTGACGCAGTCTTGATCGTTGTGCAAATTGACTTTGCGTTCTTGGTGTGCTATTTTTTTCAGACCCGGTTTTTTTTAACTGATCTTACCTACTCTTAGTGTAAACCGTAAGGTTTACCTGGCAATTTTAATTCATGTGAATGAATCGATACGGACTTCGAACATAATCGAAGTTTTTAAGAAGGTCACCTCACTAGAAAGCTCAAACTGACAAACGTCAAATGTGGCCTATTAAGTTGGACCGACTATAAGGGTCGATTCACATCTGACCGAAGATCCGTCGCGGATTATCGGTCGCGGAACGCCAGAACTGACAAATGTATAGAAAAACACTCCGACGGATGATACGTTAGTCCGTCGAGTGTGAACGGTCGAGTGTTTTTCTATACATTTGTCAGTTCTGGCGTTCCGCGACCGATAATCCGCGACGGATCTTCGGTCAGATGTGAATCGACCCTAACACGACTTTCTTTTATATATATAGATATAATCAATTGTTTATAATATACCATCTTTTATTTTAAAAATAAGCTGTTTGTTATGATTTTTCGTAAAATAATAAATTATCAACCCATTTGTGATATTTCGCATCTATAACGACAGGCAACCCATATTTTCGACCAGATTTTGCTAGGCAACCCGATAATTTTTACTTTATAAACTAATTTTTTTCTGTCATTATGACAGAAAAAAATTAGCTTTAATTTGATAAAAAAAATCATATTATAATCACACTAGCTGTCCGTCGTGGTGTTACCCTCGGGAAAACTTCACTTTTCCGGGATAAAATATAGCCTATGTTCATCAAGGAAAATGTAGGATTCTAATGGTGAAAGAATTTTTACAAATCGGTCCAGAATTTTCGGAGCCTATTCAATTCAAACAAACAAACAAATCTTTCCTCTTTATAATATTAGTGTAGATAGTGTAGACTGTAGATGAACGAAATGCCGTTCCAAAGATTCAAAATTAAAAATACTTGCGGCCACCAGGCAACCTGGTAGATTTATATTCTCCTAATTATAAAGCTGGATGCAAACAGCCATAGACAGGGAAAGGTGGAAAATTTTGGAGGAGGCTTTTACCCCAAAGGGGGCAACCTAGCATAGAACAGAAGGATACCAAGTGATCCTTATATTTATGAATGTATTGTTAAGTGGAAATAAACATTTAACTAAAAGAAAAGAAATGAATGTGGATGGATATGTGAGTAGAGGTAGACCTAAGAAAAGATGGATGGATTGTGTGAAAGAAGATAGGGGTAAGAAAGGAGTGGATATGGAGATGACGAGTGATAGAGGAGAGTGGAGAAAGAGAACATGTTGTGCCGACCCCGCATGAGCGGGATAAGGGCAGGCCAATGATGATGTTAAGTGGAAATAAAGCTATAATAATAATAATAATTATAAAGTTATGTAAAAATTAGATTTTTAGCTATAACCGATGAGCGCACTGATTTGCAGCCAGATCTCATACTATCCTAAGTACGGCGCTTGATAATGCGACGGTCACCCATCCGCTTACTGACACGTCAGAACGTTGCTTAACTTTGACGATCTGTCATGAAGGAATAGCATGCTTTCGCTATAATGACGAACTCTGTGGCACAGTGGGTGAAAGCCCGCTTGGGACGCAGATGATTGCGGGTTCGATCCCTGCGGCGGGATAAATGTTTGTATGATCTGCAAATATGTATTTCGGGTCTGGGTGTTTCTATGTATAATACAGGGTGTAAAAAGACTGCTACCGAAAACTGAGGGGTTGTAATCAGACCATGATTCTAAACATATTTAGCGAAAAAAAAACGCAAATTTTTTTTTTGACTTAGCTTCGTTATGCTATGTTATTTTCGGCTATTTACTACTATTACAACATAATAAGACCATACCTACCTAATAATTTCATTTATAAAAGAAAAAAACATTTAAAACTCAAAATCCAGCAATCTACGTAAAAAAACGCGCCCAAAACATACGCAAACAGTACTCTTCAAACGCTGTTTTCTCCGGATTTAGTGCATATTTCGGAAAATCCTTTTGGATTTGGTTGTCTATTGGGATGCTGTACCTACCCCTTTCGGCTTCGGTAGACGTCTTTTTACACTCTGTATGTTACAAACAAAAAGTATATAAGTATTATATCAGTTATCTGGTTCCCATAGCAAGCTTTGCTTAGTTTGGGGCTAGATGATGCTGTGTGAAATGTCCAGCATTATTTATTTATAATATATACCTCCTGTCGCTGTATATAACCATCTAGTATACAGGGTGTAAAAAAACGTCTACCGAAGCCGAAAGGGTTAGGTACAGCATCCCAACAAACAACCAAATCCAAAAGGATTTTCCGAAAAAATCATTATATCCGGAGAAAACAGCGTTTGAAGAGTGCTGTTTGCGTATGTTCTGGGCGCGTTATTTTACGTAGATTGCTGGATTATGAGTTTTGATTGTTTTTTTCTTTTATAAATGAAATTATTAGGTAGGTATGGTCTTATTAGGTCGTACTAGTAGTAAATAACCGAAAATAACATAACATGACGAAGCCAAGTCAAGATTTTTTTTGCGTTTCTTTTTTCGCTAAATATGTTTAGAATCATGGTCTGATTGCAACCCCTCAGTTTTCGATAGCAGTCTTTTTACACCCTGTATATGTAAAGGTTGTTCATATGACGGTTATCGTTTTTAGAGAACACCTTACGGAATGTAATTAAAGTCCAATATTTCTTACCTGTAGCACAAAGAAACCAGGGCACGGCCGCTTATTCACAAATAACGACCAGAAGATATGGGTACAGCATTTTTATAAAATAAATACGTCTCATTTCTCCTTAAAGATCTGAGAGAGTATTTTATTTTTAACTTCAAAAGCTACTGATTTCTTCGTATCAGTTAAGACGTGGGAAGTCATCGTTTATCACCTACTAGCTGATCCGCGCGACTTCGTCTGCGCATTCTATGGAACAAAGTCCAGGAGTTTTGAGTAAATCTAAAATCTATAGGTACAAACTATTAAACTCTCCCGCTTCATACAATAATATTTTTCCCATACAAACTTTAACACCCTGTATAACACCCTTAAGGGTTGATTTTCGAAAATGTTATACGCCTATATGTTATTCCGGTATGTAAGCAATCTACATTCAAAATTTCATCACAATCGGTTTAGTCGTTATGGAGATACGTGAAGACAAACATCCGCACACACAGAGTTTCGCATTTATAATATTAGTAGGATAGGATGTAGAGGTACAGTGCCACAAACTTATCTGGACCGGTGGCCAAAAGAGGAACTAACGAATTTTACTGTAAAATTTATTTTTCTGCCAACACAAAATGCGATAACAGCGCCTCTCTTACCGGTTATACTGGGTACTTCTTAAAATAACCTAAAGCTTTACATAAGTGACTTCAGCTTTAGGTAAGATTTTTCATTCAGAAGATTCGTGGGTTTGAAGCCGTCAATGGATTTTACGCTTCGTAAAAAATACTACGAGCTCTGTATCGATACATGCCCACATTAGCAGCAGTTTGCAGCATGTATCAAATATGTATTTGGACATGCCTCTGACTACCCCCTTAGACATCTTCAGTCCTCCTGCACTGTGCATGTCCTCAGGCACACCAAAATCTTCACAACACCCCATTGGAATGTTTATTATAACGCTCGTGAGTCGTGTATAGATTATCTGAAATTTATAGGATAGTTAGGTATTGTTAATTTTAATATTTACGTTCGGCCCATCATGATTGCTTGCCCTGTTCTTGAAATGACAGTTCACTCCTTTATCTGTAAATCGACTGTTTCAGTTTCCTCCTCTATGCAGTGACTGCACCAGTTCATAACTAGATCCATAAATTGACTGTATTATTCAGCTCTCTTTTATGATCTTTGTCACGACTGTATTCAGCTCATTTTCCGGTTATGAAATAACGGTTTCAGCTCGATTTACTGTTTTAGGAAGTGACTTTTTAAATTACAACAATTGTATTCAGCTCACTGTGCGGATCTGTGACTGCGCCAGTTCATAACTAGGTTCATAAATTGACTGTATTATTCAGCTCTCTTTTATGATTCCCGTCACGACTGTATTCAGCTCATTGTCCGGTTACCATATAATTGTCTCTCCTCGATTTACTGTTTGTTAATATGAATACCTTGGTTCATAATGGCCGATACCATAATTGATACAACTCTCACATTATGCCCTACTAGCAGAAATAGATGTAGTATTACCTACTCTTTATTATACCGACCAACAATTACCCTATTAATTGCCATCACGCCTCTTTTGTTGCTTTTTAATCAATGGTCCAGTCGTCAATCTTTATCCACGGCTTTCTATTTTCCGCCGCTGCAACCCCTACATAAGCCTTTACAACAACCCTATTTCGTTCGCTGCCTCTCATACCTTTGACATGATATCTATATTTACCAAGACACCACTGTATTGTTTGGCTTTGGTGCAGCTATTCTCACTTACGCACTTTCGTAGTGCCGTCATGTCCGTAGTATGTTCGCAATCATCGTCAACTTCAGGCCCTAAACTATCACTATCAGTACGCAGTCTATATCCAAACATTAATTTATTTTAAGATTTTAAATTAGTATTAATAATTATTCATTGCCTTTTTTATTTTAACAACTGTTTTAATTTTTATTCGAGTATACTTTTGTTTCTATGTTTTAATTGATATTAATTATAATGTAATTATTATAAGTGCTCACTTAACTTTAATTCAATTCGTGTGATGTTATGATTTTTTTAACACCCTTGCTCGTAAAGCTGATGTAATTCCACCGGTTTTAGATATGTAAAGCGGGTCATAACAAACGCGTGTGTTATCAAAGCAAATAGTTATGTTATAGTCCATACAAATTCCATAACAGCATTATTTGCCATTTCAAATATGGAACTGATCGCCGCCGAGCTGGAGTCGTGCCTCCAGCTAGTGAGCAGCGCGCTGTTGCTATTCAAAGGAGAACTAATCGCCGCGCGGCGCCAGTAGGCGGCGCTAGCGCGCTGTTAAAATGGCGGGAAAGCAACAATGTGCATTCACAGATTGAGTTTATTTAAAATGTTTTTTTTTCTGTTTCCTCGCAAATGTGTTAAAAAACGTCGTACGATATACGTGCGTATTGGTTATAACATGCTCGGCTCAATTACGCCCTCGCCTGCGGCTCGGGCTGAAATTCCGCCTCGCATGTTATAACCATCTTTACGCACTAATATCGTAATGTACTATTACTTTTGTGTAGGTATTCCTGTAAATATTTCTGTGTTATCGCTTTTATATTATCATTATGTTACTCGCTAATACTCAAATCATGCCGTCTTCACCTGTAAGTGTAGAGACACTAAGAAAAAATTGTTGTGTTGTTTCCATATTTTATTGTTAAGGTGTACTCTGTGTTGGTGAACTAATAAATAATAGTAGATTGTTACACAAGGGACGTAAGTAAGCTATTACAGAACAAGATCCAATTTGGCGCCAGTGCGAGCGCAGCTCGCATAGGGCGCTAATGGATCGCGTGCACCCGAGATATTTAGTCACACGAGCGAGCGCAGCGAGCGAGGGTGAATATAGTTCGAGTGTGTAATAGCTACTTGCAACCGAGGTAAGCATTCTACTTTATATCATTCTTGCGAGGTAAATAAAACATTAATAATGCAAAATGAAATTTTAATTAGAATAATTAGCAAATTTAGAGAAAAAATAGAAATTTCATCATCTGATGAAGTGCTTGACATTGTTGTAAATAACTTAAATCACTTTACGAACAAACTTCACAAACTTTCAGATCAAATGAAATGCCGCCATTTTCATTTTTTTTTTCGTAAATAGTTTTCCATTTTTTTTTACGGCTCTGAGTTCCAAGGAGTTTTGCATAGTTTGAAATGTATGGAAATTAAATGCCGCCATGTTCAGTGTTTTTTTTTTCAGTAAAAACTTTTCCTACCATTTTATAAGAAAAGAGATTGTTTACCAAGGAGTTTTGCATAGCTTGAACTGTAATGTGAACATTACAATTCAAGCATAGTGCGACGTAATGTTGCCATGAATTGCAAACACCAATTTACAAGGAGACTTTCCACCATAGTAATCCCTAGTTACTGAGCAAGTATGATATAAATAAACATTATATCACTACGAACAGCTTCTCTAATAGGATGCTAACTTTGCACAGGTTTTTTTTTTTTTTTTTTTTTTTTTAGGTCTAGATCTGTCATTTTCACACTAACTATTTATTAGATTCAATCAGCTCAAAGCTCAGCAACATGGCTTCCAATCCGTCGGAGGCGTGATCTGCACGTCCTCTCACTTCTCTTTAACATTCTAAACAACCCTGATCTCCTTCTCACCTCCGTGAGTGTTTCCTCTTACACGTGAGTGTTTGATTTCCTTTACCCTCGTGACCAACCTTGTAGAACAACGAGTTCCCTTCTCCTCAAATTCCCGGTTCACTCCTCAAGCTGTTATGGTGACTCATTTACTGTCGATTCGGTTAGGCTATGGAATTCTCTCCCGCACGATATTCGTGCTAGTCCCTCACTATTCACTTTCAAGCGTAAAGTCAGAGAGCATTACCTGTCTTTATAGTCATGTTATTTAGGTATATGTATGTTTGTGTATGTTTATGTATGTTATTTAATATTCATTATTTGTAAGTATATGTATGAAGTACTTTTTATTTAATGTAAGTATTATTATTTACTTAATATTTAGCTATTATTTCATTAAATTAAGTAGGTTAAGGACTGAAATCTTTTTTATTTATACCAAAATGCACAAGCACCCACTGTATCAATCCCATCTCTCTCTCTCCCATAAGGTTTGCTGTAAGAGAACGCTTTTTAGGGTTAAGTTCGCCTTTGCCATTACTTCTCTAGATTAAGTGTTTATGTATGTCATTTCTTTGTGCAATAAAGAATAAATAGAGTGTAGAAACCTCAGACAAAATAGAATGAACGAGCCATTGACAGAATTTCCCTTTCAACATTTTCTACCGCTTTTTACGGGGAACGAGGTAGCACACGAACGCATTTTACACACACTTACTTATGCATAAAAAATGACAATACACTCTCATTTTTATTCACACTCTTGCAAATTTCGTATATGACGTATGTAATACTACAAGACGTACATGATTCGGAATCATGTACCTTTTGGCAGAGGGGAAATACAAGGTAAAGGCTCATCCCGTCTTTATGATCTAAGGTAGGAACATTTTTAAAAAATATTAGGAACAAAATTATTGGCACCCAGTGTACCCATAACACAAGCTCTGCTTACTTTGGGGCTAGATGATGCTGTGTGAAAAGTCCAGCATTATTTATTTATTTTATTTTATTATACTTATTAGGTAGGTACCTAATTTGTACACCCATTGGGTCGATCACAGTGCTCCTTATAAATACTAACACCTTTACATATAACCTGTGTATCACAAATAAATGATTTGAATTGAAGATAAGTTAAGATAATTTATTTGCCAGAACATATGTATGACTTTCATAGAATTTCTATGAAAAACTTTTTAACAATAGCCCATTCAAGTTTGTTTTACATCCACTAACTATAAAAAGCAGTAGAACCATTAACTATTTGAAGAACCCTTTCTAACAGCTGTAGGTTTTCTGTTTATCATCATTATCTGCGTTAGGAATCTATAACCTTTAGCCATGCTGTAACGCTGTAAGCGAGTAAAAATCGGGTATCATATTGTTTAGAGTAATATTGTTACTTGTACTCACAGTTCCAACTCCTTTAGTATGAGTATGAGATACCTTTACCCTCTTGGCCCGGGATTGCCTTGATGGCGATCTCGATCCATTGCTTCATAAGCTGGTGTCGCTGCTGCTCGACGAAGATCTAGCATGCTTTTTTTTTATATTTGCGCTTGCTCTTCTTGCGCTTGCTTTTGTTTCCCATTATGATTATTTAATCACGGGCACGTGAAATTCGATTTACACTTCTGATATAAACTCCAACTTTCTTCCAAAGTAGTATAATTTAGTCCAAAGCAGTACAGATCAGTAATAACAGTGTATTTCGCTATTTTTACACGTTCTTCATCATTTTGTTTGTATCCATCTTCCTCAAAACCCGATACTCCGGTTGCCGCCGAAACAAACGTCACTCGCGCTGTCACTGTCATCGGCTTCTCCATTAGAGTTGCCAACCAAAGAGTATGTTTGCCATCACTAGAAATAAATAAATGCTGGACATTTTCACACTGCATCATCTAGCCCCAAACTAAGCATAGCTTGTATTATGGGAACCAGCCCCCCTAGCCATGTCGCAAATCGCAAAAGAATAGAAATCGAATGAGACACCAGCGTCAAATGGCATTAATTGTCAAAACTGCATACATTTTATGTCGAGTATCGCGCCACGTGAGTTCCTGGCATTATGTCAAACTGACGATTTACATAGAGCCCGGCACTCACGTGCCGCGATACTTGACATAAAATGTATGAATTTTTAGAAATTAATGCTGTAAGACGCAGGTGGAGTCTCAGCGTTATCTGTCGAATCGATTTCTATTCTATTGCGATTTGTGTCATGGCTAGGGGGGCAGATAACTGATATACTATGAATAGCATACAAAATGAAAATGTTTAGTATGAAAAGAAAGTAGCCATAGTGAATACAGGTGACCTGTCTGCGCTTGTTTGTACGACAGTATAACCCGCTAACACGTGAATTTGAATTCTTTTTACAACACCGCTTGAATATCAAGCAGATATTTCCAGAACTGGCGTAGTGGTACTTTGGCTTTCAAGGAAACTTGTTTTTGAGGTTGAAATAATGAGGTTTTATGCTTGAAGCTATGGACCTACTTAGATGATATGATTACCGATCGCAGCACATAATATCGTGTGTCGCAAGTCACCGTCACTACGTGCTAGTAAATAAGTTTATTTTATGTATATTAGAATAAGATATATGATTTATAATATGAGCCGTAGTTTTAAGTATTTATTGTACTAAACTAATGTTGCCTGAAATAAATGATTTTATTTATTTATTTAATTTAGTTTGCAGGCATTGTTTCTTCTCTCCACACTTGGGTGCGCGGTAGACATTCTCTCAGGCTTTTTATGTATTACAGATCCTTTGAAAATGTCTAAGGGAGTCTGAGATATGAAGAAATACATATTTGATACGTGGCTCGCCCACGAAGTTCTTGCGAATTTCTGCAAAGGGGGCGAGACACGTAAGTGTTTTGTTGTTGTGTTATGTTCCCAAGGTAAGTGTTTTGTTTGTCTGATAAAAAGTCAGTCATCGTGCATCGCGTACTGACTAAGGTTTCTTTCAAAGTCAAAGTCAAAAAGCATTTATTCAGTAGGACCGCAGGGATCACTTAGAATAGTCTTAAAACTATTTTACTCCTGTTCTTTCGCGACCAGTACCGTGAAGAATCAGGGCAACAAACACGGTTTGGGGCCTAGCATTCTTTTAGGTGATCCATGGATCCATTGAGTTGGAGCATATTCAGTCCCAAGCTTTTTTGTCATCCAAATAATCAGATATCTTATAATAGGCTTTTTTATAGAGATGACGTTTAATTGTATTTTTAAATTTAGTTATTGAAAAACTTTGCAATTCGCTTGGGACTTTGTTATAGAAGCTTACACATTGCCCTTTAAATGATTTTATAACTTTATCTAATCTAGTTGTGGGAACAACGAGTTTATCCTTATTTCTAGGGTTTTCATCATGATATATTCAACGGACATTCGTAGGTAAGAGCTACGAAATCGGGGGTAAGCGAGCAGCCTCAGGCGTTTGTCTCGCAACGATTACCGCAAGGCAGAGCGTGCGTTTGTAGCGGGCGAGGCACGGTGACCGACCGAGATTTGTCTCACACGGCTGCCTCACCAGCCCTCGTAGCCATGTCACAAATCACACAATAGAATTCAGTCACAAATAGAATTGAAATCGAATTGACAGATAACGCTAAGACTCCACCAGCGTCAAATGGAATTAATAGTCAAAGAAAACACCCAGACCTGAGACAAGTATCTGCAGATCATACAAACATTTGTCCCGCGGCGGGGATCGAACCCGCAACCTTCTACGTTGAAAGTGGGCCTTCGCCCACTACGCTACATAGGCCGTTTTTGAATACCAATTCTGTTCTAAAACCAATTCTAGTTTTTCTGATATTCAAAAGATATTTTTGTAGTTTAGTCACGAAATTGGAGATCTAGATTTAGAAATAGGTCAGGTCACGTTTAGGTCTCAAGGTATCAATATATTCTTAGGCGGGACAATCCACTGAATAGAATTTAATAGTAGGTACAGTCCACTGCTATTGATACTACAATCTAGGTGTATGGAACAGTTTTTAGAAGCGCTCGTAGCTTACTTAGTCATTCTTGATAGATCATCAAAGTGAAAGCGTTCTGAGCGGCCACGAAGTCAAAACCGCTTTCGTGCTCAAGAGGACGTTGGGTCAATCAACTATTTCCCCCACCCAATTCTGTCAGCGAGCAACTTGAAGACAACCAATGGATACCACCGCGGCATGCGAGCGAAAGCAATGACAAAAGAAGACAAAATAATTATGGTAAAAGGTGCCTTTAAGTGTTTAAGGACATACTAGAATTTGTATGCTGAGTTACCCTCATAAATGGAATAACTTATATGACACCTTTTAACATAATAAGCTATATGTTAGCTTTAGCTCGTATGGCGCGGTGGTGGTGTCCTCTGGTTATGTCGTCAAGTTGCCAGTCCACAAAGGACGTTCTAAAAAAGTCCTTGGGGACAGAATTGGCTGGGTAAAATAGTTGATTGACGTTGACGCCTATTTTAGCTGATCGCACTGTCCGAGCCTCGGACCAAGAATCATACGTAAATCATACGTATGATCATTGGTCCTAGGTCCGAGCCGTACGCGTCGCAGTCATTTTTCCATACAAAAAATACTGATGACGTCAGATAATGTGACTCACTTCTGACGTCTCAGTAATTCCTCTATTGAATTGACAGTTGGATACCTACTGCGATGAGCTTATATCGCGGCTTTACTTAAAAACTGAGTTGGCTCACTTAACAAACTCACTTAGTCCACAATTTTTGAAAATAATAAGTACCTACGTTAAAACCATTAATCATAAAACGCATACCGAGTTCTATGCAAATATTATTCAAATATTTTCGATTTATGAATAACAAATCACGCTTCAAAATGGCGGATTCTCTGAGCCAACTTATTATAAAAGTTACAGTTGAAAATACGGGGACCTGAGAAGTGTTCTAATCGATGGGGTGAGTTAATACGCAATTCCTGAACGATTTTTGTAACCTCGTTCAGGAATCACAAAAGGCGGAGTTACATATCTATCGGTGATGGGTATATATTTCTGCCTTTTGACTGTATCCCCAAGGCGCGGTAGACATTCTCTCAGATTTTTTTATATTCCAGATCCTTTGAAGATGTCTAAGGGGGTAGTCAGAGGCATGTACAAAGACATATTTGATACATGCCCACATCTTGCAGAAATTAGTATTCCATACGTGATAGGTTGTAAGCCCATCGTCGCCTATAAGAATACTAACTGGTTTCCTCACGATGTTTTTCTTCACAGTTCAGAGCTCGTGTTAAAGCGCATATAAATACGAAACGCAAAATCCATTGATGCTCAGCAGGGATTCAATCCCACGACCGGATTCAAAGTCGAGGTACAACCCCATTCGGCCAACACGGCTCTACTACATATATATTTTTTGTTTGTAAATACATACATTTATTACATAGAAACACCCAGACCCGAGACAAAGAATTGCAGATCATACAAACATTTAGGTATCCCACGGATCCCGCAACCTTCTGCGTCTCAAACGGGTCTTCACCCACTGCGCCACAGAGGTCGTCAAATACGAGAAATAACAGGAATCAAGAAGTAACAACTGATGTTTCCACTATACTGGTTTCATTTTGACAATACCTGATAGAAGAGCTGATACTCCGTGTCTGTGAGCCTCAGGGCAACCTCCTCAGGGAAGTGGAGGATGCTCCTCAACGCTAGAAGTTCCTCGCAACTGCTCTCATCAGGTAGAGATCCTGGAAACAATGGAATTATTAAAATAGGATATTTTTTTGTTCGGCTATCCTGGCATTTGGAATACTAACTTATAAAAGGATTTGATCTGACTTGACCCCTGTATGCCCCTTAAACTTAAGACGGTCATTAGACCTGTCGTGCTTGGATCTAAGTGCTGGCAACTAAACGATGGATGAAAGAAGAGTGCATGCGACAGAGATGCGAATGTTGAGATGGATGTGCGAAATGACATGAATGGATAAGGTTTAGGAATAATTAGCATTGTTATTTAATAATATAAGTATTTACTTGTTTTAGTTAGTTTATGTATTAGTTTATTAAAATATTATTGTATGTATTAGGATTAATAAATTATTTGTGTATTGTTGAATATTATTATTACTTACCTATTCATTATTATCAAATTTTTGTTCATACGATGTTAATACCTTATCTAAACCTAAAGTTATATTATGCAAACCGCCTTCCATTTATGCCTATAATGTTTTTCTCACGTAAATGGTTGCCTGGAAGAGATCGCTTTTAGCGATAAGGCCGCCAGTTGTCTACCTATAGTTAAGTGTATTTTTCTTGTATATCTTGTTCGCTGTGTGGTAATGCAATAAAGAATTATCTATCTATCTATAAGGTGAGGAGTGAATATATTAGGGGAAGTCTGAAAGTAGCGCCGGTGACTGCAAAGTTGAGGAGCAATAGGTTAGCGTGGTATGGGCTTATGCGGAGGTATGAAAGTCACATAATTAAAAGGGTGATGGAAATGAATGTGGATGGATTGGATATGTGAGTAGAAGTAGACCAAAGAAAATATGGATGGATTGTGTGAAAGAAGGTATGGGTAAGAAGAGAGTGGATACGAAGATGACGAGTGACGAGTTGTGCCGACCCCGCCTAAGCGGGATAAGAGCAGGCCAATGTCTATCATCGGCGAATATTAGAAGGCTCAAAGAAATAGACCCCTCGCAGACTACAGACTTTCTATCAGCCGATAGTTGAGGCGAGCTATACGGCTATACTTCTCCATACTCATTACGAGCCGAAGTATATTCCATCTCCTAATGTCGGGGCATACGAGCAAGAAAGAAAGAAACACATTTATTTAGACAACACTCAGTACATAGAACAAAAATAGGCAAAGGCTACATTAGGTAATTTAGGTAGGTAGAAAGCAGGTACATTTTTTGCTGTAAATAGATACTTAGAACAAAAGCTTGAAGAGCTTGTCTGTGGCAAGTGGCAAAAATTGTAGGTACCTATGCCCAGCAGTGGGATGAAAAAGGCTGCGGATGATGATGATGATGGCATGTACCAGAATGGTATCGTGTAAATGGCGTAGGGCGTTTTAAAAAATAAAAAACAAATCAGAAGAACAACAGAACTTATTTTCAAATTAAACTCTGAGTGGAGCCTTAAACAAGTATGGCTTCCGAGCTCAGGCAATCTTGAGTTTCCTAACTTTCCTATACAGATACGTATTCAACGTAGACACTACATTAGCACCTTTTTTAACACCCTTGCTCGTAAAGCTGATGTAATTCCACCGGTTTTAAATATGTAAAGCGGGTCATAACAAACGCGTGTGTTATCAAAGCAAATAGTTATGTTATAGTCCATACAAATTCCATAACAGCATTATTTGCCATTTCAAATATGGAACTGATCGCCGCCGAGCTGGAGTCGTGCCTCCAGCTAGTGAGCAGCGCGCTGTTGCTATTCAAAGGAGAACTAATCGCCGCGCGGCGCCACTCAATAGGCAGTCTGTTCAAATGGCGGGAAAGCAACAGTGTGCATTTCACAGATTGAGTTTATTTAAATGTTTTTTTTTCTGTTTCCTCGCAAATGTGTTAAAAAACGTGCGTATTGGTTATAACATGCTCGGCTCAATTACGCCCTCGCCTGCGGCTCGGGCTGAAATTCCGCCTCGCATGTTATAACCATCTTTACGCACTAATATCGTAATGTACTAATAATACTATGGGGTTGTGCCTCGACTTTCTGTCCGACCTGGGGGCCTATTGTCTAGGTAACTTGAAATCCATTCCCATTTCCCATTCCAACCAATCACACAGTATGAAAATGATGTATCTTGTCATGATACGTCATTTTCGTATTGTGTGATTGGTTGGAATGGGAATAATAAATAAATAATGGTGGACAATTTCACACAGCATCATCTAGCCCTAAACTTAAGCATAGCTTGTACTATGGGATCCAGTTAACTGATATACTACTTATATACTTTTTGTTCGTAAATACATACATATTATACATGGAAACACCCAGACCCGAGATAAATATTTGCAGATCATACAAACATTTATCTCGCAGCCGGGATCGAACCCGCAACCTTCTGCGTCTCAAGCGGGCCACAGAGGTCGTATTAGAACTAAGCGCTTTCAAAGTTCTTTTATTATGCGCACTGCAAAAATTTGGAATCAGCTTCCAGCGTCTGTATTTCCGCTGAGCTACGACCCTGTTGTTTTCAAGAATTGTTTTTAGTTTAGTCATTATAAACCTTATGAACAATGGAACAAGATATAGAAATGCTTGTATCGGGGTTTTTTGAAAGGTCTATTTATTTAGTTTATTGAACACAACACTCATATAGTATATTATCCTCACAGGGTCTATTGACTGACCAACGGTTTTCGACAGAATACCAGCGCCTCGCTACCTCGTTGTGGCGAGGCATTATGCTGAGTCGAAGCCCTTTTGCTGCTGTAGCACACATGAGGTACATGACAGGTTTCTTTTTTTTGTCTTATTCTTTTAATTATTATTTTTTTTTCTTATCATTTTGTATTTTGTGTGTGCTTGAGTGGCAAATAAATAAATGTCTATGTCTATGTCTATTTTCCAAACAGCTTGTGTCCCGGACGGCTCTTAAATATAATTACAAAGAATCTCTTTATTTTTATTTGTGCTTTATGAGCATCTAAACTTACTTTGACAAGCCTCAATTCGCTTTGACTGGCTCCCCACTGGAGCTTGACTTTTAGTTTTAAGATAGATCACCTAAAAGAAGGATAGGCCCTAAACCGTGTTTGTTGCTCTGATTCACGGTATTGGTCGCGAAAGAACAGGAGTAAAAAGTGTTCTAAGACTATTCTATGGGATCCCAGCGGTCCTACTGAATAAATGAATGAATGAATGAAAATATTTTATTGTACAATGAACACCATACAACTACAAAATACAGTGGAAAAGAGAACCATAATACAATGCACAATGGGCGGCCTTATCGCTGAGGAGCGATCTCTTCCAAAAAAAATAAAGATAAATGCTTTTTGACTTTGACTTTGATTTGACCTGGGATAATATATATATAGATTTTGACCTGGATAATAGATATATTGACGACCTCTGTAGCGCAGTGGGCGAAGGCCCGCCTGCGACGCAAAAGGTTGCGGGTTCGATCCCCGCGGCGGGACCAATGTTTGTATGATCTACAAATATTTGTCTCGGGTCTGGGTGTTTCTATGTATAGTATGTATGTACATATTTACAAACAAAAAGTATATAAGTAGTATACCAGTCATCTTTGTACCCATAACACAAGCTCTGCTTACTTTGGGGCTAGATGATGCTGTGTGAAAAGTCCAGCATTATTTATTTATTTATTTAATATCTACCGTCTTTACATCTCGGTAGATATGGAAAGGTTGCTGGGAGCCGTTGGGTGCAGGCTGCACAAGATCGATCGCTGTGGAAATCTATGGGGATCTATGTTCAGCAGTGGACGCTAGATGGCTGGTGGACGCTAGATGGCTGGGAATATAGTAGTGATATTCATTGTATTAAAATAAATAAATAAATAAATAAATAAATAATGCTGGACTTTTCACACAGCATCATCTAGCCCCAAAGTAAGCAGAGCTTGTGTTATGGGTACTAAGATGACTGATATACTACTTATATACTTTTTTGTTTGTAAATACATACATATTATACATAGAAACACCCAGACCCGAGGCAAATATTTGAAGATCATACAAACATTGGTCCCGCCGCGGGGATCGAACCCGCAACCTTTTGCGTCGCAGGCAGGCTTTCACCCACTGCGCCACAGAGGTCGTCAAGTATTCGTGATATTCTGTATCATATAGGAATAGGAATAGATCAGATAACATGAAACAAGTAAAACTGAAAATCATCTCAACTATAAACACGTGCAACCTAGTTTTAATAATTACGTTTTTAAAAAAAAAGAAAAACCGACTTCAATGTTCGACTCTACCACGGCGTGACTCAGGGAATCAATAAGCCATACATACAAATCTAAATAAGAATAAGTTTTTTTTAAATATCATCAAGTACAAGCTTTTAATGGATTACCGTGATCTGATTGAACTCACCGATGTAAGTACAACATTTCATTTCAATCAACCTATTTTCTGAGGAGTTCCGTTCTCCATCATCGGATCAGCTCGCAGTCATCATATTTAAAATTAGTAAATGAAACTTGACCGATGTAGTGAGTTTCAACTCAATCAACCTATTAACTGAGGAGTTCCATTCTCCATCATCAGATCAGCTCGCTGTCACTATATTTTAAAATTTTAGATGATACTTGATCTACAAACCGAGTTTCAACTAAATCGGTCGATTATCTGAGGAGTTCCCTCCATCATAAGATCAGCTCGCTGTCACCATTTTTGAAAATTTTAGATGATACTCAATCTACGAACCGAGTTTCAACTCAATCGGCCTATTGTCTGAGGAGTTCCCTGGAACAGCTCTTGACTCCATCATCAGATCAGCTCGTTGTCGCCATTTTTGAAAATTTTAGATGATACTTAATCTACGAACCGAGTTTCAACTCAATCAGCCCACTGTCTGAGGAGTTCCCTGGAACAGCTCTTGACTCCATCATCAGATAAGCTTGAAAGAAAGAAATAAATAATGCTAAACAGATAATGCTTAGGCTCCACCGGCGTCTAAAGGCAATAATTACCAAAACTGCATACATTTTATGTCAAGTCTCGCGACACGTGAGTTCCTGGCATTAGTAAATTGTCAATTTGACATATTGCATAGAGAGTCTTAGACTTATCTGTCGATTCGATTTACAATGGCTAGGAGGGAAGGTTTTTAGAGTTTTACGGGCAAATTATCAAACCCTCAGGAATAAAATTTATATGGGACCACCTCTGGAGTATACCCTTTCAAACAAAAAAATAATTTTGAAAATCGGTCCACAATTGACGGAGTAATCGCGTAACATGATACAAAAAAAAAAAATAATAATAAAAAACATACAGGTGAATTGAGAACCTCCTCCTTTTTTTGAAGTCGGTTAAAAAATAAAATACATGCGCTCTAAACTTTGTCTGCGAATAGATAGGGTTTCACAAGTTGTTCGATGAAAAAAGAGTTATTGTTTGTTTACGCAACTGCCAATTTTTGTGTAATTTTCCATTAAAAATAGGAGAATTAAATTAGTAAAGACCAAGTTATAAAATATTAGATATTAAATAAGTAATGTAGGTACAGAAAGCGTCAAGAATTCGTAACCCCCTAATGAAGGATGTCTGAATCAGCGTGATTCGTGCATAGAGGGTCTTTAAGTCATCATCATCAGTCCTCTGCCCATACCCTTAAGTCAGCAAAACATACATTTTGGAACTCATCAACATTCGCAGCCTATACCCCACTCTAATGGCGATCATTAGGGGAGGCCTATGTCCAGCAGTGAGACTGCTATATTATTTTTCCACTAACTTGTGACAAATAAAAAGTAAGTAAGTTCGTATGAGTCAGTGGCCAACTCTGGTGACGGAGTTTTTAGGCCGCCTTAAGGCCTCCGTCATGGCTTAACGACTTAAATAGCCGGGACCGACAATTTAACGTGCTCTCCGAAGCACGAAAGCGCTCAGATGAAATGCCACTGGCGGTCACCCATCCACTTACAGACCGTTTCGAACGTTGCTTAACTTCGACGATCTATCAAGAACGACTAAGCAAGCATGACCACGAGCGCTTCGAACTTGTGACAAATGAACTAAGTACTTATGTTTAAAACTTACCATCATCTTCAAACTCTTGCCCCGGAATGGCACCACTAGGGCCTGGTTTGGACCCGTCTCGCATCTCAAGCACTACTCAACATAATCAGAAAATAAAAGTAAAAACAACCACTTCACTAAATTTAAAACAACGCCATCTATTGGTTCACTTCCACAATTTATAACAACGGCACTTTTTCACTACACTAGTTGAGGATAGCGCCATCTATCGATTCGGTTTCATAGCGCGTGGTTATGTCTGTTAGCTTTGAAAGGAAAGCTTGTTTGATGCCATTGCGCACTATAATCTGTAAAGAAAGAAAAGCATCTTTAGATCTAGGAGAAAATTTTTGCCGTACGACATCTTTCAGTACGAAGGTTTTGAACGCAAGTCGCAATCTGGGATTCAAACCCACGATATATTACTTAATCTCCCACCTCTAACAGTAATTTATTAATCATAAACATGTTTCTCGTGGATAATAAATTGCTTATTGTTTTGACAGAGTACCGACCTAAGTAAGTAGTTATTACATACAGTAAGTAATATATCGTCTGTAACTTAGTTACCTAGGTACCTAACTACCAACTTAATTTATTTCTTTAAGTGCCAAGACATTACTCGTAATATTACATAGGGTCTTTCATTTTAACCTAACTTAATTCAGGAATTGAGTTCAATAAATTAGTTAAAAAATATTTGTGAACTGTTTTTTTTATTTTCTTATTTTCTTTGTTTTCTTATTTTTTTGTTTTCTTACTTTCAATTAAGTAATTGTTGCTTCCTGTATAACTTAGTCCATTCGAACGTGCATGTGTGCGCTCGGATGTAATCGGGCTACGATTGGTAGAATGTCTGTTCTCCTTGAAAATCATTATGCAACATGTCCTAAAAATCATAAGATAAATTTTGAAGTGAAAACCTATATCGGCTTAGGAATTAAATTGATACGGTCAAACGTCTATTTACAACCCAAAAATGAAGCCCTGTCAGTTTGTGTAGTTTAAAATGAAAGACTTTGTATACCTCTAAGTTACAAATTGTATATGAAATGTGAATGCTTAACTAAAATATAATGAATATTGAATAGTGTACGGTACATTAGTGAAAGTGATGCATTTCATAAACGACTAGGTACACAAATCACGGTCTCATCACCACCACCATTGTGAAAGCTGAAGAGGTAGATAAACCTCCTCGAGAAGATATGAAAAGGTCAACCTCCTTTGTTTTGAAATAAGAATGCTGGCTGAAAACGAGCAACACGAAAGAAAAATAAAATATTTTTTAAGGTCAAGCTAAACCGACGCGGCTTCTTAGCAACTGTTTTATTTTATAGTGCCCTTTTGGTAAAATAATGGAGCTGTGACAGATGTAGGTATTTATCAAAAAGGCTTTTATAATATTTCTCTATCAACATAAAACTAAAAAGTTGAGGAAATCTCTTGAACCCGAGCCGAACGCGTCATGAATGCGTCAGTGTAGCAGTAGCTTAAGATTTTTTGTGTTTGTTTTTAAATATGGACGCTGAGTTTTAGGAGCAATTGTGGCCAGTAGTATTCTATCAATGTGCAAGACTCAAAAAGTGCAAACTTCTTTGATTTTAATAAGGAAAACTGGCTGAATTGAGCAAACAAAAGAAAAAGAAAATATTCTTTGAAGGTCAAGCCACAACGACATTTATTTTCCTTCGTATTTTAATTGTATTGGACTTTTTATTAAATAATTTCTCTACAAAAGCTATTTAATATAACAATTTGTGATTTCATAAATATTTCTGGCAATTCTTTTTTTTATTTAAATTAAAGCTTTATCCAAATCAAAATTCTGAAGATATACGTCAGTATCGCAAGAGCTTAAGAATTTTCATATTTATTTTTAAAAGTCCGTCGAATTTTCTATAACAATGTGGCCAGTCATGTGGTAGAATGCTACCAAAAATCTGTAAAAAGGTTTTATTTTAACTTGCAATATTCTTTTTGTTCGCTGTTCTTGAATGTAGATCGATAGAATACAAAATGAGTATAATGATTTTGAAAACCATAGACCACAATCACCACAAACATCGTATCAACCAGTCAAGTTTATTACATACAGGGTGTAAAAAGACGTCTACCGAAGCCGAAAGGGGTACAGCATCCCAACACACAACCAAATCCAAAAGGATTTTCCGAAAATATCATTATATCCGGAGAAATCAGCGTTTGAAGATTACTATTTGCGTATGTTTTGGGCGCGTTATTTTACGTAGATCGCTGGATTTTGAGTTTTAACAGTTTTTTTCTTTTCTAAATGAAATTATTAGGTAGGTATGGTCTTATTATGTTGTAGGTACTAGTAGTAAATAACCGAAAATATCATAGCATGACGAAGCTAAGTAAAAAAAATTTTTTCCGTAATTTTTTCGCTAAATATGTTCAGAAGCATGGTCTGATTGCAACCCCTCAGTTTTCGGTAGCACTCTTTTTACACCCTGTATATCTTTCCGTTTGCCTAACCCTTTAAATTAAATTGTTAGAATTTGCATAAGACGGGAGTTTTAAAATTCCTAATGAACGGACAAATCCTTCTGGGAAAAGGCCAACCTATTGCAGCAAGCTTTTATATTGCTGTGTAGGTATCAGTCGCTGCTGCTTACGCACACTGGCGTCACGGAAGACCAGCGTTACAGTAGCTTCGGCTGCCGTAACATTTTGCTGAGTGACGACCTATTTTGCGGTCACTTATAGTTATTTAAGTTAAGAGTGTAGGTACTAATCAGATTATGTCTAACTTAATTTAATTCAATAATATTACAATGTACCTGCATTATATGTATATTCTTCTGTCTGTGGCACAAAATAATAGTTTCTTTCTTTCTTTCTTTCTATTCTCACACCTACTAGATTTCGCTTTCTGCTTTAATTGAATAGAGGAACTTTTTAAATGGCTTAAAGGAATTTAAAAAGTTGGTATGAGAGCAAAGCCATGGCAGAAATAGGTAATATAACAAGCCCGTAAGTAAGTTCGTATGAGTCAGTGGCCAACTCTGGCGACGGAGTTTTTCGGCGTCATGGCTTAACGACTTAAATAGCCGGGACCGACAATTTAACGTGCCCTCCGAAGCACGGAAGCGCTCAGATGAAAATGCCACTGGCGGTCACCCATCCACTTACAGACCGTTTCGAACGTTGCTTAACTTCGACGATCTATCAAGTACGACTAAGCAAGCACGACCACGAGCGCTTCTTACTTACAAGCACGTAGACACTGAGAAAAATGAATCTCGTCCTTCATTAAATTTAAACATGAAGAATTATAACTAATCATGACAACTGTGTTAGTATCATGTGCAATTTAAAATGTTATTCAGCCGGCTTCGATTTACGTTGCATCACAACTAGTTACAATGAAAAACTTGGTTGGTTGTCATGATTGTTCATCAGTAGAACGTAAAGTTACATACCAATGAATTATCAGCACTAGCATGACGTTTTATCGAGAAAGTCATAGTAATCTGTTGTTTTCCTGATTAAATGACAATAACGATATTTTTAAAGTTTATGACTTACATGAGCCATGATGTTTACTAAATTACCAAGACTGCGCATGATTAAATGTCAAGACTGTATTGACTAAAGATTAAAATCGTCACGTTACAAAAATTAAATCATGAATTCATTCTAACTTTATCTGTGGGGTTTATCAGTAGAGTCACTATAGATAGTTGGGAAAACCTAAAAGTATATTATGCTATCATGATGAACTATCGTGATAACATGATAATCTTTCATGCTGTCATAATAAAAGTTTGGTTTAATCAATCGTAGCTAACGGTATTTAACGTCATAGTAAATGACGGCACGATGGAATGTCAAGAAAGACCTCTTTTTTTGACTGGTTTTTTTATAGGTCACATCGTCACATCCTTAGAATAAGTCACATCAAGGCAGACTTGCCAAGTTTTTGGGTTTTTCCCTAAATATAGGGAGTATATTATCATTTTGCCACTTGTATCAATACTACAAATAAATAAAATTGAAGAGTCTGTTTGTGATTTCAAAATAACTGTGCTATACCAAGTGCATATAGTTATTTACACGATACTAAAACACTATCTAACTTTAAAAAAAATTGTCTGTCTGTCTGTCTGTTTGTCCGGGATAATCTCTGGAACGGGTGAACCGATTTTGATGGAACTTTCACTGGAAGATAGAGGAGGTTGTCGGTCAACTTATAGGCTACTTTTTATCCAGAAATTCCCGCAAGATCGGGATTTACGCGGGAAAAACCGGAAAAACTAATGGGTCCCTATTATATTTCCTTTTTATCTATCCCAATCCCGTACGATTTCCGGGATAAAAAGTAGCCTATGTCCTGCGCAATATCGCCACCTTCGCTACTCTTGCCCGGCATCACGGGATGTAGGTGCCTTGGCGATTCGGTCGGATACGCGCTGACTGACTTGCCTTGGCACCAGTCACTTGTATGGTCTGGATTAGCGATGGGCGATTATTACTTTATTTTATCGAATCAGTCGATTGTTCGGTTCAGTCGATAAAAGTCGATAACAATCGAAATTAGTCGATTGTTATCAACTGACGGCGCGTACGGCGGGCGACAATGACTGTCACCAACTCTAACTACTTATTTGCCGCGCAACGCACTTAGTACTATATTCGTACGTATTACTATCAGTATTTACAAAAGTTGTTGCGTCGGGCGTCCGCTGCGCTACACATAGAAACAATCGACGCAACACCGTTCCGCCCCCGCATGCACCGCCCCGCGCGGCCTTCCGCAGTTCACGCACGCAACGTGCGTATAGTAGTTAGTAGTTTGTCGATTGTTATTCGAATAATCATGGTGAGGAACTACTGAATCGACAATCGAATGCGCACTAGCACAATTTTCGATTCATTCGATTGTTTTTTTTGAAGCAATCGCCCATCGCTAGTCTGGATGACGAGGCCGCGGAGTGGGTTCGGAGCGAGGCCGAACCCGCTCGGGATGGAAGGTGGGAACGGGTTGTTGGCAGTATCAGCCCCACACCGCCTGCCCCGCGAGGGCGCGAGTGGTATCCCCTGCCCAACAAGAGACTTTTCGGGTCTGAAGGCGGTCGGAGTGAGGGCTCTGGCAGATCCCGGGAGGGCGGCGACACTGTTAGGCAGGTGTCGTCGTTAGCTCCACGCACGTGGTTTAACAGCCGCGTGTGTGGGTGCCATTACCGGGATTCTGCTCAAAGCAAAATGCGAGAGGGCACCGCGTGCGTTCCGTAGGAGATCCCGGAGCCCCTCGTTATGGCCATTGGGTAGTTTTTACTGGGTCGTCGAGTATTCAACATCCCCACACACCCCAATTACGTTCCCTCGACGTAATTGGATGTCTATGAGCAGATTTTCTATCCGTAAAAAAAATGGTATCTGCTTTTAAATTTTTGCGAAATAACGTGAGGCTGAATGATCATGATTTCCAGTATTTCCACTTAAAACATCCACTTATGACGACCTCTGTGGCGCAGTGGGTGAAAGCCCGCTTGGGACGCAGAAGGTTGCGGGTACGATCCCCGCCGCGGGCTAAATGTTTGTATGATCTGCAAATATTTATCTCGGGTCTGGGTGTTTCTATGTATAATTATGTACCTATGTATTTACAAAAAAAAAGTATATAAGTACCTAGTATATTAGTTACCTGGTTCCCATAGTACAATCATTGCTTAGTTTGGGGCTAGATGACTCTGTGTGAAATGTCCAGCATTATTTATTTATTATTAAAAAAGTTAATAAACGTTCTGTTTTATACTAATTGCGTGGAATCCATATAGCTGTGATGCTGTATCTCATTTAGGAACCTAAGTGAAACAAAACCAAAAAACTTAGTGGCATAGGTACCTACAATGTTTTACTTTGTTTTTTTTTTCTTTCATGGACTGAAATTGTTCAACAAAACATTAGTTTTATTCAGTTTTAACTACTCTAGCCTCTTCTTTTTAATTTCTTATAAAAAAAACGTACGTAGATCTACTTAATTTTCTAACCTGGGTTAAGCCTTTTTTTAAATCCGAGTTGACAACACTGGTCATTTGGTTGCAGTGTAGCCAACCCCTCAGTTTTAACTGTAGATCTACAGTTTTTTGGAAATGGTCACAGTTTTCAGTTTAGGCATTTATTCAAATTTAAGTTTTTTAAAGGTAGATTATAATAGGCTCGCTTTGTCTGATTTCAATGTATTCTGTAGATTTTCAGTATTTAAATCAATTTACACAGTTTTCACGGTTTTTCCTACGCATGTGCGCAGTTTTTTACTGAGTTGGAGTTGGCAACACTGGCTGGTTGTCCCTCCTTACT
Organism: Epirrhoe alternata; assembly: GCA_963565295.1. Classification (NCBI taxonomy): domain Eukaryota; kingdom Metazoa; phylum Arthropoda; class Insecta; order Lepidoptera; family Geometridae; genus Epirrhoe; species Epirrhoe alternata. Next base: position 1,437,087 of record OY751402.1, read on the forward strand.
TGGCTTCG